>OX596238.1:39745398-41117481 GCA_951394345.1 Salicornia ramosissima
TAGGCTCTGATACTAATTGTTAGTTCAATGTATACTCAAGAAGGGGGGGTTGAATTGAGTATGTGTGTTTTTTCAATCGTTTTCAAGTTTGTTTATACTTTTGTGAGAACAACGAGGGAACAGTAAGCAAAGAATAAGGACACAAAGATTTAACGAGGTTCGGCTTCTAAACAAGCCTACGTCCTCCACTCTCTCACCAATATTATTAATCAACTCAGAATAATAACAAGGTTACACACTCAATTAAATGCTACAACTATATAACACTTAATTCCCCAACTGTTAACTCTAACAGTTCACTCAGTGTTCACAGAACACTCCCCAACCACTTCCCTCTAAGTGGTTCAAATGTTACAAACTTAAATCTCCGTAAGTTTTTCTCTTAAAGATGGATATGGAGATAGTTTTGGACTAAGGATAGACTCTCAGAAAGTATTACTTGGTTTTCTTTGGAGAGCAAAAGTCTTCTAGGGTTTCTTGCAAAGATTGTTTATATAGACAAGGAAAACCGTGCCCTAGAAGTGTGTTTTGGAGACTTGCCTAAATTGTGCAAACCACTTCAGCTGACACAAGTGCAGTGTTCTTGCTTCAAACTTTGTCACTTTCCACTATGGGAAGAGAGATGTACACTAAAGTCCAAACAAAGGACATTGCATTTAATGGGCTGATTTTGCAAATCAATTTGGCAGATTTCCAAAGTACAAGTGATCCAGATTTTTTCAAATAATTTTCAAAATGATTTTTGAGCTCGAAAATCTGTACGGATCACGTGCGTAATACTGAGGTCTGTTCCCACAGTGGTCTCAGTACTACTAAGTTTACGTCTGGTAAAGGGAACTGTTCCAAGCTTGTTCTGTGCCTGTTCTTAGCTTGTTCTTGGGCTGTTCTCTTTACTGGATGTAAACTTAAGGTCTTTTTGCTCTTTACTTAAAAACAATAAGAATACTTTCTTAAGCCTATTTTACATGAAGATCCTAGAAGTATAAAAATAAAAGGCTCCAAGCTCTTGGTTTCTGATCTTCAAGTATCTCAAGGCCTTCATGATTGCCTTGATGGATCCTCACTTGATTCAACCTGTTCATATACAATTATTTATAGACATCAAGTATAGAGGACTGGTTTGTCATCATTCAAATCAAACATGGTTCAACACAACCTTTGAGGGATTCACAACCAATAAACCAACCTTTTGATTATCTGTTAATAAACCAACCTTTATACTCAAATTTCTTTCAGTAAACTTTTTTACCTGCTACCTTAACAGTAGGTAATTTTTTTAAAAAAATAAAAAATTCTATAATTTATTTTACAAAAACTAATTTTTATTTTTTAAAAAAAACAACTACCCTCCCTCCCCACCTCCTACCACTAACCACAACCTCACACCACCGAACACCAAACCCACCACCACAACCCCGCCCAAAAACACCAATCACACCCAACTGGCCACCCCCTCCCAAACAACCCCGCCACCATGTAGCCCCACCCAAAAGCACCAACCCCACCCACACCACTATCCAACCACCAAACCCCCACGACCCCCACCCCCTGCCCAGCCGCCCCTCCCCTTACCCCCATCCCCGACCCCAGCCCCAAAACCCCCACCCCAGATCTGGAGAGAGAGAGAGAGAGGGCGGTGGTGTTAACCCCCACGACCACCACCCCCTGCCCAGCTGCCCCTCCCCCTACCCCCATCCCCGACCCCAGCCACCCTGACCTAGCACCGAAAACCCCCACCCAGATCTGGAGAGAGAGAGAGAAGGCGGTGGTATAGGTGACTAATGATGGCGGCGGTGGTGTTGGTGACTGATGATGTCGGCGGTGGTTTTGGTGACTGATGATGGTGGAGGTACTGGTGGTGAGTGAGGAGGAAGGAAGTGAGAGAAGAGTGGAATGAGGGAGGAGAGAAAAGGGAGGGGGGGAAGTTCTTTTTTTCTTGATTTTTTTTTTTGTTTTATTTTTTAAAAATCCAGTTTTTTTTAATTTTATTTAAAAAAATAGAAGATAGCCAGTAACAATATGACATGTATCACATTAACCTATTTTTATAGGTTTCAACCAGTTTCGGTTCACTGAAAGAAATGTAGGTATAAAGGTTGGTTTATTAACAGATAATCAAAATGTTGGTTTATTCGTTGCGAATCACTCAAAGGTTGTGTTATTAAAATCAATTAATCCTTTATATTATGATTTTTTTGCAACTTAAAATCGCCAAATGTTTTATGTAATCTTATTTTACTATTTTCGAAAATTATTTGGTATATATATATATACATATGTATTATCGAAAAATATTATAAGTATATTATTTTCGAAATTATCATCTAAGCACATGATTTCGAAAAGTTTGACGCTCTTTAGCAATTATGTGATTGTCATTGTTTGACGAAGAATTTACGTCATGGAAATTTTGGTTATTGGTGAATGTTTGTATTTGCTTTGATTCGAAAAGTATAATTGGTGTCCATAAATAAACGATGAGTTACAAGTTGTTGAGTTGGATTGGCAAGTTTGCCTTATGGTTTGATTACTCATGGAGAATTCTTAAAGTGCGGAATTTTAAGATCATTGATTTATTTTGAGTCTTTTGTTCTCACTCAAATGATTTTCAAAAACAAATGAACCTAAACATAAAGTGAAACAATCTTCAAAGGGAAAGTAGCCCGAACGGTGACGACCTATTAGGGTGATGAATGGTGTCTCATTGGGGAATACCCAATGTGGGCCTATTATTGTGGCGGACATGCAATAGGTTGTACATATGTTGAATAGTCGTTGAATCATTATAATTGTTATAATCTACTTTCGTCCTCGTCTTGAACTTTTGCAGATACACATCAGTTCTGTAAGGGGTGTATACACTCAAGACACTATGTCGACAAGCTGCAGGCCAGGCCGAAAGTCCGAGACGAGATGAAAGAGGCCCTATCGCATTCACTTTCCCAATTAATAATATTGAATAATAATTGCTCTAAAATTTGTGAATTGGATAATTATGGTTCAGTTAATGCTTCATGTTTCTTTTGTTTCAACTGTTTTTAAACTAAAACCCGTTTTACGTGGTAGAGTCGATCATACTCAGTTTTTCTAATTTTTTTGTTATTGTTTGTTTGTTGTTTTCCTTCGGGGTTTTGTGCAGGTGAGTAGTAGGGATGACTTACTTGTTTGAGGATGACGAGGAATCCTTGTTGAGATTAGCTAAACCATTTTATCATAGGCTTTATACTTTAGCAGAACAACTTGTAATGGGTTATTTTAATTTTTAATGTTTTGGATAAAATCAGCTTTGGAATTTGAAAACGTTAGGATCCTGCTTTTACATATTCGTATGCCCATTTCTTATCAGAGGTGGGCATACCAGTAGCAACTCTCAGAATTCGGGCTAAGGTTTTTGGTAAAATTTTATGTTATATAAAGGAAGAAAAAGGTCCAAATTTCTGGGGTTGTTACAACCGCATACCCCTTCATGTATCTCTTGTAGGATGCGACTCCCTTCCTCTAGGGTGACACACTTCAGCAGTGGATGAGTGTAAGATAGCTTGTATAACTCTTGGTTATACGAAAGGAAGTTCCGACTAAGGGCCTTAATCTGAGCTTGCTCCCTTTCTTCTGGGGCTAGTTGATTGTCTTTCAGGTAAGAGATGAGACACGATGTTGATGCTGAGTTCATTGATGCTTGGCTCAGGAAATACCTCCCAAGTAATAGTCGGAGGATGTGTTCCTCCGGTTGAGCTGGCGAGTTTGGCGAGGGCATCGGCCTTTTGATTTTCTGACATGGGGATGTGGTCTAGAGTGAAATGCTTGAACTGAGCTATGAGCGTTTTGCACTTACGTAAATACATCATCATGGCTTCTTCTTTTGCTTCGTATTCCCTAGATATTTGCCGCACTACCAATTGGGTGTCCGAGACTACTTTGAGGGAGCTGGCTCCAGCGGCCTGGCATAATTTCAACCCGAAGATGAGTGCTTCGTACTTAGACTCATTGTCGGATGTTGTGAATCTGAACCTCACGGCGTACTCTATCCGTTTGCCCACGGTTGTTTCGATGAGTAGTCCGGCTCCACTCCCTCCTTTTGTAGCCTAGCCATCAATGTATAATTCCCATGGCCGACCACTATCCTGAGTGGTTAGCCTGTTTGTGCATTCCACAATGACATCTGCAAATGCCTGAACTTCGATGGCTTTCCGTGGTTCATATTGAAGTCCAAAGTCTGAGAGCTGGTTGGTCCAATCGGACATCCTGGTGGAGTGGTTCTTTCCCTCTATTGCTTTCTGGATGCGTTATCCGGTTAGGACCATGATCTGATGAGCTTGAAAATATGGCTTCAGCTTTCAACTTGCCATCACTTGTGCCAAGACCATCTTCTTAATCTGAGAGTATTTTGATTCTGCACCTTGATATGCATGGCTGACGAAGTAGACAGGATATTGGACATGCTCTCTTTCAGCCACTAAGACAACACTGAGGGCGTATTCAGAAACAGCCAGATAGAGAGAGAATCCTTCTCCTAACGAAGTGGAGAAACTAGTTTTGGAATCTGAGAGAGATGTTCCTTCAACTTCTGAAAGCCTTCCTCAGCCTCGGCGTTCCAGCTAAATATTGCCTTTTTCAATGCCTGAAAGAAGTGCAAGCTCTTATTAGCTGACCGAGACAAGAAACGACCGAGGGCTGTGATACAGCCGGTCAATCTTTATACTTCCTTCACCGTTCTTGGTGATTGCATGTCCTGGATGGCCTTGATTTTATCGAGATTGGCCTCCATGCCCCTTTCGTCTACTAGAAATCTGAGGCATTTTCCTCCCTTGACCCCGAAAACACATTTCCTAGGGTTTAGCATCATATTGAATTCCCTGAGTCTTTCCACGGTTTCCTTCATGTCTCGGACATGATCTGAGGCCAATTTGCTTTTGTTGATCATTTCATCCACGTACACTTTGACGTTCTTCCCGATATGTCTTTCGAAAACCTTGTTGACCAAGCGTTCGTATGTGGCTCCGACATTCTTTAGACCAAAGGGCATGACACTGTAGCAATAGACTTCCTGATTCGTGATGAATGTTGTGTCCCTCTTTGATGTTCAGCTCATGCTGCATGACCGAGGGATCGATATCGAGGATTTCGTTTACGGGGAAGGCGAACACATCTCGGTATTCTCTGATTACCCTGACTATTTCTTCTCTTTGTTGATGGCCGAGGGTTCTTCCTACCCTGACCATTTCTCCTTAATGCCCGATAGTCACTTCCTCATTTTCCTCTGTTGGTTGTGGTTAGGAGTAACATTTAGGAGAGTCCGTGACTAACATTTCTTTTTCTACGACATTGTCCATTGCCCCTGTCGCGGTCGGCTCCTTTCGTTTCTCCCCAGCCTTTTAGCTCGGCATTTTGAAGCTGATAACATAGCATTCCCAAGCTGAGTGCTGATCTCCATATAGCCTTCCGACGGTTCCCGCGCCCGACTTATACTGCAGAATTGAAGTAGCTGATAGGTGGATATGGGCGCCTTGACTCGGTTGAGAAGGGGCCTTCTGAGAATGACATTGTAAAGCAGAGGCAATTCTACCACTATAAAATTCACCATCAAGTTTCTTCCATTGCCCTTCTGCTCTATTCGGACTGGAAGCTTGATTGTTCCTTTGGAGTCGGTTGTCTGACCTCCGAATCCGACGAGGGGATGCTGATCGTGTGTTAGTTAAGTGCTTGGAATGCCTAACTTGGTCAGGCAGCCGAGTGCAATGATATCGGCTGAGCTTCCACACTCAATGAGTGCTCTTTTTACCAGATAATTGGCAATCTTTACTTCGACCACTAAGGGGTCGTCATAAGGGAACTGAGTTGAAGGAACTATGGTAAGATCGAAAACAATGGTGGGGAATGGTGGCTGTTCTTTGATAGCCATTACTGGAAATCTGAGCTGTCGAGCATGAGACTTCCGTGCCTTGTTGTTACTTCCTCCAGAGGCGATGCCCCCTGCAACGACACACACCCTGTCCTGAGTATCACTACTCTTGGACTTCTTTGACTTCTCAATGTGTCCCATATTTATAGATTTCGGCAATTAGGGAAGCAAAACAATAAGAGGCAAAGGGGATGGGAAAAACCGGCCATGAGAAGAAAAGAAAGGCAAGTGGGCACTTGGTCCACTTGATGCAATTCTAGGTCCAATTCAAAATAACTTGGGCTTGAATTAGTTACTGGGTACAAGATTAGATTAATTCAAAATAACATGGGATAATTAATTTGAAAACTTTATAAAACATTAATATAATAAATTCTCGAAAGAAATACTTTCAACAAGATTTTTAATTTATAAAACAGGGAATTTATTATTGTTTTTAAAAATCGAGTTTTGAGACGATCAAAACCACCTAATAATCTAAACTCAAAAACACGGGGTGTTACATATAATATATCAAATTGAAGCTCTTGAATCAGACAATTGTCCAAGAGCACTTGATATGCTTCCAATTTTAGCCCGATTATTCAAGAAAATAATTAAAATACAATATTATTAAATGAAACAAATAAATAAGTTGATTCTACGCTAAAGGACTAAAAACAAACAAAACAAAGTCTAAAAGGCTCGAAAGACAAGCGAAAATAAAAAAGCCAAAAAATGAGTCCAAAATGGACAACTCATACACACTATCCACTTAAAAAAGTTGTTTAAAAAAACGGATAATCCTTTTTAAAATTATGATGTTGATCCGATCCGAGTTCCAATTTCAAAATCCATATATCCAATCTTTGATATCTGGATCGGATATCCATGTTAAATTTCCTATTATTTTCTTTGAACAGTCGGTACTTCTTAAATTTCAGTCAGTATTTTCAACTAAAATCAAAACTATAGTCAAATTTAATAAACGGTCGAAAATATTTTTTCTTACCAATTTTAATACGGTCGATGAAATTCGGTTAATAATCTCATAAAGGGACAATAAACATTATTAATGTCCCAATATGTACCATTTTTTGATATAATTTTTTATAAAAGTTAAGTAATGAAATTTATTAGAAAGATAAATTATACATGGACATTGGTGAAATGATGAAAACATTTCAATTAATATGATAGTGAGCTACTACTTAAAATTGTGATAGAGTTGCAACTTGCATATCTAGGTGGCCTAGTGGTTGCACTACATTAATTAAATAATTACACATATATTACTATACTAAAGGGAATGGACCATCATTTTGATTATAGTTATCTTTCACATCCTTCCATTCACAATTTTTGTGTAATCCAACTGATGAGGCTTTTATATAACATAGATCCAGGTTTTTTTTGTTTATAATGAAAACACTACAAAAAATGTTTTCAAGATTGACAATTAAAGTTGCGCTATTTGATACAAAATTTGTCTTCTTAGGTTATAATAACAATTTTAGTATTGCCCTCATGTTGCCCTTGTAGCCCCATTGTAATAGGTTTCAAAGCCAATTTTAGATGTTTTGCCCTTTTTGATTCAATAGAAAAAAGGGCAAACAAAATTGCCTTCATTGATCATCAACAAAGACAATAAATTTTGCTTTCCGTGATTTAAACACTTTATTTATTGTCAAATAGGGCAAAGTTTTAAAATTCTAAGAGGGCAAAATAATCATATTGTCATCATTGTTAATATCAATGAGTGCAAAAACAATTTCCCTTGTAGGCATCATTAAGTAAAACAATACTTATATTGCCCTCTTTAATCATGATAAATTGCCCTCGTTCTGTGAATTTTTGTAGTGAAAAGTACCTTATATATATATTTATGAAGTCATCTTATTTATTTATTTATTATTCTTTTGTAAAGAACCATATTTTTATTGAATTACGATTTTCCGTTTTGGGGATTTTTAGGGGGGTTGTTGAGGGGAGCAAAAGGGGTGGAGACAGCCGAGGGAGGGAAGAAGTATGTTCATCAGAACTGCGGAGAAGGTTCCATGAAGCATCGAAATCGGATCAAATGTAGTACTTTACAAAAAAAATTAAAATAAATAAGGTGCCTTGTTAAAAAAAAATAAATAAATTCTATAAGGTAGTTTTTGACGAAAACTTATTTTACAGGTTGTTTTTGACGAAAACTTATTTTATAAGGATGTATACCAACGCCCAATCTCAGGGTTACATTATGTCCCAAGGAAAGAGTATCACGTGCTCATTTTAATGATTTTGCTCATTTTAAAATTTAAAATGAGTCATAAATACCTTGGATGTATGTATCATGTGCCTACCTGTATGTAGATCCAAATCTATATCTATATCTATATTATCTATCTAAAACTCTTACCACTAAAAAAATCCCCCCCTTCCCTCCCATTTTCCCCATTTTCCCTCCTCTTACCTCCTTAATCTACTTCTCTAAATTTAATACCATAATAATTAATAATCTAACAAATAAATATCTTTTTTTAAACTAAAAAAAACTCACACCACTATTTCACTCCTAATCTCACATTTCTACTTCTATATTTAATACCATAATTAATACTTCCTCAAAAAAAAAACCCATAATTTAATACCATACAATTTTATCTTTCATTTCATTACCCTAACTAAAATTTATCTTTCTTACTACTTACCCTTTAAATATAATCACTTTAAAATTTTTTGATTAATCTTTTTCCTTTGTTGTAAATTAACATGTTCATGTTCTTCATTTTATTAATTTTATTATAATTTTTAGTAAAGCCGTGCATCGCACGGGACTAACCTAGTATATAATAAACCCATTGAGGCAAAGAGAGGTTACCTTTCAATTGAGGGTTTTTTTTTTTTTTTTTTTTTGTTGGTAGACCGAACTTAAATTGTACGGAACTTATGTTTTCAATTCTTTTCAATTTTCATCGTCGTTTGCACCCATTCCGCGCGCATAAGATCGCATTTCAATACTTTTCATCCTAGCTAGTTGGTTCAATTCATAGAACATTTCAATTGTTCATTCATATTTCATCACTTACAAAGGGAGAAAAAAAAATATATTATCCCACATTTTGGACTTTGAATAAAAATCCAACAGTATACATCCATATCCATACATACATACATAGATAATCTCTTTAACCAATCTAAAAAAGAGGATATAATTAGTGATATAATATAATGTTGAACACATAAATTGTAAAAAGCAATACCGACCCCCAAAAGAACTAGAAAAATATACAAATTAAAATCACCCGATCTACCTCACAAGCTCACCATAAGCAAACTGAAATGCAAACCTATTAGAAGCAAATTGAACCGAGTCATGAGGCTTAACTCGTTCACCAAACCTAGCCGACTCGAACTGACCCCAACTCAACACCATCTTTTCCTCTTTAAACCCTTTAACTTCTCCAACTTTATTCTTCATATCACTCACTAATACCCACAAATCCTCCACTAAACCCGACCCTGACCCGTTTACATCAAACAAGCTGTTTAGCCTTTCCTTACAATCCTCTAACCTCTTAAGCGCACAAACCAGCTCAACCGAGTCAACAAAACTCAAGCAACTCAGTCTTTCCTTAAACTCTTCAACTCGGATCACAATCTCATCCACTGTTGTGAAGTAATCCTCTCCTACTAACCCCATAACTTCAAGCAACAGCTTATTACCATCTAAAACCACACAATAATCAGGGGTTTTGCAGATTTCTTCTAACACATTGATTAAACCGTCAATCTCTCTTAACAAATCTTTGCATAGTAAAGAAGCGATTATTTCTTTAGCTTTTTCTCTTTCTAAAGTACACGACGTAGAGAACAGAAAGTACCCTAGTATTCGTGAAGTGGATAAGATTTGTTCCAAGTACTTGGCATACCACCTTATCCACGTCGACATCTCCCAGGTTGTGGGAGATGAGTTGTCACGAAAGTCGGAGAGTTTAAGGTAGTTACGCCCGCCAGTTGCTGGGTACACAGAGAGCTGGTCGTGTAAGATGAAGTTTCCACGTCGGACGATGACGTGGAGGGTTAAGAGGCACTTGATGGATACGGTGGCGGAGGAGGTCTTGTGGAGACGCCGCATGACGACGTCAATCACGACGGCAGCCGCCATGCATGGGCCGTCACCTGCTGCGAGTATGGCCGCGAGGTGGGTGTCGAGTGGCGGCGAGTCGGCCTCGTGGGTGGTGGCACGGAGGACGGTGAGACGGAGAGCCGCTGTGCTGTGGTTGCGGGAGAGTAGTGCGGCTTTGCCAATTGAAGCTTTGTCCTTCACCTTGCCTATTATGTCACCTAAGAGTCCCATAATAATATAATATAATCTTTTTTATGTAGTGGAATTTTGAAGTAATGGGGATAATAAGAGAAAATGAAGTTGGGAAGTTTGTAGGTAAGGTTTTTGGTTTGAATTTTATAAAATAATAAAGATAAGGATGTTTGAAGTAACGGCTATGAGATTTGGTGGTTTTGGGTTCAACTTAAAGTGGAGAGAGGGGAAGAATAAAGTGGGGAAGGGGGGGTTCAAGTAGTGGGGGAAAAGATAAAGGATTAAAAAGAAGCAGATTTTAACCGGCAAATAATAAACTTTGAAGTTTGATTACTTATATGAAAGAGAAACTTCCATCTCATATTCTCATTATATATGTCAGTCATTCCTGCTGTCATTGTTTGTTCAAATTGGCCAACTGAGTTTGTGTTTTAAATTGAATCTTTTCTTCTTTTTTTTTTTAACCAATTTTGACCGGAAAATTGAATCATTGAAAGTGTTGGTGATAGGATTTCAAAGGTCGTTTATGTGTTTTCAAAAGTTAATTGTTCCTTCTAATAAGCAAAGACAAAAAGCTAATTAATAATTATTTAGAAGCACTTATACCTCCCTCATTAATAATTGTTGCTTAAACACTAAAACTAGGCAGATTTACCGGTTTGACAAATTCAAATTGAAAGGTTGAATATACTCGAGAAGGGGGGGGAGAGGAATTGAGCTGAGTATTTGGTGAAATGAACACGAATTTAAAATTTTCTTGTTTCTTGATTTAGAACCAGTTATGATGGTTAATTCCTGCAGTGGATATGAATTAGAAAATAATAAAAACAAGAAAACCAAATTTAACGAGGTTCGGCCAAACTCAAGGCCTACATTCTCCTACCCTATGCATCTTATTGATTTAACTCATAACAACAAGATTACACACTCAACTCATTCCAAACTCATGGAACCAAAAACCCCACACTCGTGTTTGAACTCTGATTGTGCTCTCACTCGTGTTTGAACTCACAAACACCTCCCAATCTCCAGCCCCTCTATTGAAGACGAATTACAGGAACAACACTCTAATGTTAATTTCTTACAAAGCTTGAAGAGTAAAGTTTAAGTTCTAAGATTGTGTTTGTGTTTGATCAAATAATGTATTATGCCTTGTGTGTTTCTTATCTCTCTAAATGTTTCTTACTCAATATTTTTAGGAGAGACAATTATACTCTATATTTTCACCACAATCTAATGAGACGTAAATGCTTACTATTTATAGACAAGGAAACTGATTAAAAAACCCATCACAAAGAGAGGGAAAATCAGTTTTCAAAAACCCTTTGAAAAGGTGAGAAACAGTCTATCTTGTTCACAACAACCTATCAATTGATTTTAAGAAAATTTTGCCACTAACCACCTAATAAATATCAAAAGTTGTGAACAACTACCATAATTTTTTTTATTAAATTTAACTACTAATTAAGTGCCAAAAAGTTGCAAACCACCACCCATTTTTAACACCGTTAACTTAAATCACAATTAAACCTTAATTAAACCACTTAAGCCTTAATTAAACCTTAATTAATCTTAATTAACACTTTTTATTTAAAAAAAAAAAGAAAACAAATCTAGAAAATTAGAAAAAAAAACCCTCAGCCACCCCTCCCCCTCCCCCAGATTTTCCAGATTTTCTTTTTATTTTTCTATTTTTTTTAATAAAAAGTGTTAATTAAGATTAATTAAGGTTTAATTAAGATTTAAGTGGTTTAATTAAGGTTTAATTGTGATTTAAGTTAACGGTGTTAAAAATGGGTGGTGGTTTGCAACTTTTTGGCACTTAATTGGTAGTTAAATTTTTAAAAAAAATTATGGTAGTTGTTCACAGCTTTTGGTACTTATTAGGTGGTTAGTGGCAAATTTTTCTAATTTTAAATATTATTAATATGCTAAATTAAATTGATTTGGATAATCAATAATCAATATATGAAAAGAACAATTTTATTTAATAATATATTATAAATAATCGTTTCGTGAAAGGAACAATTTTATTAAATAAACTTTAATTTGATACATATAGATTTTGCCTAATTTTAGTTTAGTGTAGAACGATTTTCAGTTAACCAACGGTTTAAAACAGTTTTTTTTGGCTCAGTTTGATTCAATCAAGCAACAACTCAAAACTATTTATAGGTCATTTTGGTTTAGTTGATCAATAGTTAATTACAGTTCTGTTAACTAACAAAATCAAACATTTTATAAGTCATTTCGGTTCAGTTGATTAACAGTTAAAAACAGTCCAATTAACTAACAAAACCATATAGGTTACAGTTAATCTCAGTTCAGTTATGATTCAGTTATAGTCAGTTAAAAACAGTTTTATGTAGTCAACCTTTTCAGTTCAGTTGATTTTAGTTCATGATTCAGTTCAGTTTCAGTTCAGTTGCGTGCAGTACATTTTGTTTCAGTTGGACTTTCAGTGATCAGTCATTTGATTATTGGTTCATTTCAGTTCAATTCATTCAGTTCAGTTCACGTTAGGTTAACAGTTAAACCAACAGTTCTTAACCAAACTGACAACCTAGTTACCAACGATATTGCATAAGTGATTTTGTTAACTTTGGCATATCTAGCATGATGCGTATAATGCTTAGGTATCAATTTGTCAATGTGCATAATTTGCATTCTTGATAGTTGTTTGTTATTATTTGATGGGTAATTGACTAGTTCTTGTCGGTTGTTTGACTTGTCTGAGTTTGATAAGTCACTTGTTTAATTATAAAATTATTAGTCTAAGAAATTATTATAGCTAAGTGTAATTATATAAGATTCTCAGGTTAATGAGTGTACCAAGTAAAGTCATGTTTATTTACTTTACTTGGTCTCCTTGGTAGAAAGGAGTGATTGACATATATTGATGATTAATGTCTTCAAAGTTTATATTCTACGGTTTAATAGAATAAAAGGATTACATTAAAATTCACTAGTGGGTGGATATTATATTTTATTTATTGCAGTAATTAAATTAATCATGAAATTATAATTCTTTATAGTTATATGTCGATATAATTTTGATCAATATATTTTGATCTGACTTAGTAATAATCTAAATCTTGGTAATATTACTGATTATTAACAACCAACCGATATATGTATATGTGGTCAAACATATGCATATTTGAAGTTTAGTTTAATTATTTAATTAGTTTAAAACAATAGTGGAAAAAAATTATTTTGATAGATAATTTTAAATAATTAAGTAAGATTCTTATGTCAGTGATTGTTAATTTCAAACGACATGAAAAAATGATTAATTTGATTATGGTTATTATTCTATGGTTTAATAGAATAATAAGGATGAATTAAAATTCATGTTATAATATATATATAGTCAGTATCTACTAAAAACCTAACTTAAGTTGAAAACTAAAAACTATTGATATGAACCGTTAGATTTAGATCAACGGCTGACCATCCTTTTATAAAATGAAAATAGTAAAAGGGGTACATACAAGATAAAAGTGGTACACACAAAATAAAGAGTGATTAACGAAAATAATGTTGTAGGCAAAAGTATTTACGAAAATACTGCCACAACAAATTATTTACAAATATACTGTCCACGTAGGACAGAGAGGGTTTTCCATTTTTTTTATTATTATTTTTTTTGTCGCAAAGACATCGCTATTTTAAATAGCGATTATGTATAGAGAAATCGCTATTCTTAATAGCGATTTATGTGACAAAATCGCTATTCTTAATAGCGATTTAGTCTACGGTAAATCGCTATTTGCAATAGCGATTTCACTCCTAACCCTTCAACCAAGCACCTTGTTTTCCCTCTCTACAACAAAGGCATTTCCTTCGCCAATTTCTTTGATCTCACCTACATACAACAAAGGCATACGCAAACAACTCACAACAAACCATATACACACCAATGCATTGTGTATTAAACTTGCAATGAAAAAACACACTAATGCCTTGACATATTACATATGAAAAGTCAATAATAATTAAATATACAAATGAAATAGTTTACATCAAAATTTAAAATAATTAGAAAACATGAAACAAATGTATTGAACAGCCTCATATCATCGCTGTCTCTTTTGTGAAGATCCTAAACTATTCTCTTCGCCTTCTGTGATGGACTCCAAACCAGGGTTGCATGCTTGATAAATTGGATGATGCACCGGAGGAGATCGCAATGTTGGAGATGCAGTCGAGGAATCATCATGCATAGGGAAATCAATAGAGGAGGAAATCGGAATTGATGAATCAACATGTGCAACAGTATTATCAATCCGTGGTGATCTGAAGGGTGCTGTGTGTCGTCCACCTCCACGTGTACAAGGACCACGCCTAGGAGGTGGTCGTGACCTACGACCACCTCTTGAGGTAGAAGCACCATGGGAGGTTTCAGCATCATGAACACCTTGAGAGCGAATTAGGTGAAGTTGATCGATTGAACCCAATGTGTTTGTGCAATCCAATGAGACACCTTGTAATGTTTGGATCATGATGTCCAAGGCCGTATCATGCGGCAATCCTCTAGCGGTTTCCGCAGCCCGAGTACACCGATTAATTACCCCTACCATTGTCGATATAAGTAGGCTAATGTGGCGCTCCCCCAACTGAACCGCCCTGCATTCTGCACGTCTTCAAGCAAAGGTAGGTAGATCAGTTGCACTTTGTCACCGGTCTTGTCAGCGAACATATGTGACCCCTAAGCGCCAAGATATATGCCCGTGCATATCTCTGAACAGTCAACTCATCTGCATCCTCTGGAGGAAGCTGCGAAAAATGTTGCCGCAACCAAGACATCCGTAGCGTGGACCCTGCCATAGGACGCTGTTGTGTGAGTGGATCTATCTCAGGTAGAACCCCTAGCAAGCTGTGAACAACTTGAACCCAGTTATCGTCGCCCTTACCTGTCACTGCATCACCATGCACCCTCAAACCCATCAACACCGCCACATCTTCTAATGTGATAGTTGCCTCACCAATTCTCAGATGAAACGTGTGGGTCTCCTGTCTCCACCTCTCTACTAATGCTATGATCAGTGGTCGATCAAGTGCAACTCCACCCAACCTATGCACACCATATAAACCAGCTAAGTGTACATAATGTAGTATGCGATCATCAACTACCCACTCTCTATATGATAACACCTTGTCCCCATCTCCCCTCCATACTCCCTCACTCCGGTGACTATCCTGCAACCGTAGTACGGATGTATCAATCGGCCCGGGCCTGATCCCCTGTTCCATGAGACCTGTAACATAACACAGTTTTCTTGTTATTATTGAGAAGTTTTGATAAAAACTTTCAAGTTTGTTGAGAAGAGATAAAAATTTCAAGTTTCGTGAAGTTTTGATGTTTGGAAGTTGATGAAATTATTGTTAAACTTTTTTGTTATTATGCGTGTGTATTGATGATGATTTTGGGATTAAGTTCTTGAATCTTGATTGAGTTCTTGATTGAGTTCTTGAATCTTGATTGAGTTCTTGATTGAAGTTCTTGAATCTTGGATGAGCTCTTTATGAGTCTTGTTGGTTCTTTATGAGTTTTTGGCCGAGTCTTGAAAGTTAAAGAAAGTTAAAGATAATTAAAGAAAAGTTAAAGAAAGTTAAAGAATGGTATTTGAGGTTCTAAGACGGAATGATTTAAATGTTATTCTTGAGTCAAGGCGTAAGATGCAACTTAAGAATTAACTAAGAATGTAAATTAAAGTTAAGTTTAGCTTGATTTTACTACTACACGCCTAAGACTTAGAGTAAGATTCTAAGAATTGGGTTAAGACGTTGCCCCTATCCTATCCGCGGTATTGGGATAGTTGGTGGTCTTACTATGTTGTCTTCGGATATGGATTTTCCGTAAGATGGGTTTGATGGGGTTGGGAGTAAGATTCTCAATCCTGGAATATATATATAGGAATAGGATTAAGTAAAAACTTATTTATTGGTTGAAAACTAAAAACAAAAGATCATGGCCATTCATTAAACTCCTCCTTTTCTCGGCCGCTGATCTACACTCATGAATTCTCACTCATTAAAAAATATCCTCTCTCGTTTCTTTTTGTTTTTATAAAACTCCATTGTATAAGAGATTAACTTAATCTCTCTCTCAAAAATTCACAATTCAGTGTTCGTCTTCAAGCAAAAAATCAAACGCTCCTCCGCCATCTTATATGTGATCTTCTTTTGTCAGGTTTGCATCTAATTGTACTTTGTTGAATTCTAATTGTTAATCGTAGTTTTAGGTTTTTGTTTTTCAACTGTATGTTGATTTTGAGGTTCTATATTGCTCGATTTTTTTTGTCGCTTGATTTTTCATCAATAATATTTTGATTTTGATGTTCGAATATATATGTTAGTTTCAGTTTTTTTTTCCGCAATTCCATTTAGTTTTTAGTCAATTTTTTCTTACAAAGAAGAATAATTTTATGCGAATAAAGTCTTCGCTATTTTCCTCCTTTTGATTTTAAAAAACTTGCTAGTGATGTATTTTTTATTAAAATTGTTCTTGATTTGAACAATTTTTTTTTACTCGTTTTTAGATCAATTTGTTTTAGTTAAGTTTATGTCAGTTTGTTGTATGTGGCCTTTCCATTTAAACCTTCTAGTGCTGCCGATTCGATTTTAGGTTTTTGAGGTTCATTCATTTCTATGTTTTTAGATGATTGATAATTTTATCTTAGTCTAATTTGATTTTCGTTGTTCTCTCACATTCATTTCTGATTGCATGTTTTGAACTCATCAGTTTATCTAAGGGATTCATCAAGAGCTTCATCGTCTAATCTTCAATTTACATTTTAGTAAGTTTTTGTGCTATTTCTGATTCAAGATGTGCTAAGAAATATTATCAAATTCTTTATTAGGATTAGAAATAATGCTCTGTAATTACTTTAGCTGTTTCATTTCTTACTTGCGCTGCATTTATCTAAGAATTTATCTCTTCTGCTTCCACTACACATTCTGAGGAAAGAATTTTTACCTGTATATAGTTAACACTTTGTATTATAATCTAATATATAATCAATATCCTCCCTCTAATGATATAACTGACAACATTTGAGAATTAGAGCAAGAGAAGTATTGTAGAAGAATAGAAATGGAATGAATTCAATTAATTGATTAGAAAAGTTACAGCAGAAGTATATATATAGAGCTAGTACATAAGCCAACAAAATATAACAAACTCAACTAACTACCAACTAATTAAATAATTACATAACTAACTTGCTTCATTCCCCAATACCCCCCTCAAGTTGGTGATGTGCACATCCCCAACTTGGAACAAAGATGATTGAACTGTGGAGAAGGCAATATTTTGGTAAAGACATCAACTAACTGATGCTGAGTGGGCAGATATGTGAGCTGAAGAAGACCCTCCATGACTTTGTCTCGTGTAAAATGGCAGTCGATCTCTATGTGCTTGGTACGTTCATGAAAGACCGGGTTCTTTGCTATATAAATTGCTGATTGGCTGTCACAATTAAGCACAGCAGGCTCCAAATCTTTAACATTCAGCTCTTCCAACAACCTGACTAACCAAGCGACCTCTGAGGCAGCAGAGGCCATAGCCCTGTACTCAGACTCAGCAGAGGATCTACTTACTGTCTGTTGCTTCTTGGACTTCCAGCTTATAGGAGATTTACCAAGCAAAAGGATGAAACCAGTAATGGACTTTCTACTATCAGAACAGGCTGCCCAATCTGAATCACTAAAGGCTTGGAGTTTTAACTCAATGTCTCCTTGTAACAATATTCCTTGGCCAGCTGTGTGATGAACATAACACAAGGTATGTTGCAAAGCTTCTAAATGAGCAGTAGTGGGCGACTGCATATGTTGACTTAAGGCTTGAACAACATAGGCTAAATCTGGTCGAGTATTAGTTAAAAAATTTAACTTACCAACCAAAGATCTATATGTTTCTGGATCTGGCAATAGACTACCTTGATTTGCTTGTAATTTCAAACGAAGTGGTAAAGGAGTACTAGCTTTCCTTGTAAGATCAAAAGAGCAAGCTGCCAATAAATCTCTTGTGAACTTGTGTTGAGTGACTAAAAAACCACTGTCAACCTTCTTTACCTCCATTCCCAAAAAATAATTCACTAATCCCAAATCTTTAATACTAAAAACCTCATGAAGATGTTGCTTTAAGCCTTCCATTGCTACTGTATCATTCCCAGTCACTAAAATATCATCAACATACACTACTACAATACAAAACTGACTACCCAAATGTTTAATAAACATGCTATAATCATTTTTAGACTGCACAAAACCTTGAGAAATAAGAGTGTTAACAAGCTTGGCAAACCACTGCCTTGAAGCTTGTTTGAGCCCATATAGGGATTTTCTTAACTTGCATACCATATTATTAGGATTAGGTTCACCTTCTGGAACCCTCATGAATACCTCTTCCTCTAAATCTCCATGGAGGAAGGCGTTGTTGACATCCAATTGAAACACTGGCCACTGCCTAGCAGCTGCAAGAACTAGCAAGCATCTGACTGTACTCATCTTCACTACAGGAGAAAAAGTCTCTGAGTAATCTATGCCCTGTTTATGTCTAAACCCTTGTGCAACTAGCCTTGCTTTACACCTTTCTAGAGAACCATCAGATTTGAGTTTCACTTTAAAAACCCACTTAGAGCCTATAGGCTTCTTACCAACAGGAAGAGATGTTAATACCAGGTATTATTTTTATGTAATGCACTCAACTCCTTCTCCATTGCCTCAACCCAGCAAGAATGTCTACTGGCCTCTTTATAAGACTGAGGCTCTTTCAAATTACAAATATTGGCCAAAAAAACTGTGTTTAGAGGACAAAAGGGACTGCTGAACTAAATTACACCAATGAGAATTTTCTGCAAGATAACAATGATAAGCATCAAGATATCTAGGAGGATGGTGAGACCTAGAAGATCTCCTAACAACATCATCATGTAACAGCCCCGGAAATTCGGACCTTTTCCTTCCTTTATAAACTTAAATTTTACTAAAATCATAGCCCGAATTTCTAGAGTTGCTACTTGTACACCCACCTCTGATAAGAAACGGGTATACGAATAAGTAAAAGCAGGATCGAATGTTTTCAAATTCCAAAATGGATTTCATTCATAAATACCAAAGCCGTAAAATGTTTAAATCCAAAACATTAAGAGTTAAAACAATTTATTACAAGATGTTCTGCTAAAGCATAAAGCCTATGATCAATGGGTTTAGCTAGTTCCAACAGGGATTCCTCATTAGCCTCAAACAAGTAAGCCATCCTTACTACTCACCTGCACAAACCCCGAAGGAAAACAACAAACAAACAATAACACAAAAAAATCAGAAAAACTGAGTATGATCGACTCTACCCCGTAAAACAGTTTTAGTTTAAAAATAGTTGACACACAAGAGACATAGAACATTAGCTTGAACCAATATTTACCCAAATCACAAATTCTAGATCAATTATTATTCAAGATTTTTTTTATTTTTATTTTTTTGGGAAAGTGAACGCGATAGGGCCTGTTTCATCCCATCACGGACTTTTCTGCCTGGCTTGCAGCTTGTCGACAGAGTGTCCCGAGTGTATACACCCCTCACAGAACTAATGCATATCCGCAAGTGCGAGCCAGAAGTTCAGG
Organism: Salicornia ramosissima; assembly: GCA_951394345.1. NCBI lineage: Eukaryota > Viridiplantae > Streptophyta > Magnoliopsida > Caryophyllales > Amaranthaceae > Salicornia > Salicornia ramosissima. Next base: position 39,765,212 of record OX596238.1, read on the forward strand.
AGGAGGACGAAAGCAGATTATAACGGTTACAAAGATTCAACGACGATTCAACACATGTCCGACCTATTGTGTGTCCACCACGACAATAGGCCCACATTGGGTACTCCCCAATGAGACACCGTTCATCACCCTAATAGGTCGTCACCGTTCATCACCCTAATAGGTCGTCACCGTTCGGGCTACTTTCCCTTTGAAGATTGTTTCACTTTAAGTTTAGGTTCATTTGGTTTTGAAAATCATTTGAGTGAGAACAATAACATCAAAATAGATCAATGAACCAAAATTCCACACTTTAACAATTCTCCATGAGAAATCAACCCATAAGGCAAACTTGCCAATCCAAATTCAACAGCTCAATAATCCATCGTTCATTCACAAACACCACTTATACTTCTTAAATCAAGGCAAGTTCAAACATTCACCAATCCATAACCAAATTCCATGACGTAATTAATTCATTAAACAATTGAATTGCTAAGAGCGTCAAGCCTTTCAAAATCATGTGCATAGGAGAAGATTTCGAAATTAATATACTTATACACACATTTTTCGAAAATACACATGTACATATATACTAATAATTTTCGAAATTAGTAGAATAAAATTTCATAAAGCATTTGGAGATTTTAAGTTACAAAAAATCATAATATAAATACATGGTATATTTTCGAAAATTAGAAATTATATTTTCAATTCATGAACATAAATTTTCGAAAATTTCAGATTTTATAAATAAGATAAATAAGCTTATTTTGGACATCTAATGGGTATTTCGTACACAAATTATATGGTCTAAAACATATGTACACAACTCTTTGGCCAAAAAAAAGTTTTATTTTGATTTTTGAAAATAACGAAAGCATAATGAGGCTATTTTAAAAATCTAGACAGCAACTAAAGTTGGCATAGAATGCCTTTAAAACCATCACATTAGCCCTCAAAAACATGGCTAAAACATTCCTTGAATGCCCATGCATTCACACGAAAATACTACTACATTGCACACAATTAATCATAATTTTACGTCATCAAAACAACCTTAAAAACAACAACTAAAACGACTACTAAAGCATGCATATAACTTCTACTAAAGCGTAAATAAACATAACTTTAAAACATTAAAACTACGCTAGAGATCAAACTAAGCATGCTAAAACAAAAGCGTAAAAAGAAACTAATATAACCTAAGCATACAAGAACCTAAGGCTAAGAAAGCGGTAGACATCGAAGCATACCTCAATGTCTGGAAGGCTACTTTAAGATCGCTTCCTCCTTAGAAAATTAAACTCAATTCTCTCGGTTATTCTTCCGTGAAAACTGTTCACTTGTTACTCCTCTTTTCTTAGAGGAGAAGTGGAAGAAATGTTGAGAGAATTGTGAGGAGAAGTGATGGGTGAAGGGTGCTATTTATAGGATGGAGGGGTGGGGGAAAAGCTAAATTTTTCCATGTGGGACAAAGTGGTGTGTGGTGGTGGTTGTGGGCCGTGTGGGAGGGGATAAGGGAGGGGTGTGTGGTGGTGAGGTGGTCTCGGGAGTTGTGTTGTCAAGCATTAAACACTTGATGACTAATTGACCAAACACATAATAATACGGCAAATAAAATACGGCATGCATAAAACGACCTTTAAAAATAAAATTCTAATCCATAAAAATATTTTTATTTACCAAAAATATTTTTCCATAAAATAAAATAATTTTCGCACTATATATATATTATTTTCGAAATATATAAGTACATATTTATTTATTTTGAAAATATACCAACTTCAAAAATAATTTATTATTTTCTGAAAATAATATTACGGCAAAATACTTGTTTTTAATAATAAATACCTTTGAAAATAATTCGAAAAGCTCTTTCATAAAATATAAAACCTTTTTATAGAAGATATTATTTTTGAAAATTCTTGAAAAATTACGGGTATTACATCTACCCCCACTTAAAAACAAAGTTCGTCCTCGAACTTACGGAGCTAGTACTACATCCTCTCCCCCTTAAGTAGTTTCGTCCCGAAACTGTCACATACCTGACTAGAAAAGCTCTGGGTAACGAGTCCTCATATCGTCCTCGGATTCCCACGTTGTTTCTTCCGTTTGTTGGTTCGTCCATAGGTCTTTCACCAACTTTACTTGCTTGGTCCGAGTATCCCGCGTTTTAAAATCGAGGATCCTAACGGGTCTTTCTTCGAAAGAAAGGTCACTCTCAAGTTGGACTGACTCGGGTTGAAGAACATGGCTCGGGTCATGGACCTACTTCCTAAGTTGTGACACATGGAAAACATTGTGGACTTTCTCTAGTTCAATGGGTAAGGCTAGTCTGTAGGCTACCTCACCAACTCGCTCCAGTATATCATAGGGTCCAATATACCGAGGGCTCAGCTTCCCTTTTCTCCCAAACCTCTTTACTCCTTTCGTTGGTGAAACTTTCAGCAAAACTTTCTCTCCAACCTCAAACTCCACTATTCTTCTGTGCCTGTCCGCATAAGACTTCTGTCGATCTTGTGTTGCCTTCATGTGAGTTTGAATAAGTCTCACTTGCTTACTCATTTCCTCGATCATCTCTGGTCCGATAGTCATCGACTCACTGATGTCACTCCAACATAATGGACTTCTACACTTTCTCCCATAGAGTGCCTCATACAGAGCCATTCCAATACTGGCATGATAACTATTGTTGTAGGAGAGCTCAATCATCGGTAACCTTTCATCCCATACTCCACCAAAATCTAGTGTGCATGCTCTCAACATATCTTCAAGTGTTTGTATTGTTCTTTCAGTCTGGCCATCCGTGGCTGGGTGAAATGATGTGCTGAACTTCAGCAGTGTACCAAAAGCTTGCTGCAGTTTTCCCCAGAAATTTGATAGAAATCTTGCGTCTCTGTCAGATACAATGTCCTTCGGAATTCCATGCAATCTGACTATCCCTCGGACATAGGCGTCTGCCAACTGCTTCATACTCCATGTATCCTTCATAGCGATGAATCTAGCGGACTTGGTTAATCTGTCCACTATCACCCATATAGCATTTTTCGAGGTCTTCGTGATTGGTAATCCCATGACAAAATCCATTGATATTGATTCCCACTTCCAACTTGGAATCTCAAGCGGTTGCAATTTTCCTCCCGGTCGCATGTGTTTAATCTTAACTTTTTGACAAGTTAAGCATCTGGATACAAATTCCGCAACTTCCCTCTTCATGTTTGGCCATCAAAAATTCTGCTTGAGATCTTTGTAGAGCTTGTCTCCACCTGGATGTACTGAATACGGTGTATTGTGCGCTTCTTCCAAAATTTTCTTCTTAAGACCTTCGTCCTTTGGAACGCACCATCTTCCCTTGTACTTTACTACATTAGCTTTGTTGACATCGAATTCCGTGGCTGTCCCTTCTGCCTTCATCTTTCTGACTTTGTTTAACCATTCATCGGTCAATTGTTTTTCTTGGATATCATCAAAAATTGTTGGTTCCAAGGTGAGTGCATTTAGCTAGACTTCCGCTTGTCCACGCTCCACAACTTCCAAGTCAAGCTTCTGAAATTCGTTGCAAAGTTCTTTCGTCATCACCATGACACATAGTGAATGACTCGCCTTCCGACTTAATGCGTCGGCTACTTTGTTCGCCTTTCCCTCGTGATACGCAATCTCCAAATCGTAATCCTTTATAAGCTCCAACCATCTCCGCTGTCGCATATTCAACTCCTTCTGAGTGAATATGTACTTCAAACTCTTGTGGTCGGTGTAGATCTTACATCTCACACCGTAAAGATAATGCCTCCAAATCTTTAGAGCAAAAACTACCGCTCCCAATTCCAAATCATGGGTTGGATAATTCTGTTCATACTGCTTCAATTGCCGTGAACCATATGCTACAACTTTTCCATGTTGCATGAGCACGCAACCTAATCCCTTCTTCGATGCGTCGCTATAAATCTCAAATCCTTCACTTCCAGAAGGTAGCGTCAATATCGGTGCCGTAGTCAGTCTCTTATTTAACTCTTGGAACGCGTGTTCACACTTCTCGTCCCATTGAAATTTCGTGGTCTTCTTAATCAGATTGGTCATTGGTTGTGCTATTTTTGAAAAATCTTGCACAAACCTCCGGTAATAACCGGCCAATCCTAAGAAACTCCGTACTTCCGTTACATTCGTTGGCTGCGGCCAATCAGAAACTGCTCTAATCTTGGATGGATCAACCGAGACTCCTTCTCTCGAGATCACATGACCAAGAAATGCAACCTTATCCAACCAGAATTCACACTTCGAGAACTTCGCATACAACTCCTTCTCTCGAAGTACTTGTAATACCTTTCTTAAATGCTCCTCATGCTCCTCATTACTCCGCGAATACACAAGTATATCGTCGATAAAGACGACAACAAAACTATCTCAATAGGGCTTGAATGTCCTATTCATGAGGTCCATGAATGCGGCTGGGGCATTAGTGAGTCCAAAAGGCATTATGGTGAACTCATAATGTCCATACCTTGTTCGAAAAGCTGTCTTGGAAACATCTTCCTCGGAAATCCTCAGCTGGTGATAACCCGATCGCAGATCGATCTTTGAAAACGTAGTGGCATCTTTCAATTGATCGAAAAGATCATCGATCCTAGGCAATGGGTATCTATTCTTTATCGTGACGTTGTTCAATTCACGATTATCGATGCACAACCTCAATGTGCCATCCTTCTTCTTAACGAAAAGCACGGGTGCTCCCCAAGGTGAAACACTGGGCCTAATGTATCCCTTCTCCAACAATTCCTCCAATTGTACCTTCAGTTCCTTCATCTCTGCTGGTGCCATTCTGTAGGGCGCCTTCGAGATCGCTCCCGTCCCCGGTACTAAGTCTATCTTGAACTCCATCTCCCTTACCGGTGGCATCCCCGGGATTTCTTCCAGAAATACATCTTCGAATTCCCTTACTACTGGAATTTGGTCAATGGTTTTCTCTTCTAGGCTTAGGTCATTGACATGACACAAATAGATAGGGTGTCCTTTCCGGGCATAGTTTTGAATGGCCATTGTGGAAATGATCTTGACTCAGGGTTTCGAGGAAATTCCTTGATAAGAAATCCGGTTCCCTCTAGGACCTCTCAAAGAAACTTTTTGATTGTGGCACTCAATCCTAGCCTTGTACTTACTTAACCAATTCATTCCTAGGATAACGTCAAAGTCATCTAGTTCGAACTGAATGAGGTCAGCGGGTAATTCTGTTCCAGCGATGTTGACTGGAACATTTTGGTACAAGACACTACAATTCACAACATCTCCCTTGGGAAGAGTTATGTTCAACTGACACGAAGATGAGGTTTTCAAATTGAGTTTTGTGGCAAAAGGCAGGGAAATAAATGAATGAGAAGCTCCAGAATCAAAAAGCATGTAGGCGGGTGAGGAGTTGACAAGAAAAGTACCAGTCACTACGTTGTCGTAGTTGTCTGCCTCATTTTGATTCATCACAAAAATTCTTCCATTGTTGACTCTCCCATTCCCATTTGAATTACCATTGCCGTTGCCATTCCCATTCCCATTCCCATTCCTTCCATTGCTTCCATTCCCATTAGCACCTCCAGGCTGGTTGTTGTTACCATGATTCCCGTTTCCCTGTGGCGTGTTATTCTGATAGAAGCGGTTGCCATTCTGACCACCATTCCCATTACCATTCCTGTTGAATCCCGCGTTGTTGTTCTGTCCACCATTTTCCGGACGATTATTGTTGTTCCTTCTGGGACAATTGATCGCCTTGTGGCCTGGCTCCTTACATTCGTAGCAAAGGGTAAGGTTTCCTAAACAGTCGCGGCCTGGGTGGCTCTTATTGCACCTTTTGCAGACATAGAAATTATTCTGCCTTTGGTTTCCCTGGTATCTGTTGTTGTTGTGGTTATTGTTGTTGTTGTTGAATCGATTCTGTGGTTTAAAATCTCCACCAGTTTGAGGCTTTTTATCGAAGTGTTGCACTTGAGTGTGCTGACCCTCCTTTCTCTTATTTCTCCCAAATACTTCTTCCTCTCGTTTCAGAATTCTCTCCATGTTTGAGGCCTTAGCATACGCCTCCGCAAAAGTCTCCGAAGTACTTCCTCCTAACCTCTTTTGGAGTCGAAAAGCTAAACCGTCTTCAAACTTTTGGACCTTGGCCCTCTCATCAGGTACCACATTAGGACAAAGCTTGGCTAACTCGTTGAATTTGTCGGCATACTCTTGTACGTTCATTGACCCTCCTTGAGTCAATCTACCAAACTCGTTAAACTTCTGCCTTCGAATGTGCTCTGGAAAGAAACGAGCTCGAAGAGCTGTCTTGAATTCCTCCCAACCAAAATCTCCTTGGGCTCTCAACGCTACTCCCTCACTTTCCCACCAAGTATCTGCTTGCTCCCTCAGATAAAAAGTGGCTTGGTTTACTTTTTGGTTTTCAGGAGTTCCAGCTGCGGTAAACATCTTATCGAAGTCCCTAATCCAGTTTTCAACCAACATTGGGTCCTCTTTCCCGACAAACAAAGGTGGTTTAAGGGCAGAAAGCTTTTTGGCCATTGCGGCTTGGGGATCATCATTGTTGTTTTGGTTTAATTGGTTTTGAAGGACTAGAACAAAGTTTTGGGCTAACTGTTCAAGTGAACGAAATCTGGCTGCAAGTTGTTCGGGTGTTTCGGCCATTGGTCGGTTTCGTCGGGTCCTAGATCGAGTATTAGCACCGTTATTCGACATAGACTGCAGTACTAATAGAGAAGGATGGTGTTACCACCGTGGAAAGCTAACGCTTACGAGGAGGACAAAGAAAAAGAAGAAAAGCAAACTTGAAGCAAGCACACCAAACATGCATATATTCATAATAATTCCAGTTTTAGGTCAAACGACCTTACACACCAAAATAATTTACCATGTCCAATTCGGTCTGCGGACCGGTCACACATAATTACAATACCAAAATTTTACCACGCCGAATTGGTCTACCAACCAATCACACATAACTACATCACACACCAAAATTTTACCACACCGAATTGGTCTACTGACCAATCACACATAATTACAAAGTACGAAAAATACAGAAAAGTAATAACATAACAAGTTGAAATCACTAATCTTAAACTAAAAAAAAATTCTATCCCATGTTGCTATCCTCAAAGCTGGGGCGTGACCCTTGCTGCTCCCCTACCCCTACTATCAACTTGGGTGGATCAAGGTTGTACTCATGTTCTTGTATGGCATCAATCAATTGCTTCTCTAAATAGTCGAGTGTGAGAAACCACTCGCCCTTGTAGGAATAACGAGCAAAGTTGGGTTCGTCTTTGGAGATCATAATGTCGGGGTACCTACTCTTGACACGAGATAGTGCACCTTTTGTTGGAAGGGTTTCAATGAGGACATGTGCTTGCCTATAAGTTCGGTTGTAGTCAGATATCCCATGCATATGGTTGTAGTGATAGCTTTTAAGGCAGAGATTCAGACGGTGAATAAAAGAACGAACATCCTCTCCTTCTCTAATGCAAAGATGATAAGGTGAATCTGGATGGGTATAGACCACTCTTCTAGGGGGAACTGCATTCTTCCTAGCTAAATGATACTCACGAACCATCTAGAAAATAAGAGAAAAACACAAAATCAAATAGAAGTACTTTTAAGAAGTACTTGCAAATAAACACATAACCCCATCATCGTAGTCCCACTCTCACGAGTTAGTTCTAACTCTAGGGTGTAAAAGTTTTCAAAATCCATTTTGAAATTCATTTTCGAAAACATCGGCTCTGATTCCAACTGTAACAGCCCCGGAAATTCGGACCTTTCCCTTCCTTTATAAACTTAAATTTTACTAAAATCATAGCCCGAATTTCTAGAGTTGCTACTCGTACGCCCACCTCTGATAAGAAATGGGTATACGAATAAGTAAAAGCAGGATCGTAATGTTTTCAAATTCCAAAATGGATTTCATTCATAAATACCAAAGCCTTAAAATGTTTAAATCCAAAATATAAAGAGTTAAAACAATTTATTACAAGATGTTCTGCTAAAGCATAAAGCCTATGATCAAAGTGTTTAGCTAGTTCCAACATGGATTCTTCATCTGCCTCAAACAAGTAAGCCATCCTTACTACTCACCTGCACAAACCCCGAAGGAAAACAACAAACAAACAATAACACAAAAAAATCAGAAAAAACTGAGTATGATCGACTCTACCCCGTAAAACGGTTTTAGTTTAAAAACAGTTGACACACAAGAGACATAGAACATTAGCTTGAACCAATATTTACCCAAATCACAAATTCTAGATCAATTATTATTCAAGATTTTTTTTTTTTTTTTGGGAAAGTGAACGCGATAGGGCCTGTTTCATCCCATCAATTATTCTAGATCAATAGCTTGTCGACAGAGTGTCCCGAGTGTATACACCCCTCACAGAACTAATGCGTATCCGCAAGTGCGCGCTAGAAATTTAGGAGGAGGATGAAAGCAGATTATAACGATTACAAAGATTCAATGACGATTCAACACATGTCCGACCTATTGTGTGTCCACCACGACAATAGGCCCACATTGGGTACTCCCCAATGAGACACTGTTCATCACCCTAATAGGTCGTCACCGTTCGGGCTACTTTCCCTTTGAAGATTGTTTCACTTTAAGTTTAGGTTCATTTAGTTTTGAAAATCATTTGAGTGAGAACAATAACCTCAAAATAGATCAATGAACCAAAATTCCACACTTTAACAATTCTCCATGAGAAATCAACCCATAAGGCAAACTTGTCAATCCAAATTCAACAGCTCAATAATCCATCGTTCATTCACAAACACCAATTATACTTCTTAAATCAAGGCAAGTTCAAACATTCACCAATCCATAACCAAATTCCATGACGTAATTAATTCATTAAACAATTGAATTGCTAAGAGCGTCAAGCCTTTCAAAATCATGTGCATAGGAGAAGATTTCGAAATTAATATACTTATACACACATTTTTCGAAAATACACATGTACATATATACTAATAATCTTCGAAATTAGTAGAATAAAATTTAATAAAGCATTTGGAGATTTTAAGTTACAAAAAATCATAATATAAATACATGGTATATTTTCGAAAATTAGAAATTATGTTTTCAATTCATGAACGTAAGTTTTCGAAAATTTCAGATTTTATAAATAAGATAAATAAGCTTATTTTGGACATCTAATGGGTATTTCGTACAAAAATTATATGGTCTAAAACACATGTACACAACCCTTTGTCCAAAAACAAGTTTTATTTTGATTTTTGAAAATAACGAAAGTATAATTAGGCTATTTTAAAAATCTGGACAGCAACTAAAGTTGGCATAGAATGCCTTCAAAACCATCACATTAGCCCTCAAAAACATGGCTAAAACATTCCTTGAATGCCCATGCATTCACACAAAAATACTACTACATTGCACACAATTAATCATAATTTTACGTCATCAAAACAACCTTAAAAACAACAACTAAAACGACTACTAAAGCATGCATATAACTTCTACTAAAGCGTAAATAAACATAACTTTAAAACATTAAAACTACGCTAGAGATCAAACTAAGCATGCTAAAACAAAAGCGTAAAAAGAAACAAATCTAACCTAAGCATACAAGAACTTAAGGCTAAGAAAGCGGTAGACATCGAAGCATACCTCAACGTCTGGAAGGCTACTTTAAGATCGCTCCCTCCTTAGAAAATTAAACTCAATTCTCTCGGTTATTCTTCCGTGAAAACTTTTCACTTGTTACTCCTCTTTTCTTAGAGGAGAAGTGGAAGAAATGTTGAGAGAATTGTGAGGGGAAGTGATGGGTGAAGGGTGCTATTTATAGGATGGAGGGGTGGGGGAAAAACTAAATTTTTTCATGTGGGACAAAGTGGTGTGTGGTGGTGGTTGTGGGCCATATGGGAGGGGATAAGGGAGGGGTGTGTGATGGTGAGGTGGTCTCGGGAGTTGTGTTGTCAAGCATTAAACACTTGATGACTAATTGACCAAACACTTAATAATACGGCAAATAAAATACGGCATGCATAAAACGACCTTTAAAAATAAAATTCTAATCCATAAAAATATTTTTATTTACCAAAAATATTTTTCCATAAAATAAAATAATTTTCGCAATATATATATATTATTTTTGAAATATATAACTACATATTTATTTACTTTGAAAATATTCCAACTTCAAAAATAATTTATTATTTTCTGAAAATAATATTACGGCAAAATACTTCGTTTTAATAATAAATACCTTTGAAAATAATTCGAAAAGCTCTTTTATAAAATATAAAACCTTTTTATAGAAGATATTATTTTTGAAATTTTTTGAAAAATTACGGGTATTACACATCAGACCCACGAGCTAATGGAGGAAAATAAGGACTAATGTCAACAACCAAAGGGGAGTTTGTATTTAACTGATGTGAACTAGAAGTATTTAATTTAAAGGAAAAACATCAGTGGTATTTGTCTGATGGTCGATAACATTTTGTGGGGCTGCATCAACTGAACTTTGTGAATTAGAATTATTAACATGATCAAGAGACTGAGAAAAACCAAGATTTTGAGAATCTTGTGAAATGGACAGGTCTGAATCTGTTGCAAGCCTTGGAAAAGGAAATTCATGATTATTCCTCTGAATAATTTCAGAATCTGAAGAAAATGGTGGGACAGAAGATACTGAAGTGGAATGTACAGGAACCACAGGATTAAAAGGATGATCATGCCCAAGATTAGGATCAATATTAGTGACACTAGGTAAATAAATATCAAACATACTTGAAGTTGGATTTGAAAGTTTTAATTTCAATTGAAAAGGAAAATGTTTCTCAAAAAATTTCACATTTCTTGAAACAATCATATTTTTAGACTCAAGATTTAAAACTAAAAACCCTTTTTGAGTTACTGAATATCCAAGAAAAACATGAGGGAAAGCTCTTGGAGAAAATTTATGGTTATGAACCTTAGAAGAAGTTACATAACAAAGACAGCCAAAAGATTTTAAATGAGAAATATCAGGTTTCATGCCATACAACTTTTCATATGGGGACAACTGTCCTAAAACCTTTAAAGGCATCCTGTTTATTAAATAAAAAGCACACTTAACACATTCTCCCCATTACTTGTCTGGAACTCTAGACTGAAAATATAAAGCTGTAGAAGTTTCCAACAAATGTCTATGTTTACGTTCTACAACCCCATTTTGCTCAGGAGTATAAGTACAACTTCTTTGATGAAGAATCCCATATTTTTTATAAAGAGACTTAATTGGTCCTTCACACAACTCTTTAGCATTATCTGATCTCAAAATTTTAATGCAAGAAGAAAATTGATTTTGTACAAAAACAACAAAATCAGACAAAATTGAAACTGCCCCATTTTTATTTTTCATTAAATGGATCCATGTAAACCTTGAGAAATCATCTACAATAGTAAGAAAGTAATTACATCCAGTATGAGTACTAAATCTCAAAGGACCCTAAGTATCAACATGGACTAATTTAAAAGATTTTGAAGTTCTTGTATGACTAATTGGAAAAGGTAATCTAGTTTGCCTAGCTTGGGGACAAACTTGACAAATATTATTCTGAATACAAGAAGTAACATCCAAACTAGGAAAAAGAATTTTTAACTGTGGAAAAGGCAAATGCCCTAATCTCAAATGTCAAAGCCTGGCATCCTCACTAGCTGACAAGCATGTCAAATGCTTATTTAGAACGGAACATGTATCAAAAGACCTACTATCATCTACCCTGTACAGACCTACATCCATCTTACCAAGAGGAATGGAACTCCCTTTCTGATCATAGACAAAACACTTGTCAAGAGTAAAATGCAATTCACATTTTAAATCTTTACACAATTTATGAACAGAAACCAAATTATACTTGAAATTAGGAACATGTAAAACATTATGCAAAGTAATATGATCATTCAGACAAATTGTCCTAACATGTTGAATGGCTACTTTGCTCCCATCAGGTATTGTAATATATTGTTTATTAAAATTATCAACAGCAAAATATGTAGAAAAACATTCAAGATTTGAGCAAATGTGGTCTGATGCCCCACTATCAAGCAGCCACTCAACATTAGAACTAGAAACAAAACAAAAATTACCTGCCAACATGGCATGTCCAGCTACATTTGAGCCATCAAAAACTGTTGCAGAATGCTCCTGTGGCCTATGATTATCCACATACTGCAAGAACTGATTGTACTGCACCTTAGATATAGACACAAGTGCTTGATCATCTGTATTACAGCCTTCATCTTCCCCCTGTACCACAGCAGCCACTTTCTTGGTTTTATTCCAATCTGATGGAAACCCATGTAATTTGTAACATCTCTCCTTATTGTGCCCTGACCTCTTGCAATGTGTACAATAGAACATAGACTTCCCAGCAAAATTATTCTTACCACCATTATAAGGGACCAAACCACCACCATTGTTCTGCCTTTGGGAATAATAAGGTCTATTATTCCTACTTTCATCAAACCCATTGTACGGAACCAAACCATTACTATTGTTCTGTCTTTGGGGATAATAAGGCTTATTGTTCCTATTATCATCACCTCTCCTCCTGCTCTCAAGATTCTTCCAAATGTCCGAAGCTGTCTTCAAGAACAACACACTTTTAGCGATGGTTTTATCAAGATTCCCAATTAACCATGTACCAACCATATCATTGCACCGCTCCCATGCAAAAAATTCAGTAGACCCATCTGCTGTTTCACAATTGATCCATTAACAAAGCCTAACTTGTTTGTTGTAGAAAGTGAAAGTTTCATGGATCTTTTCCAATCCGCAAACCCTTCTCCATTGAATTTCATGGTTACCAATTGAACCAGAGGGGTGAATGTAATATTTACTCGCTGGGTCTTGGTTCAAAGGCAAAGGATTAGTAGCAATTGCAGCCATTTTCAAGGATCGAAGAAACTAATTGATTTGAAAAGATAGAAATAAGAACAAAAAATTGAAAGAAAAAACAATTCAACAAAGAAATTGAACTACAAAATTCGATTCAACAAAGTAATTGAATCAATGAATGAACAACAAATCAACAAAGAAATTGATTTGCAAAGAACGATTCAACAAAGAAATTGAATCAATTGAAGTATTCGAAAAAAAAAACTAAACCCTAAAAGTTTAGCTCTAATACCATGAAAACATTTGAGAATTACAGCAAGAGAAGTATTGTAGAAGAATAGAAATGGAATGAATTCAATTAATTGATTAGAAAAGTTACAGCAGAAGTATATATATAGAGCTAGTACATAAGCCAACAAAATATAACAAACTCAACTAACTACCAACTAATTAAATAATTACATAACTAACTTGCTTCATTCCCCAATAATAACCTAGCTAACTGATTTAAAACACCACCTACGCCATCTGTTCTTCTTAGCCTTGTTGCTCTTGTTTTATCCTGAGAGTAAACTCTATGTTAGCAGATAATTTTTATAGGATGGAATACTACAAACTAGATGTATGTTGTCACTTAAAATTTATGCATATATGGTGTTTTATAAAATGCATGATATGAGAGAATTTTTCATTCTTAATTTAGTTTTTTTAGTACATATTATAATTGCATAACACATATTAATTTGAGAGAGTACATATTAATTTGAGTGTGTACATATTAATTTGAGTGGGCAAAACTATTGTTTCAACCTTATAGGTTGAAATTGTAGTTTTTGATTGGTAACATGTACTCTTTTAATTTAACATGTATCCCCTTGATTTAAAATGTACCATTTTTATATTTTTTATAAGTGATAATGAATTAGGGAGTAACAAATTACATATTGTTTGGTCTCATATGTGATTACTATGAGAAACCTATTAGCTCAATTGGTAGAGCATTTGTGTAATCACACGAAAGATGTAGGTTCAAATCCTACATAGGTTAATATATAATATTAAGATGTTATTAAATTACATGTACCCTTTTATATTTATATGTACCACTTGTTTTGTAAAATGTATCATATAATTATTCAATCACTTTAGATGATTTCACTATAATGCTACTTGTGTACCCGCTCTAATTTTATATGTACCGCTCTAATCTTACATGTACTCCTCTAATCTTATATGTACTTTTGTTATATGATACTTAATCTTTGCCTCTATCCTACACTATGTACCCAATTTATTTTGGAGTGATTAACGAAAATAATGTTGTAGGCAAAAGTATTTACGAAAATACTGTCACAACAAAATTATTTACAAATATATTGTCCACGTAGGACAGAGAGGGTGTTCGTTTTTTTTTATTTACGAAGATTTAAATCGTTATCTGGGATAGCGATTTACTTTACAAAATCGTGTTCCCAAATAGAGATTTAGGTAAATCGCTATCACAGATTGCGATTTTCTAAAGTAAATCGCTATCCGTGATAGCGATTTTGTCTATAACCTAAAAAAAAAAAAACAAACACACAGCAGCAGCTCGAAGAGAGAGAGAGGGAAGAAGCGAAGTTCTCCACCGTGTCGTCCCACCGTCCAGCCGTGCCGTCCCGCCGTCGAGGTGTTTACTCTTAGATTGTAAGTTACAATTAACTCTAAATTTTAGGGTTTAATTCTTCCCCAATTGTGAAGTTAATTTTTATGGTTGAATTTTGGTTAAAAATCAATTTGTGGGTATAGGTTTCAATTTTCTTTATTGTTGTTGTAGTTGTATTTTTGGAATTATTTTGGTTGGGGTTGATTTGAATGTTGATGTTGTTTTTGTTATTGTTGTTGTTGTATTTTTGGTTTTTTTTTTCAATTTTTTTGTAGTTGTATTTTTGAATCATTTTGGTTGGTGTTGTTGTTTTTAGTGTTGTTGTTATTGTTATTGTTATTGTTGTTGATGTTGTTGTTGTTTTTAGTGTTGTTATTTTTTTTTATTGTTGTTGTGGTTGTGGTTACTGTTGTTTTTTTTTTTTTTGTTTTTTTGTAATCACTCTAATTTTTGTTGTTGTTGTTGCTTTTATTGTTGTTGCTGCTCACATATTTTTGTTTGTTATTTTTATTGTTGTTGTTTT
Source organism: Salicornia ramosissima (assembly GCA_951394345.1). Classification (NCBI taxonomy): domain Eukaryota; kingdom Viridiplantae; phylum Streptophyta; class Magnoliopsida; order Caryophyllales; family Amaranthaceae; genus Salicornia; species Salicornia ramosissima. Next base: position 39,780,231 of record OX596238.1, read on the forward strand.
TATTTATGTTGTTGTAAGGTTATATATTTGAGAACAATTAACATCGATATACAAGTAATGAGTTCTAATATTTGACTTAAATTGAAATGAAGGTGACTTATTTCTAATATACACATTGTTGTCATGGATTTATCTCTAAGTCAAACTAGTGGGTCAATTGGTGAGTATACAAGAATCCTCACAGATGACAATTATTTTCAACAATGTATGTCGGATTTACCTCCTGAACCCACACCAAATGCATCAAATTCTGGAAATTTTCAGACAAGAGAATTATTTGTTTGTTCGGAGCGAAATATTGTCGATGCATTTGCATATGACCATATATGGGCGGATAGTGATGAAGATGAAGATGAACATGCAATGGAAACCAATGATGTTGCCATACGATCTAGTGCCCCATCTCAAATTTTTAATGAAGTGCCTGAGGTGAACGAAGAAGCACTTCATTGTTGGAGAACATGGTCAATGAACAACTCATATAATGGTGAGTTCAGTGTCGGTCAGGAGTTTGATTCATTGGATCAGTTGAAATATTTGGTAAAATCTTATTCCATCTCAAAGAATCATGTCTTCAAAGTGGTAGAAGTAGATTCTATGAAATATGTGCTGGAGTGTAAGAGGAAGCAAACACACAATTGTACTTGGCGGCTACGTGCAGTAAGAAATCATGTTCTTCCTTCTTTTCGGATTGTCAAATACAACGGTCCCCATTCTCCTAATTGCCTAGGTGATATTAACTCACTAGATCATCCAATGTTGACTTCTGATTTGTGAGTAATGTAATTAGAGAACTCATTCGTGCCGATCCAACGTTGAAAATAAAAGTTATAGTGCAAACATTAAAAGAGCGGTTCCATTTCACTATCACTTATAAAAGAGCTTGGTTAGCCAACAAAAAGCCATTTTGGACATATATGGAGATTAGGAGAAATCTTACGAGCTTCTTCCCCAATTCATGCAAGCTCTAAAAGAGTCAAATCCGGGAACCGTAGTTTATTGGTGTACAATCCCATCTTCTACTCTTGGATTTCATATTTTTAAGAGGGTTTTTTGGGCATTCAAGCCTTCCATTAAGGGGTTTCAACATTATTGGCCTCTTATCACAATTGATGGCACACATTTATATGGTAAGTATAACGGGACTTTATTAATAGCTATGGCCATAGATGCAAACTTTCAGTTGTTCCCTCTTGCTTTTGCCATTGTTGAATCTGAGAACATTGAGTCCTGGACATGGTTCATGGCTTGTATTAGACAATTTGTTACAAGTAGAGAAGGGCTATGTGTCATTTCAGATAGGCACGTCGGCATAATGACGACAACTAACGAGGCTGGAAGTTTATGGGAGTACCCCCATGCCTACCACAGGTTTTGCATGAGACATCTTGCATCTAACGTTGGTAATCGTTATGGAAAACATGTTAAGAATGTGTTTGGAAAGGCTGCCGATTCTCATCAGAAGAAGAAATTTGATTTTTGGTACGATAGAATTGGAGAGCTTAAGGTTGAAGCTCGACAATACTTGCGTGCCATACCTTTGGAGCAATGGTCTATTCACCACGATGGAGGATTCAGGTACGGCATAGCCACAACCAACATGTATGAAGCTTTTAATGGTGTTTTAAAAGGAGCACGTTGTTTGCTTGTAAAAGCCCTTGTGGAAATGACTTTCTTTCTAGTGAACTCTTACTTTCTAACTAGAAGAGGGTGGAGTGGCAGAAGACTTGAGGAGGGTCATGAATTTAGTGAAAAGGCTGAAAAAACTATACAGGCGAATATAGCAAAAGCAGCATATCATGAAGTGTGTTGTTTTAATTATGAGAGGGGCTTGTTCCATGTAACAACAGGTTGTGGGAATCGTGCTGCAGGAAAAGGGGGCAAAAGGCACAACGTCAACATTGCGAGAAAAAAATGTACTTGCGAGAAAGTAAAAAAATATAAGATGCCTTGTTCTCATGTCCTAGCTGTTTGTCGATATCGAAGTTTGTCATACAATGATTTCGTTGACATTTCATTTGGAACAACAGAGTGGAAGAGTTCTTACAAAGAATCCTTCAAACCCATACCTGATCCAGCCTACTGGTCTCCATATTTGGGCCCCAAGGTTGTTGTAGATCCCACACAAAAGCGGCCTATAGGTCGCCCGAAAAGCACTAGGATTCAGAATGAAATGGATCAGCGGCCCCGAGGCAAAGTTACATGTAGCCTATGCAAGCAAGAGGGTCATAACAAGAAAATATGTGGTAGGAGAAAGGGCGAGTCTTCGGGGTAATTTTGTCTCTTATTACGTAGTTTTCAATATTCTTTTGTTATCTTTTTGTTATTATTAGTAGCAATGAAATTAACCGAATTGTGTTATGTTACAGGTCTCATGGAAGAGGGGATCAGGCCTGGGCCGATTGATACATCCGTACTACGGTTGCAGGATAGTCACCGGAGTGAGGGAGTATGGAGGGGAGATGGGGACAAGGTGTTATCATCTTAGGGTTTAGGGTTTTAATACGGACTTAATTCAAAGTGGTTACAATAATTAGTCTAAATTTGTAATAAATTAAACCCACCTAGTAATTATGTGCGCTTTTAGGGTATAATATGAGATATCTTTGAATTCAGGAATAATAACAGTACGACCACAAAAAGAGACCTAGTAGAGATTGCTCACAGGCGGGCGGGCCCAATGCACGATTGACTCGTAACCTGTCCCCGAATCCATACTTTGGTGCACGACCATATGGGACCGATTGCTCCTGGCTTTCGATACTTCTTTGGTGTCCGTGGACCGTATAAACGCACGATGGCAACTTCTACTAGTCCGTATTCACGTACGGCGTTAAGGAGCATTCAAACAACTCGTGACGTAGGCGGCCGGGTAAAAATGACCCCTACACTTGTTCTCTTGTGTTTCTTGGCTGCTATGAAGTGCTAAGTGAATAATGACTCCAAGACTGAGAAGCTAGATATGATGGCCGAGGGCAAGTCACTGAACCAGCTGAGTGTTGTTCCTTTGAGGGTAGTTGGGGAAAATTTGCACCATGACGCTTCATAACCGGTTTGGACCGCCATGTGGGCTTTGTAGGCTGCCAAATGGTCGGTAGGGTCAGTAGTCCCTTGTAAGGACTCAATTGGGGGCACCTTTACTTTACTCGGGTCAGATACCTCAACGATCTCTCGACTGAATGGGGTTTGACAAGAAAGGACTACCGAGGGGTCTGTTCAAGGAACATTCCTTCAGGAGGTGCCAACCTTATCCCGAGTGGCCGAGTTTGCCCGCTGGTCGCGAGAGGACCCGTAATGAGAACGCCCTCGGATCGTCGGTTTGGGGGACTGACTTGCTCTAAGACGATCTCGGTACCTTTGGTTACCCTGCTGAGTGCTTTTAGGCGGGAGCTCCCTTCTTTGCTCTATTATCCGTCGAGCGTCTTCATGACGTCTCTGGTCTATGACCTCTCGAGCTTCCATGGATCCGTTATGAAGCCTTCTGTTGTTGAGGAGAGTTCTCGCATCTGTTGCCCCTCCAATTTCTGACTGAGTGGGGAACACGATGCGATCCTTCTTTGGCTCGGTCAATCTCTCCCGGCAGGATGGTCGAGTCTCCGGTAATTGGGACTTTTCAGTCTTCTTTCCATGGACATCTCTGGATTTTTCTAAGTTGATTACGGGCCGCGACTCAGCACTACTTATGACAGGAGTGTGTCTTTGGGCCGTTCGTGCTGAGTGGCTTCGGCGGGTTCCTTCTGGTGGGAGCCGAGAAGGTTCGCCTCTCAGCATGACTCTTTGTGTAACGACCCTGATTTTATAGGTATTTCTGCCAGGTGATTATGTGTATTTATGTGTTGCTATGTATAGTTCAAATTTAGTTTTGAACTATTTATTTTGTTTTATGTGAATAATTTCGATTTAATTCGAATTATTTTATTTTGATTAGTTATTATTATTTTTTTTATTATTATTTAATTAATTAGAATTTTATTATTTATTTTTTTTCTAATTAATTATTTAATATTTTGGGCTGAATCGAATTAAGCATGATTAATGATGCGATTTTTGTAAATTAGCCCAATTGATCACGAAAGCCCAAATTTGGCCCATTTCCTTGCTTGGCCGGTTGGCCCTTGTATTTGGTGGCAAATTTTGCCACTTGCCTCATGTTCACACCTTAACTAACCTTTATATATAGGAGGTTTAGTGAGGCTTTATGATCCTTTTTCCATTCAATCAGCCTTGCCATCAAAAGTTTAAGACACAAACTCCCTCCACTTGCTCCCAATTCACAAGCCATTTTTGGCTCTTCCAAGTTGAACATTTGTTCATCACCTTTTCAATACCCAAACTTAAAGATTCAACCTCTATCAATCTTTAAGTATCAAAACTCAATCTAAACCGCCTAAATTGCATTCAAGATCATTAGTTCGGGTTGGTTTTGGGATCTTGTTCGAGTGGGTTGATCGTGTTGAACGTGTGGGGTTCGAGTGGTGCACGGTGGTGGTTCGTGCTCGTGTGCCGTGGCCGTGCAGTTGGTCCGTGGCGGTGGTGGCTCGTGCTGGGCAGCCGTGTGTGCAAGGTGGTGCAGCCGTGTGGTGCATCCGTGTGGTGCATGCCGTGTGTTCGTGTGGTTCGTGTGGTTCTAGTTTCCGGGCAGCATGTTTGTGTTGATTTTGTGTGTTAATCTTCGATAAGGTAATATACTTTCTCAACTTAATTTGGCATACTATGTTTCATAGTATAGATTAAATGAACAAGATTAGTTTAAATGAAGTTTTGATCATGTTTTGAGTATGATTGTAAATATGATTTTTAAGTGGTTTAATGATGATTTGATGATTGAATATGATGATTTCATGATTGATTATGTTAGTAGTAAGTTTATGTTAATCATGTTCAAGTTTGGTGAATTTTGGATACTAGAAAGTTGATAATTTCGTGTGTGTTGAATTGATTGAGTTATGCGTGTATTTTGATGATTTGGGATGAGTTCTTGATTCTTGGTTGAAGTTCTTGAATCTTGATTGAGTTCTTGATTGAAGATCTTGAGTCTTGGATGAGTTCTTGATGAGTTCTTTAAAGTTCTTGATGAGTTCTTTAAGAGTCTTTATGAATTCTTGATTAAGTCTTTTTAAGTTAAAGAAAGTTAAAGAAAAGGTTAAAGAAAAGGATAAGATGATATAAGATGATTGGTTTACACGTTATTTTCTTAAGTCAAGGCGTAAGATGCAACTTAAGAAGTAACTAAGAATGTAAACTTTGGATTAAAGTTAAAGAATGTAAGATTAGCTTGATTTCGTAGCTAGACGCCTAAAACTTAGAGTAAGATTCTATGTTTTTGGGTTAAGACGTTGCCCCTATCCTGACCGCGGTATTGGGATAGTGATTACCACTATGTCGTCTTTGACATGGATTTCCAGTAAGATTGGTTTCATAGGATTTGGGAGTAAGATTCTCAATCCTGGCATAGTTGGAAAGTTCGTTCGCGTAAGAGGCGTTCGTACGAGCGTAGTCCAGTCTAGTTTGCGAATGATTGCACCAAAGATAAGATTGGTTAAGTTAGTTGAGTCAGGCATGTATTTGTATGATTCGCATGTTTTGGGGTTGTTTGTTTTGGGTCGTTTGATTTGTGCTATGTTCATGTGTATTCCCGTTAGGGTGAGTCAGTTATGTTACTCGCCACTGACGGTGGACTGTTGTTTACTTTTCAGGTAATTCTGATGATGAGGTTCTTGCTTAGCTATGGGTTGGGCGAGCGCCGATATAGTTGTATAGTTGTATTTCTGTTGTTTTACGATTCCAGTTAGTTTGGACTATAGTAGTGATACTTGTATACTTTTGCTATAACTCTGACATGTGTTTGGAGTTACGTTTATTAGTAGTAGTAGTTTGGCTTTTGGATTAGTGATGTACAAACTTGTGGGTATTTGTACTTTTGGGTTATAGTAATAATATTTTGAGGTTTGTTTTAATTTTTAAGTATTTTGGTTTGTTAGTTCTGACTATCCGACTCGTCGGTTTCTTCCGCGCCGATTTAAGCGAGTTGGGTCGTCACACTTTGTCTTTCTATTGGAGCTTCTCCCTTCGATGGAGCCTTGCTCGTAGATGGTGCTGAGTGCAAGGTCTCGTCACTTGGTGTGTACGAGAATATGGCATGAAGATTTGCCTGGAGTGTCTTTGAAAGTCGAGTGACGACCTGGTCAAGGTCCCTTCTCGTGACTGGTTGTTCTGGAACATTCTGAGTGGGCACTCTTGGTTCCAGTTCTGTTTCTCTCTCGGGCTCAGCTTCCGAGCCGCGTGGGTTTTGCTGGACGAGAGTTATCCCTGCTGCCCCCGCATGTTCCTAGTCATTTGTTTAAGGATGACCAGGGGAAGTGCCTGAGTGTCGAGCAGCGTGAGATCTAGTGTTGGCCATTCAGTGTTGTCTGACCAATGTGCTACGTCCCCACAGACGGCGCCAATCTGTTTCCGCCTCGAGAAACTTAAGATACAAAGAGGTCCAGTAGGATGAGTAGGGAAGAGCCTCTGTGTATGTTGACTAGATCTCGGGGTGATGATTGGGCTGAGTTGTGGACGGGCTGATGTTTGGTGCCGACTAGACTTCCTCGAATCGGCTCGGGCCTGGCTGAGTGAGTCCTACAAAATGAACAAGGGGTGACTGACACGGGGGATGGACCCGGGAATTCCCCTCTGATGCTTAAGTCATCAAAGTATTTAATGTGGAAATGTAGAAAGAGAGAGAGAGAGAGAGAGAGAGAGTTCCCTTTGTGAAAGGTGGTTGTTCTTGGGAATTGTGTTGGCCCAAAAAGCTCTTTGTGTAAAAAGGGGAAAAAAGGAGCAGCCCCCTCACCTACCATAAATGGGTGTATTTATAGGTGAGGTATTTTGGGGGCTGATTGACAGGTATTTGGGGGCTGTCAATCAGCTGAGAGAGGGGGATTTGTGACATGTGTCTTCGGATGTACAGATGGTGACACCTGTCCGAAAGGTGTTTTAGGAGATAATGGGAATTCCAGGGGTATTTAGGTCATTGTGACTTTCATTGGGCTCAGGGCTCAAACAGGGCCCATATTGGTATTTTAGGCATAACTCCAATCCTGTTTACCGTTTTTAAGCAAACATATTACATGGGGTCGTTATGTGCGTTCAAATTAAGAAAAAATTGAAGTCCGTTTTTTTTTTTTTTTAACAAATTAGATGTTGCACTGGGCCCAATACAGTGTTTAGGCATAACACCTAGCATGTTCTACTTTTTTTTTTTTACTGATTCTTGTGTCTGGGTTCTTTTTTTAACATATTGGATTTATTCGTAAGGTCAGAAGCCGAAAATATTGAAGTCTTATTTTTTGTGCTGATACGACGCGACACAAGGCCCAAAACATGACATTATATTCAGCATAAAACCTAGCATGTTCAATGTTTTTGAGCATATTTTTAATTTTGCTTTGGATCATTTTTTATCATGTTTGCGTGCGTTGTGCGGTCAGAAGTTAATAATATTCAATCCGAATATTTTGTACAGATTAGACGTTACACATTGTCCCAAATTGGATTTTGGGCATAACAAGATTACAGTTTACAAACAAGTTTGCGTGATTCATGCACTCATAAGCTGAAATAGTATCGGATTCGGGTCACAGTTTTTAAAAACTAGATTACTCGGTATCCGGTTTTTAGTTTTGTAACACCCCGATTTCTAATCCGTTTAATTAGGTTAATTATCAGCGGAATCCTACTTAGTCGGCGCGTCACATGTCGTGTTTCTTAGTTGAGAAACACAAGGCACAACTAATAACATAACTTAATTACTAATATTATATTAAAGAAACATAAATCTTATAACAACCTAAAATATTTGATTACAAACTAACAAAATTAAATAGTTCAAGCTAGATTTTAATACAATAATTAAACTGGTGGAGTTCACTTTGTTTTTTTTTTTTTGGTAAATAGAGAAATTTTATTACCAAAAAGAAAAATGGTACAGACCCCAAAAAACTCCTCAAACTGCACCTATTCCAGATGCTAAAGCCTCACAATAAGACCTTAGCCACCATCTAGGAAGGGTTCCAAGGCCTCATCAAATCACTGGTAGCATGCCGGGGGATCCAAAAGACCAGCGAAGCTTACATCACTAAAAGTTTTCTACAAGAGTCAGCACAACGACAAGCAACTAAGAAAATAACTTCCCTAACAATGCTCTCAATAGACCTAACAGACCTGCTAAATATTACATCATTTCTATAAAGCCAAATAACATATACAGCCTCAGTGAACACAATGGCCAAAGTCTTGGGCTTGCAACTGCACCGCTTCGTAATGAAGCATAGCCATCGAACTAACTCTGAGAAGGAAACAAGTTGGGTTCTTAGCTTCAGTAAATTCAATAGTCGCTGCCATACCTGCATAGTAAAGCTACAATTGAAAAAACGATGTGAGACAGATTCTACAGCTGAACCACATATCACACTGTAACGACCCGACTTTTAGAAGCTGTCGATTTACGAAGGAAATCGACAAATGGATCATTACTCAACAAAACATACTAGAATGTTATTAAATTGAAACCTTTAAACTTAAATTAAGATAACTCTTTATTAATTAATTAACTAATGAAAGGACAGAAGGTCCATAAATCCATATTATTCTATAAACTACAACTGAAACGGTTCTTTCCCAACAGGCTGGGTGAAATCAAAGAAATAATAAACTAGAATGTAAAGTAGACTTCGGGTTTCCCCTATAATTCTTGCCAAAACACTCAACCCGATCCATACGAAAGCCCACTTATTCTTCAACATCTTCACCTGAAATGGAGGGGTCCACCATCAGTGGCGAGTAACTAGGCTGTCCCACTTAAATGTGGAACCGTAAATCATATAGTGTCGTAGAATCAACCAGGATAACGTACAAAATTACATGTATAAACGTACAAAAATACACATATAAAAACGTATAAAAATACATGCATAAACATATAAAAATACATACATATACGTATAAAAATACATACATAGACGTATAAATATACATACATAAACGTATAAAACACATACATAGACGTATAAATATACATACATAAACGTATAAAATACATACATAGACGTATAAAAATATATACATATACATACATAAATACATACATGTCAGACATACGCAGCGGAAGACTTAACATATCATACTTGTAATGACACATGGAAAAATACATAAATACATGCTTTAAATAACATAATATCATACAATTAATATACCAACCCGTGGAATACATATCTTATCATATTATTTCCCAAATCCCATCTTTTAACCATCTTCTTAACTTCATGGACCGTTCATTATAGCTCGTAAGGATGCCCGTGTACATCCCAACTTTTCCAGAAACATGCCAGGTAGGACCCGTGTATCCTACCCGTAACCCTCCTTTGCAAGGATTATGTCTAAGTGGGGCCCTCTGTAACGACCCGACTCGCTTAAACCGGCGCGGAAGAAACCGACGAGTCGAGTAGTTAGAAACTACAACTCAAAATACTTAAGAAATAACACTAATTCCTCAAATATCATTACCAAGCCACAAAAGTACAAATACCCACAAGTTTGTACATAAACTAATCCAAAAGTCAAACTAGAAATACTAAAATACGAGTTAACTCCAACTACATGTCAGAGTCTTTAAACAACACATAAAAGTCCAAAATCTAAGAGTAGCATCTAAACATACTATCACTACTAATACTACAAAATCAATAAATACAACAGGTAACCAAAGAAAGAAACGTCGCTCGCCCAACCAAAAACTAGGCAAGAACATCATCCTCTGAAGTACCTGAAAAATACAACAACAGTCCACCATCAGTGGCGAGTAACATAACTGACTCACCCTAACGGGAATACACAAGTACATAGCATCAATCAAACAACATCAATCACGACTAAAATCCCAAAGACACGAGACATCCTCAAACTCGTAATCTCCACTCGACACTCAACTCGACATCATCCTATACTCTATCTTTGGCGCAATCATTCAATTTCTAGACCGGACTATGCTCGTACGAACGCATCTTACGCGCTCGAACTTTCTACTATGTTCGGATTTGAAAATCTTACTCTCAAACCCCATGAAACCAATCTTACTGGAAATCCATGTCCCGTGAAACCAATCTTAATGGAATTCACGAAGATCACATAGTATGACTCCAACTATCCCAATACCGCGGATGGAATAGGGGCAACGTCTTAACCCGAATACAATGAATCTTACTCAAAGTATCAGGCGTCTAAAAATGAAATCAAGCTAAGTAATTAATTAATTCATTTACTCATTTTAATCATATTATTCATTATGACCTCCACTTAACTAAACTAAGTTCAAGAACTGCCTAAAGCCTCGGTTCTCGAAATTAATCTAGCTAAAACATCGAAGTTATTCTCAAGAACTGCCTCTAGCCTTATTCTTGAGTCTAACCAATCATTATTCATCAATCTTTAATCATTCTTTAACCATATTAAACACTTTCTTTAACTTTCTTTATTCTTTAAACCGTTTTCTTTAACTTTCAAGATTCAACCAAGAACTTCTAAAGACTCATCAAGAACTCATAAAGAACTCAAAGAACTCATAAAGAACTCATAAAGAACTCATAAAGAACTCATAAAGAACTCATTCAAGATTCAAGATCTTCAACCAAGAACTCAATCAAGATTCAAGATCTTCAATCAAGAACTCATCCAACATAATCATCACACGCATATCATCATGAAAAATCCACCTAAACTAATCCAAAATTCATCAAACTTGGATACATAAATCATGATCATATAATAATGTATAACTAATCATAAAATCAAGAAAATCATCACTAAAACATCATGTAAACACATAAAAATCAGATTGTATAATCATACATAAAATCATGAAAAAACCATCAACAAACATCCCAAACATGCATTTAATCTATACTATAAACAAGGTATTCCAATTAAGTTGAGTTAGTATGTTACCTTATTGAAGATTACACACAAATCAACACACAAGATCATACAAGAACTTGCTGCCCGGAACGAGCCATACACACGGCCTAGCAACGCGGTTCCATTTGCACACGAACATGACAATCAAGATGCCACCATGCTGCCACGTCACTGCCCAGTCAGCACCACACACGTCTCTGCCCAGTCAGCCACACGGTTCTGCCCAGTCAGCCACGGTTCTGCCCAGTCAGCCACGGTTCTGCCCAGTCAGCCACGGTTTCCACACAACCCACTCGAACAAGACCCAAAAACACCACTAACTAGTGTTCTTGCATGAAATTGTTGGGGTTTAGAATATGTTTTAATACTTAAAGATCAATATAGATTGAATCTTTAAGTTTAGGATTGGAAAGATGGATGAACAAAAGTTGGGTGCTCATCAACCAAAAATGGCGTGGGGTTAAAGGAGAAAGAGGAGAGAGTTGTGTTTTGAACTTTGATGACAAAGTGAATAAATGAGCAAAATACTCTTAAGGCCTTACTAACTCCTCTATTTATAGAGGTTAGTTAAGGTATGAACATGAAGCAAGTGGCAAAATAGGCCACTTAAGAGGGAGAGAGCCGGTTGGGCTTAGGCTCAAATGGGCTCAAAGTTCAATTGGGCCGTTTGCACTAATTCATGACTAATCATGATTAATTTTGCACTTGGCCCAAAACTAATTAATTAATTAGAAAATTAAATAATAAAATTCTAATTAATTAAAATAAAATAAAACTAAGGAATAATAAACCATTAAAAATAATGGTTACACTAAAACATTAAAAATAGTCTAAAATAAATTTTAGACCATGCACCGCAACAACACTAAATACTAACAACCTAACACGAAACTAGCCCAGAATCTGGGGCGTTACACCCTCACTCCCAGATTAGCAGCCCGTGTACTCCTAACCCGGACGACAACATATTCTAGGATCCAGAACTGCCCAGAGACCGCAGTAGGGCAGTGGCTTCGAATTAACCTAATCTGGTGACCCGTATATCACCAAACAGGCGTCCACTTCTTATCTTATCGACATGGCCATCGTGAGACCAATAACATCTTATTATCTTATTCTTATGAACAAGTTAATCCTTTTCCTTATTATTACAACTTATCTTCTTATTTCCTTTTTATTCCTTTAATATTATTAAATCTTTAAATCATAAACTAAAATTATTATAAGCCAAAAATTAAATTAAATTGTTCATATAATCATCCTTATCACTCGACATTTCGAAAATAATTAACAACATAAATAATTAAATTCAATTCTTCTTAAATAATCAAACAATTAATTAAATAAAACAAATAAATCATCAAACCAACATAATAATCAACATCAACAATTATCATAATTCGTGATAAAAATATCCTTTTTCCATCCCTTGAATTAGGAAGAAAATAAAGAAAGATTTCCTTGCTTGGTTCGAAATTCCACACGGCACACAAGGAAATTTTTGTGGTTTATTTTGAGAGCTTAGAGTTTCTGAAGTTAGGAAAATAAAAATATGAGTTTTGTTCCCTGATAGGTCCATTTTAGGACCTATTTCCCGGGCTCTTTTCACTTATTTTCTGTTGCTTTTAGGCTTAGTTTTATTAGTTTTAAGCCTTTTTAGCTTAGTTTAGGTCTTAGTTGCGTTTTCTTTGAATAATGTCTTTTCTTGTCGTTTTTGCTAATAATTGAGTTCTTTTGCGTTACTTATGCGTTGCGTTCATTCATGTAGGTGTTTTGCGTGTTTTCGATCAATTCTTGAAAGCCGACAAGGGTCGTGAGAGGTCCCGAGAAGCTTTGAGAAGTGTGCCGCAAGAAAGCCAAAATCACAATCACCACTTTTGTAGCATAGGTCAACTTTGAAAGGCCATAAATTTTTACATACTTATCATTTTAAAGCGATTCAAGTTGAAGGTTAAAGCTCGTTCCAATAACTTCGAAACGCTTAGTCATAATCTAAATTCTGATAAGAAATGAAAGAGTTATGATGTTTTTAAAACTGACTGTCTGGCTGTCCCGCGGCCGCTGAGACGTTTCCAGCGACCGCTGAGACCTATTCAGCGCCCGCTGAGATTTCCAAGCGCCCGCTGAACTGGCCAGAACAGTTAGTAGCTCGTTTTTTGGCTCCAGCACCCGCGGAGACCTCTCCAGCGCCCGCTGAGACCTATCCAGCGCCCGCTGACTTTTGCCCAGCGCCCGCAGAGAAGGCCCTGTTCGTATCATTTAATTTGTTTTAGGTCTTTTCTCGTGCTTTTTTTGGGGAGTTGTATAAATACCCCCCTCTTCCCATTTCTTAGATAGCTGATGTTAGAGGCTCATAGTTAGGGTTAGGTTAGATTTTAAGCTTTCTTCTTCAATTCTTCTTGTAATTTACATTTTGTTCTTGATTTATGCAAGTAGTATAGTTCTTGTTCTTCTTCTTCTTCTTGTTCTCCATTTCAAGGTAATTTCATAGCTTTCTTTACTTGCTTTCTTACTTGTTTTATGTACTTATTTTGCTAGTTCTTGCTGTTTATGTTGTTATTTGTTGTTAATTTAGTTGTTTATGCTTGGTTTATTGGTGTTTTAGTTGGATTTAGTTGGTAGTTTATTTAGGTTTTGTTGTTGGTTTAGTTTTATGTTTAATTGTTAGTTTGTTAGGTTAGTTGTTCTAAATTTAGTTTTTATTTATGTTTTTAGTTTTAGTTTTAATTATGTTTTTATTAATTAATTATGAGTAGTTAATTTCTAGGGTTTGAGTGAAACTTCTCAATTCCTTCATGATTGTGGTCTAGTTGTTTCTTGGCTTTTGGTTGTGATTTTGTCGGTACCTTAGGATTCGGTAATGTTGAGTCTTGTGTCTAGCTAGCATAGGATTCATTGAAGAATCCCCACCGAAGGACCGAAAGGTGAACGTGGGTGATGACTTCCTTTGCCCGATTGATGGAAGTACCACGAAAGTTGGGCTTTCGATCAAGGGAAAGTTACCGGTCTTCGTGATTTTGTGCTTAGGACTCGTTAGATGTGTCGCTGCACGAAAGTGAGTTGTATATGTCTTTCCGGTCATCGTACTAGCTCGAAAGAGTGGTACGATCATAGAACGACCTCCCCTTATCCACGACCTAAGTCTAAGTTTCGATTGATTCATAATTCATGGTGGTATGAGTTGTGGATCTCTTACCCTAGTCCCTTTTATCCTTGCTTTCCTAGCATAGTTTAGTTGTTTTCGTAGTTTCCTCCTCCTTCTCCCGTGACAACCCCGACCTAGCTCGTTCGTCGCTCGTATGCCTAGGCTAACCGGCAGGACCTTCCCCGTGTTCGACACCCCCACTCATACTACGACAGGGGTCTTTTATTTGGTAAGAAAACTCCTCCTATCATTCCCTATATAATTATAAGGAACAAAAGAAAGAAATAATTAATTAGAGGAGAGAGGGGGCCATGAGTTTTGAGTGGAAATAGGGAGAAAGGTCAACTCTAGGAGACTTAGTAATAGGTTAGTGAAAAATAGGATTTTTAGAATTATAATATTAAGGATAAATTGCCAAGAATAAGCCAACCTTTGGCCGATCTTCCACAATTAAGCCAAATTTTTGAAAATCCAGAAATAAGCTAACCTTGTTATCATTTAAGCCAAAAATAGGTTAAACGATTATTTAATCTATTAGTTATCTGTTGTTTCACGATACTGTTATTATTTAAAGCAAAAAGTAGGTTGAATGATTGTAAAATAGTGATAAAAAACAATAGAAAATCACATGTTAAATAATCATTTGACTTATTTTTGGCTTAAATGATAACAAGGTTAGCTTATTTCTGGATTTTCAAAAGGTTGGCTTATTTGTGGAAGATCGCCCAAATGTTGGCTTATTCTTGGCAATTTTGCGTAATTATTTAAGATTTCTTTTTTTTTAAAAAAAAATTAGTCAAATGTCATTATAATATATATTTATAGTGTTAAAGCAAAAGCATATGCTTTATTGTTAACTCTCCTGAACTGATTAATAATAATTATTGCATATCTCTTAAAATATATCATTATTAGTTACAAATTGAAGTATAACTTATTAGCTTATATAAATTAATAATATAAAAGATATTTATAAAGTTGATGAATGGAATTGTAAAATATCTACTATATTAATTCATCGTATTTAATTTAAGGAATAACCATATTAAGACTAATTTGGATTCTTAGATTTTTGTATCAAACATTTTATTCCAAATGATGGAATTGGGTGAAATTTGGTGTTTGATTAATTTTTATATTTTAGAGAAATAAAAAAATATTTTTTTTTTTGTATTCAAGGTTGAGAAATCTTTTTTTATTGGTAAAGAAACTAATTGGTTGAGATTCGAGGGACTCCCTTAGTTTCTTGTCAAGATCAATAATCCTCACGAGTATAGTTAGAGTAGAAGTTATATCATTCAAATGTGGACTTTTTATGTGCAAGTCCAAGTCTGATATCAGAGGGTAACAAAAATCGAATTGACAATGCTATCTAGCTAGAACAAGTCTGCCAAACATCAGCTATGGAAAAACAAGTGTCCACCAACATAACAAGCAATAGTATGTCTTAAGTCAAATAAGCTACATGACAATGCTCCAAGTTTATGCAAAACTAAAAGGGTAAAAGCCATTTTCATGTAAGAATATCAGTGAAAATTTGCCAATGTCAATCAATAATGAACCTTCATAATTGCTACATAAAGCCATTGGCAGCCACAAATTTCCTCTACAGAACATGAAAGGGTATGCACAAAGGTATAAAGTATATATGAGCTATATCATTTAGCACACACTTAAAAAAATTCATGAATTCAACAAATTATTCACACTTAAAAAAATGCTATGTGTGTTTGGTTTCAACAACTAGTTAAATTTAGCTTCAATCAAACAAAAAAATCACAATTAGAACGGGATTTCTTGGGGGAAAAAAGGGATTTATTTTGATTTGATAATTTTGAAAGATGTTTTTTGCATACAAAAAGCAATAATTCATATCCTTTATTTTACCAGCAGTCACCATTATCTTGTACTAATGCTATCCATGACTATAACAACAACAACACACTTTTTCATCATCATCATATTCATCATTATCCATCAAGTTCAGAAAATCCCAATGTCAAATTACCATTATCTGAACCTTCTTCAATTAACCAAGAAAACACCAACATAATAAATAATAATTACTATCCAGCATAATAATGGTAATTACGAGCATAATAATTTGACTAATAATCATTATCTAAACTTGACAATGTTATCCAGCATAATAATAGTAGCAGAAAATCCAACATTATCTAGCATAATGATTATTAGCAGAACAGTGGCAGAAAATCCAAAATTATCCAGCATAATAATTTGATTAATAATCCAACATAATAAATAATAATTACCACGAGCAGAGCAGAATAGTAGCCACGAGCAGCACCACGAGCAGCAGACGAGCAGCACCAGAACAGCACCAGAACAGCAGAACAGCACCACGCAGCACACCACGAGCAGAAATCTGGGCTACCGCGAGCAACCACCAACAGCAACCACCGACAGCAACCACCGACAGGAACCACCGACAGCAACCACCAACAGCAACCAATTTCGCACATAAAAACCTAGGTTAGATTGAGAACAAAATTTTGAAGGAAAATAAACCTAGGTTAGATTGAGAACAAATCTTACCTTGATGTTGCACCAAATTGTTGAATGAAAGAAGGAAAATGAAAGATTGAGAAAAGGAATTGTTGAACAAAGCCTCAATTTCGTATACAGTGGGAAAATGAAAGCTCAATTGCACCAAAATGTTAAATTGAAATGGAGAGGGTGAGTGGGAAATGAAAAAATGAGAGGGAAAATGAAAAAAATAAACCCTCAATTTCGTATACAGTGGGAATTGTTTTTTTTTTTTTTTAATGACTTTTGGCAACGGCTATGCATATAGGCCGTTGCTAAAGCCGTTGCCTATTCTCAGCCCGTTGCCTATTATATTCTTTTGCAACGGGTTTTAATGACCCCGTTGCCTTTTCCCATTTTTTGCAACTGTTATTAAAAACCCGTTGCTAAAGGCGTTGCAAAAATATAACCCGTTGCAA
The DNA here is from genome assembly GCA_951394345.1 of Salicornia ramosissima. Classification (NCBI taxonomy): domain Eukaryota; kingdom Viridiplantae; phylum Streptophyta; class Magnoliopsida; order Caryophyllales; family Amaranthaceae; genus Salicornia; species Salicornia ramosissima. The sequence continues at coordinate 39,797,295 of OX596238.1, forward strand.
AAGAGCGTTGCAAATGCTCTTTTTTCTAGTAGTGTATTTAGACTTGAAATTATCCACTTAATAATATCAACAAAAGGAAAATCATCCTTGGCCAACTAAAGAGGAGGACCAGCCAAGAGAAGGAGAAATTGGGTCATTTGGCCCAATTTATTTTAAAACAAGGGAAAGAAATAAGAATTAAACAGTCCAAATAATTGGGCCTTTTGGACTTAGAATATTAAAATAATAATAATTAACCACGAAATTTTCCGGCCCAAATTTTCGGGTTGTTACAAACACCCCTCCTTAAATAAGTTTCGTCCTCGTAATTTTAGAATAATACTACAACAGTTAATAACAAATCAAGAACCAATTCGCTTCCGCTGCGAACTCCGATACAGTACAATTGTACTACAAGAAATTCTCAGCGGAACCATACAATTTACATTTATTCACACTAAGAAATATAATATGGAAAAAAAAAATAGTCCTAACCCAAGCTTCTACCCAAGGCTTCTCTCGATAAGGCTTTCCCGTTTAGGCTAAGTTGCACTCATGAATTCATAAAGCACTCATCTTTCAAGTTACTTATGAAGAAGTAACTTTTAGGGTCTTAACCTATGCTCTGATACCAATTGTAACGACCCGACTTTTAGAAGCTGTCGATTTACGAAGGAAATCGACAAATGGATCATTACTCAACAAAACATACTAGAATATTATTAAATTGAAACCTTTAAACTTAAATTAAGAGAAACCTTTATTAATTAATTAACTAATGAAAGGACAGAAGGTCCATAAATCCATATTATTCAATAAACTACAACTAAAACGGTTCTTTCCCAACAGGCTGGGTGAAATCATAATAAACTAGAATGTAAAGTAGACTTCGGGTTTCCCCTATAATTCTTGCCAAAACACTCAAACCGATCCATACGAAAGCCCACTTATTCTTCAGCATCTTCACCTTAAATGGGGGGGTCCACCATCAGTGGCGAGTAACTAGGCTGTCCCACTTAAATGTGGAATCGTAAATCATATAATGTCATAGAATCAACCAGGATAACGTACAAAATTACATGTATAAAAGTACAAAAATACACATATAAACGTATAAAAATACATGCATAAACATACAAAAATACATACATATACGTATAAAAATACATACATAGACATATAAATATACATACATAAACGTATAAAATACATACATAGACGTATAAATATACATACATAAACGTATAAAATACATACATAAAAGTATAAAAATACATACATATACATACATAAATACATACATGTCAGACATATGCAACGGAAGACTTAACATATCATACTTGTAATGATACATGGATAAATACATAAATACATACTTTAAATAACATAATAGCATATAATTAATATACCAACTCGTGGAATACATATCTTATCATATTATTTCCCAAATCCCATCTTTTAACCATCTTCTTAACTTCATGGACCGTTCATTATAGCTCGTAAGGATGCCCGTGTACATCCCAACTTTCCCAGAAACATGCCAGGTAGGACCCGTGTATCCTACCCGTAACCCTCCTTTGCAAGGATTATGTCTAAGTGGGGCTCTCACTCCCAGATTAGTAGCCCTTGTACTACTAACCCGGAAGACAACATATTCTAGGATCCAGAACTGCCCAGAGACCGCAGTAGGGCAGTGGCTTCGACTTAACCTAATCTGGTGACCCGTGTATCACCAAACAGGCGTCCACTTGTTATCTTATCTTGTCTTATCTTATCTTATCGACATGGCCATCGTGAGACCAATAACATCTTATCATCTTATTCTTATCATCAAGTTAATCCTTTTCCTTATTATTACAACTTATCTTCTTATTTCCTTTTTATTCCTTTAATATTATTAAATCCTTAAATCATGAACTAAAGTTATTATAAGCCAAAAATTAAATTAAATTGTTCATATAATCATCCTTATCACTCGACATTTCGAAAATAAGCAACATAAATAATTAAATTCTATTCTTCTTAAATAATCAAACAATTAATTAAATAAAACAAATAAATCATCAAACCAACATAATAATCAACATCAACAATTATCATAATTCATGATAAAAATATCCTTTTTCCATCCCTTGAATTAGGAAGAAAAACAAAGAAATATTTCCTTGCTTGGTTCGAAATTCCACACGGCAGGCAAGGAAATTTTTGTGGTTTATTTTGAGAGTTTAGAGTTTCTGAAGTTAGGAAAATAAAAATATGAATTTTGTTCCCTATATAATTATAAAGAACAAAAGAAACAAATAATTAATTAGAGGAGAGAGGGGGCCGTGAGTTTTGAGTGGAAATAGGGAGAAAGGTCAACTCTAGGAGACTTAGTAATAGGTTAGTTAAAAATAAGAGTTTTAGAATTATAATATTAATTAGATATTTAGACTTGAAATTATCCATTAATAATATCAACAAAAGGAAAATAATCCTTGGCCAACTAAAGAGGAGGGCCAGCCAAGAGAAGGAGAAATTGGGTCATTGGGCCCAATCTTAAAATAAGGGAAAGAAATAAGAATTGAACAGTCCAAATAATTGGGCCTTTTGGACTTAGAATATTTAAATAATAATAATTAACCACGAAATTTTCTGGCCCAAATTTTCGGGTTGTTACACACACAGTTAGGGCTATCCACATAATTCCAAGCATAAAGTCTCTCCCTAGTCATCAGCCTATCCTGGAGAGCTAACCATAGAATAAAAATACTCTTTAGAGAAGCTCCATTATGACAGACAATATTACTCCAAGGAACCACCGAAGGGTTAGGGCGAAAAAGCCTATATAGATGATTAATCTTGAAAGTCCCGTAGTGAAGAACTTGGCTCCATCCCCCAAGTTGATCTATAATAGACCTGCATTTCTACACCCTTTTGAGCACCTATGAACACTTGGCGGGAGCAAGAGATTCCCACCAATCTCTTCTTTTGAAATAGTAAGTGTGCACCCATTTGACCCAAAGGGAGTCAGCCTTGCTAGAAAGATCCCAGAGCAGTTTAGAGATAGTTGCTTTGTTCCAGTCAGGAAGGGCAAGGACATTCCACCATCCATTAACCTTAGGAAGACGGACTTGTTTCCAGGCAACAAGACCCCTCTTTGTTTTATCAGCTCGCCCCATCCACAGGAAGGCCCTGAACAAAGCTTCAATGTCCATGAGGATCTTCTTTGGTAAGATAAAAATCTGAGCCCAATAGGTTTGTATGCCAAAAAGCACACTTTTTATAAGTTGTAGCCTCCCCTTATAAGAGAGATACCTCGAAGTCCAGCTTCTGATTCTGCTACTGACCCGATCAACTAGAGGTGAGCATTGAGCTATAGTTAGCTTTTTGGATGAGAGGGAAACACCAAGGTATTTGAAGGGGAGGGTCCCTGGGTAACACCTATACTACCACGCAAAGACTCCTGATCAGTCAAAGAAAGGCCACCAAAGTAGATTTCAGTCTTGTAAAAATTTGCAGACAACCCCGACGCAGCTGAGAACTTGTGGAAGGCATCAAAAAGGAGGCGTAGGGAGGACTGATCTGCTCTACAAAGCATCAAGAGATCATCAACGAACATAAGATGAGTAAGGGATAATTTCTCACATCTAGGGTGGAAATTGAAGTTAGGATCATCCTCAAGTTCTCCAAGGCACCTTGATAGGTATTCCGTACAAATCGCAAAAAGGAAAGGGGACATAGGGTCTCCTTGCCTCAAACCCTTCCTAGCACGGAATGGGGCAGTGGGAAAGCCATTAAGCAGAATTGAATAGGAAACCGAGGCACGGCCCCTATCACCTACCTAACAAACATATGGGGAAGCCTAATTCATACAACGTAGTTTCAAGAAAGCTCCACTCTACAGAATCGTAGGCCTTTTTGAAGTCTACATTGGTAACACACCGGGGGGAGACATATTTATGAGTGTAGCCTTTCATGAGTTCCGTTATTTAATCGAAGTAAGGCGACTTTATTTGTTCTCCTCACACTATTTTGCCCCGTTGTCCTCTTCGGTACCTAAAACCAAAAAAAATAACATGAGCCGAGGCCCAGTATAATATTACCCTCACAACGTAAATTCATTTCAATTCATTTTATTTGCAAACAGAGAGGAGATTTAGAATAGCGTAAAACCTTTTCATAAAACATTTTATAAGAGGAATCTTCAAATAGTATAAAAGCATTTCATAAAACATTTCGTAATCGTTTTATAACATAACAATTAAGACTAATTAAAAGAACAAAAATGTGAGCATTATATAGTATTTTCCACTATCTTTTCCTTTTATCCCATTTTCTTTTTCGGTAACTGGCGAGTATAAACAGGAATACAAGACGTAGGGCGAAGCCTACCAGGTGTACTATAACATAATACAGAAAACAGGTATTACCCAACAAGGGGCAATATCAAGGTATGAAGGTACGTGCACGACCGGAACAGGAAAACAGGAGTCACATAGACTATAACAGGATACTGCCAGGACCGAGTCATTCAGTTTTCTTTGTTATGATTCATTTCTTTTACAGGAACGTGTTAAACATGATATCATTTTATATATCATAGATTCATATCGTGAACTTATCTGTAAAGCATTTATCATAATTAATTATAATTTCCAAAATGAATTCCCTAAGCAATATTTTATAAACGTTATAAAAACATTATTAAATATAAATTCCATAAGCTTTAGAAAAATACAGGTCAAAAGTGTCAGCAATAATCGTTACCTCAATCCGCAATTAGCACTTATATTCCTTACTTTCGATGGATCGTTTTGCTCGAGCTCCGAGAACCGCTTCTTCTTGGGGTATAAATAATTAATATCATTAGTAGCCTGATTTATAAAACAACTTTAAAGTTCATTTCCTCTTTAGTTTAAAATATACTTTAGTGGATTAATTAGTCATTACTTGTTAATAACATTTTAATATCTTCCTTCCTTTAAAACTTAATCAACTTTATAAACTTATTATAATATTAACAATATTGATAATAGTAATTGATATGAATTATTAGCTTATCTTAATTATTATGCTCTAACATTTTATCAAACTAGTAAGAAAACATTATTAAGATTGTTTAAATCTTATTAACAAGATTATAAGCTTGTGAAGTGTTATTGTTTAAAACATTATTAAGATTGTTTAAATAATAATAATAATAATAATAATAATAATAATAATAATAATAATAATAACAATAATAATAATAATAATAACAATAATAATAATAATAATAATAATAATAATAATAATAATAATAATAATAATATTAATAATAGGAAAGATGGAAATGAATAATCCAACCTTTGGGTGGTCAGCTCAAAATAACCCCACCTTTAATTAATTCTAAAATAATCTCACCTTTATATATCAGTTGCTTAAAATAATCTCACCTTTCATTTTTCTTCTCAAAATGGACCCGATTTTGGGTGACATAGTCCATTTTAAGCAGATAATGTATAAAGGTGGGATTATTTTGAAATAAATTTAAGGTGGGATTATTTTGAGGAGACCACCAAAAGGTGGGATTATTAAATTCCATTTTTCCTTAATAATAATGATACATTAATAAGTAAGTTTCAAAAAAAATAAAAATAAATGTCAAACATACTCTTTGTATTAATTGGGTCAATTGGGGTTCTTATTTGTGATTGGTAATAAAGACCAAAATTTGGTCTCTTATGAACAAGAGGAAGCAGAGTCAGGGGAGGGTAGAGCAGAGGTCGTGGGGCTTTGTTGGGCTACGCTAGCGGGCGGCGGTAGGGGGCAGCGGGGTAGTGGCAGTCTGCGGAGGTCTGGCGGGCCTGCTAGTGGTGCACTGGAGGAGTAGGGGCAAGAGAGAGGAGAAGGGATGCAGAGTGAGGAAAAGAAGTAGGGCTGCTGCTGCGTCGGGGTCCCATGATTGGTGATCAGTGTCGTCTCGTGCTTTTTTGGGGCCCGGAGCGAAAATAAAATTAGGAGCCCTAAACAATGGAGAAATATTTCATAAATAATATATTAATAATATTTAATATTAAAAAGTTCACAAAAATACAAATTACATGATAATCATTGGAAAAATCTAGTTCTCCGAACATTTTTTGAAGCGAATTCGTCGATCAAACCCTCACAATCTATATTGTCTAACAACTCATTCTCAATAGCCACCGTAGTTAGTTCGGTGAGCCTATCTTGAGACATAGAATTACACAAATAAGTTTTGATCAACTTCAACTTTGAAAAGCTTCTTTCGGCACTTGCTACAGTCACTGGGATGGTTAAAAATATCCTGTAAGCAATAATAACATTGGGAAAACAATCAACACGTTTCATAATCTTTAGTATATCAAGTGCCCCTAATTTTTCATTAGGCAAAAATTGTTGAAGCAACTTTAACTCCACATATAAGTCAATATCATGAATATCACATTTATCACCATTCTTAAGTTTCTCTGCCAAACGATAACAAGAACATTTTAAGCTCAATTCATCTAATGATTGCAATTTGTCAGAAGAAAATAGAAAACCAAACAAAGATTCATATTGTTCATATTGTTCAAACCTCTTACCAAGAGAGACAATAGCTTGATCAATGATGTAGTAAAAAAAATTAATTCTAAAAGACTATTCTGCGGATTGTACATTCTCATCATCTAAAGTCTCATCAAATTGCCTTTTTTTCTTTTAATTTGACGTTTTTCAGGAAAAACCGGGGCAACATCCATATCAATTGCGATTTCCTTAGCAACTTCAAGAGCATTAGAAAAGCCATATTCTCTATACTCCTTAAAAAATGAAATTAATTTCTTCACATTTTCAATGGCAACACTAATAAGCATGTCTTTTGATTACAATTTTTTGCTAAATGAATTTACAATACTTAACAACTCATACCAAATAACAAGAGCAACTATAAACTCAAAATCACCAAGCTCATTATTGGCTAAAGATTTAGCCTCACTTTGAATAGATATATCATTATCATTATCAGAAACTTCAAGTAAGGCTTCTCTAAAATATGAAATTTGCAATCTTATAGATTTCACACTCTCAACACGACTCTCCCACTAGTAGAAGACATTGATTAGGAGTATAATCTTTCACATTCTTTTGTAGAATCTCCCATCTCTTTGTCGATTTTGCAAATATTGTATAAATTCGTTGTATTATACCAAAAAAAATCCCTAGCTTGTCGAGAATTAGTGGCCATATCACACAACATCAAATTAAGACTATGGGCACCACAAGGAGTGTAAAATGGTCTAGGATTTATATCTAAAAGTTTTCTTTGTACTCCTTGGTTTTTTCCTTTCATATTTGACCCATTGTCATAACTTTGACCACGCACATCATCTACATCAAGATCAAGTACCTTCAACTCATTCAATAAGACATGAAAAAGTCCTTGTCCAGTAGTGTCATTCACATTCAAAAAACCTAAAAAGGACTCCTCTATGCTAACACAATTAGAAGAAACATCCACATGTCTCAAGATTATAGACATTTTCTCTTTGTGGCTAATATCAGGGGTACAATCAAGTATCATAGAATAATATTTAGCCTCTATTATTTTCATAACAATTTTAGACTTAATGGCATTTGCAGGAAAAAGAATCAACTCATTTTGAATGTTATGACCAAGGTAATGAATATGAATCTCATCATTAGTAATGCATCTAACATGTTCTTGCATAATGGGATTAAATTCAGCTAGCATTTCAATTAATCCCAAAAAATTCTCATTACTAATTTGATATAATTTCTCATTAGTACCACGAAATGCTAAACTATGTTTTCCAAGAAACTTGACAATTGAAATAATTCTCAACAAGACATTTTTCCAATGTTCTTTTTCTTTCTCTAATTGCTTTTGAGTTAATTTGTCAATCCCTTCTACCTTTTGAAGCCTTAGTCGTAGCTCATACCAAGTAGTCATATTTTGAATATGTTCCATGCTAGTTTCATGGTCTCTAATTCTAACAGAAAGATGTGCCCAATCATTAAAACCTTCATTTGCCATTCGGCCTCTCCCAACCCCTTTCTTAAATAATTTATATGAAAAACAAAAAAATTTATCAAGATATTTTGAATAAACAAGCCAATCTCTATCACATTTTTCCCCATTTGGTAAAACTCTAGTATAAAATAAAGTAGAAAAATGTCTACCTATTTTGTCAAGACGACCTTTTTTAAATGATAAGTCTCTTTTAGGACCTTTTACAGCCAAAATATCAACCATGTGACGATCTAAGCCATCCCTAGCTCTAGGATCAAATATATCAGGCATATGATAAGCAGTAGACGGCATTTGATTGTCAAAATCATTACCAACATTTTCATCATCATTTTCAGCATCAATATTAGGATCAACACTAGTAAAATTTTGATCATTATCACAACAATCATTTCCAGCATTCATATCCACACTATTATTTATAATTTCATCATCTAAGTGGACATTATCATCATTTGTAGCAGCATTATGATCAATATCATCACATACATCAACATTATTAGCATCAAAATCATCAATATTAACATCGTTAGCATCAAAATCATAAACATCATCAACAACATTTTCACTACAATTAGAGCAATCTGATTTTTTAGCAAAAAAATTATCAATTGCTCCTCTCTGAGATCAAATTAGGGCTTCTCTCTGTTTTTTCTTTTTGAGTTTCTTACAACCCGATTCATACTTTCTTTTATGCGTCATAATTAAAATAAATGCAGGATTTATTTTTATATATAATTCAATTGTATACAAGATAAATAGGAGCAATAAAACCTGATTAATTTTTCTGATTTTCTCCGATCAGGGCGATCAACGTATACCGACCACCATTATTGTTTGAGATGAGAGGAAGAGAATTAGGGATTATAATTTAATTGTGGGTTAAATTGGGGGAAATATCTGGAAAAAATTATGAACGTTGAAGGAAGAAGTCTAAGAGTCATGTTATGGAAATTAGGATTTAGGAGAGTAATTAGGAAATAATTAAGGGAAGATTGCCGATTGGGGAAAATTAAGGAAAAAATATATTGTTGAAACTTGGAATATTGTGATAATATGAAGAAGAAAATGAATAGTCACAAGTCTACGAAATTCACGGACTCAACTTCACTGCTAACTACTTTTCCGTTTATTTATTTATTTACTTTTAAATATTATTGTACTACATATAAAAGATGTGGGCCCCACAAAAAAGGGGCCCTGAGCGGTCGCTCAAGGAGAACATGCTAATAGACGGCCCTGGTGGAGTGGAGAAGATGATGAAGCTTGGGGAGAGACTTTATTAGGGAGGTGCATGCAAGAGCTTCCATTGGTTAACAATGGAGGTGTAGTCATGATTGAAATTGGAGGTGATGATGTTTAAGTTCATGAATTACAAGAGAAAGGTTGAAGATTAGGAAGCTTGGGGAAGGGTTTTATTTTATGATTGGAGGAAGTTTATAGTAATGGATGATGATGATGGTGTGTGAGGAAGAAGAAAGGGGAAAATGTTGATGATGATGTTGTCGTATGATGTTGATGATGATGTATATGAGTTGGCCCCCCTTTGTTTTTATTTAATTATTTAATTATTTAATCTAATTTTTTTTTTAAAGACAAAATAATTGAACATTGAATTTTTGGATGGCATTTTAAGTGGGCTTAGAGACTCATTGACCCAATTAATAACAAATCTTATTTTAGAAAATAATTTAGGCATTTGATAAAGTATTAAATTTAATTATTACAAATATTAGCTTTATAAAAGTGTTTAACATTAATTAATTATTTTATGAAATTTCAGAGTATTACAATTTTAAAACAATTTTTATTTAAAAAAGGGATATTCCCAATGTTGTACCCACTTTTTGTAGAATTCCCCCTGGTGTACCCCAACTTTTAAAAATCCCATAAATATACACAATTAATGATCTAATCCATACTTTAACATTTTGGCTTATTTTATATTAATTTAAATATGAACATAGTTAAGTAAGTAACCGTAGTTTGACTATCATTAAAAAAAAATTAAAAAAAAAATAGTAAATATAGTTTTCAATTACTGTCAAATAAATGTTAGGGTTATTTACTTCTTTTTTTTTGTTAGTGCTACCAACCCAATTTACTCTCCTTCATCTTTCAAACTCACGTTTCATATTCTTCATCAATTAGCACTCTTTGTTTCATATTCTTCATCTCTTTGCAATTTGCACACACCTTATTCTTGGTGATTCGAAGTTCGGTGCACGGGTATTCTTCTGATCTTTGTGCGAGCTCTGAACACAAGTAAGTCTCTTTCTTCTTACTTAATTTTTTTTTTCTTTCTCTGAATTTCCAAGTTAGTTGTAGCATGTTTATAACTTCATTGATTTGTAGATTTTTATTGATAATTGTTCTAAAAGTTGGTTTTTTGGGTTGATTGCATGTTAATTTGGGGCCTGTTTTTTGCTTTACTTTTGCTGAATTGTTTGTTATTACTGAATTCTCATGTGTAATTCCATTTAAATTGGTTGATTGTAGTAATATATTTGCTGAATTATGCAAACTTTTGTTTACTTTGTGAATTCTCATGTATAATTTTGTTTAATTTGGGAATTTCCATGTGTAATTTCCTTTAAATTGGTTGATTATTGGATTATAGTTGCTGAATTATGTGTATCTTTGTTTAATCTCAGAGAAATAAATGGTTGAAAATTTGGTGTTGAGGTTTCAATATAAAGGGAAAGAAACAGATGTTGTTGTCGCTGATACTGATAAGGTCAATTTAATTGACTTGATAACTGATTATTGGGAGAGAGCTGAGGAGGAAGGAACCCCATTTTCTATGAGCCCTATCTTCACAAAATGAAACATCAACCTTTAAGTAATGACATTCACTTGATGAAGATGTTTTTTGAGTTGGCTGGTAGGGATGTCATACATATTTGTGTGGGGGGAGTCAGTTAGGAGGACACTAGCTGTTGAGGCTGCAATTAAACTCAAAAAGATGGTAAAGCAGACCTCTGGAGATCACAATAACCCACATGTTGAACCCAACCCAAACCCATCTAAAAAATCACCTCCAATGAAGTTAATCCCAAGGAAAAGAATACAACCTGAACCTGAACTAACTGAAGTAATTATTTGTACCCGTAACTACACACCATTAGAGAGTCAAGTTACTCATGAAGGCTCATTGGCTTTTGACGCTGAGCCTAATCATGTTGCACCACTTTCACCTAATGCAATGAATGATGTTGTGCTTGACAACTTTTGGGAAAACGTTGTGGTGCAACAAGATGAAGCTGAAACTGATTTGGGAAGAGGAAACGGTAGTGTACGGGGAAGGGGCAGTGGTAGTGGTAAGGGTAGTGGAAGAGGGAAGGGTAGTGGAAAAGGGAGGGGCACTGGAAGAGGACGAGGTAGAGGAAGAGGTGGGGGGTCATCACCTTTGGTAACACCACTGAGTGAAACCATTGATCCAACTAAAGTCACCTACCCATCTATGAACCTAACTACTCATTCCCAAACACAATCACAGTTCATTCCAACACCTTCATTCCATAACCACAATGAAAACTTTAAACAAGGGGAGACTTCCAAAGCTGCCAATGCCTTAGTTGTGAAGAGGAGAGTACCTAAAACAACTGAAAGGAGGAAAGCTTTGCTTGCTTCAACTGCTGTTATAGTGAGGGAAGGTGTTTGTAAGGAAGCTGTTGTAAATAAAGGTGCTGGAAAGGAGGCTGCAAGTTTAAGTCTCGATGATGATACTGACCTTACTGATTGTAGAGATCACTTGTACACACTAAGTCAGTCTCTAGATCCTGATGATGAGAATGAGAATAACATGTCATATGGAGAAGAAAGTGAGGTTGAGGAGGATAAGGATGATGACGAACCAGAAGATGACTTCATCCCAGTTATACATGATAACTTTGACCCTGATGATGGACCCGTGTGGAATGATGACTGTGAAGATTTTGACAAGTACATGAAAAAACTGTACAAGAATGGGGAGTTCTACAAGGATGGGCCCTTTGGTAAAATAGTCCTAAAACCATGGCTTCTGTACATAGACAAAGATCATTTAAAGGATGTTCTTATGGACTATTTTGCTCGAAATGGTTTCTCCGATACTGTTGAGAGGGCTAGCTGCAAGAAATACACTGTAAGATGCAGTGATGAGAATTTCAACTGCAGGATGCATGCTGGAAGGTTACTTGATGGTGTAACTTGGGCAATCAAGAAGATTGATGAATTTGAACACACTTGCATAGGTCTCGGCTCTGAAAACCCAATGGTGAATGCTAAGTGGGGCACAAAGGCTCTATTAGAAGATATTAGGGCTAACAATGACATTCCAGGCAAACGCCTTAATGAACTTTTATGGGAGAGATATGGGGTGGAAATGAAAAAAAGCACTGTGTACAGGGCAAAGAAGGATGCGCTGTATAAAATACATGGTGGTTTTGATGTGTCTTACACTTATTTACCCAACTATTGTGAGGTTATTAAGGCCACAAATCCTAACTCATTAACTCATTGTTCTTGGTTACCTAGTACCCACCCTGAGAGACCGTTATCTTTTAGCTCCGTTTTCATTAGTTTCAAGGCATGTTTGGATGGTCTAATGGCTGGCTGTAGAGGTTTGATTGGTGTGGATGGAACTTTTCTAAAAGGCAACTATGGAGGAGTGTTGCTCTCGGCTGTGGAAATGGATGGGAATAATGAAATGTTCCCTTTTGCTTGGGCTATTGTGTCGTCGGAGGATGATGAAAACTGGAGATTCTTTGTATGGCATTTGAAAAGAGCTCTAGAACCAAGTAGAAGAGGTAACAATTGGTGTATCATATCCGACAGGCACAAGGTATATATACTTTTCTTGTAGTTTTGGCTTAACATACTAAACTAGTCCAATTAAATGTTATTAAACTGGTCTACTAAATGTGTGTTGTTTTTTGTGTGTTGCATGAGTTTGAGTCTATTAACAAAGCATGTATTGAGTTGTGGCCGGAAGTTGGTAGAAGGTTTTGTGCAAAATATCTTTCTGTGAACTGGAAAAATGTCGTCTCTGGTCCATTAATGTGGCAACTGTTTTGGCTAGCTGCTGGAGCTTTCTCGAAATTCACTTTTAGGAAGGCTATGGAACAGATTCAGAAACACAAACCTGCAGCAAGGATATGGCTCTCCAATTTGAGTGAACAAGAAAAGTGGACATAACATTTGTTTGACCCCAATCTGAAGTGTGAGATAAACAAAAGTAATTTTGTGGAGAGTTTCAATGCCATACTTGGCACTGATAGGTGTAGGCCTGTTTTAACACTTCTTGAAGGTACATTGCTTATGTATGCTTTATGTACTTGTTTGAAAGTTGAATGTATTTGCAGTGTGTTTATATTACTTATCATGCTTTTGTGTGGAACACCAGGAATTAGGAGGGTTACTATGAGGAGGAGGCAAATATGTGAAAATTAGGAAAGGTCGGACATATGTCCAAACATAGTGACTAAGGTGAAACAATTTTGCAAAGAATTAAGGACTTGTAGGGCTTATCTTGCAGGACAAGGAGAGTTGGAATGGCCATGTCACTTGAGCAAACCTTCAAATCCATTCATCATCTTCAACAAACTATTGAAATCTAAAGCTAAAACTACATCTAAAGCTATGGAAGCAAGAAGTAAACATAAACCCTAACTATGGGAAGAGGAAAAGGGGTTCTCTCTCCTCAAACCCTAACCTAAATATGATTTTTGGGACTTAAAACTAATCTAAAGTGTTGTTCTTATGTTTAGGGACCTTATAATATATATATATATACAAGAGAGGGAAGCAATGGGCTAAGCATAAAATGAAGCAAGAGCCAAGCACAAAACAGCACGAGCAACCACGGACAGGCCGCGAAAACAGAGTTGTAGCGGGCTTCTCTGGCGCGGACGCGCGGAGGGGGTTGCTCCGGCGCGTAGCTGGTGGCGCGGGCGCGGCGGTGGTGGTGGTGGCGCGGCCGCGAGTGAAGCCTCGAGCAGCTCTAGGCATTGCTTTCTTTGGGGGCTGTCGCGGGTGATGTTCATTTAGCGTGGGCGCGCCTAGGGGCTCTGTCTGTAACGACCCGACTTTTTAGACATGTCGATTTACGAAAGGAAATCGACAAACGGATCATTACCAACTTAAAATAAACAATAAATCAATTTATTTGAACAAACGGATTTACTTTTATTAAATAATCAACTAATAACCAAAATAACTCAATATCCTTTATTACACAAATTATCTTAAAACTGCCCCTACATGCCGGGATCATAAAATAAACTAAGTAATTGTCTTTATAACATGAATCATCTAATAAACTAATTAACTAGGGTCCTCAGCTACTCAAGCCCATCCACGAAAGCCCGTTAATCAGCAGCGTCTTCACCTGAAACTGAGGGGGGGGTCCACCGTCAGTGGCGAGTAACTAGGCTGTCCCATTTAATCGAGGGACCACCAAACACATAATATCATAGGAAAGCACATAAAAACCGTACAGAAACTTAATACATGCTTTACATACAATCATACAAAATACGTATAAAAATACGTACAAACATAAGTAAACGTATACGTACAAAATACGTTTAAAATACCTAAACGTATACGTACAAAGTACGTATAAAATACCTGCAGAAATACAGTTAGAATATGTAATGTCTACGTATAATGTACGTACAATCAGCCCTGCATTATACGGTTAGAAATACGTAAAAAAAATACACTCATCATTCATATACATACGCATACATTTATACTTTCATACAAATTACAGAATTATACAGCGGAAGTCTTATATCATTCATATACTTATACTTATAGTATAATACAATCATAACCCTAATTCTCCCAATATTCATTAGACCATAGTCCATATCTTATCTTATATCCTATATCACTAATATATCGTATCCCATATCTTCATTAGCTTATATAATAACCTAACATATATTATATCTTATGGTTTCATATTCTTATCTTATCATATTCATTTCATAACCTTTAATATCCTTCATTTCGAATTCATATCATAACTTTCATTTTATATCATAATCGTAAATTTCATATCATATCATAATCATTCGTATCAAATCATATCATTCGTTGGACCGGTCACTATAACTCGTTGTGGATCTCGTGTTTCACCACAACTTTCCTAGAACATGCCGGGGTGAGCTCGTGTACTCAACCCGTAGCGGATCTCGTGTTTCACCACTAAGCCTAAGCTATGGCCATAACCCCTAATAGCAGCTCGTGTACTACTACTAGACGACTACATATCCTAAGATCCAGAACTGCTCGGGGGAGCTCGTGTACTCGTCCCAATTGAGCAGTGGCATCGACTTAACCCAGTCTGACTACTCGGGTCATCAGGTGGGCGTCCTTATCATATCTTATATCTTTAATTATCAAATCATATCATATATTGGGAAATACTAGGTGACCGTAATAGGAAATGAAATGTTCGGAGTCCCAGGAAAGAGAGGTGCGGCACGTATGTTGGCCACCTTAAATACCAAGTCTTTCCTAGCCAGAGACCGAAACATAACATGTATAACTATTACTCTGTTTCCTTTCCTATCCCTAGTAATTTCTTATGCAACTTCAAACCTTATCTTATACTATCCCCAATATCTTATCATATCTTTATAACTTATCCCTATGGATACCTAATCTTAATATTAACACTAATATTAACTTGTAAATATTATTATTAATAATTGTAATAGCCGAATACTAATAGTAATAATAATAGTCATATTATCTATCTCTTCACTTTACAACTTATCCCTGATAATTATTTTATCCGTAACTTTTATTATTAGTTATTCCTAAACTAATAATAATTCAAAATTAACTAAATTTGACTTATTCTTTTATTCCATTCGACATTCCTAATTTTTAAACAATAATTAATTAATTTCTAAATTATCTTAATTAATTAATTAAATACTAAAATTACCAAAATTATGATAAAAATTCTATCTTTCATTATTTCTCCCACTCGACATTTATGCCATATTTACACAATTTTGTCAATTAATTTATATAAAATCAATCATCAAGAATTAAATAATTTAACTAATCAATAAACATAAAAATCATACTTTTAACAATAATCAACAAGATTAAATTAAAGAAACAAGATCAAACAACGTGCTTTTACACACATCTTTCACACGGCATTTTCAATCATTCAAGAACAAAATTCCATATTCAAGAATTAGAATTTATCATAACATAATTAAAGAATAAAATTAAAGATTTACATAATTAAATCAATACGATCAAGATTAACATAAAAATAACATTTTTAATCTTTCTTTTGATTTCCCTTCTCTCGACAATTTAAGAATAATAACAAGATTTATTTTTAATTCAAGATTTAATTATCCTAATTAAATTTAATCATGATCATGCTTAAAACAATTAAAGAAAATCATCAAAATATGTTCATATCATTCGAAAATTAACAAGAATTAGATCAAGAACATATTCATCAAATCATGCAAAAATTTCGAACCAAACAAGATCAATAAAGATTTAATCATGCAATTCAAATTAATCAAGACAACCAAGATTCATACATAAAATCATTAAAATACATGAAAATAAATCAAGCAATCATCATCATACTACTCGAAATATACATATGAAAAACAATATTAAATTCCTACAATTTTCATGATATAATCCTAATTACTATGTGTTTTTCTACCCTTTAATTAAATAGAAAAGCGAAGTTACCTCATTCGCTAAATTAATCCCAAAACACGAAAATGATTCACCTTGGTGAATAATTGTCTCACTCGACAATTTGAAGAAAGAAAGAGAGAATACAAATTTTTTTTAGGGTTTTTGAGACAATTGCAAAAATAGGAACAAAGTATGCTTACTTGATCCTATTTAAAGAAGAAAAAAAAAAAAAACAAAGCAACAAACCCTAAATTTTAATTAGGGTTGCCGTGGGGTTTAGGAGCAAAAAGGGGAATAGTTTGTTAGGTTGTTCAACAACTTTGAATGGGTTAGAAAATAATTAAAATATGTAATTTAATTAATTTAATTTAATTAACCAAATTAATTAAATAAAACAAAAACATATACTTGGCCCATTGACAAGAGAACCGGCCAAGCTTAAGAAAGAAAGAAGAAAAAGAAAATTGGGTCTTTGGCCCAATTTGAAGAAAAAGTTTGGACTAAAAGATGCAAACAGTCCAAATCATATGGCCCATTTGGACTTGAAATTAAATAATAACGTTAATAACCGCGAAATTTTCTGGCCCAAAATTTCGGGTTATTACACTGTCCGTGACATTTCTTTGACCCAAATGCTTCCAACTTTTTCTCAGGCTTCTCGGGACGGGTCGGCACACCTCCCGAGACATCGGGCCCGACAAGCCTTAAAAATTACAAAAGTGCCCTTTTGGGGGTACTTTGCCTTGTCTTGTGGCCTTGGCTTTGCGGCATGCTTCTCTAAGCTTCTTGGGACCTCTCACGACCCTTGACGGCTTTCGAGAATCGCTTGGAAACCTGCAAAACACCTACATTAAATAACAAAAGGCATAAGTAACACAAAATAGCTCAATTATTCACGAAAACAACTATAAAACGACATTATTCAACGAAAACTCTAAATAAACTAAAACTAAGCTAAAAAGGCTTAAAACATGGAAAACTAAGCCTAAAATGCGCGGAAAACAAGCGAAAAGAGTCAGAAAAATAGGTCCTAAAATGGGCTGATCATTAGCATGATAGCTGTTGTTGTACGAAAATTCCACAAAACTCAATGATTTAACCCAAGTCTGTTGAAATTTTAACGCACAAGCCTGTAGCATATCCTCTAGCGTCTGAATGGTCCGTTCTGTCTAGCCATCTGTGGCTGCGTGAAATGCCGTACTTAAATTGAGCTTGGTCCCAAAAGCTTCCTGCAATGAATTCCAGAAACGTGACAAGAATTGGGGATCTCGGTCAGACACGATATCCTTAGGCACACCGTGTAACCGTATGATCTCCCTCGAATAGGCTTCCGCCATCTTCTCCATTAACCAAGTTACCTTCATCGGAATGAATTGGGCGGCCTTAGTTAAATGGTTGACGATGACCCAAACCGTATCCAAACCCGTAGATATGGAATCAAACGTCCACGTGGGTATCAAACGTCCACGTGGGTATCGACAATGGTTTCAATAATCCACCTGGTCTTTGATGCTCGATCTTGACTTTCTGATAAGTGAGACACCGCGCTACGAAGTGCGCGACTTCCTGCTTCATCCTTCAGGTCCTTGTAGAGTTTTCCACCGTCTGGATGCACCGAATAAGGAGTATTGTGAGCCTCTTCCATAATTTTGTTTTTCAACCTCGAACTCTGGGGCACACACCACCTGTTGCGGAACAAGCTTTAGTATCCATTAAGTGAAATTAGTTTAGCTATAAAAACTTTTAACTCCATTACCTATTGCAGAACAAGCTTTACTACCCGACATTACCATCTCAATCCCCATCCTGCGAAGATCAGCACAGATTTCCTTAGGAAAAACCGCCATCCTATTGAATGGATGGTGATCTTTGCGACTGAGGGCATTTGCTACCCGAATGGCCTTCCCTTCACAATTGTTAACTGAGTGGTCATAATCCTTGATGAACTTGAGCCATTGTCGCTGCCTCATGTTGAGCTCCTTCTAAGTAAAGATATACTTCATACTCTTGTGATCGGTGAATAGCTTGCAAGTTGCTCCATAGAGATAATGTCGCCAAATTTTCAAAGCGAACACCACAGCTGCCAACTTTAAGTCGTGAGTAGGATAATTCTTCTCGTGAACCTTGAGCTGTCTTGAAGCGTATGCAATCACCTTCCCTTCTTGCATCAGAACACAACCTAAACCCTTCTTGGACGCATCATTGTAAACCTCATATCACATACCTTCATTTGGCAAAGCAAGAACTGGCACAGTAACAAGGCTCTGCTTGAGGGTCTGGAAAGCTTCTTCGCACTGATCCGTCCACAAGAACTTGCAATCCTTGTGCAAAAATTTGGTCATAGGTGCTGCTATCCTGGAGAAATCTTTCACAAATCTCCGATAGTAACCTAATACAGAAATTTCACAGGTAAGTTTATATGCAAAAACAACTATTCTAGCTTTCATAATTGCTTAGGATTACCTGCTAGGCTAAGAAAACTTCGAACTTTGGCCACATTCTTTGGACTGTGCCATTCCACAATTGCTTTTATCTTTGCCGGGTCTACCTTGACACCGTCTACATTAATCACATGCCCTAGAAAGGCTACTTCCTTGAGCCAAAACTCGCACTTCGACAACTTCGTGAACCACTTCTGAGCTCTTAAGACGTCTAGCACCATATGCAGATGTCGAGTGTGGTCTTGTTCGTTCTTCGAATAAATCAGAATATCATCGATGAACACCACCACACACACATCTAAGGGATGATGGAAAGTCTGGTTCATCTGATCCATAAAAACTGCTGGAACATTAGTCAATCCAAACGACATTGCCTTAAATTCATAGTGCCCGTATCTGGTGCGAAAAGCGGTCTTAGGTATATCCTCCGGCTTCACTGGAATCTGATGATACCCTGACCTAAGATCGATCTTGGAGAACACGTTGTATCCCTTCAATTGATCAAACAAATCCTTGATCCTGGGCAACGGATACTTGTTCTTGATCGTCACCTTGTTGAGTTCCCGGTAATCTATACACAATCGCATACTTTCATCTTTCTTCTTGACGAACAATACCGGAGCACCCCAAGGAGACACACTGGGCCTTACAAATCCCTTGTCAATTAATTCCTGCAATTGGGTCTTCAACTCCTTAAGTTCTGCAGGGGCCATACGATATGGAGCCTTCGAGATTGGCGCAGTTCCGGGCACTAAATCTATGTTGAACTCCACTTCACGTTCTGGTGGTATTCCTGGCAACTCCTCTGGAAAAAAAATCTGCGTAATCCCGAACAACCGGAATCGCTTCCAACTGTTCTTCTTTGGTTACGTCCTTGACTTGACATAGAAACACGACTTCTCCCTTGCACTGCATGCTGCGTATCTTCATTGCAGACACCACCTTCACACCTTTGCTTATGGGCTTCCCGACATGGGTTACCCTTTTTGCGTTGGATCCACGCAAGGTAATGGCCTGATCACGACATCGAAACGTTGCTTGATACTTCGCTAACAAATCCATCCCAAGGATAACATCGAACTCTATCATAGGAAACTCCTTCAAATCAGCTTCAAACTGCTCGCCCGAGATGAGAATGGGAACATTCTTATATTCCCGATGACAGGCAAAATCCTCTCCCAAAGGAAGAGTTATAAAATATCCACATCACATAAAATAAAGTGCAAGAAAGATAAAATATCTTATCCCAAGCTTCTACCCAAGGCTTTACTCGCTAAGGTTTTCCGTTTTAGGCTAAGTTGCACTCTTGAATCATAAAGCACTCGTCTTACAAGTTACTGATGTAGAAGTAACTTTAGGGTCTTAACCTATGCTCTGGTACCAACTGTAACGACCCGACTTTTATAGGCTGTCGATTTACGAAGGGAATCAACAAATGGATCATTACCAAAAAAAACATGCTAAAAACATTATTAAATTAAATCTTTTAGACTTAAATTGAGAAATCTCTTTATTAATTAATTGACTAATGAAAGGATAAAACTGTTCATAAATCCATATTATTCAAAAAACTACTACATAAAGAGTCTATTCCCAACAAGCTGGGTGAAATCTAAACAGAAATAGACTAAAAAGTAAAATAGACTTCGGATTTCTTCTATAAATCTTGCAAAAACACTGAACTTGGTCCACATGAAAGCCCACTTATTCTTCTGCATCATCACCTGAAACCGGGGGGGGGGGGGTCCATCGTCAGTGGTGAGTAACTAGGCTGTCCCACTTAAATGTGGAACCATAAACCATATAATAGGATAGAATCATCAAAACATACATGCTATACACGAATAATCATCAATAATACATAACATATCAGACATACGCAACAGATTACTTAACATAACATGCATAAAAATAACTTAATCCATACATAAATAATCATACCAACCCGATGAATTCTTATCTTTTCATATTATTACCCAAAACCCATCTTTTAATCATCTTTCTTAATCCATGGACCGATCATTATAGCTTGTAAGGATGCCCGTGTACATCCCAACTTTCCTAAAATGCGCCGGGAATAACCCGTGTGTTCTACCCGTAGCTCTCCTTTGCAAGAACCAAGCCTAAGCTATGGCCATAACCACTAAATAGTAGCCCATGTATTACTACTTAGACGACTACACATCCTACAATCAAGAACTATCCAGAGACCACAGTAGGGCAATGGCTTCGACTTAACCTAATCTAGTGACCCGTTTGGTGATACACGGGTCACTAGATTATTCTACAATTATAAAAGCCATCATAAAATCATGCTACTATACACGCACTAGATTTTATGATAAGTGATTTTATTCGACTAGATTTTATGATCATTGGTCACTAGTAGATTTTATCATCAATTATAGATTGATAAAATGCTATTATAAAATCTACTAGTAATCTAGTAGTGGTTTTATCATCAATTATAGAATATCTGTAATATATTATAAAATGCTACTTTATAAAATCTACTATGGTCACTAGTGGTCACTAGATTGATAAAATGCTATTATAAAATCCATCATAAAATCATGCTAGCAATTCGACATATACACGCACCATTCAAGAACAAAACTAAGATTATTCTACAATTATTCTAATTAAAAACATGTAAATCAAGATACTAAATCATGCATAGAAGTATTGGTAACACAAAGATTTCACAAATGATCATGCAAAATATCAAGAACAAACATGAATAATTTCATAATATGGTTCGAAATATTCAAGACTACCATGATATTAATCCTATCAATTCCTAATTGAATTGTAAACAATTATATGATAAATTAATCCAAATTCAAGAGGGTTAGTCTAGTTACCTTAAATTAGGAAGAGAGGAAAACAAAGAAAAATTCTTTGCTTGGTTCGACACACATACACACGACACACTAGTACGTACTCCTTTGTGGGTTTTTGAGAATACTTTTAGAGGTTTATAAAGAAAAAGGGAAAAGGAATAGAACAGTTGATTACTATTGTTCCTTATATAAATTTATAAAGAACAAAAGATAAATAAAATAAAAGAAAGGAGAAGGGGGCCGTGTATTTTGAGTAAGGGTAGGAAGAAGGTGAGTCAAATTAGGAGACTTGGTAAGTGAATGATTAAAAATAGTGTTTTTGGATTAGTTGGATAATTAAAATAAAAATAGAGGATTTTAGGTATAGAATATCCTTTAATAATAATAACAATAAAAGAAATTAATCCTTGGCCATAAGCATAGAGAGGGCCGGCCAAGGGAGGAGATTATTGGGTCATTGGGCCCAATTTTGAGACTAGGATGGAAAATAAGATAACACAGTCCAATCAACTGGGCCCTTTGGACTTAAAATTAGGAATTTATATTAATTAACCACAAAATTTTCTGGCCGAGATTTTCGGGTTATTACACTACAGATTGTCCAAAATAGTGTTTCCGTCGTAATGCCTATCCTGTCCAACGTTATTTAACATGTTTGAGTTATTGGAGCAGTCAAAATATGAAAATATTAAAGTTCAAGTGTTTTTGCTTATTAGACGCTACATAGGGGCCAAAGTAGTATTTTGGGCAAAACTACAAGCCTGTTCAACGTTTTTAAGCGATTCTTTTTCCTGGGGTTGTTATCTAACATATTTGAGTGATATGTGGTTTCAGAAGTAGAAAATGTAGAAGTCGATTTTTTTTTTTCTAATTAGATGTTGCACTGGGCACAATATAATGTTTGGGCATAACACTTAGTACGTTCTACGTTTTTTTTACCGATTCTTGTGCCTGGGTCATTTATTTAACATATTAGATTAATTCGTGCGGTCAGAAGCTGAAAATATTAAAGTCTGATTTTTTTTTTTTGTGCCGATTAGCTGTTGCACAAGGCCCAAAACAATATTTTCAGCA
Source organism: Salicornia ramosissima (assembly GCA_951394345.1). NCBI lineage: Eukaryota > Viridiplantae > Streptophyta > Magnoliopsida > Caryophyllales > Amaranthaceae > Salicornia > Salicornia ramosissima. Next base: position 39,820,328 of record OX596238.1, read on the forward strand.
TAACACCTAGCCAGTTCAACTTTTTTTAGTAACAAGTTTTTTTCCTACGGTCGTTTTTTTTACCATGCTTGAGTGATTCATGCATTCAAAAGATGAAAATATATAACTAAGATTTTTTCTACAAATTAGACACTGCACATTGTCTAAAACAGTATTTTAGTCAGAACAACTAGCGTATTCAACTTTATTGAGTGTTTCATGTGCCTGGGTTTGTTTTTTAACATGTTTTTAGTGGTTCATGTAGTCAAAAGCTTAAAATGTTCAAGTCCGATGTTTTGTGTTGTTTAGACGCTGCATACGGCCCAAAATAGTATTTTGGGAATAACACCAAGCCTGTTCAACATTGTTCAGCAATTCTTTTCCATGGTATCCTTACGTAATGTTGAGTCCCTTAGTGTTTTACATGACAAACAACTGATAGATACAGTTGACAAAAACAGTTAACAGGAACAATTGTTATTAATTGAGTTCATAGACTTGTTCTGAAACAGCTGAAGTGTACGATTCCTGTAATAACCCGAAATTTTGGGCTATTTTAAATTTTTAGTTATTATTTAATTTCTTAATTTGATGGGCAAAAGATTCTAAACCGAACTAAAAACCGAGCCCAAAATCTTTACCTTGCTTTGTCAATCTAGGGCCAAAGCCCAAATTAGCCCTTAATTTAACCCCTTAACCCCACACGGCCCAAACACTTTTTATTTATCTCTTTTAATTAATTTGTTTATTTCTCTTACTCTAAAAACATATCTAGAAAAGATCCTACTTTTTATCTTTCCTATTTTCTCTTCTAAATTTTAGTAGATTACCCTAAAAATCAAGCATATATAAAAACCCTCCCTTGCTCCTCAAAACTGATGACACCATCAAACACTAAACATCAATATTTTTCTATTCCTTCTTTTCTCTTCTACAATATAAACTTCACATTAAACCTTGAAGCTCACAACAAACCATCCCAAAAAGTTTGAAGCATGAAAAAAAGGGAACAACACCCCACTTTGTTCGAGTATCATACACGGCCAAAACATCCACCACCTTCAAATCTTGACCCATCAATTGAGGTAATTTGATGTTTTACCTAATCTGTGAACTAATCAATTATATAATTCATAGAACAAGTTTAGAATTGCTAGAATTGCATAGAATTAATCTAGAATTTGTTATGAAATATTTTCTTGTGAAGTTGAAATGATGGGCGAGTTTTACTTAAGGTTTTGATGATTGTATTCTATATTCTAACATGATTTTATGCTTGTTCTATGATCATTGCCATGGATTATGATGAATAAATTCATGAATTATAATTTGCTTGAAAAACCGAGTTGATCATATTCAAACATGAATTTCTAATAACAACTATGTTTCAAGAATCAAACTTTTTATTATAATCTTGTTCATAACATGTTTTATTATGAGTTTCTTGAATTAATTTTATTAATTGCTTAAGTTCTTAAATTAAAAATTGCTAAGCCCGATTATTGGAAGAGGAATGTCGATTGATGTATTGTTTGTAGAATAATATTCGAAAATCTTGAATTAATATTAAAGCTTAGATTTTTATGAAAATAGTTTAATATAATTATTGTTATTGTTTAGAATTAGTTAATTAAATTCTTAAATTATATTGTTTATTATTTATTTATGAAATTGTCGTGTGTATTGAGGATAGTGAATTGATATGACTGTCTAAATTGTTATTATGTCTAGAATTCAAAGTTAGAGTCAATCTTTTACATAGGGTTGACTACGTGATAAGTCGGGTTGACTTAGAGTCAAAGTCATGAGTTTAAATATAATAATAATAATATAATAATGAAGGAAAGGAAACAGAGTAAGAGGATATTTTCTTGTTTCGATCTCTGGCTAGGAAAGACTTGGTATTTAAGATGGCCGATATACGTGACTCACCTCTCTTTCCTGGAATTTCGAACATCTTTGTTCCAATTACGGTCACCTAGTACTTCCAATTATGGTATACTCTACCGGGTTTAAGGAATTGATGGCTGACATATACTGATAATTGGAATTGACGGAGAGTTATGCCGATAATTAAGGAATTGACGGCCGGTATGAGCACCATATAAAATACATAATAAATGTTGTGGAAAGATGATGATGAATTGGTTAATGAAAGATAATGTTATTAATAATGGAAAAGCGGAGTGTTTTAGTTGTATGTTGAAGTCGGACCAGTGGAACAATGAAGTACATTTGTCGTACGTTGAAGTTGAACCATTGGAATGGTGGAGTACAATTGTTGTACGTTGATGTTGGACCAATGGAAGATAATTTAAAGGATAAATGGAACAATGGAGTGCAATAGCCATATGTTGAAGTTGAACCAATGGTACGATGAAGCACATTTGTCGTGCGTTGAAGTTGAACCATTGGAACGATGGAGTGTGATTGTTGTACGTTGATGTTGGACCGATGAAAGATAATAAATTGAATAATGAAAGATGATTTGACACAGTATATGGAGTCTATAGTCTTGAGGTGACTCTAGCTAGAGAGTATGGTTTAGTCATGATATGTTTTCCGCTGCGTATCTAATTGTGTGATGTGAACTAGTGTTATATGATTGTGAATGTGATGACCGTGTTGATGCTATGAATTGTATGTGCTATCTTCTGTTTATTATGTACTTGATTTCGTTCTAAGATTACGTTGAACCTTCTAATTACTCCCCACTGACTGTGGACCCCCTATTCCCTTTTCAGGTAATGAAGTAAAGTAATCTGGGTTAATACGATGGTTAGGTCTTATGAGGGAGCATGTGTAGCAGCATTAACTACCCTTTATTAGTAGACTTAGCCTTGTTATTGGTTTCTAGTAGGTTGTAGTAGAACAATAGTATTCTAATGTGATTTTTGGACATTTTCCTTGTTCAGTTTAATTAATTTTGAATAATAAAAGAATTAAGTGTTAGAGCTTCCGCTGATAATCTAAGATTTGTGATATGAGTTTTTGTTATTTAATGACTCGTATTGTTGTTTTCTTTGAAAACAACGTTGCTAAAATGCGGGTTGTTACAGTTCCTTAGTTACTCACTTTGAGTAATATTACCTTTTATGTCATATATTGTATATTGTGCTATGCATGTTTCGCATACAGGTATTCTAGTACTTGAGACGTGTAGAATAGCTTCATCAAAACTGAAGTGAACTAATAATCGATGATCCAAGTGTCCAAGTATTGAAGAACATTAAGACTGAAGATTAGCTTTAGAGTTTCTACTTTTAGTCTTTTTATTGTAAAGAATGCTTGAGTAAGATAGTAGATTTGTGATGTTTTATCTTGGTATATTGCAAACACGAGACTATTGTCTAGTGGTTGTAACACGACAGATCTGAAGAATAGTTCCTAAAACAGTTCAGCAGACCAGCAGGTTAACAAACTGACTGGTAAAATATTGTGTGAAAGAATTCAATTTTTGGATTCTTTAAAGATCTTGCACATGAGCAAGTCAGTTTGGTAATCAACATTAAGTGCTAACAAACCCTCTTATCTTTAAGAGATATCTAACCAAATATTCGAGATCTTGGATTTTCAAATATTTAATCTCTTAATTAATGGGACCAATAATTACAGTTGTTAGAGTTTTGAATCGGTTTCATGATTTATTGAGCCTAGTAATCATGTCGATAGAGTTTTGAATCGGTTTCTTGATTTATTGATCCTGGTGATCATGTCAAAAGAATTTCGAATCGTTTTCTCGAAACGGTCACTGACTTAGTGAAACTCGAGTATCTATTTTTGGTTAAGTCGTAAACCCTACCTTGTGTTCGATCGTGGGTTGTTATCGTCCTAGGATGTGTTCTCGCCTGGTTTAGTGAAACTCAAGCAGCTAACGTGGGAGTATTGGCCTGTACTTAGGCAAAGTCCTTGCATTGGAGGGCTACGGGAAGAACGCATTGATTCGACCCGGCACATGTTAGGAATGTTGGGAAACATATTGGTTGACAATGAGCATGGACATTTTGGTCATTTTGATCGGTCATTTTTATTGGTTTAAGTTGGTTTATTTGATTTGGTTTCGATTCTGGTAATTTGTTTTTGAGGAAAGGACACAAAGTAGTTGGTTCTGGCATTGCAGTTCCGACTACGGACACCTAGTAATCTCTATTATGGTGTACTCTACCGGGTTTAGAGAGTTGACGACCGGCTTTTACTGATCCCTAGAGAAATGACGGACCGATAATTATTTCGGGGTATTGATAATTGATGGCCGGATTATGTCGATGATTAGAGAATTAATAGCCGGTGTGAATGCCAACGTATTATATAAAATGACTTTGATTAAATGTTTTCGAAATACGGGATGGTTCCATTTGTGTATTGTATCAATTCAGATTGCTTGAGTTGCATGTGTATACGATTGTTATGATTAATTTCTATGTTATTAATTGATGTTGCAATGAAGGATGCCAGGTACACATCTATGTTGATAAGCGATTGTTATCATGTTGTTGAGTCGTATGATCATGCGTGTATATGTATGATTGGTGGATGATATGATTTGTCTGTATCATGATTCGTTTCGGTTTCGTTTGCTATGTTGTGTGGTTTGAATTCAATATTTAGTTGGAACAGCCTAGTTACTTGCCGCTATTGGTGGACCCTCATTTCAGGTGACAGTGCTGAGTAGTTGTATGTTTGGCGGTTGCTGGTCAGTGTGTATATTGCGAGCATTGGCATTAGCGTACCCATTAGCCTTGTTTTTATATTTTTGTTTAATTAGGATTTGTTAGTTGTTGAAGCTTTTCTTTTGGGATTGATGATGTAGCTAACAGTAGTATATATTTGGGTTTGGAGTAATAATAATATATGAGATTTTTTTTTGATAAGTAAAGCATGGATTCCAACTAAAAAAATACCAATTACAACCTAAGCTTAACAAAAATCAGGCATAAACAGACCAAGCATTCCTGGGATCAGCAACTAGTACAAGCTTTCAAACCGCTCTATGAACATTTGAAACCCTCTTGGGCATACACCTCCTAATTCTACATTTAAGAACAATTTTGACATGCTTCAACAAAAAACTAATATCCAAAAAAATTTCCCTCCCATAAAACAAAATTCCTTTGATGCCAAACCTCATAAGCAGCGGCCATTAGGCAAGCAGTAACCACCTTCTCTCTGAATTGAGAACTTTAAGTCTTCTATTCACTCACTGCAACAGTTCAGCAAAATCACTCCTCTGAGACGTGACCCCCTAACCAGCTCAACACAACAATCAAAAGGGAATTACTTACAACACATTTAAAAAACAGATGCTAATGAGATTCCACCTCTAGCCCACACATCAGGCATAGACACTTAGAGCAAATACCCAGTCTATTCAACCTTTCCCTCACCAGCAGCCTGTGGTGCATAATCAACCAACAACAGAATTGGTGCTTGGGCACATTTAAGGAGCTCCAAATGACAGGTGCCCATGCCATCTTCCCACCTTCAGGTTACGGCATAGAATAAATCCCTTTTGCAGAATAAGAGTACATTTGTAGCAGATCATCCAGAGTAAGGACACTAGCAAAGCTCCCTTTAACTTAACAAATCTTCCTGCAATACCAACTCCAGTAAGCAGTTGGTGCATAGGACCACCAGTCCTTCCTTTTAATGTAAATAAAGTGAATCCACCTCACCCAAAGGTTGTTTTATTTTTGTGAGATGTCTCAAAAAAACCTACCCATACAAACTATGTTCCAATCCTCCAGCTTCCTACAACCCAACCCACGTGTACATTTTTGTTGACAACATTCATCCTAACTTACAAAGCCTGGCTTAGAGCTTAAGTAGGAACCACTCCACAACAAAGCTCTACAAATATTTTCAATGGAATGCAACACACTTTTGGGGAGAATATGATAAACACCCAACCACAGTAACATGAATGCGAAGCAACACAAAGTTGATGAGAGTCAATCCACCTGCAAAGAATAGATTCTTAGAGCTCCAACATCTGATCCTAGCAGCCATTTTCTAAAACCTGTGATCTCGAAAACCTGAAGAATTAACTTTCTTTCATCCCACAACAATACAATTCAGACTTATTAAGATTAGCCTGCAACCTAGTTTTGAGGTGTTTTCTGTGACTATTAGGTTGGAGGATTAATCCACATTCTAAAATATTTGAAACCTGGAGAGTTAATCGACATTCTAAAATATTTAACCCCCCCCCACCACCCCTGCCCAATTGAACCCCCCCACAACCCCAATCGACCTCCCCCACCCCCAATCGACACCCCCCCCCCCAAAAAACCTCCTGCTACCAACCCCACCCAATTGAACCCCTCAAAATCCAATTTAGTAATTTAAGAAAATTAAAATGAATAGAAAAGAAGCAGATGCAAGGAGCAGCGGTGGTCGTGGAGGAGGTGGTTAGGGAGGTGGATAGGACGTCAGCGGTGGTGGAAGACATGTTTAGGGGAGAGAGAAACGGTGTAAAGGAGGAGGAGGAGGACGAGATAGAGGGGAGGGGGTTAATTATAATCTAATTTGTTTTTATTTTTTTAAAATGATGACCAGTAATTTGACGCCACGTGTCAAGATTACCTGTTGTTTTAGGTTTCAACAGGTCAAGGTTCACTAAAAGAATTTATGGTATAAAGGTTTGGTTATTATTGAATAATGAAAAGGTTGGTTTATTGGTTGTGAATCCCTCAAAGGTTGTATTATTAAAATCAATTAATCCATAAAAGTATTATTTATTTCTTTAAGAAAATAATTAGAAGTGAAGAAAGAAGAGATATCTTCAATTACTTCTTGCCCCTTCACCTACCAATTATCCTTGAAAAAATAAGAGCTGAAGCCATCAGGACCAGGATTTTTATTACCTCTAATATCAAACATAGCTTACTTAATTTCCTGCCCAGAAAAAGGAGCAATCAAAGATGGTCCTTGTTGATCAGAAAACATAGGACCCCTATTCACAATTTCTTGCTCAACCTTCATTCTATCCTTTTTTTTAGAACCCAAGAAATGCTACAAGAAATTAAGGAAAGCCTGCTTAACCCCCTCCTGATCATCCCTCACAACCCCCTCACTATCATGAATCTCATAAACATTGTTCCTCAACCTCTTATTTTTATGCTATTATAGAATAATGAAGTATTTTCATGACCATCTTTAATCTAATCCTCCTTACGTTTTTGCTGGATGAACTCGGAACAAATTTTTTCTTTGCTTCCTAAAGTCCTCAGCTTCAACAATCTCATCATTACTTAACATAGCATTACAAGGGTCCTTATGGAGGCACTCCTGACTATAAGACAACTTCTGAAGAGCCCTAGTGTACTGGGCAGGGACATCACAAAACCCATTCCTATTCAGTTGTTTCAGCACACTCTTCACTTTTTTCAGCTTAGATGTTAATCTAAACATAGGAGACCCTTGCACACCACCCTGCCAAGCTTCAGTGATCAAAGTCTTGAAACCTGGAGAATTAATCCACATTCTAAAATATTTGAAAGGATTTTTCCCAACACTAATATCATCACCCATCCTTACGATACCAGGAGAATGATCACAGATCTCCCTCATTGTAAAAAAAACAAAAAATTTCTGAAAATTTATCAAGCCAATCTCCTCCATTAGCCATAATACTATCCAATTTGGAGAAAACCCTAGAATGACCCTCCATCTTATTATTCCATGTAAAGAAACAACCACAATATTTGACATCCTGTAAATTACAAGCCCCCATACACCTTCTCCCATCTTCCATTTCAGCCAACCTAACAGAAGAGCCCATCCTTTATTCAACATTGAAAACACAATTCAAATCCCCCATAATATTCCTATCACAAGCTTAGTTAAAAGCATAAACAAAAGAAATATAAAAATCATCAAGACCACTCCTATGCTGCGCCACACAACACACCATCTGTGCACAATATTTGGGATTTTTTTTTTAATTCGTTTCGTTTTAAGTATGAGTTGGTTTGGTGACGATTTGACTTGTCGTTCGGTTAGTAATCGGTGTTGGTTTAAGTCGGGTCGATACATAAGTAGTGAAGATTGAAGCAACAAGGGTGTCCCCAACGCCCTAGTAGACACCCCTAGTGCCCAAAAGGCAGTGAAGCATTGAAGTTAGAGGCTCTTGAAGGGCGCCCCCGATGACTTGTGTAATTTGCCTTGTTCTGCTTTCCTCGGCTACATTTCACTTGCTTTCTAGGTTTTTATTTTGTTTTAGTATAAAAGTAAAGCATGAAAATCATTGTAAGGAGCTAGGTTTTCATAATAAATAGTTTTTTCTTAGTTTCTCTCTCTACTTTTTTTCAAACTTCTTAGAGCTCTTAGATTGTAATCTTGATACTTTATTATGGAATCAATGATGAATCTTTGCATAACAATGGAAATGGTAGTTTATTCTTGTCTTGGGATTGGTTTTAATGTTTCCCAAAAGCTTCTTGTTAGATTTCTCTAAATCTAATCTATTTCATTCCTGTAATTATATTCATGCTCTTTTATGAATTAGTATTAGTTTGTTAATTGATGTAACTAGATCATGATCTTGTAATAATTACTAGGGTTTAAACACAATCGATCATTGTGTTCAACCTTGGGTAGCAACTTCTTTATTCATGCTTAAGCATATTCTTATTGTGAATAATTTGGTAGAGCTTGTTTAATTGTTAATTGTTTAAAGCATTTTTCTTTAAACAATTGCAATCTTGTTGATTCTCCATTCTTAAAGCTTTTGTTCAAAGCGTATTTCTTTGAACAATTAGGGTTTTGACAAATTACAATTTATCTTATCTAGCTAATTAAGGGGATTATAAGAGTTTACTCTTGTCAATAACTAATTGAATAATTAAGTGGATTGGTACTTGAGAGTCTAAATCAAGTAAGGCTAGTAAGATTTGATGCAACCTAATCCTAGGATTCTTTAGACATAGAAACTCACTTTTAATCACTTAGTCATTATTTTAATTGTCACTAATCAATCTCCAAACCCCCTCCCCCATTGCTAACTTAACCACTAAAGAACTTAGTGTATCTCCAAACCCTCTGTTCTCTGTAGATACGAACTTTAGTTGCCCTTTACACTAGTGACCATGAAGTCTATGCTTCGAACCCTTATTAGAATCCATTGTATTTTTGGGTATATTGGAACAATATTTAGTTTGGTTTACTATTAGTGTAATAGTTGGTTTTCCTTAGTTTAATTCCTCCGAGTTTCTTAAACATTATGTCTGAATAGTTTTGTTTAGTTCGGTTCCGCTAATGAAACAGTTGATTTGGATTTTGAATTTATTTAGGGAAAATTCATATAAATAATCCCAACTATTGGACGTCTTCCAATATTAATCGCAACTATTAGTTATTACAGTGTAATCCAAACTTTCAGGGTTGTTTTATGATATTAGTCCATTAACTTATTTAACCTATTGTAATCGGTCACCAATTCATAAAGTAATCGTTATTTTTCCTCTTTTCTTATTTAACGCACTTGACTATACCTTCCTTCCTTTCTACGAAGGAAATCGGAGCTGGTCAAAAGTTAGTATGGACTAATATTGTAATACCCCGAAATTTCGGGATATTTTAATTTTTTCTTAATGAATTAAATATTTAATTAATTAATCATTTAATTGATTATTATTTAATTAATTATTAATTTGTTGTAGCAATCTAATTATTTTATCCTGGCCCAAACCTTTTCCCTTGTCATGCTAAGACTCAAGCTCAATTTCTTTCTTTTTCCCCTACACCTCACGACCCCCTTACCCTTCTCTTTTAATTAATTAATTTAATTTGTTTTAACCAATATTATTAATTTTGACCTTTACTTAAAAATCCTATTTTTATCCCAACCTCTCCTATCTTGACTACTAAATTTTAGGAAACCAAAAACCCCCTTTCAACACCCCAACTACACGGCTAAGTAAAGAAAAGCCCCAACTTCTATTACTTTATAATCTCAATTCTTGCTACAATAATTCAATAAATTATTCTTAACCCTTCCTATTGTTCCAACCCTCAAAGATTGAACAAGAAGCCAAATTAAATCCCAAGAACCATGTGACATCCTTGGCAATCTCGAACCACAATACCCATTGCTAGGTAATTAGATTGCTTTATTTAATCAATAGGATAGATTAGTTATATAATTTTTTGGAATAGGTTTGATCATGTTTAGAATAGGTTTGATCATGTTTAGAATTGTTTAGAATTACTTAGAATTGCTTAGAATCATGTTAGATGGATTTCGAATTGTATGCTGATGTTTGGCCAAGAATATCGAGTGCTTATAGTATCAATCCATGATGTTTTCACAAGTTTATTTCATGTTCTTGCTATGTTCTATGATTGTTTTACGATTCTTGCTAGTTTAGAATTGATGAATTTAATTATTGAATAATTATGAATGATGATTGATTGTGTGCCGTGAACCATGTGGATGTTAGAATATTAATCTTGATAGTAATCTTGATCTTTTAATTAAAATCTTGATCTAATGTTAATCTTTGAAATTAATCTTGAATTTAATCTTTGATTTAATTATGATAAGAGAGTTTTTTGAATATAATCTTGATATGGATATTATCCAAGAAAGCCGTGTGATGTTGGTGTATTAAAGGATTGATTTTGATCTTGTTTTAGTCTATGTTTGATGATTTAATGTTTAAAGTATGATTTTATGATTTATTATTAAGTTCATATGATTAATTATTGGTAATTGTATTTAATTAGATTGAAGTGTAAATTTCTGTTGCTTGCTTCAAGTATGTCGAGTGGTGTAGTGTTATAAAAGGAGGATTTTTATCATGTTATAAGTAATATTTATTGATAATTGTTAGTTTATATGATTATTTGTTTAAGTTAATTGATTGATTGAATTGTTTATATGATTATTGTAAAGAATTGAATTAATTATTGTTTTATATGGTGAATGTCGTGTGGATTGAGTTTGAGACTAGAGTTTTGAGTCAAGTTAAGTTGGACTAGAATTGATTAGAAGTCAAGTTGTGTCAATAAGGGTTGAATTGTGAACCAAAATTGTGAACTAGAATTGTGAACTGGAAAAGATGATTAACTATGAAGTGACCGCCTATCTAGTGGCTAAAGTGCCATGAACATAGGTATAGTCGAAGCCACTATCCTATCTTCGGATTTTGGACAGTTCTGGATCCCAGTGGTCGGGATGTAGATCAAACGTGGTTGACCCGACATGAGACAAGGAAAGTTGGGGCAGAATTAAGGTTCCCCTATGAGCATATGACTGGTCACGGATTAGCACCTGAACTGAATAGAACTGAAAGGTCAATAGTGGTGTCAAGAAGTCTAGAACTGAATAAGTTAATCCGGAAGGTCTCGGTTTATTATTTTATTACGATTGTTTCCGCTGCGTACTTGAATGATAATGTCTTTGTATGATTTTTTGGTATTGTTGACTGTTCGGTTGATCTTTTCTAACTGTTATATTTCTAATTGTGTTCTACTGATTAAGTAGAAGAATCTAATTACTCACCACTGACTGTGGACCCCAAAATTCTTTTCAGGGACAGGTGATGACTGATTGTGTTACACAAGGGCTGGGATTATGTGCAAGATAGCTTAGTAGTTTATCCTGATGACCATTTCTAACCTTTGTATTATTATTATTAGTGGACTTTTCCTTATTTTGTAGTATTAACGGACTTTGGAATCTTATTAATTTTGGATTATTTAATGGTTTATTTGAATAATATGAATTAAGTTTAGAGCTTCCGTTGTAAATAATGAATCTGATAATAAAGGTTAATAATGATCTGTATTGTTGTTTTCTCCGGAAACAAAGCTACTAAAATACGGGTCGTTACAGTTGGTACCAAAGCCAAACCTTAGGATTACTTCATCATAATTAACCCGAAAGATTGTGCGCTTTATTATCCCGAGAGTTAACATAGTTAGCTTTACCACAAGAACTTAAGTGAGTTTTGACTTGGGTAGACCTATGGGATAAGTAGTTTTTCATTTTTTTGCGACGATTTAATTTAAGTTAGAGTTGTCCTTTGATTTCCATAACTTGGGTACTGTTTTGTAGGATGGCAAGCCTAGAACCATCGCTTAGAAGCCGTGACCGACGCCGTATGTTAGAAGGCGCCATCATAAGCTTAGCTCAGAGAGGAGCACAGTCTACCAGTGGCCAAACCACCTTCCACAGAATTTCCCGTCACCGACCCCCTACCTATGATGGCACAGCAGATCCGGTGATACTCGAAAGCTGGATTCGGGAGATGGGAAAATTATTCGATGCAATCGATTGCCCGGATGACGAACGAGTTCAGATCGCTAGCTACTATCTTCGATTAGAAGCGGACAACTGGTGGATGACGGTTCGGCCACAGGGAGGAGCTATAAAGGGCATGTCCTGGGAAGAGTTCACCTCCAAGCTACAAGAGCGTTTCTATCCCGATGAACTTAGGTGGTAGAAACAAGAAGAGTTCCTTATGCTCACTCAGGAAACCATGTTAGTACAGGCTTACACCGACAAGTTCGCGGAGCTGTCCAGATTTGCCACTACAGTAATACCATCGGAAGCTGAGAAATTAAAGAGGTATATCAAGAAGATGGATCCTCGCATTCGGGTACACATCATCAACAGCAAGCCAGCAACGTTTCAGAACGCTTATGAGACAGTTTTGGAGATTCATGCATCGCTAGAGGAGGAAGGAGCTACAAAGAAGAGAGCCATGGAAAGTCAGCCGCCTGCAGCCGTAAAGAGACCACGATTCGGACCACCCCAAGAGCCGCAACCACAAGACGGTCAAGCATCCAAAGTCCCGGAGACCACAGTTTGCAGAGGATGCAAGAAGGAACGTCATCCCGGGAAGAGGTGCGACGGGTCTACGATAGTATGCTACTTGTGTGGTCAGGTAGGGCACAAGTCTTGGGCGTGTCCAAAGAATAAGCCAGCAGCAACTGTGAGCCAGACATCGATGAAGAACCGAATCTTTTGCATGACCCAAGAAGAGGTGGACGCGCGGGCCAACGTAACTACTGGTACGATTATTGTCTTTGATTTTGTTGTCGTTCTCTTATTACATTGCTTACAATATGTGTGCTTTCTTTTGAAAAATTTCAAGGACGAAATTTTCTTAAGGAGGGGTGACTGTAATACCCCGAAATTTCGGGATATTGTAAATTTTTCTTAATTAATTAAATATTTAATTAATTAATCATTTAATTTATTATTATTTAATTAATTATTAATTTGTTGTAGCAATCTAATTATTTTATCCTGGCCTAAACCTTTTCCCTTGTCATGTTAAGACTCAAGCCCAATTTCTTTCCTTTTCCCCTACACCTCACGGCCCCCTTACCCTTCTCTTTTAATTAATTTGTTTTAACCAATATTATTAATTTTGACCTTTACTTAAAAATCCTATTTTTATCCAAACCTCTCCTGTCTTGACTACTAAATTTTAGGAAACCAAAAACCCCCTTTCAACACCCCAACTACACGACTAAGTAAAGAAAAGCCCCAACTTCTATTACTTTATAATCTCAATTCTTGCTACAATTCAATAAATTATTCTTAACCCTTCATATTGTTCCAACCCTCAAAGATTGAACAAGAAGCCAAATTAAATCCCAAGAACCGTGTGACATCCTTGGCAATCTCGAACCACAATAGCCATTGCTAGGTAATTAGATTGCTTTATTTAATCAATAGGATAGATTAGTTATATAATTTTTTGGAATAGGTTTGATCATGTTTAGAATAGGTTTAATCATGTTTAGAATTGTTTAGAATGACTTAGTATTGCTTAGAATCATGTTAGATGGATTTCGAATTGTATGCTGATGTTTGGCCAAGAATGTCGAGTGCTTATAATATCAATCCATGATGTTTTGACAAGTTTATTTCATGTTCTTGCTATGTTCTATGATTGTTTTACGATTCTTGCTAGTTTAGAATTGATGAATTTAATTATTGAATAATTATGAATGATGATTGATTGTGTGCCATGAACCATGTGGGTGTTCGAATATTAATCTTGATAGTAATCTTGATCTTTTAATTAAAATCTTGATCTAATGTTAATCTTTGAAATTAATCTTGAATTTAATCTTTGATTTAATTATGATAAGAGAGTTTCTTGAATTTAATCTTGATATGGATATTATCCAAGAAAGCCGTGTGATGTTGGTGTATTGAAGGATTGATGTTGATCTTGCTTTAGTCCATGTTTGATGATTTAATGTTTAAAGTATGATTTTATGATTTATTATTATGTTCACATGATTAATTATTGGCAATTGTATTTAATTAGATTGAAGTGTAAATTTCGGTTGCTTGCTTCAAGTATGTCGAGTGGTGTAGTGTTATAAAAGGAGGATTTTTATCATGTTATAATTAATATTTATTGATAATTGTTAGTTTATATGATTATTTGTTTAAATTAATTGATTGATTGAATTGTTTATATGATTATTGTAAAGAATTGAATTTATTATTGTTTTATATAGTGAATGTCGTGTGGATTGAGTTTGAGACTAGAGTTTTGAGTCAAGTTAAGTTGGACTAGAATTGATTAGAAGTCAAGTTGTGTCAATAACGGTTAAATTGTGAACCAGAATTGTGAACTAGAATTGTGAACTGGAAAAGATGATTAACTATGAAGTGACCGCCTATCTAGTGGCTAAAGTGCCATGAACATAGGTATAGTCAAAGCCACTGTCCTATCTTCGGATTTGGGACAGTTCTAGATCCCAGTGCTCGGGAAGTAGATCAAACGTGGTTGACCCGGCATGAGACAAGGAAAGTTGGGGAAGAATTAAGGTTTCCCCTACAAGCATATGACTGGTCACGGATTAGCACCTGAACTGAATAGAACTGAAAGGTCAATAGTGGTGTCAAGAAGTCTAGAACTGAATAAGTTAATCCGAAAGGTCTCGATTTATTATGTTATTACGATTGTTTCCGCTGCGTACTTGAATGATAATGTCTATGTATGATTTCTTGGTTTTGTTGATTGTTCGGTTGATCTGTTCTAACTGTTATATTTCTAATTGTGTTCTACTGATTAAGTAGAACAATCTAATTACTCACCACTGACTGTGGACCCCAAAATTCTTTTCAGGTACAGGTGATGACTGATTGAGTTACGCAAGGGCTGGGATTGTGTGCAATATAGCTTAGTAGTTTATCCTATTGACCAATTCTAGCCTTTGTATTATTATTATTAGTGGACTTTTCCTTATTTTGTAGTATTAACGGACTTTGGAATCTTATTAATTTTGGATTATTTAATGGTTTATTTGAATAATATGAATTAAGTTTAGAGCTTCCGCTGTAAATAATGAATCTGATAATAACGGTTTTTAAATAATGATGATATGTGTTGTTGTTTTCTCCGAAAACAATGCTGCTAAAATACGAGTAGTTACAAATATCATAAAACTACCCCCTTAGTTTGGATTATAGTGTAAAAACCTATAGTTGAGATTAATATTGGAAGACCTCCAATAGTTGAGATTATTCATATGAAATTTTCCATTTATTTAAGTATTGATTAGTATTGATCTGACTTGACATTGTTATACACATCGTCGTAAACAAAACAAAATGGGTCATTAGAATCTAAGTTTTAATTATGACTTGTTGGTATGGTTTCGATCACATTATGAGCATTTTGGAATGAAAACAAGCCAAAAAGGCCACTTTTTTTCGTTTTGGAGTCTTTTAGTACCCATTCTGAACCTAATTATAAGAACTCATTTCACGTTTGTACGCTACATGCATGTCATAAAATATATAAGCGAATAAAACATGAATTTTTGTCATGGTTTCGATCACATTATGAGCATTATTTCAGAACAAAAACAAGCCAAAACAGTCGTTTTGGAGTGTTTTTGTAACGCCCCAAATTTTGGGCTATTTCTGTGTGTTAGTTGGTAATTATTGTTGTTGCGGTGCATGGTCTAAAATTTATTTTAGACTATTTTTAATGCTTGGGTGTAACCATTTTATTTAATGGTTTATTATTTCTTGATTTTATTTTATTTTAATTAATTAGAATTTTATTATTTAATTTTCTAATTAATTAATTAGTTTTGGGCCAAGTGCAAAATTAATCATGATTAGTCATGAATTAGTGCAAATGGCCCAAGTGAATTTTGAGCCCATTTGAGTAAGCCATGGCCGGTTTTCCCTCTC
Source organism: Salicornia ramosissima (assembly GCA_951394345.1). Classification (NCBI taxonomy): domain Eukaryota; kingdom Viridiplantae; phylum Streptophyta; class Magnoliopsida; order Caryophyllales; family Amaranthaceae; genus Salicornia; species Salicornia ramosissima. The sequence goes on from OX596238.1 coordinate 39,836,484, forward strand.
TATTAGTGGCTTGATTTGCCACTTGCCATGCATTCACACTTAACTCACTTCTATAAATAGAAGTAGTAGTAAGGCATGAGGATCTTTTTGTTCATTTGCTCATTTAATCACCCTTGCCATCACCTTTTAAAAGGCAAATTCTCTCTCCATTTGCCTTATACTTACACGCCTATTTTGGGCATTATAAACCCAACTGTGTTCATCATCTTTCTAATCCCAAACTTAAAGATTCAACTTCTATTGATCTTTAAGTACTAAAACACAATCTTAAACCCAACAATTTCATTCAAGATCTTTGGTTCGGGTTGGTATTTGGTTTGGTTCGTGGTCCAAGTGAAGGACGTGTGTGCAATGGGAAGTGGTGCGTGAGGTCTGGCTGGGCAGCAGCCAGACGTGTGGGGTGGTGCTCGTGGTTGGAGGTGCAGCCGCACGGTGAAGGACAATGCAGTGGCAGCCGTGCATGGTGGTTCGTGGTGAAGCCGTGCCGTGTTCATGCAAAGCCGGGGGTGTACCGTGTTGCTTGGGACCATGCGAAGTCATTCCGGGCAGCAAGATTCGGGTATTTTTCATGGTTATATTTCAATAGGTAACATACTTTCTCAACCTTTTTGGTATACTATGTCTATAGTATGAATTAAATGCATGTTTGGGTTGATTGATGATGAATATCCATGATTTCATGTATAATTTCTAAATCTGATTTTTATGTGTTAGTATGGTGTTTTGATGATGATTTTTCATGATATTATGATTGATTATATGTTGTTTTACGATCATGAACATTATGTTAAAGTTTGATGAATTTTGGATGAGTAAAAGTTGGATTTTCGATTGAATTATGATGATGATATGCGTGTAGTATGAACATGTTGAATGAGTTCTTGGTTGAAGTTCTTGAATCTTGATTGAGTTCTTGATTGAAGATCTTGAATCTTGAATGAGTTCTTTATGAGTTCTTTATGATTTCTTTGAGTTCTTTATGAGTTCTTTATGAGTCTTTACGAGTTCTTGGTTGAATCTTGAAAGTTAAAGAAAGAGGTTTAAATGATAAAGAAAGTTAAAGAAAGTGTCTAATATGATTAAAGAATGATTATAGAATGATGATTTATGATTGGTTAGACTCAAGATTAAGGCTAGAGGCAGTTCTTGAGAATAACTTCGATGATTTAACTAGTTAATTTCGAGAATCAAGGCTAGAGGCAATTCTTGAACTTAATTTAGTTATGTTGGGATATAAAATGAATAATATGATTAAAATGATTAAAGATTTAATTAATTAATTAATTAGCTTGATTTCATTTTTAGACGCCTGATACTTTGAGTAAGATTCATTGTATTTGGGTTAAGACGTTGCCCCTATTCCATCCGCGGTATTGGGATAGTTGGAGTCATACTATGTGATCTTTGTGAATTTCCAGTAAGATTGGTTTCACGGGACATGGATTTCCAGTAAGATTGGTTTCATGGGGTTTGGGAGTAAGATTCTCAAATTCGAGCATAGTAGAAAGTTCGGATGCGTAAGATGCGTCCGTACGAGCACAGTCCGGTCTAGAATATGAATGATTGCGCCAAAGATAGTTGATTAGGTTGGTTTGAGTCGAGTTCACGTTTGGGTTGATCTTGTACTCTAGATTATTGATTTGATGTTGTCTATTTGATTTATGCTATGTGCATGTGTATTCCCATCAGGGTGAGTCAGTTATGTTACTCGCCACTGATGGTGGACCGTTGTTTATTTTACAGGTATTTCTGATGATGATACTCTTGCTTAGCTTTGGGTTGGGCGAGCGACGTTTATTGCTATTATTGGTTGTATTTTCTATTACTGTTATTTTTAGATAGTATTAGAATATTGTATGGACTTTCATACGTTATTTTTAGACTCTGACGTGTGGTTGGAGTTACTCGTATTTTAGTATTTCTAGTTTGACTTTTGGACTAGTTATGTACAAACTTGTGGGTATTTGTACTCTTATGGTTTAATACTAACAATTGAGGAATTAGTTTTTAATTCTTAGGTAATTTGAGTTGTAGTTTCTAACTACTCGACTCGTCGGTTTCTTCCGCGCCGATTTAAGCGAGTCGGGTTGTTACAGTTTTAGTACCCATTTTCAATCTAAACAACTCATTTCATGTTTTTAAACTATGTACATGTCCTAAAGCATATAATTTTTTATTATATGACTTGTTGTTATGGTTTTGATCACATTACGAGCATTTCAGAATGAAAACTAGCCAAACCGGCTATTAAGGGTGGTTTTGTAGTGTTTTAGTACCCATATTCATTCTAAACAAAATATTTCATGTGTCTCACGCTACGTGCAAGTCCTAAAACGTATAAGTTAATAGAATATGACTTGTTGGCATTGGTTCGGTCACATTACGAGCGTTTCGAAAAAAAAACAAAACGGTCATTTTGGGTCGTCGTTTTGGACTGTTACATGACTCATTTTCAATCTAAATGACTCGATCATTTCATGTTCTTAAGCTACATGCATGTCCAAAAACATATACATGAGTATAATATAACTTATTGGCATGGCTTTGATCACATTATGAGTATTTCGGAACGAAAACAAGCCAAAACAGCCATTTCATGTCGTTTTGGAATGTTTTAGTACCCATTTTCAATCTAAACAAATCATTTCATGTTTTTAAGATACGTGCATGTCCTAAAATATATAAGCGAATAGAATCTTACTTTTTGCCATGGTTTTGATTTCATTATGAGCATTTCGGAACGAAACAAACCAAAACGGCCATTTTGGGTTGTTTTGGAGTGTTTTAGTACTCGTTTTCAATCTAAACAGCTCATTTCATGTTTTCAAGCTATGTGCATGTCCTTAAACATATAATTCCTATTTACTTCAACTTATTTTCAGTTAGTTCAGTTCTGTTCAGTGCTCAATTTCCTTCTCTCATAAACAATTATATTCAGCTCAATTCAGTTCTATTCAATTCAGTTCAGCGCAATTCAGTCCAGTTCAACTTAATTCAGTAAGTGAATAGAATATGACTTTTCGGTGTTGTTTCGGTCACATTATGATTATTTCAAAACGAAATCAAATATATATTACTTACCAGAACACGCTTTGGTCGGTCACTAACTAGTACATTTCCCTTGCTAAGCTCTTCCCTCGCATGTGTATCCAAGTACAACTCCGTAGTTGTGGGTAGGCTTCCTCCACTTTTGGTGGCCTTCGAAAATATATATATATATATAGATTTTTGTAACCTTTGACGAAAATGATGATAGTGTAAATATGTAGCACTATACTTACCAATCTCCTCGCACGCTTAGCTGCTGAAATAGATCTCTAACAATGAGAGGGGGGCTATGGGCTTGCTCATGTCACCATCTGGCCTGTTTTTCTTCGTCTTCAAGGACTTTTGTTAGTAGGTCAGATCCTTTGTGTTATTCATCATCTTCTCGTGGACGTTCTTAGACATCCACTGAGGTGTCACTCATTTCTTCTTCTTCGTTAAATAGTTAAGAAGATCCTTCAATCGATTTCTGGCTTTTTTTATTAAAGCCTCGCCTAACCTCAGCTTTAATCTCTGGTCTCCATTTATAGGCATCATGCAATAACATAAAAACAAATAAGCTTCTATGTAGCACTATACAACAAATTATAAGATTTATCTAATAATTCTTACTTACTAACCTTGAAGACAGTGAACCAGTGATCATTGGTCACACTATCGCTCATTAAATAGTTCCTTCACATAGATTAAAAATACTATGACATTACTATAGTTAAACCTTGCAAACATTTAAATTCCCAAAAAAAGAGTTTTGAGCAACATTATGACATTACTTACTAATCTAACTAGACTCTATACTCAACTAAACTTTACGAAGTCTTTGCGGGTCCAACTCTGCCTTGCCTTACAAAAGAGGTGCCTCCTGCCCCTCGGGCTCTTGTTCTAGGTCACCCACCTCCCTTTCCTCTTCTAAGACATTTTCTTCATCCTCTAGCGTAGGTGTAGATTGTCTTTCACCCATCAATCTACCTCTACCCCTCGATCTACTTCTGGTCCTACTTCCACCACCTGCATGAGAAGACAGCTGCATAATTGGCACAATAATGATTTAAATTGTATTCTAAAAACTACTAAAAGTGATGAAGTATAAATAAACTCATGCTTAACTTTTTCAAACAAATTTATGAAAAAAAACTAAGGACCGCGTACGAGTGCCCAACCACCCCTAATCCAACAAATGTTCATCGACATCTTAAACAACTATAAAAGCCAATTATTAAAATTAAAAATACAATTCTAATTATTAGAATGAAATTAAACAAGCTCAAAACGAGAAAAATAAATCAACGTAAAGGACAAGAGGTTTTTATAGTCGCATGAAGGCTCATGGATCGTATGTATTCCACATCAAACACCTCCCCTAAAAAGAATTTGTCCACAAATCATCTAAAAAGGCTTTGTCCACAAATCCTCTAAAAAGGATTTGTCCACCAACCCTTGTCTTTAATAAGGACCAAAGACAATTCAACCCCAATGACACAAGATCAAAGTTCACTAAACCTAGTAGTTGAGCTAAGAGAACCAATTTGAAAAAATTTGAAAAAAACCAAGATTAAGAAACCAAGCATCCAAAGCAATCAACCGCTCCAAGCAAGAGTGAGAATTCCCACCTCTTGTTCAAGCACCAAGAAAGAGAACAAAACATCAACAAATGGTACTTGCCAACCCAAGAGAACTAATCAATCCAAGTAGCAACAAATATGGAGAAATCGTAATGAAAATGCTCAGCAACGTAGGACCAACCAAATTTCTATTGATCTAAAGATAATTGAACATAACGTCGACCAGAAAAGAGTTCCGCTCAAACCTTTGTCTCGATTCACTTTTGCTAATGTCAAAATATGTTAAGCTATATTTCAGTTCAAGAGAATCAAAATGCGCAACACTAGAAATTTTCATTTAACCATTCATCCTTGTAGCTTCAATACCCATACCATGATCAACATTAGGCAAAACATTACCATGCATGTAACGACCCGCATTTTAGCAACGACGTTAATGGTCATAACATCATCAACAGCCAATTACCAATCGATTTAATAACGGAAAATATGACTAAAACTCATGGAAAATAATATTTAATATTATTAATAATGAATCCCAAAGACAATTGTTATTCTAAACAAAAAAAATAAGCTTCTAAAACACAAAATAAATCTAAACTCCTAATGTCAGGAAAATAAAACGGGGCCTAGATCTCTCGCCAGACTCATCTCGCTTGTAGACTCTATCCTGCTCACCAGCAAAATAGAATTGGGGGTGCACCGTCAGTGGCGTATAACTAGATTGTCCTACTTAGAAGTAGGACCACATTACATGAAATAACAGGTTAGAAATACAGGAAACAACAACGTTCACAGATTACAATAAATTCAACATCAGAGTTAGCAGCGGAAACATATCAGTCAACAACAATATTATCAATCAATTCAGGCCAACGCATACACATCACGCACAATTCTCAAGTAAAATAACAAGACTCCGCTCGGGCTACAACCAATAACATGACCATCAAATAACAGAATTGCCCCGCTCTGTTCATCACCGATGAACCGATAGACGCTCGGTCTTCAACCGCTCGACACGACACGACTCTGACTCTCAAGCAATCACACAAAATTTGCCCCACTCAGTTCATCACTGATGAACCGATAGACCCGCTCAGTTTATCACCGATAAACCAATAAACGCTCGGTCTTCAACCGCTCGACACGACACGGCTTGAAAAGGACTCAAAAGACGCCGTACAAATCATCAAATGAAATCACACAATTCGCCATTCATCATCACGCATCATCACACAATTCATCCTTCAACATCATGCATCATCATATCCACTCAAAATAAGAACTACAACGAAAACAAAATCCAAGCTTGACAACTCAAACACACGCATAAACCTAATCAATACATAATTCAAGAGTTCAATAAGATTAAATAACAAAACAAGGATTAAAAATCAAGCCTTTAAATCATCTTCTTCTTCACGCAAGAACAAGGATCGTACACAAATAACAATTCAAGAATTCAAGAAACCATGCATAATCAGGATAAAAATCCATGCCTTGAAACCATAGAATCACACGCATAAAACCATTCAAGAACCGAACTAGAAATCAAGAATTAACAAGGGTAATCATGCAAGAACTCCAAAGTAAGATCATAGAACATAATTGTGACAACCCGACTCTTATAAATCATCTGCGGAAGGAACCGACGAGTAGAATTGTCATACTAATAACAAAAATACTTTAAACCAAAAACTTTACTTCAAAATATACTACTAAAAATCCCAAATGTACAATTACCACAAGTTTGTACATAACTAAAACCTCAAAAAGTCACTACTAAAGATTTAACTCCAAAAACTGTAGTCAGAGATAGAGTATACAAACAACCAATTATCCAAATCCTAAAATTAGAAAATAAACTACATAGAAAAAAGTACAATGACGCTCGCCCAATCCCAAAGCTAAGCATCATCGTTACCATCAGAGTTTCCTGAAAATATAAATCCACTATCAGTGACGAGTAACATAACAGTTCCACCCTAAAGTGGATACATATGATCATAAAACAGACCAGATAAACAAAACAGATAATCACACAAATAAACAAGCAAAGCTTATATAACAGCGCCAAGAAATAAAAATGACAACTTACTTAATCTTTACTTAAACTTTACAATATCTTTGTCGCTACCATTTACATATCAGACCAGACTATGCTCGTACGAATACATCTTACGTGATCGAACTTCTTATTATGCCGGGGATGAGAATCTTACTCCCATACCCATGAAACCATCTTACGGACCCATATCATAAAGACGACATAACAAGTATAAACTACCCCAATACCGCGGTTAGGATAGTGGCTGCGTCTTAACCCAAGTCTTAGAATCTTACTCTAAGGTTAGGTGTCTCTTATGTAAATTCAAGCTAATCTTTAAAATTTATTACACCTTGGTTATTCTCAAGCCTACATCTTACGTCTTTACTTGAGTATAACTATGTACATTACTTTCTTTGAACTTCTTTAATCATTCTTTAGACTTTCTTTAACTTTCTTTAACTTAGACCACATAATCTATGCTTAACTACTAAATAACTATAATCAAGAAAATCAAGAATCATTATAAAATAACCAAGAAACTTCAAGAAACATTAACCATCATCAAATTATTCATCACACGCACATTCTTTAACTTAATTCGTCAATCATCAATTCAAGATTCATATAAAACCCATCAAAATTAACAAGAACACCATTATAAACAACACCAAATATACACGCATAATCATGACACAAATCTTGATTCCGACTTCTTCTTTTTAACACCAAATTCCATACATAGATACATAACCATGCCATAATACATAATTCATGACTTAAATTGCATAAAGATCATATTTTAATATAAAAAATCAGCACCTATTTACACGCATAAAATGGGTTTGTTCCACTCAAATTCATCAAACTTTTTGGTCTAATTTGGTCACCAAATGTATCCTATGATCATGGTATTCAAACTAGGATGAAAGAGCATGTTACCTTGACAAAACTTGATTGCAAATGACGATAAAAACTCGCTGCCCGGAACCTTGCACTACACGGCCCACCACATGAATCACGGCCATGAATCAATCACACACACGCACGGCCACCACGAGTCTTGCACACGGCGCAACTACGACCACCACCACGAGTCTTGCACACGACTCAGCTATGAACACCACCACGAGCACCATCGTTCACGTGCACGAGACCTTACGAACCACCACGGCCAGACCCACGAACCACCATGCATCACCCGGACCACACGCTAACTGCGCACACAACCACCCTTCGAACCACACGAAACAAACCCAAAACCAAAACCCGAATAATCGATCTTGAATGAAATTATCGAAGATTAAATGGGATTTATTCAACTTAAAGATCAATGGAAGATGAATCTTTAAGTTTTTGGGTTGAAAAAGTTGATGATCAATTGATGGAGATTTTTAGCCAAAATAGCCGTGTGAAATGGATTAAAATGGAGTGTGTTTAATTTGATTGTGAGCAAAATATGATAAAGTGAGCAAATGATCCTAATGCCTTACTAACACCTCTATTTATAAAATTTAGTTAGGTGTGAACACAAAACAAGTGGCAATTAAGCCAAGCCAAAAAAAAAGGCCGGTTGGGAGCACAAAGAAACGGGCTAAATATTGCTAATGGGCCACTTGCACTTAAGCATGGTTAATCATGATTAATTTTGGACTTGACCCAAAATTAATTAATTAGAAACTTAATAATTCTAAATAATTAAAATAAATTAAAATAAAATAAAATAAAATAACATAAAATAAAATAATCACACTCAAGCAACAAAATAGCCCAAATAAATTTAGACCAAGCACAAAATTAAATATAAATTCAAGCAAATCTATCAAAGCAAATATAAAACAAACCTGGGGCGTTACAACCTCCCCTCCTTAAAAACGATTTCGTCCTGAAATTTAGAGCAAGAGAGATTGCTCACCTGCGAATAACTCTGGGTACTTCTACTTCATTGACGCCTCAGTCTCCCATGTTGCCTCTTCATGATGTTGGCTTCTCCACAACACTTTGACTAGTCTGACTCGCTTGCGTCGAAGGGTCCTTTCTTCACAATCCAAGATCTGGACAGGTCGCTCCTTGAAAGTCAGGTTCGGCTCAATGGTGGCTGACTCCACTGGAATGATGTGGGTAGGATCATATACATATTTCCTTAGTTGAGAAACATGAAACACATCGTGAACATTAGATAAACAAGGCGGTAAAGCTAAACGATATGCCACTTCCCCAACTCGTTCAAGTTTCTCGTAAGGTCCCACAAACTTCGGTCGGAGCTTCCCCTTCTGTCCAAAGCGAGCAACTCCTCTAAATGGTGAAACCTTAAGCAAGACTCTATCACCTACATCAAACTTTAGTGGTCTACGTCGGTGATCGGCGTAGGACTTATGGCAGCTCTGAGCGGCTTGCATCTTCAATCGAATGACGCTGAACTTATCCACAGTATCTCGTACAAGCTCGGGTCCTAATGCCACAAAATCACTGATATCATTCCAACAAATCGAACTCCGACATTTCCTGCCATAGAGAGCCTCGTACGGAGCCATATCAATGTTAGAGTGATAACTGTTATTATAAGAAAACTTGACCAAGCAAAGCATCCGGACCTATGACTGATGATACTCTAGTGTACATGCTCGCAACATATCCTCTAGAGTCTGGATGGTCCTCTCAGTCTGGCCATCCGTCGCTGCGTGAAATGCGGTGCTATGCTTCAACCTCGTCCCGAAGTCCTCCTGAACTGATTTCCATAAACGAGACAAGAATCTCGGATCTCGATTAGAAACTATCTCTCTCGGAACTCCGTGAAGTCGAATGATGTCCTAGGTATAAGCCTCTGCTAGGCGCTCCATCGACCGAGTCATCTTCATCGGTATGAATGTAGAAACTTTAGTCAACCTGTCCACAATTAACCAAATGGAATTCATCCTGTTACACGTAGGCAAGCTAACCACTAAATCCATAAATACCGACTCAAATTTCCAGGTTGGAATCGGTAGTGGCTGTAAAAGACCTCCTGGTCACTGATGCTCGATCTTAACCTTCTGACAGACCAAACATCGAGCTACGAACTCTGCCACATCCTGCTTCATCTTAGGCCACCAGAATTGGCCCTTAAGCTCCTTGTACAACTTATTACATCCAAGATGAACAGAGTAGGGCGAGTTATGTGCCTCAGACATGATCCTAGAAATGTCTGGTACCCACCATCTCCCCTGAAAACGCAGACTACCGTCAGTCGAAACCTCAAAGTCAACGGCTTTTCCTTGCATTAAACCCTCTCAAATCCTAGTCAACTACGTTTCGTCCTTCTTTCCTTCGCGTAATTCCTGGAAAAACTCGGGCTCGGCACTCATAGAAGTCAGACAAATTCTGACGGAACCACGAATTCTACTGAAGCTCAATCGATTCTTGCGACTCAGTGCGTCAGTAACTAAGTTCGCTTTGCCTTCACAATTGTAATGGCCCAGATTTTTCGGTATTTTTGTCTTTGATTTATTTTTTATTTATGATATTTTATGTATGTTCCAAAATTTATTTGGACTATTTATTTTTATTTTATGTGAATAATTTCGATTAATTTCGATTATTTCAATTTTTGGTTGTTTATTATTTATTTTATTATTATTTAATTAATTAGAATTTTATTATTTAACTTTCTAATTGGTTAATTAATGTTTTGGGCCAAATGCGATTTAAGCATGTCTAATCATGCATGAGTGCAATTAGCCCAATTGATCACCAAAAGGCCCAATTTAGCCTTGTATTAGCCGGCCCCCCTTGTAATTACTAATTGACACTTCCTTCATGTTTACACCTTAACCACATCTATAAATAGAAGGGTTAGTAAAGCTTTTGAACCCATTTTCCATCATTTGCATCCTTGCTCATCACTTAGCCACAATTAAAATGCCAAACACTCTCCCTTGCCATATTGTCACACGCCATTTTTGATGATTGAACACCCAACCATTATTCATCATCCAAACTCTTCCAAAACTTAAAGATTTAATTACTATTGATCTTTAAGTAACTTTTAACACCATAATCTCAATAATTTTCAATCAAGATTTATAGTTCGGGTTTGGATTTTACAGTTGTTCGTTTGGGTTGAGTTCGTGTAAAGGGGCCGTGTGGTTCGAGTGTGGTGCCGTGTTGAAGACGGTGGTTCGTGGTGGTGGTTCAAGGCCGTGGTGGTGGTTCGTGCATATCCGTGCCCAAGTTCGTGCAAGTCGTGTAGTGCCGTGTGGGTGCGTGATTTTGGCCGTGTATTTGGGTATTTCTGGGCTGCAAGTTTGTGTGTTTGTATGCTTTTTCTTCAATAAGGTAACATACCTTCTTACCTTAGTATGAATACTATGATTATAGGATGGATTAAATATGCATGTTAGATGATTTTTGATGTTTGTTCATCATTTTATGTGTGATTTTAAGTTTAGATTTGGGTAATGTTTTCATGATGATTTACTTAAGTTTTCATGCATGTTTTTGATGAAGTTTTCGTATGATTTTTGTATGATTTTCGTGTGGTTCTTCGTATGCTTTTCGAGTTCTTGTTGAGTTCTTGATGAGTTCTTGATGGGTTCTTGATGAGTTCTTTGGTTATTTATGAGTTCTTGGTTGGGTCTTAAAAATCTTGAAAGTTAATTTATGTTCTTTTAAAGTGCTAGATTGTTGATGATTTTAAAGTATTGTTTAAAGATAAGTAAGGTTTTGTAAAGGGTTTGAAAGATTAGCTTAAGTTTACTTTTAGACGCCTATTCTTGGAGTAAGATTCTAATTTTTGGGTTAAGAAGTTGCCCCTATCCGGATTGCGGTATCGGGATAGTGTATACTTGTTATGTTTTCTGTTTGATATGAATTTCCGTAAGGTCGGGTTCATAGGTTTGGGAGTAAGATTCTCATTCCTGGCATAGTAGGAAAGTTCATTCGCGTAAGAGGCGTTTGTACGTGCATAGTCTGGTCTAAAATGTAGATGGTAGCGAATAAAGATGTTTTATTGGTTTTGAAATTTGGAATTATTTAAGATTGATCAGTTTTACGGTTTTGATGTTTTTGACGTTTTTATCACATGTTGGTTGGTAGCCTGATGTGTTGTTTGATTTGTTCTATGATTATGTGTATCCATGTTATGGTGGCCTCTAGATCTCTTCCGATGGTAGTCTGCGATTTCGAGGGAGGTGGTGTATACCGGACAGTTCTGATCTTAGGAACAAAATCATGTATGAGGCACATAACTCGCCCTACTCTGTTCATCTTGGAGGTAACAAGCTGTACCAGGACTTTATGGGCCAATTCTGGTGGCCTAAGATGAAGAAGGATGTAGCAGAGTTCGTAGCTCGATGTTTAGTCTGTCAGAAGGTTAAAATCGAGCATCAGAGACCTGGAGGTCTTTTGCAACCACTACCAATTCCGACCTGGAAATTTGAGTCGGTATCTATGGATTTCGTGGTTAGCCTACCTACCTATGATGGTATGAATGCCATTTGGGTAATAGTGGATAGGTTGACCAAGGTCGCTAGATTCATACCGATGAAGATGACCTGGTCGATGGAGCGCATAGCAGAGGCTTATACCCAGGACATTATCCAACATCACGGAGTTCCGAGGGAGATAGTTTCTGATCGTGATCCGAGATTCTTATCTCGTTTCTGGAAGTCAGTTTAGGAAGCCTTCGGGACGAAGTTGAAGCTGAGCACCGCATTTCACGCGGCGACAGATGGTCAGACTGAGAGGACCATCTAGACTCTGGAGGATATGTTACGAGCATGCACTCTGGAGTATCATCAAACTTGGGTACGTATGCTCTGCTTGGTAGAGTTTTCCTATAATAACAGTTATCACTCCAGCATCGATATGGCTCTGTACGAGGCCCTGTATTGCAGGAAATGTCGGATTCCGATTTGTGGGAATGATATCAGTGATACTGTGGCTTTGGGACCTGAGATGGTACGAGATACCGTAGAGAAGGTCCGAGTCATTCGGTGTAAGATGCAGGCCGCGCAGAGTCGTCAGAAATCCTACGCCGATAATCGACGTAGACCACTGACTTTTGAGGTAGGTGACAGAGTCTTGCTTAAGGTTTCACCATTCAAAGGAGTGGCACGCTTTGGTCAAAAGGGGAAACTCCGACCGAAATTCGTGGGACCTTACGAGATACTAGAACGAGTTGAGGAGGTGGCATATCGGTTGGCATTACCACCTTGTTTGTCTAATGTTGACGATGTGTTCCATGTTGCCCAGCTAAGGAAATATGTACATGATAATACCCAAATCATCCCAGTGGAATCAGCCACGTTTGAGCCGAATCTGATTTTCGAGGAGCGACCAGTTCCAGTCTTGGATCGCGAAGTGAGGACCCTCCGGCGTAAGCAAGTCCAGCTAGTCAAGGTGTTGTAGAGAAATCAACACCATGAGGAGGCGACTTGGGAGACAGAGGCGTCCATGAGGCAGAAGTACCCGGAGCTGTTTGAGGGTGAGTAATCTCCTTTGCCTTAAATTTCGGGACGAAATTTCTTTAAGGAGGGGAGGTTGTAATGGCCCAGATTTTTCGGTATTTTTGTCTTTGATTTATTTGTTATTTAAGATATTTTATGTATGGTCCAAAATTTATTTGGACTATATATTTTTATTTTATGTGAATAATTTCGATTATTTCTATTTTTGGTTGTTTATTATTTATTTTATTATTATTTAATTAAATAGAATTTTTTTATTTAATTTTCTAATTGGTTAATTAATGTTTTAGGCCAAATGCGATTTAAGAATGTCTAATCATGCATGAGTGCAATTAGCCCAATTGATCACCAAAAGGCCCAATTTAGCCTTGTATTAGCCGCCCCCCCCCCCCCCCTTGTATTTAGTGGTCTAATTGCCACTTGCTTCATGTTCACACCTTAACCACTTCTATAAATAGAAGGGTTAGTAAAGCTTTTGAACCCATTTGCTATCATTTGCATCCTTGCTCATCACTTAGCCACAATTAAAAAGCCAAACACTCTCCCTTGCCATATTGTCACACGCCATTTTTGATGATTGAACACCCAACCATTGTTCATCATCCAAACTCTTCCAAAACTTAAAGATTTAATTACTATTGATCTTTAAGTAACTTTTAACACCATAATCTCAATAATTTTCAATCAAGATTTCTAGTTCGGGTTCGGATTTTGGGGTTGTTCGTTTGGGTCGAGTTCGTGTAAAGGGGCCGTGTGGTTCGAGTGTGGTGCCGTATTGAAGTCGGTGGTTCGTAGTGGTGGTCCAAGGCCGTGGTGGTGGTTCGTGCATAGCCGTACCCAGGTTCGTGCAAGCCGTGTAGTGCCGTGTGGGTGCGTGATTTTGGTCGTGTATTTGGGTATTTTCGGGCTGCAAGTTTGTGTGTTTGTGTGCTTGTTCTTCAATAAGGTAACATACCTTCTTACCTTAGTATGAATACTATGATTATAGGATGGATTAAATATGCATGTTAGATGATTTTTGATGTTTGTTCATCATTTTATGTGTGATTTTAAGTTTGGATTTGGGTAATGTTTTCATGATGATTTACTTAAGTTTTCATGCATGTTTTTTATGAAGTTTTCGTATGATTTTTGTATGATTTTTGTGTGGTTTTTCGTATGGTTTTCGAGTTCTTGTTGAGTTCTTGATGAGTTTTTGATGGGTTTTTGATGAGTTCTTTGAGTTCTTTATGAGTTCTTTGTTGGGTCTTGAAAATCTTGAAAGTTAGTTTATGTTCTTTTAAAGTGCAAGATTGTTGATGACTTTAAAGTATTATTGAAAGATAAGTAAGGTTTTGTAAAGGTTTTGATTTTGGTTAAAGGAAGGTTTAAAGATTTGTTAAAGATTCGATAAAGATTGATTATGAAGTAGGATTGATTTTGGTTAAACTCAAGAAAAGGCGAAAGATTCTAAGTTTACTTTTAGCTTAAGTTTTCTTTTAGACGCCTATTCTTGGAGTAATTAAGATTCTAAGTTTTGGGTTAAGACGTTGCCCCTATCCAGACAGCGGTATCGGGATAGTGTATACTTGCTATGTTGTTTGTTTGATATGAGTTTCCGTAAGATGGGGTTCATGGGTTTGGGAGTAAGATTCTCATTCCTGGCATAATAGGAAAGTTCACTCGCGTAAGAGGTGTTTGTACTTGCCTAGTCAGGTCTATAATGTAGATGGTAGCGAACAAAGATGTTTTATTGGTTTTGAAAGTTGGAATTATTTAAGATTGATCAGTTTTACGGTTTTGATGTTTTTGACGTTTTTATCACATGTTGGATGGTAGTCTGATGTGTTGTTTGATTTATTCTATGATTATGTGTGTCCATGTTATGGTGGGACAGTTATGTTGCTCGCCACTGACAGTGGATTGTTGTTATTTTTCAGGTAATTTTGATGATGATTGTGCTGCTTAGCTATTGGTTGGGCGAGTGCCGTTCTAGCGTTCTGCTTTTAGACTACGTTATGTTTATAGTTTGGACTTGTAGATTTATCTTTAGTGTGTTATGACTCTTACACTATTTGGAGTTATTTTCTAGTATTGATACGTTTGGGATTAGTATTGTACAACTTGTGGGTATTGTACGTTTTTGGGTTTTGTTTTAATTTTTAGTAAGTTTGTTCGTTAGATCTACAATTCGACTCATCGGTTTCTTCCGCGCCGGTTTAAGCGAGTCGGGTCGTCACAACAATACTTAAGCGTCAGGTCATAGTCCTTAATCAGCTCAAGCCATCGTCACTACCTCATGTTGAGGTCTTTCTGTGTGAAGATGTACTTGAGACTGTTATGATCCGTGAATACCTTGCACGATCCACCATAGAGATAGTGCCTCCAGATCTTGAGCGCGAAAACCACAACTGCTAGCTCTAAATCGTGCGTGGGGTAGTTACGCTCGTGCACCTTCAACTGCCTCGATACGTAAGCGATGAACTTCCCACCCTACATCAGCACACATCCTAGGCCACTCTTAGATGCATCACTGTAGACCTCAAAATCCTCCTTATCGTTCGGAAGGGTAAGAATAGGAGCAAAAACTAACTTCTGTTTCAGCTGCTGAAACGCTTGCTCGCAGGCCTCCGTCCAACCGAATCGGATCTCCTTCTATAGAAGACTAGTCATCGGCCTAGCAATCTTGGAGAAGTCCATGACGAATCGTCGATAGTATCCGGCCAAACCCAGAAAACTACGAACCTCCGCCACATTTCTCTGGCTACTCCACTCTACTACTACCTTAACTTTTGCTGGGTCTACCTTAACGCCTTCCTTGCTAATAACATGACCTAGAAATGTTACTTCGCGTAACCAAAACTCACACTTAGAGAGCTTCGCGAACCACTTTTGCTTCCTTAGTATCTCTAGTACTATCCGAAGATGCTCTGCATGCTCAGACTCGTCTCTCAAATACACTAGGATATCGTCGATGAAAACTATGACACACTTGTCGAGTAAGTCATGAAATGTACAATTCATCTGATCCATGAACACCGCTGGAGCACTAGTGAGTCCAAACGGCATCACCTCAAACTCGTAGTGGCCGTATCTCGTGCGAAATGCTATCTTCGGGATGTCTTTTTTCCTAACTGGAATCTGATGATATCCAGATCGAAGATCTATCTTCGAGAAAACTCCCGCTCCTAGCTGATCGAATAGGTCCTCAATCCTAGGCAACGGGTACTTGTTCTTGATTGTTTCCCGATTTAACTCTTGGTAATCTATGCATAAGCTCATGCTACCTTCACGAAGAGCACTGGTGCTCCCCAAGGAGAAACACTTGGGCTAATGAAGCCCTTATCAATCAAATCATGAAGTTGCGTCTTCAACTCTTGCAACTCCGAAGGTGCTGTTGAACCATGTTTGATTTGAATGATGACAAAACAGTCCTCTGTACTTGATGTCTATGTATATTTGTATATGAACAGGTTGAATCAAGTGAGGACTCATCAAGGCAACCATGAAGGCCTTGAGATACTTGAAGATCAGAAGCCAAGAGCTTGGAGCTATTTATTTTTTATATTTCTAGGATCTTCTTGTAAAATAGACTTAGGAAAATATTGTTAGTGTTTTTAAGTAAAGAGCAAAAAGACTTTAAGTGTACATCCAGTAAAGAGAACAGGCAAAGAACAAGCTTGGAACAGTTCCCTTTACCAGATGTAGACTTAGTAGTACTGAGACCACTGTGGGAACAAACCTCAGTATTACGCACGTGATCCGTACAGATTTTCGAGTTCAAAATCATTTTTGAAAATTTATTTGAAAAATTTGGATCACTTGTACTTTGGAAATCTGCTAAATTGATTTGCAAAATCAGCTCATTAAATGCAATGTACTTGATGGACTTTTGGGTATTAACCGCTGCAAACAGTGGTAGGACACAAAGGTCTGGAACAGGTAACTGTACACTTGTGTCAACTGATCTTTTTGCACAATTTAGGGGAGCTTCCAGCACACTTCTAGGGGACGATTTTCCTTGTCTATATAAACAATCTTTGCAAAAACCCTAGAAGACTTTTGCTCTCCAAAGAAAACCAAGTCATATTTTCTGAGAGTCTATCCTTAGTCCAAAACTATCTCCATATCCATCTTTTAGAGAAAAACTTACGGAGATTTAAGTTTGTAATATTTGAACCACTTAGA
Organism: Salicornia ramosissima; assembly: GCA_951394345.1. Classification (NCBI taxonomy): domain Eukaryota; kingdom Viridiplantae; phylum Streptophyta; class Magnoliopsida; order Caryophyllales; family Amaranthaceae; genus Salicornia; species Salicornia ramosissima. The sequence goes on from OX596238.1 coordinate 39,853,754, forward strand.
GGGAAGTGGTTGGGGAGTGTTCTGTGAACACTGAGTGAACTGTTAGAGTTAACAATTGGGGAATTAAGTGTTACATAGTTGTAGCATTTAATTGAGTGTGTAACCTTGTTATTATTCTGAGTTGATTAATAATATTGGTGAGAGAGTGGAGGACGTAGGCTTGTTTAGAAGTCGAACCTCATTAAATCTTTGTGTTCTTACTCTTTACTTACTGTTCTCTCGTTGTTCTCACAAAAGTATAAACAAAACTTGAAAACGATTGAAAAACACACATACTCAATTCAACCCCCCCCCCCCCCCTTCTTGAGTATACATTGAACTAACAATTGGTATCAGAGCCTAACTTCTCAAAAGGTTAACTACCTAGAGGAGCAAGAAGATGTCTACTCAAGAATCAAACAGTTCAAGACTCCCCAAGTTCAATGGCACTAACTACTCTTGGTGGAAAAATTGCATGAAAAATCTTATCATTGGGATAGATTATGAGTGCTGGATGATTGTAAAAAATGGACCCACGTCCATCAACAAGAAGAATCAGGAAGGGCTCATAGTTCCAAAGACAGAAGAAGAGTACACAAGTGAAGACTACAAGAAGCTGGAGAAAAATGCAAAGGCAATGTCACTTGTCCAACAAGGAATTGCAGAATGTGAGGTAAATCGAATTCTAGCTTGTTCTTCTGCAAAGGAAATATGGGATACACTAGAGCTTGCATATGAAGGCAACTCTGAGGTGAGAAGGTCAAAAATTGACATGCTTATGTCAAAATATGAAGTCTTTGAAATGACTAGAGATGAAAATATAAAGGACATGTTTACAAGGTTCATGACCATTGTAAATGAACTAAAGTCATTGGGAAAGACCTGCTCAAGTGAAGAGTTGGTGAGGAAAATGTTAAGAAGCTTATCAGGGAAGTGGATGCCCAAGGTCACAACCATACAAGAAGCAAAGGATCTGTCCTCACTATCTCTAGAACAACTTATTGGTTCCTTGATGACTCATGAGATGTTGGTAGATTCAAAGGCTGAATCTAGCTCAAAAAACAAGGAAATGGTCCTCAAAGCAGAGGAATCTGAGGATGATGAAGATGATATAAGTCTCATGGCCAGAAGGTTTAAAAAATACCTTAGGACAAAGTCCAAGGGTAAGTTTGTAAAAGGAAGGAACAGTTCTGGACAGTTCAGGAAAACCAGTTCCAATGCTGGTTGCTTTAAATGTGGGGAAATGGGGCACATAATCAAGGAGTGTCCAACATGGAAAAATCCCAAAGGAAATCATGGAGTCCAGACTGAGAAGAAGGTTTTCAAAAGAGCTGTGTTAGCTGCAGTTTGGGGAGATTCAGAATCAGAAAATGAGGAAGATGAAGAAGAAGCAAATCTCTGTCTAACTGCTTTCCCATACACAGACCAGTCTGAGGCCTGTTTGCAAGAAGAAGAAGTTCTCTGTCTCATGGCTGGTGGAAGCACTTCAGATGACAACCAGGTATGTTTTAATGATTTAAAGGCAAATATGCATAATCTAGATAGAGATGAACTGCTTGACTATCTTGAATTCACTATTGATCAATGCATTAGTGTTGGGTCTGCTTATCAGAACAACAAAAAGAAATTAAAAGAAACAGTTCGAGAGTATGAAATATGTGGTGCTAGATCTGCTGAACTTGAGTTTATTTGTGAAGAACTTAAAGGAAAAATTTCTAAACTTGAAATAACAGCAGATCAGCATAAAATGGAACTTGAGACATTAAACTCCAAACCAATTCCTAAAGAGGATGAACTTTTTGAAAGAAATGAAAAGGGGTTTAATAAGCTAAAAAAATTTATCACACATAATTCAAACTTTGAACTGCTAAAAGACACATGTACCTTGAGTAAATCTGATGTCATACTTGCATATGACCGTTTAATTGAAAAACTTGAAGATTTACACAAGGAACATAGTGAGCTCAAAGTTCTGAAGAGACTGGTTCTCCCACTGCCTTTGATGAGGTTTTGGATGTTTTACATGATGAGTGCATAGCCAAGATATGTGATCTTGAGGCTGAACTCATCTTGCTAAAACAAGAAAACACCAAGAAGACCAGTGATGAACCAGATCCCTCCCTGGTCTCAAGACTACAAGATGAACTTCAAAAGACTAGACTTGAGTTAAAATCTTTTGAGAAACAAAATGAAGTTCAACTTAAGAGGCTTGAGAACAAGGAAAATGAGCTAACAGATTGTATGAACCAATTGAACAAAATGTTAGATGCTCAGAAAACCCTAAACTTCCTCACATCCCAACCTGGAAATTCTCAAAGGTTTGGTTTAGGGTATTCTGGATCTAGTTCTACAACTGTTCTTGGCAGAGACAACACATGGTTGAATGAATTCAAGAAAGGCAAGTATATATTTGCCAAGGATATGCATGTTTCTACCTATTGTTGTAAAAGTGGTCATGTTGCTAACAAATGTTTCACCAAAAAGAAACATGACAAGAAAAATAAAACCTACACCCAACAAGTGTGGGTTAGGAAGGTCAAGGTTGAAAATGTTTCAAAGAACAAGGAACCCAAGCTGGTCTGGGTTCCTAAAACTAACCTTTAGTTTGCTTGTGCAGGTACGAGTGAAAGGAAAGCCATATTGGTATTTGGACAGTGGTTGCTCAAGACACATGTCCGGGGATAAAGAACAATTCGTTTCACTCACTGCATTCGAGGGAGGGCACATGACATGTGGTGACAATAGAAAAGGACTTATCAAAGGAGTAGGTAAGGTTGGTAAGTCACTCTCCCAAGCAATTGAAAATGTTTACTATGTAGAAGGTTTGAAACATAACCTTTTGAGCATATCTCAACTATGTGACAAGGGAAATAAAGTGAACTTTGAATCAAACACTTGTCACATAGTGAACTCTAAGACAGGGGAACTGGTCTGTGAAGGAACAAGGCATAACAATGTGTATATTACATACTTAAATCAACTTCCACAGAACAGTGCCCTCTTCCTTAGTGTTGTTGAGGATGACCAATGGCTTTGGCATAAAAGATTAGGACATGTTAGCTTCACTTTGCTCAACAAGTTGAGAACACAAGAATTGGTATTAGGTTTACCTAACATCAAATATGTGGCAGACCAGATCTGTCAAGAGTGTGCAAAGTGCAAGCATGTGAGATCATCTTTTAAACCAAAGAAAGTGGTTAGTTCCTCTAGACCATTTGAACTTGTACACATGGATTTATGTGGACCTATGCGTGTACAAAGTAGAAATGGCTTTAGTTATGTATTTTTCTTAGTTGATGATTACTCTCGTTTCACTTGGACCATATTCTTGAAATACAAAGATGAAACTTTTGATGAATTTGAAATTTTAGTGAAACAGGTCCAGAATAAGATCAATCATCAGTTAGCATCCATCAGATCTGATCATGGGTCAGAATTTGATAATGCTAGCTTCATAACCTATTGTATGGAGAATGGTGTTTCTCACAGCTTCTCAGCCCCCAGAACTCCACAAAAAAATGGAGTTGTTGAAAGAAAGAATCGCACTCTAGAAGAAATGGCTAGAACCATGCTTCTAGAGAGTGGTCTGTCCAAGAAATTTTGGGCTGATGCTGTGAGTACATCCTGCTACATACTCAATAGGGTTATGCTAAGACCAATACTAAGTAAAACACCTTATGAACTTCTAAGGGGTCGAAAACCAAACATTGAACATTTAAGGATATTTGGTTGTAAGTGTATTGTACACAACAATGGTAAGACCAGTTTGAACAAGTTCGACCCTAGGAGTGATGAAGCTGTTTTTATAGGGTATTCTCCTCATAGCAAGGCATATAGAGTTTTTAACAAAAGAACCTTGTGTGTTGAAGAGAGTATCTATATATTGTTTGATGAAACTAACATGTTCAACAAGCCTGTGCAGGTAGATGATGATGAAGGCTTTAATATTGGAATGACAAATTTCACTGGAGCTGAACCAGACCCTCAAACTCCTCCTGAAAACAACAATGAGTCTGGTGCAGCAGAGGGAAATGCTAAACAGGTTGTTGAACTCAGTGACTCTCCTGCCCATCCATCTGAAGATGAAGTGGGAGAGAACACTGAAGAAACTGGTCCATCCTCTCAAACTGAAAATGAATTATGGGGAACCAGTACAGACATTGGTTCTAACTTAGGTGACTCAAATGATGTAAGAAAGAGTATGTTTAAGCAAAGAAGCTCTCATCCTTCTGATCAAATCATTAGTGATTTATCAGAAGGAGTCCAAACTAGAAATTCTGTTTGGAAGAACTTCTGTGCTTACTTCTCCTTCTTATCTCACATAGAACCAACTGACTATAAGATTGCTCTAACTGATCCTGATTGGATCTTGGCCATGCAAGATGAGTTGAACCAGTTTGAAAGAAATCAGGTTTGGCATCTTGAACCAAGAACCAATGAGATGTCAGTTATTGGAACCAAATGGGTCTTTAGAAACAAAATGGATGACTCAGGTACCATAGTCAGAAACAAGGCCAGGCTAGTGGTTCAAGGGTTTAACCAACAAGAGGGAATAGACTATGATGAAACCTTTGCTCCAGTAGCCAGGCTTGAGGCAATAAGAATTTTAATTGCATTTGCTGCCCACATGAACTTTAAGCTCTTTCAAATGGATGTTAAAACTGCTTTTCTAAATGGTTATTTGAAAGAAGATGTGTATGTGGAACAGCCCCCTGGCTTTGAGGATAGAGTTTGTCCAGATCATGTCTACAAGTTAGACAAAGCTCTTTATGGCCTCAAACAAGCCCCTCGTGCTTAGTATGAGAGACTCTCTAGCTTTCTTATTGAAAATCATTATGAGAGAGGCTCAGTGGACAAAACTCTATTCTTAAAGAGAAGGGGAACAGATCTGTTAGTGGTCCGGGTATATGTTGATGATATTTTGTTTGGGGCTACTAATTCTGTTTTGTGTGATGAGTTTGCAGACCTAATGAAAAGTGAATTTGAGATGAGCATGATGGGAGAACGTGGTTTCTTCCTATGGCTTCAAATCAAGCAAGTGGATGATGAAATCATGATCCACCAACAAAAGTATCTCAAGGAGCTGCTCAAGAGATATGGTCTACAAGATAGCAAGTTCTATGACACACCTATTCATACCTCTTCTAAACTGAGCCTAGATGAGAAAGGAAAGGATGTTGAGGATAAGCTATACAGAGGTATGATTGGCTCACTTCTCTACTTAACAGCTAGTAGACCAGACATAGTGTTCTCAGTTGGGTTGTGTGCAAGATTTCAAAGCAACCCAAAAGAGTCTCATCTAAAAGCTGTTAAGAGAATTTTTAGGTAACTGAGTGGTACAAAGGACATGTGCTTATGGTATCCAAAGGGAAGCAATTTTGATCTTTTAGGATACACTGATGCTGATTATGCTGGTTTTAGTGTGAACAGGAAGAGCACTTCAGGAATGGCTCACTTCTTAGGTTCTTGTCTCATTTCATGGGGATCTAAGAAACAAAATTCAGTGGCTTTATCCACAGCTGAATCAGAGTACATAGCTGCTGCTTTGTGCTGTGCTCAATTGCTTTGGATAAAGACACAACTTAAGGATTTTGGGGTCTGTTCCGGAAGTGTTCCCATATTGTGTGATAACACCAGTGCTATAAACATTTCTAAAAATCCTGTCCAGCACTCTAAAACCAAACATATTGAAATCAGACATCATTTTCTTAGAGACAATGTTGAAAAGGGAAATGTCAATCTTGAATTTTGCAGATCTGAAGAACAATTGGCTGATATTTTCACTAAACCCCTGAGCAAGGAAGTGTTTCTCAAACTCCGCACATTATTTGGTATGGTAAGGATTAGATCCTAGTTCCTTAGGACTTATCTTTCTCTTTTTGGCTATGTTTGACTTTTTGATCATTAGCGTATATAAGCAGGGCTAGTTAACTCTTAAATGTCATTTATGCAAGTGGTCTCAAAATTCTTATGTTGATACTGTTCCAATGTGTGGTGTCTCTAAGTTGCCTAACGGAAAGATGCCTTAAGTTTTTAATATATACAGATCAGTGTCAGACCATCGTTAGACCAGTTCCTTACAACGGTTATATCAGTTATTGATGAACCCTCAATTTTGAAATTGAGGAGTTAAGTGTTCTGACACATGACCGTTGTGAACAGTTTAAAGCAACTTCTACTTTATCTGTTCGAACAACTGCCGGTTTCTCCCTTTTAATTCACTCCTTCACATTGATTTCTCTCTAACTGTCTCTCTCTCACTAAAAGTAATCTTCTCTCTCAAACCCTAAGTATCATCATCAAAATCCTCTTCAAGAACTCAAATTCAGTTTCTCTCTTCTCTTCATCAAATCCGCTGATCAAACCAACATGGGAAGAAAGAAGAACAAAGCCTCAAGGAAGAAAAGTCGTGGACTAAGCCAATCTCCAAATTTCACACCCTCTAAGGCTGAGATAGAATCAGAAAATGTAGTGGTTGCTGAACATCACTACACAGAAGAAAAGGAAGAAAAAATCAAGGATCAAGCCACAACAGAAACAGTTGCTGAATCTAAGGGTGCATGCAAGCCTGATGAGAAATCTACTCCTCCACCAAGCCCTAAATCATCACCACCATCTTCACCAAAATCCCCACAACCTCAACCTCAGAAAACTCCATCACCATCCAAACCTTCAACTCCTCCTTCACCCAAACAACTCTCTTCACAGCCTACAAAATCTTCACCTCCACTAAAACCACCATCACCCTCAAAAGCCAAAACTCCTCCTCCACCGTCACCACCAAAATCCAAAACTCCACCACCCTCTCCACCACAAAAAAGAAACAACCCCATTACCTTCTCCACCATCAGAAAAAACACCTACACCATCACCACAGACCACACAGAAACCAGTGCCAAGCACTGAGGAGAAAGAAGAGGCAGAGAAGGAAGAAACAGAGGAGAAGGATGAAGGGACACAAGAAGAGGACATGGAAATTGAAATTACAGGTGTAGTTCAGGTGGAAAAGGAGACAGGGAAGAGGACAAGGCCTTTGAGGTCAAGGATCTGTAAGGAAGAGATTAAGAAGGAACCTGCTGAAGAGGTTCCAGAGGGAAAGAAGGAAGAAAAGAAGAAAAGGATGAAGAGTGTTGCCAAGAAGAGCAAAGCCTCCGAGAGTCCCAAGCCTGCAACTAAACTTCCAGCGGAAAAGAAGAGGAAAGCTGCCTCTGGCCTTGAAAAGACTCCTGCCAAGAAGAAAGGTAAGACCACTTATGAACCACTGTATGAATTAAGTGGTAGGGGTGTCTTATTTGGTTTTTCATGTCCCATGTCTTGGATGAGTCAACCATTTTTAGACGAATTTAAAGAGGCCATAGAGTTCCAGGGTTGGGAAGGGCTATTCGACAAGAGGTTAGATGTTTTTAAACCTTGTGTTGAGGAGTTTTACTCAAAGTTGGGTAAGTTAGACAAAGGGAAGGTCTGGAGTGAGGTCGAGGGGGTCGACATCACTCTTTCAAAGAAGAGTCTAGGGGAGGTACTAGGTGTAATACCCCGAAATTTAGGGCCAGAAAATTTCGCGGTTATTAGTTCTATTTATTTATTCTAAGTCCAAAAGGCCCGTTAAATTTGGACTGTTTTTATTTTATTAACCTCTCTTTCAACTCAAATTGGGCCAAGGACCCAATCTTTTCCTCTCTTTAAAGCTTGGCCAGTTCCCCCTTGTGTTTTTGGGCCAAGTATTATTATCCATTCTATTTAATTTGATTAATTAAATAAATTAATTTAATTAAATAATATTTTAATACCTAAACTATTTCAAACCTAGCCCAAATCCATCCTTTTGCTAGGTCCATTAATCCCCTCTATTTCCCCTTGTTCACGGCAGCCTAGGTTTTTCTCCTAGGGTTTGTTTTGCTCTCTTCCTTCTATATATATGCTTAACAATTGTTATTTGTTCCTAATTTTGCTAAAGCTTTAACTCCAAAAAAATATTCTTTACTCTTCCCTCACAAAAGCCGAACTACATTCACCCAAAGTGGTGAATTTTTCCTTTGAAATTTAAGCGATTTAAGGTAACTATGCTATTTCGTTTAATTTCGGTACAAGTTAATCACATAGTTAATTAGGATTAAAACATGAAAATTGTTAGGAATTAGTGTCATGATCACCTAGAAAATTTTGAATCATATGATAGGATATTATGTAATTTTTCTTGATGATAATATGTAATCTTTATGAATTATTATGAAATTTTCTTGATTATTTTGTGTAGTTTCTTGAAATCTTTAATTGTTGAATAATTACTTGTATGAATTTATTTATTAATCAAATCTTGTTATTTCTTGATGAATTTCTCGTGGCAGTTTCTTTACTGTTTGATTATGAATCATGATTTATTTCGTGGCAAAATTCGTCCTTTTATTGCTTATAATAATTTAATCTTTCAAACCGGTAAAACTATCCAGATTTGGTTTACGAATTTATTAAGATACCTAATCAATTCGGATGGCTACGAAATTTTAGATGAAAGTCAGTAATAATGTTTTACAGCTTTTTTTAAATTTTCGTAATTTTTAAAGTTCATTTGATATGGCAGAAAAATCTGAAACTGAATTCAGCCTAATCTGATTTGTTAGTTATAAAATTCCTTAAAAATAGTAAAAGATATTATTTTTGGACGAAATTTAAGCACGTTAAACCATGAACCTACATCTAGCTCCCATCAAAATTTACAGATTATTTGAGACCTTTTAATGGTGGTTCTTAATTTAATACTTTAAAATCAGATTGTGTAAAATATGGTGTTTTAAGGATAATTTTAATGTTTATTATAAAGTTCGCTATGATTTATTGGTTATTGAATTTAATTAACTAAATACGTAATTTTTGGTATTGTTGTTCATGATTTTCGAGTGGTATAAAATATGAAAGGTAGAATTTTTATCATGTTTTATGCAATTTTTGGTGATAATTATTAATTATTCGAATTATTGTTAATTGAACTGATTTTGTTAATTATTATGTTGATGAATTTATCTAATTAGTAAACTAACCCTAAAATGTCGAGTAGGTTAGTTATTGTTGACCAATTTTAGTTTAATTATTTTGGCTTATAATAATATTGGAACAATTTTGGGAATTAGTATTATTATTATAATTATTAATATTTATAATTAGGGATAAGTTATAATATGAAAGGGTAATAATAATACGATTAAAGGACTTAGCTATTATTATTTATTATTATATTATAGTTAAGGAAGTCGGTAGGGATAAGTTACAATAAGGATAATAAGATATTATTAGGGAAGGAAAGGAAACAGAGTAAAAGGGTAATTATTTGTTTCGATCTCTGGCTAGGAAAGACTTGGTATTTAAGGTGGCCAATATACGTGCCGCACCTCTCTTTCCTGGGACTTCGAACATTTATTCCCGATTACGGTCACCTAGTACTTCTAGTTATAAGAAAGATAATAAGTTAAGATCGCCCCTACGATGACGCAAAGGTCATCAATTGGGTTAATAAGATAGGACGCCCTTTTTGATGATACACGAGTCATCAGATCGGGTTAAGTCGATGCCACTGCCCCATGGGATGAATACACGAGTTCACCTGGGCAGTTCTGGGTCTTAAAATATGTAGTCGTCTAAGTAGTAGTACACGAGCTGCTATTTAGGAGTTATGGCCATAGCTTAGGCTTAGTGGTGCACACGGGATCCACTACGGGCTGAATACACGAGTTCACCCCGGCATGTTTTAGGAAAGTTGTGGTGCACACGGGATCCACAACGAGCTATAATGACCGGTCTGTTAAGAAGTGAAGATAAATGATATGATATGATGAATGATATGATATGAAGTTAAGATAATATAAGGTAAATTATGATAATTAAAGTATAAGATTGTATATAGTATAAGTTAAGTATTAGATGTAATGTAATATGGTTGGTATAAGTCTTCCGTTGTGTATGTCTGTATATGTATAACTCTGGTATGTATAAATGTATTTCGTATGTATGTTTGTATTGTATACGTATTTAGTACGTATCGCTAACCGTATTTTGCAGGTATTATTATACGTATTGTATACGTATTTTTATACGTATTTTGTACGTATTTTTATACGTACCTTGTATGAACATGTGTATGGAATATTATTTGTTTACATGTATTTTCGTGAGTTATCCTATGCTATTATGTGTTTAGCGGTCCCTTACTTAAACGGGACAGCCTAGTTACTCGCCACTGACGGTGGACCCCCGCTCAGTTTCAGGTGACGATGCAGCTGCTTAGAACGGGCTTCCGCTGGATGGGCTTTTGTGTGGATGAGTTTTATAGTTTTACCTTAGCACTTTTAGAGTTTCAATAAGACTTATTTTATTAAATTTCCCAGCATGTTGGGAAAGACATTATTCCAGTTTATGTAACTTAAGTTTTTCGTCCTTTGTAGACTTTTGGGATTAGTGTTGGATTTTTAAGTTAATAAAAGATGCCATTACTTTGAATATATAAATAAATGTTTAGTTTAATGTTTAAGTAATGATCCGCAAGTCGTTTTCCTTCGTCAAACGACAGCTTAAAAAGTCGGGTCGTTACACTAGGTGTGCCTAGGGGTGGGTTCTGTGATTATTCCAAGGACAACTGGCCAACTATTCCTGAGGTCAGTACAGAACACATACAGACCACTCTCTTTACTGGTTTTCCACATGATGGTGCTGGCTATGTTATTGGTCAACTAAGGGAACCAGTAATGAGGTTGTTCCATACAGTTGCCTCTAAGATAGTACTCCCTAGGGCTCAGGGCAGAATGGATGTTAGGAAGATGGATGCTGTGATCATTTACTCTCTCTATGAGAAAATTAAGTTGAGTCTCCCTGGTCTCATGCTAGCTCACATGGTTAGCATTCTGGAAAGGTCCAACCACTCTCTACCCTATGGTGCCTGGCTTACTTTGGTTTTCCAAAGTAGAAAGGTTCATCTGAGTGGTGAGGTCAAGAAAATGTTTGTCCTCACCAACCAGATCCTAGGTCAGAAGGGGATGACCTTTGAGGGTGGTATGCTGAAAATGAGGGATGAAGAGAGGACCACAGGGGCAAGAAGAACAAGCAGTTCTAGGTCTGAGGAAGCTACTGGGTCATTGTCCAGACAGGTGCAGACACATGGGGAATTACTGCAACAGATGATGGCTAGTGTCAATGCTCTGTGCACTTCTCTGGATGGCTCTATAAAGAACATATCAGCACGACTGGACTCCCATGAAGAAAAGCTTGCCTCCTCTTCTAGTTTCAAGCCCAAGACCACCAAGAGACCAGTTCCCATCATAGCCCAAGTCAGGAAGAAGCAGCAGGAGCAGAGTGCAGAAAAAGAGGTTGAGGATTCCACTGAGGATTCTGATGATGATGCTGACTCCACTTCTTCTTAGCCTACCCCTTCCCTACTAACACTAATCTCAAACTTGCCTTTCTCTGGTTTCTCTAAACACTTACTCTAGTTTCTATGAACAATTATTCTGGTTTCTCTGCACAATTTTCATCTTTACTTTTTGACCATTCTGCTAAACAATTTCTCTGCAAAATGATCCTGGTCTGTATAATTTTTAAACTTCTGTGTGCTCTTGAACATTTTGGGATTGTGAGTTGCAGGTACTCACATGTGGGACAACATCTCTAGAATGCTGTGTGTATATTATGCTGATGACTTTACTTGTTGCCTTCTCCTAATTTTTGTGTTGTGATTGTTTTTGTCATTTGATGATGCCAAAAGGGGGAATAGGACAGGTGAAGTTCCTAGTATCAATTGTAGCAACTTGAACAAGGTTCAGACCTTGTTAAGAGATGGCCCAGCTTTTTGCCTAGGAGTATCTTGAATTCAGATCAAGTGCTCCTACCCATCCTAACTGGAAGAAATTCTTCCAAGTGAAATTGAAATTTCTCTTGCTACAGTTGAAAACTGATAAGTCTTGCAGGTTACAGGTTTAATGTTAAAACTCAATAATAAATTGAGTAATGTGATGAGTGACTGACCATTGTAATCAATTTAATTGTGCTTTAGTCTGCTGTATATTTTTTACTCTCTGAGATTATGAATCTGACTACAGGCACAGTGCAAGACCAGTTCCTCTGAACAGTTGTTTTATTTTGAAACAATTGGTTACCGTTCTCAGGGGGAACTTCATGGTTTGTCATCATCAAATAGGGGGAAATTGTTGAACCATGTTTGATTTGAATGATGACAAACCAGTCCTCTATACTTGATGTCTATGTATATTTGTATATGAACAGGTTGAATCAAGTGAGGACTCATCAAGGCAACCATGAAGGCCTTGAGATACTTGAAGATCAGAAGCCAAGAGCTTGGAGCTATTTATTTTTTATATTTCTGGGATCTTCTTGTAAAATAGACTTAGGAAAATATTCTTAGTGTTTTTAAGTAAAGAGCAAAAAGACTTTAAGTGTACATCCAGTAAAGAGAACAGGCAAAGAACAAGCTTGGAACAGTTCCCTTTACCAGATGTAGACTTAGTAGTACTGAGACCACTGTGGGAACAGACCTCAGTATTACGCACGCGATCCGTACAGATTTTCGAGTTCAAAATCATTTTTGAAAATTTATTTGAAAAATTTGGATCACTTGTACTTTGGAAATCTGCTAAATTGATTTGCAAAATCAGCTCATTAAATGCAATGTACTTGATGGACTTTTGGGTATTAACCGCTGCAAACAGTGGTAGGACACAAAGGTCTGGAACAGGTAACTGTACACTTGTGTCAGCTGATCTTTTTGCACAATTTAGGGGAGCTTCCAGCACACTTCTAGGGGACGATTTTCCTTGTCTATATAAACAATCTTTGCAAAAACCCTAGAAGACTTTTGCTCTCCAAAGAAAACCAAGTCATATTTTCTGAGAGTTTATCCTTAGTCCAAAACTATCTCCATATCCATCTTTTAGAGAAAAACTTACGGAGATTTAAGTTTGTAATATTTGAACCACTTAGAGGGAAGTGGTTGGGGAGTGTTATGTGAACATTGAGTGAACTGTTAGAGTTAACAGTTGGGGAATTAAATGTTACATAATTGTCACTACTACAAAAAAGACTTCTTACAACCCCCCAAAACCGTTGCTAAAGGCCCAAAAACCAGTTGCTAAAAACCTTTTGCAACGGCTAGAGCCCGTTGCATTCTCTGGCGTTGCAAAAGGTTTTAAGCAACGCTTTTTTGACCTTTTGCAACAGGCAGAACATGCCCGTTGCCAAAAGGTAACTTTTTGCAACGGGCTACTGAGTTCTATGCTAAAGCTTGTGGCAACAAGTTTTGCCATCTTTTGCAACGGGCTAATAACACCCGTTGCTAAAAAATCTCCTACATAACATAAGTTTTCCTACCTTTAGCAACACCTTTCATAATTTAGTAATTTCCAAAAAGAAAATTAAAAAAAAAAACAATATTGGAATATTCTTGATAATATTTAAACAAATGTATGAATAATAATAATACCTAATTAATTTCATTGGAACCAATAATAATTATATATATTACAAACTTCAATATAATATTCATAATTTGAAATTCCCTTGTTATTATACCAAAATACTAAAAATTTAAAGTCTAGCTTGTATCCACTAGTACAACAAAAAAATTCATCTAGATATACATCTTATATATATACAAATTAAATTTGATTATGTCCAAAAATATACAAAACCAATTATTGCACCAAATGTTTCCAAAGTCGCACCAATTTTGCTATATAAGCTCAATATCAATAATCTTCGGCTTCTTTCCATCACTTGCTTCAACACAAACCTACACATAAAAAAAGGACAATCTAATATTAAAAATTTACTAAAAGCAACTAAAGATTCAATAATATAATTAAAGTTTGAATATAGCTATTTATTTTAGCATCTTATATACAAGAAGGATTGGCAATGGATTGGGTCTAGGTCAGGTCCAGCTAAAAATAACAGATTGGCTGATGGGGGGTCGGGAAGGGGCTGACTGAAAACTGGAAATAAATGGGAATTAAGGGGCAACAGGGGGTGAGGGGCTGGGAATTAAGGTGCTCTGAGGCATGAACCTTGCATAGTTAGTTGAACACCAAATAATAAAAGTATCAATACAAAAGTAGAAAGCAAAGCACCAAACTTGCTTATTAGTCTATGGCTATTTTCCAACAACATGGATACCCAGCATATAACATTGACTACTGCTATAATGAGCATCAAATAAAACAAAACGTAAATCGTTTTTCATACCCAGCATTACGAAAATTACTGCTGATTAATTGTTTCATTCAAAATCTACTGCACCATATCTTTAATTATAACAATGACCAATTGTCATTTTCCATATCTACTGCCTCTATTAAGACCATCAAAATCAAATAAACAAAATACATATCATGTCTAATGCAGTTGACTAATGTAGTCCGAATGTTTTTTGACAAGATGTGGTACAATATTATATCTACTACTATAATGTACTGAATAGCTTAACAATGCATATGTTATAAGTAATATATACTATCCCTATTATGAGCATCAAATTAAATCAAAGGATATACAGACTTAAAAAATATATCTAGGATATGATATATATTATTAGTGTCATATTTTCATCTAACATATACGGAGTTAAGGTAAATGTCTAAGATAAGATAATATATATCTAAGATAAATATATTATATGATTTGTCAAAAATAAGCCAACTTTTGTCCTACAAAGGTTTGATTATTCTGAGTTAATCGAAAGGTTGACTTATTTTGAGCGAATCGGACAAAGGTTGGCTTATTTTTGACAAATTTTCCATTTATTATTGCCATTATTAGTGCCATATTGAATGCTGAAATTTTATGCTGAGGCTCCTAAGTTAAATGCTGAGCATATAGCGTTCATTCCGTTCCATTGCTAGAAAAACTGGCAGAAGCTGGAGCATTTATAGCAATATGTCCATTGCTAGAAAAGCCAAATTTAGAAGCTATAGAGTTCATTCCATTCCATGTGCTTCCCATAAAGAACTTGTGAAACCTGATTACAATTTGGGGTACACACAATTCAGGCACCCAAAATGTAATTTTCAACAAATACAGTTGTTCTTTGAGTGAATTATTTTCTGAAAACATCAATTTCAAGAAGGTGTTGACAAGTTTGCTTATAATCATCACGAAATTTATGAGGGCATCATTTTCACCCATAACCTAAGACATATATGCTCATTGATCCACCATAGAAGAACTTCTCTCTGAATCAAATACATAACACACAAGCATAAAAAAAAAACATCAATCTAGCACAGAAAGCCCTTTACATCCATCACTTCAAACATCAAACACAACTTCTATTTTACTATCCATGTCATTGAAATTCTCATCCTTATTCAAGAGTCATATTATGATATTATTTCATAAGCAGGCAAGTAGCAGACCTTTTCTACAGTTTCAGAGTGCTACAAGCATTAAAAAAACATCAATCTAGCAAAAAAGCTCTTACATCCATCACTTCAAACATCAAAGATCAAAAAAGCTCTTATATCCATCACTTCAAACATCAAAGATCAAAGATCAAGCATTTAATTGAGTGCGTAACCTTGTTATTATTCTGAGTTGATTAATAATATTGGTGAGAGAGTGGAGGACGTTGGCTTGTTTAGAAGCCGAATCTCTTTAAATCTTTGTGTTCTTACTCTTTACTTACTGTTCTCTCGTTGTTCTCACAAAAGTATAAACAAAACTTGAAAACGATTGAAAAACACACATACTCAATTCAAGCCCCCCTTCTTGAGTATACATTGAACTAACAAGTGCCATCCGGTAGGGTGCCTTTGAGATCGGCGTTGTCCCGGGTGCTAAATCGATTTTAAACTCGACATCGCGCTCGGGTGGAACCCCTGGCAGCTCATCAGGAAAAACGTCTCTGAAATCCCTCGCTACAGGTATATCGTCCAACAGACTACCCTTAGTCACATCCCTTACCTGACACAAGAAAACTGTATCGCCCTTCTGGCGAAGCTTCTTCATCTTTAAAGCCGAAATAACCACCACTCCTTTCTTCACAACAATCCTAGAATAGGTAACTCGGTTGCCCTTCGGTCCTCGGAATGCCACTGACTGGTCTCGGCATCGGATGGTTGCTCGATACCTTGATAGCCAATCCATGCCAAGAATGACGTCAAACCCCATCAGCGAGAACTCCTTAAGGTCGGCCGTCGCTTGCTCCCCAACAATAACGATGGGTACTCCTCTGAACTGGCACTGACAAACAAAATCCTCTCCAGAAGGGAGAGTTATAACATAACTAACAGGAGTACTACCAAGTAGGTTAGACCTCAAGACAAAACTATTAGCCACCAAAGAAATTGTTGCACCAGAATCGAACAAAACATAAGCTAAGACACCAGAAACAAGAAACTTACCTGAGACTACGTCAGGCTGGACCTCTGCCTTTGCCTCAGTCATACAGTAGACTCGGTTCTTCATAGGAGGCTTGGTCGGTGCCGGTAGTTGCTTGAATTCGGTGCTCGGCTTCTTCTCGGGGCAGACTGATGCCTTATGGTCCACCTTCTTGCAAATGAAACATGAAATAGGTGTTCCGTCGCATCGCTTCCCTGGATGGAAGTCCTTGTTACAACCTCTACACTTCGAACTCTCGGAACCCTTAAACGAACTGGCGATCTGAGGGGTACTGCTAGGAGTACTGAACCGGGGCTTCTTGAAAGGTGGCGACGTCACCGGGGTCGGGGTCCTCTTCGTGCTCTCTTCTCCCTCGATAACAAACGCCTGGATCTCGAGTGCTACCTCGTAAGCTCGCGGAAATGACTTCGCTCCACTGCTGATCACGTGAACGCGAATCGTCGGATCTAGCTTCTTGCTGTAGCGCTTACCCGCTCATCCTTGGACGGAACAACAGACTTAGCGAACCTCGATTGCTCGGCGAACTTATCGGTGTAGGCCTGAACCGTCATCTTACCCTGAGTAAGAGTAAGAAACTCCTCCTACTTCTGCCACTGTAACTCGTCGGGGTAGAACCTCTCCTGAACCTTAGCCACGAACTCGTCCCAAGTCAAGGCGTGCAAAGGCATGTGTGCATCTCTAGCCACGCTCCACCAATTGTCAGCCTCTCCTCTCAAATAGTACGCGGCGATCTGGACCTTCTCGTGCTCCGGACAAAACGTGGCGTCGAAGAGCTTCCCCATATCGCGGATCCAGCTCTCCAAAACCGTAGGATCGGCAGTCCCATCGTAAGTCGGTGGTCGATGACGAGCGATACGATCGAACGTCGACTGCGAGCTAGGCGGTTGACGACTATGGGGCGCTAACGTAAGAATAGCTTCCTCGAGTGCTCGTAACCCCTGTCGTTTCGAATTTGACCGGCGAGGCGTGGACATGCTGAAATAGCAAGACAATAAGAAGTGTTAGTCAAAAGTCCACTACTCTAGTCAAGCATACAACAACAAAATAAGAGAAAAGAGTGTTATCCCGGTTTTCTACCCGACACTCTTCTCCCATATACTTATTCTTAATTGGGTTTATCACTCGGGAAAAGTACAGCTCACAACTCCTGGGTTTACTCGAATCCTAATACTTCACTTAAACTTTAACCTTTCGGCTCTGATACCAACTGTGACGACCCGAATCTTGTAAATCGGCCGCGGAAGGAACAGACGAGACGAATTGTCATACTAACAATAAACATACTTTAAACCAAAAAAATTACTTCAAATTAGGTTCTGTAGTCAAAGCAACTTCGTCACTTTCATGTACCCATCGGACGGCAGCCCTTTCGGGGGTATACTACTAAAAATCCCAAATGTACAATTACCACAACTGTGTACGTAACTAAAACCTCAAAAAGTCACTACTAAAGATTTAACTCCAAAAACTGTAGTCAGAGTTAGAGTATACAAACTACCAATTATCTAAATCCTAAAATGAGAAAATAAACTACATAGGAAAAAGTACAACGACGCTCGTCCAATCCCAAAGCTAAGCATCACCGTCACCATCAGAGTTACCTGAAAATATAAATCCACTATCAGTGGCGAGTAACATAACAGTTCCACCCTAAAGTGGATACACATGAACATAAAACAGACCAGATAAAAAAAACAGACAATCACACAAATAAACAAGCAAAGTTTATATAACGGCGCCAAGAAATAAAATTGACAACTTACTTAATCTTTACTTAAACTTTACAATATCTTTGTCGCTATCATTTACATATCAGACCGGACTATGCTCGTACGAACACATCATACGTGATCGAACTTCTTATTATGCCGGGGATGAGAATCTTACTCCCATACCCATGAACCCATCTTACGGATCCATATCATAAAGACGACATAACAAGTATAAACTACCCAATACCGCGATTAGGATAGTGGCAACGTCTTGACCCAAGTCTTAGAATCTTACTCTAAGGTTAAGCGTCTCATTTGCAAATTCAAGCTAATCTTTAAAATTCATTACATCTTGGTTATTCTCAAGCCTACATCTTACGTCTTTACTTGAGTATAACTATGTACATTACTTTCTTTGAACTTCTTTAATCATTCTTTAGACTTTCTTTAACTTTCTTTAACTTAGACCACATAATCTATACTTAATGACTAAATAACTATAATTAAGAAAATCAAGAATCATTATAAAATAATCAAGAAACTTCAAGAAACATTAACCATCATCAAATTATTCATCGCATGCACATTCTTTAACTTAATTCGTCAATCATCAATTCAAGATTCACATAAAACCCATCAAGATTAACAAGAACACCATTATAAACAACACCAAATATACACGCATAATCATGACACAAATCTTGATTCCGACTTCATCTTTTTAATACCAAATTCCATACATAGATACATAACCATGCCATAATACATATTCATGACTTAAATTGCATAAAGATCATATTATAATATCAAAAATCAGCACCTATTTACACGCATAAAATGTGTTTGTTCCACTCAAATTCATCAAACTTTTGGTCTAATTTGGTCACCAAATCTATCCTATGATCATGGTATTCAAACTAGGATGAAAGATCATGTTACCTTGACAAAACGTGATTGCAAATGACAATTAAAACTCACTGCCCGGAACCTTGCACTACACGGCCCACCACACAAATCACGGCCACGAATCAATCACACAACCGCATGGCCACCACGAGTCTTGCACACGACGCAGCTTCGAACACCACCACGAACACCACCGTTCACGTGCACAATACATCACGAACCACCATGGCCAGACCCATGAACCACCGTGCACCACCCGGACCACACGCTAATACCCACGCACACAACTAACCTTCGAACCACACGAACCAAACCCAAAACCAAAACCCGAATAATCGATCTTGAATGAAATTATTGAAGATTAAATGGGATTTAATAAACTTTAAGATCAATGGAAGATGAATCTTTAAGTTTTTGGGTTGAAAAAGTTAATAATAAATTGATGGAGATTTTTAGCAAAAATAGGCGTGTGAAATGGAGCAAAATGGAGTGTGTTTAATTTGATTGTGAGCAAAAGATGATTAAGTGAGCAAATGATGCTAATGCCTTACTAATACCTCTATTTATAGAAGTTAGTTAGGTGTGAACACGAAATAAGTGGCAATTAAGCCAAGCAAAAAAAAAGGCCGGTTGGGAGCACAAAGAAATGGGCTAAATATTGCTAATGGGCCACTTGCACTTAAGCATGGTTAATCATGATTAATTTTTGACTTGACCCAAAATTAATTAATTAGAAACTTAATAATTCTAAATAATTAAAATAAAATAAAATAATCACACTCAAGCAACAAAATAGCCCAAATAAATTTAGACCATGCACAAAATTAAATATAAATTCAAGCAAAACTATCAAAGCAAATAAAACTCAAATCCGTGGCGTTACAATAATAACATAGAAAGATTAATCAAGAATCATGAATCCATAAGCAAGAATTCGAATGACAACACCCTATGACACTCGACTATTCCACGCATAATATGAAAAACAACAATAAACATTCTAATCCTATCATCCTATGCAATCTAATCCTATTTCTACGTAGAAGAGATCTAGTTACCTTCGGAGAACAACAAGCAAATCATGCCCAAACACGAGCACTCTACTCGACACCACGCACAACCAAGAAAGGAACACGTCCAATAAGTCGTTTCTTGGTTCAAGCTTGATGATGGGTTAAAGGCTTGAACAATCTTCAATGGTGTGTTTGAATGGATGAGGTGAAAGAAGAATATTTGGTGGGGTTTTGATGGGTTGCCGTGAGGGCCAAGAAGAAGAGGGAGAGAGTTTTTACTTGAGTTTAGATCATATGATGAATAATGAGGAAAGGATGGATTTTTGGTGTATAAATAGAATAAGGGTTTACTAGATTTTAGGAGTTAGTTAGGAAGTGAATTAAGGGAGAAACAATAGGAGGGGGATGGCCAAAGGTGGAATTAGGCAAGGATTTGGTGCTCCTAAAATTTAGTAGGGTAGTTAAGAGATAAAAGTAGAGTTTTTAGGATTAGACAAAATAGATCTAATTAGATAATTAAGGTAAATAAATCAAATTAATAAAAAAATAATGGGGAGGGTCGTGAGGCTTGTAATGGCATGAGGGATAATGGGTCTTGATCAATTAAATAAAAATTAAGTCTTTCGGCCCAAATCGAATGATTCGGACTTAAAGGCTTAATTTTACACGAAATTTTACGGCCCAAAAATCCGGGTCGTTACAATGCACATCATCCATGTTCAACTCTTCTTTCAATTCATGCTTAATAAAATAATCGACGCAATTTTTTCCAACATGAATATCAAAAACTTCATCTCAAGGGGAGAAGAGAGAAATGATGTGTTTTACCTCATACTTAAGTTCATCATGAACCATAGGCAACGAATCATCATCTTGTTCCTTGGAAACTTCTCCACTGTAAATGGGAGTCTCATGCTTCACCGTGAACTCATACATCTCATTTTGGTGCAAAGGCTTTAGGACAATCCTCACTCGATTCCACTTGAAGGAATATGTTTTCTTACAAGAATCATGGATAATATTTCTTTCCATAAACCAAGGTTGTCCAAAAACAATAAGATAATCATCCATTTAACTCACCACAAAAGTAAGCTCATCAAAATACGACTTCCTAATTGAAAAAGGAAAGTTCATTTGTTTAGGAACATCCAATGCATGTAGTTTAAGCTTATCAATCATGTAGTGGGAAACAAAGTTCTCCTTATCACTTGGGTCTACATTAAAATTAAAAACCCTACCCAAAACTGTGCATCTTGATAAAAACTCTTGAGCTCTAACCTCCTTAAACATACTCTGGTTTGCCTCAATCATATGGTCAATTGAGTTCATCATTTGGTAGCACACATCTTTCAAAAATTCAATTTAATACTTAAAAATATTGGGTGGACATGGCCATTTTCAAACTTGACAATAGTAGGCCTGAAATTTGTGGACTAGTTTAAGGGGGAATACGTATTTTTGGGGTTAAGTCTTATTTCAATATCCTTCAAAGCTAAGGTATGGAAATATGGGTTTTATAGAAGGAAATATCACTCAGATATTTTATCAAACATCTTGTATGCAATTTTCAATAAAACAATAAAATTTTAAAACACCAACTATCCAAGTTCTTTGGAGGCCAGTATTAAAACCTTGATTCTAGATACCAATTGATGTGCAATAAGGAGATGAAATCATGCAAAAACAGAGCAATATCTGTTCGCCATTAACAACCCCAAAATATGAACATGAAAGCAAAAATAAAACAAAGATATATTGTTAATAAATGTTCGTTAAGGATTAATGTTCAAGAAATAAACATAATCTACTCAAAACACATTAAATAAGAAGATTATAACTTATAATCACACATTTTTTATGATTTAGAATCCACCAAGGATATGCAAGCTTACTAAGGCTTCATGAGAGAGATAAACTCGAATTTTTAATTAAACATAGATGATTACAAAAAGAGCTAAGAGAGGCTATTTAAAGAGCTTAAATCTAAAAATGAAATGATTAATCTAAGCTTAGATTATAAGAGTAATCAAGGTCTAACATTAACTCATCAACAAACAAAAGAGAAGTGAATACATAAAATCTGTAGAACATCAACCCTAATGACGCGCCCACACTAGTTTCACTCTTTGTGACATCAAAAGGCTAGAATCAACCCCTTAGCTACCAAACACTATGTGGAAATTAGATCAAATTGGAAGAATAACAAACTAGAGAAGAAGTATATTTGACATTAGTAAAATAATTCTCACGCTTGTTCTCAACTAATACAATTAGCCACCTATTTATAACAACTAACTAAAATAACAATACAACAAAAAAAATACTAGTACATTTACAAGAATATACTAGTGTTTCTTTACAACATAAATAATACAATATCTATATTCCTCATACCCCTCCCCATAAAGATGGACTTGGGAAATTAGTCCAATCCAAGAAGATAACACAGCATGTTGATGACCTGCTACTGCTTTAGTGAAGAGATCTGCACAATCATTAGAACTCAACACATGCTTTATTTGTAAGTAACCTTTCAGGACTTGTTCTCTAACATAGTGTTGATCTTTGCGGATATGCTTGGTCTGCTCATATTGAACAAGATTCTGAGCAATCTGTTCTGCAGACTTGTTGTCATAGTGTAGTATGATTGGCTTAGTAATTTGCACTTGTAAATCCTCAAGTAAACTGTGAAGCCAAATGAGTTCAATAGTTGCATAATTTATGCTATGATACTCAACTTCAGCTGAGGATTTACTAACAGTTGATTGTTTCTTTGTTTTCCAACTAACCAAATTATTTCTAAGAAAAATGCAATCAGCATTTAAAGATCTGCTACTAAACACACATGAACTCCAGTCTGCATCAGAATAAGCACTAAGACATACAATAAAAGATTTCATATAAAATTAACCCTTATCAATAGTTCCCTTAAGATATTTAACAACATGTAGTGCACCTAGTAGATGTAGGACTCTTGGAGAACTAAGGAATTGAGTGTGATGTTGTATACTATAAGACATATCTGGATGAGTAATGTTCCAGTACAGTAGTCTCCCTATCAATCTTTTATAAACTTCAGGTTCAATTAATAGTTCACCATCTTCAATAGAAATTTTAAGCCTTGTTGGTATCGGGCAACCATAGGATGACACTGTCCTAGTGTAGCAGAATCAACTGTATTCTTGGCAGATTTCTTTTGAGATAACAAGACTCCATTATTATGATAAGAAACTTCAAGTCCAAGAAAATAATTCACAATACCTAAATCTTTGATTGTAAATGACTTATGTAAAGAATCTTTAATTGAAGTAATTTGTTCATTGGATGCGCATGTAATAAGCATATCATCTAGATATACAAGAACAACCAAGAATTGATCTTCAAATTTTCTTGTGAAGAGAGAATAGTCTTGCTGGGACTGAATAAAACAAAGGCTAATTAAAAATCTAGTAAGTTCCTTATTCCATTGACGTGAAGCTGGTTTTAAACCATAAAGGCTCCTTTTTAACAAACATACTTGACCAGACTTGGCTTCTGTATACCGAAGAGGTGGTTTCATATACACTTCTTCATTAAGAAATCCATGTAGAAAAGCGCTCTTAATGTCTAACTGAAATAAATTCCAACCTTTAGACACAACCAAGGCTAAAACTAATCTAACAATAGATAACTTTGCAACAAGAGTAAAAGTTTCTTTGTATTCAAAACCAAAATTTTTTTGGTACCTTGTAACCACTAGTCTTGCTTTCAATTTTTCCAAAGAACCATCACAACAATATTTGTCCTTATAAATCCATTTACAACCAATGGATCTTTTTCCCTTGGGTAATTCTGTAAGGACCCAAGTATTCATTGATTCAAGAGCATCCAATTCCATTTCCATTGCTTCAACCCATCCATGATGATCTTTTGCTTGGTGATCACTTGTAGGTTTAGTGATTTGCCTTGAACTGTCTGGCTGAGAAGTGACTGAAAAAGTTTGAAAATTTGTGCTAGAATCCTCCTTGTAAGGTATATATCCTCCAATAAAGCCATGGAAATGTGAATGACTATTGATAGGTATTTTAGGAAGAAGAGCATGTGTGGAAGACGACTGGTAAGGAATATTTTTAGTAGAAGAAGAAGAATTAGAGTTATGATATGAATGTGATCAGTAGTTGTATTAATATCTTGAATATTAGAGTTATATTGTGGACTAAGTGGTTGGGAAGCATGTGTATTTCCTTGGATAGGAGAGTTATGAATAGTTGGACTGGCTTGAGTCATAGAGGAGTGTGTAGGAATAGATAATTTTGTTTGATTTTGTTCAGAATGTTGTTTAATGGGATCAACTGTAAGTTCATAGGTAACCTCTGTATTTTTTAATTGGAAAATATTTCAAAGGAAATAACATCTCTATTTTCAAACCTTTTAGATTCCAAGTCATAGATCATAAAATACTTTTGACCAAAAGGGTAACCTCGAAAAATGCTCTTTTTAGCTATAGGCTGAAATTTGACTGTAGTTTTACAATTTCCATAACATAAGCATCCAATGAGTCTAAACTCTTCATAAGTAGGAACTTCTTTAAACAATAACTCATGTGGTGTTTTCTAGTCTAAAATCCCCGTAGGTACTTGGTTTATTCTGTGGGTTGCAGATAATATACAATGACCTAGAAATGTTTGAGAAGGGAAGCATATATCCTTAATGCTCTTCCTACTTCTAATAGGTGTTTGTTCTTACGTTCAATTCTCTCATTTTATCGAGGAGTATATGTGACCCTTGTTTGATGCAAAATTCCATGTTTTCAAAACAAGTCTAAACAATCAAATTTTATTATTGATGTTCCATTATCAGATCATAAAAAGGGAAAATGATTTTTAACATATGTAATGAAATTTTGAATGACTTGTGGTACTTGAGTTTTATCATGAATCAAATAGGTCCATGTGGTCCTACTATAGTCATGCATCTAAGATAGTAAAAAAAATAACAAGTTCTATTCCATGCCTTTACCATATAAGGACACCAAAGATCCATGTAAACTAGATCAAAATGATTACTAGCTTTATTTTGACTTCTTGCAAAGGGAAATCGATGCTTTTTGGCAAAAAAATACTTCACGGTCATATTTTTCAATTCCATCACAATTAAACAGAGAGATATGTTTCATTTTATAAAATGGAACTTGACCAAGTATTGCATGATTGGTATAGAAACAAGCATTGATACTTACAGTATTAGTACATCCAAAATTAGCAGTGGTAAGAAAAGCCATGGATGGTAGGAAATTTGGATTAGTTGGGACTCCAATCTTCAAGTAATGGATGTTTCCAATCTTCCTCCCAATGGCCAAAACATGAGAACTGTCTTATGGCTGAAAATAACACTTGTTGACAGTAAACTTGACATGAATATCATGCTATTTGGCCAATCTTCCAACTGACAATAGACTATGTGTGAATTCCTCCACTCTCAATACTCGGGCAAAACAATGCCATGGCACATAAGTTACCTTCCATACTTATAAACCATCTTATTTGAACCATCAGGAAGAGAAATTTGAGAGGGCCTAAAAATATGAACAATATCATGTAATACGGACTTATCTTATGTCATGTTATTAGAGGAACCAGAGTCCACAATCCAATTGATTGAAGAATCAAGAATACAACAATAATTAGCATATACCATACCAGCAAAAGTAGTAAATACTTGGGAACTAGACTATCCTTGTTCAATAATATTTTTCATGAATTCTATGGTCTTCAGAAATTGTTGATACATTTGGTTAAAGAGTTTTCGGTCTGTGGCTGGTGGTATAGGGGTATCAAAATTTAATAGACAATCAATTTGTTCAACAGGTTCTTGCACAACATGTGTAACCCCTTTATATGGTAATATAGCTTTTCCTTTAGCCTTCCTATTTTGTAGAGTGTGATACCATCCAGGGTATCCATGAATTTTGTAACATTGCTCCATTGTATGCCCCTAATCTTGCAATGGTAATATAATATATCTTGTTTATTTTTGAAATTTAATCCCTCTTAACCATAGCTTTATACAGAATTATCCTTGTTAATTTTGGGTTTAGAATTTTTATTAGCATACATAGAAGTAGATTCACCCATATTATCATTTAAATCACGAACCTCATTTGCTTTGTCAATTTGTTTAACTAAGAAATAAGCACGGTTCAAATTTTGAATAGGAGACATATTCAAGATTGAAGTAATTGTGGAATTAACACTATTGTTCAAGCCAAGAAGAATTTGCATTACTTTCTCCTCGTTCTTAAAGTCTGATGTAAGCATGAGATAATTACATTTGCAATAATCTAAAGCTTTACAGGTATATTTGGGCATAGAACGAACACTTTGCAAGTCCTCCCATAGACGTTTCAATTTATTGTAATAATAAACAAGATTTTGATTTCTTGCCTTGGAGATTCTATCTCTTTCTTCAGCTGATACACAAGAGGAACGTTATATTGTTCATATATTTCAGATGCCTCACTCCAAATTTCATGAGCATATTCAATGTAATTGAAATCATCCTTTACCTCATAGCTACTTACCAAGAAATTACATCGCACCCAAGCTTCATAGCTTGCATAATCTTCCTTAGGCCTCTATAATGAACCATTAAGGAACCCTAGTTTATTATTTGCGTGAAGAACTCGACAAATATCCTTCTTCCATTATAAGAAATTTGAACCACTAATAAAGAATGGATCATTATATGTTGAGAAATTGGAATTCGAATTTGTGACTATACTTGTTTCAGGGTTTGGTTCAGGATTTTTCGCCATTGGAAGAAAACTTCAATGAAGAATATTTTGTTAAGAATCGTATTTCGTTAAAAAATGAATTGAATGAAGGATGAAGTAATTGCAAATGCACAACAAGAAATTGCGAAATTTGTGGATCAATGAGTTGAAATCACCTCTCAAGCTCTGATACCATGTGAAAAACATATCAAAATGGAAGAAAAACAAAGTAAAGGAGAAGTATATTTGACATTAGTAAAATAATCCTCATGCTTATTCTCAACTAATACAATTAGCCACCTATTTATAATAGTAATGACCCATTTTTCGTGCAACGACGTTAGCGAAAATAATGTCGAAAAACAGGTTGTCACCGATCGATTCGTTAAAGGATAAACTATAAACTCAATAAAATAAAAAGGAAACTTATTAAAATAAATCCAAAAAGTTATGTTCTCCTACTAGAAATCAATACTTCACAAACATAGAAAAGTTCCACAACTCGGGGATAAAATCTAAACGAAAATAATAAAACTATCCTAGGAAGAAACATAAACAGGCACCTAGATCTCAATGCTCATCAAACCATCCCGACATCACTCCTCCACCTGCTCACCTGTAAAAGTAATGGGGTCCATCGTCAGTGGCGAGTAACAAGGCTGTTCCACTTAGCGGTGGAACCAAGCAACATAAAATGACAGATTAAATAGCATGCAAGCAAGAATGATATAGATATTAAACATATCATCAAGAAATACTACAGCAATGACAAACAACTGAAACAATGGCAACGGAACACAACAATCATCTCATGACAAACTAAACGATTACAGGGCTTATTCGACAAAAAAATTAGCAATATTAATAACTGTCAATAATATTCTTGGCATGTCCAAAGATGATACAATAAGTTTATTTCCAAATCGGCCTCAAACCGAAACAACAAACAAGACCCAACTCGGCATTAAGCCGAAACAACAAGCATGACCCAACTCAACCGTTAGTCGAAACAAGAAGGATGACCCAACTCGGTCTTAAGCCGAAACAACAAATAGGCAATTCGGCCTTAAGCCGAAACAACAGACAAGTCCCCAACTCGGCCTTAAGCTGAAACAACAAATGAGCCCCAAATCGGCCTTAAGCCGAAACAACGAAACACGTCCCCAACTCGGCCTTAAGCCCAAACAACATTGACAAGACCGACTCAAAGCGGTAAATGAGACAACCCAATATTCAAGTAACATGCGACTCGAGGCAAAAACACGCAAGCACCAATATTCATGCATGACTCAACAATATTGAAACATCAAATTCAATCATCAACCAGAGTAATTTGCAGGAAGATCAAACAACTTCAAATAGCCGGATTTAACATAAAGACTAAATTTTTATATGAACGCAAGGTTCGAACTTTATCCATGAATTAGGGCCACTCGGCCTTCATGGACACAAGTTCAAATCCAAGCAACAAATGTGGATCAAGTTCAAAATTCGAGCTTTTAACCAAGATTCAAAGCAGGATTCATCAACGATTTAGAATAGAATTCAAAGATCAAAGCTTATCATATTTAGCAAAGAAAGTTCGAAACAACACATAGAATACGCCTATTTATTCAACCAACATGATCCAAATTCATGATTTTGATTACTTTCATCAATTTGCAAAGAAACCTCAAGAAACATTATATAAACAAGCAAGAATTCAAGATTTATGCAAGATCATCATAAAGGTCTGATCTTGGTCATCAAGAACCAAGTTGGCGAATGGAAATAAAACAAAGATTCAATTTTGATACTTTAATCGCAATCATGAAATCATCAAAACTAAAGATACATGCTTTAATCATCAAATTAAGTATCAAGAACAAAGAAAAATTCATGCTTTATGGTTATAGTAGTCCACACATGAATCCATCAATTTAATCAATCTAAGAATTCATTATCTAACACCAAGTTTCATAAGAAGACATCTAATAAAGATTATTTGATTCATAGATACACAAAGATTCATCAAGATTAGCTATTAAATAAGTAACAATCCATGCTTTAGTTCCTTACATACACATGCATATCACTAGCAAGAAACAATTCAAGAATTCGTTGGTTAGCATCAAAATTCATATAAGATCAACAAGTAAAGTTTATATAATATAGTAACATAAAAAGATTAATCAAAACAAGTAAAAAGATTGAAAGAAAACAACCTAATCTGCAAATTATTACACGCATAAGAACATACAACAATCATAATCTATTGAACCTAGTTATCCTATGTTGATTAGTCCTAAAATAAAGTAGAAAGCTAGTTGTGACGACCCGACTCGCTTAAACCGGTGCGGAAGAAACCGACGAATCGAATAGTCAGAACTAACAAACTAAAATACTTAAAATTAAAAAGAAACCTCAAAATGATTATATTTACTAAACCAAAAGTACAATTACCCTCAAGATTGTACACAACTAATCCCAAAAGTCAAACTACTACTACTAACATACGTAACTCCAAACACATGTCAGAGTTATAGTAAAGTACACAAGTACCACTACTATAGTTTAAAACTAACCAAAATCATAAGATAACATTAATAAAACTATATAACAACATCGGCGCTCGCCCAACCCAAAGCTAAGCAAGAACCTCATCATCAGAATTACCTAAAAAGTAAACAACAGTCCACCGTCAGTGACGAGTAACATAACTGTCTCACCCTAATGAGAATACACATGAACATAGCATAAATCAAACAATCCAATCAAAGCATGCGAATCATACAAATATACATGCTTGACTCGACTAACTTAACCAATCTTAACTTTGGCGCAATCATTCGCATACTAGACCGGACTACGCACGTACGAACGCATCTTACGCGAACGAACTTTCCAACTATGCTAGGATTGAGAATCTTACTCCCAACCCTATGAAACCAATCTTACTAGAAATCCATGTCAAAGACGACATAGTGGTAATCACTATCCCAATACCGCGGTTAGGATAGGGGCAACATCTTAACCTAAAAACATAGAATCTTACTCTACGATTTAGGCGTCTAGTAACGAAATCAAGCTAATCTTTAAAATCTTTAACTCTTTTAATCCGAAGTTTACATTCTTAGTTACTTCTTAAGTTGCATCTTACACCTTGACTTAAGAAAATAACATGTAAACCAAACATCTAACAACATCTTATAACTTTCTTTAACCTTTTCTTTAACTTTCTTTAACTTTAAAGACTCAATCAAGAACTCATAAAGAACCTTAAAGAACTCATCAAGAACTCAAAGAACTCATCCAAGATTCAAGATCTTCAATCAAGAACTCAATCAAGATTCAAGAACTTCAACCAAGAACTCATCCAAGAATCAAGAACTCATCCCAAATCATCAAAATACACGCATACTTTCAACTAAACTCAACACATGAAATCATCAACTTTTTAGCATCAAAAATTTACCAAACTTGAACATGACTAACATAAACTTAATACTAACATAATCAATCATAGAATCATCATTTTTAAACCTTAAAATCATCATAAAACAACTTAAAAATCAGATTTACATTTCATACATATAAACATGTAAAAACTTCAACATAAACTAATCTTATGCATTTAATCCATACTATGGATCATAATATACCAATCAAGTTGAGAAAGTATGTTACCTTGATAAAGATTAACAAGATAATACTCAAAAACTTGCTGCCCGGAAACCCAAACCACACGACTAGACTACACGGTCCACCACGGCACGACACGACTTCAAGCTCGGCACACACACGGTTGCCACACGATCACGGCCACCACCGCACGGCCTTTGCCACGAACACGACCACCACAGCACGGCCACCCACACGAGCCACCACATGGCTTCACCCGTGCACCACCACGAACCACACGGCCACTTCACGAACCGAACCCAAACACGTCACAACCCGGAACCCAACCTAAACTAATGATCTTGATCACAAAAGATGAAGATTAATGGAGGTTTAATTACTTAAAGATCAATGGAATATGAATCTTTAAGTTTTGGGTTTAAGAAGTTGATGAACAATTGATGGGAATTTTGAGCCAAAATAGGCGTGTGGCAATGATGGAAATGGAGAGTGTTTTGTGCTTGATCTTTTTGATGGCAAGTGTTGATTAAAGGTGTTTAAGATGGCAAATGAGCAAAAGGATCCTTAAGCCTTACTAACCCTCCTATATATAGAGGTTAGTTAAGGTGTGAACATGAGGCAAGTGGCAAATCCTTGCCATGCACACAAGGGGGGCGGTTTTCTCAAGCCAAAATGGGCCAACTTGGGCTCTCGTGATTAATTGGGCTAATTTACAAAAATTGCATGATTAATCATGCTTAATTCGATTTAGCCCAAAATATTAAATAACTAATTAGAAAATTAAATAATAAAATTCTAATTAATTAAATAATTAATAATTGATTAAAATAAAATAATTCGAATTTAATCGAAATTATTCACATAAAAATAAAATAAATAGTTCAAAAATAAATTTGAGCCATACATAACATCACATAAATACACATAAACATACGACAGAAATACCTATAAAATCAGGGCTGTTACACTAGTAACTAATATAAGCAAGTAAAAGTCCAAAAACTCCCTTGTTCCACTCATCACCCAAACGCGTCCCAAGCCAAGCAGCACGCCCCAAAGAATTGTGTTTTGATCAGGTTGATGGAAGTTTGAGTGGTTGAATGTTCTTTAATGGTTGGTTTGATTTGTTGAGAAGAAAGACAATGTTTTGGGTGATTGTTGTGAGGGTGTCGTGAGGATGGCAAAAGAAAGGGGTGAATTTTACTTTGTGTTCTTGTTGTGATTATGGATTAGAATAGGTGTAGGCTTTATGGGGTTGTTATAAAACATAATCACTCTTTAGTTGTTGGCTTTCAAAGGGAGCAAATATTATTATGGCAAAGGTGATAGGGACCGGCTATGATGGGTAACGAGGCATGACTCGGGCCCAAAACATAAACAAAGATAAAGGGTTTATGTTTGTTGGCCCAAATTTAATTTAGTTTGGGCTCAATAGGCTTAAACTACACAATTGAACAGAAATTTTATATCCTAAAAATTAGGGTTATTACAGTCTCCATTCCTTAAGAAAATTTCATCCCCGAAATTTCATAAGGAAGCACTGATGTGTTCAGTTTGTATTAATCAATTAGCTCATTTTGATGTATAGTTTGTAATAGTTTAGAACTTGTTTTGTGATATTAATTAACTTTAAGATTAAACGAAAGTTTATGTCTCGAAACTTAATTTAATATTACATTTCATAATTTAATTGCTTTTTAGGACTTAGTTTATATTTTTTGTTACAGGCTCGTGTTTCTTTCCGTATTTTGTTTGTATTTGGGAAGACCGAGACTTATTCAGGACTTGGAAAAAGTATGATAAAGTCTTTAAGAAGGTAGGGCACCCCCAGCGCCTGTCTGATCAAGGAAAAGATAATGGAGCAAGTGGCCAAGAAATAAGGCGCTCCCACCGCCCATATCATAGTAGCATTCCAAAGGGGGGCGCTCCCGCGCGTATGGGGCGCTGCCAGCTCTAATTTCACTGAATCATTACAAAGAGGGGTGCACCCCTTGCCTTTGGGGCGCTGCCAGCGCCTGTGTTACAGTAGGAATCCCAAGAAGGGGGTGTGCCACGTGCCTTTAAGGGCGCTGCCAGTGCCCATCTGCTCTGTTCTGTATGCGGCTTCATCCACTTTATTTCTAGGTTATAATTTAGTTTAGTATAAATATAAAACTTGATTCTCATTGTATATAATCTAGGTTTTGATGTTCAATTAGTTTCTCCTTAGATTACATTAAAACTCTTTAAATCTTTAGTTTGTGATTTTGATCTTTTATTATGTAATCAACGAAGAATCTTTGTTCATCAATGGAAATGGTAGCTTAAACTTGTTCTTGGGATTGGTTTCAATGATCCTAAAAATCTCCTTGTGGGGATTCTCTAACTCTAAACTATTTCATTACTTCAATTATTTACTTTCTCTTATATGAATTGTTATTGGTTTTGTTGAATGTTTTAGCTTGATCTTTGTCGTGTTATTATGTTTTACAAAATCATTACTAGGGTTTGAACACAATCGATTATTTTGTTCAACCTCGGGTAGAAACTATCTTGTTCATGCTTAAGCGTATTCTTATTGTGAACAATTTAGTAGAGCTTGTTTAAACGTTAATTGTTTATTGCGTATTCTCTAAACATCTGCGTTCTTATTATGTCTCTGTTCTTAAAGCTTTTGTTCACTGCATGTTCTTTGAACATTAAGGGTTTTAGGAAATTTACAATTTATCTTGTCTAGCTAATTAAGGGGACTACAAGAGTTTACTCTTGTCAATAATTAATTGAGTATTGAAGTGGTTTGGTAATTGAGACTCTAATTCAATTAGTTGTGTAAGAGTCGTTGTAATCGAATCCTAAGATTCTTTAGAACTAGAATATTCCCGTAATCACTTAGTTGTTAGTTTATTTTATCACTAAAATCTCCAATTCCCCCCCCCCCTCTTTGTTACCAATATCACTAAGGAATTAGTGATTCCCCCTTTAATAATCCAAATATATATTAACACAATTAAATCAGCATAAATCTGTTCTCTATGGATACGAACCTTACTTGCCATTTACATTAGTTTTAATTGGAGAGTAGGAAAAATTTACTTTTGATAAGTCTTTTATTTTTAACGACATAAAAGGCCTACCAAGCACACCTAAATACAGAAACCAAAGAATCTACCATACTAAACATGCGTACCTACTTCGGACAGCTCTGGATACTTTTCCCGCATGGAAGCTTCAGTCTACCACGTTGCTTCCTCGTACTTCTGACTACTCCAGATAACCTTGATTAGTGGTACTACCTTCTGTCACAGCTGAAGGTCCTGGCGTACCAATATCCGCACTGGTCTCTCCTCGAAAGTGAGGTTAGGTTCGATCGCAGCAGAATCTACTGGATTTACATGTGAAGGGTCACTTATATAATTCTGGGGGTAGAGAAAGGCGATACACAACTTCTCCCAATCTGTCTAGGATATCATAAGGTCCGACATACTTAGGTTTGAGCTTGCCCTTTTTACCAATTCGTGTTACGCCTTTCATGGGGGATACATTAAGCAAAACTTTATCGCCTTCTGTAAAAGTTAATGGTTTCCTCCGGCAATCTGTGTAAGACTTCTGTTGGATTTTTGCTTCTTGTACTTTAGCTCGAATGATATTAATCTGGTCAACGGTATCCTTGATATGATCAGGACCTATCACTAATGCATCACTAATTTCACTCCAGCAGGTAGGGCTAAGACAACGGCGCTCGTATAAGGCTTTATACGGAGCCATCTGAATGCTGGAATAGTAGCTGTTATTGTAAGAAAACTCTACCAAACTCAACGATTTTACAATGGTCTAATGAAATAATTATAAGGCACAAGATCTCAGCATGTCCTCCAAGGTCTGAATCGTCCTCTCTGTCTGGCCATCGGTAGACGTGTGGAACGCAGTACTCATGTTCAACTTGGTTCCAAAAGCTTGTTGGAGGGATTTCCTGAATCAGGACAAGAATCTTGGATCACTGTGAGATACGATATCCTTCGGTACTCCATGCAACCGCACAATCTATTGTGTGTAGGACTCTGACTTCTTCTCCATTGACCAAGTTGTCTCCATCGGGATGAATCTAGCCACCTTGGTCAATCTGTCGACAATTACCCATACTGCATTCAATCTGTTAGCCGTTGTGGGAAAACTCACCACAAAGTCCATGGATATGGAGTCAAATTTCCATTTCGGTATAGGCAATGGTTGTAACAATCCTTCGGGTCTCTGGTGTCCAATCTTGAACTTCTGACAGGTTAGAAATTGGGCCACGAACTCGACGATTTTTCGTTTCATCCCAGGCCACCAAAAATGTTCCTTGAGGTCTTTATAAAGCTTTCCACCTCCCGGGTGCACAAAATATGGAGTGTTATGAGCTTCTTCCATAATCTTGTTCTTCAAGTGAATGTCCTTCGTAACAAACCACCTAAAGCAATAAATGCAAGTTAAATTTGACAGGATAAAGATTTTGAGGGTAATCATTCACAATTTTCCCAATTTCTCTTTACCTGTTATGAAACTTCAAGCTTCCCTCCGAGTCAATAATGAATTCTTTTGCCTGGTCTGGTCGTTTCGCCTCTCGGGTCTTTTCCAGCTGTGGGTTCATCTTTTGCATCTCATGGATCTCCTGATATAGGCTATGTTCCACTCTCATCGCACATAAATATGCTCGAGTGCCTCCTGAATATTTCTATTCCCATCTATTCGTTGAGGATATGTGCAAATCTTCTTTGGAAGGACTATGGCATTGTTATGAGAATGGTGTTCCTTGTGACTAAGAGCATTGGCCAAACGGCTCGCCTTTCCTTCACAATAGTCCAATCTCAAGTCATAGTCTTTTATCAGCTGTAGCCATCTTCCCTGACGCATGTTAAGCTCTTTCTGAGTGAAGATATAATTCAAACTCTTGTGATTAGTGTAGATTTTGTAAACTGCTCCATAAAGATAGTGTCGCCAGATTTTCAAAGCGAACATAACTGCTGCTAATTCGAGGTCATGTGTGGGATAGTTTTGTTCATGCACTTTGAGTTGCCTCGAGGCATATGTTATCACCTACTTTTCTTGCATTAGGACACATCCTAGACCTTTCTTGGATGCATCGCTATACACTTCATAGCTCAGGTCTTGATTTGACAAAGGTAGGACTGAAGCTATAACAAGACTCTGTTTCAGTGCCTGGACCGCCTCTTAATACTGTTCCATCCACATGAACTTGCTTTCTTTCTGCAGACTTGTCATAGGTTGAGCCACTTTTGAGAAATCTTTCACGAATCTCCGGTAGTACCCTTAAAATATTAAAAAGATTCACTTTAGTTATCTAGGGATAAGTAGGAATTTTTTTTATTGTTGTAACTACAAGTTTACGACCTTTGTTACCTGCCAAACTTAGAAAACTACGAATCTTTGCCACATTCTTAGAGATGCTCCATTCTACAATGGTCTTAACCTTAGTTGGGTCTACAATAACACCATCCTTGTTGATGACGTGTCCGAGGAATGCTACTTCACTAAGCCAAAATTCGCATTTTGACAGCTTATCGAACCATTTCAATGCTCTTAGCACATCCAACACTAGACGCAAATGTGCTTCATGCTCCTTCTTATTCTTGGAGTAGATCAAAATGTCGTCAACGAAAACCATTACACACATATCTAGGAGATGATGGAAAGTGTGGTTCATCTGATCCATGAACACTGTTGGCGCATTGGTCAACCCAAACGGCATCACCTCGAACTCATATGCCCATACCTGGTCCGAAACGTTGTCTTGGGAATGTCTTCTTCTTTTACCGGAATCTAATGATATCCCGATCGAAGATCTATCTTCCAGAATACTGCCGCACCTTTCAGTTGATCGAACATGTCTTCAATCTTAGGAAAAGGATATTTGTTCTTGATGGTCACCTTATTGAGTTCTTGGTAATCAATATAGAGACGCATGCTCCAGTCCTTCTTCTTAACGAATAATACCAGGGCACCCCAAGGTGACACGCTGGGTCTGATGAAGCCATAAGATATGGTGCTCTAGAGATGGGCGCAGTTCCAGGTATCAAGTCGATATTGATCTTAGCTTCTCTTTCTGCGGGTATCTCTGGTAACTCTTCATGAAATACATCTGCATAGTCCCGGACTACCGAAATGGCTTATAATTGATCCTCTTTCGATTTGTCCTTTACATGACATAGAAAGACCATCTCTCCTTTCCTTGATCTGCATGCTTCGCATCTTCATTACTGACACCAAATTCACACCCTTCTTTCACTAGTGGAAAAACCCCCTATTTGTACCGGGTTTTTTGCCCTATTTGTACCGGTTCAAGAAGGATACAAATAGAGGCGGTACAAATAGTAGTACTATTTGTACCAGTTATAATAACCGGAACAAATAGGTTTCTATTTGTATCGGTTCATCAAAAACTGGTACAAATAGCTCTTTTTTTATTAAAAAAAGAGCTATTTGTACCGGTTTTCTATTAAAACCGATACAAATAGCGTATTATTTGGGTCGGTTCTAGCTTAAAACCGGCACAAATAGAGCATTATTTGTGTCGGTTTTAGCTTAAAACCGATACAAATAGATGTTTTTAACAAAAAATAATTTTCCCCCCTTTTAGAAAAAATTAATTTTTTTTACATTATTATTATATAAAAATCCCAAAATACAATGAAGTACAGTAGCCTGCACCTCAGGCGTACCCCCAGCATCAGCCCTATAACCTGGCCTCATGTAACCCTCGTCTCGGTGTCTCAACTCGGACCCATGCCCGGTATATATTATTGTAAAAAACAAAAAAAAAATGCAACGAACATATAGATCTCTACCAATTCAACTTCATACACCAAATACAAAAAACGTAAAATACAAAATATTATTTCCCCTATCACATAATGGAAATATGTAGCTTTTGCACTATTCATTAATTTAGATTTAGTTTACATAAACACATAAAATTGTCATCAAAATTAACTACAACTAAATAATTTAATGACGAATGCATTAAATTTATGACAATAAAAAATTTAACCTAAAATATTCCGCCCATTGTTCTCGAACTTCATCCAATTCATTTTGGCTATACGGGGAAGATCGTCTGGTAAAAATGTTCAGCAAAAAGGTAATGTAAGAACATAAGTATTAAAGTATAAAGACAAAAATAAAAACGAGCTAAAATGTTGGATTAGTTTTAGGTGTTATTGCTCCCATCTCCGCAACAATCAATTTAATTCATGTTTTTAAGGCTTTATTATGAGGTATACCATTTATGTAAGCATATTATGACTTGTTGAAATGATTATGGCCAAAGATACCACATTTTTGAACTAAAACGAGCTAAATATAGCTCATTTTGGTTTTCTTTTGTGTGTTCTTGCTCCCATTTCTCAACCACTAAATCTAAATCATATTTTTAAGGTTTGAACATGTCCTATGACATTCATGTAAGCATCCGATGACTTATTTGCATGATTTTAGACAAATATAGGTCGTTTTGGAACGAAAACGAGCCAAGTAGCTCATTTTGGGTTCATTTTGGGTGTTCTTGCTCCCATTTTTCAACCACTCAATCTAAATCATATTTTTAAGGTTTGAACATGTCCTATACCATTCATGTAAGCATCCTATGACTTACTTGCATGATTTTAGGCAAATATAGGTCGTTTTGGAACGAAAACGAGCCAAGTAGCTCATGTTGGGATCAGTTTTGGTATTCTTGCTCCCATCTTTCAACCACTCAATCTAAATCATATTTTTATGATTTCAAAATGTTCTATACCATTCATGTAAGCATACTATGACTTATTTGCATGATTTTCGGCAAATATAGGTCGTTTTCGAACGAAAACGAGCCAAGTAGCTCATTTTGGGTTCATTTTGGGTGTTCTTGCTCCCATTTTTCAACCACTCATTCTAAATCATATTTTTAAGGTTTGAACATGTCCTATACCATTAATTTAAGAATCCTATGACTTATTTGCATGATTTTAGCCAAATATAGGTCATTTTGGAACAAAAATGAGCCAAGTAGCTCATTTTTGGTTCATTTTGGGTGTTCTTGCTCCCATTTTTGCACCACTCACTCTAAATCATATTTTTAAGTTTTGAACATGTCCTATATCATTCATGTAAGTATCGTATGACTTATTTGCATGATTTTAGGCAAATATAGATCGTTTTGGAATGAAAACGAGCCAAGTAGCTCATTTTGGGTTCATATTGGGTGTTCTTGCTCCCATTTTTCATCCACTCAATCTAAATCATATTTTTAAGGTTTGAACATATCCTATACCATTCCTGTAAGCATCCTATGACTTATTTTCATGATTTTAGCCAAACATAGATTGTTTTGGAACGAAAACGAGCCAAGTAGCTCATTTTGGGTTCATTTAGGGTGTTCTTGCTCCCATTTTTCCACCACTCACTCTAAATCATATTTTTAAGTTTTGAACATGTCCTATACCATTCATGTAAGCATCATATGACTTATTTGCTTGACTTTAGGCAAATATAGGTCGTTTTGTAACGAAAACGAACCAAGTAGCTCATTTTGGGTTCATTTTCGGTGTTCTTGCTCCCATTTTTCAACCACTCAATCTAAATCATATTAATAAGGTTTGAACATGTCCTATACCATTCATGTAAGCATCCTATGACTTATTTTCATGATTTTAGGCAAATATAGGTCGTTTTGGAACGAAAACGAGACAAGTAGCTCATGTTGGGTTTAGTTTTGGTGTTCTTGCTCACATTTTTCAACCACTCAATCTAAATCATATTTTTATGATTTCAAAATGTTCTATACCATTCATGTAAGCATACTATGACTTATTTGCATGATTTTAGGCAAATATAGGTCGTTTTCGAACGAAAACGAGCCAAGTAGCTCATTTTGGGTTCATTTTGGGTGTTCTTGCTCCCATTTTTCAACCACTAAATCTAAATCATATTTTTAAAGTTTGAACATGTCTTGTACCATTCATTTAAGCATCCTATGACTTATTTGCATGATTTTAGCCAAATATAGGTCATTTTGGAACGAAAACGAGCCAAGTAGCTCATTTTGGGTTCATTTTGGCTGTTCTTGCTCCCATTTTTGCACCACTCACTCTAAATCATATTTTTAAGTTTTGAACATGTCCTATACCATTCATGTAAGCATCTTATGACTTATTTTCATGATTTTAGGCAAATATAGATCGTTTTGGAATGAAAACGAGCCAGGTAGCTCATTTTTCTATGTTCTAGGTCCCATCTTTCAGCCACTCAATCTAAATCATATTTTTAAGGCTTGAACATGTCCTATACCATTCATGTAAGCATCCTATGAATTATTTGCATGAATTTAGCCAAATATAGGTCGTTTTGGGACGAAAACGAGCCAAGTAGCTCATTTTGGGTTCATTTTGGGTGTTCTTGCTCCCATTTTTGCACCACTCACTCTAAATTATATTTTTAAGGTTTGAACCTGTCCTATACCATTCATGTAAGAATCCTATGACTTATTCGCATGATTTTAGGCAAATATAGGTCGTTTTGGAATAAAAACGAGCCAAGTAGGTCATTTTGGGTGTTCTTGCTCCCATTTTTGCACCACTCACTCTAAATCATATTTTTAAGTTTTGAAAATGCCCTATACCATTCATGTAAGCATCTTATGACTTGTTCAAATGATTTTTGGCAAAGATACAACGTTTTGGAACAAGAACGAGGTAAATAGCTCATTTTGGGCAAATAAATAATTATAATAATATAATAAAATAGAAAATCATCCTTACCTCAAGCTTTGTGTTTAAATCAACACTAGAGTCGGCAAATTTGTTGAGAATCTCAAGCATGTATTTCATTACGTAGTATGCACACTCTGTTCCTCCAGTTTGCGGGGCACACTAAAAAATTATTAATAAAAAATATTTTAATTCAATTTGTATGTTAGTTAAATGTAGCAATATCCTCCAGTTTGCGGGGCACACTAAAAAATTATTAATAAAAAATATTTTAATTCAATTTGTATGTTAGTTAAATGTAGCAATATAATAAACAACACATAAACAAAAGTATTTATCAAACAAGTGTATTAGAGATGTAGTAATATAATTAGCTAAACATAAATTTAATTGAATAACCATAAAATATGAAATTACCTTTGCTTTTAAAACATCAACATAAACTCCTTCCTCGCGATTGTTATAAGGAAAATCCGGCTGCATCTCCCTACCGTTCTTCAATTATACGATGTTGTAGACGATTACACATCCACATATGTACCCAAAGAACAGATAGAGAAATGAAACACAAAAATCTTCCTTAGAACCAAAAAGAAAAAAAGTATTTGCATCCTAAGTGAGATTACATGTGCAACGACAGTCCCAAAACAGGGACTATTTAAGACTTATTCCTAATGAATAAGTCTTGAACGGGTATCTAGGCTTATGAAAATGTAGTATAATACGTAAAAAAGCAATTAACATCATATATTGTCATCCAATGCAAAGTATAAATATTCAATAAAGATTCACAAAATAAAAAAGAAATTCACAAAAACAAACAAAAACGTACCTCAAATTAAAGCTTCCCTACGAACAATAAGTTCAAAATTGAAAAGAAATTCGAACCTCCCTGTCAAAATTGCAAATTTAATTAACTTAAAGCTATTTTGCAATTCACATATCTAAACACCTAAAAAAATGCACAAACTAGCTAGTATACAAATAATAAAACCAAAATTCACAAACTAACAAACATACTAATACATAATGGAATAAATTTGTGAAACTAAAAATTAAAACCTCCTTAATTTGAAAAAAAAATTAGAATCCTAATTAAAATATGCTCAAAATAAAAGAAAAAGAATCACTAACAACAAAAAATCATGAAACTTTAGAAAAATAATAATAATTCAAAGCCAAAAAACAACAATTATTTCAAAATCAAACAAAATTAATAGAACCTAATTAAATTAGGGCAAAAAAAAGGGAAGAACGAAACACAACCACGCACAACCCCGATAGCAGAACAACGGCAGCAACAACAACAGAACAACGGCAGCAACAACCACGGAGCAGCGACAAAAGCAACACAACACACCAGCAGTATATTTGAGCAGCGGCAGCACCAGAGATCTGAGCAACAGCGACGCGAAATTGAAGAAGAACGATGCAGCAGAGACACGGCAGCAGCAGGACCGCTGATGCGGCGGCGGCGGTGGTTGGGGGACGGCGGTGGTGGATAAAGTTGGAGGAGTAATGGGGGTTTGGGGTTTGGAGGGATAGTTTGGGTTTTGAATTTGTGTAAATGTTTAATGGATTGGGCACGACAGCTGCATAACTTTAAAAAAAAAAAAAAGACCTTATTTGTACCGGTTAAAAAAAAACCGGGACAAATGTTAAATTAAAAATAAGTGATTTTTTGTTCCATTTCTTTAATAACCGGTACAAATACATTTTATATGTACCGGTTTATACAAAACCGTAACAAATACAGGGTAACAAATATGATTTTTTCCACTAGTGTTTAGTGACATACCAGAGTAGGTCACCCTCTTCCCTTTAGATCCGCGGAGTACTACTGCTTGATCTCGACATCGGATGGCTGCCTGATATTTGGATAACTAATCCATCTCGAGGATGACATCAAGTTCGACCATAGGAAACTCCTTTAGATTGGCAAGCAATGGCTCTCCTGAAATTATGATAGGAACGTTTTTGTACTCTTTGTGGCAAACGAAGTCTTCATTGAAGGTAATGAAATCACAAAACTCACGGGAGATTCCCCCGATGTTAGCTTTAGACACAAACAAACTAGCAACAAAAGACACAATGGCACCAATGTCAAACAGCACAAAAGCTTGACAACGTCAGGCTGAGCTGCGGGCTCCTCCTGGGTCATGCTGAAGATGCGGTTTCACTTTGGAGCCTTGTTGCCAGTGTCAGCACCTTTCTTCTTTGGGAAAACTATTGACTTTTGACCTGCCTGCCTACATTCATAACATACTATCAGAGAGCCATCATATCCGGGGTCAAGTACCTTCTTGCAGCAGTTGCACAACTTCTGGCTTCGATTCTGATCGGGCTGACTGTACTGTTAAGGTCCCTTGCTAGCTTCAAAGCGAGGCTTCTTAACTGCAGCTGGGGAAGAAAACCCATGTGCCCTCTTTTTGGCGTCCTCTTCATCAGTTATGGCGGCATGAATCTCGAGAACAACTTCATAAGCTCTCTGAAAAGTTTTCGCACTACTGCTGATCACATGAACGTGGATGCGAGGATCCAACTTCTTGATATACTCTTTCACCCTTTCAGATTATGAGTAGATCACAGTTGTGGCGAACCTGGGGAGTTCGGTGAACTTGTCCGTGCAAGCTTGCACCGACATCGTGCCTTGAGTCAGAGTCAAGAATTCTTATTGCTTCTGCCAATGGAGCTCATCTGAGTAGAATCGCTCCTGAAGCTTCTCGACAAGTTCAGGCCATAGACTTATCGGTCCCGGTTCAAGTCATGGTTGGATGGTGCATCACCAATTGTCAGCTTTACCCTTGAAATAAAATGCAGCGATCTGCACTTTTTCCCCTTCCGGACAACCAGTAGCATCGAAAAGCTTCCTCATCTCCCGAACCAAGTTCTCCAAAACCACTAGGTCAGTCGTGCCCTCATAGGTCGAGGGTCGTTGACGAGAAATACGATCAAAGGAAGACTGGTTACTCAGTGATTGAACTCTCCGTTGGGCCAAAGTGAGCATCACATCCTTTAATGCACGACGATGGTCACGAGAACTGATGGATCGAGCAGGAGATGGCATTCTACAAAGGAAATAAACGGTTTAGCATTCAACTAAAAGCACATTAAAAAAAACTAAAATAAATGAAAAATCATTCTTAACCCAGGTCACTACCCAAGTCAACTCACACTAGGGTTCAAGGTTTCTTGATCTAGATTGCACTGATGGTCACATAAACTACTCATTTTTCGGGTTGCTTATGAGGAAGTAATCCTAAAGTTAACCTAGAGCACTGATACCAATTGTAACGACCCGTTTTTGTACAACGACATTAGCAGAAATAACGTTGAAAAACAGGTTGTGACCGATCGATTCATTAAAGGATTAACTATAAACTCAATAAAATAAAAAGCAAACTTATTAAAATAAATCTCAAAAGTTACATTCACCTACTAGAAATCAATATTTCACACACTAAGAAAAGTTCCACAACTCGGAGATAAAATCTAAACTAAAATAATAAAACTATCCTAGGAAGAAACAGAAACAGGTGCCTAGATCTCAACGCTCATCACACCATCCCGACATCACTCCTCAAATTGCTCACCTGTAAAAGTAATGGGGTCCGCTGTCAGTGGCAAGTAACTAAGCTGTTCCACTTAGTAATGGAACCAAGCAACATAAAATGAATGATTAAGTAGCAGGCATGAAAGAACGATATAGATATTAAACATATCATCAAGAAATACTACAACAACGACAAACAACGGAAACAATGGCAGCGGAACACAACAATCATCTCATGAGAAACTAAACGATTATAGGGCTAATTCGACAAAACAATTAGCAATATTAATAACTGTCAATAATATTCTAGGCATGTCCGAAGATGATACAACAAGTTTATTTCCAACTAGGCCTCAAACCGAAACAACAAACAAGACCCAACTCGGCCTTAAGCCGAAATAACAAGCATGACCCAACTCGACCTCAAGTCGAAACAAGAAGTATGAACCAACTCGGCCTTAAGCCAAAATAACAAATATGACGCAACTCGGCCTTAAGCCGTAATAACAGACAAGTCCCCAACTCGGCCTTAAGCCGAAAACACA
This sequence comes from Salicornia ramosissima, assembly GCA_951394345.1. Lineage (NCBI taxonomy): Eukaryota > Viridiplantae > Streptophyta > Magnoliopsida > Caryophyllales > Amaranthaceae > Salicornia > Salicornia ramosissima. Next base: position 39,897,945 of record OX596238.1, read on the forward strand.
AAAATGAGCCCCAACTCGCCCTTAAGCCGAAACAACGAAACACGTCCCCAACTCGGCCTTAGCCGAAACAACATTGACAAGATCGATTCAAAGCGGTATATGACACGATCCAATATTCAAGCAACATGCGACTTGACGCAAAAACACACAAGCACCAATATTCACACATGACTCAACAATATTGAAACATCAAATTATTCAATCATCAACCGGAGTAATTCGCAGAAAGATGAAACAATGTAAAAATAGCCGAATTTAACAAAAAGGTTAGATTTTTATATGAACGCAAGGTTCGATCTTTATCTATGAAATAAGGGCCACTCGGCCTTCATGGACTCAAGTTCGAATCCAAGTAACAAATGTGGATCAAGTTCAAAATTCGAGCTTTTAACCAAGATTCAAAACAGGATTTATCAACGATTCAGAACAGAATTAAAAGAGCAAAGCTTGTCATATTTAGCAAAAAAAATTCGAAACAACAACATTCATAGAATACGCATATCTATTTAACCAACATGATCCAAATTCAAGATTTTGATTACTTTCATCAATTTGCAAAGAAACCTCGAGAAACTTTATAGAAACAGGCAAGAATTCAAGACTTATGCAAGATCATCATAAAGGTCCGATCTTGGTCATCAAGGACCATGTTGGCGCATGAAAATAAAACAAAGATTCAATTTTTATACTTTAATTGCAATCATGAGTTCAAGAAAACTAAAGATCCATGCATTAATCATCAAATTAAGTATCAAGAACAAAGAAAAATTCATGCTTTATGGCTATACTAGTCCACGTATAAATCCATCAATTTAATTAATCCAAGAATTAATTATCTAGCAACAAGATTCATAAGTAGACATCTAATAAAGATTATTTGATTCATAGATACACAAAGATTCATCAGGATTAGCTATTAAATAAGTAAAAATTCATGCTTTAGTTCCTTACATACACATGCATATCACTAGCAAGGAACAATTCAAGAATTCGTTGGTTAGCATCAAAATTCATATAAGATCAACAAGTAAAGTTCATATAATATAATAACATGAAAAGATTAATCAAGATTCATCAAAAAAAAGTAAAAAGTTTGAAAGAAAACAACCTAATCTACATGGTATTACACGCATAACAACATACAACAATCATAATCTATCTAACCTAGTTATCCTATGTTGATTAGTCATAAAACTAAGTACAAAGCTAGTTACCTAATATAAGCAAGCAAAAGTCCGAAAACTCCCTTGTTCCACTTGTAAGTTCAATGTATACTCATGAAGGGGGTTGAATTGAGTATGTGTGTTTTTTCAATCGTTTTCAAAGTTTGTTTATCTATTTGTGAGAACAACGACAGAACAATAAATAAAGAGTAGGGACACAAGGATTTAACGGGGTTCGGCTTCTCAATAAGCCTACGTCCTCCACTCTCTCACCAATATTATTAATCAACTCTGAATAATAACAGGGTTACAACTCAATCAAATGCTACAACTCTGTAACATTCAATTCCCCATCTATTAACTCTAGCAGTTCACTCAGTGTTCACAGAACACTCCCCAACCACTTTCCTCTAAGTTGTTCGAAATACAATATCAAATTCTTCGTAAGTTTTCTCTTAAAGATGGATATGGAGATAATTTTTCTCTATCAATGAACTTCAGAAAATATGACTTTGATTTTCTTTGGAGAGTAAGAGGGTTTCTTGGGTATTTCAAAAGATAGACAATTTTGTAAATGAAAACCGTGAACCCAAAGCATGCATGGAGACTTACCTAAATAACACAAACAATCGCAGCTGACACAATATTACTTGTTTCAGACTTTGTCTCCTTCCACTACATGTAGTGGAAAGTACACTAAAGTCCAAACTAAGTACATTGCATTTAATGAGCTGATTTGGTGTATCATTTCAGCAGCTTTTCCAAAACCTAAGTGATCAAAAATATTTTTCATTTAAAACATTTTGAGGTTAAAAAAATCAATACTAATCACTTAAGTCACGTGCGTAATACTGAGGTCTATTTCCACAGTGGTCTCAGTACTATTAAGTTTATGTCTAATAAAGAGAATTGTTCTTTGCTTGTTCCTTGCATGTTGTTTGTCTGTTCTCTTTACTGGACTTAAACTTTAACCCTTTTTGCTTCCTTACAAAAACAGAAGCCTTATTTTCCTAAGTTTCATTTACCAAGAAGATCCTAAAAAATATAAAAATAAAATGCTCCAAGCTCTTGGCTTCTGATCTTCAAGTATCTCAAGGCTCTGAAGTTCTTCACTTCGAGTGTTGCCTTGGTGGGTCATCAATTGATTCAACCTGTTCATACATAATCATACATAGTAATCAAGTATAGAGAACTGGTTTGTCATCATTCAAATCAAACATGGTTCAACACCACTTGTCACCCACACTCGTCCCAAGCCATGCAACATGCTCCAAAGAATGGTGTTTTGATCAAGGTTGATGGAAGTTTGAGTGTTTGAATGTTCTTTAATGGTTGTATTGATTTGTTGAGATGAAAGAAAATGTTTTTAGTGATTGTTGTGAGGGTGTCGTTAGGATGGCAAAGGAAAGGGCTAAAGTTTATTTTGTGTTCTTGTTGTGATTATAGATTAGAATAGGTGTAGGCTTTATGGGGTTTTTATAAAACGTGATCACTCTTTAGTTGTTGTGGGCTTTCAAAGGGAGAAAATATTATTATGGCAAAGGTCATAGGGGCCGGCTATGAGGGGTAACGAGGCATGACTCGGGGCCAAAACATAAACAAAGATAAAGGGTTTAAGTCTGTTGGCCCAAATTTAATTGAGTTTGGGCTCAATAGGCTTAAACTGCACAATTGAACAGAAATTTATAACCCAAAAATTATGGTTATTACAATAACAACTAACTAACTAAAATGACAATACAACTAACAAATACTAGTACATTTACAAGAATATAGTAGTGTTTATTTACAACATATATAATACAATATCTATATTCCTTACACAATGTTCGTCCACATCCTAAACAACTAGGAAAGCTAATGATTACAATTCAAAATGCATATAGAATTACATTAAACAAGCCCAAAACTAGCCAAATAAAACAAAGGATTAAATGTTGTTCTAGTCGCTTAACGGCTCATGGACCGGATGCATGCCACATCAACTAGTGTATAGTAGTTGATAATTTTTTTTTTCTACTCATGTTTCCTTCGATCGCTAGATAGCTAACTTTTTTCTTCTAGTTATGGAGCTTTATTTATGTTCTAAGGTGTTAGGAGAACATACTTTCCCTTAATTAAGCAGAACTCTGAAATTGGAGGTGATGCTTAAATTTTTTAAGAAAATTGAATAAAGGGGTGAAACGGATTTCTATGTGTAATTGAGAGCAAGAGATATGAAAGAGAGTAAATCTTATTGATCAGAAGAGTGAATGAATTAGTTAGCTTATGACAATATTAAAACAACCTATATATAGAGCTAAAATACTAAACACTAAAATAAACAAGGAATATATCCTCTAATACACTCCCCCCAAGCTTGACAAACATTTTAGACCAAGCTTGTTACATAGGAATTCATGGCTAGATGACACAAGGGGGTTTGGTAAGAATGTAATCCACTTGGTCTGTAGAACTAACATGATGAACATTAATAAATCCTTGCTCTCGAATATAACGCACATCTCTTTTGATATGATTTGTTTTTTTATGAAACATCGGATTATTGGCTAGGTGCTCTGCAGAGATGTTGCCACAAGCTAGAGAAATAGGAAGATGAACTTGCACTTTCAAGTCTTGAAGAAGGCCTTCAACCTAAGACACCTCACTAGCAACACTGGAGAGACTTATATACTCTGCCTCAGTGGAGGATTTTCTATCTGTTAGTTGCTTTTTGGTCTTCCAAGAGATCAGGTGTTGGCCTAAGAAGACTGCATATGTGCTCAAAGATCTGCTTGAGAATGGACAGGAGTCCCAGTCTGAGTCATTGTAAGCTGTGAGAGATAGATCAAAAGCAGCAGAGTAGTACAGGCCATGAGAAGTAGTGCCCTTGAGATACTTTAATGTGTGGAGAACAGCTCTCAAGTGAGGCACCATAGGATGTTTAAAGAACTCAGACAGATGTTGAGTGGCATAAGATAGATCAGGTCTGGTGAAGTTCAGGTACAGCAGTGCAACCTGGCCACAAGTCTTCTAAAAACTTCAGGTTTGTCAATCAAGTCACCTTCTTCTAGGGACAATTTGAGACCAATAGGAAAGGTTTTGCAACAGGTTGGCAATTACTCATACCTGCATCATTTAAAATGTCTAAGATATATTTTCTTTGAGACAGAAAAGTGCCATGTGTATTCCTGTTAACTTCTACTAGTAGACCATTTTCTACTAGTGACTCCAAGAAAGTAATGCATATGACCTAAGTCTTTAATATTAAACATATGATCAAGGTCCTACTTTACTTTATTTATTTGATTAGGAGAACAACCAATGATTAAAATATCATCAACATAAACAATTAAAATCAAAAATTCTTTATTTAATTCTGTAGTAAACAAGGAATAGTCTTGCTTAGATTGAGTAAAACTATGAGAAATTAGGAAAGTTTTAAGCTCCTTATTCCATTTTCTAGGGGCTTGTTTTAAGCCATAAAAAGTTTTTTTTTTAATTTGCACACCTGACCAACTTTGGCTTTAGTATACCCTGAAGGAGGTATCATATAGACCTATTCATCTAAGTGACCATGAAGAAAGGCATTATTCACATCCATTTGAAAAATTGGCCGACCTTTCGTAGTAGCTAAAGCAGTTATAATCCTAACTGTAGCTAGTTTAGCAACAAGAGAAAAAGTCTGATTAAAATCTTGACCCTCTCTTTGCTGGTAACCAGTAGCAACCAATCTTACTTTGTACCTTTCAATGGTACCATCAGGATTTAATTTTGTTTTAAATATCCATTTAACTAATAGCATGTTTTCCTTTAGGTAATTCAGTTAAAGTCCACGTTTTATTATTTTCAAGAGCTTGAAGCTCTTGATCCATAGCTTTGATCCATTCTTTACTGTTTTTAGCTTGTCTATAGGACTTAGGATCAACAACATAAGAGGTGTCCACAGTGAAACTTTGAGATTCAGAAGAGGTAGGATTCTCTGTGTGTTTGTGAGGCATATAAGCACAATCATAATCATTTACTTTTGTTGGAGGTTTAACAATTCTAGCAGAGATCCTAGGGCCACCAACTGATGAATCATCATGATTTATTTTATGTGTGTTTTCAACAGGAGAAATGCTATGTAATTCATAGTTTAAGGGATTGAGATTACCTGTAGAAGAAGTATCAAGATGATCATGTAGAAATTGTGTCTCAACAGAAGCTAGACTAGATCAGTTTTGTTCCGTATCTTCTGTCTGAAGAACATAATTTTCATTGTTCTGCCCTGCAGATTTGTTAGTACTAGGCATAACAGTATCATCAGCAGTATGCATGGAAAACATATCATTATCATTAGTAGCTTGTCCCATACTGTTTCCTTCCCTTAAATTGGTTTATTTGAGCCAAATTCTGCCCTATCATGCTCATGAGTTCCTAAAGATATTAAAGAAAAGTTAACACTATCCTTCCATTTTGTATCCTCTTGAAAAGGGTAAATATGCTCATATAACTTTACATCTCTAGACATAAATGCAGTTTTCTTATCCATATCATAGATTTTGTATCCTTTTTGACCTTTGGATAACCAATGAAAATCCATTTTCTAGCTCTGGAATCCAGTTTGTCTTTAGATTTATCAATATTAGTGGCATAGCACAAGCACCCAAATATCCTAAGATTATCATAGGTGGGTTTAGTGTCAAACATAACTTGGTATGGAGTTTTCCAATTTAATATTTTTGTAGGGAGCCTATTAATGAGATAAGTGGTTGTCAACACACAATCTCCCCAAAATCTTTTTGGCAAGGAAGCTTGAAACCTTAAAGCCCTTGCTACCTCAAGTAAGTGCCTGTGTTTTCTCTCCACTCTCCCATTTTTTTATGGAATACCTACCATAGATTTTTGGTGAATAATTCCCTTTTTAGCTAAAAGTTTGAGACAAGATTGATTAAAGAATTATGTGCCATATGATCACTTCTTATAACTTTAACTTTCTTACTAAATTGAGTCTTGACATCATCTAGAAAATGAGTTATAACTTGTAGAACTTGTTGTTTATTATGTAACAAGAAAGTCCAAGTGACTCTACTGAAGTCATCAAGTACAGTTAAGAAGTATCTAGCACCACTAATAGAGAGAACCCTATATGGTCCCCAAAGATCCATATGTATAATACCAAACAAGCCATAAGCCCTTGAGGAACTTATAGAAAAAGGCAATTTATGCAACTTAGCACAATCACAAACATTACATTTCTATGAAGTCAACCTAGAACAATCACACTCCTCTATGTATTTCATCTTAGAAAGAGATATGTGACCTAATCTAGCATGATACAAGTGTAATCTATCATTTTGTTTATTTGAGCCTTTTGTATTTCCCAAGAAATTGCTCACATGATTCTTTTCCTTAACTACATTATTACAAGCATTATTAGCACTACCATTATTAGAAACTCTTAGACAATAGAGGCCTTGCACCTTCTGTCCTGTTGCCACAATAGCTCTACAATGGTCCTGTAAAACACAACCAGTTTTGGTAATCACAACCTGCAAGTTTGCCCTTTCAACTAGTCTACTAACAAGTAAAAGGTTATGTTTAAATTCCTCAACTAACAAAATAATTATGTAAGATGAGTTTAGAATAAATATGAACTGTACCAGCCCATTCAACCAATTTTTTTACTACCATCAGGCAAACCTACATACTCTAATACTAGTAGCTAATTTTCTTTTATCATACAACAAGTTTGAATCAAAGGCCATGTGATCACTGGCACCTGAGTCTATTATCCATAGAGTATTGTCAAAAGAAATAGACATAGAAGGATTCTTTGATTCCATAGTTGCAGAATTTGCATAGGCAAGGATGGAGGACTCAGATGAGTTGGTGTTCTTGCCTTTCATGACTTTGATCACTTCCTTGCAAAAAGAAGGCACCATTTTGTTATTGACAATTTCATTATCACCAGCATCCAGAGGGCTATCATCCTCAATATCTTCAATAGTCGCATTGGCAGCAAGTCCTGTCTTGGCAGCACCATTTTTCCCATTTTTCAAAGCATGATACCAATCTGGGTATCCAATCACTTTAAAGCATTGATCAGAGTTATGACCTTTTTCTTTACACACATCACACTTTCTATCCATCTTATCCTTCCTCCAATCCTTTTTTACCTTGAATCATGTTTCTAGGAATGTTGTTTTGACTCCTTACACCACCATACTCAAATCTTTTTGCAACAGCTAATGCACTTGACTCAGCTAAATTCATTATTAAGATCACTCACTTCCTTTTGCTTCTCAACTTGTAACACAATTGAATAAGCTCTATGGATTGTAGGCAGTGGATCCATTGATAGTATATTAGTCACAACATTATCAAATCCACTGTTTGATCCCATAAGAAATTGCATAAGCTTATCCTCTTGCTTAATATCACTCCTAGTCTTGACATACCCACAAGTACATTTGTCAAGAATCCCACAAGAACATATAGGTTTCTTCCTTAAGCTAGACAATGCATCCCACAATCTTTTCATTTTCCCAAAGTAAGAGATCAAAGAAAGGTTTTCTTGTTTCAAATTGGCTATATCTTTCTTAAGTTGAAACACCAAAAGGGCCATTAATTTGACCAAAACGATCCTTAATATCAGTCCATAGTTCCACAGCTGTCTCAACATAATCAAAATCCTCAGCAAGTTCACTCGACATGGAACTCAAGATCCAACCATGTAATTTCCCTATTTCCATTTATTAAAATCTTTATGAGTTGGTTCAGGTTGCACAATAGACCCATCAATTAGACCTAATTTGTTCTTAACACCTAAACTCCTAACCACATTTCGACTCCACCTCATGTACTTTGTTCCATTAAACACTACCTTAGTCACAGCAGAAGTAGGATTATTAGATATTGCTACAAATAAAGGATCAGTAATACCTTGACTTTGAGCATCTTGAACTTCAGAATCTGTAGTGGACGAAGCAGCCATAACTCCAAGCAATTGAGAACACGAACACACTCTTGTTCGAGAAGAGAAGAACCAAAAAATTAGAGGAGAATAACGCAATTCAGCACGAATTCGACCTAGAAATTTGAAAGAAGAGACTCAGATTGAAGAAAGAGGAAGAGAAGAAAATCACGAATTAAACCCAAGATTTGGGCAAATGCTCCCATGCGTTGTAATTGAAAGCAAGAGATATGCAAGAGAGTGATGTAATATGAATAGCAACTACAAGAGGGGGGGTGAATTGTAGTTGAGGGAGTTTTTGACTTTTTAGCGGAATTAGAAGTACAAACTCGAATGGAAGAATAAACAGAAATAAAGACAGAGAGATTTAACCTACAAGGAAAACTTCCTAGGCCCAGTTAGGAAGAAAAACCTTGACCACGAGGGATTTTGACTCTAGGACTTCTCTTATTAATATAGGCCAACGACTCTGTTACAACCTATATAGGATCTTTCTCTATTCTCAATCGTTCCTCTAGGAACTTGTTCCCCCTGACACCAGTTCCCCCTGAACTGATGCTACGAACTTACTAAAGTTCGACTTTTTCTCACCTCAGATTTCGAATGAAATCTGAATTCTCTCTTCTTCTTTTTCTGATTACAATCAAATATTCTCTTTTGATTTTTCTTCTCTCACCCAACCCTTATCACTAATGAATTACAATTGAAACACTAAGGAAATGAAAATTCAAAGAACATTTCGAATTATTTTTCTCTTGAAAATCTTGATCTCTGAATTTTTGTTGTTGATTGTGGTATCTGAATTCTGGCAGCAACCTTGTATTTATAGGGCTTCAAAATGATTAACTTGGAGAGCAAGAAAACCACGTATCATGGGTAGCAATGCCACGTCAGCCATGTCCTCCAATCATGCTTGACCTAGACAAAATATAAAACAAAGAAAAAGAACTAACCCTAAAATAAGACTAGATACATTATTCCTAATCAAACCTACTAATAAAAAAAAATTAAAAATAAATGAAGAAAGACTATCCTACTGACTTTCTAAACTCACGTAAAACAAAAGGAAACGGTTTTTTTTTTAATTTTTTAATTTAAAAATTAAACTCCTACTAACAACCTAGTAAGCAACAAACTAACCACACTCCTAAATATTAGTATGACCAAAGACTAACTAACAACCCACTAAGTCAAACACTAATATTGTGGAGAAGACTAATTCATAAATTTAAAACTAATACCTACTACTAACAAACAAAACAAACTTTTACTAAGTACATAATAATATTATTCGGCCATTAGAATAAAAAACGGACCAACTAACATTACTAACCCTAACTACATATACATAAACTAAATAAAATATATTAGTTTAAGTATATAACTTATATAAATAGTCGAATAGCCCCACCGAAATTTCCTGTACCACATACAAAGATTAGTATTCAAAAGCAAAACAATATAACATAAGAGTTAGAATATAAAATATATTTATTCTAAAATTAGATACTCCTCTAATTTTATTCTCCATAAATATATTCTATAAGAAACACATATATATTAAATGAAATATATTTAATATGAATTTGACACTTATCAAATTCATTCTCTATAAATATACGACATAAAATATAAAATATAAAAGATGAAATAAATTTAATTTCAACCAAAATTACTTTTAGTTGATTCTCCTTAAATCTATTTAATCTTTATTCTCTGGATTATATTGTCATCATCAAAAGTTAAGGTTCAACAGAGAGTAAATCTTATTGATCAGAAGAGTGAATGAATTAGTTAGTTTATGACAATATTAAAACAACCTATATATAGAGCTAAAATACTAAACAGTAAAATAAACAAGGAATATATCCTCTAATACACTAGGCTCACATCACGGCAAAACTTAGGTCTGAATGCATTTGTGGGTTATTTACAAGATTTTGTGCACATCACAGGGATAAGTTTATAGGCCAGGAAAAAAAGTAACATGGCTTATTTTAAAAATTTATGGTATATCATGAAACATGTTATTTGGTGACATTTTGGGTAATATACACACATTGTGGTTTGCTGAATATAATGGTTGGGGCTAAATTAATGGTCCAGTCATGACATGAAACTTTGCTTTCACTGTAAGGAACGAAAGATCTTATAAGTAGTACACACATATTAAGATCTGATCTAGGCCATGCCAGTAATAATTTTCTTCTACACGTTGAAAATTTCTTCAATAATATTAAATTATCACTACGTATATATATAGTTTTTTACTTGACAAATATTGATCGAACTCACAAACAAGTTTATCGACATTTACACCTCATTCTCACAACACTTTGTAGGAATAATTATTAATTTAAGTACAAAAACCATACATTATTGCCCACCCTTTTTGTTCTTAATTAAATATAAAGAAATTTGAAACTAACTTTCCACTGTGAACCAACATTAATATTACGAAAAAGACAGCATCATTACAATGATCAATGTGAATGATTGAGGCAAAGAATAAAAAATTGTATTAGCACCTTTAATTCATTCACTAATTGAATCATTCTAAAATGATTTGTAAAAGATAAAGTAAATTATTTCCCTTTAGTGCGCTAACTAGATCCTCATAAACCCACGAACTCCCCTTCTTTATACATTTATTTTTAGAAGCTTTTTTTTTATTATACCGTGTCACAATAGTGAAACCAGATTTTCTTAAAAATTATAAAAATAATCTGTAAAAATTATTGAAATTATATAAAAAGTTATCAAGTTTTTTATACTTACATAATTATTTATATGTTTTTGTTACTTTGTCCAATTTTTCACTTAATTTTTTTAGCGAAACTTGATCTTATGTGAAACCATATCACCAAAGAATTAATTGGTATTTATTTTATGAGGAATGCTAAATTCATTCTCAAAAACCATCACTCTCATCCCACTCTCACTCTCTATTTGACATGTGGCATGAGAAAAACAAAACCCAAATTTTTTATGGCCCTGTTTGGTGATTAGAGTTTAGAATTTGTGGTTAAAGGATTACTTTTTGTTTAGAAGATTCCTAGTAATTTAAATAATTACGTTGATTGTGTAAAGGTGTTTGCTAACACATAACTGATTGCTTAGAGTTTTGTTATGTGAAATGACATTTTTGAAAATAATTTGTTAGGTTTAAATATGTGGAAAAAATTGTCACTAAATTGAGTTTACCTCTCTCCAAAACTATACAGAAAAAGCTGCTCAACTCAGCTTTTCTATTTTTAAAGAAAGTTTTGATTAAAGTTTTTGCTAAAAACTCTTTTAAAACTCTATCTTACCAGACACTCAAATTAAAGTTTTCATTCGTCAAAACTCTGATTTTCCCCAAAAACGAACTCTCTACAAAATGCTCTTCATAACTTTTATGCCACATGTTAAATGAAATGTGAGAGTGAACGTTTTGATAGTGGGTTTAACATTTCTCTTATATATTTTTATTCAGCAAAGCAACCTGCACTAGCTGTCCCTCTAGCTCATCTCATCCTTTTTCTCTTTCCCTCTCTCTATATATAGTAGCACTTACTACTTTATAAACTCTCATACCTATCCAACATAAAACACCCACAAAACTAACCAACCAACCAGCAGCGTACAGAAGCATGGGCCCCACCCACATGGCGGCGAACGTCACCACCGTGGACTGCCATAAACAAGTCCGGTCGTGGCGGCTCCTCCGTGCCGTGATGGAGCTTCTTATCCCCACTTGCAATTGCTCTTTCATCCAACACCACCCTCATAACAAACCCACCCCTCATTCACCACCACCACCACCATCATCATCATCATCAAGATCATCATATTCATCAACAACATCATCATCAACATTTCTTACGGGAACAATATACGGGTACAAAAAAGGAAAAGTAAAATTCGGGATACAATCAAATACAAGCTCAATATTATTAATAGAACTAGCAGTTCCAACAACAATTCTAGCTCGTGAAATGAGAGATGGGGTATTAAGGATAGCCTTAGAGTCCATTAGTAATAATAATAATAATAATAATAATAATAATACTAATAATAATAATTATAATAATAATAATAGTTCATCATCATCATCACTTCTTGAGATGCCAGTATGGAAAATGTACTGCAATGGAAGAAGAGTAGGGTTCGCAGTAAAGAGAAAACCATGTAAAGCAGATATGGATTTTTTCAGGAAAGTCAAGAATGTGGTTGTTGGTGCTGGGATTGTTAAGGGTAAAGAAATTGGGTGTAATAATGATGATGATATTATGTATTTAAGGGGTACTTTTGAGACATTTCGTGGTTCTTCTCATGCTCAATCTTTTCACTTGATTGATCCTGATGGTAATGTCAATCAAGATCTTAGCATCTTTTTTCTTCGATCCCTTTAATTTGATCATCCTTTTTTTTTTTTTTTTGTTGTTGCTAATATCTGGCAAATCGGTCTGTCAGGTGGGTCGGTCAAAAACGGGGTTAATTCATAACAGGTTTCAGGTTGGTTTTTCTAGTTGATGACCCACTTTTTTCTAGTGGGTTATCGGGTGACCAGCGGGCCGGGTTTATTTTTGACAAGTCTACACGTATGCATGGTTTTCTTTTGGCCGAGAATAAGCAGAACTTTGGTCAATACTACCTAACTAACTCAACCTTTTAAATATTCAGATTTAAGCTAGCTTTGTTGTCACTATAAGTCAAATGTTACTCCAGGTTCTTGTTATTAAAATTGGACCTATATTTAGATTAAATGATATCAAGATTAGCTTAATTCTGAATTTTTTAAAAAATGTTGGCTTACTCGTGGAATGACTCAGCATCACAGTTTTATTTTTTTTATTTTTTTTTTCGCTTGTGTTTTTTAGTGGGTACAAATCTATTTCTCCGATCACTTTTTTAGCTGCCAAAATGTGTTTTGGTAGTTGCTGCTTGGGAGAAAATATTGTGAAGCTAATTGAATGTAATGTACTCCGTCCGTACTTTATTGTTTGCCCCATATTGACTTTTGGCACTGTTCATTTGGTAACTTTGACTCTCTATAATTTTATACATATAAGAAAAAATATAGTCAAATGGGATCTCGTTTGATTCAGCTCAATGTGTACTTTTTTAATATGCAATTTATATAATTTTTTAATACATGTATATAAAGATATTTTTGTTTAAAGTTGTGTCTCGGGAGATGAGAAAAAGTAAATGGGGCAAACAAAAAGGGATAGAGGGAGTAGTAATTGTTAGCCTGTGTTACGTACGTGCTTAGTGTACGCATAAGTTTTTACCTGTATAGGGTTGTTTTATTGTTTAAAGAAATGTATGGATCAGTGAAATTATAATGAAAAATTAGATCTTTATTATTGTTCGAATTTGAGTTAATGAACATTCATGCACTATGCATTGTTGGTCTAAAAAATCTTTCGGAAATTCTACCTGGTACCATTGTAGTTTTGCCTTTTCTATATGGTACCCAATTTTAATTTTTTGTCCACATGGTACCACTGTAATATGTGTTTGGTCTCTATCGTGACACTTCCGTTAGATTTAACGGTTTAAGCTTTTTTTGGCTCGATTTATACATATTCTTTTACGTATTTTAGTGTCCATATATGTATTTCTATGCATATTTAATATGAATACGTATTTTTATACACATCTTATATGAACTATGTATAAATATATTTTTTAATGACACGTAATTTGAGGCTCGAAACGGATCCTTTAAGGGTGGGGTTTAAATGATCGAGACAATCAGGGAATGCATTTCTGGGCTAATTGGGTCATTTTTTGCAAATTTCGACATCGAAACGGACCCCTTAAGGGTGGGCTTAAAATGACCTGTAAAACATTGACCCGCAAAAAAAGTCCGTTCAAGGTTTTACGGGTCATTTTAACTCCATCCTTAAGGGATCCGTTTCGAGGTTGTAATTTGCAAAAAACGACCTGATTAGCCTCGAAATGTATTCCCAAATAACCTCGAAATACGTATAAATCAACGTAAAGAAAGCTTAAACCGTTAAATCTAATGAAAGTGTCCCGGCAGGGACCAAACACAATTTACAATGGTACCATGTGGACAAAAAATTAAAATTAGGTACCATATAGAAAAGAAAAAACTACAGTGATACCAGGTAGAATTTCCCAAAATCTTTTCTGATCGAGTAACATTTTCCACAGCACCGTCAAATTTAGTTGGCTAGCTTGTTTTTAGGTGGTCAACAACGTAATCCTATCTCTATTTCAAATTATGTTCAACTAATGCGGTTTGACATGCATGTATTATGGTTCAAATAAAGTAATTAATTAGATTTCATTTGGTTGGAGTATATATTTCCTCTCAAAATTAATCTTCCTAGGAAATAGCGAAATCAAATTGCAAAATGATAAGAAATTATAATTTCAAGGAAAATTGAAATTCATATGAAATATAGAGAATTAACCTACATCCCCTTTAATTTGGTGAATGCAAATTTATGTCCTAATACAAATATGTACGGTGAACTAAACACAAGTACTTATTTCTTATAATGTGGACAAGGGACGTTATTTCTCATGACGTAAGACTTCCAGTAAGAATTAAATTCCTATGATGAACAAAACGAACTCTTTGAATACATAAAATTAATGTGTTAAAGTTACAAGTGTACTATATTAACCTTGAAATAATTGAAAAAACCTTTGGTTTTTTTTAAGCAAATAGAGAGGGACATACCCCTAAAAAAAAAAACCTACGTAACAAATGTATGGGGGAAGGCAACTCCACGGTTGTCTTCCTCAACAATACGAGCTAACTCGGAAAGAAGGGGATTAGACCCTTTGAAGTTGGTAGATTTCAGCAAATCAAGACTAAACAAATGCAAATCAATGGCTACAATAAATTCACCTAAAAAATAAAAGTAAAATACAAAATAATATAAACTCTCACTCTGAAAACTCTACAAAAGCTTTAATTCGAGAGGATCCCAAGTCATATACTTAGGGTCCGTTTGGTAAGGCGTAATATGATTTCCTAGAAAACTATTTTCCTCATTTTACGATGTTTGGTTGGACTAAAAATTCAAGTGGAAAAGTTAGAGTGTAAAATTTTTTTACACCATAGTTCAAAACGTTTTCCTCCATAATCAAAGGAAAACTATTTTACATTCTCTATTGTATATTCTCATAATTCATTTTCCATTGAACCAAACAATGGAAAACTCTTTTCAAAATGTGTTCTCCGTTGTAAAATGATTTTCATGGAAAACAATTTTACATTGAAAATGTTTTTATGCTCTATCAAACGGACACTTAGTATATGTAGGCTCGACATACAATAAACCAATAAGAAAGATAAGAAAATGGGTGTGAAATATCCCGTAGGATGGTTTAGGAGTTTTAAGGTGAAGGAACACTCTAGAGGGGGGGTGAATAGAGTATTTAAAAATAATCGATTTAAGTTAATTAAAAATTTAATCGAATATTAAAAGTCTTTTTCAAGTTCTTGAATTTTAAATCCAAATATTAGAAATACTAGATTCGATGTTTTCGAGATGATATTCAAAATCTTCGAAGATAGTTTTCCGAACTTTGTATTTATCAACTTGTAAAATTTAATTAAATAATTTAATATACTTAAATGTTTTCG
This sequence comes from Salicornia ramosissima, assembly GCA_951394345.1. NCBI lineage: Eukaryota > Viridiplantae > Streptophyta > Magnoliopsida > Caryophyllales > Amaranthaceae > Salicornia > Salicornia ramosissima. The sequence goes on from OX596238.1 coordinate 39,913,660, forward strand.
AAAGTGTTTTAGGAACAATAAATAAAATGCGTAAAATAAAGTGCAGAAAAATAAAAGAGACAAGACAAAAGGATTTGGTTCGAAGTTCGGCTCTAATAGCCTACGTCTCCGCCTAGAGTCCACGACCCTAGGCTTTAAACCACTCCTTAATTAACTACTCCTTAGAGACTTAGAGTTTTGAAGTACAAGAGTCAATCCGTCGCCCCCTACTTCTCCGTAACTCCCTCACTACACTCCAACCTCAATTAACATAGTTAACTTAAAGAGATTTCTCCTTTACTTTTTTTCTTTACTCTTTTTTTTTTTCTTTCTTGAAAACGCACTCTAGTAAAACCTTTTATAATTCAAGGTTCTACTTTACAATAAAATTTCTCACCAAAAAAATAATCTTAGAAAAAACCTCACAAAATAGTGCTTAAAATTGCTAGCACAAAAAAATAACAAAGTAGTAGAACTTCTGCTAGTCTATTACAACAAAATTAAAGGAAAAAATGAACACTAATTAATCAAAGCTTTGAGATGATCTTCGAAATTCTTGAATGCTTTGATGAAGGGTTTTTTCACTTGTAAAGATTGTAGAATGATTTTTGGTGGTATTATAAGAACAATTTCTCTCCTTTTTAATTTTTGAAAAAATTATTTTTTTATGAAAGTGTAAGTATGAATATTTTGAGAAGTATGTTTTTAATGAATGGATGATCAAGGTTTTGGCTCTTTGAAATAGAACACTTTAGAGAATATGAATCTTAGATAGAAGAAATGTTGGAGAGAAAGTTGTGATTTTTTGTTTGTGTTTTGGCCTTGTATTTATAGGTGAAAGATGACCAAAAATTCTGAAAAAATACTCCTTGGACAGCCAATGTATTTGGAGCAAGAAATCATTGATTTCTTTGTATTTTTGGCTAGGATCAACTTTGATATGATAATTTGAAATGTTGTCTTATTTGCATGATTTGATTTGCTCTCTTGCCTTGATTGAAGCTTGAAAAACATCCTCCTTGCTTTGCTTAGGAAACCATCCAAAATTTGAGAAGATAATATTTGATTTTTTTGCTCATCTTTTTTGAATTCAACATGTTGAGACTTAATTGTTGCCTTAATAAAAAGATTATCATATCTCCTTGATTTGCTTGTATAAAATTAATTGCATAATTTGAATAATTTTCTTGCTTGCAAAGATGATCAAATATTCCTTGATTTGCATCATATAAACTTGCTTAAATTTACTTAGGGGATATTTGTTTTGATATAAAATAATTTTAGCATATGAAATAAAATAATTAAGTAGATTATAATATTCAAAGATTGAAAAGATGATCTCTGAACAACCTAAAGAGTGGCCGGTTATGAGCGGCATAATTGGGAGGATTATGATCTTATTTTTCAAAATGATTTATTCATAAGATAGTTTAGGAAAAAATATTAGATCATATAGAAAAATAATTAATTACAATAATATTTTTGCACTTCCCTTAAGAACCATCCAAAAAGGCATGGATGACAAAATAATTTTTTCATAACTAAATAAAAATGATCAAGTAAATAAAGCACTTGGAAATGTGATCAATTTAATTAAGGAAGTATTTTATATAAAGTCTGTTTTATGAAAAGATATTTAAAATTATATCCCTTTATTAGTCCAATTTTATTTGGTCCATATGAATTCAATTAGGGATATTTGATCAACTTTATTCCTTGCAAAAAAAATGTTAGAAAAAACATATGTATATATGTGTACTTTGGTACATATATATAGGTTAGTCCAATAATAATAATAAGCACAATATTGCAAGTGAATAATAAAAAAATAAGTATTTTTTTTTAACTTTGAACAAATAAAATATTAATTGTAATTTGAATTGTTGATGTACATAAACTTTGTCCTTTCAACATTTGATTTAAACCATTTAAAATATTACATCAAGGCCTTAAGATCCAACAATCTCCCCCTTGATGGAAGACAAAATTTATGTGCATTAAAAATTCAAAAAGGAATTCGATTATGTTCAAAGTGAAAAATAAAATAAGATACAAAGAAAAAAAGGCCGATAAAAAATGCACTTTTTCTCCCCCTTTTGTCTTACATCAAGACAAATTGAGAGAAAGAGTTGTGGATCAAATACATATGATCACTTTTTATTTGGGTTATTGATTTTGAGCCCAAGGAATATTGATTATTCCATGAAATTCAAAAACAAATTAAACCTTAAAATTTTTTTTAAAAAAAGTAAAAAAAAATCTCCCCCTAAAATTATGCATCCATATTTAACATACCAAGCTCATGTTTAAGAAAGTTGAATCTTTCTTCGGGTAGTGGTTTGGTAAATATGTCTGCTAATTGAAATTCCGTGGGGATAAAAGAGATAGTAATATTACCTTTTTCAACATGATCACAGAGAAAATGATGATGAACGTCGATGTTCTTAGTCCGTGAATGATGAACGGGATTTTTAGTGATGGAGATAGCACTTGTGTTATCACATTTTATAGGAATATTCTTTAGATCCATTCCGAGGTCTTGTAATTGTTGGCTGATCCAAAGTAATTGTGTGCAACATGCTCCTGTTACAATGTACTCTGCTTCGGCGGTCGAGAGTGCTACGGAGTTTTGCTTTTTGGAGTGCCAACTAATTAAGGTGTAACGACCCGACTTTTTAAACTGTCGATTGACGAAGGAAATCAACATACGGATCATTACTTAAACAATAAACTTAATATTAATTAAATATTCAAAACTAAGGCTTCTTTTATTAACTTAATAATCAAAATCCAAAAGTCTACAAACGATAAAAACTAAATTACATAAATTAAAGATGTCTTTCCCAACAGGCTGGGATAATTACTAGCATAAAAGTCTTATTGAAACTCTAAATAAACTAAGGTTAAACTACAGATCTCAGCCACACAAAGCCCAATCTAGCGAAAGCCCGTTCTAAGCTGCTGCATCATCACCTGAAACTGGGGGGGGGTCCAACGTCAGTGGCGAGTAACTAGGCTGTCCCGCTTAAATGAGGGACCGCTAACCACATAATCGCATAGAATCGTACACGAAAATCACACGTAAACATATAACATTGCATACAAAAATACATACAGTGTACGTATAAAAATACGTACAAAAATACGTATAAAAATACGTATAATAATACCTGCAAAATACGGTTAGAAATGCGTACAAGAATACGTATAAAGAACGTATACAATACGTATAATAGTACCTGCAAAATACGGTTAGAGATACGTACAAAAATACGTACACAATACAGGTACAACATACAAATACATACACTTATACATACATACTTAAGTCATACAAATACAGATATACACAACGGAAGACTTATACTATTCGTAGTACGTTGCGTTTCATTCTTATCTTATATTATAAATATTCATATAACTTAGTTATCATTATTTCATGACATATCATTCTTTATCTTATCTTAACATAACTTATCATACATCTTACTTATACATCTTAACTTATCATATTTCTTAACTTCTTAGCGGACCGGTCTTTATAGCTCGTAGTGAACCTTTGCGTCCACAACTTTCCTAAAACATGTCGGGGTGAACCTTTGCGTCCCACCCGTAGCCCTCCTTTGCGAGAACTAAGCCTAAGCTATGGCCATAACCCCTAAATAGCCCTCCTTTGCGAGAACTACTTAGACGACTACATATCCTAGAATCAAGAACTGCGCAGATACCGCAGTCTGGCAGTGGCAACGACTTAACCCGATTGATAACCTTTGCGTTATCGCAGGGGCGTCCTATCTTATTAACCCGATTGATGACCTTTGCGTCATCGCAGGGGCGATCTTAACTTATTAACTTTCTTATATCTAGAAGTACTAGGTGACCGTAATCGGGAATGAAATGTTCGAAGTCCCAAGAAAGAGAGGTGCGGCACGTATATTGACCACCTTAAATACCAAGTCTTTCCTAGCCAGAGATCGAAACAAATCAATTACCCTTTTACTCTATTTCCTTTCCTTCCCTAATAATATCTTATTATACTTTACTTCTTATAGTAACTTATCCCTACTGACTTCCTTTAATAATATAATAACAATAATTATTAGGGTGACTGATATAATAACTATCCTGAAATCCTTTTATTATTATTATGTTACAACTTATCCCTGATAGTTCCTTTAGTAAATATTAAATATTATAATAATAATATTAATTTCTAAAATTATCCCAATTTTATTATAAGTCTAAATTAAACTATAATTGATCAATATAAATTAGGGCCACTCGACAAAACATAATAAACACATAAAAATTAAATAAATTCATAAATTCATCATATAATTAATTAATAAATTACATAAAAATTACAATTAATTACATAAATTACCTAAAACATGATAAAAATTCTATTCCTCAAATTTTACTCCACCCGACATTTTCATATAATTTACCAAAAATTTATACTTTAATACAATTATCATAATTAATTAAATAAATTCAACGATAACAAATAAATTATACAATTAATATTAAATCATCAAGATCAATCAAGAACAAGATCAAAATTAATTCTTTTTATGCATAACATCACACGGCATTCTGGCATATTAAAATCATCAAGATTAAATCCAAGAATTCAACAATAACATGTTTTAATAATTTAATCACACTATATTACACAATCTGATTTAAAGAATTAAATTAAAAACCACCGTCAAAAGGTCTCGAATAATCTGTAAATTTTGATGGAAGCTAGATATAGGTTCAAGGTTTAACGTGCATAAATTTCGTCCAAAAATAACGTCATTTACTATTTTTAAGTGATTTTATAACTAACAAATCAGATTAGGCTGAATTCAGTTTCAGATTTTTCTGCCATAGAAAACGAACTTTAAAAATTACGAAAATTTAACACAAGCTGTGAAACACTATTACTGACTTCCACCTAAAATTTCATAGCCATCCGAATTGATTACGTGTCTTGAATAATTCGTAAACTAAATCTGGACAGTTTTACTGGTTTGAAAGATTAAATTATTTCAAGCAAGAAAAGGACGAATTTTGTCACAAAATAAATCATGATTCATAATAAAACAATAAAGAAACTCCCACGAAAAATTAATCAAGAAATAACAAGATTTGATTAAGAAATAAATTCATACAAATAATTATTAAACAATTAAAGATTTCAAGAAACTACATAAAATGATCAAGAAAATTTCATAATAATTCATCACATGATTCGAAATTCTTAACCTTAACATGATACTAATTCCTTTAATTTTCCTAACCATTTTCATGATTTAATCCTAATTAACTATGTGGGAAACTCGTACCAAATTTAAAAGAGATAGACTAGTTACCTTAAATCGCTAAAAATTCCAAGAAAATCACCCTCTTGGTGATTGAATACACACGGCTAGAGAGAGGAAAATATTAGGGTTTTGGAGAATTTTTTTAAGTGAGGTAGATTAATGGATCATAAAAGGATTTAACTAGTATATATAATAAAAAAAAATAAAAATAAAAATAACCTAACAACTAACAAGGGGGAGCCGTGAGAGTTGAGGGAAATAGGGGGAGAGGGAGAAATTTTAGGAAGACTTAGTTTAGGGGTTGACTAGGTTTAAAAATAATTTAATTCATTATTTAATTTAATTAATTCAAATAATAGAATTGTCCAATTAATTAAATAAATCAAAAAGAAAATAATTGTTGGCCCATACTTAAGGGGGCCGGCCAAGGGAAGGTGATTGGGTCATCGGGCCCAATTTCGGGATCAGAAAAGAAATAAAATGAAAACAGTCCAAATAAATGGGCCCTTTTGGAATCAGAAAGTTAAAATAATATAAATAACCCGCGAAATTTTCTGGCCCTAAATTTCAGGGTATTACATAAGGATTGCCCTAATAGTTGACAACATCCGGAAGTGTTTTTCCTGTCTATTTTATATCCTACAAAATCTGCATCAGAAAACCCAACCAGATCAAAGTTGCCATTCTTCGGATACCAAAGACCTAAGTCCTTAGTACCGTTCAAATAGCGTAATATCCTTTTTACAACAGTTAAATGGGATTCTTTTGGATTAGACTGAAAACGAGCACAAAGACAAACACTATACATGATATCTGGTCTACTAGCCGTAAGATACAAGAGTGAGCCGATCATACCTCGATAAACTATTTCACTAACCGGCTTACCGTTTACATCTTGGTCTAGACACAACGTTGAGCTCATGGGAGTTCTTGCTTCTTTTGAGTTTGATATATTGAATCGTTTAAGAAGCTCCCTAGTGTATCTGCCTTGATTGATGAAAATACCGTTCTTTTCTTGTCTTACTTGTAATCCAAGAAAGAACGTCAATTCGCCCATCATACTCATTTCCAACTCCTTGCTCATCATGTGTGAAAATTCACTACACAGGGATTTGTTAGTAGCACCAAATAATATATCATCCAACATAAATTTGGACTATTAAAATATCATTTCCTTTGGTTTTTAAAAAGAGTGTTTTGTCAACCAATCCTCTTTTAAAATCATTTTTAAATAGAAAAGTAGAAAGTCTATCGTACCAAGCTCTAGGTGTCTGTTTTAGACCATGTATAGCTTTGTGCAATTTATAAACATAGTTTGGAAAATCATTATTCTCAAAATCGGGAGGTTGACTAACATATACCTCTTCTTGTAAATCACCATTAAGAAGTGCACATTTAACGTCCATTTGATATAATTTAAAATTCATAAAAGAAGAAAAGGCAAGTAACATCCTGATAGCTTCCATTCTGGCCACCGGCGCAAAGGTTTCTTCATAGTCGATCCCTTCTTCTTGATTGTACCCCTTTACAACCAAACGTGCCTTATTTCTGATAACTTGTCCATCCTTTTCCATTTTATTTCTTAGTACCCATTTAGTTCCAATTATTGTTTGATTAGGCGGTTCAGGAACTAAGTTCCAAACCTTATTGCGTTTAAACTCATTAAGTTCTTCTTGCATAGCAACTACCCATTTGGGTTCTTGTAGAGCCACAAATGAGTCTTTGGTTCTACAAGGGACACGAAGGAATAAAATGCAAACAAGTTGTGAAATTTTGATCTTGTTATAATTCCCGTATTAATATTAGTTAAAAGATTGTCCGGGGGATGTGCCGCTTTGAATTTGTATGTTTGATCTGCTGCGACTTCAAGACCTTGAGATGATTCATCAACCCTTTGATCCTCTTCCTCAAGATTTTGGTCTTGATTTGGAGTTTCTAAGGTTTCATCATCCCTTATCCTTTCTTGCATGTTCTTAGTTGGTAATTCTCTTTCATCACATGAGTCTTCATCTAAAAAACCTGAAACATTCTCATTTGAAATGTTATAGTCCTTTTCATCAAATATAACATGAATGCTTTCTTCAACCATTTTAGTGCGGTTGTTGTAGAGTCTATAAGCTTTACTATTAAGGGAATAACCAAGAAATATTGCGGGGTCACTACGAGCATCAAATTTTCTAAGGTTTTATTTTCCGTGTTGTGTACAAAACAATTACAACCAAAGGGTTTGAAATATGAAATATTCTGAATTCTTCCTTTTAATAATTCATAAAGAGTTTTCTTTTAAAAATATTTTGGCAAATTACTTTCTAAAAGCATTGTTCTAGACATATCTTCTAGTGTTTGATTTTTCCGTTCTACAACTCCATTTTGTCGTGGAGTTTTAGGAGCGGAAAAATTGTGAGAAATACCATATTTTGAGCAAAAGAAATCAAATTTTAAAATTTCAAATTCTTTTCCATGATCGCTTCTTACTGACACTATTGGAAGATTTTTTAAAGATTGTAATTCTTTTCACAAGTCGATAAAATTTTGCAATGCTTCAGATTTCTCTTTTTAAAAAAAAGTCCAAGTAAAACGTGAGAAATCATCTACCACTACAAGAATATATGGTTTTCCTTTGGGAGTTTTGATGCGGATAGGACCACACAAATCAATATGTAAAAGTTCAATGGGTCGAGAAGTACTTACTACCTTTTTTGGTTTGAAAGAAGTTCTAGTCTGCTTACCTTTTACACAACTGCTACACATTTCATCAAAATTAATATTCAACTTAGGTAAACCGCGAACTAGTTCCCTTGAAGCTAGGTTGTGCATAGTGTGTAAGTTTATGTGACCGAGTCGTCGGTGACAAAGGTTTTGTTCATCGGTCTTTGCCTTGAGGCAAGTTCACTTATTTCCTGCAATCTGGTTAGAGAACATAGCATATACATTGTTTTTCCGAGGAGCAACAAGAATAACATTTCTGGTTTCAATATTTTGTATTTCACATTTGTCCTTATCAAAAATAACTTTGTTACCTTTAGCTTTGTAAGTACTGTTCAGGAAAGATATAGCTTGAGCTTTTGCCACCTTTCTTCAAATCAGTTTTGGTTACACCTTTTCCATAGAGTCGCATACGTCCTCTATGCTCCGGTTTCTTTTCCTTTGACGTGAAACTTGCTCCTTGTGCTCACTAGAATACAAATATGAAAAAAATTAATGACATATTAGTTGTAAATAAAAAATAATAAATAATGAACAATTTATGTTTAACTATCTTACTTAATGTATCTCTCAACTTCCTCACAATCACAATTGAATAAGACACATTGATGTGATTGGCTCCATGTAGTGTGATCAATCATAAAACCAACTTGTTTCTTCTTTGAGGTTTTCCCTCTACCTTTGATAGGATGACCAAGCTTCGGGAGACCAACTTGTAGAGTGGTAGGTTGATTAGGATGATCAGGAGGACCTTTAGATGGACCTTTTGATTTACTTAAATATCGAATCACAAACCTTGCACATTCTTTGGCCAAGAATCCTTCTGCCATTGAAGCCTCTGGACGACCCTTGTTACGAGCATCTGACTTTAATTCCCGAAGATACCTCTCAATTGCATACATGCATCTTATTGCAACGGGCCCACCAAGTTTGATTTCTTCCACCAGGTGAACCGGTAAATGGACCATTATGTCAAAAAAATCCGGTGGAAAAATCCCCTCAAATTGACAAAGAGTTTCAACTATCTCGGAATGGAGAATGTCAAGATCTTGAGGGTCAATCGATTTTTTCCATATGCCTTTAAAAAAGTTTGACATCCTAATTATAGGAGTTGCAACATGGCTACTAAGGGTTGCCTTTGTGGCAATCGGAAGTAAATAATGCATCATAAAATGTGCATCATGGCTCTTATACCCTGTGATCTTCCTTTCATTAAGGTGCACACATTGAGCAATATTTGAGGCATAACCTTGTGGCAACTTTGCATTCTTTATGGTTTGGCAAAACAAACGCTTTTCATCAGCATTCATCCAAAACATAGATGTCGGGATCTCTTCACTTCCATCTGCAAATTCTTCAATCTCAAGCTCTGGCACCCATCGGAGGTCTTTCTCCTCTCGTAGGTATTTCAAATCACGACGAGCAGATACATGATCTTTTGTCTTCCCAGGAATGGCTAACAATGTCGCAATGACATTATCAAAAAAATTCTTTTCAATATGCGTGACATCTAAATTATGGCGAAGATCACAATGTTTCCAATAAGGTAACTTGAAAAATATAGGAAATTTTCTCCATGGATTAGGATCCTCATCATCTTGTCTCATTTTCGGCTCCTCTTTTCCAAATTTATTAGGAAAATCATGTAATAGTTGCACAACCTCACATCCTGTCAAACGAACTGGTTTATTTCTTGCCTCAACATGCCCATTGAAGTTCCTCTTATTATATCGCCATGGGTGGTCTGGATCCAACCATTTGCGATGGCACATATAGCAATGCTTGTGACTAAATTTCAAATACACAGAGTCAATTTCATAATGACAATAAGGGCAAGCAAATTTTCCTTTAGTGCTCCAACCTGACAACATTGCATAACCCGGAAAATCACTAATAGTAGACATCAAAGCTACATGCATGTCAAACCTTGTATTGGTTGAAGCATCATATGTTTCGAGGCCAAACTCCCACAAATCTTGCAAATCTTTAACAAGCGGTTGTAAATAGACATCAATGTTATTTCCGGGAGACAAAGGTCCGGGTATAAGTAATGAAAGCATTAAAAACTCCGACTTTGTAGCCAACCATGGAGGCAAGTTATAATTGATCAAAATAACAGGCCATGTACTATGCACAATGCTCATTGTGTTGAATGGATTAAAACCATCAGTGGCTAATGCAAGTCTAACATTACGAGGTTCATCAGAAAAGCTTGGATACATTTTGTCAAAATTGATCCAAGCATCACCATCAGCTGGATGATGCAAAAGCCCATCATTTACTCGCCCATATTTATGCCATGTCATATAACTTGCTGTTTCGGCACACATATACAACCTTTGCAACCTCTTTTTGATTGGAAAGTACCTTAGAATTTTAGATGGAATTCTACGTGTTTTTTCATTAAGATTCTCGTTTTGATCATTTTCCTTTGATTTCCACCTTGAGGTCCCAGATATGACAACTTGTTGCGTTTGCATGCTCCGCCCAATATAACATGCAATCATTAGGACAAGCATCAATCTTTTTATAGTCCAAGCCCAACAACTTTAACACCTTCTTTGCTTCATGCATAGATGTTGGCAATATTGCATCATCTGGGAGAACTTCCTTGAAGAACTCTAGTAAACCAGCAATTGCAACATCGGGCAACTTGTGATCACACTTATAAATGTATACGCGAATTGTAAAGGCAAGTCTAGACATTTTTTTACAACCCGGATACAGTTCTTGTTGGCCTTCCTCTATTAGCTTCAAAAACTTTTTCGCCTCTTCATTTGGCCCTTCTCTTATAGTATCATGCAACAAATCTTGTATACCATCATTCATGTTTGATGGTATATCATGTTCAAAATCATCTGATTCTCTTTCAGGGACCATCCTTTCTAAATTATTAAATTCATTGTTTCTTGGTACAAAGCCGTTGCAAATAATATGATCTCTTACGTCATTTCTATTATACCAATATCGATGACAGCATTTACAACATGGGCAACTAATCTGGTTCCCTTGAGACCTTGTAGCAAAGGCTTTCTCGATGTATTCATCTGTTCCTTGTTCATATACATCACTCCATTTAGGATGTTCCCACCAAACCTTATTTCTCTCCATCTCCTAAAAATATATAAGAACCATAAGTTTTTTTGCGTAATTATTTAAGATTTCTTTTTTTAAAAAAAAAATAGTCAAATGTCATTATAATATATATTTATAGTGTTAAAGCAAAAGCATATGCTTTATTGTTAACTCTCCTGAACTGATTAATAATAATTATTGCATATCTCTTAAAATATATCATTATTAGTTACAAATTGAAGTATAACTTATTAGCTTATATAAATTAATAATATAAAAGATATTTATAAAGTTGATGAATGGAATTGTAAAATATCTACTATATTAATTCATCGTATTTAATTTAAGGAATAACCATATTAAGACTAATTTGGATTCTTAGATTTTTGTATCAAACATTTTATTCCAAATGATAGAATTGGGTGAAATTTGGTGTTTGATTAATTTTTATATTTTAGAGAAATAAAAATATATTTTTTTTTTGTATTTAAGGTTGAGAAATCTTTTTTTTTTTTTGGTAAAGAAACTAATTGGTTGAGATTCAAGGGACTCCCTTAGTTTCTTGTCAAGATCAATAATCCTCACGAGTATAGTTAGAGTAGAAGTTATATCATTCAAATGTGGACTTTTTATGTGCAAGTCCAAGTCTGATATCAAAGGGTAACAAAAATCGAATTGACAATGCTATCTAGCTAGAACAAGTCTGCCAAACATCAGTTATGGAAAAACAAGTGTCCACCAACATAACAAGCAATAATATGTCTTAAGTCAAATAAGCTACATGCAAGCTAGGGAAACTTGGAAAGTTATTAGGAAATAAGAATGTACTTCTCTTTATTTCTTTTCGAAAAGCATAGTTGACACTTAAGAACCCTTGCCTCCAAGGCTCCAAGTTTATGCAAAACTAAAAGGGTAAAAGCCATTTTCATGTAAGAATATAAGTGAAAATTTGCCAATGTCAATCAATAATGAACCTTCATAATTGCTACATAAAGCCATTGGCAGCCACAAATTTCCTCTACAGAACATGAAAGGGTATGCACAAAGGTATAAAGTATATATGAGCTATATCATTTAGCACACACTTTATCATTTAGCATTTAGCACATATATTATTCACATTGGCATAATTATTAAACAAATTATTTGTTTAGCATTAAAGTTTATTCACAAATTAAACAAATTATTTGTGAATTAAACACTTTAAACACAATAATTTGTTTAATTCATTTGTGAATTAAAGTGTGAATAAACAAATTAAACAAATAATTTCTCTTCAATTGTTTGGCATAATCATTTGTAGCTATAAAGTGTGAATAATCTCTCTTTGTAATCATGTTTAATCATTTAGCACAAATTATTCACACTTCATCAAAATGAAGAGAAAGATACACAATAGATTATGCTTACCACGAGCAGAGTAGAACAGTAGCCACGAGTAGGCCACGAACCACGAGCAGAACAGCACAGCAGCCACGAGCAGACCAGCACCACGAGCAGCAGACCAGCACCACGAGCAGACCAGCACCACGAGCAGACCAGCACCACGAGCAGAGCAGCACCACGAGCACAGCAGAACAGCACCACGCAGCACACCACGAGCAGAAATCTGGGCTACCGCGAGCAACCACCAACAACAACCACCGACAGCAACAACCGACAGCAACCACCAACATCAACCACCGACAGCAACCACCAACAGCAACCAATTTCGCACATAAAAACCTAGGTTAGATTGAGAACAAAAATTTGAAGGAAAAATAAACCTAGGTTAGATTGAGAACAAATCTTACCTTGATGTTGCTCCAAATTGTTGAATGGAAGAAGGAAAATGAAAGATTGAGAAAAGGAATTGGGAAAATGAAAGATTGATGTTGCAACGAAAAAATGAAAAAATGAAATTGAATTGGAGAGGGTGAGTGGGAAATGAAAAAATGAGAGGGAAAATGAAAAAATCCGTTCCCTCTAATACCCGTGTACAGCTTTTTTTTTTATTTTAATGACTTTTGGCAACGGCTATGCATATAGGCCGTTGCTAAAGTCGTTGCCTATTCTCAGCCCGTTGCCTATTCTATTCTTTTTCAACGGGTTTTAATGACCCCGTTGCCTTTTCCTATTTTTTGCAACTGTTATTAAAAACCCGTTGCTAAAGTCGTTGCAAAAATATAACCCGTTGCAAAAGAGCGTTGCAAATGCTCTTTTTTCTAGTAGTGGAGCAAATCCACCTTCTCCTAGGTTGTTCATTTTATCCTCTCTTGACGGTGTGGTCAAGTCTATGAGAGATCCAGCTCTGATACCAATTGAAATATCCCGTAGGATGGTTTAGGAGTTTTAAGGTGAAGGAATACTCTAGAGGGGGGTGAATAGAGTATTTAAAAATAATCCATTTAAGTTAATTAAAAATTTAATCTAATTTTAAAAGTATTTTTCAAGTTATTGAATATCAAGTTCTTGAATTTTAAATCCAAAGATTAGAAATACTAGATTCGATGTTTTCAAGATGATACTCAAAATCTTAGAAGATTTTCCGAACTTTGTATTTATCGACTTGTAAAATTTAATTAAATCTTTTAATATACTTAAATGTTTTCGAAAGTGTTTTATGAACAATAAATAAAATGCGGACAATAAAGTGCAGAAAAATAAAAGAGACAAGACAAATGATTTGGTTCGAAGTTCGGCTCTAATAGCCTACGTCTCCGTCTAGCGTCCACGACCCTAGGATTTAAACCACTCGTTAATTAACTACTCCTTAGAGACTTAGAGTTTTGAAGTACAACAGTCAATCTGTTGCCCCCTACTTCTCCGTAGCTCCCTCAATACACTCTAATCTCAGTTAACGTAGTTAACTTAAAGAGATTTCTCCTTTACTTTTTTTCTTTACTCTTTTTTTTTTCTTTCTTGAAAACGCACTCTAGTAAAACCTTTTATAATTCAAGGTTCTACTATACAATAAAATTTCTCACCAAAAAAATAATCCTAGAAAAAACCTCACAAAATAGTGTTTAAAATTGCTAGCACAAAAAAAATAACAAAGTAGTAGAACTTGTGCTAGTCTATTACAACAAAATTAAATGAAAAAATCGAACACTAATTAATCAAAGATTGGAGATGATCTTCGAAATTCTTGAATGCTTTGATGAAGGTTTTTTTCACTTGTAGAGATTGTACAATGATTTTTGGTGGTATTATAAGAACAATTTCTCTCCTTTTTAATTTCTGAAAAAATTATTTTTTTATGAAAGTGTAAGTATGAATATTTTGAGACGTATGTTTTTAATGAATGGATGATCAAGGTTTTGGCTCTTTGAAATTTTAAGAACACTTTAGAGAATATGAAGCTTAGATAGAAGAAGTGTTAGAGAGAAAGTTGTGTGATTTTTTATTTGTGTTTTGGCCTTGTATTTATAGGTGAAAGATGACCAAAAATTCTGAAAAAATACTCCTTGGACAGCCATGTATTTGGAGCAAGAAATCATTGATTTCTTTGTATTTTTGGCTAGGATCAATTTTGATATGATAATTTGAAATGTTGTCTTATTTGCATGATTTGATTTGCTCTCTTGCCTTGCCTGAAGCTTGAAAAATATCCTCCTTGCTTTGCTTAGGAAACCATCCAAAATTTGAGAAGATAATATTTGATTTGCTTGCTTAACTTTTTTGAATTCAACACGTTGAGATTTAATTGTTGCCTTAATAAAAAAATGATCATATCTCCTTGATTTGTTTGTATCAAAATTGATTGTATAATTTGAATAATTTCATTGCTTGCAAAGTTGATCAAATATTCCTTGATTTGCATCATATAAACTTGCTTAAATTTACTTAGAAAAATATTTGTTTTGATATAAAATAATTTTAGCATATGAAATAAAATAATTAAGTAGATTATAATATTCAAAGATTGAAAAGATGATCTCTGAACAAACCAAAAGAGTGGCCGGTTATGAGTGGCATATTTGGGAGGATTATGATCTTATTTTTCAAAATGATTTATTCATAAGATAGTTTAGGAAAAAATATTAGATCATATAGAAAAATAATTAATTACAATAATATTTTTGTACTTCTCTTAAGAATCGTCCAAAAAGGCATCGATGACAAAATAATTTTTTCATCACTAAATAAAATTGATCAAGTAAATAAAGCACTTAGAAATGTGATCAATTTAATTAATGAAGTATTTTATAGAAAGTTTGTTTTATGAAAAGATGTTTAAAATTATATCCCTTTATTAGTCCAATTTTATTTGGTCCATATGAATTCAATTAGGGATATTTGATCAACTTTATTCCTTACAAAAAAGATGTTACAAAAAACATATGTATATATGTGTACTTTGGTACATATATATAGGTTAGTCCAATAATAATAATAAGCAGAATATTGCAAGAGAATAATAAATAAAAAAAAAGTTATTTATTTTTAACTTTGAACAAATAAAATAATAATTGTAATTTGAATTGTTGATGTTCATAAACTTTGTCCTTTCAACATTTGATTTAAACCATTTAAAATATTACATCAAAGCCTTGAGGTCCAACAGGGGGAATTATTAAAGCTTTTGGGGGAAAATATGATTGTGCTCGAGTCTTTAGGAAGAAAACCTCCCATAGATTTTTCACACTCTTTTCATTTGTCATCTCCTACACCCCCACCCCGCATTTTATTTTTATTTTTCTTTCTCACCTCATTGTGTTTTTCTTGTCGCAATTGTTGTCACTACAAAAAAAAAACCATCTTTTACTTCTGATTATATATATTCAGTTCAGTTCAGTTCATCTCTATTAAGTTCAATTAATACACTTCTATTCAGTCTAGTTCATCTCTATTAAGTTCAGTTCATTTTAGTTCATCTTTATTCAGCTAATGTAAACGAGCCCTTAGTGACATAAATTATCCGTCGCAAAACCCCCAAAATCCGTCGATATATATAAGCGGCTTTCGACAGAAATAGAAACGGAACCACTACATTGGTAAAAGGCTCGTCGCTAAAAAAAATAATAGCAACGGATTGTGGTATTCCGTCTCTAAAATTGCTACAGAGACTACAATTCCATCTTTAAATCCATGGCTAAATATCAGCGACACATTTTATAATCTGTTGCTAAAGTTAGCGACATATTGTAATAATATATCTGTTTCGAAATTTAGCTACAAATTATGTTGGTCGACAGATTTATCAATCCGTTGTTAACTTTAGCTACAGATTATGGAAATCGGTTATTTCACCAAGTATTCCTCACAAATTTCAAAATGTATGAGATACCCCTATATCTTTCGAATGCACCAAATATCCTTGAGTAATTTATAAAATGCACCAAACATCCTTACTCATCAAATTCTTGTATTGCCCTAATAATTTATGTACTAAATACCCTTAAGTAATTTATAAAATGCACCAAATACCCTTCGTAATATTCTACCACATAATCCTCAACTGCTAATCTGGTTATAATGATCCTCAACGCATGTTTCAGGCACTCCTACCCCATGCCATTGCCCATAATCCCACATCCTATCCTCAAATTTGAACGGAGTAGCAATGGAAATTGATGAGTAAGAGTATTTGGTGCTTTTTATTAATTACTCTAGGATATTTGGTGCATAAATTATCAGGGCAAATGGCCGGATCAGTAACGGAATTTGATAATTAAATGTATTTGTTACATTTTATAAATATTTAAGGGTATATGGTGAATTTGAAAAAACATAAGGATACCCCATACATTTTCTAATTAGTTAGAGGAACCCGGTGAAAAAACCGTGTTAAAATATTCGCTTCTACATTTAGCAAGGGGTTTTAATAGTCAGCAGCTACATTTAGCAATGGAATTTTATATAAATGGATTTAAAATCCATTGTTAAATTTAGCTACGGATTTGAATAATCTGTTGCTAGATTTTTCCTTGTTATTCTTCAATTATTATTGAATTTACATTTAACGAGAGAATTAAAATGTCTTTGATAGACCAAGAAATATATCTAAAATTATATTTAAAGAAATATAAAAAAATTACAATAACATTGAAATGGAAAAACATTGGCCATCCATACAAAAAATATAATGATATTACAATTAATTACATGCAGTTTAGGTTCTTATAACTAGTATCTTCAAAAAAAAAAAAAAAAAACTAAACTTCCTCTTCAAAGTTAAAGTACCTTCATATACAAAATCGTTGATTTCAAAGCTGAAATTAGAAACATTTGTTTGGTCATGAAATATTATATAAATATATTGTTAGAATATGCTTCAAATAATTAGTAATTTATTAATTTTTATTGTTATATTTAGTTGCTAACTTTAAGTAAGTTATTACTTCAAATTCGTTGAAGTAGCAGTAATGGGGTCAACAGTTGAATAATAATTCTAGGAGTATTAAGTTAGTCAGTGTTAGTAGTGATTCAAAGTTAATTGTTGACTTTGCTTCTATTTAGGAATAATAAGGTAGTTGTTAGTAGTGTTCCTTTTTTTATTGGCATAGTGGTCATTCGTGGGACAACTTACTTGCCCATTTGCTTTCCCATTATCTTAGTTTTAGCTTTGTAATTGTTGCCTTATATAAGGCTGCGTGTTTCTCATTAAATGAAAAAAATCAATATATCTTCTTCCCTTAATAAAACTATCTTCTTCTCATTATATAAGTCAAGGGGGAGTTATGGTGTCCCCCTGGAAATGTCTTCAATACCCTTTATATTTTCTAAAAACACAAGCTACATAATTAAGGAAAATTCGTACGATTTTTTAATTCTTTTAAATAATAATAATGCAAATTACATAGTTCAAAAAAATAAAATAAAAATATGTAAATTCATATTTTTTAATTATCTACAAATAGATACCCATATTGATATATTTTTTTACATAAAAAATATACCTTTTGATTATAGTGGAAATTTAGTAGGAGGAAAAATATAGTGAATTAATGTTTTTTTCAATGCATTTTTTGGTATGAAAGAAATTCAATTCGGATATTTTTTTTCCTATTTTTAGACTATCAAAAAATAAATGACATCTCAGATTCGAACCATATTTTTTTTTTGTTTGTTTTACTACTCAATAACAACTATATTATATATATATATATAGTAAATAAATCTTTTCTTTTGTTCATTATTGTGGGATGACATAATGAAAAGGGGAAAGTTTGTTATGATAATGTGAATTAGTGTGAATTTGAAAACATTTCAATTTTCTAACAAACAACATTTTTTTTTGTTTAGACAAATTAAAAGTTACGTTTAAAATATCATCGCACGCTTTTGCGTGCATATGAGGCTAGTATATATATATATAATGACCAAATCCAAATACTATCCTTCATATGCACTCACTTTACCAAATCCAAAATTTCCAAAAACAAACAGCGATCTCGTGCCTTACTATTGATAAACTGACTTTCTTTATTAGTGTAGCACTAGTATAGCACCCATGCAATGTATGACATAAAAAATTATAGTGAATTTTTTTTTTGCATGAAATATTTAAAAAATTACATAATATAATAAACTTTATTTTTTATTTTTTAAATCTTAATTTAAATCCCTTGAAAATTATTTTGCATGAAATATTAAATAAAATTTCATATACTCTGTATATATTTCATCATATATAATTATGCATTTTTTGTGATGAATAATTTTAAAGGAAAAATTAATTTTGCGGGTGGCATATCTAACTAACATAAAACCAATTACGTACATTTTTGCGTGTCGAAGATGGCTACAAAATATGTCACAATTTACCAGGAGACCCACAATTTAATTTGCAAAAAAGAATTTAAAAAATTCGTGTATATTCAAACTGAGTATTTTTTTCATGCGGATAATGGGTAGTTGTTGTCTCGAGCCACTTAAAGAAAGTGTCTTCCCAACTGGTACTTGCATTTAGCAAGTTGATTTATGGGCTGCAAAAAAATAATATTCGCTTTTAGAGTTATGAAACCCCAAATGAATGTTTTGTAAAAGTTTTTCATAAACACTAAAATATAATTTTAAGTTGTTATTTAAAAAAGAATAAAAAATAATATTAGTTTTTGAAATGAAAAAAATTAATAGAAATTTATTTATACCCGTGATTATATAACAAAAAATCTTTAAATAACAACAAATATTACATAATTTTTTTAAAAGTGATTTTTTTTTAAAATAAATTATCTACTATGTACCTTGTCAAACTTCTCTAGTAGTTTTCCACCCTTCAACCTACTCTAAAGATGATCATGGGTCGAGTCGAGTTGGGACCGGATCTAATACGTAAATAAAGCCCATTTAGCGGGCCAGGTTCAGGTCGCGACTAGTTTGGGCTCACATTTCTTGGCTAAAGACCACATGAAGAAATAAAAAAAACCAGGCCGGGCCGAAGCTAAATTTGATCCTAATTTGCATGTCCAAAGCCTGCAAAAAATCGAGCCATGTCGGGCCAGGCTGCTTTTGATCAGCTCTAACCTATTCTTTTTAAAATTTATCTTGCCTTTTGATATATAATAATTAGGAAAAATTCATATAAATAATCCCAACTATTGGACGTCTTCCATTATTAATCCCAACTATTAGTTATTACAGTATAATCCAAACTTTGGGGGTTGTTTTATGATATTAGTCCATTGACTTAGTTAACCTATTATAATCGGTCACCAATTAATGTATGGATAAGAATAAAAAAACAATTGTGGCAGATTTCAACGAAATCAACAACAAAAAATATTGTATAAGGTGATACATTATATTTAATATTAAATGGTTAAATTTAAGAGAATATGTATGAACAAATTTTGGAGTAAATTTAAACAATTTTAGAAAAAAAATTTAACCCGCAATTATCGTTATCAAATGTTAGCTAGTTATTAATTTTTAAAGGATAGTTATAATAAAAGAGAATAAAATTACTTTTATATGTTATGAGTATTTTTTTTGAAATAAATATCTTATTAAAAGAAAAATTCACGGATTAAAAATCTAAAACATGAAGTTTAAAATTATAATGGTTTTTTCTATTATAGTATATTTTTACATATGGATCAATTATGTTATAGAATTGTTCTAATTAAAAATATAACAATAATATAGATTCTCCATAAAAAAAATACATATAGATTCAATTTTAGAAATTTATTTTATCGTTTATTTTCTATGGAAATTGTAGTCATACATACAAATATAATAATTATAATGCACTCAACATTAAAATATACAAAATAACTACATTAAGCTAAAACTTATTTTTTCATAACGTTTAGGGGAAAATAAAAACTAAAATGTATATTTTTTTTGTTGATTTTCTAATTATTATAATCCAAAAAAAAACGATAAGTTATTATAGAGATTCGTCGAATTATATAAAAAGTCATGTTATGCAGGTCAAAATAATAAATCAATAATGATACTCATTTTCCCCAAAAAAATGTAGCGAAAATTTTATTATGAGAATATGTATAAGCTATAAATGAATAATATATCGAAAGTAATTTTTTATCATAAAAATATATAGGAAATTAATATATGATCAAAACTAAATTACTTATAATAAAAGAATTAAGGTACAAGTATTATTTATAGGAATTAAATCACATAATATTTCTAAAGATATGTTATATTATACATCACTTTTTATTTAGGTAGAAAATATATTAAGATAGAATAAAAAAATTGTTTTTTTTAGATTAAGGGAAAAGGGAGGAAAATTTTTAATGAGAGCGCGACATGTGGCAAGATGTGGATTTAACTGCTTCTCTTATAGTATATATACTAGCATAGTATCCGTGCGATGCACGGCATACTAATCTAAATATTATATCGTGACAATTATATGTTTACAGTGATATATTAACTTTTATTTTTATTTTATTGTCATATTATTTATTGCCATGTTTATAGTGATATATTAACTTTAATTTATTTTTATTTTAGTGTCATATTATTTATTTTCATGTTTAGAGTGGTATATTAACTTTTATTATTATTTTATTGTCACATTATGGTAAATAACATCTTTTCTTGTAGTGATTTCGCATTTAAATATAGAGTATATATATATATGGGTGGTTACAATATTAGCTAATGTTGTGACTGAACCCATACAAGAATTTTATTAAAAATGATTTAATACATAGCAGAATTATTTATTGGTCCCAAAAAAACTCCTAATTTTCTCAATTTATTTGAAAAAAGTTTTACTGCCACATGATTAAATTTGCTGTCAAAATAATGATACTTAGGCAATGTGACACCCAAACCCCGGAATTAAGTGTCTGCTTGTGTGTGGATATTTCAAGCAACAGACTCACCACATTGGGGTCTTCAAGATCAGAGGACATACATTATCATAATTTTGACAAACGACAAGTTTTAGAAAGTTCAAAATAAACTTAATAAAGGCCTGCATTATGGTCCACTATATGTTATTTTGGCTTATGTGAATAAATGAAATAAAAACAGAAAATTATATGGTAATTGGTGAAGTTGTTGGTTGGATGCTATATCCAAAATAACCCTGGTCCATCAAAATTTTGGAATAATGGCTATAAAAGACTTATTGGGTAATCTTTGATATTTATATCTTGGATTTTTTTGGTTTTGTGACTAATTAAATTCCTAAAATTTAATGTCATTTTATGATCAAAATTTCAGTACGATATTATGCTGGTGGTTATTTATGTTTTTTTACTCATTAATTATTGTACCGTATTGTTGACTATGATAAGTATGAGACTTGTATCAACTACAAGTATTTTACTTATTTATTTATCACTATTGGGTTGATTACAATATTTGGGAATGCCATAACAAAAGATTTAACCAAAAATGCATTGCTGTATGAGAGCATTCATTGAGTATTGCCAATTAGAAAGAAAGTGATCGATCAAGCAAATATATGGCTTAGCAAAGATAATAGCTATCATCCAATACATTCAAGAAAGTTTGTTCTTATATTTATATGTAGGGGCTGTTTGATTGGAGGTTCTCGTCAAAACAAAAAAATTAAGGAATCGATCAACTTTATTCCCATTGATATGATGTTTTTTGTTAGGCATTTTTTCCCATTTCTTCCCCCTTCCCGTTCCCCCAAAGTTCTCTATCTTCAAACCCTCCTTCCACCTATCTTTTTCGTTCTCTTTGCCTAATACCACACCACTACCATACTCTATCTCTAACCTCCACCACTCAATCCTAACCCTAACCTCCACCAACACACCACCCAGCCGCCACTCTCCCACCCACTCGCTGCCCCTTTCCTCCCGGGTTGCGTGCCGGTGATGAGGGGCAGTGGAGGTTTGGCGGTAAGGTGGGTGACTTTTTTAATTGTGGGGTCGGGTTTGGTCATGGTGGTGGAGTGTGAAGGTATGACGGTTTTGTTTAAGGCTGTTCATTCAAATCAGTTAAGAATTTATTTTATTAAGTTCAAACACAGTTTCATAAGTGTATTAAAAGTGTAAGATCAAATAATGGGATTGAAAAAATTCAAGGACAGTGTATTATTTTCTTTAATAAAAAGGGTATAGTTCATCAAAAGCGTGTTGTGGGAGTTCCACAATAAAATGAAAGAGTAGAAAGAAAAAATAGACACTTACTTGAGGTTTCAAGGGCACTTAGATTTTAAGCAAATTTGCCAAAGAAATTTTGGGGAGAATGTGTTTTAAGTGAAACTTTTTTTATTAATAAAATGCCATCAAAGATTCTAGAGTGAAAAATTCTTGATCATGGTTGCTCAAACGTGTTTGGGTTTTTGTGTTATGCTGTTAATATGGATAGGACAATTGATTCTAGATCTCTAGAAGATGTATGTTCATTGGCTATCCATATGCCCAAACATGTATGCGATTTTTACATCGAAAGATGTTGTGTTTAATGAAAATGTTTTTCCTTATAAGGAAGATAAAATACAAATTGTTGTTCAAAAAGCTGTTGTTTTAGTAAATTTTGGAACTAAATCATCTGAGTTTGGTTGTAGAAAACCATTTGTTGTACAAAACTTATCTAACAATCCTTTGTGTATTGAGACTAATCGGCTATATTCTCAGTATAATGATTGTGATTCAGTTCATGAACAAAATTTTAATGATAATATTCAGCTACAGGGGTCTGTAACAGGTCAAAATTCTAGTAATTCTGATTCTATGTTTGCTAATGATATTACTTCTTCCAGTTCTCTAAATGAGCCTCATCCTATTATTTATCACCTTACAAGCCATGATAATGCTCATAATACAAATTTTCAGTTACAAAATGAACCTATAGAAAATGTAAACCCAAACAGAACATCAGCTAGAACAATCATCAAATCCTCTAAACTGAATAGTTTTTAGTGTGGTTATGTTCCTCACAGAAATCAAAATACAGCTTCTCAGTCACATTCTTTTGTTGTTAATGCTTCTAATGTAATACCCCGAAAATTTGGGATATTTTAAATTTTTTATTTATTGATTAAATATATGATCAATTGACTATTTAATTGATTATTATTTAATTAATTATTATTTGTGTAACAATTTAATACTTTTTGAGCCTCTTTTTATTTTGTTAACCAAAACCCGAGCCCAATTGTTTCCTTTGATCCATTTGTTACGCAGTCCGTCCTTTTATTTATTTTCTTTTCTCCTAAATGTTTTATTTTAATTCTAAGTCCGAAAGGCCATATTAATTGGACTGTTTTTATTTATAACCCAATCCTTTCTTCCAAATTGGGCCAAAGACCCAATTCTCTCCTTTTAGTAATCTTGGCCGGTTCTTGCTTTGTTTATGGGCCAACCTTGTTTTTTTTTTTTTATTTAATTAATTATTATTTTGTGGATAATAAAATTAATTTAATTAATTTAAATATTCTAACCTATACAAACTAGCTAAGTCCTCCCCTTTTTGCCCCTCCCATGTACACGGCTAACCCTAAGTACATAATAGGGTTTGCCCTCTTTGTTGCTTGTTTTCTTATAAATAGGACCTAATCACCTCTTTTGGGTCCTAATTGTTAAGTTATCAAAAACCCTAAAATACATATTTTCTCCTCTCCTCTTCCTTTCTCTCAAAAGCCAAACCCTTGAGAAAAATTCACCAAGAGTGAATTTTTCGTGCCTTGGAATTATTAAGCGAATCCAGGTAACTTTGCTTTTCTATTTAATCTACGGGTAGCTATTCACATAGTTAATTAGGAATTGAAGCATGAAAATTGTAGGAAGTTTAATATTGTTTTCATATGAACATGTCGAGCATGAAGCATGAATTTCTTGATTGATTTTTATGTATTTTCTTGATTTTATGTATGATCTTGTATAATTTATTTACCAATCAAATCTTGTTATTTCTTGATGAATTTTTCATGGTATCTGGTTTACTGTTTGATTATTAACCATGATTTATTTTGTGGCAAAATTCGTCCGTTTATTATTTATAAAAATTTAATCTTTCAAACCGGTAAAACTGTCCAGAATAGGTTTACGAATTTATTAGTGTACTTAATCAATTCGGAATGCTACGAAAGTTTATATGGAAGTCAGTGATAATGTTTTACAGCTTGTGTTAAATTTTCGTAATTTTTAAAGATCGTTTGATATGGCATAAAATTCTGAAACCGAATTCAGCCTAATCTGACTGGTTAGTTATAAAATCACTTAAAAATAGTAAAAGATGTTATTTTTAGACGAAATTTATGCACGTTAATCCTTGAACCCATATTTAGCTCCCATAAAAATTTCCAGATTTTTAGAGATCTTTAGATGGTCGTTTTTAATTTAATTCTTTAAAAATCAGATTGTATAAAACAGGGCAATTGAATTATTAAAATATGCTATTATTCATTCTTGAATTTTCGAGTGACCTAAGTATTAAAAGGGAACTAAAAATATGATTTTTATGATGAATCTTGATAGTATTGAATTATATTGATAAATCTTGAATTAAAAATTAAATCTTGTTATTACCTTCTAATTGTCAAGTGTATAGAAATTAAAAGAAGAGTTAAAAATATTATTTTTATGTTAATCTTGATGAATGTTGTCGAAAAATATGATTTTTATGTTATTAATTAGTTAAATTATTTAATTCTTGATGATTGAATTCATATAAATTAATTGAATAATTTTGGCTATTATTGATATAAAATGTCGAGTGTGGTGAAAGTAGGAAAAATAGGATTTTTATTATATTTTGGTTAGTTTTGAATTATTATTAATTTAGGAAATAATTAATAATAAAAGTTATGGACAAAATAATTATTAGGGATAAGTTGTAAAGTGAAGGGATAAAAAGATATTATTAGTATTATTATTAAAAGGACCGAAATAATATTAGTACTATTAATATAAATATTTTTCGAATATTGTTACAAATTGGTATATGACGTAATATTAAGGTTAGTATCCGAAAGGATAGGATTATAAGTATATATATATTTTAAGAATAGTATATTATAAGAATTGAAGTTGCATAAGATATTACTAGGGATAAGAAAGGAAACAGAGAAATAGCTATACATGTTATGTTTCGGTCTCTGGCTAGGAAAGGCTTGGTATTTAAGGTGGCCAATATACGTGCCGCACCTCCCTTTCCTGGGACTCCGAACATTTCATTTCCTATTACGGTCACCTAGTATTATCCTAATATATGATACGATTAAATTAATTGAAGATATAAGATACAATATGGACACCCACCTGTATGATACACGAGTCATTAGTGGGTTAAGTCAGAACCACTACTCAATGGGACGAACACATGAGTTCCCCCGAGTAGTTTGACCTTAGAACATGTAGTCGTCTGGTAACCGTATCTGCGAGTCGCTACCAGGAAGTTATGGCCATAGCTTAGACTTAGCGGTGAAACACGGGATCCGCTATGGGATTGAGTACACGAGCTCCTCCCGGCATGTTCTAGGGAGTTATGGTGAAACACGAGATCCATAACGAGTTATTAGTGACCGGTCCAACAAAGATATTATATTACGATCATACGATTTGATAAGATGAAATCATAAGATGAAGTATAAGATGATTTCAAAAGATGATAAGATATGTTATGATCTAATGTGATAAGAAAGACATGATATGATATGATTAAGATATGATTTATGATGATATGATATGATATGATAAGAATATGATAAGTCATGATGATAAGAATATGATAAGTTATGATGATAAGATATAATTATGATTTATTAATGATATAACTTAAGAAGGGTTAAGTATAAGTTAAGGATTGAAGATGTATAGTATAAAGTATAAGTTAGTGTATTGTAAGTCTTCCGCTGTGTATTTCCTGAATTTATACGAATATGTAACGTGTGTGTATATTATACGGATGGTGTATGTATTTGGTATGTATTCTAACCGTATTTGCAGGGTTGATTATACGTATTTTATACGTAATTATACGTATTCTAACCGTATTTCTGCAGGGGTATTTATACGTATTTTTATACGTATCTGTATACGTATTTTATACGTACTTCTATACGTATTCATATACGTACGTTTATACGGAACTTGTGTATTTATATGTAAAGCATGTATTGAATTCTTTACAGTTTTTATGATATTTTTCTATGCTATTATGTGTTTGGTGGTCCCTCGATTAAATGGGACAGCCTAGTTACTCGCCACTGACGGTGGACCCCCCCCCCTCAGTTTCAGGTGAAGACGCTGCTGAATAACGGGCTATCGTGGATGGGTTTGAGTAGCTGAGAAACTTAGTTAAACGGTTTAATTAGATGATTTATGATTTATGACATTTATTTAGTTTATTTTATGGTCCCAGCATGTTGGGACAGTATTTTAAGACCTTATATGTAATTATGGCTATTGGATTGTTATGGATAGTTGGTAGGTTATTTAATAAAAGTTAATTCATCTACTCAATTAATCTGATTTATTGTTATTTAAGTTGGTAATGATCCGATTGTCGATTTCCCTTTGTCAATCGACATGTCTCAAAAAGTCGGGTCGTTACATCTAACATTACAGAACCTAAAAATTACAATCAAGCTAAGAATCATCCTGAATGGATTGAGGCTATGGTTACAGAAATACAAGCTTTAGAAAGTAATAATACTTGGAAACTTACTGACCTTCCAAAAGACAAGCAATTGGTTCTAAATGGGTGTTTAAGACTAAATTGAATCCTGATGAATCCATTGAGAGATATAAAGCTAGATTGGCTGCTACTAGGTATCAACAAATTGAAGGACATGATTTCTTTCAAACTTTTTCTCCTGTTGCTAAATTGGCAACATACAGTCAGAGTGGTGATTGCTTTGGCTACTATTAGAGGGTGGCCTTTTTGCCAAATGGATGTAAATAATGTCTTCCTTCATGGGCATTTGGAAGAAGAAGTTTACATGATGCCACCATCAGGATACACAAGGCTAATAAGCAAGGGCAAGTGTGCAAGCTTTAGAAGTCCTTATATGGACTTAAACAAGCTCCAAGGCATTGAAACAAGGAGTTGAAGATGTTTCTTACCAAATTGGGTTTTCAACAATCCAAGCAAGACTACTCTCTGTTTACAAGGATTCAAGACAATGAGTTTCTTATTCTCATAGTTTATGTTGATAATATTGTAGTTACTGGTTCATCAAATACTCATATTCAGGAGGTTGAGATGGCTCTTAATAAGACTTTTACTATTAAAGATCTAGGACAAATACACTATTTTCTTGGCATTGAAGTTCAAAGAAACAAGAATGGCACATTTCTATCTCAAAATAAATATATTAAGGACTTCCTACACAACAAGAAAATCTCTCTCGGCCGACCGTCTGTTACCGACCGTTAACGGTCGGTAACCACCTTTTCCGACCGCCACCGGTCGGTAAATGTCGGTCGGCCCCAATTTAGTCGATAATTGTTTATACCGACCGACGGGCGGTCGGTAATGTTTTTACCGACCGCTTACCGACCGATGGGAGGAAAAGGAAAAACGACAGTACGTGCCAATTTTCCGACCGCTGGGCGGTCGGAAATTACCGACCGACATAATATAGCTATATGATGCTGGTATGAGCAATTGTAAGAGTACATCAGCTCCATTGCCTTATGGTCTAAAGCTTAGTATTGACTCATGGGAAGTCCTAGATAAGCCAGAAGTATATAGAAGACTTATAGGGAGATTACTCTATCTTGGATTCACAAGGCCAAATCTCTCCTATGCAGTACAACATTTAAGTCAATTCATGCATAAATCTAAAAGGGAGAACATCTCATGATTTATTTTATAGTGCTAACACAAATTTTAAGATTAGTGCTTACAATGACTCTGATTAGGGTGCATGTCAGTTTTCTAATAGATCTTTGAGTACTTATGCCATCATGTTTGGTACAAATCTTGTTTCCTGGAAAACCAAGAAACAATCTACTATGTGCAAATCATCTATAGAAGCTAAATACAGGAGTCTATCTGCAGCAGCAAGTGAGATTACATAGATAAAAAACTTGTTGCAAGACTTGCAGATTCGAGTTATTATTCCTATTCAACTATACTAACAAAACATCTACAGAACACCTTGTAAACAATCCTATGTTCCAAGAAAAAACAAAGCAGTTTAAGAGGGATATGCACTATATTAAGGAGCAGGTGGAGGGAGGCTTCATCAAAGTTTAACATATTGATACAACTCAGCAGCTAGCAGATTTGCTAACTAAGCCTTTATCTGCTAAAAAGCATTCTAATCTAAGTTCCAAGCTTGGACTAATTACAAAGTTAATATTAAGATTTCCAAGTCGTGCATCGCACGGTGTCATGCTAGTATATATATATATGGAAAGAGGATGCTACTAATTAAATACTAATAAGGTTTGAACTCCATAATCTATATCCATTGTGTTAATGCCAAAAATAATGGCCCACTTACCTAAGTAAGGCCCAAAAATAAGAAGATCCAAGAAAAAAGCCCAACAGAAGCCCTTAAAGCAACGTGGCAGCATCTTATTGGTCCACGTGTCATGGCATTATAGGGCCATGTGGCAATACCCTACGAAGACACCTGGTTAGCTAGAGTTGAGCATAGAAAGTTAGGAAAAACATCAAAAGTAGGAAAACTTGTATCCCACATTGATAGTTTATAAGAGAAAGTAGGAAGATTCTTGTATTAAAGTATTAAAGCAATAATTGCAACACAGATCCCAATATATGTTGATTTGACAACACATAACTTGTAATTGTCAATTAACCTTAATCAATCTTGATTAGCAGTTATTTGAGTTATTATTATCTTTTGCACATTTAATTGTTTATTTCTGCATTTATTATTATTACTTTGAAAAAATTTGTAGCATAGAAGTGTTAGTCTTCTGTTTAATTTTAAAAAATCCTAAAACACATTGGATACATGGTGAGAGTGAATATCACTTAGTCACTCCATAATCTTCAACTTAAAAAAGTATTAACTAAAATAATATATTATAATTCGTTGATCCTTTTTCCTTTCTAGTTGGGTTTCTCAATTGATGTTCTTCAGCTTCACTTTTAATTCCTTTTCCCACATGCATTGACCTACTTTTTTGTTTACCAGTTTCCCAGCGCTTAATCAACCTTTAGTTATTTTAGAAGATGATATCATTGATTTATTTATCAGCTCCTGTTAAATATGATGATGGACTTAGCAATCAAGCTATGTATTAAGATTTCAACTCATGTATGTGTCATAATTTTAGTCAAAACTTGGGCACAAAATAAACCACTGTATATAGGCTGTCAGTTTGGTTAGGAACTGTTGGTTTAACTGTTAACCTAACGTGAACTGAACTGAATGAATTGAACTGAAATGAACTAATAACCAAATGACTGATAACTGAAAGTCCAACTGAAACAAAATGAACTGCACTCAACTGAACTGAAACTGAACTGAATCATGAACTGAAATCAACTGAACTGAAAAGGTTGACTACATAAAACTGCTTTTAACTGACCATAACTGAATCATAACTGAACTGAGATTAACTGCAACCTATATGGTTTTGTTAGTTAATTGAACTGTTTTTAACTGTTGAACAACTAAACCGAAATCACTTATAAAATGTTTGATTTTGTTAGTTAACAGAACTACAATTAACTATTGATCAACTAAACCAAAATGACTTATAAATAGTTCTAAGCTGTTGCTTGATTAAACCAAACTGAGCAAAAAAAAAACTGTTTTAAACCGTTGGTTAACTGAAAATCGCTCTACACTAAACTAAAATTAGGCAAAATCTAATTGTATCAAATTAAGCTTTATTTAATAAAATTGTTCTTTTCACAAAACGATTATTTATGATATATTATTAAATAAATTTGTTCTTTTCATATATTGATTATTGATTATTCAAACCAATTTAATTTAACATATTAATAATTTAAAATTAATTGATGTTTTCAACCATACCCATTTCAAAAGAGTTGGTCGGGTTTTAGATGCCTTCTTCAAATGACATGGAAGTATTAATTATTGAAACATGCCTACAAGGGACTAACTGTGGCATTGTAGTCATTTACAGATTTCCTTACAATACTGAAAATAATCATAATTTAACTGAATATAATCATTTACAATAGAATGATAATAACTGAAATCGTATACATATAACCGTATTTTTCCATATCATAAAATGAATACATCTAGAACCGATATATCAACCGTTCACAATGAACTAACAACAATTGAAATAGCACCGGTAAAACCGAATAACAACCATGACGTAAACTAAATACAATGGGAATTGTTATATCAACCGTTCACAATGAACTGATGATAACTGAAATCGTATGGGTAAAACCAAAGATCAACCATAACGTGAACTGAATACAATTGGAATTGTTATATCAACCGTTCACAATGAACAGACAACAACTGAAATCGTGTGGGTAAAACCGAAGATCAATAATAAAGGAACTGATTTGAACTGAAAATAAAAATAACTGCAACGGTTTGGAACTAAAACTGATAAAGTTAAAGTTAAAACCAAATTGGTTATTTTGGAAAAGATCAACTGAAGTCAACTAAACTGAAGTCAACCAAACCATTTTGGTCAAACCATAACTGAACTGATTAAGTGAACTTACACCCCTACCTATATATAGATTGTGTGCCATACACAACACAACATCCTATATATTATATAACATGTGCAGAGGGGGTAACACCACCTATGAGATTAGATGCAATGTGTGTAGCATATATAATATCAGAAATTTAAGATTTTATCTCAATAAAGGATCCTCATGGAAAAACAAATTAAGAAAGTAAAAATGATCCATACAGGATTCCTTTATTTCATCAAAATTCGCTCTAAACTTTGATTTTTTTATTTTTACTGATGGGTGTTCTGTGTTGTAGCCATATTTATAGGTGGTGCTACCTTTTACACCCAAGTCCATAGGTGTTATTGTTCTTTATTACGACAAGAGGCCGTCCTTTATGTTGCACCCGGCCTATAGATTGTGTTGTTATGGGGAATTTTTGCTACATATGTACTTTTAAATTAGGACAAATTCATACGAATAATCCCAACTATTGGAGGTATTCCAATATGAATTTCAACTATCAGTTATTACAGTATAATCCAAACATTAGGGGTTGTTTTATAATATTAGTCTAATGACTTATCGGTGACCAATTCAAAAAGTAATCATTGTCACTCCCCTTTCCCGTATTTATTGTACTTGACTAAATTTTTTTAATGTCAGTGGCATAAAAATAGCCAATAATAGTTAATCAACGAAATTGAAAGAATAGTTTTTTTTAGGGGTGAATTTATAGGATAATTATTTATTTAGTAGTTATGATGTAAATAATTTTGATAATTTGAGGTTTTCATAATCATCTAACACCTTAAATTTGAATATAATTTCAATTTAGAAAGGTACACGAGTGTTAATGATCCTCCTATCATAGGGAATAGATCAAAAACGGCGAATGATTTCCCTATCTTAAGGAAAACATCACAAGCCAAACGAACAAAATAAGAAAATAGAAAAACAATGAAAAAATGAAGAGATAAAAAATTACAAAAGAGAAACACAAACGGAGACTAAATAGAGTAAAGCTTATGACAAATTTATCCATATTGTTGTCTTTCCAGCTCCTTTTTTAACTGGTTCCATACCGATCAAAATTACACTCTAGAATGGAGTATGCATAACTGTTTGATAGGCGGTCATAAAGGATATTAATGGGAACGAATCTATAACTAAATTTAGACGAGAAATCAAACTTAATTTTCATGGTGGTTCTAGTGAAACTCCAATTTATATGATTTTCTTTACAAATATCCATTCCCATCTAATATCACGTTCCCATGGTAATGGATGGTAATAAAAAAATAAGAAGAAAATTCAAGTTTAAGAATAAAAATATGTTTTCCAATGGGATTATAAGGTTATTGCTTAGTAAAATTACAGTTTAAATCCATTAACATTAGCAAAATTTATTACGGGGTATTATAGTGTGTAAAGTTGGAATTTATTTTGGAAAAATTCATATGAATAATCGTAGCTATTGGAGGTTTTCCAATATTAATCCCAATTATTAGTTATTACAGTGTAATCTAAACTATGGGAGTTGTTTTATGATATTAGTCCATCGACTTAGTTAAGCTATTGTAATCGGTCACCAATTAAAAAAGTAATAGTTGTCTTCCCTCTTCTCTTATTTATTGTACTCTACTATGTCTTCCTCCCTTGCTATGAAGGAAATCGGAGCCGGTCAAAAGTTAGTATAAACTAATATCATAAAACTACCCCCATAGTTTGGATTATAGTGTAATAACCTATAGTTGGATTAATATTGGAAGACCTCTAATAATTGGGATTATTCATATAAATTTTTCCATTTGTTTTTTTATTGAAACTTATTTTTTACATTACAGTTTCTTTTTCTTTTTCTTTTTCATGAATTTTCTGACTAACCAAAAAAAATAAATAATGAAAATACTTTTATACAATTGTAAGTTCTATTTTCCATCAAAACAAGCAAGGTCAGCCACTTACACCAAATTTTATTAGATTTTTATAATCAAATATAGTGACTTGCAAAAATAGCGGCTTTATGGAGACCAGTAATTGAGTTACATAAACGCAAAAAGATGCATTAGGGCGACGTGTCGCGGCTATGCTTCGTTTCCCATCGGCTTTTTTTTTTAAATATATTTAAAAAGAATAATAATAATTAATAATAAACCACTTTATTCAATCATAATTTAAAATCTAAGTTGTGTACTTTGGTTTATTCTTCTGTAGAATTCACATGCATTCAACTAAAAGTGTAAAATTAAAGAAGAGGCTAGAAAATTAGTTGAAGAGCATGGGTGGGTCAAGTAGAGGAGAAAAGTCCAAATCTAAGACAAATAAAGTATAGTGAGTGCCATCTCAGTTTTAGTTATGATGTTGTTGGGTTGCTAATATAACTACCATTATTTTGTCTGCTTAATTTCATTTTAATGAAACTCTGGCTGTTAACTAGGGAGGGAACACTACAGTTTGGAACTACAGGTATGTATGTATCAATGTATGTGCATTCCTTGGTGATGCTATTCGTATCGATAGTGTATTCTCATCGTTCATTTTATTAACTGGTTATTAAAAAAAAAAAAAAAAGGGAATGTAAACAAATTTGAATATAAATTTAATTTGAAGGTGTTATGAAGAGTGTCCTACTTTTCACACACTCATATTCTTTGGTGGCCCGGATTGAAGCGGGAAATTGCCGAGTTTGTGGCTCGTTGTCTCACTTGTCAGAAGGTCAAGATTGAGCATCAAAGGCCCGGTGGTCTATTGCAACCTTTTACCCATATCAACTTGGATGTTTGATTCCATTTCCATGGATTTCGTAGTGAGCCTGCCCACTACCACCAGCGGATTAAACTTAGTTTGGGTAATTGTAGATAGACTAACTAAAGTGGCAAGATTCATGCATTGCAATGAAGACTACTTGGACTATGGAGGGAGAAAATGGCCGAAGCATATACTCAAGAGATAATCCGACTTCACGGCGTGCCCAAAGACATAGTGTCAGACCGTGATCAACGATTCTGGAAATCTCCCTAGGAAGCTTTCGGCACAAAATTGAACCTAAGTACGGCTTTCCAGCAGCCACAGATGGTCAGACAGAACAGACCATCCAGACTCTGGAAGACATGCTCCGAGCTTGCGCTCAAGAGTTTCAGCAGTCCTGGATTAAGTCCTTGAGTCTAGTGGAATTTTGATACAACAACAGCTTCCACTCCAGCATTCAGATGGCGCCTTCTCAGGCATTGTGTGGGCGTAGATGTCGTAGTCCTACCTGTTGGAGCGACATCAGTGATGCTCTTGCAATCGGCCCAGATCATATCAAGGACATTGTGGAGCAAATTAAGGTGATTCGAGCGAAGATTCAAGCAGCGCAAAGTAGGGAGAAGCCAGTAGTACGAGGAAGCCACTTGGGAGACCGAGTCTTCCATGTGCGAGAAGTATCCCGAGCTGTTCGATCAGGGTATGCTGCGCTTTCCTGTTGTTTCTGTCTCTTCTTTCTTTCCTCTTCATGTTTGTGCTTTCTTTTGTAAAATTTTGAGGACAAAATTATCTTAAAGAGAGGTGACTGTAATAACCTGAAATTTTGGGTTATTAAAATTCATAGTTATTTAATTATTTATTTAATATGTCTTACAATTATTTGGATTCGAGCAAGCCCAAATTGGTCTTTTACCCTCAAGCCCAACCTTCCCTGCCCAAAACTGATCAAAGCCCAAAGCCTTGTCACCCCATAGACTCACACGACCCCCTCCCTTTTTATTTGACTAATAATATTTTATTTAACTAATTTATTCCTACTATCCACTCCTAATTAAAAAGACATCCTTTTTATCCTCCTTAACACTATAAATAAATCAAGAGTTGCTATCGCCCTCCTCATCAACCAAAACACACGACCACCCCCTACCCATAACAATCAACTCCAAACCTCTTAATTCATCAAACACCAACCATCAATAAACTTCAAGATCTTTTACCTAAGGAATATTTGATTTTAATAATCCAACCTTTTAGCCATTCGCAAATAATAATCCAACCTTTTGATTATTCCTGAATAATCCAACCTTTGTACTAAATTTCATAGAGTGAACCAAAACCAAATTTTAGGTGTGATATTGGGGCTAATTTAAGTGTTGTTTGTGTCTTTAGGTAAGTGATCAACAACGAGCGCTAAACTACCCAAACATTACTTAAACCAATCCCAAAACAGCACCTAAAATTTGGTTTTGGTTCATTCTATGAAATTTGGTACAAAGGTTGGATTATTTAAGAATAATCAAAAGGTTGGATTATTATTTGCGAATGAATAAAATGTTAGATTATTAAAATCAAATATTCCTTTACCTAATTTTTCCAAGCACAAGATTGAACCAAGAACCCAAAGGAATCCCCAAGCCCCAATTGAATTCCCTCACGGTCGAACCCCAAAGAGGCCTTGTTTGAATTCTTGTTCATCTATTCAACTAGGTAATTAGGTGTTTTATTTAGTATTAGAATTAAATTAATCATAGAATTAATTAGAACACTTTAAGATTGAAATAAGTTGATGAAAAACTAGTGATGCGTGTTGTTCTTATATGGCCGAGTATTTCATAGAACTTAGGATTATTTATCGTTTAGATATGATTTTATGCATGTTTATTATAATTTTGGTAGTAAATTGGTTAATTGTTTGCTTAATTTAAATCTGAATTATTCATCAATTCCTATTGAATTTTTCGAGTGAATTTTATGCATAAATATTCAATGTTTTTGGTGTAATTATGTTCATTATATGTCATATGATGGTTTTCTTGAATTATTTTATTAATTGCTTTGATTCTTGAATTAAAGAATGGTAAACTTGAAATTGTTCTAATTATTTTCGAGAAGCATGTTGATGATTATGAAGCATATACTTGATTCTCTTGATGATGATTGCAAGCTTGAATTTTTATTAAGTTTGGACTAATTTATCTAATTTTACATTAGTGTTTTCGAATTTATCTAACTAAATCTTGAGTTACTAATATTGTTTATTAATCTTTAAAATGTCGAATAATATTAGCTAATTAAAGATTGGATTTTTATGATTTTTCTTGATTAAAAGATTAGATCTTGTACATTTCTTGATTTAATTATATATGAATTAATTTGATATAAAGATTAATATGTTATTTTATTTATTTAATTGATTAATTAATTAAGGAAGAAAGTTTGCATTTCTATTTTGTTCTTAATAACGTCGAGTGGCCAATAATTATTTTAGACCAAGTTTTGATTTTTATTTGACTAATAGATGATATAGACATAATTATTGAATCATATGATTCATATGTATTATCGATTAATTGCTATTATATGATCGTGGTTGAATTGTTTGATTTTCATGTGAAGTATTGTTGGTTCGAGTAGGCGTGTTATGTTGGACTATTGATTTAGCCATGATTTGATTGCCTTACTTTATGAAGTCTAGAGTCAAGTTTGAGTCATGACTTAGAAGTCAATAAAAGTAATGTTAAGATTCACAATCGATAAGATTAAGTTAAGATGATGATGATGATGATGATGATACGATGATGATAACGATGATATGATGATGATGAGATGATTTTTTTATAAGATTAAAGTGAAGATAAGATAATATTAATAAAGATTAATTACATGAACAACTATGAAGTGACCGCCCTCTTAGTGGTACACGAGCCGCTAAATCGGGTTAAGTCGAGGCCACTGTCCAACTGCGGTACGTGGACAGTTCTGGATCCTAGGATGTGTTGTCGTCTAGGTAGTAGTACACGAGCCGCTACTTAGAAGCCATGGTCATGGCTTAGGCATAGTCCTCACATGAGGGGGCTACGGTTAGGATACACGAGTCCTCGCCGGCATGTTCTAGGAAAGTTGGGGTGTAAACGAGATCCCCTACGAGCATTAGTGACCGGGTCATGGATTAGAAATTATAAAATGAATAAGAAGGTTAGGAAGACTGGTGTCTAAGTGGACTAGAGTCCTAAGATGATCCCATTAGAGCTTTGTGTCATGTGTTTAAGTTGTTATGATTTGATTGAATGTTTCCACTGCGATAATCGTCAGGTAAGTATTAGTTTTGGATGCTTGATGAATGTCTAATGCTTATTTATTGCTTGATTGTTATATGATTTGTTCCTAATTGATTGTATGGTTGATTGATTTCTACTACTAGTGGAAAAAATGTTATCTACCACATCCTATCTGCTCCGTTTTAATTTATGTCGGAGAACATAATATTAGCAGCTCCGTTGATTTAAACTTACGCAACAGAAACTTATTAAAAAGAAAGAGACCATGCTAGCTGCTCCGTTAATTTAAAATAACGCAACAGAGAGTTTTTTTTATAAGAACAGGGGCAACGCTGGCCCTTGTATTTTTCACCCTAATTTGCTCTCTTGCTCTCTCGCACTCTCGCAAGTCATAGCCATCTTCCTCTCGCCATCTCTCTTTCTCCCTCAACCCATTAATTACTTTGCACCGCCATCTTCCTGTTGTTGCCACCTCGCACTCGCAGCAACAGTAACCTCGCACCACCACTACCACCTAGATCTCAGGAATCACAACACTAACAGGCTCGAACCGCCATTTTCCACTATCTCTATCACCGCACCGTATCGTCATCGCTTAGTCAAGTTTACATAATGGTAAACCCCTAGCATTCGATTCTTGAGATTTTCTAATTTTTGGTGGTTTTCTTCCCTCAATTTGTTTTAATGTTTTTTCAGATTTTGAGGCCATTACCTTGCACTGCCATCTTCCTGTTGTTGCCGCCTCGCACTCGCAGCAGTAGTAACCTCGCACCACCACTACCACCTAGATCTCAAAAATCACAACAACAAAAGGCTCGAACCGCCATTTGTCGCTATCTCTGTTGCCGCACCGTATCGTCGTTGCTTAGTCAAGTTTACATTATGGTAAACCCTAGCATTCGATTCTTGAGATTTTCTAATTTTTGGTGGTTTTCTTCCCTCAATTTGTTTTAATGTTTTTTCAGATTTTGATATTTAATTATATTTCTTGATATTTGATCTAGAGCTTCTTGCAAACATTGGGTTGTTTCTCCTATTGATGCTTTACTTTTTCACTTATTCTTCAAATTATTTTACACAACAATGCTTCAACGTTTTCTATAATTAGCAGTTGTATCTAATTTATCCAGAAGAGTACTTTTTCTGTCTAGATCACACTGATGCAGTAACAATTTTCAATAGTTGAAGTCTAAATAGAAGTCTTGATGTTGGTGTGGGAATTAGCAATACGAGAATGGCCAGTTTAGTTTGAATACTGGGTTGCTAGCTAATTAGAAACACAAGTGGACCAGATTAATAGCCAAGTATGCTTTAAGTTTACATGATGTTGTATTTTATGCAAGTCTTGCTATTTATTTATGATAATCTTTTAATCCCTTAATTGTTTGGACACTTTGATTACATTATGTGATAATCTTTTAACGCCTTAATTGTTTGGACACTTGGATTACATTTTGTGAATTTGTACTTTATTTGATATAAAGCTAATTATGCCACAAATGCAGTACAAACATGAGTTTAAACGGTTTGAACAAGTCTGGTTAAGGATATTTTCTAAGTTAGTTTTGATGCATATTTTAATTGTGAATAGGTGAGAATGGTGGTTGACGAAAGGCCTTATCAAGGGAACTTTTAATCAGTAAAGGCCTTATCAAGGGAATTTGGATTCTTAGATATCCTATGTGATTGTCACTTTAGATAAAGCATATGAAGTTTCTTTTCCTGGGTTAGTACTTTTCTGTATCTTTCGCTAACTCATGATATTCATGTGACATTAGTAAAATCATATCTTTTTCTTTCAGTGTTTCAATTGACTGATTTTTACTAATTTGAATTGTGATGAGTACTTAAATGGAGCTCTTTTCTTAGTAGACTTAAATTGAGCTTGAACTAATAATTTTTAGTTAATTTTGGTGTAGATTATGGGGTTATCAGACACACTCTAGCTCATTGGGTGACTTGCAGCATCTTTCTCTCAGGTTTTTCTCGTCACATTTATATTTGGACTAATCATTGATTCTTGTTTTTTTTTTCTAGTCTTGTTAATTAAGTCTTTATTTATTTATTTACTTTTTAACTGCTTTTATTCCTATAGATAGGAATTTAGTTCAACATTTCACTTCACTTTTTTCACAAAAACCTAACTTATTTATTTGAATATTAAGTCTTGGTCGATTGATGTTGGTTGTCTAGCTGTGAGTTATGCTATGAGGCTTAATGTTTATGTGTCAATTTTTTGTAAGCATTTTTTTTATCACTTTTACAACTCATATTCATTACAACTATAATTCATTTGTATTCAAATATTGAAATGACAATAGGAACTAATCTAATCTTTGCAAAACACGTTCGTGCTTAAATCCTATATTTTTATATTTCAAAGGTGGAACCCTGCTTATATAAACAAACAAATACGTTTCTATTTTTTTATATAAACTGATATACATTTTTATAACCTAACTCAAGTTTCTTAATTATGTTGATTATGGCTCTAATCAGATTTCCGATACATCAAGGAATGAAGGATTCCTTCAACAATACTGAATCAAAGGAATATGGAGACAATTTTCTATGACTCCATGTCCAAAGCTGCATTTGATCGCTAGCTTTATAATTACGCTGTTTTTGTATTTGGTAGCTTTATAATTACGATGTTTTTGTATTTAGTAGCTAGCTTTATAATTACGTGCATAAATTTAGTTTAAAAATAACACCATTTACTAATTTTAAGTGATTTTATAACTAACGAGTCAGATTAGGCTGAATTCGGTTTCAGATTTTTCTACCATAGCAGACGAACTTCAAAAATTACGAAAATTTAACAAAAGCTGTAAAATACTATTATTCACTTCCACCTAAATTTTCGTAGCCATCCGAATTGATTAAGTATCCTGAATAATTCGTAAACCAAATCTGGACAGTTTTACCGGTTTGAAAGATTAAATTATTATAAGCAATAAAAGGACGAATTTTGCCACGAAATAAATCATGATTCATAATCAAATAGTAACCAAACTGCCACGAAAAATTAATCAATAAATAACAAGATTTGATTAATAAATAAATTCATACAAGTAATTATTCAACAATTAAAGATTTCAAGAAATTACATAAAATAATCTAGAAAAAATAACATGTACATAAATTTCATGTAGTTCGAAAAACACCCTATCATGATACTAATTCTTTTTGTAATTTTCATGCTTCTAATCCTAATTAACTATGTGAATAGGTTGTTCCGGAACTAAACGGGTTAGCAAAGTTACCTGGAATCGCTAAAGAATTCCAAGAAAAATTCACCCTTTTCTTGAAGGGAGGCTCACGGCACACAAGAGAGAGGAGAGGAAAAATAATTTTCTTTAGGGTTTTTGAGTCTTTGCAAAATAGGACTAATTAAATGATAATGGTCCTATTTATAGAAGAGAAAGAAAGGAGAGAAAAAAAAAAAACAAACCCTAATGTTGTTAATGGGGGGTGCC
This sequence comes from Salicornia ramosissima, assembly GCA_951394345.1. NCBI lineage: Eukaryota > Viridiplantae > Streptophyta > Magnoliopsida > Caryophyllales > Amaranthaceae > Salicornia > Salicornia ramosissima. The sequence continues at coordinate 39,954,226 of OX596238.1, forward strand.
GTGTGGGGTAGAAAGAATAGGGATTAATTTGTTAGGTTGTTAGCAACAAGTTTGAATAGGTTTTAGATCTAATTAAATAATTAATTTAATTAACTAAATAACTTAATTATTAAATAAACCAAAAGAATTAAAATTGACCCAAATTATCCATAGGGGCCGGCCATGGGAAAAGAAAAGAAAGAGTTGGGTCTTTGGCCCAGTTTTTAAAGAAAAAGATTGGACTAAAATTGTAAACAGTCCAAATTAAATGGCGTATTTGGACTTGGAATTAATAAATAACATTAATAACCGCGAAATTTTCTGGCCCCAAATTTCGGGTTATTACAGTCACCCCTCCTTAAATAAATTTCGACCTCGAAATTTACTTAACGGAGCTCAAACAGAAACACGGCAAAACCAAAACAAAAGCAAATCAAAACAACCAAAGGAAGAAGAGCAATCTTCGTACCTGCTTCGAACATCTCGGGATACTTATCCCTCATCGAAGCCTCGGTCTCCCAGGTAGCCTCTTCGAACTTCTGGCTACGCCACAAAACCTTAACCAAAGGCACCACCTTGCGACGCAACAACCGATCCTGACGATCCAAAATCTGAACTGGCCTTTCTTCGAAGGTCAAGTTCGGCTCGATCTCCGATGACTCTACCGGAATAATGTGAGAAGGATCGTTGACATACTTCCGTAGCTGTGACACATGGAATACATCATGAACCCTCGATAGATCCGGAGGCATCGCCAACCGATAAGCGACCTCACCAACCCTCTCCAAGATCTCGTATGGTCCAACATACTTTGGTCTGAGCTTACCCTTCTGACCAAATCGGACCACACCCTTCATAGGAGACACTTTCAACAACACCTTGTCTCCAACCTCAAATTCCAACGGCTTCCGACGACGATCAGCAAAAGATTTCTGTCGACTCTGGGCTGCCTGCAACCTCGCCCTGATGATCTTCACCTGCTCTACTGTATCCCGGATATGATCGGGACCAATCACCAAAGCATCGCTAATGTCGCTCCAACAAGTAGGGCTGCGGCACTTACGCCCATACAAAGCCTCATAAGGAGCCATCTTAAGGCTGGCATGATAGCTGTTGTTGTACGAAAATTCCACCAAGCTCAAAGATTTAACCCAAGATTGCTGGAAATCCAACGCACAAGCTCGAAGCATATCCTCCAACGTCTGGATGGTCCGTTCCGTCTGCCCATCCGTAGCTGCATGAAACGCGGTACTCAAGTTAAGCTTAGTTCCAAAAGCCTCTTGCAATGACTTCCAGAACCGGGACAAGAATCGGGGATCTCGGTCCGACACGATATCCTTCGGCACACCATGTAACCGTATGATCTCCCTCGAGTACGCTTCTGCCATCTTCTCCATTGACCAAGTTACTTTCATAGGGATGAACCGGGCAACCTTAGTCAAACGGTCCACGATAACCCAAACTGTGTCCAAACCCGTAGACGTCGTGGGTAATCCTACCACAAAATCCATGGATATGGAGTCGAACTTCCATGTGGGTATCGGTAATGGCTGCAACAATCCACCTGGTCGTTGATGCTCGATCTTGACTTTCTGGCACGTGAGACACCGTGCAACAAAGGCCGCGACTTCCTGCTTCATCTTCGGCCACCAGAAATATTCCCTTAGGTCCTTATAGAGTTTCCCGCCACCTGGATGCACCGAATAGGGAGTATTGTGGGCCTCTTCCAGGATCCGGTTTCTCAGATTCGAATTCCGGGGCACACACCACCTGTTACGGAGCAAAAAATTAGTTTCCACAAGGTGAAAATAGTCCAATATGACATTTATCTCTATTACCTGTTACGGAACTTCATGCTTCCATCTGCTTCCATCGTGAAGTCTTCTGCCTTGCCTTGAAGTTTAGCTTCACGAATTTTCTCGAGCTGCGGGTCTTCCTTCTGTTTCTCCCGTAACTCCTGGTACAAATAAGGCTCGACACTCATAGGACTCAAATAAACCCGGGTGCTACCTGGCATAACCATCTCAACTCCCATTTTGCGAAGATCAGAACAGATTTCCTTAGGTAAAACCGCCACTCTGTTGAATGAATGGTGATCCTTACGGCTAAGGGCATCAGCTACTTTATTAGCTTTTCCTTCACAATAGTCAACTGAGAGGTCATAGTCTTTGATTAACTCGAGCCACCTTCGCTGTCTCATGTTGAGTTCCCTCTGAGTGAAGATGTACTTCAGACTCTTATGGTCGGTGAACAACTTGCAAGACACTCCATAGAGATAATGTCGCCAAATTTTCAAAGCGAACACCACCGCTGCCAACTCTAAGTCGTGAGTAGGATAATTCTGCTCATGAACCTTGAGTTGTCTTGAAGCATACGCAATCACCCTTCCTTCTTGCATCAGAACACAACCTAGACCCTTCTTCGACGCATCGCTGTAGACTTCAAAACCTACACCTTCCGTCGGCAAAGCAAGAACCGGTGCAGACACAAGACTTTGCTTGAGAGCTTGAAAGGCTTCTTCACACTGCTCAGTCCACACATACTTGCAGTCTTTGTGCAGTAATTTGGTTATAGGCGCTGCTACTTTGGAGAAGTCTTTCACAAATCTCCGATAGTAACCTGATACATACAAATTCACAGGTAAGTATTCTAGCATAGACATTATAAAAGCTATATCAAATACTTCAATTTACCTGCTAGGCCAAGAAAACTTCGGACTTCGGCCACATTCTTGGGACTGCGCCATTCAACCACCGCCTTAATCTTGGCTGGATCTACCATGACACCTTCCGCATTGATCATGCCCTAGAAAGGCTACCTCCTTGAGCCAGAACTCGCACTTGGACAATTTTGCGAACCACTTCTGAGCCCGTAAGATACCTAGCACCAGATGTAGATGCTGAGTGTGATCTTGTTCACTCTTCGAATAGATAAGAATATCATCGATGAACACTACCACACACACATCCAGAAGATGATGAAAGGTCCGATTCATCTGGTCCATGAAAACTGCAGGAGCATTCGTCAGACCGAACGGCATAACCTCGAACTCATAGTGCCCATACCTAGTGCGAAACGCGGTCTTCGGTATATCTTCCGGCTTCACTGGAATTTGATGATACCCTGACCTGAGATCAATCTTGGAGAAGACACTGGCTCCCTTCAACTGATCAAATAAATCCTCGATCCTGGGCAGAGGATACTTGTTCTTGATGGTCACCTTGTTCAGCTCCCGGTAATCTATGCACAACCTCATGCTGCCGTCCTTCTTCTTTACGAACAATACCGGAGCACCCCATGGCGACACACTAGGCCGTATGAAGCCCTTGTCGATCAATTCTTGCAACTGGGTCTTCAATTCCTTTAACTCAGCCGGAGCCATGCGATACGGAGCCTTAGAAATCGGAGCAGTCCCGGGCACCAGATCGATGTTGAATTCCACTTCTCTTTCCTGTGGTATCCCTGGCAACTCCTCTGGAAAAACATCCGCATACTCACGTACAACCGGGATGGCTTCTAGCTGTTCCTCCTTAGTCATGTCCTTGACTTGACATAGAAACACGGTCTCACCCTTGCGCTGCAGACTGCGCATCTTCATCGCGGACACGATCTTCAAACCCTTCCCTATCGGTTTCCCGACTTAAGTTACCCTTCTTGCGTTTAGACCACGTAAGGTGACGGCTTGGTCTCGACACCGGAAAGTCGCTTGATGCTTGGCTAACCAATCCATGCCTAGGATCACATCGAACTCGATCATAGGAAACTCCTTCAGGTTGGCTTCGAATCGAACCCCCGAGATCACAATAGGAACATCCCTGTATTCCCGAAGACAAGCAAAGTCCTCTCCCGAAGGAAGAGTTATCACAGATTTGACAGGAGACTTTCCCATCAGGTTAGTTTTCACAACAAAAGAGCTAGCAACAAAAGACACAGTGGCACCAGTATCAAACAGAACATAAGCAGACACATCATAAACAGGGAAAGTACCCGTAACTACATCGGGCTGAGCATCTGCCTCTTCCTGGGTCATGCAGAAGATCCTGTTTCTGACCGGCGCTTGACTACCCGTTACTGTTGACTGTTTCTTGGGGCAATAGATTGACTTATGACCTGCTTCCCCACAATCGAAGCACACTATTGGAGACCCGTCACACTTCTTCCCCGGGTGGAACTCTTTCTTGCAACCTCGACAAACCTTTGGACCCTGGCTCGGAGCTGGTCGAGAACTTTGTTGCGGCCTTGAAGTAGACTCGAACTTGGTCTTTTTAACGGGTGCTGGAGCTGGAGCCGGAGTAACCCTCTTCTTGGCTGAGTCCTCCTCAGAAACCGAAGACTGAACCTCTAGAGCTACCTCATAGGCTTCCTGGAAAGTCTTCACTCTACTGCTGATCACATGAACCCGGATGCTAGAGTTTAACTTCTTGATGTACCTCTTGACCCGCTCGGTTTCAGAAGGTATGACCGCTGATGCGAACCGGGAGAGCTTAGTGAACTTGTCCGTGTAAGCTTGAACGGACAGACTACCCTGGGTGAAGGTGAGAAACTCTTCTCGCTTCTGCCACTTGAGTTCCTCTGGATAGAACCGGTCTTGTAACCTCTTAGTGAATTCTTCCCAACCCAGATTCCGATCCGTGTCGGGGTCGGCCCGTAGGGTACTCCACCAATTGTCTGCCTCGCCCTGGAGGTAGAAGGATGCGATGGGGACCCATTCTTTCTCGGAACATGCCAGGACATCGAACATTTTCCGCATCTCTCGAATCCAATTCTCAAGGATGGTTGGGTCTGCTGCCCCATCGTAAGTTGGAGGACGTAGTCGGGCCATTCGGTCGAAGGTCGTCTGGTTGCCCTGGGCCCGCACACTGTTCTGGGCCAAAGTAAGGATTGCATCCTCCAGGTTGCGACGACGAAGACGGAAGTTGGTTGATCTTGGAGTCGACATCCTGAAACCACAACCGAGTTAGAACACACACACGGTTCACGAAACAGCGTCAAGCGGAAACGAAAACGAAAGACGTCTTAACCCTGGCTTCTACCCATGGTTCCACTCACCTAGGTTTTCCATATTAGGCTAAGTTTCGCTCGGGTTTAAAAAGCACTCAACTTTCGAAGTTACTTGTGAAGAAGTAACTTAGGGTCAAACCTTAGCTCGGATACCAACTGTAACGACCCGACTTTTTAGACGTGTCGATTGACGATGGGAAATCGACAAACGGATCATTACCAAAATAATTTAAACTATAAACTAGATTAATCAATTAAAAGGAATATCTTTATCAAATAAATGAACTAATCATCCAAAATAACTGATAATTCCCAATATTCATTATTACATAAGTTGTCCTAATAACTGTCCCAACATGCTGGGATCATAAATAAACTAAGTAAATAGTCTTAAAACATTAAGAAACAGCTAAATAATCTATAGGGTAGTAAGGCTTTCAGTCTCTCAAAAGCCCATCCAGCGGAAGCCCAATTTAGTCGGCTGCATCTTCACCTGAAACTGAGGGGGGGGGGGTCCACCGTCAGTGGCGAGTAACTAGGCTGTCCCGTTTAATCGAGAGACCGCTAAACACATAATATCATAGAAAATAGCATGAAAACCATTCAAGAATCTATTACATGCTATACAGAAGTCAATACAAGGTACGTATAAAAATACGTACAAAAATACGTATACGAATATGTACAAAATACGTATATAAATACCTGCATAAATACAGTTAGAAATACGTAGAACCTACGTATAATGTACGTATACCATACGTATAATCATACCTACAAAAATACGGTTAGAAATACGTAGAACCTACGTATAATGTACGTATACCATACGTATAATCATACCTGCAAAATACGGTTAGAAATGCGTACAAATACACACGCCATGCGTACATACATACAGGTATCCATACACGCACATTACATACATACTTACGTACAAAATACAGAAGCACACAGCGGAAGTCTTATACCGTACTTATACTTATATCTTTATACCCTTTAACCTAATTATCCCAAAACCATTATATCATAACCTACATCTTATATTATATCTTATAGCAATATAAATATCATATCTTATATTTTCATTATCTTATAATACACTTTATCAACTCATAACATTCGTATCATATCTTATCATATCTTATCATTCATATCATATCATTCATATCACATTTATCTTTCAGCGGACCGGTCACTATAACTCGTTGTGGATCCCGTTTGCACCACAACTTTCCTAGAACATGCCGGGGTGAGCTCGTGTACTCAACCCGTAGCGGATCTCGTTTGCACCACTAAGCCTAAGCTATGGCCATAACCCCTAAATAGCAGCTCGTGTACTACTACTTAGACGACTACATATCCTAAGACCCAGAACTACTCGGGGGAACTCGTGTGTTCGTCCCATTGAGCAGTGGCTTCGACTTAACCCAGTCTGACTACTCGGGTCATCAGGTGGGCGTCCTTATCTTATCTTATATCTTTCAAATCTTATATCTTATCTTATATCGAGAAATACTAGGTGGCCGTAATCGGAAATGAACCGTTCGAAGTCCCAGGAAAGAGAGGTGCGGCACGTATATTGGCCACCTTAAATACCAAGTCTTTCCTAGCCAGAGATTGAAACGATTCGTATTCCTTTTACTCTGTTTCCTTTCTTTCCCTATTAATATCTTATTCGTAACTTATATAACTTATCCCTACTGATTCCTAATCTTAATAATAATACTAATAATAACACTAACATTATCCGAAATATTATTAATAATAATAATAATAACCGTGTAAATAATAATAAAAATAATAATATTATTATCTATTCCTTCTTGTTACAACTTATCCCTGATAATTCCTTTAACTGTAACTTTTATAATTAATTATTCCTAAAAATAATAAGTCAAAATTTAACTAAATTTGACTAAATAAACTGTGTCACTCGACAGTTTCGGACTTTGCAACAATAATTAATTAAATTCGTAAATTACTTTAATTAATTATTTAACCACTAAAATTACTTAGAATATGATAAAAATTCTATTTTTTCTTAATCTTGTCCACTCGACATTTTCCACTCAAGAACACAAATTTTGTCAATTAATTTAAATACTTTCAATCAGCAAGATTAAATAAATTAACCAAACAATAATAGTAAAAATCATATTTTTGACATAAAATCATTAAGATTGAATACAAAACAAGATCAAAGTTCATCTTTCTATTCCTATTTCACTCGACATATTCAAAGCATAAACAAGAACAAGGTTTATTTCACGGATTCAAATTAACATGATGTAATTAAAGATTAACATAAAGATTAAATTAAAGATTAGCAATAATAAATCAAGAATCATCAAGATACATCATAAAAATCATATTTTTAGTTCCCTTTTAATACTAGGTTACTCGAAAAATTCAAGAAATTAATAATAACATATTTTAATAATTCAATTACCCTATTTTACACAATCTGATTTTTAAAGAATTAAATTAAGAACGACCATCTAAAGATCTCTAATAATCTGGAAATTTTTATGAGAGCTAAATATAGGTTCAAGGTTTAACGTGCATAAATTTAGTTTAAAAATAACACCATTTACTAATTTTAAGTGATTTTATAACTAACGAGTCAGATTAGGCTGAATTCGGTTTCCGATTTTTCTACCATAGCAGATGAACTTCAAAAATTACGAAAATTTAACAAAAGCTGTAAAATACTATTATTCACTTCCACCTAAATGTTCGTAGCCATCCGAATTGATTAAGTATCCTGAATAATTCGTAAACCAAATCTGGACAGTTTTACCGGTTTGAAAGATTAAATTATTATAAGTAATAAAAGGAGGAATTTTTCCACGAAATAAATCACGATTCATAATCAAATAGTAACCAAACTGCCACGAAAAATTAATCAAGAAATAATAAGATTTGATTAATAAATAAATTCATACAAGTAATTATTCAACAATTAAAGATTTCAAGAAACTACATAAAATAATCTAGAAAAAATAACATGTACATAAATTTCATGTAGTTCGAAAAACACCCTAACATGATACTAATTCTTTTTATAATTTTCATGCTTCTAATCCTAATTAACTATGTGAATAGGTTGTTCCGGAACTAAACGGGTTAGCAAAGTTACCTGGAATCGCTAAAGAATTCCAAGAAAAATTCACCCTTTTCTTGAAGGGAGGCTCACGGCACACAAGAGAGAGGAGAGGAAAAATAATTTTCTTTAGGGTTTTTGAGTCTTTGCAAAATAGGACTAATTAAATGATAATGGTCCTATTTATAGAAGAGAAAGAAAGGAGAGAAAAAAAAAAACAAACCCTAATGTTGTTAATGGGGGGTGCCGTGTGGGGTAGAAAGAATAGGGATTAATTTGTTAGGTTGTTAGCAACAAGTTTGAATAGGTTTTAGATCTAATTAAATAATTAATTTAATTAACTAAATAACTTAATTATTAAATAAACCAAAAGAATTAAAATTGACCCAAATTATCCATAGGGGCCGGCCATGGGAAAAGAAAAGAAAGAGTTGGGTCTTTGGCCCAGTTTTTAAAGAAAAAGATTGGACTAAAATTGTAAACAGTCCAAATTAAATGGCGTATTTGGACTTGGAATTAATAAATAACATTAATAACCGCGAAATTTTCTGGCCCCAAATTTCGGGTTATTACAAATAGTCAAAGTTTTGATATGCTTAATTAATTATACAAAGATTCATCATGATATGATTGTAAACAAAATAAGAGTCTAAGCTTTGACTACAAACTAACACACGCATAAAATTATTCAAAGCAGTGGTCAAGAACATGATAAATTGCATCAAGGTCATGTAAATTCATTAATTAAGAAAATAAGCAATGACACGTAGATATTGTCAAGATAAGAGTACAACAAATAAAGGAAATCAGAATTTACTCCTTAAACTACAAGATACATCAAGATTAAGTAAAATCAACAAAGAAACAAGATAAATCACTCTAGAACTACACGGCATATACGTATGAATCATCAATCAAAAATATCAAACTATCTAACCTTATCATCCTATGTAATCCAACCCTATTCCTAAGTAGAAGAGCTAGTTACCTATAGACAAATACCCAAGAATCACGCCCAACACCACAACTCACTCGCCACCAAGCACGGCCAAGGCACGAACCCTCGATGAATGAAGAATTGTTCACGGTTGGTTGTTGTTTGTGAGGTTGAATAATCTTTGCAATGGTTGGATTGTATTGGGTGATGGAAGCAAATTCTTTTTGGCGGTTGTTGAGTAATTGCCGTGAGGTTAGTAAGGAAAGGGTGGAGTTTTTAGTTGGTTGATTGAATTATGAGCATATGGGGTAAATGATGTATGCTTTAGGAGTATATATACAGTAAGGGCTTACTAGAAAATAGGATGGGGTTTACTAGATTTTAGGAAAGATTTTAAGAAGTGAAATAAGGGGAAAAACAACAGGGGGAACCGGCCATGGGGTCTTGTGGGCTTGTTTTCAGGCTTGAACATCATACATAATTAAGTCCTTTGGCCAAAAATAGAATGTTTGGGCTTTAAGGCTTAATTTCACACGAAATTTTACGGCCCAAAAAAATTATGATGGCACTGCGGACCCCATAGTCCTAGAGAACTAGATTCGGGAAACGAGGAAGGTATTTGATGCCACTAAATGCCCCGATAATGAGAGGGTTCAAATAACAAGTTACTACTTGAGGAATGAAGACGACAATTGGTGGAACACTGTCAGATCTCATGAAGGCTCTGCAAGGGAGATGCTCTGGTCGGATTTCACCGCGAAGCTTCAAGAACGCTTCTATCCTGATGAGCTTCGCTAGCAAAAACAGGAAGAGTTCCTCATGCTAAACCAAGGAACCATGTCCGTCCAAGCCTATACAGACAAGTTCGCTAAACTATCTAGATTCGCCACTACCGTGATTCCCTCTGAAGCCGAAAGGTGGAAGAGGTACATCAAGAAACTAGATCCCCGCATCAGGGTACATGTGATTAGTAGCGGTGCATCAACTTTTCAGCGAGCTTATGAAGTGACCTTGGAGATTCATGCATCTCTGGCAGAGGAAGAAGCAGCTAAGGAGAGGATTTCTACAATTCAGTCTTCTGTTCCTGCGAAGAGACCTCTCTACGAGCCAACTAAGGGCTCGCAAGAGTTCTCCAAGCCGGCCTTTCAATGGGGCCCACGGATCTGTCAAGGGTGTAAGAAAGATTTTCACCCCGGTAAGAAGTTTGATGGGGCAACTATCGTATGCTTCAAATGCGGTCAGGAAGGTCACAAGTCCATTGCCTGCCCCAGAAGGACAACAAGCTTCGAATGACACCAAGACACGAGTGAAGAACCATATCTTTTACATGACTCAGGAAGAGGCAGACGCCCAACCTGATATGGATACGGGTACATTTCTAGTCTTTAATGTTTCTACATTAGTATTGTTTGTTACTGGTGCTATTGTTTCATTTGTTGCAAAGTCAATTGTTTGTAAAGTTAATTTAGCGGGAGAGTCTCCCGTGAAATCTATTGTAACTCTTCCTTCGGGAGATGATTTTGCTTTTCATCGAGAATTTAAGGACGTTCCTTTAGTCATCGCCGATGTGCAATTATCGACATACTTAAAGATATTTCCAATGATAGAGTTCGATCTTATCCTCGGGATGGATTGGTTATCCAAATACCAAGCAGCCATCCGATGCCGAGACCAATCTATTGTGTTGCGAGGACCCAAAGGCAAGTGAATAACTTACTCCGGCACCACGAACAAGAAAGGCGTGAAAGACATCAAAAAGGCAATGAAGATGCGAAGTCTACATAAAAAAGGCGAACTAGTGTTCTTAGGTCAGGTAAAAGACATCTCCAAAGAGAAACAACTTGAAGCAATCCCAGTGGTCAAATACTATGCGGATGTGTTTCCTGAAGAGCTACCGGGAATACCTCCGGAAAGGGACGTGGAGTTCAACATTGATTGGTTCTTACAGAACTCAAAGAGTTAAAGACCCAATTGGAAGAGTTAATTGACAAGGGCTTCATAAGGCCAAGTGTGTCACCATGGGGTGATTCGGTACTGTTTGTCAAAAAGAAAGATGGCAGCATGCGATTATGCATCGATTACTGGGAACTTAACAAAGTGAGCGTCAAGAATAATATCTTATGCCTAGAATCGAGGATCTCTTCGATCAACTAAAGGGAGCAGGTATATTCTCAAAGTTTGATCTTCGATTAGGATATCACCGAATTTCAGTAAAGTCAGAGGACATTCCTAAAACCGCATTCCGCAAAAGGTATGGACACTATGATTTCGAAGTAATGTCGTTTGGTCTAACAAACGCTCCAGCGGTCTTTATGGACCAAATGAACCATACCTTTCATCATTTTTCTAGATTTTTACGGAGTAGTGTTCATCGATGACATATTGATATATTCTAAGGATGAACAAGGCCTCGAGAAACACTTGCAAATGGTATTGGATGTTCTACAAGCTCAGAAGTGGTTCGCCAAATTATCGAAGTGTGAGTTTTGGCTCCATGAAGTGGCATTACTAGGACATGTAATTGGTAAGGACGGTGACAAGGTGGACCCAGTCAAAGTCAAGGCCATTGTAGAATGGAGTAGCCCACAGAACGTGCCTGAAATTCGAAGTTTCCTCGGTTTAGCAGGTAAATAATAACCATAGTGAAACTATAAAGTTTATTTCCCTAACTAAGTTGAGATTTTTTTTTATCCATGTTAGGGTACTATCGGAGGTTCGTAAAGGACTTCTCAAAACTAGCTCAACCCATGAAAAAGCTATTACAGAAATAGAGCAAGTTCATCTGGTCTGAACCATGCGAAAAGGCGTTTCAAACCTTGAAACAAAACCTTGAAGCAAACCTTAACTCTGCCTAATGATGGTTTGAGTTATGAGGTGTACATTGATGCATCCAAGAACGGACTAGGTTGTGTACTGATGCAGGAAGGTAAAGTGATCGCATATGCTTTGAGACAACTCAAGGTGCATGAGTAGAATTACCCCACTCATGACCTCGAGTTGGCAACAGTAGGGTTCGCACATAAAATATTGCGACATTACTTATACGGGGAAACACGTAAGGTGTTCACTGACCACAAAATCCTGAAGTGCATCTTTACGCAAAAGGAACTCAATATGGGGCATTCAGATGGCGCCTTATCAAGCATTGTACAGGCGTAGATGTCGTACTTGTTGGAGCGACATCAGTGATGCCTTAGTAATTGGTCCAGATAACATCAACGACACCATGGAGCAAATTAAGGTGATTGGAGCAAATCTTCAAGCAGCGCAAAGTAGGCAGAAATCCTATGCCGACCGACGAAGAAAGGCCTGGAATTCCAGGAAGACGAAAAAGTTCTTTTAAAATTGTCACCAATGAAAGGGTTAACTCTTTTTAGACAAAAGGGGAAACTTCGACCCAACTATGTTGGTCTATACGAGATTCTGAAAAGAGTAGGCGAAGTAGCCTATCGTGTTACTTTACCTCCAAGTTATCGTAGGTTCACGATGTATTTCAAATATCTGAGCTATGTAAATATGTGAGTGACCCTTCACATATAATCCCAGTGGAGTCAGAAACAATCAAGCCTAATCTCTCCTTCGAGGAGGTACCAGTACAGATACTGGATCGCCAAGAACGGATGTTAAGGCGAAAGGTGGTTCCACTTGTCAAAAACTCTTGAGAAGCCAGCAATACGAGGAAGCCACTTGGGAGACTGAGTCTTCCATGCGCAAGAAGTACCCCGAGCTATTCAATTAGGGTATGTTGCACTTTCTTGTTCATTCTGTCTTTTCTTTCATTTCTTATCATGCTTGTGCTTCCTTCTGAAAATTTCGAGGACGAAATTTTCTTAAGGAGGGGTGAATGTAATAACCTCAAATTTTGGGTTATTAAATTTCGTGATTATTCAATTTCTTATTAATTAAGTCTTATAATTAATTGGATTCGAGCAAGCCCAATTAACCTTTTTACTTTCAAGCCCAATCATGCATTCCAGCTTGCCCAATGGATCAAAGCCCACAAGCCTAGTCACCATAGCCCACACGGGTATCTCTTCATATTATCTCAATATGGATTTATTTTATACACATCTATTATCCTCCTTAACTAATAAAAACCAACCTTTTAATCCTTCTAAACTCTATAAATACAACCCCTTTTTAAACCAAAAGATCAAGCTTTCATTTCATCCACCCTGTTCCTCTTGTTTCACGGCAACCCCACCAACATCCAACTTCAAACCCTCCATTCATCAAATCAAACACAAGCCATCAACAAAAGATTCAAGATCTTCAACCTAATCCTTCCAAGCACAAGATTGGACGAAGAATACAAAGAACTCCAAGAACCTTGCTCGAAATTCCACTCGGTCAAACCAAATGGATTATAGTTTGAATTTCATCCCATCTTTCATTCGTTAATTAGGTGTTTTATTTAATACTAGGATTAGATTAATCATATAGTTAATTAGAACACTTTTAGAATAAAACTAGGTTGGTGAAAATCAATGTCGTGTTCTTTCTCTAATTGGCCGAATAGTATATAGATTTTAGGATGATTGGTTTATGATTTTCTTGGTTTATTTTATGCAATGTAAATAGATTCTTGATGCTAAATTAAATAAATTCATGCATGATTATTAGTTTAGTTTATGTGCTCATCTTTCTTAAATTTTCGAGTGACTTGATTGCATAAAAATTCGGCTTTTATATGCTTTATGTAAATTTATGTTGTATAATTATCTTGTTGAATTATAGTATCAATTGCTTAAGATCATGAATTAAAGAATTGAAACCTTGAATTTGTACTAATGAACGTCGAGTGATATGTTGATGAATATGATGCTTTTTTCGACTTTCTTGATGAATAATACAAGCATGGATTTTTATTTAGTTTAGACTAATTTATCTAATTTACAAAAGTGATTTTCGAATTTATTTTATTAAAATCTTGAATTATTAATATTGTTATTCTTCCTAAAATTGTTGAATGGTCTTAACTAATTAAAGGATAGATTTTTATGAATTTTCTTGATTAAAAGATTAGATCTTGGACCTTTCTTGATTTATTTCCAAATTATTGTAATTTAAAGATTATTATGCTACCCCTCCTTTATCAATTGAGGTTCAACCTTTACCACATGGTGAAGATATTGTTGAGGATGAGGTATCTGATGATGAAGCAGGAATTTATGTTGATGTGCTGTGCCAAAGGAATAGGTAAATGACGATCGTTATGCATGATTGTTTAACTCATGATCATATTTTAGAATTTTCTTTAATTACCTTATCCTAATTGTTTTGTACGATCTTTCTAATCGAATTCATTGCAGTTCATTACCAACAGAAACCTACAAATATAAGTGACATAGAATCAAGTGAAAATTGGAGTTCGGATGAGAAAATGAACCAAATGAGTGGAGGTTTAACAGAGTATGAGAAACAAAGGGAATGCAAGATTGCTCAAAATAAGTCTAGAATGGAAGATTTGGGTTTGCAAAAAATGGCAAACCCATGGATGCATGCAGGAGGGAAGAAAAAATCCAAAAGTCAAGTAAGGAAAGATAAAGAAGATGTTGGTTATGAGCCTGACTGGGAAGATGAAGGCGATCATGATTTAAGTGACGAGAGCAGTGATGATATGTCAATTGAGGTTGTGATAGATAAGAACGGACGGAAAAATGTAGTTTTAATGATTTGGTAGTATATTGTGTTTTGACCTGTATAAAGTAGACCAATTTTATTTGAATGCTATTAAACATTTTTACGTGTATTTCTGCAATATTGAGTTTCTATAACATATTCTGTAATTGATACTGATTTTCGTTATTGATTTTTTTTGTAGGATTTTGCGGAAATGGATAGGAATGAATATGCAAACTTAGAAGAGCATGATTTGAATCAACACCAAAATGCTTTTTCTTCTCAAACAACACAAAGAAAGGGTAGAGGTCCAGCAAAATCTTTTAAGGCACATGAACCCATGTTTCTCGAGTTTGATGACATACATTTTCCCACTGGTAAATGGAAAAACAATATGGGCAAAAAATTGGGTATTGTGCAAAAAAATTGAACATCAACCTTCGTGATTGGGGTGATGTGGAGCAAGACACAAAGGATATGTTTTGGGAGGATACAAAGGTATTTAATTCGTTTTGACTTTTACATTTAATATTTACATTTTTACATTTTTAATAAAGTGCAAAGGGATTTTGTGGTTTAATATTTAATATTATTTGCTTTTATTATTTTAATATATAAATAGTTTCACATCAAGGAGGATCAAGATGGAAAGAGGAAGAATAATTTCCTTAAAGCATTGTCTAATCGTTTTCGACAGCGTAAGTCATGGTTGTTGTCTCATTTTGTGGAAAAGACTACTGGTCCTGCAAAAGATTCTCCAGATTCAAATAAACCGCCTTGGGAAGCATGCGAAGGACAGTTCACACAGGACCAATGGAAGATTTTTGAGGCACATGTTAATTCTGACGAATTTAAGGTAAATTCATATTATTTTAAACTTTCTTAAAAAATGTATCCATCATTTGTCTTTAGAAGGTCAGTATTGGTATGTGACTAATTATGTTTGGTGTTTGTCATAGGAAAAGAGTAGGAAGGGCAAGGAAAATGCAAAACGCAATATCCACCGCCACACCTTAGGACAAAAAGGTTATTCAAGGAGAAGGCCAGAATGGATCAAGGAAAAAAGACTTCCAGTTCGTAGTGATGGTACTAGTGAAGGAAGCAATGGTGTGGTCAATGAATCATCGGTTCAAAATCGTGCTCTTGAATGTTGTCTAGCTCATCAAATGTGTTCAAAAGATGGAAAATGGAAGTAAATCCAAACAAACTGAAAACCGCTCGAATGGTCGACCGAGTAGTAAGTTATTTTATATAAACAAAAATTTAAGTTTATTTCATTTTTCTGTTATTTAATTCGAATTTCAAATTTATGAATTAATACTTAAATGGTTGATAATGTAGATGGGACACATTGAAATAGAGGGGAAGGAAAAGGAGTAAGGGGGAACACCCTCAGAGAGAGGTGTTGATGCTTTGACTAAAGCTATGGGAAAAAGTATCATCGAGGATATGTGAAAGGTTTTAGAAGGTATGGTGTTAGTGTTGGCCATCAAAAAGCATTTGGGAAATTAGCTAGAAAAAGTAAAAGATCTACCCCAAGTTATGATGAGGTAGAAGCACTCAAAGCTTCCCTAACCGAAGAATTTGACTTAAAACAAGCAAGGATGGAAAAGGAATTTGAAAAAAAGTTTCAACAATGGTTGCAAGAACGAGTAGCTATGGAAGTTCAAACATATCTAGCCTCATTGTCTCCATTGAATATGACTTTTGGAAGTAACTTAAGGTTGCCCACTCCACCACAAGAACCACCAATTGTAAAGGTTAGTTTTTTAATTTGTGATATGTTATTTTTAATTTGTTAGTTAATACGTTCTTACAATCTATTATATTTTATATAATAGGAGGTTACAAAGAGTCGTCTATCTGTGTATGATGAGGAAAACGAGGGTAACCTTGTAATTGTTACTGAAGGTCAGGTGCACCCTAATTTGGGACTGCATGTGCACAATTCATCTTTATTGTCGGGTCATTACAGGGTGAGTGTTGAATCACCTTATAAAAAAGATTAGTTTGTGCCTCTTCCTGTCCCAGATGGTGATAATGTGACAACAGTGGGTGCAGCCAAAGGCTGCTTTTTGCAGTGGCCTATGTCATTGGTTTTGCTTGCGGACAAGGTGAGTACATAATTTAATTGTATATGTATGTGATGTTGGGTAAAATTAAACATGTCTAAACTTTAGTGGTTGTATCTTGTTTCATTAAATAATAGATACCATTGTTGAAAACGAAGCCTCAATGGCCGCAAAATAAAGAACGAGTATCTAGTTTCAACATTAGGACTGAGGAGTCTGATGTGAGCTATGATAAGATGAACATTGATGGAATCAATATTGCAAACCTCTGTGAAAATTGTGAATTATTACATATTGTGATGACTGACAAAAAGCATGATGTTGTAAAAGTTGTATTGAAGGTACCATTGTTCTATTTTGAAGAAGAAAAAGATGTTTGTGTTACATCTACTAATATCTCTAAATTCTTAAGAGGTGCATGTGCAAATGTCTCTTTGATCCATTTTCATATTTTGTAAGTATTGTTAAAATTTACTTTGATATTAATGATTTCCTATATATTATATTAAAAAAAACTAATTTTTATATTGTATTTACACTTTGTATCATGTTTTCTTTGATGAATTACAGATTTCTAGTAGATCATGTCATTCCTGCATCCGAAGGTGAAAATATAACATTTTTGTGCCCTCAAAGGATTTGAGGAGTTGAATGCAAGAGAGTTTTCACAGAAGTTACATCGTACGTGAAACATGAATTTTGCATTGAAGTACAAAAGAAAGAGTCCCAAAGCAAATTTATCTTGGCGCCATACAATGAAGAGTATGTACTCTTTCGATATATGAGATCATTATGGCTACTACATTTGATCAATTTTTACAACATATTTGCCTTTATAGATTACTATCATGTCTTTAATTTTGTAGCAACCATTGGATTGTCATGGTCATTGACTTGCGGGTTGGTGTAACGTTTTTGTTTGACCCTCTAACTCCACCAGCTACAAAAAAAAAAACGTCAATTAAGCTGTGAAAATGTTTTTCTGTAGTAAGTGAACAATTCATTGCCTACATTTTATTAAAATTGAACACCATAGATAATATGTTGCCTCACACTTGTGAATTGCATTTTTCAGTGCCTACAAGTGGTATAGGGCGAGGCTCAGAGGTTCTACTCTGGAAAACAGTTCAAAAAATCTTGTTTTCAAACAAATTGAGGAATTTACCTTCAATAATCACACATTGTATTTGTTTAATATTAGAACTCTTTAGACTTAAATTTTTTTCCTTATTTTTCATATTAGTGCGCCCAACAAACTGGTGGGACAGAGTGTGGCTATTACATCATGAGATATATGTTTGAGATACTTACTCGGTAAAGAAGTTGCAACAGTGATTTCAAAAAGGAGGTAACATAAGCTTTTTGCATTGTTTTTGTTACAAACCATCCTATTTTTTCCCAAACTCATGCGCCTAAGTCATTTAATGCCTAAATAAATGATATAGAGCATGTATAAACCATAAAAACAATAAATTGGTAGGAAGACGGGCATGAAAAGGCCAAAACCAGCCCAAAATGACCTTTTTTTTCCTTGTATAATTGGTTGGTTGTTAGGAAGATGGGCATGAAAACGCTCAAAACTAGCCAAAAATTACCCATTTGCACTGTTTTAGTTCCAAAACTTCTTATTTTTGCCCAAACTTAGTTGCACAAGTCATTTAACACTTAAATAAATGATATAGAGCATGTATAAACATTAAAAACAATAGATTGGTTGATTGGTAGAAAGATGGGCATGAAAACGACCAAACCTAGCCAAAAATGACCTTTTTGCCTTGTTTTTGTTCCAAACCGTCCTATTTTTGCCCCAACTCATGCGCATAAGTCATTTAAAGCCTAAATGAATGATATAGAACATGTATAAACCTTAAAAACAATAAATTAGTTGATTGGTAGGAAGATGGGCATGACAACGCCCAAAACTAGCCAAAAATGACCTTTTTGCCTTGTTTTTGTTCCAAACCGTCCTATTTTTTCCCAAACTCATGCACGTAAGTCATTTAACGCCTAAATGAATGGTATAGAACATGTATAAATAATCAGTCCATTTTAGGACTGATTTTCCCGGCTCTTTTCGCTTGTTTTCTACGCTTTTTAGGCTTATTTTTCCAAGTTTTAAGCCTTTTTTTTTAGCTTAGTTTAGGTTTATTTAGAGTTTTCGTTGAATAATGTCGATTTATGGTTGTTTTTTGTCAATAATCGACCTATTTTGTGTTACTTATGCCTTTTGTTCTTTAATTCAGTGTTTTGCGGGTTTCCAAGCGATTCTCTAAAGTCGTCAAGGGTCCTGAGAGGTCCCAAGAAGCTTAGAGAAGCATGCTGCAAAGAAAAGAACACAAATCAAGGAAAAGTACACCCGAAGGGCATTTATGTACTTTTGAAGGCTTGCCGGGCCCGATGTCTCGGGAGACGTGCCGACCCTTCTCGAGAAGCCTGAGAAAAAGTTGGAAGCATTTGGGTCAAGTGATGGTCGCCGACAGAGACAAACACGCGCTCCCAACAAATGAACATCACTTGTGACAACCCCCAAAGAAACCGACGCCTAGAATTTCTCCAGCCCTCACTTTCGGTCACGCCACCGCCCAAGTCGCTTTCACAATGCTAGCTACGCACCCGTGGCGGTCCAGTGGCGCATGCGCGCCTGAGCTCGGAGCTGCAGCTTTGTTTTTGGGTTGTGTTTGCTGCTGGCTCGTTCTGTTTTAATGAGGCTCGTGCCTCTTCTTGTTCTTAGCCTATTGCTTCCCCCACTTGTATATATACCCTCTAAGGTCCCTAAACATAAAAAAAACAACATTAGCTTAGATTTTAGTCCCAAAATCATATTTTAGCTTAGGGTTTGAGGAGAGAGAAAACCTCTCTTCCTCTTTCCATAGTTAGGGTTTTTGTTTAGTTCTTGTTTCCATACCTTTAGATGTAGTTTTAGCATTAGATTTCAATAGTTTGTTGAAGATGATGAATGAATTTGAAGGTTTGATCAAGTGACATGGCCATTCCAACAATTTTGTACATCAAAATTCAATAAGTTCTCTATTCCTTCTCTTTGCTTGTTCTTACTATTTTCTATGCTTCAAATCTTGTTTAATTCATGATTTTCAAGTAGTTTAATGTTTAAATTATGCAAGTTCATGTTTGTAGTTTATTTATATATGATTTATGAGTAGTTAATTTTCTAGGGTTTGAAGGTGATGGGTTCATGACTTGAAATTGGGGGTTTTCGTATAGTTTTTGTTTGAATTGTATTCATGGTTGGTTGATGTTGGAGTTAACGAGCTTAGAGATTAGCTAAAGGCCAAAGTTGATTTCTTGGTATTTTCGAAATTTAATAGGGCTTTGTCTATGAGTTAATTATGCTTTGATTTTCCTTGCCCAATGTTGCTAGTGAGCCATTACAACGGGAGTCGGTGGTCGAGCTAGGAATCCACTTTAGGTACGTTGTTAGTGAGACTATTACAACAGGAATCGGTAGTCGAACTAGGAATTTACTTCTAGTGAAACCTTGGTATAATAGTTATTATTGAATGTAATGATAAAGTCCATTCGGGAGAAGTCGTTATTGTTACATGCATTCGGAGGAGGTTTAGGTACATTAGAGGTTTAATCCCCCTTCCTTGATTTAGTTCATTCTTTAGACTTTTCGATGTAATTCCCCCGAAATCAATTGAACCCGGATCCGACATAGTGGAAAAAACACTAATTATAACGGGCAAAATCAGCCTATTGTAACGGGAATGTGGGGTTACAATTGCCCCCGTTACAATATTATAATTTTTTTATAACGGGGATGTGTTAGTTACAATAGGATACTTATTGTAACGGGCCTAACATATGCCCGTTACAATAAGTACCCTATTGTAACTAGCACAACTTAGGCCAGTTATAATAAGTACACTTATTGTAACAGGCATACCTAATGCCCGTTACAATAAGTATACTTATTGTAACTGGCCTAAGTTATGCCAGTTACAATAAATATACATATTGTAATTAACTTTGTCCATGCCCGTTACAAATCTTACAATAGTGTTATCTTTTTAAAATTAAATTAAATATCATATATTAATAATAATAATAATAATTTATGCTACATACAAGGCCCACAATCGCAATAACAAATGGTCAAGCCGTCAATAACTTCATTCATATAAAAAATATACAGTAAGTAACCCACACATTATATTGTAATCATCCAAATCCAACTTACATATAGTGTTATACATTATACGTTCAAAAGTAACATAAAACGATAATTTAACTCACTAAAAAAATACTTATAAAAAATCAGCCCATTGTTCTCGAACCTTGTTGATTTCCTTAGCATAGTAGGCTTGTAGATCTTCCAATATAATCGTTAAAAACAAATAATTACAAAATGATTATATCGTACACTTGGATGATGATAAAAAAATCAAGTAACCAAATCTTGCAAAAATATGGAATACATGGTTTTGGGCAAAAAAGGTCATTTAGGAACTAAATCTAGGCAAAATGACAAATATTTCATTTTTTGACTAAGTTTATGGTGTTTTCATGAACATCTTGTTACCTATCAACCTATTTGTTGTTTTTAAGGTTTATCCATGTTCTATATCATTCATGAAACATTCTTTTTATGGTTATCCATGTTATGTATCATTCATGTAGGCACTAAATGATTTATTTGCATCTGTTTGGGCGAGAATAGGGCATATAGGTCATTTTTGGTAAGTTTTTGGTGTTTTCCTTCCCATTTTCCTACCAATCAACCTATATATTGTTTTTAAGCTTTATCTATGTTCAATATCATTCTTGTAAACATTAAATGACTTATTTGCATGTGTTTGGGCAAAAATATGGTATTTTGGAACAAAAATAAGAAGCATAGGTCATTTTTGGCTAGTTTTTAGGTGTTTTTGTTCCCATTTTCCTACCAATCAATATATATATTGTTTTTAAGGTTTATCCATCTTCTATATTATTCTTGTTAGCAATAAATGACTTATTTGCATGTGCTTGGGGGAAAATATGGCGTTTTGGAACAAAAACAAGGAGCATATGTCATTTTTGGCTAGTTTTTAGGTGTTTTCGTTCCCATTTTCCTACAAATCAACCTATATATTGTTTTAAAAGTTTATTCATGTTCTATACTAGTCTTTGAAGCACTAAATGACTTATTTGCATGTGTTTGGGCGAAAATAGGGTGTTTTGGAACAAAACAAGGTATATAGGTCATTTTTGCCTAGATTTTTGTTTTCGTTCGCATGTTCCCACCAATCAACCTATTTATTAATTTTAAGGTTTTTCCAAGTTCAATATCATTCTTGTTAGCATTAAATGACTTATTTGCATGTGTTTAGGTGAAAATAGGGCGTTTTGGAACAAAAACAAGGCGCATTGGACATTTTGGCTAGTTTTTGGTGTTTTGTTTATATAGACATATTGTTACATTTGCTAAAATCATTAAGACTAAGCAATCTTAAGTCTCATAAATATATATCTATATACACACATACACACACTGTGACGACTCGACTCGCTTAAACCGGCACGGAAGAAACCAACGAGTCGAATAGTCAGTTCTAAAATACTCACATACTTAAAAATTAAAAACAAAACCTCAAATTGAATATATGCTAAACCAAAAGTACAACACCCACAAGATTTTACATATCTAAACCCAAATATCATTACTAATACTACGAACAACATTAACTCCAAAATAAATGTCAGAGTTAGAAAATACAAATACCACTACTAGAGTCTAATACTAGAAATCGTAAAACAACAATACAAGATCTAAATAACATCGGCACTCACCCAACCCAAATCTAAGCAAGAACCTCATCATCAGAATTTCCTGAAAAATAAACAACAGTCCATCGTCAGTGGCGAGTAACATAACTGTCCCATCCTAACGGAGATACACATGGTCATAGCATAAACCAAACAACCAAATCAAACATCCTAACATACCAACATGCGAACCAACATATCATACCATCGATAATCATAATAACAACAAGTAATCATGTTGACTCGACTAACTTTAACCATTAATTAACAATCTTAAACTTTGGCGCAATCATTTACATATTAGACCGGACTACGCACGTACGAACGCATCTTACGCGAACGAACTTTCTACTATGTCAGGCTTGAGAATCTTACTCCCAACCCCATGAAACCCATCTTACGGGAAATCCATATCCAAAAAAGACATAGTAAGACCACCAACTATCCCAGTACCGCGGATAGGATAGGGGCAACGTCTTAACCCAATTCTTACAATCTTACTCTAAGATTAGGCGTCTAATAGTAAAATCAAGCAAATCTTTAATCAAAATTTACATTCTTAGTTAATCTTAAGTTGCATCTTACGCCTTGACTCAAGAATAACATGTAAATCAACAAATCTTGGAACCTCATATACTATTCTTTAACTTTCTTTAATTATCTTTAACATTCAAGACTCGACCAAGAACTCATAAAGAACTATCAAGAGTCATAAAGAACTCAATTCAAGATTCAATAAACCAATCAAGAACTCAATAAAGATTCAAGAACTCAATCAAGAAATCATCCATATACTTATCATCAAAATTCACGCATGAAACTACAATCTTCAATCAACAATTTATCAACTTACAAGCATCAAAACTTGAACATAATTATCAAAAAACATGAAATTATCAAAAGTAAACATAATATACATAGAATCATGGCAAGAACATCATAAAACAACCACCCCAAAATCAGCCGAAGTTCACGCATAAACAAGGGTGACAATCATCAAATCGGTCTAATCTAATCATCTAATCTACACTATGAATCAAGGTATACAAACTAGGTTGAGATAGTATGTTACCTTAATGAAGAATAAACACAAATATACACAAAACTTGCTGCCCGGAAACTTATCCACACAGCCCTATCATACGGTGCAACACGAACACGACAAGGCTTGCACGAACACAGGCACGGTTTCCACGAACCACACAACACGGCTTGCACGAACCACCAACTGCACCACCG
Organism: Salicornia ramosissima; assembly: GCA_951394345.1. Lineage (NCBI taxonomy): Eukaryota > Viridiplantae > Streptophyta > Magnoliopsida > Caryophyllales > Amaranthaceae > Salicornia > Salicornia ramosissima. Next base: position 39,977,951 of record OX596238.1, read on the forward strand.
TCTTCAACACGAGCCACACGGACCACCCCACGAACTTGTACCCAAACGAACAACCCCAAAACCCAAACCGAACTAGAAGTCTTGATTGGAATTATGGAGGTTTAATTTGTGTTTAGACAATTAAAGATCAATGGAGGATTAATCTTTAAGTTTTGAGTTTGAATGGATGATGAAAAAATGTGTGGAGTCTTAGGCCAAAAATGGCGTGGGAAATGATGGGCAAATGGAGGGTGTTTGGCTTTTAATTGATGAGCAAGTGTTTAAATGGCAAATGAGATCATTAGCCTTGCCATCACCTTCTATTTATAGAGGTGATTAAGGTGTGAACATGAAGCAAGTGGCAAATTAAGCCACATCACTAAAAGGGCCGGCCAAAGCTAAGGAAATGGGCCAAATTTTTTTTGGGCTTTCGATAAATAATTGGGCTAATTGCACTCTTGCATGTTCAATCACGCCTAAATCGGGTTGGCCCAACAATATTAATTAACTAATTAGAAAATTAAATAATAAAAATTCTAATTATTTAAATAATAATAAAATAAATAATAATCAACCAAAAATACAAATAATCGAATTTAATCGATATTATTCACATAAAATAAAAATAAATAGTCCAAAATAAATTTTGGACCATACATAAAATCACATAAATACAAATAAATCGGTGACGGAAATACCGATAAATCTGGGTCGTTACAACCTCCCCTCCTTAAAGAAATTTCGTCCCGAAATTTAAGGCAAAAGAGATTGTTCACGCACAAAAAGCTCCGGGTACTTCTGCCTCATGGACGCCTCTGTCTCCCAAGTCGCCTCCTCATGGTGTTGATTTCTCCACAACACCTTGACGAGCTGGACTTGCTTACGCCGGAGGGTCCTCACTTCCCGATCCAAGATCTGGACGGGTCGCTCCTCGAAAGTCAGATTCGGCTCAAAACGTGGCCGACTCCACTGGGATGATGTGGGTAGGATCATGTACATATTTCCTTAGCTGGGAAACATGGAACACATCGTGAACATTAGATAGACTAGGTGGTAATGCTAACCGATATGCCACCTCCCCAACTCGTTCCAGTATCTCGTAAGGTCCCACGAATTTCGGTCGGAGTTTCCCCTTTTGACCAAAGCGTGGCACTCCTTTGAATGGTGAAACCTTAAGCAAGACTTTGTCACCTACCTCGAAAGCCAGCGGTCTACGTCGATTATCGACGTAGGATTTCTGACGACTCTGAGCGGCCTGCATCTTAGACCGAATGACTCGAAACTTCTCTACGATATCTCATACCATCTTAGGTCCTAAAGCCACAGTATCACTGATATCATTCCAACAAATTGGACTCCGACATTTCCTGCCATACAGGGCCTCGTACGGAGCCATGTCGATGCTGGAGTGATAGCTATTATTATAGGAGAACTCTACCAAACAGAGCATACGAACCCAAGACTGATGGTACTCGAGAGTACATGCTCGTAACATATCCTCCAGAGTCTGGATGGTCCTCTCAGTCTGACCATCTGTCGCCGCGTGAAAAGCGGTGCTCAGCTTCAACTTCGTCCCAAAGGCTTCCTGAACTGATTTCCAGAAATGAGACAGAAATCTCGGATCTCGATTAGAAACGATCTCCCTCAGAACTCCGTGAAGTCGGATAATATCCTGGGTATAAGCCTCTGCCAGGCGCTCCATAGACCAGGTCATCTTCATCGGTATGAATCTAGCGACCTTGGTCAACCTATCCACTATTACCCAAATGGCATTCATACCATTACAAGTAGGTAGGATAACCACGAAGTCCATAGAAACCGACTTAAATTTCCAGGTCGGAATCGGTAGTGGCTGCAACAGACCTCCAGGTCTCTAATGCTCGATTTTAACCTTCTGACAGACTAAACATCGAGCTACGAACTCTGCTACATCCCTCTTCATTTTAGGCCACCAGAATTGGCCCTTAAGGTCCTGGTACAACTTGTTACCTCCAGGATGAACAGAGTAGGGTGAGTTATGTGCCTCAGACATAATTCTGTTCCTAAGATCAGAATTGTCCGGTACACACCACCTCCCTTGAAATCACAGACTACCATCGGAAGGGATCTCGAAACCTACGGCTTTACCTTGCCATAAAGCCTCTCGAATCCTAGCCAATTGCGGATCATTCTGCTGACCCTCGCGCAATTCCTGAAGTAATTCAGGCTCAGCACTCATAGATGTCAGACGAAGTCTGACGGAACTATGGCTTCTACTGAAGCTCAATCGATGCTTGCGACTCAGCGTGTCGGCGACTAAGTTTGCCTTGCCCTCGCAATAGTTAAGCGTCAGGTCGTAGTCCTTAATAAGCTCAAGCCATCGTCTCTGCCTCATATTGAGGTCTTTCTGAGTAAAGATGTACTTGAGACTCTTATGATCCGTGAATACTCTACACGAACCACCATAGAGATAGTGCCTCTAAATCTTAAGGGCGAACACCACAGCTGCTAGCTCCAAGTCATGCGTGGGGTAGTTACGCTCTTGCACCTTCAGCTGCCTTGATGTGTAAGCGATGACTTTCCCACCTTGCATGAGCACACAACCTAGGCCACTCTTAGATGCATCGCTATAGACCTCGAAATCCTCCTCATCGTTCGGAAGGGTAAGAATAGGAGCAGAGACTAATCTCTGTTTCAACTGCAGGAATGCTTGCTCGCAAGCCTCCGTCCAAACGAATCGGATCTCCTTCTGTAGGAGACTAGTCATCGGCCTAGCAATCTTGGAGAAGTCCTGGACGAATCATCGATAGTATCCGGCCAATCCCAGAAAACTACGAACCTCCGCCACATTTCTCGGGCTACTCCATTCAACTACAGCCTTAACTTTTGCCAGGTCTACCTTAATGCCTTCTTTACTAATTACGTGACCCAGAAATGCTACTTCGCGAAGCCAGAACTCACACTTGGAGAGTTTCGCGAACCACTTATTCCTACGTAATATCTCTAGTACCATCCGGAGATGCTCTGCATGCTCAGACTCATCTCTCGAATAGACTAAGGTATCGTCTATAAATACTACGACACAGTTATCGAGTAAGTGATGGAAAGTCCGGTTCATCTGATCCATGAACACGGCTGGCGCATTAGTGAGGCCAAAGGGCATCACCTCAAACTCGTAGTGGCCGTATCTCGTACGAAAAGCGGTCTTCGGAATGTCTTCTTTCTTGACTGGAATCTGATGATATCCAGATCGAAGATCTATTTTCGAAAACACTCCCGCTCCTCGTAACTGATCGAACAGGTCGTCAATCCTAGGCAACGGATACTTATTCTTGATAGTTACCCGATTCAACTCTCGGTAGTCTATGCACAAGCGCATACGACCGTCTTTCTTCTTCACAAAGAGCACAGGTGCTCCCCATGGAGAAACGCTCGGCCTAATGAAGCCCTTGTCGATCAAATCTTGGAGTTGCGTTTTTAACTCTTGCAACTCCGATGGTGCCATCCGGTAAGGTGCCTTCGAAATCGGCTCTGTCTCGGGTGCTAAGTCGATATGTAACTCGACGTCACGCTCGGGTGGAACTCCTGGTAGTTCATCAGGAAATACGTCTCTCAAATCCCTCGCTACAGGTATATCGTCCAACAGACGCTCCTCAGTCAAGTCCCTTAACTGACATAAGTACACCATATCCCCTTTCTGGCGATGTTTCCTCATCTTCAAGGCTGAGATTACCTTAACTCCTTTCATAAGGACGAACCCAGAGTAGGTAACTCGGTTGCCCTGTGATCCTCGGAATGTCACTAACTGATCTCGGCAACGAATGATCGCTCGATACATCGACAGCCAGTCCATACCAAGAATAACATCGAACTCCATCAGCGGGAACTCCTTCAGATCGGCCGTCGCTTGCTCCCCAGCTATCACGATAGGTACTCTTCCAAAACTCGCGCTGACAAATAAAATCCTCTCCGGACAGGAGAGTTATAACAGAACTAACAGGAATGCTGCCATGAAGATTAGACCTCGAGGCAAAACTTCTAGCCACAAAAGAGACAATAGCACCAGAATATAATAAAACAAAAGCTAACACACCAGAGACAAGAAATCTACCTGAGACAATGTCGCGCTGAACCTTGGCCTCTGCCTCAGTCATGCAGTAGACTCAGTTCTTCACCGGAGTCTTAGTCGGTGCCGGAAGCTGCTTGATCTCGGTGTCTGGCTTCCTCTCGGGGCAAACTGACGCCTTATGGCCTTCCTTGCTGCAGATTAAAAAAGCTATGGGCGAACCGTCACACCGCTTCCCTAGATGGAAGTACCTGCCACAGCCTCTGCATCTCGAGCCGTCGAAACCCTTATGCGAACACGTGGTCAGAGGGGTACTCCTAGGAGCACTAAATCGAGGCTTCTTAAAAGAAGACGACGTCGCTGGGACCTGGGTCCTTTTCCTGCTCGCATCCTCCTCGATCGTCGATGCCTGAATCTCGAGTGCTACCTCGTAGGCCTGCTGAAATGTCTTCGCTCCACTATTGATCACGTGAACGCGAACCCTCGGATCTAGCTTTTTGACGTAGCGCTTGACCCGCTCCTTCTCTGATGGAACTACAGACGTATCGAACCTCGATAACTCCGTGAACTTGTCGGTGTACGCCTGAACTATCATCTTACCCTGAGTAAGAGTAAGAAACTCCTCCTGTTTCTGCCACCGCAACTCGTCGGGGAAGAATCGCTCCTGGATCTTATCTACGAACTCGATCCACGACATCGAATGTAAGGGTAAGCACGCGTCCTTAGCTACAGTCCACCAGTTATCGGCCTCTCCACGTAGATAGTAGGCGGTGATCTGCACCTTCTCGTGCTCGGGGCAAAACGCCGCGTCGAAGAGCTTCCCCATCTCGCGGATCCAACTCTCTAGGATAGTAGGGTCGGCAACCCCATCGTAGGTCGGAGGTCGATGACGTGCGATACGATCGAACGTCGACTGCGTACTAGGCATATGACGACTATGGTGCGCCAACGTAAGGATCACCTCCTCGAGCGCTCGTAACCTCTGTCATCCCGTAATCAACCGGCGAGGCGTAGACATGCTGCAACGCAAATAAACAAAGACATACCAAGGAACAGTGTCAGTCATACATACCCACCACAGTCAAGAACACAAAATCAAGAGAAAAAGAATAGAAAAAGATTCTTATCCCGGTTCTTCTACCCGAACTCTTCTCCTTTATACTTAAACTTAATTTGGGTTCGATCGCTTGGGAAGGATAAAGCTCACAACTCCCGGGTTCACTCAAATCCTAAAACTTCACTTAAAACCTATTCGGCTCTGATACCAACTGTGACGACCCGACTCGCTTAAACCGGTGCGGAAGAAACCGACGAGTCGAATAGTCAGTTCTAAAATGCTAACATACTTAAAAATTAAAAACAAAACCTCAAATTGAATATATGCTAAACCAAAAGTACAACACCCACAAGATTGTACATATCTAAACCCAAATATCGTTACTACTACTACGAACAACATTAACTCCAAAATAAATGTCAGAGTTAGAAAATACAAATACCACTACTATAGTCTAATACTAGAAATCGTAAAACAACAATACAAGATCTAAATAACATCGGCACTCGCCCAACCCACAGCTAAGCAAGAACCTCATCATCAGAATTACCTGAAAAATAAACAACAGTCCACCATCAGTGGCGAGTAACATAACTGTCCCACCCTAACGGGGATACACATGGTCATAGCATAAACCAAACAACCAAATCAAACATCCAAACATACCAACATGCGAACCAACATATCATACCATCAATAATCATAATAACAACAACTAATCATGTTGACTCGACTAACTTTAACCATTAATTAACAATCATAAACTTTGGCGCAATCATTTACATATTAGACCGGACTACGCACGTACGAACGCATCTTACGCGAACGAACTTTCTACTATGCCAGGATTGAGAATCTTACTCCCAACCCCATGAAACCCATCTTACGGGAAATCCATATCCAAAGACGACATAGTAAGAACACCAACTATCCCAATACCGTGGATAGGATAGGGGCAACGTCTTAACCCAATTCTTAGAATTTTACTCTAAGATTAGGCGTCTAATAGTAAAATCAAGCAAATCTTTAATCGAAATTTACATTCTTATTTAATCTTAAGTTGCATCTTACGCCTTGACTCAAGAATAACATGTAAATCAACAAATCTTGGTACCTCATATACCATTCTTTAACTTTCTTTAATTATCTTTAACTTTCAAGACTCGACCAAGAACTCATAAAGAACTATCAAGAATCATAAACAACTCAATCCAAGATTCAAGAAACCAATCAAAAACTCAATCAAGATTCAAGAACTCAATCAAGAACTCAATCAAGATTCAAGAACTCAATCAAGAAATCATCCATATACTTATCATCAAAATTCACGCATGAAACTACAATCTTCAATCAACAATTTATCAACTTACAAGCATCAAAACTTGAACATAATTATAAAAAAACATGAAATTATCAAAAGTAAACATAATATACATAGAATCATGGCAAGAACATCATAAACAACCACCCCAAAATCAGCCTAAGTTCACGCATAAACAAGGGTGACAATCATCAAATCGGTCTAATCTAATCATCTAATCTATACTATGAATCAAGGTATACAAACTATGTTGAGATAGTATGTTACCTTAATGAAGATTAAACACAAATACACACAAAACTTGCTGCCCGGAAACTTATCCACACGGCCCTATCACACGGTGCAACACGAACACGGCACGGCTTGCACGAACACGGGCACGGTTTGCACAAACCACACAACACGGCTTGCACGAACCACCAACTACACCACCGTCTTCAACACGAGCCACACGGACCATCCCACGAACTCGTACCCAAACGAACAACCCCAAAACCCAAACCGAACTAGAAGTCTTGATTGGAATTATGGAGGTTTAATTTGTGTTTAGATAATTAAAGATCAATGGAGGATTAATCTTTAAGTTTTGAGTTTGAATGGATGATGAACAAATGTGTGGAGTCTTAGACCAAAAATGGCGTGGGAAATGATGGGCAAATGGAGGGTGTTTGGCTTTTAATTGATGAGCAAGTGTTTAAATGGCAAAATTAGATCATAAGCCTTGCCATCACCTTCTATTTATAGAGGTGATTAAGGTGTGAACATGAAGCAAGTGGCAAATTAAGCCACATCACTAAAAGGGCCGGCCAAAGCTAAGGAAATGGGCCAAATTTTTTTTGGGCTTTCGATAAATAATTGGGCTAATTGCACTCTTTCATGTTCAATCATGCCTAAATCGGGTTGGCCCAACAATATTAATTAACTAATTAGAAAATTAAATAATAAAAATTCTAATTATTTAAATAATAATAAAATAAATAATAATCAACCAAAAATACAAATAATCGAATTTAATCGATATTATTCACATAAAATAAAAATAAATAGTCCAAAATAAATTTTGGACCATACATAAAATCACATAAATACAAATAAATCGGTGACAGAAATACCGATAAATCTGGGTCGTTACACACACACTAATAATATATAATCATAATTTATCTAAATTTCATTATATTGATTTAACATACCATTTATAGATTGTCTGCTGTTATGGAAGTCATCAGATTCATCTCTCGGTTGTCCATGACGGGCTCACATGCAATTATAAAAGAAAAAACCATAATGAGAAATTGGAGAAACAACAAAAAAATTCACACACCGATACCAACAGAGATAACGAGACTAGCTAATTACGCATTGACTTGCAATAGCTAAGTTATTTAGGTTTACACGTCCTATAATATTTATGTAAGAATTAAATGACTTAAGTGCATGATTTTGGGCAAAATAGGGCGATTTGGAACAAAATCTAGGCAAATAGATCATTTTAAAACTAAGCATTCATAACAACTTTGTCTCCGAACTTCATCGAATTATCCCAACATATATACTAAAGCCGCAAAACCCCCCCAACACCCCCCCAACAACAGCCCCAACACCCCCTAACAGCAGAACCAACACCCCTCCAACAGCTCCCAACAATTCCTAACAGCCCCCAACATTTCCCAACAGCAGCCCCAACAGCCTCCAACAACAGCACCAACACTCTCCAACAACAGCATGGATATTAATAAATTAAGCAGAGAAAGATAGAACGCAGCTCGAGAGAATACAATCAATAAAAAGAAAAACATCAGTTTAGTTTCAATATAATCAAACCTGTCTCAATCAAAGAAGTTGAAAATTTGATCTTGTCTTGGGATGCATGGCGTTAATATTGAACACAAAATCAGATAACATAAGTCCAAGAAAAATGTATTGACTAACTCTTACATAATGAAAGAAATCCCAGAATTAACAATGTAAGCTGGAAAATCATCAACTAATTACTAAAATCTTGATTAATCACATTTTTCATTCTCTACATCACTTCTTAGCTACAATCATACATGTTCTTCGAAATCATGGTATAAACTAATTGATTTCCAAAAATAAAATGCAAATACAAGCTTATGAAGAATAATTTTGGTAAAAGTACAATTGAAAATGGCTAAAAAAAAAGCATGTATGAAGGGAAATGGACCGACTAACAAAAGGTTCTTTTTTCACATAAAACCATGATCTGCATGGGCTAGGCCCATTACAAAAAGTTAATTTTTTATTAAAAAAAATCCAGCACCCCCCACAACTATTAGAGTGACGCGATTGCGATCTCATGCCACAACTACGCCCCCGTTTAAGAATCTAATCATTTACCATGTCAATATACAAAAATGGGCACCCATCTCCCATTCATGATCGACATAGTTAGATTTAGATCCTTGAGACGGCCCACGCAAGCGACAATGAGATTGTATAAAGCGATAAGCAAGAGTATAGTGTTTAAAATTAAAAGCAAGTGATTGATTACATGTTTTCAGCAATTAAAATTAAAAACAAGTGATTGTGTAAAGCGACAGTGAGATTTTTTATTTTTAGCAATAAGCAAAGTATATAACTAATCTGCTTGACTTCTTTGTCTTATAATTTTCAGAAGCAAAACTTTCAAAAAAACAAAAAGGAAGAAATCCAATTGAACCTCCTATAACATTTATTTAAGCAAAAGCAAAGCAAAGAAAGCAAGTGAAACAAAAGGAACAAAACCAAAACCAAATAAAGTAAAAAAAAACAAAATAAAATAGGAGTAATTCAAAAGAAATCAAAACAAATCAAGAGAATCGAACCACAAGGCAAGCAAATTAGGTACATAATTCCCAAAATCATCAAATAAGGTTGTGGCACAATGCCATCAACCATCCAATGTCCTCAGGTCGAGAACCTCTTTCCCCCAACAAAGCAAACATCCTCAAACTATCGTCTCAATCCTATATCTAATCCTAAAAATCTAAGCAAACCAAGAAATAAAAGGGGAGTTGGAAAGAACTCACCGACGCATCACCATCTTCAAGTGTTTTACCCTCTCCATTCTTCATTTGAAATATGGATCCAAAAAAATGAAGAAAATTGAAGAATAATTTCAAGAATTAAAAACTCAATTAATCTAACCATTTCATCCTTTCTCTTCTTTTCAGTGGGCAGTTTTGGTGTAGGCTTTGGGCTCTCTGACGTCTTACCCTTCATGGCAACCATCTTAAACCTTTCTTTGTCTTGTCCTTCTCTTCTTCAACCTGCTCGTCTATAGCCTCCTTCTTCACCTCTACACATTCTAGACCTTAGAGGCCTTGTTCTCTTGTTGGGGCCCTTTTCCCCTTATTTTTCACCAATGATCTCAATTTCCTAATCAGCTTCAGGAACAGAAATGTGTGAGTCATTACCTTCAGTTTGAACCCTATCTTGGGGTTCACCCATTTCATCATTCTTGTGCTCAGTGCTAGGCACTAGTTTGTTAGTGGTCTATGAAGGTAGAGATGGGGATTTGTATGGTTGTGGGGAAGGTGATGGAGACTTTTCTTTTGGTGGTGATGGTGGTGTTGGAGTTTTTTCTTTTGGTGGTGATGGTGGTGGTGGAGTCTTTGCTTTTGATGGTGGTGGTGATTTCTGTGGAGGAGAAGGAGTTGTAGGCTTTGGAGATGGTTTTTTGGGTTATTGCGTTGATGATTTGTTGGATGAAGAAGTTGTTGGTTTTGGTGGTGAGGGAGTTTTCTGGGTTTGTGGTGGTGATGATTTTGGAGATGGTGGAGGTGGTGTTTCGTCGTTTTGCTTGCATGGCACCTTTGGTTCCACTATTGTTTTATCAGTCACATGTGCCTCTACTTATTTAGACTTTTCTTTTGCTTCGTGGTGTTTTATCAGTCACATGTGCCTCTACTTCTCTAGAATTTTCTTTTAGCCCTTGGTTGGATAAACTAAGGTGATTGACTAAGACCTTGACTTTTCTTCTTTAATCCCTTGTTCTTTTTCCGTCCCATAGTGTAAATTGCAGAGATTTGAAGGAGAGAGAGTGATAGTGTGATGAGAAATCTGTAGAGAAATCCTTCGAAAATACTTAGGGTTTTAAAAGAGAATTGCAGTTAGAGAATGAGAGAGAGAGACGGTTAGAGAGAGAAAGGAAATATGAAAGAGTGAAAATGAAAAAGAAATGAAGTTGACAGTTATTGAAGAGAAGTTAAGAAAGTTACTTTACACATGTCATAAGTGCCACAACAGTCGTCTGTGAGAGTAATTAGCTTCTCAATTTCAAAATTGAAAATTCATGAATTTAAATGAGATAACCGTTATAGGGAATTGGTCTTACAATGGTCTAACGCTGATCTGTATTCATACAAAACTTGAAGTACCTTAGTAGTTAGGCAACTTAGAGGCACAAAGTATTAGAACAACATCATCATAAGAACTTTGTGAGCACTTGCAAATATGACAATTTAAATGTTAATCAACCCTACTTATTTACATTAAGGATTAATGAAGCCAAATTTGATCAAAAGGGGAAAGATAAATCCTAAGGAACTAGGATCTCTAATCCTTATTACCATACCAAGTAATGTGTGGAGTTTGACAAACACTTCCCTGCTTAGGGGCTTAGTGAAAATATCAGCCAATTATTCTTCAGATCTGCAAAATTCAAGATTGACATTTCCTTTTTCAACATTGTCTCTGAGAAGATGATGTCTGATTTTAATATGCTTTGTTTTAGAATGTTGAACAAGATTTTTTGAAATGTTTATGGCACTAGTGTTATCACACAAAATAGGAACACTTCTAGAACAGACCCTAAAATCCTCTAGTTATGTCTTTATGCAGAGCAACTGAGCACAACATAATGCAGCAGCTATATACTCTGACTCAGCTGTGGATAAGGCCACTGAATTTTTTTTCTTAGATCCTTATGAAATGAGACAAGAACCTAAGAAGTGAGCCATTCTTGAACTGCTCTTCTTGTCAATATTAAAACCAACAAAGTCAGCATCAGTGTATCCTAAAAGAACAAAATTGTTGCCCTTTGGATACCACAAACACGTATCCTTTGTACCACTCCGGTACCAGAAAATTCTTTTAACAGCTTTTTGATGAGACTCTTTTGGGTTGCTTTGAAATCTAGCACACAACCCAACTGAGAACACTATGTCTTTCTACTAGTTGTTAAGTAGAGAAATGAGCCAATCATATCTCTGTATAGCTTATCCTCAACATCCTTTCCTTTCTCATCTAGGCTCAATTTAGAAGAGGTAGGAATAGGTGTGTCATAAGACTTGCTATCTTGCAGACCATATCCCTTGAGTAGCTCCTTGAGATACTTTTGTTGATGGATCATGATTTCATCATCCACTTTCTTGATTTGAAGCCCTAGGAAAAAGCCAAGTTCTCCCATCCTACTCATCTCAAATTCACTTTTCATTAGATTTGCAAACTCATCACACAAAACAGAATTAGTAGCCCCAAATAGAATGTCATCAACATATACCTGGACCACTAACAGATCTGGTCCCCTTTTCCTTAAGAATAGAGTTTTGTCCACTGAACCTCTCTCATAATGATTTTCAATTAGAAAACTAGAGAGTCTTTCATACCAAGCACGAGGGGCTTATTTGAGGCCATAAAGAGCTTTGTCTAACTTGTAGACATGATCTGGACAATCTCTATCCTCAAAGCCAGGGGGCTGCTCCACATACACATCTTCTTTCAAATTGTCATTTAGAAAAGCAGTTTTAACATCCATTTGAAAGAGTTTGAAATTCCTGTGAGTAGCAAAGGAAATTTGAATTCTTATAGCCTCAAGCCTGGCTACTAGAGCAAAGGTTTCATCATAATTTATTCCTTGTTGTTGGTTAAACCCTTAAACCACTAGCTTAGCTCTGTTTCTGACTATAGTGCCTGAGTCATCCAATTTGTTTATGAAGACCCATTTGGTTCCAATAACTGACATCTCATTGGTTCTTGGCTCAATATGTCAAACCTAATTTGTCTCAAACTGGTTCAACTCATCTTGCATGGCCAAGACCCAATCAGGATCAGTTAGAGCAATCTTATAGTCAATTAGTTCTATGTGAGATACAAAGGAGAAGTAAGCACAAAAAATTTTCCAAACGAAATTTCTAGTTTCGACTCCCTTTGATAAATCACTAATGATTTGATCAGCAGGGTGAGAGTTTCTTTGCTTAAACATACCCCTTTTTACAGCATTAAAGTCACCTAGATTAGAACCAATGTCTGTACTGGTTCCCCCTGTCTCATTCCAAATTTGAGTGGTTGAACCAGTTTCTTCAGTGTTCTCTCCCACTTTATCTTCAATCGGATGAGCAGGAGAGTCACTATGTTCAACAACCTGTTCAGCATTTTCCTCTACTGCACCAGACCCATTGTTATGTTCAGGGGAAGTTGGAGGGTCTGGTTCACCAGTGTTCTCTGTTTCAGCTCCAGTGAAGTTTGATGTCATTCCAATCTCGAATCCTTCATCATCATTCACCTGCACAGGCTTGTTGAACATGTTAGTCTCATCAAACAACACATGGATACTCTCTTCAACACACAAGGTTCTTTTGGTGAAGATTTTATATGCCTTGCTATGAGGAGAGTACCCAATAAAAACAGCTTCATCACTCCTGGGGTCGAATTTGTACAAACTGGTCTTACCATTGTTGTGCACAAAACACTTGCAACCAAGGATTCTTAAATGCTCAATGTTTGGTTTTCGACCCCTTAGAAGTTCATAAGGTGTTTTTCTCTGTATTGGTCTTAGCATAACTCTATTAAGTATGTAGCATGTTGTACTCATAGCATCAGCCCAGAATTTCTTGGGCAAACCACTCTCCAGAAGCATGGTTAGTTCTAGCCATTTCTTCTAGAGTGCGATTCTTTCTTTTAACTAATCAATTTTACTATGGAGTTCTGGGGCTGAGAAGTTGTGGGAAACACCATGCTCCATACAATAGGCTATGAAGCTGGCATTATCAAACTCTGATCCATGATCAGATCTAATAGATGCCAACTGATGATTAATCTTGTTCTGGACTTGTTTCACTAGAATCTCAAATTCATCAAATGTTTCATCTTTATGTTTCAAAAACATGGTCCAAGTGTAACGAGAGTAATCATCAACTAAGACAAACACATAACTATAGTCATTTCTACTTTGAACACGCATAGGTCCACATAAATCCATATGTATAAGCTCAAATGGCCTAGAAGAACTAACCACTTTCTTTGGTTTAAAGGATAATCTGACATGTTTGCACGTTGCACAATCTTGGCAGATCTGGTCTGCACATATTTAATGTTAGGTAAACCTATCACCAAATCTTGTGATCTTAGCTTGTTGGCCAAAGTAAGGCTAAGAGCATCTGTAGTCATGAAGGAAAAAATCATTTCATGACAAGAACAAATGGGTCTTGAGTTGTTATGATGAAAATGGATGAGAAATTTTGGGTCTTGGAATGACCGGTCATGTGAAGCGTCTTAGAATGATAAAGAAGATAAAGCAAAATATTGTGGTGGGTCCCACGTTGAAAGAGCTGAATCTTTTTTTTTGGTCCTTGTATACAAAACTACACTTTGGTTGAAGAAGAAATAAAAAATGCATGTTGCATTAAATAGGAAGCAATCTTGATGGCAGACACAGCATGGACACGTGGTGTGACGACCCGACTCGCTTAAACCGGCGCGGAAGAAACCGACGAGTCGAATAGTCAGAACTAACAAATCAAATTACTTAAAATTAAAAACAAATCCTCAAAAGATCATATTACTAAACCAAAAGTACAAATACCCACAAGATTGTACATAACTAAACCAAAAAAATCAATATTACTACTACTGATAAATGCAACTCCAAAATCATACTAAAGTGTAGAAAAATACACTAATACTGGATCTATAGTCCAAAGCTAAATAAAGTAACGACAACAATACAAAAACCATAAAATAACATCGGCGCTCGCCCAACCTAAAACTAAGCAAGGACCTCATCATCAGAATTACCTGAAAAATAAACAACAGTCCACCGTCAGTGGCGAGTAACATAACTGTCCCACCCTAACGGGGATACACAAGGTCATAGAACAAATCAAACAAACCAACACATCATACCATACGAAACATACATCAACCTGCGAATCAAGCAATAATACCAACAATGAATAACAACCACCAATCATGCCGACTCGACTAACTTGACCATTAACCAACAAACTTAATCTTTGGTGCAATCATTCACATACCAGACCGGACTATGCACGTACGAACGCTTCTTACGCGATCGAACTTTGTACTATGCCAGGATTGAGAATCTTACTCCCAACCCTATGAAACCAATCTTACTGGAAATCCATGTCCAAGTGACGACATAGTAAGAACTCCAACTATTCCAGTATCGCGGACAGGATAGGGGCAACGTCTTAACCCAAAACATAGAATCTTACTCTACGAGTTAGGCGTCTAATAGTGAAATCAAGCTAATCTTTAACTTTTAACACTTTTAAACTTTCACCATAACTTAGTTAATTTCAAGATTGCCTTTGCGCCTTATTCTTGAAAATATCCAGTTAAATCACGAAGTTATCCTCAAGATTTCCTTTGCGCCTTATTCTTGAGTCTAACCAACATTAATCAACTTTCTTTCATCCATTCTTTAACTTTCTTTGACACTTTCTTTAACTTTCTTTAATTAATACTACATCCTTTAACTTTCAAGACTCGACCAAGAGCTCATCAAGCAACCATAAAGAACTCATCAAGATTCAAGATCTTCAATCAAGAACTCAATCAAGATTCAAGATCTTCAATCAAGAACTAATCCCAAAATCATCATCATCACGCATGAAACAACACATGAATTATCAACTTACTATCATTCAAACATTCACCAAACTTGAACAAGATTAACATAAAACTTAATAATAAACTTTCAATCATGAAATCATCATTTTAAAACCTTAAAATCATCATAAAACACTTCAAAATCAGATTATAAATCATACTTAAAAACATGATTAAAACTTCATAAAAACCAAACCAAGTCATTTAATCTATACTATGAATCATAGTATACCAATTAGATTGAGATAGTATGTTACCTTATTCAAGATTACACACACAAGAAATATATCCAAAACTTGCTGCCCGGAACGAGCCACACACGGCCAGCAATACACGCACGGCACGGCACACGAACACGGCTACCCTCCACAACGTCTCTGCCCACTGCACACACGGCCTCACTGCCCACTGCACCCACGGTGCACAGCTGCACTTGCACGGCCCACACGGCACCACAGCTACCCTTGCACGGCTACCCCATGCTGCACGGACACCCCACACGACTTCTTGCACGAGCCCTATCACGCACACACTTGCACCACGAACCAACACCCAAAATACCAACCCAACTAGTGATCTTGAACGAACCAATTAAAGTTTAGGTTGTGTTTTGATACTTAAAGATCAAAGGATGAAGAATCTTTAAGTATGGGTTTAGAAAAGATGATGAACAAAGTTGGGTGTTTAGAGCCAAAAATGGCGTGGCAATCATGAACAAATGGAGGGAGTGTTTGGCTTTTGAACTTGGTGGCAAGAGCAAATGATGGTAAATGACAAAATGGTCTTAAGGCCTTACTAACTCCTCTATTTATAGAGGTTAGTTAAGGTGTGAACATGAAGCAAGTGGCAAAACTTGCCATCAACACAAGGGGGCCGGTTATGGGCTTACACAAGGGCCAAATTGATCACTTGGGCCATTTGCACTAATTCATGACTAATCATGAATAATTTCGCACTTGGCCCAAAACTGATTAATTAATTAGAAAATTACATAATAAAATTCTAATTAATTAAAATAAAATAAAATTAAGAAATAATAAACCATTAAATAAAATGGTTACACTCAAGCCATAAAAATAGTTTAAATAAATTTAGACCATGCACCGAAACAAAATAATTACCAGCAAACAAACATGAAAATAGCCCAAAATCTGGGGCGTTACACGTGGTCCAGTACCCTTGAACTATAATTAGTCTTGAAATCAATCAAGCAAATAATTAGAGTTGAGAAGATAATGAAATAACTCAAAAGAATCACTCTTAAGAAAATATTTCCTACTAAATTCAGTAGAAAGAATCACTCTTACACTCAATTTAGGTTGATTAAATCACTAAGAGAATCACTCTCAAAGCTCACCAATCGGTTTAGAAAACTTGTAGTTAAAACTCCCAAGAAATCAATTCAAAGAAAGCTAAGTTACTTTAGCCTCAAGGATGAACAAAGTTCAAGTTTTTATAAAATTCAAAGTAACTTACATATGATACATCAAAGTCTATTTAAAGAAAGAAAAGTACAATTATACGTATAATTATACGTATATTCGTACAATACACAACCGAATACGTAGAAACTACTACACATATCAAGTATAATACAAGTATTATACTACATAAGGATATGGTCAAGCAATAAACAAAGGCTAAAGCAATGAAAATATCAAGCCAAAATCAGCCTCCTTAAGCAACTTGAGCCACTTGCACCCACTTGCACCAAAATAGACCAATGAGCTTCTCTTATCCTTCATGACACTCCAAGCTTTTCATCATGACTTCCAAAGGTAGTATGACATCTAGCTAGGCTAGTAGATGACCAATCAAGGCTATTACTCAACTTGCAAGCTAAAGCACAAATACCCATTACACATTCACAAGCAGCTGAAACACGTAGCCAGGACAGAGACTGGGTCGCGACTCGCGACCCACACTCGCGACTCGCGAGGCTCTACTGAACTCCACTTCCCAGCTTTGCTCAAGTACGTAGCCAAGACAAAACAGAGTCGCGACTCGCGACCTAGAACTCGCGACTCGCGAGATCCCTCTGGATCATGCACCTGTAATGCTTCAAAGTACGTAGCCCAAGCCAAGTAGGCTCGCGACTCGCGGCCAAAACTCGCGACTCGTGATTCACCTCTGGACTCTAAGTTCAGTTCTCAACATCCAAGTCGCACCTCGTGAAGAAACTCGCACCTCGTGACCCCTGCTTCAAAGATAGTGAAATCTACTACTTAATACAAACCAAAGGAAATAAACTACGAGCTAAAGTTTTAGGTTTACAAAACGGACTAAACAGGACCAAGATTAGACATAAGTGATACAAAGGAACTAATAAAAGGACCATGAAAAGAACTAATCTCAATGATGAGATTAGCACTAAGGAGTATCTCTTTCGTCGTTTCAAGATCAGGCACTAATCCTGGTTCATCCCCTCCCTCTTCAACAGGAATTGACCTCAATTCTAGCAGTTCATCATCTTCTAAATAAGGAGATAAGTCACCCACATTGAAGGTTGCAGCAACTCCATAATCACCCGGAAGATCGATCTTATAAGCATTATCACCATAACGCTCTAAGACCTTAAAAGGACCATCTGCTCTCGGCATTAGCTTGTGTTTCCGCTTCCCCGGGAACCTCTCTTTCCTCAAATGAATCCATACCAAATCTCCTGGAGCAAAGATTTTTGGTTTCCTCCTCTTGTTGGCCTTTTTCTTGTACCCCTCATTGGCTTTCTCAATGTTTCCTCGGACCTCCTTGTGAATCTTCACCATGGCTTCGGCCTGAGCTCTAGCATCACCGTGAACATAAGAATCCCTAGGTAAAGCAATAAGATCAATAGGAACATAAGGGTTAATGCCATAAACAATTTCAAATGGGGAGTGTTTTGTAGCATAAGTAGGTGTCCCGTTGTAAGCGAACTCAGCATGACATAGTTTCACATCCCAATCCTTGCCGGTTTTGCTCACTAGACCCCGAAGCAACGACCCCAATGTCTTGTTAGTCACCTCAGTCTGCCCATCTGTTTGTGGATGATGAGACGTGCTGAATAGTAGTTTAGTTCCCATAAGCCTCCACAAAGTTCTCCAGAAGTAACTCAAAAACTTACTGTCACGATCAGAGACAACAGTTTTAGGTATCCCATGTAAGCGCACCACTTCCCGAAAGTACAAGCAAGCGACATTCACCGCATCTTCGGTCTTGTGACATGGAATAAAGTGTGCCATCTTCGAAAACCTATCCACCACCACCATAACCGAGTCTCTCCCCCTTTGAGTTCTAGGCAGTGCCACTATGAAGTCCATGCTCACATCCTCCCATGGCCTTTCCAGAACTGGTAACGGAGTGTACGGCCCTTGTTGAAAAGAACTCTTCGACCTCTGACAAACCCCACATCGAGCCAATACAGCTTGGATCTCACCAACCATGCGTGGCCAATGAAAGTGCTCCTGTAGTAACTCAGTAGTTTTGTTGATGCCGAAATGACCAGCCAACCCACCTCCATGAGCTTCCCGAATCAGTAACTCCCGAACTGGACATTTTGGAACACAGAGCTTGTTCCCTTTAAATAAGAACCCATCCACCAACTGATAATTATTTTTTGAACCGGATTCACAATCAACAAACAAGTCACGAAAATCACCATCGAGTGCATAGTATTCTTTTATCAATTTGAACCCAAGAACCTTGGTATCCACCGTTGTCACTAGTGAATGTTTCCTGGAAAGAGCATCAGCAACAATATTTGCCTTTCCGGCTTTGTATTTAGCAACAAAGTCAAAAGATTGTAAAAATTCTACCCATTTAGCATGTCGAGCACTGAGCTTATGCTGCCCATGTATGTACTTTAACGACTCATGATCAGAATGTAAAACAAAGGAAGCAGGACACAAATAATGACTCCAATGTCCTAAAGCTCTAACCATGGCATAAAACTCTTTATCATAAGTAGAATAGTTCAATCTAGCACCACTAAGCTTCTCGCTAAAATAAGCGATAGGCTTACCCGACTGAATCAAAACAGCCCCAACACCTGTCCCACTCGCATCACACTCAACCTCGAAAGGTTTAGTAAAATCAGGTAATGATAACACAGGTGCTTCACACATCTTAACCTTAATCAATTCAAAGGCCCTTTGAGCAGCAGCAGTCCACTCAAATTTCCCATGTTTAGTACACTCAGTTATAGGAGCTAACAAAGTACTGAAATTTTTTATAAATCTCCTATAAAAAGACGCTAAACCATGAAAAGACCTCACATCAGTCACACATTTTGGAACCGGCCAAGTAGAAATGGCGTCTACTTTAGCAGGATCCGCCTTCACCCCTATGTCAGAAATAATGAAACCCAGAAAACTAACTTCATTTTGCATGAATGAACACTTCTCTAACTTCCCAAAAAGTTTATGTTTCCTTAGTGTTTCAAATAACAGACACAAATGATTCAAATGATCCTCCTTGTTAGCAGAATAAACAAGAATATCATCTAAATATACCACTACAAACTTGCCTAAAAATGGCCTAAGTACTTCATTCATCAATCTCATGAACGTACTAGGGGCATTTGTTAGACCGAAAGGCATGACAAGCCATTCATACAAGCCATATTTCGTTTTAAAAGCGGTTTTCCACTCATCACCCTCACGCATACAAATTTGATGGTACCCACTCCTAAGATCAATTTTAGAGAACAAATTAGACCCACTCAATTCATCTAACATGTCATCTAATCTAGGGATTGGAAACCTGTACTTGATAGTAATATTGTTAACAGATCGACTATCAATACACATCCTCCAAGACCCATCTTTTTTTGGAACAAGTAAGGCCGGAACAGCACACGGACTCATACTCTCCTTCACATATCCCCTCTCAATCAACTCACCTATTTGTCGTTGTAATCCCTACTCTCCTCGGGATTACACCTATAGGATGGCTTATTTGGAATAGGGGCTCCGGGAATGAGATCAATCTGATGCTCAATTCCTCTTTTTGGTGGTAAACCAGGAGGTAATTCTTGAGGAAAAACATCCTGAAATTCATTTAAAACCTCCCCCAACTCAGAATCTGTAATCGCCACTCCCTCTATTTTTTCTTGACTCACTAACACAAACGCACACCCCTCTTGCTCAAACAACTTCTCGAATTCTTTTCTCCCTAATAACACACTCCCATTGTCCGAATTGGACTTTGATTTAGGCTTGGTGTTTAGGATTTTTGAGAGTGCTAAAGGTAACAAAGTTTTTATTTTTCCATCTTTATTAACTTTATAAGTGTTAGTTAGACCATCGTGAATTACTTCCTGATCAAACTGCCAGGGACGCCCAAGTAACAAGTGACATGCCGTCATTGGGATTACATCACACAAAATTTCATCGACATAATTACCAATGCTAAAAGTAATCAAGACTCTATTCCGCACCTTAACCTCACTTTCATCATCTAACCATTTTAGTTTATAAGGATTAGGGTGTTTCACCAACGGCAAGGACAACTTATTCACCAATTCAGTGGACGCTACATTCGCACAACTACCCCCATCTACAATCAACGTGCATAATTTTTTTTGGATCAGACATTTCGAATGAAATATCGTCTCTCTTTGTTCACTTTCTTTTGCCACGTTGTTGGTATACAAATTTCTCCTAATAACCAGATTTTCCCCCTCTAATTCAGGTTGACAAAGTTCTTCTACATCCTCCTCTTCCTCTTTATCATGTTCATGAGCTAAAAGAGCTAATTTTTCCATTTCATCTATTTCTTCTATATCATGTAAGGTCATAATTCGGGCAGTAGGACAATTAGATTGGTAATGACCATAACCTTGACACTTATAGCATTTTACTTTATCATTAACAGTTCTAATAGGCACATTAGCTTTCTTATTCTTATCATGATCAGAACTAACATTAACATTGCTACTACTAGTACTAGGCTTAAAATTTGAAGTTCTAGTAAAAGGTTTAGCAATTGTACCACTCGATTTCTTCCTTTGAGTCTCCAAAGTAGGCGCCATTTTGCAAGCTTCCGCATAAGTAAGGAAAGGAAACACTTCCAACTTCTCCCTCAAATCCGTGTTCAACCCACCTAGGAACCGTCCTAGTCTTTGTTCTTCGGACTCATCTATTTCACAAACCATGGCAAGCTTTTCGAATTCCTTGATGAACTCCAAAACCGGCATGGTTCCTTGCTTCAAAGTCGACCACCTCACATATTGGTGTTGCTTGTAGTTCGAAGGCACAAATCTCTTCCTCAATTGCTTCTTTAGCTTACTCCATGTTTGAATTTTGGACTTGTTCTCCTTCTCCCTTTGTTTCTTCAACCCTTCTAACCATATTGAAGCATATTTTGTCAACTTCAAAACCGCCACCTTGTATTGCCTCTCTTTTGGTGTTTCTTTGTACTAAAAAAACCTCTCCAAAGATCTTTCCCATTCAAGGTACACCTCTGGATCAGTAGTACCATCGAATTCAGGAACATCGATTTTCAAACCCCTATCATCCCCATACGATTCCTTCTGTTCTTCATTTGTTTTTTTGTTTTTCAATACTTCCAATGTTAATTGGGTCATCATATCATGCAAAGCATCATTTTGCTTGGACAAAGCTTCAATTAGTTGATCCCTCTTCAAGTTTGCAGCAGCTTCATCACCCATGTTGAACCTGGCTCTGATACCACTTGAACTATAATTAATCTTGAAATCAATCAAGCAAATAATTAGAATTGAGAAGATAATGAAATAACTCAAAAGAATCACTCTTAAGAAAATATTTCCTACTAAATTCAGTAGAAAGAATCACTCTTACACTCAATTTAGGTTGATTAAATCACTAAGAGAATCACTCTCAAAGCTCACCAATCGGTTTAGAAAACTTGTAGTTAAAACTCCCAAGAAATCAATTCAAAGAAAGCTAAGTTACTTTAGCCTCAAGGATGAACAAAGTTCAAGTTTTTATAAAATTCAAATTAACTTACATATGATACATCAAAGTCTATTTAAAGAAAGAAAAGTACAATTATACGTATAATTATACGTATATTCGTACAATACGCAACCGAATACGTAGAAACTACTACACATATCAAGTATAATACAAGTATTATACTACATAAGGATATGGTCAAGCAATAAACAAAGGCTAAAGCAATGAAAATATCAAGCCAAAATCAGCCTCCTTAAGCAACTTGAGCCACTTGCACCCACTTGCACCAAAATAGACCAATGAGCTTCTCTTATCCTTCATGACACTCCAAGCTTTTCATCATGACTTCCAAAGGTAGTATGACATCTAGCTAGGCTAGTAGATGACTAATCAAGGCTATTACTCAACTTGCAAGCTAAAGCACAAATACCCATTACACATTCACAAGCAGCTGAAACACGTAGCCAGGACAGAGACTGGGTCGCGACTCGCGACCCACACTCGCGACTCGCGAGGCTCTACTGAACTCCACTTCCCAGCTTTGCTCAAGTACGTAGCCAAGATAGAACAGAGTCGCGACTCGCGACCTAGAACTCGCGACTCGCGAGATCCCTCTGGATCATGCACCTGCAATGCTTCAAAGTACGTAGCCCAAGCCAAGTAGGCTCGCGACTCGCGGCCAAAACTCGCGACTCGCGATTCACCTCTGGACTCTAAGTTCAGTTCTCAACATCCAAGTCGCACCTCGTGAAGAAACTCGCACCTCGTGACCCCTGCTTCAAAGATAGTGAAATCTACTACTTAATACAAACCAAAGGAAATAAACTACGAGCTAAAGTTTTAGGTTTACAAAACGGACTAAACAGGACCAAGATTAGACATAAGTGATACAAAGGAACTAATAAAAGGACCATGAAAAGAACTAATCTCAATGATGAGATTAGCACTAAGGAGTATCTCTTTCGTCGTTTCAAGATCAGGCACTGATCCTGGTTCAACCCTTGCGACACGTGTCCATGTTGTTCCATTTAATTAAATTCCTGAAATTTTTATTTGGCAATTTTCTCTGTTATAAAAAAAATTAAAAAAAAAAATAAAATTACCAAAATTCATAATTTTTCGAGATCTATAAATAGACACCCATTTTGTTATATTTTATTTCACATCTTCGTATCTCTCTCTTAACGATTTCTCTATTCTTCCAAAAGAAATTGAAAAAAATAGTTATAAATAGGTAAAAGAAGGAAAAAAAGTTAGGAAAAAATAAAATAAACTTTATTCATGAATTTCTTAATTTAATCTGATTTAGCTAAATAATCTGAACATATATAATTAATCCGTTTTGATTAATTAGCACTTTTAAATTAATCCGATTTAAATAATACTTATTGATGTCCGATCGTAATTCGATTTTAATTTATCCGAATTAATTAATTACTAATCTTACATTATTATTTTTCCTAAATTAATGTAGATAAGTGTTATTTAACATTTAATTATAATTAAAAAATGAGGTGGAGGAGAGATAAAATGTTGTGGGGTAAAGTAGAAAAGTAAAAGAGAGAGGGATGAAGATTTTTTTTAGGTCATAGTTATGATAAAGATAAATGAAATTTTGTTAAATTAATAAATGATGAGTGAGAAAGTGGTAGAGAGAGAACGATAGAAGGAAAAATTCGTTCATGAGTACAAGTGCTCTAACATGTCCTATGCTTAATAAAAAAACATCTAGAGAAATAAACTAGAGAGAAGGAAGAGAAAAGCGATTTTTCTTGTTCTCCTCCCTGCCATGGTTGGTTATCTGCTGGTGCTTTCACAGCCACCCTAAGCTATGGTGGTGGGAGGAAGGTTTCTTCGAATTCTTCTCTAGACCATCTTTAATGAGATGTGAGGCTAGATGTTCAAGTTTTTTTTTTTGGTACAATTGAGAATGTCGTGCAGGGGGGGGGGGGGGGGGAAGCTCGAATTCGTTCTTCTACTCGAAACCCTAGGCTCGCGATTCAAGCTCATCTAAGCACAGGGCCATGGCGAGCACGAAATAGCAGCAGCAGTCGAGCAACGGTTCACCACGGGAGTTCGCTAGGGTTCGCCATCTGCTCGATGTTCTGAGGTTCTGATTTGTGCGAATTTGTGAGTTACGGACCTGCTAACCCCAATGGCGTTTATTCTTGGTTCAGACCTGGGCTGTAAGTACACTTCTTCTACTCTTGCTTCCTCCTCCTTTTGATTGGAAATACAAAGCATAGGGGTTAGGGGTGGGGTTGTTATCTATGGCCATGGTTTTTTATGATCTAAGGGGTGGATGTTGCGGGTATGGTTGGGGGGTCAAGACTCACTGGGGGTGGAAATCGAGGGTGGTGGGTGAATTCCTCCACCTCGGCAGGGGGTGCTTGAACATGGGCAGACTGTCTCCTTGCAGGTGGGGTTGTCTAACTGGTAAAGGAGTGGCTGATGGGGGTTCTGTCCTGCGTGGGTGGTACTGTCCTCATCCACTGAGGTGGTCTCTGTTGATGTAGGGGTGGCTGGCAGTACTAGGGGTGGCTTGTAACGGGCTGCTGCCATGATGAGCGTGAGAAGGCGCGGGGCACACCTATATGGGCACAGATTGAGTACTTGGTGGTGAGTGGGAAGCCTAGGCTGATGGAGAGGAGATGCTGGGGCTGTTGTTGTGTTATCTATCTTCTCTTCATCATCCTTCGTCCCACCACGACCATAATTATAAGGAGAGTATTGGGTAGAATATGCAGTAGAGTCCTTCGAGCTCGTCCAACCAAGGGTTCTTTCATGGAGATTGTTAGCCTCGGGTCTTAATGTCCTCAAGGTTGTGATGACGCCAAGGCAATTGCTTTATTTTAGCCTATTACTTTTATTGTTATTTTGGTGTAGGTTGGCTGATTACGGTTGTTATGGTTGATATCAAAGCTTTTGGCTTTGACGTCCCATTGGTGGTGGAGCTCACTGGCCTGATTGGCTTAGATGACCTGAGTTGAGGTGGTTAGTAACTTCACTACTCTTTCATCACTCAATCAGGATGGCAAATGCACCTGTGATGGATCTAAAAGCTTGCTAATGACTGTAGATGGCCTGATCTTCCATGTTCAGAACAGGAGCTTGGGTTGGCTGCTTATGCTTTAATGCCAAGTGAAGATTAGCTCATCTCCTTGGTATTTGGTAATGATTTGGGTCGATGTTACGGTGTTGCTATTCCAATGATAAGTTGATGTATGGGTTCTCTTTTGGTGCTAGATTCTTTCGAGCTATTTCAACAATGGGATCTTTCATGGGAGATGTTTTTGCCTCGGGTCTTAATGCCCTCATGGTTGTGATGGTTACAAGGAAGAAGCCCATAGTGGCTCTACTAATCTTATTGCATGATTTTTTATGAATTTGTGTTTATTTTACAGTCTAGCTTGTGTTGTATTGTTATTTAAACGACTACGTCCTTAGGCTAGCTTAGGTGTTCGGCTTTTGTGTTACTTCCCTACTTTACTTGTTTGGTATGTATTGTATATTAGGATTTTATTCCTTAGATAAGCTTGTATAATAGTTGTATCGTTTTGGGTGGGTGCTGAGGGCTCTTAGGGGGTTATCCCTAATAGCCTCTTAGCTCTTATCTTGGTGATGACTTTGTGTCACGTGCTTAGGGTAGGATGTAATAATCTTCTCCTTTGATATATAATTCTTTACTTATCAAAAAAAAGGCTAACATGTCCTAGTCTTTTATGCCAAAGTCATTGGTCATCCTCTACAAGACTAAGACAGAGAGCACTGTTCTGTGAAATTTGACTTAAGTATGTGATATATACATTGTTATGTCTTGTTCCTTCACAGACTAGTTCCCCTATCTTAGGGTTCACTTTATTTCCCTGGTCACATAGCTGAGAAATATTCAAAACGTTATGTTTCAAACCTTCTACATAGTAAACATTATCAATATCTTGGGAGAGTGACTTACCAACCTTACCTACTCGTTTGATAAGTCCGTTGTTGTTGTCACCAAATATCACGTACCCTCCCTCGAATGCAGCGAGTGAAAGGAATTGTTCTTTATCCCCGGACATGTGTCTTGAGCAACTACTGTCCAAATACCAACATGGTTTTCCTTTCACTCGTACCTGGTAATCATTTGATGAGCTTCCACCAGCCATGAGACAAAGAACAGTTTCTTCATCAGAACAGGTCTCAGACTGGTCTTTGTGTATGTGAAAGCAGTGAGGCAGATATTTGCTTCTTTAGCATCTTCCTCATCTTCAGATTCTAAATCTTCAGCTGTAACCTTGGGCATCCACTTGCCTTACAAGCTTCTTAACATTTTCCTCACCAACTTTTCACTTGAGAAGCTCTTACCTAGTGACTTTAGCTCGTTTACAATAGTCATAAACATTGTAAACATATCCTTGATGTTTTCTTCTCTAGTCATCTCAAAGACCTCATATTTTGACATGAGCATGTCAATTTTTGACTTTCTCACTTGAGAGATACCTTCATAAGCAAGTTCGAAAGTATCCCATATTTCCTTTGTAGATGAACAAGCTAGGATTCCATTTACTGCACATTCTGCAATTCCTTGTTGAACAAGTCACATTCCCTTGCCATTCTTTTTCGAGCTTCTTGAAGTCCTCACTTGTGTATTCTGCTTCAGACTTGGGAACAATGAACCCTTCTTGATTTTTCTTATGGATAGCCGTAGGTCCATTCTTAACAATCATCCAGCACTCATATTCGATTCCAATGATAAGATTCTTCATACAGTTCTTCCACCATGAGTAGTTTGTATCATTGAACTTGGGAAGTCTAGATCCACTTGAATCTTGAGTATTCATATTCTTGCTCCTCTAGGTAGTTAACCCTTTGAGAAGTTAACCTTTGATACCAATTGTAAGTTCAATGTATACTCAAGAAGGGGAGGGGGGTTGAATTTAATGTGTGTTTTTTCAATCTTTTTCAAGTTTGTTTATCAATTTATGAGAAAATCGAGTGAACAATAAAATAAAGAGTAGAGACTCAAGTATTTAACGAGGTTCGGCTTCTTAATAAGCCTACGTCCCCCACTCTCTCACCAATAAGACTCAAGTGCTCACAAAACACCCCCAAACCACTTCCCTCTAAGTGGTTCAAAATACAAAATCAAATTCTCCGTAAGTTTTCTCTTAAAGATGAATATGAAGATGTTTTTGCTCTATGAATGAACTTCGGTAAATACGGCTTAGTTTCTTTTGGAGATCAAGAGGGTTTTTAGGGTTTTCAAAAGATAGACAAGTTTTCCCACTTTCCTCTCTCTTTATTTAATACCATCATTAATATCCTAACAATAAATACAAATCTATCTATCTAGCTATCAATTTTCTATTTATACTACTAAAACTCTTTATTTAATACCATCATTAATATACTAAAAATAAATACAAATTCTTAAAGAAATTTTTTTATACTAATAATATATAGATTATAAATAAGTAAGAAAAATTATGACATATTAATTGACAAACAATTACACAAGAAATTATTTTTAATTAAGTTGTTAAATTACTCCATCCACTTTTATTTGATTTGCTCACTTTCTTTTTTGAGGTTTTTTTTTTGTTTTTAATTTCTCCACTTCATGCATTACCTAATAAATATGATAATGTTCTATTCTTTTTTATTTATTAATTTATTGTTCACAAATTTATTTTCCATATTTTTTCTTTTACTTTTTAGAAAATTTTGTAATATTACGAGTGTTTCTTTTTCATATTAACTTTTTTACTTTTGTGTACAACTTCTTATCATTATTTATGTTTTTTTTTTCAATTCCCTATATATTAGTTTCTTGGTATTTATAAAATCCAACTGAACAATTTCTTTAAAAAAAAGGAGGATATTTTTTTATATCTCTAATAATCATTTATACTAATATATAGGAAAATTTAATTTTAATAATCCCGCCTTTTGTGGTTTGTTCAATCCCGCATTTAATTTATTTCAAAATAATCACAACATTATATTTCATATTCTTAAGATAATTCCATCTGATAATTTTTCTCCATTTTAAGAAGATGTTATATAAAGGTGGAATTATTTTGAAATAAATAGAGGTTTGATTATTTTGAGCAGAACACCAAAAGATGGGATTATTATTGTGGGTGCATTCTCCTCATGTTATTTAAGATCTTATAAAATCAGATCAGATCTTATAAGATCTTATTTCACCTTATAATAAGATCTTATAGGCTTAGATCATATCAGATCAGACATAATAAGATGAAGGAAAATTTGTTTTTAATAATCCAACCTAAGTTTTAGTGACCAATAATTCAATATTTGGATTATTAGGGAATAATCCAAGCTTTGCACCCTAAATCCACATAATAATCCAACTTTTCGATTTCGAGAAACCAATAAACTACACATGTAAATAAGAGGTTAATTATATGTTGATCTATTGCTTTCTTGGGTTTTTTAATCAACTACACATTAAAAGTCTAATGTAACTTACCTATACACCTATTAAAACTCTAAAATGAGTGGTTCAGGTTCATTGGTTGCTAAAATGCAAAAGGTTGGATTATTAAAAGCAAATAATCCTAAGATAAATAGAACGCACCCTATATATATATAGTTGGTATAATATATTAATATTTTTATACCAATATAGTAATTAACCACTAAAAAATCTCTCCTACCTGCTAAAAACCGAGCATTTGCTCGGGTATTACCTATTCATTCAAATCAAACATGGTTCAACAGTGAGGAAGTGGCATTTGGACATATTAGCTCAAGATCGTACCTATGCAGCAGTGTACATTCATCATTGAACGTTGAAAGCTAACTGAGGTGTCAGAATTAGGTGTCTACAACAGGTTGATGACTTTGGTATGCCACGTCTCCACTAGGCCGACGATTCTCGAACAAGTGTTTAAAATACTCGAAATGAACAATTATAACCTTTGGTGCAATGACCCAGAGTCCCGCGGATAGTTAGTGAAGAGTTGGCTTGGAGTTGTTCGATTTGGTTCGAAGGATTTAGCTTTAGTCTTAGTTTTTAGGTTTAATAATAAAAGACAAGAATGATGTGCAATCACTTTAAATAAAGTTTAGTTTCACGCAAATCGACTTTAGTTAATAAAATTTATTAAATCTAAAGTGGTCACCTAAAATTAGGATATTGTGCATTAAAAAATCTAAACATGCCTAGTAATTCCTATGTGTCCTTAGGCATTATGGAAAAATGAGAGTTATTCGGTTTAATAAAGATGAAATCATAAAAGAGATCAAGTAAAGGCGCTAGATGCGGGGGGACTTTGTGACCCGCTTAGTCCTTACCCTCGTCCCCGAATCCAGAACTGGTGACCGACCTATTCAATCGAGTCATTATGGTCTTCGCACCACATGATCAATCGGGTTTCATGTAGCCCTAAATGAGGTATTGGTGGCGACTTCTTTATTTGAGTAAATATACTAAATCCCCAAAAGCCAAAGGATAATTACCCTATGCGAGGACAAATCGGTCTCCACAGTTTGGTGACTCCACTGGAAGGATACTTTTATTACTTTCATTCCTAGAAGTTAAGTGGACGAAACATGAAAAATTTCGTGACTTTATCTTTAATAAATCGAATATGATTGCTAGGCATCTTGCATACAGCTCCTATGTGAGGGGGTCCGTTTAGGGATACTCGTCTCGCAAAAGTATGTTCTATACTCGAGACAAACCCGGGGGACCACTTTCAGTGACAAGCAACCACGTGACCTATGTTAGGGTTGTTCACCCAAGGAGGACCACCCAGCCATGACGCGCAATCGCATGACCTATGCGACTCGTAATGGATGTCCCCCTTTGATCACTTCTAAGTTGAGATGTGTTATGGTTGATATAACTAGTCATGGTACCCTTTGACACCCTAATCCTTACCTTTGTAACCAATTCATGCTTATGAGTGCTATGTGCTATGTGTTTTCATGATTAATCAATGGATCTTAGCTTTGCATAAGGCCATACATAACCCTAGAAGTTTATTAGAGAGTCTCATATAAACCATGGTTACTCCTAATGTCCACTTGCATTGCATATAAAACCACCTAGGTTGCATATCATCTCTTGTAGTTGTACTTTCTTCATTCAACCAAAAAAAGGAATCAAATGAATGATAAATGTACCTTGCACCATACATCGTTCCTGCATCCAAAGGAGTAACCATGAATAGGACATTCACTCCACTTCCAAGTGAATCTAACAAACCCCTCTTACAGGAAAGACGAACATCAAAGCTGAAACATCTCAACCATCTCTAACCAAGACTCCTCGTCACGTTTTGAAGAATTGGCTCTTAACATTGACAAGATGGCCAAGATGCTCGAAGCTCTTAGTGCTGAGATGAATGAACTCATGCAAGCTCGCTCTCAAAACCTTGAGAAGTTGGTAAAGAAGATCCTCGATAAGGATGCCTACTATGACTCTCTAGGGATTAAATTAAAACCTGATCGATTCAATTCTTCAAAAAATTTCGACCAGTTATCTGGCCAAGTTCAAGGCCACTGACAACCCTTTCTTTCACTTGAAAGCATTCAAACTTTACCTGGAGATCAAGAAGGTGGACCCCATGATTTATCCATAATTCTTCCCAATGAGCCTCGAGAATGCCAGCCAAAAATGGTACTTCTCTCTGTCTGAAAAAGACTGTGCCACATGGGAAGACTTCATCCATGCTTTCATGGCAAGGTATAAGGGGAATACTCACACTAGCCCTTCTCAGTGAGAACTTGAGATCCTCGAGCAAGAAGAACAAGATGGTTTCTCCACCTACCTAACTAGGTGGAGGAAGGCTGCTGGCCAAATGGTGACCGCTCCTCCTAAAAAAGAGATGGTCAATTCATCAAGAACTTGCTTCCCAAGTACACGAACCACCTCAAATATTTAAGCCTTGAGACATTTGCAAAGGTTTGCCATATCGGTATTGACATCGAGGATGACCTCATAAAAGAAGCTGACAAGAAACCAAGCACATGGTAGAGCTCATCAATAATGTCACAAGCAAGAGTCACTAATTTCTCTTAGGTCAAGTCGGAGAGTCCCTCCACATAGATTTCTTTCTTTCAATGCCGTGTCTATCCTTGCTTCTGCAGTCACATTCATTAATAAAAGCCCATTTAATTTCTTCATCTTACATAGTCTCATGTGCATTGACTTCCTTGTAGAGTTCACTTCTCACTAACCATCCTAGGCTCTGGCGTTTAACTGTGCTAACGGGAGGATTTGAGGTGCCTTCCATTCATCTATGTCTTTCTTTCTTGAGTGTTACTTCCTGGTGTAGCCATGATCTTGGTTTTGAACTTGAAATCTAGTAAAATGTGCATGGTGCAAATGATAGTATACCATCTTTTCTCCTAGAAGGCTTCCAGAGTATCATTATTTAGGATCTTAGATCACGCTGCCATCATATCTACCCTTGATTCAAATGCTTGTAGCCTTGACTTTCATTTCTTTATAACCAGATCACAACCCTAGATAGCCGCACATCCGACTTCATGGTTTGCCCCATCTCAAAAAGAAGAAGAAACTCTTTGCATTGTAATAACACTCTTGAGTAAAAATATAAAAAAATTGTCAAAAAAAATTATTGTAAAAAAAAGTCTCTTAGCTTGTGCATAGCTTTCATAGATAAGGCTATCCATGAATAAAACTTAAGTGTGTAATTAGGAAGTTGTGCCAAAATTGAAAATTCAAATAGAGTTAAGTAATAATGTTTTGACATCGAAAACAATATCGACGTCGAGATCTGCATCAACGTTGAAATATTACCAAATTCCACCACAATTATAGAAAGCAATATAGACGTCGAGACAGTGCTGCAACATAATTCGTTTGTAGTTTCTCTCATGTACTGTTCCCGACAATTATAGATATGCCTTGCATTGGGATTATGTTCGGGGAACTTTTCTTTCACAGCGACAAAAGTATTATGCGGTCTTGTCTGTGCATCCGTCATTTCCCGAACAAGTTTCTTGCATTGGGATTATCTTTGGAGAACAAGTTTCTTATCATCACCATCCAAGGAGTATATTGCATCTATGTCATGTCGTTCGGTCTAAAAATATGCTGGAGCCACATATCAGCTTTTGGTCAATAAAATCTTCCATGGACAAATTGGAAGGAATGTAGAAGTTTATGCACACGAAATAATAATCGAAAGAAAATTAGCCTCAAACCATACTGCATATATGAGGGAAACTCTGGAAACCCTCAGGAAGTATAACATGAAACTTAACCCCAAGAAATGTGTCTTCTGGGTAAGAGGAGCAAAGTGTCTTGTCTTCCTACTAAATGAAAGGGGCATAGAAGCCAATCCTGACAAGATCAGAGTTGTAAGAGACTATCTCTATACTTGGCCATATTTGAGTATGCGCTCAGCGCCGTCCTAGTGGCTAAACGAGAAAGTACTCAGCACCTAGTTTATTTAGTAAGCCATGCCTATAGGGGCGGAATCAAAATAATCCCAGATCGTGAAACTCGTATTCGCACATGGCTAGCAGAAAATAGAACTTATACTTCAAGGTCCATCAGATAAAGGTCCTAACCGGACAACCTATCTAAAAAATCATAGAAGGAAGAAACCACTCAAACAGGTTGACCGAATGGGCAAACCAGCTCTCGGACTACGGCCTCTAGTATTAACCCATGAAGGCCATCAAAGCCCATGCCTTAGCAGACTTCTTATTCGAATGCACGAACCAACCTACTACCCAAGAAAATGACTAGCCATGGGAGTTGTGTATTGATAGGTCCTCCACTAAAGGCGAAAATGGGACAGGACTCTCAGGTGATAGAATGGAATA
The DNA here is from genome assembly GCA_951394345.1 of Salicornia ramosissima. Classification (NCBI taxonomy): domain Eukaryota; kingdom Viridiplantae; phylum Streptophyta; class Magnoliopsida; order Caryophyllales; family Amaranthaceae; genus Salicornia; species Salicornia ramosissima. The sequence continues at coordinate 40,010,938 of OX596238.1, forward strand.
TGCGGTCATGTTCAGATTCACGACTTCCAACAATGAATTGGAATACGAGGCCATGATCCTTGGTCTGAAAATGTGTCGGGCCGCAGAAGCAGTATCCTTTTCGACTGCCTCCAACTCTCAGTTGGTAGTTGAGCAAGTTTTAGGGGAGTATGAGGCAAAGGAAAATGGGATGAAAATGTACTTGCAAAAACTTAAAGCTCTCATCGCCTACTTTAAATATTTCAACATCAGACATGTACCGAGGTCGGAAAATCAACAAGCCGACGCATTAGCTAGACTAGCCAGTTCAGCTGATCATTGCATGGGAAGTCCTTCTAGAGCTCAGCATCAATGAAATAAACATCAACACTCTAAGCCAGGAGCCTACATGGCAAGATGAGATCATCTCTTACTTAAGGGATGGGGAGCTTCCACCTGAGGAAAAACAGATAAATTGAGTGAAGGCTTTATGCAAAAACTTTCTTTGGCACAAGGTTTAGCTTTACAAACTATCGTACACCTATTGATTACTTCACCAAATGGATTGAAGCAGAAGTCCTTGCAAGTATTACCACAAACAAGTCCGGAAGTTAGAATATCATCACTCGGTTCGGAGTAGCAAGAATGCTCATCTCTAACAACAGTTCGATAGTGGCCCTACTCGGGAGTACTGCTCGCAATTTGGTATCCAAAATCGCTTGAAGTCAGTCGCTCGACCCCAAACTAACGGGCAGGCTGAATTATTGTTAGTTACATTTCTTTCGCAATCTATTATTTCAAACCCTATTTTTCATGTTCCTTATTGGTGGAGTTCCTAGCCTATTACATACATATTTTCCATATATTACCTTCCTCGTTTGACTAGGTCTTACTTGCCCTAACTATTGGTTAGAGTAGATAAGGTTTGGTCTTGTGCACCACGAATACACACCAATTGCATTGGATTGAAATCCGACTTGAAAAAACTGTTGGAAAGTTATTTAGAGCATAAGGATTATATGTTACGTTTGTGTGGGTACGGAGTTATAAATGTACATATAATGATTACACATAAGGCAGAAACAGGGGTAAGTCGCAAGTCGTGACTGATATGCACGACATACAAAAACAGACTAAATGTGTAAAAGGAGGCAGAAACTTTCTGCGACTCATAACCCAGCTCGTGACTCGCGAGTCTGTGGTCATCGCCAGTTACGGTTTGTTCCGATTCTCTTGCATGCTCGTTCAATCAGTCCGTTATGCCTTTTGAACGTGGTTTTGAGGTGATTCTGATGCATGCGTTCTATATATGAACCACTTGAGGAGAGAGAAAACATAAGTTTATTCTCTCTTTCTGATTAAAGTTTCACGAAGTAGTTTTCCTCTACATCTTAAGCTTTTACATGTTATTGAGTTTTGTGTGAGCAACAAAACTTATTCTTTGTTGTATCTCAAAGACTTTTTCAGAAAACATCTCTTACAATGATTCTACTATACATCCAAATGTATGTAGAGTTATGTATATCAAAGGTGTTTTAGTGCTCATTTTAAATAATTTTGCTCATTAGAATTAATATTGCTCATTTTAAATTTTAAAATATGCAAACAAACTATAATCTTAGCAAAATTACTCTTGGATACACCATGCACGCAGAAGTATATATAAATTTCCACATCTATAAAAGGAATAATAAGTAATCTGACAAATACATGGGGTGAAAATCGAACCATAACTCATTCATGAAATTTTGAAATCTTACTCATTTACGTTTTAATTGTTTATTAGTTCAGGAAGGACGGTTGCCAAATTGGTAATTAACAAGTAACAAGTGCATCAAACAAGATTGACATATGTGCACGTAACCACATAGAGGCCACCACTTTAGTTGACTATTCTGGTTTACAAAAAAGAAACGACTCCACTACACCAACTCTCACATACAGACAAAAGATCAGGGCAATCAACGCGGTTTCACAAAACTAAAATCAATTAAAAGATTAGTAAATAATGCACTTGAACATAATTTTTTTATATTTTTAAAAGGCAGCATCCATTGAGTGCAAGAATAAGAATGTCATCAAGCTGACAGCTTTAATTCTACAGACTTGCAGTACAACACTAATCAGTAATCTGTGCTCTCTTTCTTTTCCTTCTTTTTTTTTTTTTTTTTTTTTGTTTTCAAAAGCAAAGAATTCATTAATAATAAGTCAGATGTTATCTACAACAAATGTTAAGAACATCGAAAACAATTAACATTAAACCAAACATCAATTCTAATACATGGAAGCTACAATCGTCAGTTACATTTGAAACTAAAGAACACCCTCATGTCTTGTAATGTTGTCTTATGCAGTCTACTAGAAGGGGACCTAACATTTCATGGTAGTTTTTGCATCGAACAACACTTGATTCAACACATTGTACTCTTTGGTCTGACCTTTGATTCATGGTCGTACAACCCATCATCAACGAAAACAATCCGGTGTTAGAAAATCCCACAACAGAGATACAAAACCGAAATCTCACAAAAGGGGAACACTACAAAAATCCCACAAAACGGGAACAAACCCTAAAATCCAATGAAGGAAAACTGACAGTTATTTGATAAAACCAAAGCATAAAGCGAACAAGCCTTGAAACTACGACCTCCATAAGTATAACCATCCAAGAAGGTGGATCTAACAAAAACCTTTCACTAACCACCAACTAGGAACCCTTAAAAAACGAAGCAACCACCAGCAGGGGCAACTGCAGCTGCAGCAGGGATAGTCGACAATTAAAACTCCAGAGAACGGTGAGAATGTGAGATCAACCGTCACGAACCACTGCATGCGGAGCGAAGATCTCTGCGAGAGAGGAAATGGGGATGGACGACTGGGCTAGCAGTGGGACAAGGTCGAGGCGAAAGACGCAGCGGCTGACGAGGCTCGCCACAACCCGTAGAGAAATGTTGAGGTTGTTTTACGGTTAAACACTCCGAGAGAGGGACTAGAAAACTGAATTGAGAGAAAGAGAGAGGGCTTTTTTTCACTTTTGGTTGCTTATGAAACACTTACACTAATCTATGCTTAGAGTAACTCTTTTCTTTACGCTTATTAGATCTTAGTTTATCTAAACTGAACTTATTTGAACTTATCATATCTAACTAAATCTAAATGAATAAACATGATTAAAACCTATTGAACATATTGCATCTGAACCTGATTAGCATGATTTGAAAAAAAAAAAAAAACAATAGGACCCTGATTGCACTTATTAGACCTGATTTCAACTTATCTTAACAGAAAGCAAACGCACCCTTAATCTCCTTGAATTCTGTATCAACATTACACTCACTGGAATAAAATTCAAAAACATGAGCTATGAAGCACATCATTGTTTAGTCATGATAAATCCAAAATTCCATAAATATAAGAGATTAAAAGCTAATGTTTAACCCAGCCTCTAAACTAAAGTGGACATGTTTCAGTTCTCCAAAGGTCTATACACTACCGAAACTCAACTCAAAACTCAGATGTTTGAGCCACAGAACCAGAACCAGAACCAGCTTTTTCAGACTTCTAACACTTTAGCTTATTTCTCAGCATGAAACTGAGACACATACCAGATGTAGTAGCAGTAAGCAGACACTAAGTTTGAATGGAGTATTGACTTAAATTCATCAAATTCCTATAAGAATCGATCATGATTATCGGTATCTATATTCAAAAACAATTTTTTTTTTTAATGGACATACAATTTTCAAGTGTCTGCTAGTATTTTTTTTCTCAGTACACAGAAATAACTATAAGCCGAGCATCAAAACATGCAAAGGTTGAGCCTTATGTTGCAGTGGCATAAGGGGTGAGATTTTGGGTTCGAATCACACACACAATTGGGAGGATTAAATCGAGTCAAGTGAGCTGCAGCAGGATCAAGCTCAAGATATAATACCCCTAACATTACCCAAAAAAGAATATAAGTATGCATCCACGGCTGGTTCTGCTTATAATTTTGATTCAAACTACAATTATTGTTGAATTCAAATGATCATTATACAAAGGAAAAACGATCCTCAGGTGTCTAAGATCTTCTGTATGTACAAACTAATTATCATCTCATCTTTGAAGGGTGCACTTTGTGCTCATATCATGAACACAAGAATCAAATCAAGCAGGATTTGAGCGAATTGAAAACTCAAACCTAATCAAGGCTTGCATTTAACAGAATTGGAATAACCAGATAATCAAAATTAATAAGGTCTGTTTTACAGTAGAAGTGTATAAAATATGCACATAACATTCATTCAAAGTAAATTGAGAAGCTCATCCAAAATGATTGTTGGTTGACACAACTATTTTATGCACTAAATACCGCCCTCAAATCAGGATAAAAAAGAATTTATAGTATAGGTCTCAAAGAAGCAACGGCAAAGCTACATGTAATGTAAAGTGAAGCAACGGCAAAGCTACATGTAATGTTTTACTTTACTACAGCTTATAAAACCACCATACAATAGCATATACTGAATCTTGTTGAAGAAAAAACCTCATCTTCAGCAGGAAAGACAAGCATTACCCATTGATTGTTTATTTGGTGTAAAACTGTAGAGCCATTCTACTTGCTCCGTTTTCAAATAGATGCAGCAAAGGAATTCTTAATATCTCACACAAAATACCCCTTTCTTGCATCTATTTAAAAACAAAGTATTTCACATAAAGGAGGCTTCAAACACATTTACATACAAAAGTATCATTAATATCTACATTTATTTTGGCAGCTCATACCTGAGTCCTATATCCTCATTAGTTGTATACCGTCCGCCATACTAAAACAGCCTTCGGCAATGCACTAGACCAGTTCAATTCTTATTATTGATTAGCAGATTCGAACATTCATCAGTGCACAACAAGCTATTCTTCCTTATTATCAGCAAGTAAATTAATCCATGACGTCTATTCACAAAGGCAGAATCGAAGCCTGGCTTTTCGACCTTCGAAACGAAAAGAACCTGCTACTTGAAGACAATGATCTCTTCATGGAAACGGGACCCTTTTGCAACGAACGACCAATGGATGAACTCTTTATCAATAAACCCGACATACTCGACCCTCGTTTATTACCCTCTTTTTTTAAATCAGTTTTCTTTTGTTGCAAAACACCCTCAGAACTCCCACCACTAGAACAATCTTCATTAGAACTCCCATCACTTGAACAATCTTCATTAGCACTCCCATCACTTGAACAATCTTTATTAGAAATCCCATCTCTAGAACACCCTTCATTGCTCATCATAGCTCCATATTTCGCTGAGGCAGCTATAGCATTGAATGAAATCGACCTCCTAACTGAATTTAAACCATCATCATCGACCCCTCGAAACCTATGATTCTGACCCAAATCACTGAATATTCTAAGATCACGATTCCTGTTCAAAATCTCAGCAATTTTTATACCCTCAAACATAGGCAACCTCCCTAGATCATCCTCTCTTTCCCTGAATTGATTACTACTACCCTCACCTCCATTATTATCATCCAAAGGCACTCTCACTCTTTGTGATTCGACATCAAAACTCGAACTAAGGTTTCCAACAACAGAATTACCACCCAAAACCTCATTCACAATAGGAGCACGACAAAGGGGACAGTTCTTATGAGACCTTAACCAAGTATCAATACAGGAAACATGAAAAGCATGACTACACTTTGGCAATAACCTAAGATCATCCCCATCTTCAAACTCAGTCAAACAAACAGAACAAGAAGAATCACTACCATCAGCTAAAAACCCATCAATTTTTTTGTACTTAAAAGCAGTGATTGAATCAATTACCGATTGTTGAAGCCCAACGGTGGTGATATGCCAAATTGGGTGATCCACAAAGGTGTGATCATTGTTAACCCCAGAATTATCTGGATTTGAGGGAGTTACTCCTTGCCTTCTGCGAGTAAAACGATACCTTAAAATGATTGTGCAAGTAGTAAGAAGAAGAAAAGACATTCCAAGAACACAAACGATAGCGATTAAATACGGAGCTAAGTGACTTTGAGAAGAAGCTGCTGGTGGTGGAGGAGGTGGTGGTGGAAAAAGTGGCAAAGGCTCAACGGAAGGAAAACAAGAGTAAGTACAAGTAGCGTTCAAATCGTCGCAGTCAACAAAGATGCAGGAAACACCACCATTATTGGGAGTTTCCGCCATGGAAATGTAAAGATTGAATATGGTGTGTTTTTTCACAATTTTTTTTAATTTTATCTAGTTTCCCTTCTTTTAGGGTTTTACGTCTTCATTGCTAATGTTAAAGTCTTCGAGGTCGAACTTTTCTTGGTGTAGCAAAAAAGTCAATTTTTTTGTCAATTTCCGCTTCAAATTTTAATGACTCATAGGTAATTCATCACTTTGTCTCCATTTTTCTCTGCTCCACCTTATATTACCCACCCATTTCTTTTTTCCCTTTCTAACAATAATCTGTTCGGTTTTTTTACATCCTCTCTCTCATTATTTACTCCCAACCACTCTCTCATAAACCCCTCTTACAGTGAGGCTCGCCGGCCATCGTGAGGCTCACCGCCCACGGCAAAACGTCGGCGAGCCTCCAATCTGTTTAGTGGTAGTATTCTTGCTTCTAGTGGTTTGACTTTCTAGTGTCAAAGTGCTTCTCTTGGGTGTGGCCGGCCGGTCCGTTGCTCCGACGGTGGTTTATAGTCCGGCATAGTTTGTGCTCCTCTTTGTGAGCTTTCTTTGCTCCCCTGTTTGTTTCGTAGTGGTTTGCTCTCTTTTTTCTTATTTGTCTAGTTTTCTTTGTTTTATTTAGTTTTGTGGGGTAGGTTTTTGTTTCTGTTGGGAGTGGGTGCTCCTGTTTTCTTACTGGATTGTCTTATGTGTCCTGTATTTGATTTGCTATGAGTTTGGTTTTCCCTTCTCAGCTTTCCATCCTTTTTAGTCAGTGTTAGTCTTAGTTTGGGGTTTGGGTCGGATTGGATTTTGGGGTCCTGGGTGGGGTTGGGGTTCGGGTCGGGTTGGGTTTTGGGGTTCAGGGTGGGGTCGGGATTAGGGACGGGGTTGGGGTTGGGGTTCGGGTTCGGGTTGGGGTTCGGGTTATCAGTTTCGTTTTTATTTGTTTGGGTTCTTAGGTTTGGATTTGTTGAGTTGGCTAGACTTGGGGTTTGTGTTTTATTCCGGTGAGTACAAGGGGTATCTTGCTTTTAGTCTATCGAGTCATTTTGTCATGGAGTTTTGTTGATCTTGCTCACTTGGTTCAGTAGTGATTAGTACCTGGTTGCTTGTTTTTGTACACATTTCATGTCCCTCGAATCTGGCCCCATTTCCTACACTATTTCTAGGAGGCAGATTCAAGGGTAGCAAGAGCAGAGAGAGTGAAGTCGCAGGAAGTTCATGTCATATTAGCTTCCACACGTTGATGGAAGAAAGAGAGCTTGGGTGGGATGGAAAAGAAGCACACATAAAGTGCTCCACCCCCCGTTCCAAGGTGAAATTGATTGTTACCATTTTCAAAATCATTATCTTGAAGGAGGCCCCCCAATCAAAAGGAAAATTGGGGAAAGCAAGGTCCTCCAATGAAGAGTCACAAAGCGAGGTGGCTATCATTTGTATTCTACGATCCCAAGATGTTCTTATCATTTCAAAGCCCTGGGATCCGTTTGAAGGCGATTTCTTAAATTCGCCATGGTTTGATAGGCAGTCCATGTTCGAGGATTGTCTTAGCTTGTTCTCTCCACCATCTCAGTTCGGATTGTTCATCTCTGAAGCGTCCAGTCGAATGTTTCACCAATGGACGCATGTTTGTATGACCAAGCTCAGTATCACCGCCTCTCCAAGTCTATTTATGTTTATGTCATTTTTAATGTTTTTGTTATTTGTTTTTTTATGTTTAATTATTGTTGTTTTTGTAAGCTCATCTTCAGAGTGGACTATTACCATTCTAGAAGGGTTGTTTCTTTTAATATAAGTATCTTTCACCGTTACCAAAAAAAAAAAAAAAAAAAAACAATAATCCATTCATCACATTATCTCTCTTATCTTAACTTACCCCACCCCATCCTTTTCATTGTTGATGATATTTTCAATTAATATAATGATTTTATTTAAGTGTAATAAACATTAAATAATTATGATTAACTTATTCAATATAACAATTTTAATTAGTATTTTTTTAACTAAATTAATGGTACTAGTAATTTTAAAAGAAAATTTTAATTAACATAAAAACAAAATTATAGTAATACACATGAAAAGAAAAGTTTACAATACGCAAAGCATTTTTCATTAACGCACAATTATTTTTAAAATGAACATTCTACTACATCAACAACATTTAAAAAGTAATTCTGTAGAATTAATTTCAATTTTGCCCAAATTTAGCCCAATATGCTCAATCAAATCGCGTTTTAATGAAAAATGAGCCTGTTGTTCTTCTACACTTGCTCTTTTTTCCAAGTAAATATTGATATCCACAATTCGATCTTTGTGGTATTGGAAAGTGTCATTTTCTTCACTTCCATTGCTCTGACTAGGACGACGTGAAGTATTATCATGGAAATCACAAGCATTAGTGTGATTTAGATATGTATGTCGTTCATCTTCAACTATCATGTTATGCATAATAATGCATGTAGACATAATGTTGTGGAGCGTGTTCACATCCCAAGCAAGTGACGATTTTCTGATAATGGCAAACCGAGCCTATAACACTCTGAATGCTCATTCCACATCCTTTCTAGCAGCCTCTTGATGTTGCGCAAAGAACCTATCTTGTGGAGACTGTGGACTCATTATGGACTTGACAAAAGTAGTCCATTTAGGGTAAATTCCATCAGTTAGGTAATAACCCTATTATATAGATGACTGTTTACCTTAAAATTCTGGAACAGCTCGGTCTTCAAGAATGTCTTCAAAAACAGGAGATCGATGAAGCACATTAATATCGTTGAGACTCCTTGGCATTCCAAAAAAAGAATGCCAAATCCACAATTCCCGGTCTGCCACAACTTCAGGCACTAGCGTGGAAACCCCTTCTTTGCCCTGGTATTGACCTCTCCATCCCACCGGACAACTCTTCCACTCCCAATGCATGCAATCGATGCTGCCAATCATGCCTGGAAACCCACATTCTTCCTCAATTTTAAGTAACCTATTCAAGTCGTCCTTATTTGGACGTCTCAAATACTCCTCACCAAAGACATGAACAACCACTTGAACGAACCTATACATTGATTCAGTTACAATAGTTTCGCTAATGCATAAGTACTCGTCAGTGGCATCAGCAGCACAACCATAAGCTAACATTCGAATCGCTGCGGTGCATTTCTGTAGTGGTGATATGCCTAGACGTCCCGATGCATTTGGCCTCTTGTGGAACCAGTAGTCATTTGCCAAGACTCCATTCATAATACGTTCAAAAAACGTGTTTTTGCATACAAAACCTCATTCGAAACAATGAACCAGAGTACACTGCATTTTCTGCAAAATAGTCATTGTATAACCTCAACTCACCAGCTTGTCTTTCTCTATCAGCCTGGGGGCCATTCCTCCGACCTGGCCTTCGTTTAGGAATGGTTTCATCCAACAGCACCGGTATGCACGTTTCACCAACATTTGCAATTATGGCATCCAATTCTTCGTCTTCTTGTTGTCTTGTAGCTCGTTTTTCTTCGTATGAATCATCACTAGAAGACGATAAACTTGGAAAAATATAGTGTGATCTACCTCGCGAGGAGTTCATTATATGGGAATTTAGTTTTTTGAATGATATAACTTTAACACTGTGTTTAAAGAACAAGAATTGCAAAGTTGGGAATGCTATTTGTTGTTTGATATAGAATGAAAATGTAAAACTGTATTTATAGACATAGAGAAAATTAATGCAAGAGAGCATGCAATAATTCTGAAGTAGGTTTTCTTGGACAATGACTACACAACTTTATAATAATGCATGCAATGCATTTTACTTTGACAGTGACTACACACCATTGTGATTATGCAAGCCCTGCGTTTTTCTTTTACAGTGACTACACAACTTTTTAATAATGCATGCAATGTATTTTTCTTTGACGGTGGCTACACACCTTTGTAATAAGGAAATATGGAATTTAATAATCCCACCTTTTGGTAGTCTGCTCAAAATAATCCCACCTTTAATTTAATTTCTGGAACTGGGTGAGTGATCAAAACCAACCCATCAATCCTAAGTAAGTGGTCACTCGAAGAGACCTCGAGCACGTAGTCGCTACTCTTAGTGCGGTATTCGAAAGAAACATGAATGATTTGAGGAACGACTTGGCAACACGACGTAATAGAGAAACCACTCCTAACCGGGATAGGAGTGAACAATCGAGACGAAGCCCAATAGAGGAACCTGAATAGAGTTCCAGGGAAGTCATCAATTCTTGAAGAATTGATGCACGAAACATCATTGAGTCTAGTCGGACTGCAAAGACTAAGGTAGATGCCAGGACGATTATCGAGATTCGTCAACAAAGAAATCAAAATTCAAAAGTCTCACGGGAGAGGTCCCATCACACGACCATGATAGATAGGTCCCACCATGGATCGACCGCTATCCCTAACCGAGAAGGTGGTTTCATAGGGCAATCCCTAGTAGAGAATGGGGTACGCCCCTCAGGGTCACTTACATATAAAACCCCATTCAGTTGAGAAATCTTAGAGATAGTCGACTCTCAAAAGTTCAAGTTCCCTCACATCGAATTTTTATCAAGGACAACAGACCCTGCTGATCACATTGTTGCCTACAAGGCTCAGATGGCAGTACAAACTGGGTGCGAAGCTAGCTCGTGTCGATACTTTCCCACCACACTAAAAGGCTTAGCTTTGACATGGTTCATTGAACTCCCATCAGGTATTGTCAATAGCTTTTCTCTTTTAAAAGCCATGTTTCTTAGTCATTTTATGGCCGGGAAGAAGCAAAAGAAGACCTGCATTCATCTGATGGCGTGCCAGCAAGGAGACCACGAAATTTTGGGAGAATACATCAACCGATTTAAAGCATAATTACTCGAGATACCCAATGTCGAACACTCAGTAGCCTATGCCGCCTTCACATCAGGACTGAAACGAGGCAATTCAAGTTCAAATTTTCATTGCTGCAAAACGAGGTATCATCTTATGCTGAAGCAATGGATCGAGCATGAAAATATGTGCAGGCCTTAGACATCATTAAACCCGTCAAAAAATCTGAGAAAAACAAAGAGGGGAAGCGCAAAAGTGAGCAACATCGATCTGGAAACCCTAATCGGGAATCAGATTCGAAAAAGGATGATCGTGATGGGGGTAATGATCCTCGTTTTAATGCTAACAAAAGGGAAATCTTCCTTGATATCAAAAATCAAGACTTGCTCCCAAAACCAACACCTGTCAAAACTTCAGTCAATAGGAGGGATAAGAAACGACTGTGTGAATACCATCATGAATGTGGTCATAGCACAAAGGATCTATTGTCGAGAAATTAAGAAGACACTCGAACATTTCGGTTTCGCTAATCGAGGCAAGTTGAATTTTTTTTATCCAAGGACAAGGGAGCAAAGAGGCAAAAACGTAGCAACAGTCGAGAAAATTATGGAATGGATGGGGTTATAGTTGGAGGATACTCCGAGGGAACACCCTCAAACAAAGCAAGAAAGAGGGATCTATGAAATGCAACTTTACAAATTGCAGAAGGCAACGTCGAAGTCTCAAACTGCCCTACAATGATATTCGAAAATTTTTCTCTATGACCAACCTCCTTTACTCAAAACGACCCTTTGATCGTAGAGGTCAAAGTAGCAAACTTTAGGGTCAAGAGGGTACTCGTCGATAGTGGAAGCTCGGATGATGTTATGACATTAAGATGCGTTCCACAGTTGAACTATAATGAAAATGATCTAAATCCCCTCGAGAGGCCACTCGTGGGTTTCAGTGGTCAATCGGTCTTCCCAGTCGGAAACGTCAAACTCCCTATTCGAATTAATAAAATAGGCAAGGTCGAAGTCTCCTATTCGTCTTCACATGTCGACACTCAACTACCGTACAATGTCATCTTAGGGAGACCTTTGCCTTAACAAGGTCAAGGCGGCCATCTCGACATACTACCTCCTCCTTCAATATGAAATAGATGAGGGCAAGGTTCGCAGGCTGTATGAAGATCAGAAGTCGGCCAAGCAATGTAACATCAACAGCATTAGGGGAGTTGAGGCTAAAATTAGTGTGAGAGAGAAAAGAAAGGCAACTGACGAACCTTCTAGGGATGGAGTATTCTTAGCTGAAGGGGCAAAGTTATATGATAGACCCACGCTAGCAGAAGATCACAAGGAGGTCCCCATAGATGACAATCCCAATCATACTTTCAAGATCGGTCAAGGAATGGAGCCTCAACTTAAAGGTGACATCGTAAAATTGCTCAGAGAGTTCCGAGACGTATTCGCATTTTAAGTCTCAGAGATGCCAAGAATTGATCCCTCGATTATGAAACATGATCTTAGCATAAAGGAAGGTTTTAAGGGTGTAAAACAAAAACTAAGGCGTCAGGGCGAACATAGAAACAAAGCTGCAGCAGCGGAGGTAAAGAAGCTCCTCGAAGCCGGTTTCATCAAGGAATGTCAATATTCTGAAAGGTTGGCTAACGTTATCCTAGTCAAAAAAGCCTAATGGAACATGGAGTATGTGCGTTGATTTCACTGATCTAAACAAGGCTTGCCCAAAAGACGACTATCATCCCCCCGAGATCGACAGCCTCGTTGACTCGACGACGGGACACGCCATGTTCAGCTTCATGGATGCTAGCTAATGCTGGATAATATCAAATACCCATGGAAGAAAAGGATCAAACTCACACCGCCTTCATCACCAACGAAGAGGTATACTGCTATCGGGTCATGCCATTTGAGTTGAAAAATGTTGGGGCCACGTACCAAAAGCTAGTCAACAGGATTTCTTAAGATTAGATTGGTCGCAATGTCGAGGTATATGTAGATGAAATGATCATAAATATCAAGAAGACCATCGATCACCTGAAGGATGTCAGGGAAACATTGACCACCAAGAGAGTATATGGAATGAAGTTCAATCCTAAGAAGTATGTCTTTGGGGTCAAAGGAGGAAAGTATCTAGGGTTCATGGTTGATGAGAGGGGGGTCGAGGCCAACCCACATAAGATTCAGGCCATCATAAACATGCAATCCCCAAGGACTGTAAAAGAGGTACAACGCCGAACCAGCTGCATCGCTGCATTGGGAAGGGTCCTATCTAAATATGTTGACAAGTACCTAGAATTTTTTTGGGTCCTGAAGACGGCAACTTTCAAATGGGATGATAAGGCTGAAGAAGCTTTTCGACAGCTAAAGGATTACCTTGCCGTTATCCCAAAGCTAGTCTCCCCTTTCTAGGGGAGACATTATACGTTTACCTAGCCATCTCGGAATATGTAATCAGTGCGGTGTAGGTCGCAGAAAGAGAGAAGATTCGACATCCGGTCTACTTCATCAGTCATGCATTTCTAGGGGCACAGTCAAGGTACATAGATATCGAGAAGTTGGTGTTTGCTTTAATAATGGCTAGTCGAAAAATGAAGCCCTACTTCCAAGCACATCCCATCGAGTTCCTAACCGGACAACCAATCAGGAAGATTATAGAAGGGAGGAATCATTCGAACCGTATGACTAAGTGGGCAAACTCATTGTCAAACTTTGGGTTAGACTATGAGCCACATCGAGCTATAAAGGCTCAGGCCTTGGCAGACTTCATAGTCAAATGCACCAATAGGGCCACTATGGCTGGATCAAGTAGGTGGGAGCTATATACTGATGGCTCCTCTACAAAAACTGGAGGAGGAGCTGGAATATTAATCAAGACAAACCAAGGAGATCGATTCATGTATGCTATCAAGTTAACCTTCACAGCTTCGAATAATGAGGCTGAATATGAAGCCTTAATCCTTGGGATACAAATATGTATCGCAGCATGAGCAAAGCGTATTCTAGCCACCACTGACTCTCAATTGGTTGTAGGGTAGGTTAAAGGTGACTTTGAAGCAAAAGAGGACAGTAAGAATATGTACCTTCAAAAGCTTAGAACCCTCAACGGGCAATTGGAGGACTTCGAAATACAACACATCCCTCAATCAGGGAACCAACAAGCAGATGCCCTGTCGAAGTTAGCCGGCTCTGCAGAAGGAGAGGAGCCTCGAAACATACAATGGCAAGTCCTTCAAGAGCCAAGCATTAACAAACCAACAATCTTACCCTTAGTTCGAGGAAAGATATGGAAGGACGTCATCATCCAATACTTAAAGCACGAAAGCCTACTTATGGATGAGAAGAAAGCTGAGGAAATTGAAAGGAAGTCAAAGTAGTTCACTTTACATGATGGGAGTTATACAAGCTATCTTATACACACCACTTATTTAAGTGTGTATGAAACGTCCAGTCTTATTGCAACATCGATTTCTCCGAAATTGACAAGTCGGTTCGTCACTACTTATATAAAATATTAAATAACTTATTCCAACGGAACTATCAATCAAAATAGACTACTTAAGAGAAAAAGACAAAAAGGTTTCTTCAATCTAGTCTCTCGCATACGCACGACCATGCCCGAGTTATTATCACAAAATAGCTACTCATCATCATTACCTGAAATGGGGGGTGCACCGTTAGTGGCGAGTAACTAAGCTATTCCACTTAAATGTGGAACTAAAACATACATTGATCAATTAAGATTAAACTGCATTAGATCAATACGTAACACATATTCATATTAGGCATTCTGGATATCTATAACACATTCACTTACCTGTCTTCCTTTGCAGCAGAAGCATTTAATCAAAACATACCACACTTAGACACACGACGTATAGATCTTATGGGATCATCTTAGGACTCTAGTGTAACGACCCGACTTTTTTAAGCTGTCGTTTGACGAAGGAAAACGACTTGCGGATCATTACTTAAGCATTAAATTAAACATTAATTATATATTTAAAATAGAAACTTCTTTTATTAACTTAAAAGTCTGAAATTAATCCCAAAAGTCAATAAAGGTAAAATACTTAAAGAATTACATAAACTGAAATAATGTCTTCCCAACATGCTGGGATCATAAATGAAATAATGTAATATTGTCTTATTGAATTCTAGAAAAGAAATACTAAGGTGGAACTAAAACTCTGCCTCAACAAAGCCCAACCAGTGGAAGCCCGACTATGCAGCTGCATCGTCACCTGAAACTGAGGGGGGGTCCACCGTCAGTGGCGAGTAACTAGGCTGTCCCGTTTAAGTAAGGGACCGCTAAACACATAATAGCATAGGATAACACACGAAAACACATGTATACAAATAACATTTCATACACAAGTACATACGGGGTTCGTATACAAATACGTACAAAAATACATATAAAAATACGTATACAATACGTATAATAATACCTGCAAAATACGGTTAGAAATACATACACAATACATATAAAAGTACGTATACAATACGTATAACAATACCTGCAAAATACGGTTAGAGGTACGTACAAAATACGTATACAATACAAGCATACATACGAAATACATTTATACATACATACATTCCAGAGTTATACATATACAGACATACACAGCGGAAGACTTATACCAATCATAATACATTACGTCTAATACTTAACTTATACTTTATACAATCTTATACTTTAATTATCATATTGAACCTTATATTATCTTAACTTCGTAATCATATCATATCGTCCATCTTAACTTTGTAATCATATCGTATCATATCATTCATCTTTATTTCTTAACGGACCGGTCATTATAGCTCGTTGTGGATCCCGTGTGCACCACAACTTTCCTAAAACATGCCGGGGTGAACTCGTGTATTCAGCCCGTAGTGGATCCCGTGTGCACCACTAAGCCTAAGCTATGGCCATAACTCCTAAATAGCAGCTCGTGTACTACTACTTAGACGACTACATATTTTAAGACCCAGAACTGCCCGGGTGAACTCGTGTATTCATCCCATGGGGCAGTGGCATCGACTTAACCCGATCTGATGACTCGTGTATCATCAAAAAGGGCATCCTATCTTATTAACCCGATTGATGACCTTTGCGTCATCGTAGGGGCGATCTTAACTTATTATCTTTCTTATAACTAGAAATACTAGGTGACCGTAATCGGGAATAAATGTTCGAAGTCCCAGGAAAGAGAGGTGCGGCACGTATATTGGCCACCTTAAATACCAAGTCTTTCCTAGCCAGAGATCGAAACAAATAATTACCCTTTTACTCTGTTTCCTTTCCTTCCCTAATAATATCTTATTATCCTTATTGTAACTTATCCCTACCGACTTCCTTAACTATAATATAATAATAAATAAAAATAGCTAAGTCCTTTAATCGTATTATTATTACCCTTTCATATTATAACTTATCCCTAATTATAAATATTAATAATTATAATAATAATACTAATTCCCAAAATTGTTACAATATTATTATAAGCCAAAATAATTAAACTAAAATTGGTCAACAATAACTAACCTACTCGACATTTTAGGGTTATTTTACTAATTAGATAAATTCATCAACATAATAATTAACAAAATCAGTTCAATTAACAATAATTCGAATAATTAATAATTATCACCAAAAATTGCATAAAACATGATAAAAATTCTACCTTTCATATTTTATACCACTCGAAAATCATGAACAACAATACCAAAAATTACGTCTTTAATTAATTAAATTCAATAACCAATAAATCATAGCGAACTTTATAATAAACATTAAAATTATCCTTAAAACACCATATTTTACACAATCTGATTTTAAAGTATTAAATTAAGAACCACCATTAAAAGGTCTTGAATAATCTGGAAATTTTGATGGGAGCTAGATGTAGGTTCGTGGTTTAACGTGCATAAATTTAGTCCAAAAATAACATCTTTTACTATTTTTAAGGAATTTTATAACTAACAAATCAGATTAGGCTGAATTCAGTTTCAGATTTTTCTGCCACATCAAACGAACTTTAAAAATTAATTAAATTTAACACAAAATGTAAAACATTATTACTGAATTCCACCTAAAATTTCGTAGCCATCCGAATTGATTAAGTATCTTAATAAATTCGTAAACCAAACCGGACAGTTTACCGGTTTGAAAGATTAAATTATTATAAGCAATGAAAGGACGAATTTTGCCACGAAATAAATCATGATTCATAATCAAACAGTAAAGAAACTTCCACGAAAAATTCATCAAGAAATAACAAGATTTGATTAATAAATAAATTCATACAAGTAATTATTCAACAATTAAAGATTTCAAGAAACTACATAAAATAATCAAGAAAATTTCATAATAATTCATAAAGATTACATATTATCATCAAGAAAAAATTACATAATATCCTATCATATGATTCGAAATTTTCTAGGTGATCATGACACTAGTTCCTAACAATTTTCATGTTTTAATCCTAATTAACTATGTGATTAACTTGTACCGAAATTAAACGAAATAGCGTAGTTACCTTTAAACGCTTAAATTATCCAAGGAAAAATATTCACCACTTTGGGTGAATTTAGTTCGGCTATTTGAGAGGAAAGGAGGAGAAAAATATTTTTGGAGTTAAAGCTTTAGCAATAATGAACTACCAACAAATGCTAAGCTAGTATTTATAGATTGAGAAAAACAAAAACAAACCCTAGTAAAACCCTTAGGGCTGCCGTGAGACTAGAGAAAGATAGGGAAAAATTGAGTGAAATTAGGTAGTTGTTTTAGCTAGGTTTGAATAGGTTTAGAAATTTTAAAATATAATTTAATTAATTTAATTAATCAAATTAAATTGATTAGGTAAAAATACTTGGCCCAAAAATAAGAGGGAGAGCCGGCCAAGCTTAAAGAAAGGAAAAAGATTGGGCTATTGGCCCAATTGAGTTTAAAGAGAGGGAAACAAAATAAAAACAGTCCAAATTAATTGGGCCTTTTGGACTTAGATTGCATAAATAGAGTTAATAACCGCGAAATTTTTCTGGCCCTAAATTTCGGGTCATTACATCTAGTCCAATTAGACATCAATCTTCCTAACCTTCTTATTCATTTCAATATTGCTAATCCATGACCCGGTCACTAATGCTTGTAGGGTTTCTCGTTTGCACCCCACCTTTCCTAGAACATGCTGGCGAGGACTCATGTACCCTAACCGTAGCCCCCTCATGTGAGGACTATGCCTAAGCTATGGCCATAGCTCCTAAGTAGCAGCTTGTGTGCTACTACTTAGACGACAACACATCTTAGGATCCAGAACTGTCCAGGTACCATAGCTGGATAGTGGCCTCGACTTAACCCGGTTTAGCGGCTCGTGTACCACTAAGCAAACGTTCAATTCATAGTTGTTCATTTAATTAATCTTTTACATTCTTATCTTATCTTTACTTTAATCTTATCGTAATCATCTTATCATCATCATCATCTTATCTTATAAATTTGTTATGCATTTTATATTGGTGTTCATACCAGCCGTCAATTCCTTAGTTATCGGCATACGATGTCCGTAAATTCTCAATTTATCAGCATAAGTCGGCCTTCAATTCCTTAAACACGGTAGAGTGCACCATAATTGAGAGTACTAGGTGGCCGTAGTCGGAATTGAGATGTTCGAAATCTCAGGAAAGGGAGGTATGGCACGTATGTTGGTCATCTTAAATACCAAGTATTTCCTAGCCAAAGATCGAAACAAAACAATATCCTTTTACTCTGTTTCCATTCCTTCGATGTTTATATTAGTATTATCTTCATTTAATTTTTTTGTCTTATTGGGACTTATTCCTATCTTCTTAAGCCAAGCATGACAGTAAACTATTAATCCTTCTTTTTAATACTACAAGGTTCCCTATTCATTATATTACTGTTAATTCCTTTTAGTGTCATCATCCTATTGTCATATCAGTCTCATCCCTTTAGGCAATAACTAATAATAATAATAATAATTCCTACAGGCTACAACATACAATCATAAATCAAATCCATATTAATAATAATCATGCACAATAATAATTAGTATAAAATCAAGAAACAATTAAACATCCATATACTATACAAAAACTTGATCAAAATACATACTTTAACGTATCATAAAATTCGGCCGTCTAACATCAATTCAGTTTTTTCCACTAATTTATTGGTGGAGAAAGTTAACCATTTCAATGCAAAATTAAACCGGTGCATTAACATGTTGTTGTTTATATGGTTTTCCATTGAAAATGTGAATTTAATCAATAAATAATTAGTGAAAAAAACTTAATTTGAGAAGACATGTATATTAGGTTGACTTATTTTGAGTTAATCAAAAGGTTGACTTAATTTGAGAAGATCGGCTACAGGTTGACTTATTTTTTACAAATTTTCCTGATGTGGGAAGAAGAGCCGTTATGGAGCAAGAATTGAGTGATAAGCAAATGATCCTAGCATAGCTATATATAGATGAGGGTGTAACAACCTATAGAGAAAAATATAGGGTAAAATAACAATTAAAAGATATGATTGATGAATAAGAAAATAAAATAAATAGAGATAAGTGAGGGGACAAACCAGACAAGCCCAAAATATAGAAGGAAGATGGGTTAACAATATGCAATTAATTTAATTAGGGTCCTAACAATTAAGATACTAATGGGCTATAGTTGATGTAACGACCCGTATTTTATCAGCGTTGTTTTCGGAGAAAACAACAATACAAATCAAAGAATAAACAAATGTTTACGATTCTAAGTCCATTAATTATAGCGGAAGCTCTAGACTTAGTCAATTTATTAAAGAAATTATAAAAACTATCCAAAAATCAAATAAAATGTCCTTTACAACTGGGACTTCATGGTCCAATACTTAATACGAAATTACTAACAATCCATTAATAAACTAATTACAAAGGCTAGGGAAAAAGGTATAAAATGTTATACTCCTCACTTGCTCACAACCCTGCCCTTGAGTATACCCCAAATTATTCTTCATCTGTACCTGTAAAAGTAATTTTAGGGTCCACAGTCAGTGGCTAGTAATTAGATTGTTCCACTTAATCAGTAAAACACAATCATAAATATAACTAATAGAACAAGTCAAGAACATACAAGCAAACCACAGTTTAGCATTCCAGATTAATAATATTCAGATACGCAGCGGAAAATGGACCTACTAGATACTATATTAAGTCTTCCAAAACAAGCTAGTGCTTACTCTAGATTTCTATCTATCATCTTCTAGTTCCCAATCAAGTACAAGTACCAGTTCTAACTTCCAATTCTAGTTCAAACTCTAGTTCCAGCTCAAGTTCAAGTTCGAGTTCAAGTTCAAGTTCAAGGTGCTATTCCGTGACACAGTCATATGCTCGTAAGGGGTCAACCACGAAGGATCTACTTCCCCCACCTTTCCTTGTCTCATGCCGGGTCAACCACGATGGATCTTCTCCCCGAGCACTGGGATGCAGAACTGTCCCAAAACCGCAGAAGGGACAGTGGCTTCGACTAGACCCATGTTCATGGTGCTTTAACCACTAGATGGGCGGTCACTTCATAGACTTTTAGGTTTCAAGTTCTTTTGGTTCTTAGCTAACTTTCAAGGTCAAGACTCACTCCTAGACAATTATAATTCACCGTACTTATCTCTAAGTTCTAGCCAAGACTCGACATACATGACCCTAATCGTCTATCACACGACAATTCAAAATAATTTAACATTCAGCATCATTCCATAAATTCAACAAGTTCATACGTAAGAGAAAACATGCAAGATTCATATTTCATCTACATAATTTTAATCAACGAAAACAAGATGCCATTCGAACTTACTCTTCACTTACCATCATCACACGGTTCCACGTGATTGGTGGGGAACAATTCATCATCAAGATTTACCAATTAGTCATCAAAATTATTACACAGAATCAAGCTAGCTAGAATAATTTCAAGAACGTGATCAAAGTTTAGTCTTTTAATTAAATAAATTATAAAAATCAAGCCTTTTATTCTCCTAATCCACTCGACAATTTCAAGGATTATAAATCAAAAATTCAAGTTCTAATTCATTTAAAAATACAAGCTTTTAATTAAATCCATTTAGAAACAGTTAGAGAGCAATTTCAAGTTCTAACCTTTTATCAAGAAAACAAGTAAAATCAACTCTAGTATTATATACATCACACGACATTTTAGTAAACAACAAGATTAATTACTATTCTATAATTCTAGATAATATCAAGATTCGAATAATCATACTAGACTAATCAAGAAAAATACTTGCTTTAATTATCATCAAGATTTTCGAAAATAACAAGGTTCAAAACAAGATTTCACACGGTTCAACAACATAATAACCAAGATTAACTTTTTACCTTTCAAGAATTCTACTAGTCCAATTATTAATTGAAGAATCTATCAAAGATTAACAATAATTCAAGATTAAGGTTTAAAAATCTAATTTTTAGTTCAAGAACATGTTCGAACCTAGCCTTGCCACACGACATCATCATCATTCGACATTCATAGATAGTTCAACAAATAATTCATCAAATTCTACAAACAAACACCATGGAATAATTATGAAACATGTCAAGAACATGAAATAAACTTAGCAAACATCATGAGACATTGATGAAGCACTCGACATACATGGAGAACATACAAAATATAATTCAAAATCCATATAGCAAGTTTCTAAGTAATTCTACCCAATTCTAAACTAATTCTATGAATCATATTGCTAATCTATCCTATTGATTAAGTAAAGCAAATCTAATTACCTATTGATGATCAAAGAACAATTGCTCGAAAAAGTCACGTTTGGCCGAGGGTCACACGGTTCTTGTTTGATGTTCTTTGGCTTCTTGTTTCAATCTTTGATGGTTGGAGAGAAAAGATACTTAGAAGTTTTTGTGATTGTTTTTGAGAGAAAAAGATTATAGCAATTGTTGTTGTTGTTGCTTATGGGAGCCGTGGGGTATTAAGTAATATGGGGGTTTAGATATCCTAAAATCTAGTAATGAATTTAGGAGAGCAAAGGTGGGATTTTTCTGATTAGGGTCCAAGTTAGATGTAGTTTGTATTGTAGTTAATTATTGAATAGATAATAAGTAAATTATGCCCACAAGGTCGTGGTTTGGACGTGAGGTGAGGGGGTTTGGGCTTCAATTTTGGCTAGGTGAAATAATTGGATTAAGCCTTGTCCAAAGACCAAGTTAGTCCTAGTATTAAATCATTAATTAATTAAATGATAATCAATTAAATGGTTAATTAATTATATATTTAATTAATTAAATAAATTTAAAATAACCCAAAATTTTGGGGTATTACAGTCACCCCTCCTTAAGAAAATTTCGTCCTCGAAATTTTTCATAAGGAAGCACACATATGAAAACAACAGGACAAAAGAACGAGAAAGAAAAACAAGGGACACACGATACATACCCTGACTGAACAACTCGGGGTACTTCTCGCACATGGAGGCCTCGGTTTCCCATGTTGCCTCTTCATATTGATGGCTTCTCCATAACACTTTGACCAGTGGAACTACCTTCCGTCTCAACATCCGCTCCTGCCGATCTAGATCCTGCACCGGGACCTCTTCAAAGGATAGGTTAGGTGCGATAGCGGCTGACTCAACCGGGATAACATGTGACGGATCACTCACATACTTTCGTAACTGTGAGATATGAAATACGTCATGCACTTTCGACAACTCTGGTGGTAAGGCTAGCCGATAGGCCACCTCACCCACTCTTTCCAAAATCTCGTATGGACCTACATACTTAGGTTTGAGCTTCCCCTTTTGTACAAAACGTGTTACACGTTTCATTGGTGATACTTTCAGCAATACTTTTTCACCCTCTTGAAACTCCAATGCCTTTCTTCGTCGATCTGCATAAGATTTCTGTCTGCTCTGCGCCGCTTGCAGCTTTGCTCGAATTACTTTGATTTGCTCCAACAGGTAGGACTACGACACTTACGCCCATATAAAGCTTCATATGGCACCATTTGTATACTGGAATGGTAGCTGTTGTTGTAGGAGAATTCTACCAAACTCAGGGACTTTATCCAGGATTGCTGAAACTCTAATGCACAGGCTCTAAGCATATCTTCGAGAGTCTGGATTGTCCGTTCTGTCTGCCCATCTGTTGCTGCATGGAATGTCGTGCTCAAATTCTACTTAGTGCTAAAAGCTTCTTGCAGAGATTTCCAGAATCGTGATAGGAACCGAGGGTCTCGATCTGAAACAATGTCTTTTAATTTGGCACGCCATGGAGTCGGATTATCTCCTGAGTATACGTTTCTGCCATCTTCTCCATGGTCCGGGTGGTCTTCATTAGGATAAACCTTGCTACTTTGGTCAAACGATCCACTATCACCCAAACAGCATTTAGTTCACTGGTGGTAGGCGGCAAACTAACCACAAAGTCCATCAAGATGGAGTCAAACTTCCCTTTTGGAATTGGCAATGGTTGAAGTAACCCTCCAGGTGTCTGGTGCTCAATCTTAACCTTTTGGCAGATAAGGCATCGAGCCACAAACTCCGCAATTTCCCGCTTCATTCCGGGCCACCTGAAATGTTCTTTCAAATCCTTATACAACTTGCCACCTCCGGGGTGCACTGAATAAGGAGTATTATGTGCTTCCCGCATGATCTTGTTCCGTAGAACCTTGTCGTTCGGCACACACCACCTGTCGATTTACGGTTAGATTTATCATAATTAGAGATAAATAAGTGTATTCCGACTAGTATATGATATACCTTCTTCGGATTTTTAAACTCCCATCTGTCTCTATAGTAAAGTCCTCTGCTTGGCCTTGCAGTTTGGCTTCGCAGATTTTCTCGAGTTGAGGATCCTGCTTCTACTTGTCCCGAATTTCTTGGTAAAGATCCGGTTCCACACTCATAGTGTTAAGATACACCCGAGTATGTCCTGGCGTGACGATTTCCACTTCCAATTTCTGAAGGTCTGCGTGAACTTCCTTTGGCAACACCATTACTCGGTTGAGGGAGTGCCTCTCCTTGCGGCTTAAAGCATCTGCCACACGGTTAGCCTTCCCTTCGCAATAATCTAGGGACAAGTCGTAATCCTTGATGAGCTCTAGCCACCTTCGCTGCCTCATGTTGAGTTCTTTTTGTGTGAAGATATATGTGAGGCTTTTGTGGTCAGTGAACATTTTGCAGGTTGCCCCATACAAATAATGTCGCCAAATTTTGAGGGCAAACACTATAGCTGCCAACTCCAGGTCGTGAGTAGGGTAGTTCTTCTCATGCACCTTGAGCTGTCGGGAGGCGTACGCTATCACCTTTCCTTCTTGCATCAACACACACCCAAGTCCGTTCTTTGATGCGTCGTTGTAGACTTCATACCCTATCCCTTCATTTAGCAAGGATAACATTGGCGCTTCAACTAAGCTTTGCTTCAGAGTCTGGAACGTCTTTTCACATTGTTCGGACCAGATGAACTTGCTCTCTTTTTGCAATAATTTTGTCATTGGCTGAGCGACCTTAGAGAAGTCCTTTACGAACCTCCGATAGTAACCTGCCATAAACAAACATTATTTCATAGTTTCGACCGGTTGGGTAACACATTTTGTTATTCTTTAATAAAGATGATTCTGTTACCTGCTAACCCGAGGAAACTTCGGATTTCGGCCACACTCTTCGGGCTATTCCATTCCACGATGGCCTTGACCTTTGCCGGGTCTACTTTAATACCATCCTTATTGATGACGTGGCCTAGAAATGCCACTTCTTGGAGCCAAAATTCACACTTGGACAGCTTAGCAAACCACTTCGGAGCTCGTAATACATCCATCACCATACGTAAATGTTCCTCGTGGTCCTGCTCATTCTTTGAATATATTAGAATATCATCAATGAACACCACCACACAAACATCGAGTAGATGGTGGAAAGTGCGGTTCATTTGATCTATAAACACTGTCGGAGCATTGGTTAGACCAAATGGCATCACTTCGAACTCATAGTGCCCATATCTTGTTCTGAACGCTGTCTTAGGGATATCCTCTGCTTTTACCGGAATCTGATGATATCCGAACCGAAGATCAATCTTCGAGAATACACCTGCACCCTTCAGCTGATCAAACAAATCATCGATTCTAGGTAGAGGATACTTGTTCTTCACAGTCACCTTGTTGAGCTCTCGATAGTCAATACACATCCTCATGCTTCCGTCCTTCTTTTTAACGAACAATACTGGGGCACCCCATGGTGACACGCTAGGCCTTATAAAACCCTTGTCAATCAGATCTTGCAGCTGAGTCTTCAACTCCTTAAGTTCTGCTGGCGCCATTCTGTACAGAGCCTTAGATATTGGTGTTGTTCCCGGTACCAAGTTTATGTTGAACTCCACTTCTCTTTCCGGAGGAATCCCGGGTAACTCTTTGGGAAATACATCTGCATAATCCCTAACCACAGGAATTGCCTCAAGCCGTTCTTCTTTGGAGACGTCCTTAACTTGGCAGAAGTACACTGTTTCTCCTTTTTGATGAAGCTTCTGCATTTTCATGGCAGATACAATCTTCACGCCCTTCCTACTTGTGGTGCCGGAGTAGATCAGTCGCTTCCCTTTTGGCCCACGTAGCACGATTGCTTGATCTCGGCATCTGATTTCCGCTTGATACTTAGATAGCCAATCCATTCCCAGAATCACATCAAACTTGATCATCGGAAATTCCTTTAAGTCGACCATCAATTGTTCTCCGGCTATGACTATTGGAACATTCCTGAATTCACGATTACAAGCAAAGTCCTCTCCCGAAGGTAGAGTTATAATAGATTTTACGGGAGAATCTCCTGGCAATTTAGCTTTACACACAAAAGACTTTGTAACAAAATAAACCGTAGCACCAGTGTTAAACAATACTAAAGCTGATAAATTATAAACAAGAAATTTACCCGTGACCACATCGGGTTGTGCATCCGCTTCTTCTTGAGTCATGCAGAAGATACGGTTTTTCATTGGTGCCTTGTTCTCAGTTGCCGTTGTCTTGCCTTTCGGACATACCCATGACTTATGCCCCTCTTGACCACACGTATAACACACCACCGCAGATCCATCGCACTTCTTGCCTGGATGAAGTTCCTTCTGACAACCCCTGCAGGTTCGTTTCTCCTGAAATTTGGTTGTTGCGCCACTCTGAGGTAGCGGCCTTTGGGGCGGTTCGAACCGGGGCTTCTTTGCTAATGACGGTGGTTGACTCACGGTAACCCTCTTCTTGTTAGATTCCTTCTCAGCCAAGGATGCATGAATTTCCAAGGCCACCTCGTAAGCCCTCTGAAATGTTGTGGCACCGCTGCTGATCACGTGCACCCTGATATCAGGGTCCAGCTTCTTGATGTACCTCTTTAGTCTCTCTGCCTCAGAAGGTATCACTGTGGTAGCGAATCTGGACAATTCTGTAAACTTATCTGTATAAGCCTGCACCGACATAGTTCCCCGCGTGAGCATCAGGAACTCCTCCTGTTTCTGCCACCTGAGTTCATCGGGGTAGAAACGTTCCTGGAGTTTGGCGATGAAATCCTCCCATGACATGCCTCTCACGGACCTTCCCGGAGGACGAACCGTGATCCATCAGTTATAAGCTTCCATACGCAGGTAATAGCTAGCTATTTGGACTCGTTCCTCATCCGGGCAATCGGTCGCATCGAACAGCTTTCGCATTTCCTGAATCCAGCTCTCGAGCACCACAAGATCAGTTGTGCCATCATAGGTTGGGGGCCGATGACGGGAAAGCCGATCAAATGTGGATTGACCGCTAGATGATTGTACTCCTCTTTGAGCTAAGCTAATGATCGCACCTTCGAGCATGCGACGTCGATCACAACCACTAAGCGATCGTCCCGGGCTTGCCATTCTAATAAAACAACACTCAAGTTAGGATCATGAAAGAACAATTGTAAGGTAATTAATCGTGAAAAGAACAAAAATTCGCGTATCCCAGATTGTCTACCCAAGTCAACACTTACTTAAGTTCTTGTGGCAATGCTACAAAAAGTCAACTCTCGGGTAATAAAGCACACTATCTCATGGGTTACTTATGGTGAAGTAACCTAAAATTCAGCTCTGGTACCAAATGTAACGACCTATATTTTATCAGCGTTGTTTTCGGAGAAAACAACAATACGAATCAAAGAATAAACAAATGTTTACGATTCTAAGTCCATTAATTATAGCGGAAGCTCTAGACTTAGACAATTTATTAAAGAAATTATAAAAACTATTCAAAAATCAAATAAAATGTCCTTTACAACTGGGACTTCATGGTCCAATACTTAATACGAAATTACTAACAATCCATTAATAAACTAATTACAAAGGCTAGGGAAAAAGGTATAAAATGCTATGCTCCTCACTGGCTCACACCCCTGCCCTTGCGTATACCCCAAATTATTCTTCATCTATACCTGTAAAAGTAATTTTGGGGTCCACAGTCAGTGGATAGTAATTAGATTGTTCCACTTAATCAGTATAACACAATCAGGAATATAACTAATAGAACAAGTCAAGAACATACAAGCAAACCACATATTAGCATTCCAGATTAATAATATTCAGATACGCAGCGGAAACAAGACCTACTAGATACTATATCAAGTCTTCCAAAACAAGCTAGTGCTTACTCTAGCTTTCCATCTATCATCTTCTAGTTCCCAATCAAGTACAAGTACCAGTTCTAACTTCCAATTCTAGTTCAAACTCTAGTTCCAGCTCAAATTCAAGTTCAAGTTCAAGTTCGAGTTCACGTTCAAGTTCAAGGTGCTATTCTGTGACACAATCATATGCTCGTAAGGGGTTAACCACGAAGGATCTACTTCCCCCAACTTTCCTTGTCTCATGCCGGGTCAACCACGATGGATCTTCTCCCCGAGCACTGGGATCCAGAACTGTCCCAAAACCGCAGAAGGGACAGTGGCTTCGACTAGACCCATGTTCATGGTGCTTTAACCACTAGATGGGAGGTCACTTCATAGACTTTTAGGTTTCAATTTCTTTTGGTTCTTAGCTAACTGTAAAGGTCAAGACTCACTCCTAGACAATTCTAATTCACCGTACTTATCTCCAAGTTCTAGCCAAGACTCGACATACACGACCCTAACCGTCTTTCACAGGACAATTCAAAATAATTCAACATTCAGCATCATTCCATAAATTCAACAAGCTCATACGTAAGAGAAAACATGCAAGATTCATATTTCATCAACATAATTTTAATCAATGAAAACAAGATGCCATTCGAACTTACTCTTCACTTACCATCATCACACGGTTCCACGTGATTGGTGGGGAACAATTCATCATCAAGATTTACCAAGTAATCATTAAAATTATTACACAGAATCAAGCTAGCTTGAATAATTTCAAGAACGTGATCAAAGTTTAGTCTTTTAATTAAATAAATTATAAAAACCCAAGCCTTTTATTCTCCTAATCCACTCGAGAATTTCAAAGATTATAAATCAAGAATTCAAGTTCTAATTCATTTAAAAATACAAGCTTTTAATTAAATCCATTTAGAAACAGTTAGAGAACAATTTCAAGTTCTAACCTTTATCAAGAAAACAATTAAAATCAACTCTAGTATTATATACATCACACGGCATTTTAGTAAACAACAAGATTAATTACTATTCTATAATTCTAGATAATATCAAGATTCGAATAATCATACTAGACTAATCAAGAAAAATACTTGCTTTAATTATCATCAAGATTTTCGAAAATAACAAGGTTCAAAACAAGATTTCACACGGTTCAACAAAATAATAACCAAGATTAACTTTTTACCTTTCAAGAATTCTACTAGTCCAATTATTAATTCAAGATTCTATCAAAGATTAACAATAATTCAAGATTAAGGTTTAAAAATCTAATTTTTAGTTCAAGAACATGTTCGAACCTAGCCTTGCCACACGACATCATCATCATTCGACATTCATAGATAGTTCAACAAATAATTCATCAAATTCTACAAACAACACCATGGAATAATTATGAAACATGTCAAGAACATGAAATAAACTTAGCAAACATCATGAGACATTGATGAAGCACTCGACATACATGGAGAACATAAAAAAAATATAATTCAAAATCCATATAGCAAGTTTCTAAGTAATTATACCCAATTCTAAACTAATTATATGAATCATATTGCTAATCTATCCTATTGATTAAGTAAAGCAAATCTAATTACCTATGTATGATCAAAGAACAATGGCTCGAAAAAGATTCTATGAATCATATTGCTAATCTATCCTATTGATTAAGTAAAGCAAATCTAATTACCTATTGATGATCATTCGACATTCACACGGTTCTTGTTTGATGTTCTTTGGCTTCTATGAATCAATCTTTGATGGTTGGAGAGGAAAGATACTTAGAAGTTTTTGTGATTGTTTTTGAGAGAAAAAGATTATAGCAATTGTTGTTGTTGTTGCTTATGGGAGCCGTGGGGTATTAAGTAATATGGGGGTTTAGATCTCCTAAAATCTAGTAATGAATTTAGGGGAGCAAAGGTGGGATTTTTCTGATTAGGGTCCAAGATAGATATAGTTTGTATTGTAGTTAATTATTGAATAGATAATAAGTAAATTATGCCCACAAGGCCGTGGTTTGGACGTGAGGTGAGAGGGTTTGGGCTTCAGTTTTGGCTAGGTGAAATAA
This sequence comes from Salicornia ramosissima, assembly GCA_951394345.1. Lineage (NCBI taxonomy): Eukaryota > Viridiplantae > Streptophyta > Magnoliopsida > Caryophyllales > Amaranthaceae > Salicornia > Salicornia ramosissima. Next base: position 40,040,586 of record OX596238.1, read on the forward strand.
TTGGATCAAGCCTTGTTCAAAGACCAAGTTAGTCCTAGTATTAAATCATTAATAAATTAAATGATAATCAATTAAATGGTTAATTAATTTTATATTTAATTAATTAAATAAAATTTAAAATAACCCAAAATTTTGGGGTATTACAGTTGAGACTTTTGTTTGAAGTTAGCAAAGCCAAGATAAATATCTAATTTAATTTAGTCCACAATAATAAATTAGGTATTTGGCCTATAAATTAAATTTAAGTCTCAGGCTATTTTATATAAACCCAAAGCTAAAATTTTACTTGGCCTCAAAAATTATACCAGTGGGCTATTATGGTCCGGTTACCAAGAAGGAAATAAAATTACTTCTAACCCCTACTTGGTCAACTTGTCATTAACACAAGATTTATTTTGAGTCGGTCCATAACCATGAATTGCCATAAGGTGGAGCTCTAGGAACCTAGTGGGTTGAGGTCTACTTAAAGCTTGGAGGATAATGAGATTAAAAGAAGTAGATTCGAAAAGACTGAAATTATTAATGTTTTAAATTTCAGAAAATAACTTATAAATGATTTTCCGTTTATAAAACAAAGAATTTATTATTAATTTTCGAAATACATCATTGAGACGATAGGAAAGATAACCTAATTACCTAAAATTCTAACTTCGAAAATATATACGAGGTGTTACAGTGTAACCCCAGAAGAAGGTGTTACATTCTTCGAGAGATCCACCAAGGGGCATGCACGAATCACCAAGGGGCTCGAACAATTGCTGGGAAGGCACTTCGAGCTGGATATTACTGGCCTACTTTGAAATAGGATGCCATTAAGCTCGTCTGGAAATGTGTTCAATGTCAGACTCATGCATCTATATCAAGAAGACCTCGAGTGAATTGACAACAGTCCAAGAAATTCTAACATTCAATCGATGGTGTATGGATCTTCTAGGCCCTTTCCCTCCAGTAGTGTGACAAAGGAAGTTTCTCATTGCAGCCATCGACTATTTCACCATGTGGGTCAAAGCTGAGCCCCTATCTCGTATTAATGACAAGCAAGTACAGGAGTTCATATGGAGGAACATCATCACCAGGTTTGGGGTGCCTCGAATGTTGATTTCAAAAATTGGAAGACAATTTTAGAGTGGAACCACAAAGGCTTACTATGCCCTATTCGACATCCTGACAAGGTTCACTTCTGTAGCTAGACCACAGTCAAATGGTAGAGGAGAGGCAGCCAATAAGGTTATACCGTAGTGTGTCAAGAAGAAGGTCGAGGCAGCCAAGGGATCATGGATCAATGAGCTTCCAGGGATCCTATGATCAACAAGAACTACAGTCAAAGATGCTACTGGTAACACCCTATTCTCGTTGGTATATGGAAGTAAAGCAGTCCTACCAGTCGAAGTTGGAATCCCCTCACCGAGGATCACCTTCTACGACTAGGACCAAAATGAAGAAGAGAAGGCCGTCGAGCTAGATATCCTACCTGAGACTAGAGGTAATGAATTACTCAAGTCCATTTGCTATAAGCAAAAGATAACTCGATGTTTTAATCGAAGGGTATCTCCTCGATCTTTAGTTGTGGGAGATTGGATACTAAGAGAGGTTGAAGCTACTGGAAAGATAGCTTTGCAAGGAAAATTGGGTCCAAACTGGGAAGGACCCTATCAAGTGAGTAGGATGATTCGACCAAGTACTTTCGAGTTAGTTAATCAATATGGGAAGCCGTTACCGAGGCCATGGCATGTCGATCATTTGAAGAAATTTTATGTTTAAAGTCAGTTTATGGTATTTGATGTTTTTGTTGTTTTACTCGTTTCAATTTCAATAAACATGTCGAGGAAAGGGGCTATCTGTGCTCACCATTCCTCGATATGAACCAAAGTAAGTTCCCCTAACCGGATCGAGGTGCATTATAAATATCAGGATTATTTCCATTGGTATATCTGGGAATTTGCATATTCCCAATGGTATATTTAAGTTTAAAAAAATACTAGTGGTAAAACTAAATAAATAATAAAATTCGATAATTACTTTTAAAGGTTGCTTTAGGTCATTAAATACAACTAATTCGACCATAAATATACTTACGCTAACTATAATTAGTTTTTTGGGTAACCGTCGTTAACTAAATAAAAAGAAGAAAAAAAAACTGAATTAGTAGTTGTTAGTGTCCTAAGACAACCTTTAAAAGTGGTTATTGAATTCCATTAGTAATGTAGGTATACCACTGGGATTTTTAAAAAATTAAGTATACCACTGGGAATACGCAAATTCCCAGGTATACCAATGGGAATAAAATGCAAAAATTTAAAGCAAGGAAAAGTACCAAGAAAACTTTTTCTTTTATTAATAGTTGGAAAGAGTCTACATAGCTGAGTACATTGCATATATATATATATATATGAAGTACATGTACTACAAACAAAGAAAACTAGTATACCTACTCCTCCAAAGCTATTGAGGGGTCCCTAGACGACCCAGAGCTAGGGTCCTCACTCGATTGTTGAAGAAGATCTTATGTTGCTTCACCAGCTATGAAGGCAGCACGACAAGCCAACTCAGCCTCAGCAGCCTCCCTCTCTTCCTTCTCAGAAAGGACTTTGTAGTCCTCCTCGAGTCGAGCCCACAGATCAGGCTGATGCTGGTCGACTACTTCCCTCATCTTTCGAAGGACTTCGCCTTCGATGGTAAAGATCCCATCAACAATGGCATCAGCTAAAAGCACACTCTTGAAGGTAAGCCCTGCTTCGTAGTCGAGCCAGTTGTTGATAATCACCTCAACATCAGCATCTCGATCCTCCTCAACTTCTTTCCTCAGCTTTTCACCCTCAGTAAGACTCTTCTGGTTAGCCTCGAGACTCTCTTGAGCAGATTTGAGGGAGTTAGCCAGTTCCTGTTGGGCCTTTATAGCAACATCCTTGACCTTAACAACGTCGTCCCGAGCCTAGACAGCGTCTCCCTTGGCTTTCTTCTCTGCATCAAGGCTCACTTGTAACTCATAGAGCTTTGTGTTTACCTTTTCAAGATCACCCTGCACAATGGTAAGGATGGTGTCTAGATCTTCGAGTTTATTTTGGGCCAAGGTAAGATCATTGCTTTTATCCTCAAGCTCATTCTTCTCCTCCACAACCGTGTATAAGAACTTCGACACGGCATGATCTGGATCGACATCTGCACAAACCCAAAGGTTAAAAAACACTTCGAAATATATAAATAAAGGTAAAGAAAGCATGATACCTGCCTCGAGCCAGACGTCACGAAGATCTTCCAGCTGGTGGTCGACGTTCATGTCAGCCAAACCCCTCTCATCCTCGTCAGAATACATTTTTCTAATGCCGGTAGCGACCCGTCGACAACGGTCCTCCTTGCTCAGAAGAATAAAGAATTTATCGGAGCCAACAGGCCCCCATGACGGCTCGGGGGGAAAATCGACAGGAGCCCCAGAAGAAGGCTCGATTTTTCCTTCCTCGAGATGAGGAGTAACGTCTTTAGTTGGTTCGTCAGTGGTAATGACATCCGCTTGAAGCCCCTTTCTTTTTCTTCTGCTTCTTCGACTTGGGCAAGTTGAAGGGGTTGCCCTAGGTCGACCTTTTATTCTTAGCCTTGGTCGATGAGGGGGTATTTTTTTTCTTATGTTTTGGATTCTGCAAAAGAACAAGTTAGGAAAAAAAAGAAAAAGTTAAGGAAGAAATTGAGAATGAGATTATACCTCAGGAGCATCAGGGATGGGAACCGCCCCTGATTGAATTTTACGTCGAGCTGCAGCAGATTTGATGGCAATAACGCTAAGGAGAGAAGACATATTTTTTGATAGGTTGCCTCGAGCAGCGTCTAAAAGAGATAATGAAGTTACTAAAAACAACCACCTCCGAAAGGGTTAAACATACGTAGAGGATAACTTGCCCTGATCATAAGCACTACTCACACCCACGGCAGAAAGGAGTTCCTCGATCCGAAGCTCGGTAGGGGAAGGAAGCCAATTCTTGGGAAAGTACGTCTTTACCCCCTGATCGTACTTCGAATCAAGCCCACAATACAAGGCAACCAAGGTTTCCTCGTCTGACATCTTGGGAACATTAAGGTTAAACTCAAAATTTGGTTCCTAATACCCTCAAAATGAGGAAAAGTCTATGATTCATCCCCTTGAAATATGAAGCAAAACATTCATCGAAAATTAGCTTGATTCGAAGACAACCTTGAGCTACCTAATACCCTGGTCGAGCTTGAAAGTAGAACCAGCCCTTAACATGGCCGTCCGCTCGACTCTCGACTAATTTCATGAGGTTTCTCCACAATAAAAGGAAAGGAGAAGCCCCTAGTATTAAGTAAATAATAAGAAAAGAATTTATCTTTCCCCAGGTATTTGGCGTAAGAGAAGCAATAGAAAGATTATATTCATAAAGAAGAGACTCCACAAAAGGAGGAAGAGGGACAGTATGAAGAAGTATTTAGGCCCTCGTTCAAGAGGGATGAGAGGATACTCGACAACATTAGAATCATAACCAGTGTCTTTCCCCGACATCAAAGCTTCCCCAGCAATCATGATTCTAACAGCACCTACATCAATGGGACTTCTATAACTAAAATGAACAAGAATAGGGTAGGCTATCGAAGTTTCACAAGAAAAAGGGATTTCATCCTCCACTTCCCCTAAAGTAGACTCATCAAACTCGTCCGTAGAAGGACGCAGAGGAATACCTTAGAGGACATTATGGAGTTATCCCCTATATCTATGTCAACTCGAAGTACCCTATAGCACACAGAGGAAGGGGTAGGACGAGTACTTGACATGTCCAATACCTAATTATTCTAAATACAAAGAAAGGTACTTGACTGGACAAGGACTATTTATTCAAATAAATTACAAAGAATGGAAAGAAAGACTTACCTTGAAAAGACTAGAAACGGAGAAAGAGAGTGGCAAAGGAGCAAGAGACGACCTTCGAAGAAAGCATAGAAACTTCTAGAGAGAAGAAATTCTAGTGAGATAAAGTGGATGGTAAAAATGAGTCAAGTGTGCCTATATATAGACAACGAAGGAAGGTGAAGGGTTTTTTCCTCGATATTTCCAGCGAGTGACATCATTCTAACTACCTTTTGGGCCCTGAGCTGCAACAATAAAGCCTAAAAGGAGGTTAGTGTGGTCAAAGCTAACCAAAATAAGGTCAAACTTTACCCTGACAATCACAAAAATGCCATCAGCAACATTTTCATCCTAAGCTGACAGAAGTTAAGTAACCCCAGGGACCTCGAAGTACTAGGCTACCTCGAGAAGCTGGGTAAGTTTTAGTCGTAATACCCTAGAGTACAAGGTAACCTCGAATGGTAAAAGACATTTAGCCTTAGAATCCTCGCGTAGTAGGCAATCTCAAATATCTAAGGCCCGTAAGCCCTACGTTGGTAGGCACTCCCGTCGAGTGTTGGAGGAAGGCTGCAAGGATGTTACGTCGAGCAGATGGGGCTCATTAGTCCCCGGATCCTCAAAGACGTACATCGTAAGCCAACACTTAAATCCTTACAATGGTAAGCACCCCCGTTAAGTGTTGGGGGAAAGCTGCAAGGCTGCTACGTCGAGCAGTTGGGGCTCATTAGTCCAAGGGTCCTCGAAGACTTATGTCTTAAGAAAACTCTTAAAGCCCTATATTGGTAGGCACCCCCGTTGAGTGTTGGCGGAAGGCTGCAAGGATGCTACGTCGAGTAGTTGGGCCTCATTAGTTCTAGGGTCCTCAAAGACTTACATCTTAAGCCAACACTTAAAGCCCTGTACTGGTAGGCACACCCGTCGAGTGTTGGGGGAAGGCTGCAAGGATGCTACGTCGAGCAGTTGGGGCTCATTAGTCCTAGCGTCCTCAAAGACGTACATCTTAAGCCAACATATAAAGCCCTACGTTGGTAGGTACCCCCATCAAGTATTGGGGGAAGGCTGGATGGGAGCTTTGTCGAGTAGCTGGGGGCCTGGGGCTCATTAGCCCTACGGTCCTCAAGGATGTACCCTATAGGATTACATAAAAAGCCCTACAATGGTAGGAACCCCATCGAAGGTTGGGGGGTAGGATACAAGACAACCACGTCAAATAGCTGGGGGATCACTAACCCTCGAGGTCCTCGAGTAAATTTACGTCGAGTAGCTTGGGCTCATTAGCCCCCGGGATCTTCGAACATCTTGACTCTCCAGCCTCAAGGACACTCGAGGTGCAAGCACCCTCGAGCACCTTGGCTCATCAGCCTCAAGGGTACTCGAGGTGCAAGCATCCTCGAGTATCTTGTCTCTCCATCCTCAGGGGTACTCGAGGTGCAAATACCCTCGAGTACCTTGGCTCACCAACCCAAGGGGTACTTGAGGTGCAAGCACCCTCGAGTACCTTGGTTTTCCAGCCCAAGGGGTACTCAAGGTCCAACACCCTCGAGTACCTTGTCTCACCAGCCTTAATGACACTCGAGGTGCAAGCAACCTCAAGTACCTTGGCTCATCAGTCTCAAGGGTACTGGAAGTGCAAGCATCCTCGAGTATCTTGACTCTCCAACCTTAGGGACACTCGAAGGGTAAAATCCTTTGAGTACCTTGGCCCATCAGCCCAAGGAATACTCGAGGTCCAGTACCCTCAAATACCTTGGCTCATCAGCCCAAGGGATACTCAAGGTCCAACACCCTCGAGTACCTTGGCTCATCAACCCAAGGGATACTCGAGGTCCAGCACCCTCGAGTGCCTTAGCTCACCAGCCCAAGGGGTACTCGAGGTCCAGCACCTTAGAGTACATTGGCTCACCAGCCCAAGGGGTACTCAAGGTCCAACACCCTCAAGTACCTTGGCTCACCAGCCTAAGGGGTACTCGAGGTCCAGCACCCTCGAGTGCCTTGGCTCACCAGCTCAAGGGGTACTCGAGGTCCAAAACCCTCGAGTACCTTGGCTCAACAGCCTAATGGGTATTCGAGGTCCAACGCCCTCGAGTACTAGCTCAAGGGGTACTCGAGTTCCAACACCTTTGAGTACCTAGATTCATCAGTCCTGAGGTTACTCGAGATCCAACATCCGCGAGTTCCAGGTACACAATTCATAATTCACAAACTTTATACTTCTGAGTCTTTTTTATTATGATCTCTGACTTAAGCATCATTGGGGCGTTCTCGGGTTCCACCCCCGGGTTAGCGACCTTTCATTGCCTTGCAGGTCACACCCTCAAAGAGGAGCCCACGAAGTCAACGCAAACACACTCAAACACATTGATTATACCGAAGAAGTTCCAAAACAGGAACATACATGAAAAAAAGTTTCACCATCATTAAAAAAATCCACCTTTAAATCCTGATCCATTGGTAATCAAAACACAAAATTACCATATAACCAAGCAAAACTCAGAAAGCAAAAGCTGTGAAAATGAGGAAAAGAGAAAGAGCGAAGAACTAACAGCAAGGACACTGCAAGGGTGGTGGGCTAACTCCTAAACAAATAAACAATAAATGTTGAGAATTTGTTGAGACCCTTTTTGGTTTTGAGTGATGACAAACACTGAAAAACTTTGACAGGAAACAGTTGTATTTTTACAGGAGCTATGTAGTTGGTCAGAACCAGCTATGAGCTGTTTCCAGTTTTTTAATGTTTGTATTGATTGATTTTATTCTTGATTGATAATATTTGATATTACAGGGAATAAGTAATAAGCTTTATTGTGCATACTGGTATGGTACCAGTTGTAGTGTTCCCTGAACTATTTGTAACAGTTACATATTTTACTTGTTATGTCCTAATCATATTGGATGTGTAGCAAGTATAATTGTCCCAAGTATTAATGTCCAAATTGAAGATTGAAGATTGAAGACTTTAAAGACTTGGATGAGCATGAAGATAGACTAGGTTTTAAATTGAGTATTTTTAGTCTTCATGTAATGGTTGTGTGAATGTTTGATTACTCACTATAAATGCCTTTGTGTGTGTGTTAAAATAGTAATATGGATATTACAACTAAAGGTTATAATATTCATAAGACTATGAGTTAGGGCAATAGGTCTAAGGACTAGTAACTCTATGAGAAGCACTCAGTTTTCGAAAGAAATAGGGTTTTTCTTAAATTGTCTTAAAAAGGGGTTTTAGGTTTTTAAACACCTTGTTGACAGCTAAGTAACTGCTAATTAATTATGACACCCATGTGAAAAGATTGGAAAATCTTTTTGAGCATAACAAACTTTCTTGGAAGGTTGTTGTGAATAAGATAGACCGTTTCCCGCCTTTTCAAAGGGTTTTTGAAAACTGATTTTCGCTCTCCTTGTGATGGGTTTTTCAATCAGTTTCTTTTTCTATAAATAATGGTCATTTACATCTCTTTGAGAGTGACGAAGACACACAAATCATAATTGTCTCTCCTAAAAATATTGAGTAAGAAACATTTTGAGAGATAAGAAACACACAAGGCATAATACATTTGATCAAACACAAATACAATCTTAGAGCCTAAACTTTACTCTTCAAGCTTTGTAAGAAAGTAACATTAGAGTGTTATTGTTGTAATCCATCTTTAACAAAAGGGTTGAAGATTGGGAGGTGGTTGTGAGTTCAAACATGAGTAAGCACATTCAGAGTTGAGTGTGGGGTTTTTGGTTCCATGAGTTTGGAACGAGTTGAGTGTGTAATCTTGTTATTCTGATTTGAATTAATAAGATGCATAGGGTAGGAGGATGTAGGCCTTGAGTTTGGCCGAACCTCGTTAAATTTGGTGTTCTTTTTTTTATTATTTTCAAATTCATATCCGCTGCAGGAACCACCATAACTGGTTCTAAATCAAGAAACAAGAAAATTTTGAATTCGTAATCATTTTACCAAATACTCAATTCACCCCCCCTCACCCCTTCTTGAGTATATTAAACCTTTCAATAAACATTAACATGATATTACCAACAAACATGATTTAAATATTAAAGGAGTTAGGCCCCATTTTTTAAAGCTGAAAGTCCAGGAACTAAAATGAAATGAACTCAAATGAAATGAAATAAACTTAACTGAAATGAAATGAACTGAACTGAACTGAAGTGAAAAGAACTGAACTTAAATAAAATGAACTGAACTTAAAGGAAATGAACTAAAATTCTCTCTCATAATCTGACCGCGGTGGTTGCTGGACGCCCAAAACTCTGCTCGCTCATAATTTGATTGCCGTGGTTGCTGGACAGCCAGAACTTAGTGTTGACGGCGACGGTGGTGATGTTGAGTCCTGTTCTCGCTCATAATCTCTCTTTGTAAGTGTGTTTGCTTACAATTGGTTGAATTCATGTCTGGTTCCTTTTGTTTGGGTGTGTATCTTTCTCTTCATTTGATGATGTGTAAACATTTTGGTATGCATATGCTTATGTCTACTCCTTGCAGATTTAGCACTGAAAATATGGCTTATTGTTAGTTGAATTTTTTCATATAGTAGCATAAATACAATGTAGAGCTGAAATACTATGATGATACACAAATGCTTGGTTGATGTCTGATGGTTTAGTTTATTGTTTTACTTAGTTTCAGCTACTTTTTTTGAAAAAAAAATTGAAGAATAAATCCTAGCATTTCGAATCAGAAAGAATAAATCCTAGACTGCCACTAATTCACGAGAGTGGATCCAAAATTGACAATTGTATGTGATCCGCTAGGTCAATTCAATTACCTATAATAGTTGTCATGCCCAGAACTTTCTTTTGTTTGAAGCTTTTACAATCTCTTTTACATTCAATTACCTATAATAGTTGTCATGCCCAAAACTTGTATAGTTGTCAATGTCTCCATCTACATCTTAATTACCTAGTAAATTCAAGAGAATCATTTCTTAAAAAAATATTCCTCTAGTAACAATTATTCTCTTCGGATCATATTTCCCATAATTACAATCTCCAGCACTAGAATTATTTATTAAATGATAATTGATTTTTGGAATATTAGAGGCATAAATAGGAAAAATGCCCTTTCTGAAGTTAGAGACTGGAGCAACTCGAACAAATTATCAATTGCTTGTCTCAATGAAACTAAAGTTAGATTAAGTCCTACCAGAAACGATCCAATCTAAGAAATCTTATAGCCTCCCTTATTATGATTATGTAAAAAACTTATAGTTCTTATATATTTTTAGGAGATGGAGAGAAATAAGGTTTGGTGGGAATATCCTAGATGGAGTGATAATATATGAACAAGGTATAGATGAATGCATAGAGAAAGCCTTTGCTACAAGGTCTCGAGGGAACCAGATTAGTTGCCCATGTTGTAAATGCCGTCATCGATATTTGATGAGGTTGTCGCTAGAATAACCTAAATATTAAAACTAATGTAGTAGTGATAATAAGTGTGGTCGAATCCATAGGGAGGTACATATTTTCTCTTAATACTAAAAAGTTCAAATTATATAAAAAGATTTTAGAGGGAAAGGAAACTAAATTAAAGAAAACATAACAGTAAAAATAATAAAAATCAAAACTTTATTAGCACTAAGGTTTAATTAGGTTCACCATGATTAACATCCTGAATTGATTAAATATCAATGTTCAATAATTCACATATAAACTTTAACCAAGATCTAACAGGCTCTCGCAATTAATTTGATCTATAGAATTAATCTAATAGGCCATCGCAATTTCCTAGATTAATTCCACCTAAAATCTTAAGTCTATATGAAATTTTCACCTCTCCACTACCAACTTGATATTTACTCAATTTTATATGATAAAAATCAGATTTTTGAAAGTTCAAAGCAAATAATGGATTAAATAACAAAGAAAATCAATCAACCCATTCAATCAATCATAGATCCCCTAAACCCTAGAGGGAAGGAGATCTAATCAAAGAAAATAATAAAGAATAAATCAAAGGCGTAAATATTAAATCAAGCTTGAAAAAAAAGTAAAGGAAGAAGAAATTACCAATATAAAGAAGGAAAGAACAAATCTTGAATTAAAGAAACAAGAAAGTAATTAACAAAAGATTAAAGGAAATAAAAGAAAGTTAAACCCTAAAACTTAAAATAAGAAAATTAAAAAGGTCCAAAGACTAGTTTATATGGGATTATAAAGGGATATTTATAGGGACAAATATGGGAAACACACGTTTTCCAATTGGGTCAAACGGTTTCTCGGGCCCAAATATGACCAGCAACTTTAACTTGCCATAACTTCTTCATTTCAAGTCAAAATTGGGCGTGTGACCTACCGTTTTAAAGCTCTTTGAATCTAGTTTCCAAATCCACTAAAATCTCTTCAATAAGATATTCACAGTTCGAGTTATGTCCAAAATAGTGAGAGGTGGTCAAAATCATTTGAATCGAATCAAATAACTTCAAGCCAATTCTTCACTAATTGTCACCAGAACCTCTCTGACACTCACCATGAAATCCCAATTATTCTAGTTCCTAGCTTGACCTAATTTGATAGTTTTTATCCCATTTAGAGCATCTTTTATCAAAATCCTGTCAAAAACATGGAAAAGACAAAAAAATTCCAAACCGACTTATTAGCGATAAAACGACTCCTAAGAGCACAGTTAGCACAATAAAACCATACAAAATAAGGGATAAAAGGATGTATAAAATCATATTATCAATATTGGTATGATAGAAATGAAGTAAGAGATCATATTATTTACAACGGCTTTGTACCAAGAAACGATTAATTTTTTCATTTAGGAAGGATGGTCCCTAAAAGAGAATCAGATGACCTTCAACATGATGAACCATCAAACATGAATGATGGTATACAAGATTTTTTGCATGATACTATAAGAGAAGGGCCAAATGAAGAGGTGAAAAAGTTTTTGAAGCTAATAGAAGAAGGCCAACAAGAATTGGATCCGGGCTGCAAAAAAATGTCTAGACTTGCCTTCACAATTTGCCTTCGCATTTATAAGTGTGATCACAAGCTGGCTGATGTTGCAATTGTTGGTTTACTAGAGTTCTTCGAAGAAGTTCTCCCTGATGATGCAATATTGCCAACATCTATGCATGAAGCAAAAAAAGTGTTAAAATTGATAGGTTTGGACTATAAAAAGATTGATGTTGTCCTAATGATTGCATGTTATATTGGTTGGACCATATAAACACAACAATTTGTCATATTTGTGGGACCTCAAGGTGGAAATCAAAAGAAAATGATCAAAATGACAATCTTAATGAAAAAACACGTAGAATTCCATCAAAAATTCTAAAGTACTCTCCAATCAAGAAGAGGTTGCAAAGGTTGTATACGTGTGCCACAACAGCAAGTTATATGACATCGCATAAATATAAGCGAGAAAATGATGGGCTTTTGCATCATCTAACTAATGGTGAAGTTTAGCTTGGATCAATTTTGACAAAATGTATCCAAGCTTTTCCAATGTAACTCGTAATGTGAGACTTGCATCCACTGATGGTTTTAATCCATTCCACACATAGTACATGGCCTGTTATTTTGTTCAATTATAATTTGCCTCCATGGTTGGCTACAAAGTATGAGTTTTTAATGCTTTCATTACTTATACCCGGACCTTTGTCTCCTGGAAATAACATTGATGTCTATTTACAACCACTTGCCCATGATCTGGAAGATTTGTGGGAGTTTGGCCTCGAAACATATGATGCTTCAACCAATACAAGGTTTGACATGCATGTAGCTTTGATGTCTACTATTAGTGATTTTCCGGGTTATGCAATGTTGTCAGGTTGGAGCACAGAAGGAAAATTTGCTTTCCCTTATTGTCACTATGAAGTAGATTTACTTGAAATTCAGTCACAAGCATTGCTATATGTGCCATAACAAATGGTTGGATCCAGAACACCCTTGGTGATATGATAAGAGGAACTTCATTGGACATGTTTAGGTAAGAAATAAACTGTTCGTTTGACTGGAGATGAGATGGAGCAACTATTACATGATTTTCCAAATGAATTTGGAAAAGAGCAGCCGAAAATGAGGCAAGATGATGAGGATCCTAATCCATGGAGAAATTTTTTTATATTTTTCAAGTTACCTTATTGGAAACATTGTGATCTTCTCCATAATTTAGATGTCATGCATATCGAAAAGAATTTGTTTCATAATGTCATTGCAACATTGTTAGTCATTACTGGGAAGACAAAAGATCATGTATCTGCTCATCGTGATTTGAAATACCTACGAGAGGAGAAAGACTTCCGATGGGTACCAGAGCTTCAGATGGAAGTGAAGACAACATATTAAAATAACAAGAATATGCATACCATAAGAATATGAAGACAACATACAAGAATAACAAGAAGTGCCTCACAATACCTGGTGGTTAGATTCTGGTGCTACTACTCATGTGTCTTATATTATACAGGGATTCAGATTGATACAGCTCATAGAGGACCTGAGGAGTACTTGTTCATTGGAAACAGGATGAAGGCACAAATAAAAGGCATAGGGAGTTATAGATTGATTTTAAATACTAGATGTTATTTTGATCTTGAACGATGTCTCTATGTTCCTAATTGTGCTAGAAATCTTGTTTTTATTAGTAGATTTGACATGTTAGGATATAATATTAAGTTTGGTAGTGGTGGATTTTCATTGTATAGACATAATTATTTATATGGTTGTGGTACTTTAATTGATTCACTTTATAAGTTTAATCTTGATATTAAATTCTCTAAATCCTTATTTAATGTTGAAAATCAAGGCATTAAACGTAGTGCATCACATGATAATTCTGCTTTCTTGTGGCATCAAAGATTAGGTCACATTTCCAAAGAAAGATTATTGAGGTTGGTAAAGAATGATATTCTTTCTCAATTGGATTTTAGTGATAAAAATGTGTGTATAGATTGCATCAAAGGAAAGCAAACTAAACACATAGTAACGAAATCTGCCATGAGAAGTACTCAACTTCTTGAATTGATTCACACTAAGGGGGCGTTTGGTTGGGGGTAGTAATCTAAGGGAAAGGGTTTCAGCTGGGTCCATTCCCTTTAATGTTGTTTGTTTGCTTAATTTAATCATTCCCTTTCCCCACTTTTCCTAAACCCTTACCCCTCTTCTAACACATTATGAAACCCTCCACCCCCCCTCACTTTTCCATTCCCATTCCTTACCCATTACCCACACTCTCTCTCCTCACTTGAATAAACCTTCACCTTCTAGGCTGCTGCTACTGGCCGGCTGCTACTCCACCGCCGCCATCTCCACCGCCGCGACTCCGTGCTTGCTGCCATCTGCACCGCCGTCATCTCCAACGCCGGTATGTCTTCTCTCTCCTATGTTATTTTCTGGAATTTGAAATTTTAGGTTTTTTTTTTAAATCTCCATGTCTCCTCTCTTCAATCTCCATGTCTCCTCTTGGTTTTTTCCTTGTCTATGGTTTATTTTGTTTAATAGACATATCTAGGGTTTCTTTAAGCTCCTCTCTCTATTTTTTTTTTTTTTTCTGAAATGGGTTACATAGAATTGAAGAGGTTTGCTCATAACAATGATATTTTTTTTTCTCTTTTCATTGGTTGAATGCTTGAAGATGATTGCTGTAGCTAGAATTGCTCCTGAATTGCATCCATTTTCTTTTATTGCTCCTGAATTGCTATAGCTAGAATTTGAAGATGAAATGGGTTGAATGATTGAAGATGATTTCTGTTTTTTTTTTTCTTTTTTTTTTCCGTTTTATTTTCTGTTTTATTTTCCTTTTCTGTTTTATTTTCTTTGCTGTAGAATTGCTCCTAAAAGAAAATAAGAATTGCATTCCCTCTGTTTTATTTTCTGTTTTTTTTCTTTTTCTGATGTTTTTCTTAATTTTCAATTGTTTTCTGTTTTTTATTATTATTATTTTTGTTATTTTACTTGTGTAATTTTTTGTTATGGGAATGCAAAAGGGAATGATTTGTGGTTATTTGTATAAGTTTTGTTAGCTTGATTGATTAATTTATAAAAATGCTGATTTTTTTATCTAAAAAATGGCTGATTTTTGAAATTAAATATGGCTTATTTTAAGTATTTCTATTTTTTTATTTGTGTAAGTTTGTTGTTATGGGAATGCAAAAGGGAATTATTTTTTGTTCTTTGTACAACTTTTGTAAGCTTGATGAATGAATTATTGTTTGATTATGTTTTTTTATAACATTTTCATTGGTTGAATGATTCAGTTTTCATGTTATTTTCAACAGAAAATGGCTCGAAATGGTATTTCTTTGACAAGGAGGAGAAATTGGGAATTTATTCGTTTCATAATTACCATGATTAATTGTGTTGTGTTACTTCATTTGTTGTGGTACTCAATTAGAAAAACCATCCATGGTTCCCAATATCTAAAGCTAGATAAAAAAACTAGGAGAAAAAGAAGAATGCATAACTTGAATAGAATGATTCGCGAAAGTGATACTTTGTGTAGGAACTTTCTTCGTATAAATCGAAGCACATTTGGTGTACTATTAGAAATGGTTAGAGATATTGGAGGCCTAAATGGTACAAGGAACACATGTTTGGAAGAGATTATAGCAAGTTTTTTGTACACATTAGCTCACCATAAAAAAAATAGAATGATAGGTGCACATTTTTATAGAAGTGGTGAGACCGTAAGTAGACAATTCCATGCTTGTTTATTAGCAATTTTAAAATTACATGGTGTTCTTCTTAAGAAACCAACTCCCGTAGAAGAGGATTGCGACAATGATAGGTGGAAATATTTCAAGGTAAAATAAATCAACTCAACAATTTAATAATACAAAATTTACACAATAATACACAATCATAAATGACCGTGTTTGTTTTGTAGAATTGTTTAGGTGCCCTTGATGGTACAATGATTCTTGTTAATGCCCCGTCTGAAGATCGTCCCAAATATCGTAATAGAAAGGGCAACATCACAATGAATGTATTAGGAGTCTGCTCACCACAAATGGAATTTATATATGTCTTACCTGGGTGGGAGGGATCCGCACATGATGGTCGTGTTCTTCGAGATGCAATTTCTAGGCCTAATGGTTTGAAAGTTCCAAAAGGTAATTTAATGAATGAGGTCTTTTTTTGGTTTAAACCTAGTTAGAGAGTGTAATAAGTTATGCTTTTTAATGTGTCAAGGTTCTTATTACCTGTGTGATGGAGGATATATGAATGGAGACGGATTTCTTGCACCATATAGAGGACATCTTTATCATCTTAAAGAGTGGAATAATCAGTCCCGACAACCTCAAACCGCTGAAGAATATTTCAACTTAACGCATGCAAAAGCAAGAAATGTAATTGAACGATGCTTCGGGTTACTCAAGGGAAGATGGGGAATTCTTAGAAGCCCTTCATATTTTAGTTTACAAACACATGGTCGTATAGTGCTTGCTTGTGCTTTATTGCATAACTTGGTAAAGAGATACATGCCTCCTGAATGTTTTGATGATGATGATTTGTATGATGATGTTGAAAGTGATGGTGATGAAAGCGATGAAGATGATGGAGTTGAGTACATTAGAACCATTGCTCTGACTGACCCATGGACTAATTTTCGAAATACCATGGCGCAAAACATGTTTAATGAATGGAGGGCTAGTAATCGTACATGAATTTTGTGACTTTGTTGTAATTTGTGTTACTTTCTTTGCTACATTGAATGTTAAAACTTTTATGTTGTAGTTTATCTTCTAAATTTGTTTGGATTATATTGAATTTTTTAAATTGAGGTTGTATTTTGAAGACCTATAAATTTTGAATTATTATTATTATTTAGTATGTTTATGTGGTTTGTCTTAGTAGGATGGAAGAGAGTATTGGAACTGGTGGACCCGTAGGTGGAAGGGGTAGAAATAAACGATTCTGGACTATTGAAGAGGATAAAGTGTTGGTAGATGCATTGTCGGAGTTAGCAGTTGATTCTCATTGGAGGTGTGAGGCAGGATTTAGAAATGGTTACATGACTCGGTTGGAAGAAGTCATAGGGAAGGCCCTTCCAGGTTGTGGTTTGAAAGCTACACCACACATTGATTCAAGGCTAAAAACGCTTTCAACCAAGTTTAGGGCCATTTCTCAAATGTTAGGTACAAGCGGATTCACTTGGGATGATGAAAAGAAGATGATTTCCGTGGAACGGGTTGTTTATGACGAGTATTGCAAGGTAAATTTACTACCTTTTATGTTTATACATGTTTTGGAATATTCATACACAATAGGATTGCTTATTTTCTTTGTGTTTGTTTGTTTTACTAGAGTCACCCCAATTGTAAGAACTTGTATGGGGTTGTATTTCCTCACTTCCATGAACTTATGAACATATATGGCAAGGACTATGCAACCGGAAAACCGGCTGAAGGTTTTGTTGATGCGGTGAACAATATAGAAAAGGCTACCCCTGTTCAAGTTGCACTTGATTCAAGTGATGATGATGATGATGACGATTGTGTTGGTAGCGGTAATGTGACTCACACTCAAACCCAAACTGTTGAATCTGCTCCCCCTCCTAAAAAAAAGATGAAAATTGAAAAACCTTCTAAGAAAAAGAAGAGAGGTAGTGAAGGTGGGGGAAGTAGTAATGAGTTAGCTAGCTTACAAGCATTTATGAAAGATATGAATGCTCACCTTTCCACTATGGCTAATGTAATGGCACGGACTGATGGTCGTGAACAAAGGGCCGATGAAAGAGAGCAAAAGATTATTGAAAAGAGTGAACAAGTGTTAGAAGAACTACTCTCTTTAAATTTAGAAGGTGTCACTACTACTCAAGTCTTTGAAGTAGCCAACATCCTCACCGCACAACCAAACAAGCTCATGATCTTTAGTAATTGTCTTGATGCTTTGAAAGGAAGCTATGTGAAGAGCCTTCTTGGTGGAAGTGGTGATGGTGAATCTTATGTCTAGCTTTCTTGAGTAACTATGCTTTTGATTATTTTGGTATTAGTAAACACTTATTTTGGTATTAGTAAACACTTATGTTGGTACTAGTAAATACTTATTTTGGTGTTAGTAAACACTTGTTTTGGTGTTAGTAAACACTTGTTTTGGTGTTAGTAAACAATTGTAAGGAATATTGTTAGGCTTGGTGTTAGTAAACACTTGTAAGGAATATTGTTAGACTTGGTGTTAGTAAACACTTGTATGGAAATATTTTGGTGTTTGTATGATATACATCCATTACAAAAGTAACAAAACTTTTTGTGCAAGAAGTATAATATTACAAGTTATGTAAAAAAGTATCTCATATACATATGTCATAGGCTATTTTATTTTTAAAAAAAAAATAAAAAAAATTAATTATGAGATATTTGTAGGTGTATCTCATACACATATGTCATAGACTATTTTATTATTTAAAAAAAAAAAAAAAAACTGATTCCTGGTTTGAACCAAACAACCACAAAGGGAATCAGGCTACAGTTCATTCCGTTTCCACTGCACTTCCAAACAGACAGGGCAAATCAGGGTCATTCCTTTCCTTTCAGCTTGATTCTCTTTCTTGATTCCATTCCGTTTCCCCTGCGCGAACCAAACGCCCCCTAATATATATGGTCCATATTATTTTCCTTCTTGGAACAAAGAAAACTATTTCATCACTTTTATTAATGATTACTCACGATATGCATATACCTATCTACTGCATGAAAAATCTCAATCTGTGAATGTCCTAAAGGTATTCATAAATGAAGTTGAAAGACAGATAGAAAGGTGAAGGTAGTGAGATCAGATAGAGGTGGTGAATATTATGGAATATATTCATAATATATGCATCTAAGTAACCTTTGGGCAATACTTAAATACACACAATATCATTGATGCTAAAATTAAGTACTTTGATAATTAGTCATGAAATACATACGAAAAATAGACATGTTATCTTTGGATATACATACTATTTAACAAAGTATTAATTCCTAATCCTTTACATATTACTAATTGTTTCGGGCCCACCCCAGTGGTCAAACCCGTATTAGTGGGCCCAGAGCCTAAGCCCAGTTCTGATAGGGCTATGTCTACACCAGATATTCTACAACGAGCTAGATGATGCCACGTGTCATCTGACCTGGTAAAACCTTGACCAGGTTATCACTGTGTGTCGTGGGCCAGGCCCACACACACAGGCCCTGCTAGTTCAGCAAAACCCTAACCGGGGAACCTAATGCCTATATAAGGATCAGTCCAATCATTCCAAAGGTACGCAATTGATAGCTCACAAACTCACATCACACTGACTCCTTACTCCCGATATCTGACTTAAGAATCGGAGGGGCGTTCCCGGGTTCCACCCCCGGGTTAGCAACCTTTGACTGTTTTGCAGGTCAAAACCCTAGCGAGAAGTGTACGGTGTCCGCATCAATCACACCAAAAGATCGTTGACTATTCAACAGAAGTTCCAGAACAGGAACACTAATTATATTCAATGACCCACCTTTGGGTGATCTCCTAGAATATAATTAATAAATCAATTGATCAATAATAAAAGTTTATCAAGTCATTATTAGCATCACTTTAATCATGATCAATTGAAATATTATGTATATTATTCAAATATAGTTATTAATGCCTGTAACTAGGCCACTTTGGTGACTAACAAGATAGGAAGAGTGCTCCCCTAAAAAAGTCTTAAATTTATCTCTATTATATAAGGGAAAGGATGGTGGTTTCCACGAAAATTACTATCCTACCCTTGATGAAATTTGAATAAACAATTAATATACGCATTATAGGCATCTTAGTTATTATATATATATATTATTAATTGATGTTTTCAAATTCAATTATAATTTTAATAATGTAGAAAATTTAATTATGAATCTTAGTTAATAATGCGGCATGGCTACAACTTTGAAATCAAATAAGTTAGGAAGATAATTGATATGGTTCCAAAATTGATAAAATTGATAAGTTAGGAAGACAATTGATATAGAATAAAACTATACAATAAGTGCTTATATTTCTAAAATAATCCATATATTATCATATTTTATGAGGAAAAATATGGTTTGTAGATTGGTAAAAAAAATTAGAAACAAAACTAATCAAAAACTAAATATATATTTCAAGAAAATATCAGCAACCATTCACCTCAAACTAAGCTAATAGATACATTATTGTCACATATTTGCATTATACAACATATTAATCTATTTATGCCCAATAACACATGTCAATAATGCAACCTAAATTCAATACTTTATGTCTATAAATATTATGTATTTGCGTATATAATGAATATTTATTTATTTAACCCGCACTTTGTATTAAAAAAATTAGTACTCTGTCGTAACATATTAATGACAACGAGCTAACGATTTGACATAAAGTAAAGATAAAAAAAATTATATCAAACCGTTGCCATTATATGTTACAAATAAGTAGTAGTTATTGAAACTGAAATATTAACTATATGAAGTAGACAAATAGTAAAATGATCAATTCCTTTCTTACTTCTTAGTAATCCTTATCTTTATTTGTATTGTTCTTTCTATGTTTATCTAATCTGATAATGGTAGCACTGTCAATTCAGGTTAACAGTTCAGTTTTGATTTTAACCAATCAGTTTGGGTCGTTTTCAGTTCAGTTAATTTCAGATAATTTTTTTTCAGTTCAGTTCAGTTAGTTTTGATTTCAGTTCAGTTCAGTTTTTGTACGGACATATTTCAGTTCAGTTCAGTTTCAGTTAATTGTTCAGTTCAACCAATCAGTTAAAAATTCAAACGGGTGCAATTCAGTTCAGTTCAAAATGTCGACAGTTCAGTTCAGTTTTAGTTACAGTTTTTTGGTTCGGTTAGCTTTAGTTCAGGTCATTTGAGATTATAATTTTGTTACAATTAATTTGTAGTTTAGTTTTTATTTCAATTTCAGTTAATTTTTTTTCGGATATAACTCTATGGTTGGTCTTTGATTTTACCCGTACAATTTCAATTGTTGTTAGTTCATTGTGAACGGTTGATATAACGGTTCTGATTGTATTCAGTTTACGTTTGGTTAAATACGGTTCTATCCGTACGATTTCAGTTATTATCAGTTAATTGTAAATGATTATATTCAGTTACATTATGGTCATTTTCAGTTTTATAAGGACATTTTTAACGGTTTTGATCAAGGTAGATATCAATTATTAATGGGTTTACCGGAGTTTTCTTGCGCTTTTCCCCCAAATAATATGGTCGGATCGTATTTGGTTTAGGTGTTGAAGTGTTTTGCCTTGCAACGGGTTAATTTATTTGTTTATTTAGTTAAGGTGCACGTTAATGTTATTATTTATTATGTTTCAATTTTTATATAGATCAATTTATCCTTGTTTTAATATCAAGTGTAAATGACAGTCAAGATGATGATAGGTAATACTGAATTGATGATAACAACGATCATAACAATAATGATAGCTATTAACAACAACAACAATGAATTGATGATGATACCAATGATGATGGTGATTGATCTGATATATATTAATAATATAATGACAATAATAGTAGTAACAATATTGAAAACAAGAACAATAATAAGATTTGAGCCTATTTTTAATCTAATACAAAGTTCATAATATGTGATATGTATAATATGTGATATGCGTAAGAGAGTTGAGGTCTGAAGATATTGTAGTCGTATACTACTATACTAGAATGCATACAATTTTAAATTTTTCATTAAAGCTTGGGAGGGAAGGTTAATTTGTCATTGAAATTTGAGAGATATGGTTAATTTTTCATTGAAATTTTGGAGGGAAGTTAATTTTTTCATTGAAATTTTGGAGGGAAGTTAATTTTTGTATTGAAATTTTGGAGAGAAGGTTAATTTTGATTGAAATTTGGGAAGGAAAGTTGATTGAAATTTTGGAGGGAAGGTTAATTTGTAATTTTGGAGGGAAGATTAATTTGTAATTGCATTTGGGAGGGGAGTTAAATTTGTAATTGAAATTTTGGTTTAGTTAACCAACAGTTTAAACAATTTTTAGTTCATTTTAGTTCAGTTAACCAATAATTTAAAACATTTTTTCAGTTCATTTGGGTTTAGTCAACTAACAATGTAAAACAATTTTTTGTGAAGTTCGCTTTAGTTATGATCAGTTCAAAACTGTTTTAAATAGTCTAACTTTTTCAATTCAGTTGATTTAAGTTCAGTTTCAGTTTAGTTATGTGTAGTTCATTTTGTTTCAGTTGGTATTTCAGTTATGAATCATTTGGTTCTTGGTTCATTTCACTTCAGTTAATTCAGTTCAATTTGCGTTAGGTTCAGTTTCAGTTAGATTTATTTATCATATTTTCAGTTCAGTTTCAGTTAGCTTCATTTATCCTCTTTTCAGTTCAGTTCAGTTAATTTCAAATACTTTTCAGTTCAGTTCAGTTAATTCCAGATACTTTTCAGTTCAGTTATTTTCAGATACTCAATTTTCAGTTCAGTTTCAGTTCAGTTCAGTTATTTTCAGATATTTAGCAGTTAACTTCAGTTTCAGTTCGCTTCAGATTCAGTTCAGTTCAGTTCGATATTTTTCAGTTGCATTTCAGTTATCAGATCATTCAGTTCAGTTTAATTTCAGTTTCAGATAATTTCAGGTCGACCCAAAACAGTTCAGTTTCAGTTAGTTCAGTTCTGACCCAATCTGACAACGCTAGATAATGGAATCTTTCAATACAAAAAGTGAGAAAGTTGTAACGTTTTGTCAATGATATGCTATGTTATGCATCCTAGACACGCAAGTAAAGCATTTCTTCTCTTACAAACAATATAAATACCTCCTTTCAACCCAAAAATTTAAAAAAATAAATTGAAAAAAATAAAAAAAACAATATTAAATATCACCATTTCT
This sequence comes from Salicornia ramosissima, assembly GCA_951394345.1. NCBI lineage: Eukaryota > Viridiplantae > Streptophyta > Magnoliopsida > Caryophyllales > Amaranthaceae > Salicornia > Salicornia ramosissima. The sequence continues at coordinate 40,063,262 of OX596238.1, forward strand.
TGCAGCACCCATTTCCCACCCAACAACCCCTTTTAACTTAATTAAATTAATCCTTGGGAAAATAACTTAATTAAATTAAAATAACTTATAATCAACTTTGAATATTATACAATATATAAACAAGACCAAAACCCCAAAAAAATAAAAATAAAAAGGACACCCACCCAGAAAGGAGAGTCTCTTTCTTCTACGGCTCAAACTAAGAGAAACCGTCAGTTTTTTTTTTTTTTTCGTTTTTGTGTAGAAAACATAGGATGATCAAAACTCAAAATCAAAATTAAGATATAAAAGAGTAAGCCCAGAAAAAAAAGAGTGAGTCGAGTTCAAATGGCTTACTGGGGTACACCAAAGAGCAACCAAAAGTATAGTTCAAAGGGGTTTGATGAAACTGATTTTGTAATGGGAGTTATGCTTTCCCAAAAACCAGGAAATGATCTCATTCAAAACTGTGATCTCCCTCCTCCTACAAAGGTCTTTTCTGGGTTATCTGACAATGGAGCAGTTCTCAGTAGTCCCTTTTACAGGAAAAAATTACACAGTTTAGTTGGTGATCATGAAGATGATGTGGGGCTTCTCAAGGCGCTCAGGCTGTCTCAGACACGAGCTCGAGAAGCAGAAGCCAAGTGTGCTGCCATCATCAAGGACAGGGACGCGCTTGCTCTGGCTTTCGTGCACGATTCGATGCAGATTTTCGCTTACAGACAGTTTGTGAGATTACTTGAATGTCAAGTTTCTCAATTTCAGAAGCAGAATTGCTGCAACTGTGGGAATACATACAAAGGAGAAGAAACAGAAGAGGAAGAGATTGATGATAGAAATGGGAATAATAATAATAATAGGTTTACATTTTTTATGACTTTGGCTTTCTGTTTGGGAGCTGCTGGTGTTGGACTAGCCATTGGTTGCACATTCTTGTACTCAAATTAAGTGTGATAATGGAATTGTGTATTTTTTTAACTTTTGGTTTATATATTCCTAATTATGGGTATTGTAATTGGTTAAAAAGTAGGTGTAATTTTGTAATCCTGGCCCTCTTTTCTGCAAACGATCTAATATCTATCAACTCATTTTTGCAGAATTAGTTTTGTGTTACAGAATTCCATTCATAAGTTGGCACACCAACTCAATTTTCCATCATTTTGAGTGATATTTTACTCCTAGGAAAAACGATTTTCCACTGCTGCTGTAAAATAGAAAATAGTGGAAAGTAGATCAGCTACTGTGGTCACTCATCATTATAATTGAAAATATGAACAGGTGAAGCAAGGAGGTCATGGGGCTATGAGTTTTAGCCTGACATGGATATTTACAGAGAGATCTGCAACTAACTAAAGTTGTGTAGTAAGAGCTATACATGAGAACATGTGCAAATAATGAAGAAAACAACCTCCTTTCATGAGATTCCTTGATGAATGGCCCTTAAGTGATTATAACAGTCATCACTATCGGCAAAAGCCTCCAAACAGACCCAACAAAGATGCTGGCCGCATTTACATTCGACATGATTGCATCCCTCCGCTTTCTCAATGGTATGCCCACAGGTCGGACATCTCTTCACATAATCCTCCTTCCCTTGCTGCCATTGCCTCAAAGATGAATCAGGATCTTCTTTGAATTCCTTGTACTTCTCGCATGATAAATATGGGTGATACTCCAAATGGCATTTTGTACAAACCTCTGCATAACAAACCTCGCACACGAAAGGCTCCCCAACTTCATCTGCATCAGCCACCTGATAAACAGAAGGGCAATCAGGTGAAGGACAGAATTTGAATTTGCCACTACTACAAGCCACGAATGCTCGCACCGAGGCCCAAAAAAGTTCATCTAGCTTTTCTGATGACAATAAAGACTTGAAGTCGACAAGCCAAATCGGGACTCCACAGCCTTCATAGGCACAGCAAATTGGGAAGCTGTCGACGTTTCTTGTAGCAGACTCACACTGTTCAACCAAACATGATCTGCAGAACACATGCATGCAGCTTTCAAGCTGATATGCATCCTCCACTTCACACAAACATATAGGGCAGTCTTTACCACAGAGAGCATTAGCTTCCCTTGAACTACCACTTGCTAGTGCTATCTCATTAACAATCTCCTCCACCTTTTGCTTTGCTTCTTTAGTACCACAAATAGAAATAACATGGCGACGTGTATTGAGAGTAAGCTCGGTTTCTGGTACCTTCTCCTTCAGCCTGCTGAGGTCTGGGCCAAACCTCTTAACAACTTCCTTCATCAGGTCATGAGGCAGTTCAGCTCCACGCAGATTGATTTCTAAGTACTTATTTTTCTGAAGGTTAAGAAGACGCTCGATAAATTGCTCCTCTGCAACAGCAATCTTAGCCGATGTCCCAATGATTCTCACATTATAGCTTTGCCTATCAAAATGTATGAGGATTCCCAGTTCTTGCTGAAGGGCCTTCATCAGTGTGATACCATCTTTACAAAACAGCAGCTGTACAACAGCTGGAGTGAGGCTTGCATGAGTGACAACCTTCCCTCTCATTAGTTCTTCTACTGGTATTCTTAACTCAGCTACAATTTTAGTAGCTGTTGCAGATATCTTCACTCGACAAGGACCATTGCCATCATTTTTTTCTAAAGTACATTCAATCCCTGAAATAAAAGTATCACATAACAATAAACACCAAATACAAAGGCTTATTACTAGAATAATTAATTCCATCTAAAATCCAAAATTGAAAACGTAACATCACTTCCAAATAAAAATGTTGGAAGCACTTCCAAGTATTGAGATCTTACTGGGACAGCAGCATTTTCCAGTGCATATGGAATTACGGATTCTGCAAACTGCAAAGTAAACGGTGATAAAATAATGAGAAATGCTAAATACAGCCTATAAGATGCCAAAAGTAAAACATCAACTAAAAATAAGTATTAGTTACAACAAACGGAGCATGAATTTGTTAGGTATTCCAAACTTTAGGATATATATTAAATGCATATATATAGCCCTAAAATCAAATAAAATCTTTTCCTGGTAATTAGGTAAAGCTTCCCAACGAAAACATTACGACATCATGCTTCTAAGCTATCACTAGCTCCAAAGACTATTATTTGTCCTCTATACTCATTTTATCCACTTAAATCATTGAGAACTTCATATCCAGGAAACCATTGTGAGATACGACGAAAAACCTTGGGATTTAGATTTTCATTAAATTAAACAAGATATATTTTCTATCAAATCCTTTCCAAATTCCACATCAAGATTCAGTTTTCTCTCTACAAATCCAGACTTTCTTCTCAGCTTAAGCTAACTAGAATAAAGAGTATAAAACTACCATTCAATCCAATATGGTGTGATTAGAATAAGTACTTGCAAAAGTTTATGTGACATGTATCAATCAATCTCTCTCCTTTTCTTATCAATTCCTTAAAAGGGTAAATGGATAGATTCCTGACGGTAGGCAACAATTGAAGTTTCTGCTATCAGTAAATTATACAAGTTAGCTTGTGCAGATCATGCATAAGCAAAAAAGGATGATTTCATTTACTTAAGATAGGAGTTTCGGATAACTTGGAAATATCAGCAAATTATACTGATAAGAACGAATACGTGTGGGGAAAGAATAGAAAGAATACATGACAGCAAAATGAAAGGGGAAAAAAATAATCAACCGCTAAGCAAAATGAAGCATACCTGTTTGACGACTAAATCTAGAAACCAATGAATGCAGTTCTGTCTTGATAATACAGTAAACAGAGTAAGAACAACACACTGAAGTGTGAAATAACCGCTGGCATTGTACTTTCTGCCATGACTGGAAACTAGGTAGAGCCTTTCCTTCAATCTGCTCCAATGCTTTTGCCGCCTCCAGATGCAACCTTCCATCAAAAGTAATCAAAGCTCTCATAAAAGCATTGTTAGGCAGGGGAGGAAAAACCTGAACTCGGCAAACATTGATCCATGGGCTTCCTTTGGGCATGAAAGCAGAAATCTCCCTGAATAGCACTTCCTCACATGCACGGCATGTTGGATCTTCAACGGCATCCCCCCGGATCAAAAACAAGTCTGAGAATCTCCGATCTGTAGCACTCAGCACTGCCTTCTTTATTTCAGATTCAGAAGCATCCTTGGCAATTCCCCTTATCACAACAGAATTAGGATACTTGTCACTAGCTTGACATCGAACATATCTTTCTCCAATCTGTAAACTAAAGAGCTGTGAAATCATTACATCAACATCATCAGGCTTCTCACATTTAACAATAGCAACACCTCTACTAATCCTGCGAGGCCATGACAAATACGCTTTGACAGCAGGAAATGAAAATGGCCGTTCTACACCAAAGGTAGATTTCGAAAGCTGTAGTCTAACACTTGAACCATTAAACTCAATGCAGTTCAACTCAGCAACCCTTCTGGCAGCATCAGGCGACAAAAATGTAATGCTGCCCCACTTTTCTCTTTCTTCTATATCTTGAACATGGGACGTAAATTTGTGCACAGCACATATTCCCGAGGCATTACTTTCAATCAACGATAACAGCTCCTTTTCATCAACAGCATTGCCATTGGGATGAAATACATCGACAGTTAAAGATCTCCTGTCAAGCTCCAGATGCTTAATCTCAGCTCCCGATCCAAAAAGTCCAACAGGGGGGGACATACTAGGACCACAAAGATACAAACGTCTCTCCAGGCATTCATTCTGTAAGGATCTTCTTTCAAACTCCAAAGCATTCTTGACATAATTTAAAACCTTCTCCATGTTCACTGAAGAACATAACCGAATCTCATCCCTGTCACAGTCAACTTCAATTCTTATTCTTTCGTCCCCGCAGAATGTTCGCAATCTTGACATGAGATAACTTAGACCATTATTGTACTTACCACAAAACTTCTTAAGCAGAGTTTTGCCAAAGCCAGATAACATCCTCACCTGCAGCTTTTGACTTCCCAGTTCAAAGATATCAAATAGAGGAGGAGGAGTAAGAGCAGATAAAAACTCCTGGTTAAATGTAGTCACACATGCCAAATATTTACAAGATGTGGATACTATTTCAGCAAACACAACCCAATCAGGCTTATTATTGAACATCAGCAGAGAACAAGAAGGATGAAGATGCACATATTGCCGAGACAAAGCCACTTTATACCCAAGTTGATCACTGCCAGAGTACACTGCCACATTTTCAGCAAGGGAAGCAAGAATTGCCTGTTTAAGATTCCTATCATGCTGCGTGACTTCCTCAGGCTTCCAGCGCCAGTAACCAGGTACAATAATACGAAGTTCACTTTTGAGAATACTCTCCCACTCAGATATGGTATCATGGCATCTTTGCATAGCTTTGGCATTAATGCTGTTATCCCAACACCATTGTTTCCTCAGCTTTCCCCATGAAACATTCTCCCATGCTTTATAAACAGAGAGCAGGGTAAAGAGATCACCATCCTGGTGACAGAAAGGCACCTTGAGACGGTCAGACTTTATCTTATCTTCATGACTACCAACTCGACAAAATATACTACTAGCATTTGTCATAACTGCCGCAAGTACAAGACCTTCTTTTCCCAGGGACATCCTAAAGCAGCCAAGAATTAGTTTACCTAACCGAGGCTCAATGCCCAATTTAATGAGAGATTGGCCAAGGTCTGTCAATTTCAAGCTACCATTTATTGAAGTCACAGCTCCCAACTGCAAAAGATTTCGGGTAGCGATATCAATTGCCTCACTAGAAGGAGCATCAATAAAATCAAACTCGGATATGTTTTCTATACCCAGCGCAATAATCTTCAACACAGCAACACCCAGATGAACTCTATGTATCTCAGGCACTTGTTGGGAATCCATCATATCATAATTGCTTTCTGAGTAGAGCCTATAACAGCATCCTGACTCTGTTCTACCAGCACGACCAGCTCTTTGGTTTGCCGAACTCTTGCTGATTAAACATACTCTCAAAACATTCATGCCTGAACCGGGTTCAAACCTGCATTCCTTCGCCATGCCAGAATCAACAACATACTTGACCCCAGGGATTGTCAAGGATGTTTCAGCAACATTTGTCGCAAATATAACTTTTCTTTTTCCTGCATAGTCCTGGAACACCTGTGACTGCTCTTCATATGAAAGTTTTCCATGTAATGCCAGAGGTACTGCATCAGGGGCAACCAACATTTCACAGGCCCATTCAACTTCCATAGGAGAAGTCAAAAACGCAAGTATGGTTCCTTCTTTCTCAGTCCTATGAATCTCAGTCACCGACCTTAAAACATCAGATACATAAGGTGCTATTTTACCAGCAGACACAGTGAGGGACTGAAAGGCTCCTTCAGGGAAGCACGGGGCATATTTCACATTGACAGAGAAGCTTCTGCCGACGACCGAAAACATTCCACATCCAAAGAAATAATCTGAAAGTTGCTTAGCATCAGCTGTTGCGGACATGATAATAAGCCTCATGTCAGGTCTGAGAGGAAGCAATTTCTTAAGCATTGCCAAAAGCAAATCAGTATTTAATGTTCTTTCATGAGCTTCATCCACAAGAATGCAGGAAACCCCATCCAACATCCGGTCCTTCATACAGTGCTGTAATAAACAGTGGTCAGTCATATATATAACCTTGCCATTGAATTGGTGAAGAGAAGAATAAGACCGATAACACTCGATAGCATCATCATCATAGCACCCATAACATTCTTCCTGAAGTCTTTGTTCCAGTGAAGTGACAGCAATCTTTCTAGGCTGCGTGCATATGATAGATCCATGAGCAACTAAACCAGAATCTACAAGAAACTGTACCAACTGAGTACTCTTGCCTGACCCAGTCTCTCCAATCAATACTGTAATCTGCAATAATAAACCAAAGAATCAAAACAACAATTAGTAAACTAACAAAATATTCACAAGGAAAAACTACCAGAATAATGAGAGGGTGATTAACATTTTGGCACGCATGGGTGGGTGGGTGGGGGTGGGGGGAGGGGTTTGAGTTGTGACAGGTAAAAGCCATCGGAATGTGTCGCAAAGACGTACAAGTCACCATGGCCAGCACAAATACGGCTTCTATGCAAAGAATCCCAATTTCTACAACACTTTTTAACAAGTCCCTACTGAACTTATCCATCACAGAGCCCAGAATGCTGAAAAGATGATTATCACTCCTAACCAGTGGCGGATCCCAATTTCATGGGGTTCAGTTGAACCCCCTGGACCCGTAAAAAAAATCTGGATTTTTTTTGTTTTTTTAAAAACCGAATTATATAATAAATACTATTCAAAATGGCATAATACAACAATGTGGTATGTAGCCAACGGGTAAGACTTTAAAGCTTTGTGCAAGAGATGAGGGTTCAATTTCCAGCTGGCCCCCTTTCCCCCCTCTTTTATTCCTGTTAATTTGCCTTTCTTTTTGTTAGTTTCTCTCTTAAATTTTTACTTGTTAAATGTACATAACCCATACTGTAACCTAAAATTTTTAATTATAAATTAATTTGTTTTGTTTTTTATATGTTCTTATTTACATCTAATTTAATATGTTTCACATCTAATCTGTTTTGTTAATTTTTGTTCTGATTTACACCTACTCTGTTTGTTTGTTTCATTATATATGTTAATTTGTTAATTATAAGTTTGTTTTATACTTTTATTCATGTTAATAGGTGAAAGTTACACTGCTGCATTGTTTTCTACCATCATGTTTTACAATGAATTTTTAATTTATTCATGTTAATACGTGAAATTCATGTTTTAATTTATTTATATTTTGACATTTAATTAAAGTTGTTGTATTGGAGTATTTAATTTTGGAAAAATTGTAAAAAATAAGTGACCTTTAATTGATCTTCTCAAAATAAGTCAACTTTTTTATTAACTCAAAATAAGTCAACTTATTACACATATCCGCTCAAATTAAGTTTTTTTTGTACAATTTAATGGTGGAGAAAGTTAACAATTTCAATGAAAAATCAAAGCAGTGCATTAATATGTTGTTCTTTATATAATTTTCCATTCAAAATGTTAATTTAATAAACAAATATTTACTGAAAAATCTTAATTTGAGAAGACATGTATACTAGCTAGGTTGATTTATTTTGAGTTAATCACAAGGTTGACTTAATTTGAGAAGAACGACCAAAGTTTGACTTTTTTTTACCGTTTTCCTTTAATTTTTATATTTTTATTGAAATTTAGACTTATGTAGTTGTGCACTTGTATATTGGTATAAATTTGAACAACCGATTTATATCCACTCATCCAAATATCCAACCTTTGGTTAAATTCGAACCCCCTCAATACAAATCCTAACATAAGAGGTGTTATCTAAAGTTGGGTCTACAAGATACTCATAATCTTCGTGGAAGAGTAAGCAGTACTCAGTAGAACACTCTCAAATGGTCCTTCTCACTCGGCATTATGTTAAATTTACGCATAAACTACTTTTTTTACAGATAATCTCACATGGCCTCACCTACAATTTTAACATAAAGATGTTAACCTTTGACAATTTCATTTACTTAAATATATTAGCAATCAGTCTTTATTGTAACTCTAATCAAAATTGCTAAGCGCACATGATCAGCTTCATTTAACTCATATACTTACTTTACTCCCTATCCTATTGAGCAATTCAATTGCCCATTAGATTCAGGATGACAGTCTACAACTTAAGACACTTCAAAGAATAAAATAACCAACCCTAATCCACCAAGACCCTTAAGAAAAGAAAATGAAACATGCAGAAAAAACAACTCACAGCGCCGAAAAGGCCAACATGGTTAATATCAATATCTAACTACAACCAATTCCAATGGAAATTTCCTTCCTTAACATATGCACCAAAAGAGCCAAGCTAAGTTAACAGTTATTCTAAAAAACTTGCTCAAACCCCATAGTTTCATCAATGATATCTAAAATACGGAGTAACACATAATAAGAGCAGATTAAATAAATCTGATAAAAGCAGTTGCACAATAAAAACACAATGTAAGTTTAGAGTTTAGACACAATTATTTAATTCAGAAGAAACTTCAGTGTCTTCGAACACATTTGACCACCATATATTGATCATTTGATCTTAAGGTCTTTTGCGGTCAATCTACATCAACAAGTCTTGATAAACAAATGTATGACACTTGATGAAAGTAATATGGATTTAATCTGTTACTAACCTTCATGCATGAATCCACTTGCACATTTAAAAGATTCTCAAAGCAACCATCTCAACTTTAAAAACAGTAATCAGGTAAAATTCATCATAAGCTAATAAAATCATAAATATGAAAAAATGTTGCGCATTAGACCCATATTGATAATTAGGATTTTCACCATTTAGTTGATCTAACTTTGATCATCAATTAACTCGGTGACCATCACAGCCTAATGATCAAGGTGTTACGATAAAAAAATAGGAAAAATTACTTTTAAAGATATGCAGTCCAATTCCAAAGGTATTAACTTTCAATTATGCCTGAACAGCAGGGCCGGCGCAGGGCCCCGGTTCGGCGGGGGCCCCAAGTTGCAACTGTTCGCGAATCCAACCTCCCATGGTGGCATATATGTTTTTGTTCTCTACTGTCCTAAATTTCCCTGTTAATTGAGTCTATTTTCAGATCTAGGATTTTGTTCGAAAAGTTTACAAGGGTAATTGGGGCTTTCTTACCAAGTTTTAAATCTTAAAACATTAGGGGTTTTATTTATCTGAATGAAAGAATGCTTTTACGAGTTTAATTTTGATTTTGGTTCATTTTTGCAATTTCAAGATGAAGCTTGAAGGTTTGATAATGGAGTTTGGTCGAAAGGTGATACTTACTCTGATGGAAAAGAAAAGGAGATAAAATGTTGATATTTTTTTTTAACTCAATTGTATTAAAATATGATTTTTTTTTTTTGTTTACTTTGTACAATATAAAACCTCATTAATTGAACTACTCTTGGGGGTAGCTACTTAGCGTATAGATTGTACTCCCTCGCTCCGTCCACTATTATTTGCTCCATTTTCCATTTGTGTCTGTCCAAATTTATTTGCTCCATTTATTTTTTTGGAAAAATTGCAAATATTAATCCGAAGTTTGGGCCATCTTCCGCTACTAATCCCAACTTTGATTTATTTCTGATTAATCCGATGTTTGTGGGTGGTCTTCCAATATTAATCCGTTGTTTGTGGTGGTCTTCCAATATTGATCCAACACTTTTAAATTTTGAAAGACCATCCACAAACTTTAGATTAATATTGGAAGACCACCAACAAACTTCGGATTAATCAGAAATAAATCAAACTTCGGATTAATAGTGGAAGATGGCCCAAACTTTGGATTAATATTTATAATTTTTCCTATTTTTTTCATCTTTAAAAAGACATTTGTGTCTTTATAATTACATTTTTTTTATTTTCCTATTACCACATTAAAAATATTTATACCCTCAAAAGTACTCATGTGATACACTAGAAGAGAAAAAAAACTATCATTCCTTAAAATTCACCCAAAAAGAGTTTGGAGCAAATAATAGTAGACAGAGGAGTAATTAGTATTCAGTATCATTGCCCCTCCATTTCCCAAACAAAAAAGTATTAGGTTACAGTTAAAATATTGGATTTTAGGGGCCCTCATTTTATGAATTCGAACAGGCCCCTAAAATTCTAGCCCCGGCCCTGCTAAACAGTACCAACTATGTGAAGGGAATATGTCCTCAATTCTAATGCAATTACTAGATATAATATGGATCACTATTCATTTAAGTGGACCGTCTTTACGTCTTGCTAGAGTATGTTAAAGACCTTTTGGGATTATAATGTATAAATACAAAACCTATTTAAACGGATCCTACAAGGTCACACATGATATTTGGGTCAGCACAATAAAACAAAAGCCCACTTTGGCTTTGTGTTTTTGGCCGACCAATATGAAGTAGTAGGGTTTTGTTATAACCTAATTAGTCCTATAAATAGGTGTAGTCATATGGGAAATATAGGTTTTTCTCATTATTTATTGCTTTCCCAAATAATGCATATTCACCGCAAAATAAAAGTAGAATCTTACAATTCTTCTTTCTTCTTTTTTTTATTTTAATTTAAATGCTTCACATGACCTAATAAAACCTATTTGTATTTTTAAAAAAAATCTGATGTGCGCCTTACCCCCAATAGGCGCGCCTTTCTAGCGCCTCCCCAAAAGGCGCAAAAAGGCGCGCCTTTCCAGCGCCACCCAGGGGTCCTTGTGCCTTGCCTAAAAAAAGCCCAAATACTAGTGCCTTGAGGCGCCTTGCGCCTAGGCGCGCCTTTTAAAACTAAGAGTAGAATAGTTCTTCCTTTTTCCAACTAGCATTGGTGGTGCGTTGATCCAAATTGGTGGACTAAGTAGAGGAATCACACTTGTGATTCTGGCTCGATTATACGGGAAATTCACGCTACAAAGGTTGTAATTTCTATTAATTATTTATTTGATTCATATTAATTATTATTAGTGATCCTGATGTTATAGATGCTAGGAAATTGTTTCCTGAAATTCCGCTAATCGCATCTATAAACCCCTACACTATGACATTTACTAGCAACAGGAGGTATTAGTAAATCTGTAACCTACTATTAAAGGTCAATGCGATGGCGTGTTAATGTCTTTGGTAATAAAAATCATAACAGCTATTACCAAAGATACTTGCATTAACCCTTAATAGCTACACCGTAGTTATGAATTGACTAATACCTTCAATTGCAAGTATAGCTATAGCTATAGTTGGTATTGTTCAGATATAATTGAAAATTCATCCTTTAGAATTGGACCGCCTATAGTTCATACTTTAAAAATAATTTTTCCTAAAACTATTCATTTTTTATTATGTTAAGGAAATAAAATAAAATAATTAGCCAATGAAGGCCTCGTCCTATATGGCTACAGGTTACTCGTATATGGGAAATTCCCAGTAAATTAATTTGGGATACAAACTTTGTATCTTAAATGGCATTTTTTAATTTTGTTGAAAATATATTATCAAAACACCCTATTTGGTTGATGCTCAGATACCTACCCCTAAAATTTGTCTAAATTACTTGGAAATTCCATTTTAGCTCAAATTGATATACCTTATGTTTACTTTTTTGCAGCACATGAATAGTATTTTTTGCCTGGTGGGGAGTGGTGTTTATCACTGGATTTATCATACAAGCACACAAAGACACTCAAATAGTATTGCCCAACAAAATAGTCGTACGTGAATGGACTGAGAATCTAAGGTAGGAACAAGAGAACCAAAATTCTAACCTGCTGAGAGCTGATATGCTGAAGAAGTTCCCGCCGATAAGCATATATAGGCAAACAAGCTTCAAGCCTTTGACACTCTCTCATCATCATATGATAAATCCTCGGCCAATTAACACCATTGTCGAATCGAAAAGGAAGAATCACACCTTTTTCTTGGTCTCCTACAACATAATTAAGTAAACATCGAACACCGGCCTTGAATTCCCGAATCCTATTAAAAATCAACTTCTTCTCATTCCTCAAACCCTCCTCCTTCTTCTTCAACTCCTGAAACACTCGTATAATCATGAATCTACGCTTTCTCATAACAGCTGTAATATCATCCAACTCCTTCTCCAAACTCGCCAAATTGTCCTCCCACTTCTTAACCACTTCGCAAGACTCCAAATCTCGAAACTTGGCACTAAACAACGGCCTCATCCTACCGTTAAGCTCGTCAATGTCGGAAGGAACGATGACATTCCGAATCAATATAGGAGCGAGTTGATGCTCACCGGAGAGTAAAGACTCCCAGAATTTAACAATCGCCTCGAGGGCGGACCTCCACTGAATGAAATACAAAAGAATCTCAAATGGTTTTGACCGGAGTTCGACTTTAAATGGTTGAAATTTACAGTATTTTGCCACCAAATCATGTACAAAAACAGAATTCGGAGAACTTTTAGAGACAGGACAAAGCTTGATGATGAAGTTAGGATTCTGATGATGACGGTGCGTCGGAGGATCCGGTGGCCTGAACCGTGGATAATCAGCCTCAAACCTAGGGTGCCTGCAGGAGTGCAACGGCATATTCGTCGGATTTCGGTGATTTACACGAGCCATTGTTGGTGGATGACACAAAAACCCTACAAATTTGGTGGGTGGGTTGAGGCGTTAGAGTGATTAGAGTAAAAGGTTGAAGAGAAAGTAATTTACTGAGGTAAAGAATGACGAAGAAAAACCTTTGGGCGTATTTGGAGGTTTAGCAGCACATTAGCATAATATGATTGGTTTTGGGTAGACCTGTAAAACAGGTGGGGTTGGTGTAAAATACTTGCGGGTTCAGGTTGTACGGAATTGGGTATTAGCGGGTTCGGGTTTGTATTTTTATAACCCAAATTCTTTGGGTTCGGGTTGACCAAGTGGGTTGGGAAGTTTTATAACGCTCATTAATTTTTCATATTCTAATGTAATATATGTACTAAAATGTAACTTAAGCATTCTAAAAAGTACAAATTATAAGAAATATCTTCACTAATAGTTAATTCATTGCAAAAAATTGATATTGTGGTCCAATAAAAATAACCTTTAATTAAAAGTTTTAATTGTAAGAAATGTGTTTTTGCTTACATTATCCTATAATATTATAAGTTTAATATATTTAATGATTTTCGAGTCGGGTCGGGTTGAAAGCAGGTATGGTCGGGTTAAGAGCGGGTTGTGTTTAACGGGTTCAAAATTGTGTTTTTATTTTTTTGTCAAAACCCACTATTTACGGGTCGGGTTTAGTGGGTTTATTAAGTCGGGTCGAAAATTGACAACTCTAGTCTTGGGTAATGATTATGTTTTTGATTTTTTTGTTACACTAGTAGAAAAAAAATTCTTTTGCTGCATATCAAATAATGCGGTTTTTTTATAAACCGTATCTTTTAAATACAAAAATCCCAAAAAAAATAAAAAAATTCAGAAGATGCGGTTTTATATACAACCGCATCATTTGAAATAAAAAAATAAAACTCCTTAGCAGCTCGTGTACCCTCTAAAAAAAATTAAAAACCTAAAACTTCAGTTTTCCCTCTCTTCCTCTGCTGCGCGATACTCTTCTCCATCTCCATTCCTCCACCATCAATTCCTCCAGCCGTCACCGTTGCTGCCGCCAGCGCCGCCGCTCGTGCTGCTCGATCTCTGTCTCTTCTCTTTGCTTCTGTCGAGCTACTCTGCTTTCTCTCTCGTTAGTTGCTGCGAACTTGCTCGCTGCTCGTCGATTGAACAGCTCTCTGCTTCAAGTCGTTGCTGCTTCTCTCCCCCATTGGAATTAAGGTATAATTTCAATCTTTAAGCTATAATTGCTGCAAACTTGCTCTCTCTCTGTTCGTTTATTTTAATCTGTTCGATTTTTTGTCATTCGGGTGGTGGGGTGCAAATGTGGCGGCTGGGTAAGGGGTGGCAGTGGTTGGGGTGGCGGTGGATGGGGTCAAGGCCAGGCGGGGCAGTGGCAGGGGTCAAGCTAGGTGGGTTATGGCTGATTGCAAGGGGTCTAATTGGGTGGCTTGTGTTTTTTTTTTTTATATAATTGTAATTTTTTTATTAATTAATTAATTTGTTTAAATTCTGTTTTGATGAGTTTTTATAATATGATTGATTGGTTTCTTAGCTCTGTTATTGTTGTAAATTATGCCCTATTTTTTTAGGTTTCAATTTGATGCACAAAGTAGATAGTTTTGTTAATGTGTTTGAAGATCTCATAGGATGTAGTTATATGCAAGCAATTTTTTTGTTGAAATAATGTGTTTAGTATGATGTCATCATTAATCGTATAGATTTGAGTAGTAAAGTTTAGTTTTTAAAGTAAGAGTTTCTGTAATAATAATTGTGTAAATAGCAAGTTTGTGCATAAAAAAATAAATACATTCACTAGTGGGATTAGATGTCCAAGGATGGATTAGGTTGGAGTGATAAGGACCCTTTGGACTACATCCATATTTAGCTTTTTTGTGTGATGTGTCTATATATATATATTTTACTGATTGATACAACATTAACATGTGTTTAGTTCGAGGTCATTTAATTTGCATGGGAAAAGATCGTAGTTGGATGTATGGTGGGTCTACCACATCAGATGAATTCTTGAATGGGTTGGCTGAATTTTCTAATTCAACCTTAGAAAACCAAGCTAAGGCCGGAGCTGATGGGTTTTATTGTCCCTGTGCCAAGTGTGACAATGTGGGTTGGGTCAATTTAATTTACATTGTTAGGGAGCATGTGATTCGCAACGGGTTTAGGCCTCAATACCAAGTGTGGGTGTGGCATGGTGAGGAGGGAGTTTATGAAGGGAACCGCACTTTGACTGATGGTCATGATGAGCAAGAATGCACGTTTCAAGTACATGAGGAAGATTGTAACATTGAGAATGAATTTAGTAATGATGATTGTGAAGATGATTGGAGCGATGACAAATCAAATGATGATGAAAGAGATTATCTTGAAGAGATGATGGAGGGGGTTGAGGATGATTTGGGAAAACATCCTTGTGTTTTCCAGTCTTTGAATGAGGCTTCTCAGAAGCCATTGTATCCTGGGTGCGAAAAGTTTACCAAACTTTCAGCTGTACTGACATTGTATAATATCAAGTTAAGGTTCGGCTTTAGTGACACTGGCTTCACTGCTTTATTGGAAGAACTAAGTGAAATGCTTCCCAAAGGTAACGAGCTTCCCAAGTCAAATTATTATGCCAAGAAACTGATTTGCCCCTTTGGCTTAGAATATAATAAGATTCATGCTTGTCCAAATAATTGTGTGCTGTTCCAAAATGAATATGAAAATTTGGACAAGTGTCCTAAGTGTGGGGAGTCGCGTTACAAGCGTCAAGGGGCAGGTGATAAGAAAGGCCCCCCTGCTAAGGTATTGTTGTGACGACCCGACTCGCTTAAATCGGCGCGGAAGAAACCGACGAGTCGAATAATCATAACTAACAACTCAAATACTTAAGAATCAAAACTAATACCTCAAATATTATCATTATAATTCCCAAAAGCACAAATACCCACAAGTTTGTACAATACTAAACCAAAAGTCAAACTACAAAGTCTAATATACGATAAACTCCAAACACATGTCAGAGTCCAAAACCACCGTATACAAGTCCATACTATAGTTCAAAACTATCCAAAATCAATAAATAACAAAAGTACAACCAAAATCATAAAATCGGCGCTCGCCCAACCCAAAGCTAAGCAAGAACCCCATCATCAGAATTACCTGAAAAACCAACAACAGTCCACCATCAGTGGCGAGTAACATAACTGACTCACCCTAATGGGAATGCACATGAACATAGCACAAATCAAATAACCAAATATGCGAACAACATCCAACAACAGACTTGACTCGATTATCTTATCCAAACTTATCTTTGGCGCAATCATTCATATACTAGACCGGACTACGCACGTACGAACGCATCTTACGCATTCGAACTTTCTACTATGTTAGGAAATGAGAATCTTACTCCCAAGTCCCGTGAAACCAATCTTACTGGAAATCCACATCCGAAGACAACATAGTAAGACTCCAACTATCCCAATACCGCGGATGGAATAGGGGCAACGTCTTAACCCAAAAACATAGAATCTTACTCTAAGTTTTAGGCGTCTAGCTACGAAATCAAGCTAAATCTTTAATTAATCTTTAAATCTTAACATCACTTAATTAATTTCAAGAATTGCCTTTGCGCCTTGATTCTCGAAAATAATCAGTTAAAACACGAAGTTATTCTCAAGAATTGCCTTTACGCCTTAATCTTGAGTCTAACCAACACTTAACCACTTTCTTAATCCATTCTTTAACTTTCTTTAACATTATATTTAACTTTCTTTAAAACCAACATTACTTTCTTTAACTTCCAAGACTCAACCAAGAACTTATCAAGACTCGTCAAGAACTCAACAAGAACTTAAAGAACTCAACCAAGACTCATAAAGAACTTATCCAAGATCCAAGAACTTCAATCAAGAACCCAATCAAGATTCAAGAACTTCAATCAAGAACTCATCCAACACATCCCATTCACACGCATATCATCAACATTAACCATGAATTACCAATTTTACTATTATCCAAAATTTCATCCAACTTAAACATAATCATCATGAAAATAAATCCAACATATTCAATCATGAAATAATCATATTCAATCATCAAAATCACCATTAAAACCACACAAAATCAGATTATAAATCATACTTAAAAACATGATCAAACTTCATTAAAAACCAATCCTATTCATTTAATCTATACTATGAAACATAGTATGCCAATCAAGTTGAGAAAGTATGTTACCTTATTGAAGATATACACACAAAAACAACACAAAAAGCTGCCCGGAAAACGAACCACACGAACACCCAACACGGCACACACGGCACGGCTTGGCTTCAACCACACGAACACGGGCACACCCACACGGCACCACTGCACGGCTGCTGCACCCAGTCACGGCTGCACCACCACGCACACACGGCCCTCTTTCACGAACACGAGCACCACCTCACGATCAACCCACACGAACAAGACACACGAACCAACCCGGAAAACCACCCAAACAAATGATCTTGATTGCAACAATTGGGTTTAGATTGTGTTTAGGATACTTAAAGATCAATAGACATTGAATCTTTAAGTTTAAGGTTAGAAAGGATGATGAACAATTGATGGGTTCAAGTAGCCAAAATAGGCGTGAGGCAAGGGGAGCAAATGGGAGGGAATTTGTGTTTAAACTTTGGATGGCGAAGGATGGCAAATTTAGCAAATGGATCCTCAAGCCTTACTAACCCTTCTATTTATAGAAGTGGTTTAAGGTGTGAACACAAGGAAAGTGGCAAATCCTTGCCATGCACTTGAAGAAACCGGCCAAGGCAAGAGAAATGGCCAAAAATGGGCTCTCGTGATTAATTGGGCTAATTTACAAAAGATACATGACTAATCATGCTTAAATCGATTTAGCCCAAAATATTAAATAATTAATTAGAAAATTAAATAATAAAATTCTAATTAATTAAATAATAATTAAAATAAATAATAATAACTGCAAATAAAATAATTCGAATTAAATCGGAATTATTCACATAAAATAAAATAAATAGTTCAAAAAAATAAATTTGAACTATACATAACACCACATAAATACACATAAGTCATGGCAGAAATATCATGAAAATCAGGGTCGTTACAATTGTGGTATCTTTCTATAATACCGAGATTAAAGCGTATGTTTTCATTAAAAAAAGATGCTAAGAATTTGAGATGGCATGCTGATGGAAGGAAAAAAGATGGTTTGCTCAAGCATCCCGCTGACTCTCCCGAGTGGAAGAACATCGATAGGCTGCATAAGACATTTGCGAGTGATGATCGAAATTTGAGGCTTGGATTGTGTACAGATGGGATGAATCCATTCAGAAGTCTTAGTAGTAAGCATAGTACATGGCCAGTGCTTCTTACGATATACAATTTTCCTCCATGTTTGTGTATGAAACGCAAGTACATCATGCTGTCTCTTCTTATATCTGGGCCCAGACAGCCGGGAAATGACATATGTGTTTACCTTCAACCCCTTGTTGATGATTTGATAAAGTTATGGGATGAGGGGGTTAGAGTGTTCGATGCATATAAGAATGAGATGTTTACATTACGGGCGATGCTTTTCTGTACCATCAACGACTTTCCAGCTTATGGCAACTTATCAGGGTACAAAACCAAAGGTAAGAAAGCATGTCCGATTTGTATGGATGATATGAGTGAGGTGTATATTAAAGAGTGGAGTAAACATGTTTACATGCCTCATCGAAGATACCTCCCCCCCAATCACCCTTTCCGAAAGAAGAAGAAGGCATTTGATGGTTGTGTTGAAGATCGTCGAATGCGGGCACCATTGACAGGTAGTGAGGTCTATGACCAGGTTAAAGATGTTGATACGAACTTTGGTAAAGGGGAGAATGTCATTCATAATAAAAATGAAGAGAAATTAAGACCTTGGAAAAAGAAGTCTATTTTTTGGAAACTTCCTTATTGGAAAGATCTACAAGTGAGACATTGTCTGGATGTTATGCACATAGAGAAAAACGTGTGCGATTCGCTTCTTGGGACACTTATGAACATTCCAAACAAGACAAAGGATGAAAAAAGGACGAGAAATTATCTGAAGAGAATCTGGCTTCGTCAAGAACTTTGGCCTCAGGAAAGGGTTCTAAAAAGAAAAAGAAAGGAATGCATTAAATCTGAGGGCATCGAGTCTGAGGGAAAAGGGGCAAAAAAGGGCAAGACCAAACTGAAGGGTAAGGGTAAAGGTAAGGGAACGAGAAAGGGGAAAACAAAAGCTAAGGTTGAAGAAAAAGCTAAGAATGGTAGTTTTTTGCCACCAGCTTGCTACACAATGTCAAGACAAGAAAAGCGAGCATTTTTTGAGTGTCTGTACCACATTAAGGTTCCAACTGGATATTGCTCAAATATGAAGAGATTTGTTTCCTTAAGTGGTGACTTGGCATTAGGAAGCATGAAATCCCATGATTGTCATGTTATGATGCAAGTTTTCATATCCATTGCGATACGTTCGATATTGCCAAAGCATGTGAGAGTAGCTATCACTGAATTGTGCTCATTTTTCAACATAATATGCAGCAAAGTGCTTGACCCCGACAAACTTGATATTCTTCAGGCCGATGTGGTTAAGACCTTGTGTAAGTTTGAAATGTTTTTTCCACCTAGCTTCTTTGATATAATGCCTCATCTTGTTGTCCATCTAGTTCGTGAAATAAAGTTGTGTGGTCCCGTTTTTTTGAGGTGGTGTTACCCTTTTGAGAGAGGAATGCATAGCTTACAAGGTAAAGTCAGGAATCTGGCACAACCTAAAGGTAGTATGATTCAAGGAACAGTGACTGAGGAAGTTGGTAACTTCATAGCAGAGTATTTACGTACGGCCGAGCCTATTGGACTGCCAACCTCTCGACATGACAGGAGACTTGAAGGCAAGGGGACATCTGGGTCAAAATTGATCACACCTTCTAGGGATAGATTATTAAAGGCTCACTTGTTTGTGTTACATCATGTTATTGAAGTTCACCCATACTTGGATGAGCATATGAATGAGTTACGTTCTCAATATCCTAGAAAGGGAAGTGATGCATTGATGCAGTTGCATAAAAAGACATTTGTTGATTGATTTCATAACCGGATAATGAATGGACTTGATGATATTATATCATCCACCATTAAGTGGCTAGCGTATGGTCCTCGTGAAGGTGCCAACACCTATGATGGTTATGATGTGAATGGATACACTTTTTGGACCGAGAGTCATGATAATAGGTCATCGTCAGTGCAAAATAGTGGTGTCTCTGTATTAGCTTCATCTACAATGTACGCTACTGAGAAAGATTTCTACTATGGGCGAATTCAAGAAATTTGGGAGCTTGACTATTGTGATTTCAAGGTTGGCCTTTTTGGCTGCAAGTGGGTTGAGAACAATCGACGTTGCATAAAAAAGGACGAAACATGTGGCTTTACTTTGGTTGACATGGGTCGTATGCGTGAGGGTGAAGAGCCATTCATTCTAGCAACCCAAGTTAAGCAAGTTTTCTATGTTACCGACCCTGCTAATAAGAAATGGTCCATTGTATTACAAGGCAAAAGGAGTATTCTTGGAATTGGCGATGTTGACAATGAGGAAGAGTATGATGCATTTGAGGATGTCCCGGCTTTCACATGCCCTTCCACCATTGTAGCTAATGATGGTGATGAGGATATAAGTTATATGCGTGTAGATCACATGGAAGGCATAGTGGAATAGTATGGAGGTATATACTTTTTTAGATCATATGTATGCATCTCTTTTTTAATATTATAATGTTATTATAGATTATGTGTTGTTATTATGATATGTTGTTGTTATTGTTATTATTAATTATTCATGTATTTTGGTTTGTTTTATAAATTCACAGGCACTATTGCACCATGGGTGATAACGAGGATATGCCTTCTACTAGTAGTGGAAGCGGCAGTTATTCATCCAACTCTGATGATCCTTTGTATGACGATGGAAAGGAGCCCGATCAAGGAGAGCCCGAAGAAATTGCTATGGAACAATTTTATTGTAAGGTGGACGAATTAGAAAAGATATCCAATGAAGCTCCCCCAATTCAAAATGATGTTACAGAAGAGGTTGGTGATAAAGCCAAACAAATTAGTAGGCCACGCAAGAAGAGGGGCCCGAAGAATCCAAAAGGAAGGGGTCCAACAAAGGGTCTTAATGTCAAAGAACCCATGTACCTTGAGTATGATAAGCGTGGTCAGCCGTGTGGTAAGTGGCGGAGAATGTATGGGAAACATGTTGGTCTTGCCATGCGCAAATTGAACATTGCGATGACATGGGATGAGGTTCCCGATGGATTGAAGAGAAGTATGTGGGAAGATACAATGGTAAGTAAAAATAAAATATGTTTTGAATCAATTACAATTTAATTTACTTTCTAATATTCTATTTTTTCCCTTTATGTTATAGAATCTGTTTCACATCGAAGAAAATGAGGCAAAGAAGAAAGTCTTTCTCTCCGGTGTTGCTCAAAGATTTCGAGATTTTAAGGGTAAGTTGGTGAGCGGGTGGATCACTTTATCAAGACCAAGAACTGCAAAAAAGAAGCGGGGAGAAAGAGAGGGGAATGTAACAGAAGATTCTGTCGAACCACCCAAAAAGATGCCATATGAAATTTGGCATCACATAACCAAAGAAGCTTGGGATGCGTTTAAGTCAAGGAGAGAAGCTGATAAACAACTTGTAAGCTTCTTAGTTTACAATTCAAATGCAATTCAAATACAATTATTATTTGTTTATATTTTATATTTTGTAGGAAATATCTAAGAAAGCGTCCGAGAATGCGAAAAAGAGAAAGTTTTACCAACATTTGGGACCAAAAACCTTCGAGGAAAAGAGAAGACAATGGAAGGAAGATGGTCTTTACCCAAGTTCTACAAATGATGATCGTGCCTGCGATTGGTGGTGCTCATTACATGAGAAGGATGAACACGACAATTGGGTGATTGTCGATCATGAGACAAAGAAAGTAGCTGATGCTGTTGTATGTGTTAAGGATGTCCAGTTTAATAAGTATATACTATCCTTCTAATATGCAAATCCTAATATTTATCATATTTATCATTTTTTATAAACTAGATTGGATGGAAGAAAACAGAAGTTGTTGGTGAATTTTCTCCTGAGGCTGAAAAAGATGCTCTTTACATGGTCCTTGGAAAAGATCATTATGGACGTGTTAAGGGTCATGGAGGGGTACGAGTCGGTTTGAAAAAAATCTTTCAAGCGGACTACTCGAGATCCAAATCAGCATCTAATGGTCAAAGAACATCAGATATTGATGCAATCAAAGCGGAGTTGAGGAAAGAGCTAAGACAGGGGATGAGACAAGAGATGCACGAATTTTTCAAGGAAGTATGAATAACGGGTGCAAAATTCAACGAGAATGAACCCTTTGAACAAAGGAAGAAGCGTGCAGCCTCAGATCCATCAGTAGAATCTGCATTAGATGGGGCGTCTCCTCCCTTGATGCCCGTGTTAGAGGTTTGTTTTGAATTGCATAACATTTTATGTTACTATTAATGAGTTCACAATAATTTCAATGATAATTTATGTTGTTATTGATTATGTGGTTTTAGGAAGAGACTCCTTTCCAACTTCTCCTTCCAAAGGTAAACGAGAATGATGAGGATTTAATGATGGTCGCCGATGGTCATGCACAGCCACGATCTGAGCATGCGAAGATCCACTTTAAGGAGTTATCATCGGCTTTTTTCCGGGTTAGCGTAGATGATATTAGGGATGGCTGCAAAGATCTTGAGCTTCCGATTCCAAGAGAAGATGTGAGTCTTTATACTTTGAGTGATGCACGTGGAAGTTTTGTTGCATGGCCATGTATTTGGGTGCGATTTTTCGATGAGGTAAAAACTTGTGTTATTTTATAATTCAAAATTTCCATATTTGCTTCATTCAAAATTAATTTTAAACTTTCTTGTTAGATAATAAAAAAAACTGAAGAAGAAGACTCCAAGTATGGATAAACATCAGGGTAAGAAGGAGGTAGACAAGAAACAGAAGATAGTGATGGAGAATGAAGCAAATGTCGAACCCCAAAGTAAAGAGCTTCAATCAGGGGAGCTGGATATTAGAATTCAAGCAAAGAGTGGTTGTACATCCTCAAGTACTCTTCTTGATCAGAATGAAGTTGGCTCCTTAACTAAGCAATGCTCCTGGTTGAACACATGCTCACAGAAGATGGTGGATGGTCACACATTCCAGATTTTTTTGGACAAGGACCAGTTTCACTATGCTGAAGATTCCATCGCGTACATAACAAAAGATGATGTCCTTGAATTTCTATCCGGAAATATGTTGAATATTTCATTTATTCAACTATTCATGTGGTTCGTTCAACATACTTGCTCATTTTGCTTTTATATGTTATGTTTCTAATTATCTACAATTGTAATTGGGTTGACTTTATTTGAAAATTGTTCTTGTAGTGCTCTTTATGAGGAATTGCATGATTCTGATTCTTTGTAAAGAATCGGTTGGCTTTGTCCACAAGAGATACGTGGTGCAAAGTGTTTAGATGATTCAAGTGATGTGAAATACTACCTCGAGCAAAGTATCCAACAGTGTCGTAGTGCAGGAAAAGTCATTATTATTGATCCTTATCATCAAGAGTTAGTTATCTTTCTAGAAAACACTTTTAATTGTGTTACATTAAATTAATGCTTATTTTTACTTTTAAATATATGATTGATTGGTTTCAGTACACATTGGATGCTGGTTGTGATATCAACAACAACAAACACTGTGTATCAATTCGATTCTGCTCGTGTTGAACCCCCGCGGATGTTGTTATTGAAGTCTTGCTTGAACAAGTAATTTTGTGTTATGATTAACGCATGCAAATTAGTTTGCATTCTTGATCTATTTGGTTATCGGCTTTTATGTATTTGTTTTTTTTATAATTTTTAAACCATTGGATTAATGCAGTGTTTTAATGAAACTTTCTGGTGCTGCTCTTCGAAGAGATTCAATCCCTAAATGGAAGTCGATGAAGGTAATTTATAATTTTGTAACTCGTGTTGTTTATTGTTCACAAGATCGATATAGTTATTTAATTTTCTTCTAAAAATATACATCATTTTGTGTGGATACTATGTCATTTCAGTGTGCACACCAACAAGGTGCTGTTGAATGTGGATACTATGTCATGCGCTATATTTATGATATAGTTTTGTCTTCCGTTGAAGACAAAGATCTGGAAACGGTATGTGTTTCTCTTTTTAACTTTCAATTGTTTTTTTTGGTATGTATTGACATGGACGTAAACACTAGAACACCAAAAATGACATGTTTCGCTCGTTTTTGTTATAAAACGCTATAACTTTGTCCAAATTCATGCATAATAAGTCATATAAAGTTTACATGAATGTTATATGACATGAATGATACTTAAAAATAGAAATTAGGTTGATTGGTGAGAAGATGGGAACGAAAACAACCAAAACGAGCAAAAACTGGCCTATTTGGCTTGTTTTTTTGTTCCAAAAGCCTCTAACCTTTCCAAAAACATGCAAATAAGTTATCTAATGTTTACATGAATGTTATGAGTTGTTAATGAACCTTAAAAACATGAACTAGGTTGATCGATGCCAAGATGAGAACTATAACACCAAAAACGACCCAAAAATGACCTATTTAGCTCGTTTTTGTTCTAAAACGCTATAACTTTGTCCAAAATCATGCAAATAAGTCATATAAAGAACACATGAATATTATATGACATGAATGACACTTAAAAATAGAAATTAGGTTGATTGGTGAGAAGATGGGAACGAAAACTACCAAAACGAGCAAAAACTGGCCTATTTGGTTTGTTTTTTGTTCCAAAAGCCTCTAACCTTTCCAAACACATCCAAATAAGTTGTCTAATGTTTACATAAATGTTATGAGTTGTGAATGAAGCTTAAAAACATGAACTAGGTTGATCGATCCCAAGATGGGAAACATAACACCAAAAACGACCCAAAAATGACCTATTTGGCTCGTTTTTGTTCTAAAACGCTATAACTTTATCCAAAATCATGCAAATAAGTCATATATAGTTTTCAT
The DNA here is from genome assembly GCA_951394345.1 of Salicornia ramosissima. Lineage (NCBI taxonomy): Eukaryota > Viridiplantae > Streptophyta > Magnoliopsida > Caryophyllales > Amaranthaceae > Salicornia > Salicornia ramosissima. The sequence goes on from OX596238.1 coordinate 40,088,389, forward strand.
GAATGTTATAAGACTTGAATGATGCGGTTTAAATTTATTATTTTAAAAAAATATTTGAAAAAGATGTGGTTTTCATAGTTTTTCAATGTTCTAATTAAATCAAAAGATGGGGTTTTTTCTGTTAAAAGATGCGGTTGTAAATTTGCTAATTTTTTTTCTAAATTAAAAACTGCGGTTTTTCAAAAAACCGCATCTTTTAGAGTGCAGAACATGCGGTTGAAAAATCGCAGCATTTAGAAACTTTTCAAATGATACGCCTATAAATGCTGCGGTTGAAAACCGCCGCATTTACGATAAAAAAAACCGCAACACTTAAATTATTTTCTACTAGTGTTAGATGCAAACTTTTTAAAAAAATATGTGGGTTAATTTTAAAAATTATGCCCCTCAATTTAGGGTTTTTAATTAACAATATTCACTCCATTAATGTATCGTTAATAGATCCGTTAAAATTAGTTGTATTTCAAGGGAGAGAAATTTTCCCTCAAAAAATCTAAGGGTTTTAACTAATTTTCACTATTTATAAATGATACATTGCCCTAAAATAATACCTCAAAAATTTAGGTTTAGAAGTTTGAAAAAGTAAGGGCACAACTTAGAATAACAAGAAAATCCAGGGCATAACTTAGAAAAATCGAAAATATTTTGATATTAAACCTTCCAAAGAAAATTGGCAATTTACAATTTTAAACTAAAAAATATTTGTGGCATGAACCTAGTATTCATTTTTCAACTTTGAATCCGTGTAAAACAACATTTTAAATTCAAATTGGGAGGCTAATTTTAAACCCTAACTATGTTAATTTTAAACCCCTAACTAACTTAATTTTAACTGCTAGATAATATAATTTTGAGCTCTCTTACTCACTCACTCATTGTACTCCCTCCGTTTTATAAAAATGACAACAATGTCATTTTCACGTATTTTGAGGAAACGATTTAAGGGTGTAAACGAATGAATTAATCAAAATGGTTTTAACACAAATAAGAATATGAATATAAGTTATTAATATCAAAAAAATTCTAATTAATTGAATCATTTACACCCTCAAATCGTTTCCTTAAAATGCGTGCAAAAACAATCGTTGCCATTTTTATGAAACGGAGGGAGTAACATTCCTTGGAGAAAGGGTACCTGTTTACTTCAGGTTATATTCAGTTCAATTCAGTTCAACTCTATTCAGCTAATATAAATGAGCCCTTACACCTTATGTAAGTGGTCCCAAGTTACACAAAAGATTTGATACATCCTCATTGGCTATCAAGATTAGGCTCCACTTTTTTTCAATTCAAATTCCAGATTTCAATTTCAAAATTTAAATAACATTTGAATTTTGAAATTCAAATGTTTTTATTTTACCTTTTTTATAATTAATATTTTTAATTGCTTCATTAATTTTTACTCCCTCTGTTCCTAAAAGATTGCCCCATTTACTTTTTCTCATCTCCTGAAACACATCTTTAAATGAAAATATATTGAGATACGTATAATAAAAAATTATAATCATTACATATTAAAAAAGTACACATTGAGCCGAATCAAACGAGATCCCATTTGACTATATTTTTCCTTACATGTATAAAATTATAGAGAGTTAAAGTTAACAAATGAGCAGTACCAAAAGTCAAAATGAGGCAATATTTAAGGGACAGAGGGAGTAATAAATTATTGCTACTATCAATTGCGATGCCGCCATCAACCATCGGGCCTCCAACACCAACCCCGTGGCTCCGTCACTAAGGTGAGCCGCTACCACCGCCAACCATCCACCACTTACCATATTCTTCTTCATCGGGGCTCCAACACCAACCGTCAACAACCGTGGCTCCGTCAGCAAGATGGGGCGCTACCACTGCCATCCATCCACCACTTAACATCTTCTTCTGGGCAAGTTTTAATCTTAGCCGATTAACCCCTCCATCCATCCACCATTTACCATCTTCTTTTGGGAAGTTTTAATTTGCCTGCCCCTGGTCAGCAATTTGCTCAATTCCAAGCAAGTTTTTTTCCTGGGGGAGAGGATGATGATGAACAGAGAATATAGTCTATGAAGATGATGATGGAAGGTGAAGGGGCTTGAAAAAACCTGTTGGTCGTGGTTGAAAATTGTACAGTAAAAGAAACTCTAAGTTGTTTATTTCCCCAACTAAAAACCAACAATGAAAGTGATCCTATTTTTTAATATTACATCCTATTTTGAAAAAACATGCATGTTCCTTAAAAAAAAAAAATACAATAAAACAATAAAATTATAAAGTTATCAAACAGACTCATTGTTCAACTAAATTGAATAGAACCAACGAAGTTGAACTTCATAGACTAACTCATTGTTAAACATAATTGAAAAGAACCGTTATCAAACAAAATTAACCTGAACCTAATTGAATTAATTCAGAAATGTTGTAAATCAAATATGAACTCAATTGAACTGATCCATTATTCAAATGAAATGAACCGAATAGTTAGCAAAAAAAAAATAAAATTTAAACTTAACTGAACTGATTCATTGTTCCACTAAATTGAATAGCACCATTATCAAACAAAATTGAACTTCATAGCACTGGCTCATTGTTAAACAAAAATTGAAAAGAGCCATTGTCAAACAAAATTATCCTAAACTTAATTGAATTGATTCGATGTTGAACTGAATTAAATAGAAATTTTCTAAAACAAATATAGAATGAATTGAATTAAAAAAAGTCGTTAGCAAACAAATTATTAATTTTTTTCCGAATTTTTTTTCCAATATAATCCACAATAATTAACAAGGGCAAACCTAGGAATTTCAAGTAGGTGAAACACTAACTTTTCGAATACAAGAAAATAAAAATATATTTATCAAGAATTAAAAGTTTATAACCAAAAAATTAATTTAAAATCATTATTACAATTTCTTTATAAGGATCATTTATTTTTTACAAGGATCATATTGTTCACATGCGGTATTTCAATTGTAATCATGGTAAGGATATTTTATATAAAAATTAAATTACAAAATAAATAGTACGTATTTCGTATTTGAATTAGGAAGGTAACCACACTACATAACTTGTTTCTCTACCACATAACAATATCAAAGATTAAATAATAAATTCTATTATAAAACCATAGGACCATTTTGTTGGGTTTACGGTCATTAGTATCCTATGTTGTATTTTAATTGAGATATATACACAAGGAGATTTTGAAGGTATATATGCCACAAAATATTGGAACAATTGATAGTGGTGGATAATTTGAGGATCATTTATTTTTTATAAGGATCATATTGTTCACATGTAGAACTTTGATTGTGATCATGGAAAGGAGATTTAATTTCAAAAATTAAATTAAAGAAAAAAAAATAGTATTTCGTATTTGAATTAGGAAGGTAACCACATTACATAGCATGTTACACCACTAATCAACAATAACAAAGATTGAATAATAAATTCTAATATAAAAATCATTGCATACGACCATTTTGCTGGGTTTACTGTCATTAGTAGCGTACATGGTATTTTAATTGATATCAAGAAAGTAAAATAAAAATTAATATACCAAGTACAATCTATTAATTTATATATACACAAGGAGAATTTGAAGGCATCTATGCCACAAACCATTGGATCTTATCTCAAATTTAATTGATCAACATAATAGAATAAACAATTGATCGTGGTAGAAAATTTGAGGATCATTTATTTCTTTATAAGGATCATATTGTTCACATGTGCTATTTTAATTATGATCATGGGAAAGATGTTTAATTTCAAAAATTAAATTGAAAAACAAAATAATATTTCGTATTTGAATTAGGAAGGTAACCACATTACATAGTTTGTTGTACCACTAAACAACAATATCAAAGATTTAATAATAAACTCTATTATAAAAATCATAGGACCATTTTGTTGGGTTTACCAGTCATTAGTATCGTATGTTTTATTTTAATTGAGATTAATTGAAAAAACGGAAAGCAAAATAAAATTTGGATCTTATCTCTAATTTAATTGAACAACATATTAGAATGAACAATAGGTTGTGGTGGATATGTTGCGATCATTTCAATTTTATAAGGATCATATTGTTCACATGTGTTATTTTAATGATTTATAATTTCAATAATTAAATTGAAATAGGTACAACATAAGTTTTGATAAATGGTAAATGTCATTTTGAGTGCATCCATGCTACAAAATATTGTAACGAGCATGACTTAAACCCATTACAAAAAGTATACTTATTGTAACGGGCATGACTTAGGCCCGTTACAAAAAGTGGGTTATATATATCTCTATTATATAAGTCAAGGGGGAGCCATGGTGTCCCCCTCGAAAAGTCCATCTTACCCCTCAAGACTTTCTAACATCTTAATTTGTATCATTCCTAATTATTAAGGAAAGTTATGACAATATTTGGACGTTTTAAAATGAAAATATTACAAAATATAAAATTCGAAAAAATAAAACAATATACCAAAATTCATATTTTTAAATTCTCTATAAATAGACATCCATATTGATATTGTTCATCAAATAAAAATTTTACATTTTGATTATCGTATATCAGAAAATTGGTAGCCAATAGAATATGATAAATAAAACTTTTTTTTTCATTGTTGTGGAATGATCGAATGAAAAGGGAAAAGTTTGTTTTTGATTATGTGAATGAGTGTGAATTTCACAGATTTTTTAATTTTCGAACAAATAACCTTTATTTTTTAGTTTGTTTAGACAGATTAATATATGTATTTAAAATACCATCGCACGCAAAGCGTGCATAGAAGGCTAGTATATATATATGCCAAGGGGGGAGCTATGGTGTTCCCCCTGGAAATGTCTACAATACCCCTTAGAATTTTCTAAAAACACAAGCTTCATAATTAAGGAAAGTTCGTAAATTTTTTTTATTTTTTAAAATAAAAATAATACAAATTACATAGTTAAAAAAAATAAAATAAAAATATGTTAATTCATGTTTTTTAATTCTCGACAAATAGATACCCATATTGATATATTTTTTTACATAAAAATTTTACCTTTTGATTATAGTGGAAATTTGGTAGGAGGGAAAATATAGTGGATTAATGTTTTCTTCATTGCATATTTTGGTATGAAAGAAATTCGATTCGTATATTTTTTTTTCCTATTTTTAGACTATCACAAAATAAATGAGATTTCAGGTTCAAACCATATGTGTTTGTTGTTTATTTTACAACTCCATAATAGCTATATATATATTTTACCTTTCAATTATCGTAGAAATTTGATAGCAAATAGAATATACTAAATAAAAATCTTTTCTTTTGTTCATTATTGTGGGATGACTTAATGAAAATGAAAAAGTCTATTATGATTATGTGAATTAGTGTGAATTTGAAAATATTTCAATTTTTCTAACAAACAACATTCCTTTTTGTTTGTTTAGACAACTTAAAAGTTATATTTAAAATATCTTCGCACGCAAAACACGCATATGAGGCTAGTATATATATAGAAGTAGGCTCATGTGAGAAATGTAGTTTTGGTGAGAAGGGTGAAAAACAATCACAACCCTTTGATTAACAAATGAATGACTAAGATTAAATTTGATATTCCCTCTTTACTCCTTATATAGTTTAGAATTAATGTATTTTACTCAATGTTTTTATAGTGTATAGTGAATGTACCTATAATTGATAGTCAATGTGTCTCTAGGTCATAGTTGATGTATATATCTCTTTTCACATTTCTCATGATAAGAAATTTCTTACCGGAACTCAACCCTATATATATATTTGTTGTAACACACCCTTGCCCCAAGGAATTATAAATTAATGAAAACTACATATCAGCATTTGTGTTACTTGAATAATGTGCAAGGAAATATGTATATTGAATTCTATATATGAAGATATCAATTGGGAAAAATTAAATACACAATGCTCAATTTTTTGACGAGCAAAGTCTTTACAAAAGTCAAGATAAAACTCGTCAAGTCCTCCCTTGTGCACATCCGACATTTCTGCATAAACTTTCCTTGTCTTGACTCTTAAGCACATACTCCTCCCTCAGTTTTATGGTACAGAGCAGCAACTCCAAGGCTTGCATCCACAATTAATCTCTTGATATCACCCTGCTCACTTTGTATGATTTCCTATAACTTTCTATTGAGCCTTTTCAAGCCTATTCCATGTTACTGCTATCACTTTCAAAATTCAAAGCTGTGAATGAACATTAATGGCCGAGGATAATAGATCAATCACCCCTGCAAAAACATTAAATATAAAGAGAGGGAGAAGATTAACAGTTATATATTATGGAGGAGCCAGCCACTACAAGAGTCTACAACGACAAGAGAACTGGGTTAAAATGGATTTTAGACACATGAATGATGAGCTATGGAAAAACAGTACAAGTTCAGAACTCAAATATTGAATAGGTGAAGCTTTTGGATATAATGCACACTTTAAATGCTATAAAACATAAAAATCAAAACTAGACCTCATGTCAGCTCTAAACAAATATATAAATATAAAGAATTTTTTTTTTTTTCACGCATTTTAACGAAGCGATTTAAGGGTGTAAACGAATAAATTGATCAAATTTTTTTTAAGATTAGTAATTTATTATGATCTCAATCTTACTTGTATTAAAACCATTTTGAATAATCTGTTCGTTTACACCCTTAAATTGCTTCCTTGAAATGCGTGAAAAATAACTTGTTGCCAGAATTATGTTACGGATATATGAAAACAAAAGGCAAAAGTTATAACTCACCACTTCAAGAGTCAAACACTTAAATTGGCCACAATATATAGCACATGTTGGCTTTCAAGAAGAATTTCCATTCCCAACAAAATTTGATAAAACCTGTCAAATGTGTTTCTCTGTTTCAAACTCTAACTTATCCCCACATTATCCTAAACTAGAAATTGAAAGGAATAAATATATAATACCAAAGCTCATTGAAGGCGCTATTGATCTCACATAGACTTCACCTGGCCTTTTTTCCAATACATTATCCAACTGCTTGAATACCCTCAAATTAATACGTGTTAACCACAGCATGCATTGTAAACTAAAACAAACATAAAATAAAATCCATCCCCTTTAACTTTGTAAGACACTTCCTCAGAAATCAAAGCACCAAACACGATGCTCAACAGCCTACCACTGCCCCTTAGCGCAACCCCCTGCCCTAAACAACAGCCTGAGATAGCCCTGCAACCAGCACCAATCAACACCTTCCAAGAGCGCCAAACAGATTACGAGCAATTGTTCGCTCACATCAGTGTTGTAGTAAGTGGCGAAGCAGCAATTGGAAGACAATAAGCGTCAGTGCTCCGTGGTTGCTCGTGTTAGTATTGGGTGTATATATACCTTCAAAAGTGAATTTTTTTGATGATTTTTGAGATTTGTTTTAAAAATGCTCCAAATTTTTCATGATTACACTAACATTCACACAATCGTAACATTTTGCAAAAAAATAAAAATAAAAATAAATAAATAAATAAATTTAACAATTAACAAAACAAACATATACCAAGTATAACATATAATTAAAAAAATAAATTAACATATAATAAACAAAAGAAAACCCCCAAAAATAGAAACTATCAAACAAAACTTTGTAACAGGAAGTCTGGAATTTTTTTAAAAAAAAACATATAAATGACAAATTAACATACAACAATTACAACAATTTAAAATTCTCAATTTCTCAAAGCTCTTCATCAAAACAAACAAAACAGTAAAACACTTTAAGACTGAAACAAATTAACACATAAATATGTAATTAACAAAACAAATTAACACTTTAGTTTTTATTAGAGAAATTAACACTATAAGACTTTCACAAAGAGTAAAAAAAACGTCACTTACCTTGCTGTTGGGATGGGGAGTGGGTCAGTGGGGATGACGATCGACGGCTCCCCGCTTCGGCACTCACGGCAGGATGGCAGTCGGCAGGCAGGGAAATGCGGGATGTTGGACCTTACGTTAGAAGTAGGGGTGTAGAAACGGTCAAACGGTCGGAAACTGGCCAGTCAAAACAGGTTCAGTAAAAAACAGGTCATATGTGCTCTTTCGGTATCGATCGGTAACGGTCGGACTTATTCGGTATCCGGTCAAATTCGATATTTTCCTAAACAGGTGTCGGTCGGTTTCGGTCCGGTACTTATCGGTCCGGTCGTTGTCGGTAACAGGTCACATTCGGTCGGTTAAAAACGGTTTTTTACAGATCGTAACCGGTATACGAGTTATAATCGATCAGTCAAAATTGGTATGCGGATTGTAATCGGTCGGTCAAAATCAGTATGCGGGTCATAATCGGTTGGTCAAAATCAGCATGCGGGTCATAATCGGTCGATCAAGGTCAAATGTAGGACGTAACCTATTAGTCTTAAACGATCGAACACAAATCACAATACAATTAGTCAATTCAAAACTCCAGATCGGATTTTGATATTTCGGGTTAGTTGGCTCAGAATATCTGGCTTAGAATCTTGGGATAGAAAACTATGCCCACCCCTGAATTATGAGAATAACAACGAATTTAATAAGTGACTAATATAAATATTATATATGGACATCAAAGAATAATCTCGATGAACCATATCAATTTATGATGAGTGTGATGGCTACGATTATAATAAAAATATATATCATTAGAATATCAATGGCTATGAGGATGAGATTTATCGTTGTCAACTTGTCATCATCATCATAAAAGCAATACTATGTATATGGTAATAATAGTAATAATGATATGATGGTGAGTCAATGACATAAATAATCAATTGATTAATCATAATAATGATGGATGGTAATAACAACGATGATCATAATCATGGTGGATGATGCATGGTGAATTGGTGTTGATCACGATGTTGGCCAACATGAAGGATGTTGATTGATGATGGTGATGAATTATGATGGCATCAATTATGTATGGTGATGATAACATTGATGATGGATGATAATAAGTCATGATAATGATCATGGGTGATGATGTATATGAATGGTGATGAATATTGATGATGGATGCATATGATGACAACGATGATGTATGCTGATGCATGATGACGATGATGGATGTTGATGATCAATATGATAGATGGTCATGAATGATGATGGTGATGACGACATGGATGATGGTGATGGATTATGACGCTAATAATAAATGGTTATGATGAGCTTATGATGACGATTAAGATGATGATGGATGATAATGAATTGACGATAACAAAGATGATAAAAATATTGATAACAATTAGCAACAACAACGAATTGATAATGATACTCATGATAACGATAATGATACTCATCAATCATGTAAATAAGTTTTGTAAGTTCAATGTATACTCAAGAAGGGGGGCTGAATTGAGTATGTCACAACAAAAAAATAAGCTTCGACCGACCGCCTTTTACCGACCGTTAACGGTCAATATTTAAACTTACCGACCGTCTTCGGCCAGCAAAAGGCGGTCGGTGTATAATTAGTCGGAAAAAGTTTTTTACCGACCGACTCTCCGTCGGAAACAATTTACCGACCGTTTACCGATCAATGACCGACTAAATAAAAAAAGTTAAAAAAAATAATATGGAGCTATGTTCTGACGGCCTGGCGGTCGGTATTACCGACCGATGTAGCGTCGGTCGGTAATACCGACCGCCAGGCGGTCAGAACCTAGCTCCTTCCAACCATTTTTTTTTGGCACTTAATAATTTACCGACCGTGTGTCGGTCGGTATATTAATTTTCGCGGTTTTTTAATTTTAATATTTTTCATTTTTCGCGGTTTTTTCTTTCTAGATACCGACCGTTTTTCGGTCGTTAAATTGTTATGTCTTTTTTTTCCCATTTCATTAAATAACAAAAAAGCTTTACAAAAGAAATTAAATTATTTATTAATGAAAAACAGATTAAATATACGAAATAATATTTTATAATAATATTTTATATTATTTATATAAATAATTCGTAATACACAAAAATTTGTAATACATATTACAGTTTCCAAAAACGTAAACTATAATAAACCGAAATATAACAAACAACTACACTATGAAGGCTCCAGAACCGCCAGAACTGTCTGTGCGATCGTCGGGGGGGTCGTCGGTGAATGGAAGACTGATCGCCGAATTGCCTCATGAAAGCGTCCATTTGCGCCTTCATCTACTCGAGGTACTCCGCTTGCTTCTTTTGATCCTCCTCCAGACGACGTTAATGCTCCTCCCGTTGGCGGTCTCGCTCCTCCAGACGGCGCTCTCGCTCCTCTAACTGCGTCCTCGCACGCTCGGACTCCTCCAAACGTTCGGTCATCTTTGCCAGTTGAGCGGAAACTGATGGAGAGTAGCCAGATCCAACGTGCCGCCGCGAGATTCTCTCATAATAGAGAGAAGCTCCGTCTTTGCCGAACCCTAGAACCTCGCCCTTCCGGAAGCCACCAACCGTATCAAAGAAGACCTGGTTGGGATCCATCTCCGAGCCACTAGCCTAAGACTCCGAAAGGTTATGGTTATATTGTTCCTGCAAATTATGGGCGGAGTTAGTTCAAACAATTCAAAATAAAAGAACAATAAAGTGGACATTATGAATATAAGAACACTTGTCATTTTAGACTATTTAGTTTCGAACAAAACCAAACTAAATAGGCCATTTTTGGCTCGTTTTGGGTGTTTTCATTCCCAACTTCGCATCGATCAACTTAATTTGCATTTTTAAGTGTCATTCATGTCCTATAATATTCATTCAAACTTTATATAACTTATTTGCATGCTTTTGGGAAAGTTTAGAGGGTTTTGGAACAAAAACAAACTAAATAGGCCATTTTTGGCTCGTTTTGGTGTTTTCATTCCCAACTTCGCACCTATCAATGTAGATCATGTTTTAAAGGTTAATTCAGAACTCATAACATTATTATAGAAATTATATCACTTATTTGCATGTTTTTGGGAAAGTTTAGAGGGTTTTGGAACAAAAACAAAATAAATAGGCCATTTTTGGCTCGTTTTGGTGTTTTCATTCCCAACTTCGCACCTATCAACGTAGATCATGTTTTAAAGGTTAATTCACATCTCATAACATTATTATAGACATTATATCACTTATTTGCATGTTTTTGGGAAAGTTTAGAGGGTTTTGGAACAAAACAAAACTAAATAGGCCATTTTTGGCTCGTTTTGGGTGTTTTCATTCCCAACTTCGCATCGATCAACCTAATTTGTATTTTTAAGTGTCATTCATGTCCTATAATATTCATTCAAACTTTATATAACTTATTTGCATGTTTTTGGGAAAGTTTAGAGGGTTTTGGAACAAAAACAAACTAAATAGGCCATTTTTGGCTCGTTTTGGTGTTTTCATTCCCAACTTCGCACCGATCAACGTAGATCATGTTTTAAAGGTTAATTCACAACTCATAACATTATTATAGACATTATATCACTTATTTGCATGTTTTTGGGAAAGTTTAGAGGGTTTTGGAACAAAAACAAACTAAATAGGCCATTTTTGGCTCGTTTTGGTGTTTTCATTCCCAACTTCGCACCGATCAACGTAGATCATGTTTTAAAGGTTAATTCACAACTCATAACATTATTATAGACATTATATCAGATCACTTATTTGCATGTTTTTGGGAAAGTTTAGAGGGTTTTGGAACAAAAACAAACTAAATAGGCCATTTTTGGCTCGTTTTGGTGTTTTCATTCATAACTTCGCACCTATCAACGTAGATCATGTTTTAAAGGTTAATTCACAACTCATAAAATTATTATAGACATTATATCACTTATTTGCATGTTTTTGGGAAAGTTTAGAGGGTTTTGGAACAAAAACAAACTGAATAGGCCATTTTTGGCTCGTTTTGGTGTTTTCATTCTCAACTTCGCACCTATCAACGTAAATCATGTTTTAAAGGTTAATTCATAACTCATAACATTATTATAGACATTATATCACTTATTTGCATGTTTTTGGGAAAGTTTAGATGGTTTTGGAACAAAAACAAACTAAATAGGCCATTTTTGGCTCGTTTTGGTGTTTTCATTCCCAACTTCGCACCTATCAACGTAGATCATGTTTTAAAGGTTAATTCACTACTCATAACATTATTATAGACATTATATCACTTATTTTCATGTTTTTGGGAAAGTTTAGAGGGTTTTGGAACAAAAACAAACTAAATAGGCCATTTTTGGCTCGTTTTGGTGTTTTCATTCCCAACTTCGCACCTATCAACGTAGATCATGTTTTAAAGGTTAATTCACAACTCATAAAATTATTATAGACATTATATTACTTATTTGCTTGTTTTTGGGAAAGTTTAGAGGGTTTTGGAACTAAACCAAACTAAATAGGCCATTTTTGGCTCGTTTTGGGTGTTTTCATTCCTAACTTCGCATCGATCAACCTAATTTGTATTTTTAAGTGTCATTCATGTCCTATAATATTCATTTAAACTTTATATAACTTATTTGCATGTTTTTGGGAAAGTTTAGAGGGTTTTGGAACAAAAACAAACTAAATAGGCCATTTTTGGCTCGTTTTGGTGTTTTCATTCCCAACTTCGTACCGATCAACGTAGATCATGTTTTAAAGGTTAATTCACAACTCATAACATTATTATAGACATTATATCACTTATTTTCATGTTTTTGGGAAAGTTTAGAGGGTTTTGGAACAAAAACAAACTAAATAGGCCATTTTTGGCTCGTTTTGGTGTTTTCATTCCCAACTTCGCACCGATCAACGTAGATCATGTTTTAAAGGTTAATTCACAACTCATAACATTATTATAAACATTATATCACAAATAATTAAAAAACAATCCTATTCGTACTCTTCGGCTTTAAAGCCGGAATTCCGCTCTAAACATCAATTGCAAATAATAAAAAATCAATCCTATTCGTACTCTTCGGCTTTGAAGCCGGAATTCCGCTCTAAAAATCAAATGCATAGTAAAGAAGAAAGCATTACCATCACTTCCTTGGCCTTATGACTAATCGGAACCGGATCCTTCCTTGGTTGCTTCTGGAAGTGAGTATCAAGGAAGAGATCCGCAGCATCAGGCAGTTTCCCTCTTTTCGCCTTAGTCAACACAAACAAATGTGCGTAAGGGTAGGATATATAATCAAATGTTAACGAACGAGAATTAATTACAATAATTTAATGAAATAATAGACTAACCAATTGTTTAGCTCGTTGAGTGGTGGAGACAGATCCCGCGCAGTGAGAGGCCTGGGCCTTGCCACTAGCGTCGCCGCCTCTCCTGTTTGCCTTCGCCGACCTTTCCTACCACTCGTTGTTGGTCGACCACAATCCTCCCTAAACAATTCAGGGACATTGACACCATGTTGGCTTTCCACAACATGATATGCATTCCTACCCAAGTCCCTCGACTTGGTATAAACCTCCGAATGAAAATACTGTGAGCAGAAATTGGATATCTCCTCAGCTAGGTATGCATTGCATATAGAGCCTTCAACCCTTGCCTTGTTCCCCACTTTACGCTTCAAGTTGTTAAGGTACCTGTCAGCAAGTGAAACATGAGCAATGTAAATGTCACTTCATAAGAAATTAATAAAGGGGTATAAACGATTACAATAACTCACCGTTCGAATGGGTACATCCATCTGTACTGAACAGGACCCCCAATATATGCTTCATGTGGCAAGTGTATCGGCAAGTGCTCCATGGAGTTAAAGAATGCCGGGGGAAATTTTTTTTCTAACTTACATAAGATCTCAGCAATGTTCTTATGTAGGCGGTCCATCTCACTCAAAGTGATAGTGGGAGCACACAAGTCACGGAAGAATTGGCTGATTTCGGTTATTGCCTTCCAAATATGAAGGGGGAGCAACTCTCTTAGGCAAACAGGCAATAACCGCTCCATAAATACATGACAATCGTGACTCTTCATTCCATGGAGCCTATTTTTTTTTTTTATCAACACATCGACTTAAGTTCGAAGCATACCTGTCAGGAAACCTCAAGTCTCGGATCCATTCACACAACACCTTCTTCTGCTCCTTGTTAAGTGCATAAGGTGCCTTGGGCATCTGCTCATTACCCTTACCATCATCAACGAGCTCCAACTCTCGACGCCTACAGACACTCTTCATGTCTTTCCTTGCACTTACAGTGTCAGACGTTTCGTCTTTCACAGCCATGACGATGTGGATGAGCTGCTCGAAGAAGTTCTTCTCAATATGCATAACGTCTAAGTTGTGCCGAAGCAGCAAATCCTTCCAATATGGCAGGTCCCACAAACAAGATTGCTTACCCCATCCCATTTTTTTCTTCTTCAATTGCTTCAAAGCATCAGGACCATCAGTTGCTTTCGGTAAGTCCTTCACACACTGCCACAGTTCCTCACCTGACATGATATGAGGAGCCGAGTCATTTTCAACTCTGTTCTTACAAAAAGCTATCTTATTCTTTCGGAAGGAGTGGTCGGAATCTAAAAACTGACGATGGCAATCAAACCATGATACTTTGCCACCATGTTGTAGCCAAAAGGCTTTGCTTTTCTCCATGCAATATGGACACACCTTTTTACCGAACGTGTTCCAACCTGACAACATACTATATGCTGGAAAGTCACTGATAGTCCACAAAAAGGCTGCGCGAAGATTGAAATTCTGCTTCTTTGAGATGTTGTAAGTCAAGGATCCAACCGACCATAGATGCTTCAACTCATCAATCAAAGGTTGCATGTAGACATCCAAATTGTTCTTCGGATTTTTTGGCCTAGGGATAAGCAAGGAAAGGAAAATGAAAGGTTTTTTCATGCACATGGACGGTGACATGTTGTAAGGTGTAGTTAAAATAGGCCAACAAGAGTATTGCTTTCCAAACTTCCCAAAAACGGAAAAACCATCACTGCACAACCCAAGTCTAACATTTCAAGGCTCGGACGCAAAGTCCTTAAAGGTCCTGTCGAAGTGCTTCCAAGCTTCACTGTCACTTGGGTGAGCCATGTTCCCTTGCCCTCGACGATTTTCAGAATGCCATGTCATAGCCTCAGAAATGTTCCTAGTGGCAAACATCCTTTGCAATCGTGGTGTTATTGGGAAATAGACCAGAAAACTTACGAGAACCAAATTGTCATTCGAAGTCTTCTTAAACCGATTCGACCCGCAATGACGACACTTATCAAGCTCAGCATCGTCCTTCCAAAATAGCATACATCCATTCGGGCATGCGTGTATCTTCTCGTGAGGAAGCTCTAATCCCTTGAGTACCTTCATTGTGTCGTAATAGGTGCTACACTTAGTTTTTTGGGTGGTGGGGAGCGCATCGTTCACCAATGACCCAATACTATCTACGCACCTGAGTGGCAAGTTGTACTCAGACTTTAAATTGATCATTCTAGAAGCCATCTCCAACACAGAGATGTTGCTACCATCATACAAAGGCTGCTCGGCTGCCTTGAGCAATTCGAAGAACATCTTCGCTTCCGCATTTGGTTCTTCTTCAGCCGAAGTTGCCTCCTCAAGGAATGGTGGGTCCACGTTGTTCCCAAAAGCATCGACAACCATTTCCCGGTAAGGATTCGGATGAGTAGGAGACGAGGTGGACTCTATACTCACCCTTTCACCGTTACATAACCATTCATAGTAGTTCGGAATGAACCCCTTCCTATACAAATGTACCTTACGTTGGGCACATCCAAGTAATTCAAGTTTTTACACCGAACACATGGACATCTTATCTTGTCCCTATCATTAAGCTCGGGGTGCTGCTGAGAGAACGCAACAAACTCATTCACCCCTTGGATGAACTCATCCCGAAGTTTGTGGTCCTTATCGTGTCTCTTGTACATCCAATCACGCTCCTTCCTTTTCATTTCGATTATGCCTATTCTAAGCCATTAACAAATATCAGTTCAAAGCATTCAAACATCCTTCAATGTCTTCACTCCTATCTTATTTTAGCCTTTCTTAATTCTTCTTAAAGCTTTCTTATCTAATGCACATGTATATATATATATATATTTAAGTCATATTTAGTTCTATTTTAATTGTATTCATTCACAACAATTACAAGGATTCATAATAAATCAAATACAAAGGCAATTTTGTATTTGAAAAATAAATACAACTCAACTTTCAACCAACAATCATATTTCTTGATTTATCAACAAAAACAAAAAATAAATAAAAATAAAAATAAAAATAAAAACAAAAACAAAACAAAAACAAAAATAAAAACAAAAACAAAAACAAGAACAAGAACAAGCAGAACAAGAACAAGAACAAAAATAAAAATGAAAATAAAGATAAAACGTAAAAAATTAAAAATTATTTCATTAACATTTTCAATTCATTTCGTTTCGTTTTAGTTCAATTCATTTAATTTCAGTTCGGTTTATTTCATTTCAATTTAGTTCATTTCAGTTGCTATTTTCGGTTTATTTAATTTCAGTTCGGTTTATTTCGTTTCAATTTAGTTCAATTCATTTAATTTCAGTTCGGTTTATTTCATTTCAATTTAGTTCATTTCAATTTAGCCCAAAAGAACACGGCCTAAAATGTGTTGAGTGTTTTTTTGGGCATAGGTTGAGTGTGATATTACTAAGAACAAGTGTTGAGCACCCTAGCCATAGAGTATGGCCGTTTTTTAAAGCCGTTGTTTTGGACTAAATTAATTTGATTTGAACAAAATTTGTTTGATTAGAATATAATTAAACAAAATCTTAAAGTTAGCAAAAAATGAACTAAAATTTTCAATTCATACACACAAATACATATGTAATACATACACACATACAAATACATACATAATACATACACATATACATACATAATACATACACATATACATACAAATACATACAAATACATACAAATACATATACATATATACACAATTCAATAAATTGAAAAACAAAAAAAAAATAAAAAAAACCCTAACCACAATTTGAGGAGCTGGGGCGGCAGCCGTGCGTCAGCGGAGGGACGGAGGGGCGGAGGCGGAGGGGCGGAGGGGCGAAGGAGAAAGAAAGAGAAGGACAAAGAGAAAAGGAGAAAGAAAGAGAAGGAGAAAGAGAAAAGGAGAAAGAAAGAGAAAGGCCGGCCGGAGGGGTGGTGGACGCCGGTCACGGTGGCCGACTGTTCGAGGGAGAGAGAGAGAGAGGGGGTCAGGGTTTGGGGGTTCGAGGGAGAGAGAGAGTGGAGAATGAGAGAGAGAAACGTTGAAATGGGGTCGAATTTCCCCGACTGGGGTTTTAAAAGTTTTTAAAATTTTCCGACCGTCATCACCGTCGGTAACGGTCGGTAATTACCGACCGCCTAAGTTCGGTCAGTAATTTCCGACCGTTACTGACGGTGATGACGGTCGGAATTTTTTTTTCGACCGCACCTTCGGTCGGGAAGAAATTTCCGACTGTGTTCAGTCGGAATCGGTCGGTATTTGACGACTAGGAAAATGTCGGTCGGTAAATCGGTCGGGCGAACGAGATTTTCTTGTTGTGTGTGTGTTTTTTCAATCGTTTTCAAAGTTTGTTTATCTTTTTGTGAGAACAACGAAAGAACAGTAAATAGAGAGAAGGAACACAAGGATTTAACGAGGTTCGGCTTCTAAACAAGCCTACGTCCTCCACTCTCTCACCAATATTATTAATCAACTCAGAATAATAACAAGGTTACACACTCAATTAAACGCTACAACTTTGTAACACTTAATTCCCCAACTGTTAACTCTAACAGTTCACTTAGTGTTCACAGAACACTCCCCAACCACTTCCCTCTAAGTGGTTCAAATATTACAAACTCAAATCTCCGTAAGTTTTTCTCTTAAAGATGGATATGGAGATAGTTTTGCTCTAAGGATAGACTCTCAGAAAATATGACTTGGTTTTCTTTGGAGAGCAAAAAGTCTTCTAGGTTTTTTTCAAGAGATTGTTTATATAGGCAAGAAAAAAACCGTCCTCTAGAAGTGTGCTTGGAGACTTGCCTAAATTGTGCAAACAAGCTCAGCTGACACAAGTAGAAAGGCACCTATTTCAGACCTTTGTCTCCTTCCACTACCTGTAGTGGAAAGTACACTAGAGTCCAAACAAGTACATTTCAAAGCTGATTTTGTGAATCAATTTGGCAGATTTCCAAAACACAAGTGATCCATATTTTTCAAATAAATTTTCAAAAATAATTTTGAACACTAAAATTTGTACGGATCACGTGCGTAATACTGAGGTTTGTTCCCACAATGGTCTCAGCACTACTAAGTCTACATCTGATAAAGGGAACTGTTCCAAGCTTGTTCTTTGCCTGTTCTTAGCTTGTTCTTGGCCTGTTCTCTTTACTGGATGTAAACTTAAAGTCTTTTTTCTCTTTACTTAAAAACACTAAGAATATTTTCCTAAGCCTAGAGATTGTTCAAAGAAACTAATTATACAGACCAGGACCATTCTGCATAGAAATTGTTTAGCAGAAATGTCAAAAACTAGAGATAGGAATTGTTCAATGAAACTAGAGAAATGATAGTTTGAGAGAAATTTTAGTAGGGTAAGGGGGGAAGCTAAGAGGAGTTAGAGTTAGCATCATCATCAGAACCCTCAGTAGAATCCTCATCCTCTTTTTCTGCACTCTCCTCCTGCTGATATGTTCTTTATTGATCCATCCAGAGAAGTGCACAAGGCATTCACACTAGCCATCATCTGTTGCAGTAGTTCCCCATGTGTTTGCACCTGTTTGGACAGTAACCCAGTAGCCTCCTCAGACCTTGAACTGCTTGTTCTTCTGACCCCCTGTGGTCCTCTCTTCATCTCTCATTTTCAGCATACCACCCTCAAAGGTCATTCCCTTCTGACCTAGGATCTGGTTGGTGAGGACAGACATTTTCTTGACCTCACCACTCAGATGTACCTTTCTACTTTGGAAAACCAGAGTGAGCCAGGCACCATAGGGTAGAGAGTGGTTTGACCTTTCCAGAATGCTAACCATGTGGGGTAGCATGAGACCAGGGAGACTCAACTTAATTTTCTCATACATACACTAAATGATCACAGCATCCATCTTTCTCACATCCATTCTGCCTTGAGCCTTGGGGAACACTATCTTAGAGGCTACTGTATGGAACAGCCTCATCACTGGTTCCCTTAGTTGGCCAATAACATAGCCAGAACCATCATTTGGAGAACCAGTAAAGAGAGTGGTCTGTATGTGTTCTGTACTGAATTCAGGAAGAGTAGGGCAGTTGTCTTTTTAGTAGTCACAGAACCCACTTCTTGGTACACCCAATACCTCCCCTAGACTTTTCTTTGACAGAGTGATGTCGACCCCTTCGACCTCACTCCAGACCTTCCCTTTGTCTAATTTCCCTAATTTGGAGTAAAATTCCTCAACACAATTCTAAAAAACATCCAACTTTTTGTCAAACATCCCCTCCCAACCCTGGAATTCTATAGCATCCTTAAACTCCTCTAGAAAGGGTTGACTCATCCAAGACTTAGGACATGCAAACCCAAACAAGACACCCCTACCACTTAATTCAAATAGTGGTTCAGAAGTGGTCTTACCTTTCTTCTTGGCTGAGGCCTTTTGAGGTGCAGAGTCAGCCTTCCTCTTCTTTTCAGTGGGGAGTTTGGTTGCAGGTTTGGGGCTCTCAGAAGCTTTGCCCTTCTTTGCTACACTCTTCATTCTTTTCTTCTTTTCTTCCTTCTTTCCCACTAATTTGGATAAGAAGATAAGATGAGAGATGTTCCTTAAATGCTTGGTATTTATGATACTTCTTGATGCGAAATCATATATGTGATCATTATTGTTATAGAATTTCTGTATGAAAAAAAAAGTGTCAAACTTTTCTTCAAACAAATATTCTGCTACAAGTATGTGAAGATGAATTTTCAAACGTTGATTTTTCAAAGTAAAGCTTTGTTGTTTTCCTTGTTAAATTTTTTTTTTTAAAAAAAAAAAATTGATTTTGAATTTTCTATAAGTTCAATGTATACTCAAGAAGGGGGGGGGGGTTGAATTGAGTATGTGTGTTTTTTCAATCGTTTTCAAAGTTTGTTTATCTTTTTGTGAGAACAACGATAGAACAGTAAATAAAGAGTAGGGACACAAAGATTTAACGAGGTTCGGCTTCTAAACAAGCCTACGTCCTCCACTCTCTCACCAATATTATTAATCAACTCAGAATAATAACAAGGTTACACACTAAATTAAATGTTACAACTTTGTAACACTTAATTCCCCAACTGTTAACTCTAACAGTTCACTCAGTGTTCACAGAACACTCCCCAACCACTTCCCTCTAAGTGGTTCAAATATTACAAACTCAAATCTCTGTAAGTTTTTCTCTTAAAGATGGATATGGAGATAGTTTTTCTCTAAGGATAGACTCTCAGAAAATATGACTTGGTTTTCTTTGGATAGCAAAAGTCTTCTAGGGTTTTTTGCAAAGATTGTTTTTATAAGACAAGAAAAACCGTGCCCTAAAAGTGTGCTTGGAGACTTGCCTAAATTGTGCAAACAAGCTCAGCTGACACAAGTAGAAAGGCACCTATTTCAGACCTTTGTCTCCTTCCACTACATGTAGTGGAAAGTACACTAGAGTCCAAGCAAGTACATTTCAACGCTGATTTTGTGAATCAATTTGGCAGATTTCCAAAACACAAGTGATCCATATTTTTCAAATAAATTTTCAAAAATAATTTTGAACACTAAAATTTGTACGGATCACGTGCGTAATACTAAGGTTTGTTCCCACAATGGTCTCAGTACTACTAAGTCTACATTTGATAAAGGAAACTGTTCCAAGCTTGTTCTTTGCCTGTTCTTAGCTTGTTCTTTGCCTATTCTTAGCTTGCTCTTTCCTAAGCCTATTCTACAAGAAGATCCTAGAAATATAAAAAACTAAATAACTCCAAGCTCTTGGCTTCTGATCTTCAAGTATCTCAAGGCTTTCAAGGTTGCCTTGATGAGTCCTCACTTGATTCAACCTGTTCATACACGAATATGCATAGACATCAAGTATAGAGAACTGGTTTGTCATCATTCAAATCAAACATGGTTCAACAATTTCCCCCTATTTGATGATGACAAACCATGAAGTTCCCCCTGAGAACAGTAACCAATTGTTTCAAGATAAAACAACTATTTAGAGGACCTGGTCTTGCACTGTGCCTGTAGTCAGATTCATAATCTCAGAGAATAATAAAAAACAACAGACTAAAGCACAATTAGACTGATTGCAATGGTCAGTCACTCATCACATTACTCAATTAATTATTGAGTTTCAGCATTAAACCTGTAACCTGCAAGACTTATTAATTATCAAATGTAGCAAGAGAAGTTTTCAATTTCACTTGGGAGAGTTTCTTCCAGTTGGGATGGATAGGAGCACTTGATCTTAATTCAAGGTACTCCTAGGCATAAAGCTGGGCCATCTCTTAACAAGGTCTAAACCTTGTTCAAGTTGCTACACTAGACACTAGGAACTTCATCTGTCCTATTCCCCCTTTTGGCATCATCAAATGACAAAATTAACATAGCACACAAATTAGGAGAAGGCAACAAGTAAAGTCAACACAAGCATAATATAAACACAACATTCTAGAGATGCTGTCCCAAAAGTGAGTACCTGCAACTCACAATCCCAAATGTTTAAGTGCACACAGAAGTTAAAAATTATATAGACCAGGACCATTCTGCCGAGAAATTGTTTAGCAGAAATGGTCAAAAACTAGAGATAGGAATTTTTAAGAGAAACTAGAGAAATGATAGTTTGAGAGAAATGTTAGTAGGGTAGGGGGTAAGCTAAGAGGAGTTAGAATTAGCATCATCATCAGAATCCTCAGTGAAATCCTCATTCTCCTTTTCTGCACTCTCCTCTTGCTGCTTTTTCTTGACTTGGGCAATGATGGGAACTGGTCTCTTGGTGGTCTTGGGCTGGAAGCCGGAAGAGGAGGCAAGCTTTTCTTCATGGGAGTCCAACCGTGCTGATATGTTCTTTATAGATACATCCAGAGAAGTGCACAGGGCATTTACACTAGCCATCATCTGTTGCAGTAGTTCCCCATGTGTTTGCACCTGTTTGGACAGTGACCTAGTAGCCTTCTCAGACTTTGAACTGCTTGTTCTTCTGACCCCTGTGGTCCTCTCTTCATCCCTCATTTTCAGCATTCCACCCTGAAAGGTCATCCCCTTCTGACCTAGTATCTAGTTGGTGAGGACAGACATTTTCTTGACCTCACCACTCAGATGGACATTCCTACTTTGGAAAACCAGAGTAAGCCAGGCACCATGGGGTAGAGAGTGGTTTGACCTTTCTAGAATGCTAACCATGTGGGCTAGCATGAGACCAGGGAGAGTCAACTTAATTTTCTCATATAAGCAGTAGATAATCACAACATCCATCTTTCTCACATCCATTCTGCCTTGAGCCCTAGGGAGTACTATCTTAGAGGATACTGTTTGAAACATCCTCATCACTGGTTCCCTTAGTTGGCCAATAACATAGCCAGAACCATCACTTGGAGAACCAGTAAAGAGAGTGGTCTGTATGTGTTCTGTATTGACCTCAGGAATGGTTGGCCAGTTGTCTTTGGAATAATCACAGAACCCACTTCCTGGTACACCCAGTACCTCCCCTAGACTCTTCTTTGAAAGAGTGATGTCGACCCCCTCGACCTCACTCCAGACCTTCCCTTTGTCTAATTTCCCTAATTTGGAGTAAAATTCCTCAACACAGTTTTCAAAAACATCCAACTTCTTATCAAACAACCCCTCCCAACCCTGGAACTCTATGGCCTCCTTAAACTCCTCTAAAAAGGGTTGACTCATCCAGGATTTAGGACATGCAAACCCAAATAAGACGCCCGTACCACTTAATTCAAACAGTGGTTCAGAAGTGGTCTTACCTTTCTTCTTGACAGAGGCTTTTTCAGGGGCAGAGTTAGCTTTCCTCTTCTTTTCTGTTGGGAGTTTGGTTGCAGGCGTGGGGTTCTCAGAGGCTTTTCCCTTCTTTGCAACACTCTTCACTCTTTTCTTCTTTTCATCCTTCTTTCCCTCTGGAACCTTCTCAGCATGCTCCTTTTTGACTTCTTCCTTACAGACCCTTGTCCTCAAGGGCCCTGTCCTCTTCCCATTCTCCTTTTCCCCCTGTACTACCCCAGTTATTTCGATATCCATGTCCTGTGCATGTGTGTCATCATCCTGCTTGTCTGTCTCTTCCTTCTCAACTTCTTACTCCTCAGTGCTTGGCACTGTTTTCTGTGTGGTCTGAGGTGATGGTGAAGGTGTCTTTTGTGGTTATGGAGAAGGTGATGGGGTTGTCTCCTTTTGTGGTGAAGAGGGTGGTGGAGTTTTGGACTTTGGTGGTGATGGTGGAGGAGGAGTTTCGGCTTTTGAGGGTGATGGTGATTTTTGTGGAGGGGAAGGGATAGTAGGCTGTGGAGAGGGTTGTTTAGGTGATTGAGGGGATGATGGCTTAGATGGTGAGGGAGTTTTCTGAGGTTGAGGTGGTGGAGATTTTGGTGAAGATGGTAGTGTTGATTTAGGGCTTGGTGGTGGAGTAGGTTTTTCTTTGGGCTTACATGCAACCTCGGATTCAACAATTGTTTCTGTTGTGGCTTGGTCCTTGACCTTTTCTTCCTTCTCATCTACATGGTGGTGTTCAGCAACCACTGCAGTACTCGATTCCTTCTCAACCTTAGAAGGTGTGAAACTAGGAGATTTACTTAGTCCTCTGCTTTTCTTCCTTGCAGCTTTGTTCTTCTTTCTTCCCATTTTGATTGAATCAATAAGTTTGATGAGAGAGAGAGAGAAACTGATTTCGAGTTCTTCAAAAGAGATTCTGATGACGGTGCTTAGGGTTTGAGAGAGAAGAGCAATTAGAGAGAGGGAGAGACGGTTAGAGAGAGATTTCAATGTGAAAGAATGAATTAGAGTGAAGAAAAAAGACAGTTATTGGAACAGATAAGATGGAAGTTACTTTACACTGTTCACAATGGTCATATGTTAGATCAATTAAATCCTCAATTTCAAAATTGAGGTTTCAGCAATAAATTGATATAACCGTTGAAGGGGTCTGGTCTGACGATGGTCTGACGCTGATCTGTATATATTAAAAACTTGAGGCATCTTTCAGTTAGGCAACTTAGAGATACCACACATTGGAACAACATCAACATAAGAACTTTGAAGCCACTTGCATAAATGGCATTTAAAAGTTAACCAACCCTGCTTATGTACACTAATGATCAAAAAAGTCAAACATAGCCAAAAAAGGAAAGATAAGTCCTAAGGAACTAGGATCTAATCCTTACCATATGAAGTAATGTGCGGAGTTTGACAAACACTTCCCTGCTTAGGGGTTTAGTGAAAATATCAGCCAATTGTTCTTCAAATCTGCAAAATTCAAGATTCACATTTCCTTTTTCAACATTGTCTCTGAGAAAATGATGTCTGATCTCAATATATTTGGTTTTAGAGTGCTGGACAGGATTTTTAGAAATGCTTCTTTTTGGTGAAACATTTGTTAGTAACATGACCACTCTTACCACAATAGGTACAAACATGCATATCCTTGGCAAATATATACTTGCCTTTCTTGAATTCATCCAACCATGTGTTGTCTCTGCCTAGAACAGTTGTAGAACTAGATCCAGAATACCCTAAACCAAACCTTTGTGAATTTCCAGGTTGGGATGTGAGGATGTTTAGGGTTTTCTGAGCATCTAACATTTTGTTCAATTGGTTCATACAATATGTTAGCTCATTTTCCTTGTTCTCAAGCCTCTTAAGTTGAACTTTATTTTGTTTCTCAAAAGATTTTAAATCAAGTCTAGTCTTTTGAAGTTCATCCTGTAGTCTTGAGACCAGGGAGGGATCTGGTTCGTCACTGGTCTTCTTGATGTTTTCGTGTTTTAGCAGGATGAGTTCAGCCTCAAGATCACATATCTTAACTATGGACTCATCATGTAAAACATCTAAAACCTCATCAAAGGCAGTGGGAGAACAAGTCTCTTCAGAACCCTTAAGTTCACTATGTTCCTTATGTAAATCTTCAAGTTTTTCAATTAAGTGGTCATATGCAAGTATGACATCAGATTTACTCAAGGTACATGTGTCTTTTAGCAGTTCAAAGTTTGAATTATGTGTAATGAATTTCTTGAGCTCATTAAACCCCTTTTCAATTTTTTCAAAAAGTTCATCCTCTTTAGGGACTGGTTTGGAGTTTAATGTCTCAAGCTCCATTCTTTGTTGATCTGCTGTTATTTCAAGTTCAGAAATTTTTTCTTTAAGTTCTTCACAAATAAGCTCAAGTTCAGCAGATCTAGCACCACATATTTCATAATCTCGAACTGTTTCTTTTAGTTTCTTTTTGTTGTTCTGATAGGCAGACCCAACACTAATGCATTGATGAATAGTGAATTCAAGATAGTCAAGTAGTTCGTCTCTATCTAAGTTATCCATATTTGTCTTTAAATCGTTAAAACATACCTGACTATCATCTGAAGTGCTTCAACCAGCCATGAGACAGAGAACTTCTTCTTCTTCCAAACAGACCTCAGACTAGTTTGTGCATGTTAAAGCAGTTAGACAGAGATTTGCTTCTTCTTCATCTTCCTCATTATCTGATTCTGAATCTCCCCAAACTGCAGCCAGCATAGCTCTTTTGAAAACCTTCTTCTCAGCCTGGACTTCAGGATTTCCCTTGGGATTTTTCCATGTTGGAACTGGTTTTCCTGAACTGTCCAGAACTGTTCCTTCCTTTTGCAAACTTACCCTTGGACTTTGTCCTAAGGTATTTTTCAAATCTTCTGGCCATAAGACTTATATCATCTTCATCTTCCTCAGATTCCTCTGCTTTGAGGACCATTTCCTTGTTTTTGGAGCTAGATTCAGCCTTTGAATCTACCAACATCTCATGAGTCATCAAGGAACCAATAAGTTGTTCAAGAGATAGTGTGGTCAGATCCTTTGCTTCTTATATAATTGTAACCTTGGGCATCCACTTCCCTGACAGGCTTCTTAGCATTTTCCTCACCAACTCTTCACTTGAGAAGGTCTTCCCAAAAGACTTAAGTTCATTTACAATGGTCATGAACCTTGTAAACATATCCTTTATGTTTTCTTCCCTTGTCATCTCATGTACCTCATATTTTGACATAAGCATGTCAATTTTTGACCTTCTCACCTCAGATTTGCCTTCATATGCAAGCTCTAGTGTATCCCATATTTGCTTCGCAGAAGAACAAGTTAGAATTCGATTTACCTCACATTATGCAATTCCTTGTTGAACAAGTGACATTGCCTTTGCATTCTTCTCTAGCTTCTTGTAATCTTCACTTGTGTACTCTTCTTCTGACTTTGGAACTATGAGCCCTTCCTGATGCTTCTTGTGGATGAATGTGGGTCCATTTTTTACAATCATCCAACATTCATAATCTATCCCAATGATAAGATTTTTCATGCAATTCTTCCACCAAGAGTAGTTAGTGCCTTTGAACTTGGGGAGTCTTGAACTGTTTGATTCTTGAGTAGCCATTTTCTTGCTCCTCTAGGTAGTTAACCTTTTGAGAAGTTAGGCTCTGATACCAATTGTAAGTTCAATGTATACTCAAGAAAGGGGGGTTGAATTGAGTATGTGTGTTTTTTCAATCGTTTTCAAAGTTTGTTTATCTTTTTGTTAGAACAACGATAGAACAGTAAATAAAGAGTAGGGACACAAAGATTAAACGAGGTTCGGCTTCTAAACAAGCCTACGTCCTCCACTCTCTCACCAATATTATTAATCAGCTCAGAATAATAAAAAGGTTACACACTCAATTAAATGTTACAACTTTGTAACACTTAATTCCCCAATTGTTAACTCTAACAGTTCACTCAGTGTTCACAGAACACTCCCCAACCATTTCCCTCTAAGTGGTTCAAATATTACAAACTCAAATCTCCGTAAGTTTTTCTCTTAAAGATGGATATGGAGATAGTTTTGCTCTAAGGATAGACTCTCAGAAAATATGACAAGGTTTTCTTTGGAGAGCAAAAGTCTTCTAGGGTGTTTTGCAAAGATTGTTTTTATAAGACAAGAAAAACCGTGCCCTAAAAGTGTGCTTGGAGACTTGCCTAAATTGTGCAAACACGCTCAGCTGACACAAGTAAAAAGGCACCTATTTCAAACCTTTGTCTCCTTCCACTACATGTAGTGGAAAGTACACTGGAGTCCAAGCAAGTACATTTCAAAGCTGATTTTGTGAATCAATTTGGCAGATTTCCAAAACACAAGTGATCCATATTTTTCAAATAAATTTTCAAAAATAATTTTGAACACTAAAATTTGTACGGATCACGTGCGTAATACTGAGGTCTGTTCCCACATTGGTCTCAGTACTACTAAGTCTACATTTGATAAAGGGAACTGTTCCAAGCTTGTTCTTTGCCTGTTCTTAGCTTGTTCTTGGCCTGTTCTCTTTACTGGATGTAAACTTACAATCTTTTTGCTCTTTACTTAAAAACACTAAGAATATTTTGCTAAGCCTATTCTACAAGAAGATCCTAGAAATAAAAAGAAATAAATAACTCCAAGCTCTTGGCTTCTGATCTTGAAGTATCTCAAGGCCTTCAAGGTTGCCTTGATGAGTCCTCACTTGATTCAACCTGTTCATACACGAATATGCACAGACATCAAGTATAGAGAACTGGTTTGTCATCATTCAAATCAAACATGGTTCAACATTTTCACATACAAATACTTTAGATTTTTTTTTTTAAACATGTCATCAATTCTAAAATATTTTATTTCATAAGGCTATTATAGGTTTTTTTTTAAAAAAAATTATAAATAAATAAATAAATCTATTAACAAAAATACTTTAAAGACGATTTTCAAATAACGTGTGGCTATATTCTACAAAATTTCTCAATGCTTTTGAAATCAAAGCTCATTTGGATGTTTGAATTAATGTGTTGAGAACTTTAATTGGTTATTAATTATGCAAGGTGTTTACTTATACGATGCTAATGATTGATTTTGTAAACTCTGTTTTGGTCGAGTTACGAGGACGCAACTCCTTTTAAGGAGGGTAGAGTGCGATAGAGTTTCGCGCATTTTTTTTTTGTTTTCATTTTGGGTATTTTGAGTCATTGGTTTTAGTAAAGAAAATGCCATTATGAGTCGAGTTAGGATGTGCATGAATCGAACATAAAGATAAATCTTTATCTGTATTTCTTAAGTTTCGGGACGAAATTTCTTTTAAGGGGGGTAGATTGTAATACCCCGTAATTTTGGATAAATATTTTATAAATAATTAATACTTTTACACTACTAAAATTATTTTATTTTAATTTTAGACATAAAATTTCAAGCTAAAGTGTTTTTAAATCATAAAAACCCAAGTTTCATATACATACACGTAACTTTCGGAATTCGGATATCTTAAATAAGCTTTATTTTCACAAATTACTATGATATTATGATGAAGCTAATTTTATTGAAAATTTATTTTAAGCCCAAATGTTATTTAGAAATTTCTAAAAACCCAAACTAAAACCCAAAAGACCAATTTGATAGCCCAAAAGGAAAACAAAATCAAAATAAAAAAAAATAAAAGCCATAAGCCCATGTAAGCCAATTCCACGGCAAAACTATTAGGGTTGAGGAGGGATTTTGGCTAAAATAAATAAATAAAATCTTCATTCAAATATTTTCTCACACATTCATATATCTTACACTTTCCTCTCTAACAAATTCATGATCATCAATTATTCTCTAAGTTATTTTCTTCCATTGATGAGTTCATTACTTGATCACCAAGTACCACTAATTACCTAAACCCTTACACTCATTAGCATATAAATACCCCTCATATTAAATGCTTAAACTTGCACCAACACTCTCTTCTCTTACTACTCTTTGGTTTTCTTTCTTTCCTTCATCTCTTTTCTCTTCTTCATTTATATAATTATTTTCTTTTATAAATTAAGATTAACTGTTAATAAGTTTTTAAATTAATTACTTTCAATATTTGTTAAGTATAAATTTTCTAATATTTTGTTACTATAATAAGTTCTATTATAAAAGAACTACTTAATCTTTTAATTTATTAACAATAACCCTATGATTTTATGAAAACATATTCATCAAATGTTTTAATTGAATAAATATATGAGCTTTAATATGAAAAGTTTCACAAAGTATCATGCACATATTAGAGTCTTATTATTTGAATGACCTTAGATTAATTAAGGTTATATTACTGGTATGTAGGGCGTTTTTGGTAGAAGTTCTAATTTTTCGATTCTAAGATTTATTTTCGATCCGCTAGAATAAAGGTACGTTAAGTGGCTAGATACTTTATTAAAGTGTTTACATGATTTTTACGTGTTTATATGATACATGATATAATTTATGTTCAATTAATTTTGCATTATGTTAATTTAAAGTTTGATGACAAAATTATTTTATATTTTATTAGACTTATATTTTTGTCATGAAATTTTTAGATTTTGGAAATAATATTTATGATTTGAATCATCTTATTTTATTTTGAAAATAGTGTTTTATGGAAAGATTTGAATCTTATTATATTTTGGAAAATAATATCATAGAAAATATTCTATGAAAAGATTTGGAATAACTAAATATTTTAGTGATATTGTCATATCATTTTGAAAGACTAAAGAATTTTGGAAGGTTACAATTATATGAGTATATTATCCTTATACTCAACTCTTATTATATTAAAAATTTATTTGTGACCCCACAAGCTTTACAAGCTTATTTATTGTCTGTAATCCCGCTACGTGGATTTGATTGATAAGACTATGGACTTTGTATGACCTAGTATTTCCTCAAGCATAGCCTTTATACAGAAAGATACTAACTTGGGGGGTGTGCACACTTCGAGGAGGAATTTAGGGTATAGGAAAATTTTATTTTCAATATTTGAGTATTTACATTCAATATTCATATTTTGGAAAATGATCATCTTGGATAAATAATTGTTGTCATATAATATGACTTGAGAATTTCAAAAGCATGTTTATTAAATAAAATTTATTGACTTATCTTGTATTTTTCGTACTTAGCATGTTTATTAAATAAAATTTATTTTTTTTGGCTTTGCCCTACTTATCATTTATTGATAAGTAGTTGGGTGTTGATGATCAAGGTGGAATACATGTTGCATCAGGGGCAAGGGCGTCATTCACCTAGACTAGGGTTTTAATTTTATTTAAAGTTATTATGTTTTGAAAATAAAGTTTATCGCATTTAATAATAAGTATTTTTTTATTTCCGCTGCAAAGTTGTAGTCAAGTATAGCCTTACGTTAATTATCACGTGGCGGTAATACGCCCAAGTCTATCTCTACGGTATTTTATATGTATTATTCTAGTATTCTCGTAGAGGGAGATTTGGGGGTGTTACACCTTCGAGGAGGTCGGTCATGATCCGTCTCTCTCTCGTCCGACTCATGGTCATTTTCGACCGTTACTATGGTCGTCTTTGGAAACTCGGGAGTTTTTTCTCCTAAGTCTGCCATAGAACCGTGTCCTCCCCACAGACTGCGCCAAATGTTTTAGGGTTTTTTGAAATTAAGGAGAAGAAAAACACTTCTATGATACAAACTTTTCCAAAGTAATAATAATAAATGCAGAAATAAACAATTAAATGTGCAAAAGATAATAATAACTCAAATAGCTGCTAATCAAGATTGATTAAGGTTAATTGACAATTACAAGTTATGTGTTGTCAAATCAGCATATATTGGGATCCGTGTTGCAATCATTGCTTTAATACTTTTATACAAGAATCTTCCTACTTTCTCTTATAAACTATCAATGTGGGGTACAAGTTTTCCTAATTTTGATGTTTTTCCTAACTTTCTATGCTGAACTCTAGCTAGCTAGGTGTCTTCGTAGGGTATTGCCACGTGGCCCTATAATGCCATGACACGTGGACCAATAATATGTTGCCACGTTGCTTTAAGGGCTTCTGTTGGGCTTCTCTCTTGGGCTGATGTACTTGGGCTCTTCTTTGGGCCTTACGTAATCAGGTGGGCCAAGAATTTTGGCTATAGCAATACTGATAGACTAAGCTTTGAATCATATAATCACTACGAGTTATCGAAGATACAATACACATAAACACTAACAAGTGTCTTTTAACCCTCTACACCTTTGAAGCCATGATGTACATATATATTATGAACGTTTCAAGCAACGCTAAACTTGTTGAAGCGGCCAAATTCTAGCTCATATAGGTAGATCTTTACACACATACTCCTGCAATTGAACCAATAACAAAGATCTATTAAGAATTAAAAAATTCACCCTCCTTTATCATTGAAGTACTTTTAGCACTTACCTCGGGATGATATATTTCAAGTACTCACAACCATCAAAGAAAATCTATCCTCATTGAATTTGAGATCCAACATTGAATTGGACGTCAAATTGAGTTTCATGTTATCAAGATTGTACAAAAGGCTTTAAACCCATCCATAAATTCATTTTATTCAAATAATCACTTGGCAACGATGTAGTAAACGTATCCACCAAGTTCAATATTGACCGAGCAAAATCAGTGGTTACACAACCATCCTTAATCATCTCATGGACATAGCTATGTTTCACCCCAATGTGGTTTGACTTGCCATTTTGGACTTCGTTATATGCCTTATCAATTGTTGATTGATTAAGGGATTTTTCACCAAATAAAAACCCCCGTCGTAGTAAGAGTGGTGGTGCCTAACACGGGGAAGGTCCATCGCACTAGTCTAGGCATAAGAGCGTTGAACAAGCTAGGTCGGTGAAATGTCACGAGTGGTGGAGAGAACTACGGGACTAACTAAAACTAAACTATAAAAGCAAGAGTAAAAAGGACTAGGGTAAGAGATCCACAACTTATACCACCATGAATTATAAATCAATCGAAACATATACTTAGGTCATGGATATATAAGGGGAGGTCATTCTAAGATCACATTACTCTTTCAAGCTAGTGTGACGACCGGGATGACGTACACAAACCTACTTTCTTGGCGGAACATCTAATTAGTCATAAGCACAAATCACGAATACATGTAACTGTCCCTTTATGGAAGGCCCAACTTTCGTGGTACTTCCATCAATCGGGCGAAGGGAGTCATCACGCACGTTCACCTTTCAGTCCTTCAATGGGGATTCTTCTATGAATCTAATGTTATCTAGACACGAGACTCAACATCATCAAACCTTCAGTACCAATGTTACCACAAACCAAGTCCAAGAAACAACTCAATCACAAACATGGAGGATTTTGAGGGGTTTTGTAATAACCTGAAATTCTGGGTTATAAAATTTCGTGGATATTTAATTTTTTTAGTTATGTGTGTCTTTAACTAATTGGATTCAATCCCGATCTCTACACCTTGCCTTGCTAAAATGGACCAAAATCCCATAAGCCTTATCTCCATAAGCCTACACAGCCCTCCCCCTAAATATTTCCAATAATAAGAAATTTTATTTAAATTATATCTATTAACCAACCTAATTAAAAATCCAATATTTATCCCCTCAGCCATCTATAAATATACAGTCTTTCAAAATAAAAGATTAAGCTTTCATGACACACTCTCTTCTCCTTTTTCACGCCAATCGTACTCCAAACCCCATCAATTATTCCATTCATCAAATCAAACATAATAATCAACAAACCTTAAGGATCTTTCACCTAACCTTTCAAGCACAAGATTGAACCAAGAACCCAAAGGAGTCCAAAGACCCACTCGACAAACCTCACGGCCGAATACCAATTTATTCATCTTTCTTTAGGTAATTAGGTGTTGTACTTAACCTTAGAAGTTGATCATTTATATAATTATTTAAAATACTTTAGGATTTAGTTTTATTGATTGAAACTACCGTTTGTTGATTTTCGAATATGGCCGAGTATTTCACTAGATTAAGCATAATTTATTTTCATGTTCTTAAAATGAATCCATGCAAGTCTGTTATAATCTTGCTAGTAAATCAATTAATTGTTGTTTATCATGAAGAACGAATTGTTGAAGAAACCTTTCTGAATTTTCGAGTGATGTAGGTGTATAAAGATCCAACCTTTATGTGTTAATTTTGTCCAATATATATTCTAGTATAGTTTTCTTGAATTATTTCAACGATTGCTTGAGTTCTTGAATTAAAGAATTGAAATATTGATTGTATGATAATGAATGTCAAATGACTTGGTGATGAACATGATAACTTGGCTCAAATTTCTTGATGAACATTGCAAGTATCAATCTTTATTAAGATTAAGCTAATTTATTTAAATTATAGTAAAGATTTTCGATTTATTTTATTAAAATAAATTAATTTTATGTTTATTATTTTTAAAAACTGTCGAATCACCCTAATGAATTAAATGATTGATTTTTACATTTTTTTTAGGGAAATTCTACCTGGTAACCCTCAACTCTTGCAAAATCTACACGGTAACCCTCAAACTTAAAAATTCTACCAAATAACCCTACACTAATTAAATTGTCTACTCCGTAATCCAATTGCTAAATTCTGTTAGTTTGACCGTTAGTTTTTAAAAAAAAAATTAAAAATTGAAAAAAAAAAATGATAAACAATTTAAGAAATTTTTTATAAAAAAAATCAGGAAGTAGAAAAAAAAATCAATTTTTTTTTTATTTTTCATATTTTTTTTCCTTTTTTTTCAATTTTCAGATTTTTTTTATTTTTCCTTTTTTTAAAAAAAATTCAGATTTTTTTCCCTTTTTTTTCTGTTCAATTTTCAAATCAATAGAGTATGGCCGTTTTTTAAAGCCGTTGTTTTGGACTAAATTAATTTGATTTGAACAAAATTTGTTTGATTAGAATATAATTAAACAAAATCTTAAAGTTAGCAAAAAATGAACTAAAATTTTCAATTCATACACACAAATACATATGTAATACATACACACATACAAATACATACATAATACATATTTTTCAATTCCTTGCCAATACATAAATAATAAATACACATACATACAAATACATACATAATACATACACATATGCATACATAATACATACACATATACATACAAATACATACAAATACATATACATATATACACAATTCAATAAATTGAAAAACAAAAAAAAAATAAAAAAAACCCTAACCACAATTTGAGGAGCTGGGGCGGCAGCCGTGCGTCGGCGGAGGGACGGAGGGGCGGAGGCGGAGGGGCGGAGGGGCGAAGGAGAAAGAAAGAGAAGGACAAAGAGAAAAGGAGAAAGAAAGAGAAGGAGAAAGAGAAAAGGAGAAAGAAAGAGAAAGGCCGGCCGGAGGGGTGGCGGACGCCGGTCACGGTGGCCGACTGTTCGAGGGAGAGAGAGAGAGGGGGTCAGGGTTTGGGGGTTCGAGGGAGAGAGAGAGTGGAGAGCGAGAGAGAGAAACGTTGAAATGGGGTCGAATTTCCCCGACTGGGGTTTTAAAAGTTTTTAAAATTTTCCGACCGTCATCACCGTCGGTAACGGTCGGTAATTACCGACCGCCTAAGTTCGGTCGGTAATTTCCGACCGTTACTGACGGTGATGATGGTCGGAATTTTTTTTTCGACCGCACCTTCGGTCGGGAAGAAATTTCCGACTGTGTTCAGTCGGAATCGGTCGGTATTTGACGACTAGGAAAATGTCGGTCGGTAAATCGGTCAGGCGAACGAGATTTTCTTGTTGTGTGTGTGTTTTTTCAATCGTTTTCAAAGTTTGTTTATCTTTTTGTGAGAACAACGAAAGAACAGTAAATAGAGAGAAGGAACACAAGGATTTAACGAGGTTCGGCTTCTAAACAAGCCTACGTCCTCCACTCTCTCACCAATATTATTAATCAACTCAGAATAATAACAAGGTTACACACTCAATTAAATGCTACAACTTTGTAACACTTAATTCCCCAACTGTTAACTCTAACAGTTCACTTAGTGTTCACAGAACACTCCCCAACCACTTCCCTCTAAGTGGTTCAAATATTACAAACTCAAATCTCCGTAAGTTTTTCTCTTAAAGATGGATATGGAGATAGTTTTGCTCTAAGGATAGACTCTCAGAAAATATGACTTGGTTTTCTTTGGAGAGCAAAAAGTCTTCTAGGTTTTTTTCAAGAGATTGTTTATATAGGCAAGAAAAAAACCGTCCTCTAGAAGTGTGCTTGGAGACTTGCCTAAATTGTGCAAACAAGCTCAGCTGACACAAGTAGAAAGGCACCTATTTCAGACCTTTGTCTCCTTCCACTACCTGTAGTGGAAAGTACACTAGAGTCCAAACAAGTACATTTCAAAGCTGATTTTGTGAATCAATTTGGCAGATTTCCAAAACACAAGTGATCCATATTTTTCAAATAAATTTTCAAAAATAATTTTGAACACTAAAATTTGTACAGATCACGTGCGTAATACTGAGGTTTGTTCCCACAATGGTCTCAGCACTACTAAGTCTACATCTGATAAAGGGAACTGTTCCAAGCTTGTTCTTTGCCTGTTCTTAGCTTGTTCTTGGCCTGTTCTCTTTACTGGATGTAAACTTAAAGTCTTTTTGCTCTTTACTTAAAAACACTAAGAATATTTTCCTAAGCCTAGAGATTGTTCAAAGAAACTAATTATACAGACCAGGACCATTCTGCATAGAAATTGTTTAGCAGAAATGTCAAAAACTAGAGATAGGAATTGTTCAATGAAACTAGAGAAATGATAGTTTGAGAGAAATTTTAGTAGGGTAAGGGGGGAAGCTAAGAGGAGTTAGAGTTAGCATCATCATCAGAATCCTCAGTAGAATCCTCATCCTCTTTTTCTGCACTCTCCTCCTGCTGATATGTTCTTTATTGATCCATCCAGAGAAGTGCACAAGGCATTCACACTAGCCATCATCTGTTGCAGTAGTTCCCCATGTGTTTGCACCTGTTTGGACAGTAACCCAGTAGCCTCCTCAGACCTTGAACTGCTTGTTCTTCTGACCCCCTGTGGTCCTCTCTTCATCTCTCATGTTCAGCATACCACCCTCAAAGGTCATTCCCTTCTGACCTAGGATCTGGTTGGTGAGGACAGACATTTTCTTGACCTCACCACTCAGATGTACCTTTCTACTTTGGAAAACCAGAGTGAGCCAGGCACCATAGGGTAGAGAGTGGTTTGACCTTTCCAGAATGCTAACCATGTGGGGTAGCATGAGACCAGGGAGACTCAACTTAATTTTCTCATACAGACACTAAATGATCACAGCATCCATCTTTCTCACATCCATTCTGCCTTGAGCCTTGGGGAGTACTATCTTAGAGGCTACTGTATGGAACAGCCTCATCACTGGTTCCCTTAGTTGGCCAATAACATAGCCAGAACCATCATTTGGAGAACCAGTAAAGAGAGTGGTCTGTATGTGTTCTGTACTGAATTCAGGAAGAGTAGGGCAGTTGTCTTTTTA
Source organism: Salicornia ramosissima (assembly GCA_951394345.1). Lineage (NCBI taxonomy): Eukaryota > Viridiplantae > Streptophyta > Magnoliopsida > Caryophyllales > Amaranthaceae > Salicornia > Salicornia ramosissima. The sequence goes on from OX596238.1 coordinate 40,124,757, forward strand.
GTAGTCACAGAACCCACTTCTTGGTACACCCAATACCTCCCCTAGACTTTTCTTTGACAGAGTGATGTCGACCCCTTCGACCTCACTCCAGACCTTCCCTTTGTCTAATTTCCCTAATTTGGAGTAAAATTCCTCAACACAATTCTAAAAAACATCCAACTTTTTGTCAAACATCCCCTCCCAACCCTGGAATTCTATAGCATCCTTAAACTCCTCTAGAAAGGGTTGACTCATCCAAGACTTAGGACATGCAAACCCAAACAAGACACCCCTACCACTTAATTCAAATAGTGGTTCAGAAGTGGTCTTACCTTTCTTCTTGGCTGAGGCCTTTTGAGGTGCAGAGTCAGCCTTCCTCTTCTTTTCAGTGGGGAGTTTGGTTGCAGGTTTGGGGCTCTCAGAAGCTTTGCCCTTCTTTGCTACACTCTTCATTTTTTTCTTATTTTCTTCCTTCTTTCCCACTAATTTGGATAAGAAGATAAGATGAGAGATGTTCCTTAAATGCTTGGTATTTATGATACTTCTTGATGCGAAATCATATATGTGATCATTATTGTTATAGAATTTCTGTATGAAAAAAAAAGTGTCAAACTTTTCTTCAAACAAATATTCTGCTACAAGTATGTGAAGATGAATTTTCAAACGTTGATTTTTCAAAGTAAAGCTTTGTTGTTTTCCTTGTTAAATTTTTTTTTTAAAAAAAAAAAAATTGATTTTGAATTTTCTATAAGTTCAATGTATACTCAAGAGGGGGGGGGGGGGTTGAATTGAGTATGTGTGTTTTTTCAATCGTTTTCAAAGTTTGTTTATCTTTTTGTGAGAACAACGATAGAACAGTAAATAAAGAGTAGGGACACAAAGATTTAACGAGGTTCGGCTTCTAAACAAGCCTACGTCCTCCACTCTCTCACCAATATTATTAATCAACTCAGAATAATAACAAGGTTACACACTAAATTAAATGTTACAACTTTGTAACACTTAATTCCCCAACTGTTAACTCTAACAGTTCACTCAGTGTTCACAGAACACTCCCCAACCACTTCCCTCTAAGTGGTTCAAATATTACAAACTCAAATCTCCGTAAGTTTTTCTCTTAAAGATGGATATGGAGATAGTTTTGCTCTAAGGATAGACTCTCAGAAAATATGACAAGGTTTTCTTTGGAGAGCAAAAGTCTTCTAGGGTGTTTTGCAAAGATTGTTTTTATAAGACAAGAAAAACCGTGCCCTAAAAGTGTGCTTGGAGACTTGCCTAAATTGTGCAAACACGCTCAGCTGACACAAGTAAAAAGGCACCTATTTCAAACCTTTGTCTCCTTCCACTACCTGTAGTGGAAAGTACACTGGAGTCCAAGCAAGTACATTTCAAAGCTGATTTTGTGAATCAATTTGGCAGATTTCCAAAACACAAGTGATCCATATTTTTCAAATAAATTTTCAAAAATAATTTTGAACACTAAAATTTGTACGGATCACGTGCGTAATACTGAGGTCTGTTCCCACATTGGTCTCAGTACTACTAAGTCTACATTTGATAAAGGGAACTGTTCCAAGCTTGTTCTTTGCCTGTTCTTAGCTTGTTCTTGGCCTGTTCTCTTTACTGGATGTAAACTTACAATCTTTTTGCTCTTTACTTAAAAACACTAAGAATATTTTGCTAAGCCTATTCTACAAGAAGATTCTAGAAATAAAAAGAAATAAATAACTCCAAGCTCTTGGCTTCTGATCTTGAAGTATCTCAAGGCCTTCAAGGTTGCCTTGATGAGTCCTCACTTGATTCAACCTGTTCATACACGAATATGCACAGACATCAAGTATAGAGAACTGGTTTGTCATCATTCAAATCAAACATGGTTCAACATTTTCACATACAAATACTTTAGATTTTTTTTTTTAAACATGTCATCAATTCTAAAATATTTTATTTCATAAGGCTATTATAGGTTTTTTTTTAAAAAAAATTATAAATAAATAAATAAATCTATTAACAAAAATACTTTAAAGACGATTTTCAAATAACGTGTGGCTATATTCTACAAAATTTCTCAATGCTTTTGAAATCAAAGCTCATTTGGATGTTTGAATTAATGTGTTGAGAACTTTAATTGGTTATTAATTATGCAAGGTGTTTACTTATACGATGCTAATGATTGATTTTGTAAACTCTGTTTTGGTCGAGTTACGAGGACGCAACTCCTTTTAAGGAGGGTAGAGTGCGATAGAGTTTCGCGCATTTTTTTTTTTGTTTTCATTTTGGGTATTTTGAGTCATTGGTTTTAGTAAAGAAAATGCCATTATGAGTCGAGTTAGGATGTGCATGAATCGAACATAAAGATAAATCTTTATCTGTATTTCTTAAGTTTCGGGACGAAATTTCTTTTAAGGGGGGTAGATTGTAATACCCCGTAATTTTGGATAAATATTTTATAAATAATTAATACTTTTACACTACTAAAATTATTTTATTTTAATTTTAGACATAAAATTTCAAGCTAAAGTGTTTTTAAATCATAAAAACCCAAGTTTCATATACATACACGTAACTTTCGGAATTCGGATATCTTAAATAAGCTTTATTTTCACAAATTACTATGATATTATGATGAAGCTAATTTTATTGAAAATTTATTTTAAGCCCAAATGTTATTTAGAAATTTCTAAAAACCCAAACTAAAACCCAAAAGACCAATTTGATAGCCCAAAAGGAAAACAAAATCAAAATAAAAAAAAATAAAAGCCATAAGCCCATGTAAGCCAATTCCACGGCAAAACTATTAGGGTTGAGGAGGGATTTTGGCTAAAATAAATAAATAAAATCTTCATTCAAATATTTTCTGACACATTCATATATCTTACACTTTCCTCTCTAACAAATTCATGATCATCAATTATTCTCTAAGTTATTTTCTTCCATTGATGAGTTCATTACTTGATCACCAAGTACCACTAATTACCTAAACCCTTACACTCATTAGCATATAAATACCCCTCATATTAAATGCTTAAACTTGCACCAACACTCTCTTCTCTTACTACTCTTTGGTTTTCTTTCTTTCCTTCATCTCTTTTCTCTTCTTCATTTATATAATTATTTTCTTTTATAAATTAAGATTAACTGTTAATAAGTTTTTAAATTAATTACTTTCAATATTTGTTAAGTATAAATTTTCTAATATTTTGTTACTATAATAAGTTCTATTATAAAAGAACTACTTAATCTTTTAATTTATTAACAATAACCCTATGATTTTATGAAAACATATTCATCAAATGTTTTAATTGAATAAATATATGAGCTTTAATATGAAAAGTTTCACAAAGTATCATGCACATATTAGAGTCTTATTATTTGAATGACCTTAGATTAATTAAGGTTATATTACTGGTATGTAGGGCGTTTTTGGTAGAAGTTCTAATTTTTCGATTCTAAGATTTATTTTCGATCCGCTAGAATAAAGGTACGTTAAGTGGCTAGATACTTTATTAAAGTGTTTACATGATTTTTACGTGTTTATATGATACATGATATAATTTATGTTCAATTAATTTTGCATTATGTTAATTTAAAGTTTGATGACAAAATTATTTTATATTTTATTAGACTTATATTTTTGTCATGAAATTTTTAGATTTTGGAAATAATATTTATGATTTGAATCATCTTATTTTATTTTGAAAATAGTGTTTTATGGAAAGATTTGAATCTTATTATATTTTGGAAAATAATATCATAGAAAATATTCTATGAAAAGATTTGGAATAACTAAATATTTTAGTGATATTGTCATATCATTTTGAAAGACTAAAGAATTTTGGAAGGTTACAATTATATGAGTATATTATCCTTATACTCAACTCTTATTATATTAAAAATTTATTTGTGACCCCACAAGCTTTACAAGCTTATTTATTGTCTGTAATCCCGCTACGTGGATTTGATTGATAAGACTATGGACTTTGTATGACCTAGTATTTCCTCAAGCATAGCCTTTATACAGAAAGATACTAACTTGGGGGGTGTGCACACTTCGAGGAGGAATTTAGGGTATAGGAAAATTTTATTTTCAATATTTGAGTATTTACATTCAATATTCATATTTTGGAAAATGATCATCTTGGATAAATAATTGTTGTCATATAATATGACTTGAGAATTTCAAAAGCATGTTTATTAAATAAAATTTATTGACTTATCTTGTATTTTTCGTACTTAGCATGTTTATTAAATAAAATTTATTTTTTTTGGCTTTGCCCTACTTATCATTTATTGATAAGTAGTTGGGTGTTGATGATCAAGGTGGAATACATGTTGCATCAGGGGCAAGGGCGTCATTCACCTAGACTAGGGTTTTAATTTTATTTAAAGTTATTATGTTTTGAAAATAAAGTTTATCGCATTTAATAATAAGTATTTTTTTTATTTCCGCTGCAAAGTTGTAGTCAAGTATAGCCTTACGTTAATTATCACGTGGCGGTAATACGCCCAAGTCTATCTCTACGGTATTTTATATGTATTATTCTAGTATTCTCGTAGAGGGAGATTTGGGGGTGTTACACCTTCGAGGAGGTCGGTCATGATCCGTCTCTCTCTCGTCCGACTCATGGTCATTTTCGACCGTTACTATGGTCGTCTTTGGAAACTCGGGAGTTTTTTCTCCTAAGTCTGCCATAGAACCGTGTCCTCCCCACAGACTGCGCCAAATGTTTTAGGATTTTTTGAAATTAAGGAGAAGAAAAACACTTCTATGCTACAAACTTTTCCAAAGTAATAATAATAAATGCAGAAATAAACAATTAAATGTGCAAAAGATAATAATAACTCAAATAGCTGCTAATCAAGATTGATTAAGGTTAATTGACAATTACAAGTTATGTGTTGTCAAATCAGCATATATTGGGATCCGTGTTGCAATCATTGCTTTAATACTTTTATACAAGAATCTTCCTACTTTCTCTTATAAACTATCAATGTGGGGTACAAGTTTTCCTAATTTTGATGTTTTTCCTAACTTTCTATGCTGAACTCTAGCTAGCTAGGTGTCTTCGTAGGGTATTGCCACGTGGCCCTATAATGCCATGACACGTGGACCAATAATATGTTGCGACGTTGCTTTAAGGGCTTCTGTTGGGCTTCTCTCTGGGGCTGATGTACTTGGGCTCTTCTTTGGGCCTTACGTAATCAGGTGGGCCAAGAATTTTGGCTATAGCAATACTGATAGACTAAGCTTTGAATCATATAATCACTACGAGTTATCGAAGATACAATACACATAAACACTAACAAGTGTCTTTTAACCCTCTACACCTTTGAAGCCATGATGTACATATATATTATGAACGTTTCAAGCAACGCTAAACTTGTTGAAGCGGCCAAATTCTAGCTCATATAGGTAGATCTTTACACACATACTCCTGCAATTGAACCAATAACAAAGATCTATTAAGAATTAAAAAATTCACCCTCCTTTATCATTGAAGTACTTTTAGCACTTACCTCGGGATGATATATTTCAAGTACTCACAACCATCAAAGAAAATCTATCCTCATTGAATTTGAGATCCAACATTGAATTGGACGTCAAATTGAGTTTCATGTTATCAAGATTGTACAAAAGGCTTTAAACCCATCCATAAATTCATTTTGTTCAAATAATCACTTGGCAACGATGTAGTAAACGTATCCACCAAGTTCAATATTGACCGAGCAAAATCAGTGGTTACACAACCATCCTTAATCATCTCATGGACATAGCTATGTTTCACCCCAATGTGGTTTGACTTGCCATTTTGGACTTCGTTATATGCCTTATCAATTGTTGATTGATTAAGGGATTTTTCACCAAATAAAAACCCCCGTCGTAGTAAGAGTGGTGGTGCCTAACACGGGGAAGGTCCATCGCACTAGTCTAGGCATAAGAGCGTTGAACAAGCTAGGTCGGTGAAATGTCACGAGTGGTGGAGAGAACTACGGGACTAACTAAAACTAAACTATAAAAGCAAGAGTAAAAAGGACTAGGGTAAGAGATCCACAACTTATACCACCATGAATTATAAATCAATCGAAACATATACTTAGGTCATGGATATATAAGGGGAGGTCATTCTAAGATCACATTACTCTTTCAAGCTAGTGTGACGACCGGGATGACGTACACAAACCTACTTTCTTGGCGGAACATCTAATTATTCATAAGCACAAATCACGAATACATGTAACTGTCCCTTTATGGAAGGCCCAACTTTCGTGGTACTTCCATCAATCGGGCGAAGGGAGTCATCACGCACGTTCACCTTTCAGTCCTTCAATGGGGATTCTTCTATGAATCTAATGTTATCTAGACACGAGACTCAACATCATCAAACCTTCAGTACCAATGTTACCACAAACCAAGTCCAAGAAACAACTCAATCACAAACATGGAGGATTTTGAGGGGTTTTGTAATAACCTGAAATTCTGGGTTATAAAATTTCGTGGATATTTAATTTTTTTAGTTATGTGTGTCTTTAACTAATGGGATTCAATCCCGATCTCTACACCTTGCCTTGCTAAAATGGACCAAAATCCCATAAGCCTTATCTCCATAAGCCTACACAGCCCTCCCCCTAAATATTTCCAATAATAAGAAATTTTATTTAAATTATATCTATTAACCAACCTAATTAAAAATCCAATATTTATCCCCTCAGCCATCTATAAATATACAGTCTTTCAAAATAAAAGATTAAGCTTTCATGACACACTCTCTTCTCCTTTTTCACGCCAATCGTACTCCAAACCCCATCAATTATTCCATTCATCAAATCAAACATAATAATCAACAAACCTTAAGGATCTTTCACCTAACCTTTCAAGCACAAGATTGAACCAAGAACCCAAAGGAGTCCAAAGACCCACTCGACAAACCTCACGGCCGAATACCAATTTATTCATCTTTCTTTAGGTAATTAGGTGTTGTACTTAACCTTAGAAGTTGATCATTTATATAATTATTTAAAATACTTTAGGATTTAGTTTTATTGATTGAAACTACCGTTTGTTGATTTTCGAATATGGCCGAGTATTTCACTAGATTAAGCATAATTTATTTTCATGTTCTTAAAATGAATCCATGCAAGTCTGTTATAATCTTGCTAGTAAATCAATTAATTGTTGTTTATCATGAAGAACGAATTGTTGAAGAAACCTTTCTGAATTTTCGAGTGATGTAGGTGTATAAAGATCCAACCTTTATGTGTTAATTTTGTCCAATATATATTCTAGTATAGTTTTCTTGAATTATTTCAACGATTGCTTGAGTTCTTGAATTAAAGAATTGAAATATTGATTGTATGATAATGAATGTCAAATGACTTGGTGATGAACATGATAACTTGGCTCAAATTTCTTGATGAACATTGCAAGTATCAATCTTTATTAAGATTAAGCTAATTTATTTAAATTATAGTAAAGATTTTCGATTTATTTTATTAAAATAAATTAATTTTATGTTTATTATTTTTAAAAACTGTCGAATCACCCTAATGAATTAAATGATTGATTTTTACATTTTTTTTAGGGAAATTCTACCTGGTAACCCTCAACTCTTGCAAAATCTACACGGTAACCCTCAAACTTAAAAATTCTACCAAATAACCCTACACTAATTAAATTGTCTACTCCGTAATCCAATTGCTAAATTCTGTTAGTTTGACCGTTAGTTTTTAAAAAAAAAATTAAAAATTGAAAAAAAAAAATGATAAACAATTTAAGAAATTTTTTATAAAAAAAATCAGGAAGTAGAAAAAAAAATCAATTTTTTTTTTATTTTTCATATTTTTTTTCCTTTTTTTTCAATTTTCAGATTTTTTTTATTTTTCCTTTTTTTAAAAACAATTCATATTTTTTTCCCTTTTTTTTCTGTTCAATTTTCAAATCAATAGAGTATGGCTGTTTTTTAAAGCCGTTGTTTTGGACTAAATTAATTTGATTTGAACAAAATTTGTTTGATTAGAATATAATTAAACAAAATCTTAAAGTTAGCAAAAAATGAACTAAAATTTTCAATTCATACACACAAATACATATGTAATACATACACACATACAAATACATACATAATACATATTTTTCAATTCCTTGCCAATACATAAATAATAAATACACATACATACAAATACATACATAATACATACACATATGCATACATAATACATACACATATACATACAAATACATACAAATACATATACATATATACACAATTCAATAAATTGAAAAACAAAAAAAAAATAAAAAAAACCCTAACCACAATTTGAGGAGCTGGGGCGGCAGCCGTGCGTCGGCGGAGGGACGGAGGGGCGGAGGCGGAGGGGCGGAGGGGCGAAGGAGAAAGAAAGAGAAGGACAAAGAGAAAAGGAGAAAGAAAGAGAAGGAGAAAGAGAAAAGGAGAAAGAAAGAGAAAGGCCGGCCGGAGGGGTGGCGGACGCCGGTCACGGTGGCCGACTGTTCGAGGGAGAGAGAGAGAGGGGGTCAGGGTTTGGGGGTTCGAGGGAGAGAGAGAGTGGAGAGCGAGAGAGAGAAACGTTGAAATGGGGTCGAATTTCCCCGACTGGGGTTTTAAAAGTTTTTAAAATTTTCCGACCGTCATCACCGTCGGTAACGGTCGGTAATTACCGACCGCCTAAGTTCGGTCGGTAATTTCCGACCGTTACTGACGGTGATGATGGTCGGAATTTTTTTTTCGACCGCACCTTCGGTCGGGAAGAAATTTCCGACTGTGTTCAGTCGGAATCGGTCGGTATTTGACGACTAGGAAAATGTCGGTCGGTAAATCGGTCGGGCGAACGAGATTTTCTTGTTGTGTGTGTGTTTTTTCAATCGTTTTCAAAGTTTGTTTATCTTTTTGTGAGAACAACGAAAGAACAGTAAATAGAGAGAAGGAACACAAGGATTTAACGAGGTTCGGCTTCTAAACAAGCCTACGTCCTCCACTCTCTCACCAATATTATTAATCAACTCAGAATAATAACAAGGTTACACACTCAATTAAATGCTACAACTTTGTAACACTTAATTCCCCAACTGTTAACTCTAACAGTTCACTTAGTGTTCACAGAACACTCCCCAACCACTTCCCTCTAAGTGGTTCAAATATTACAAACTCAAATCTCCGTAAGTTTTTCTCTTAAAGATGGATATGGAGATAGTTTTGCTCTAAGGATAGACTCTCAGAAAATATGACTTGGTTTTCTTTGGAGAGCAAAAAGTCTTCTAGGTTTTTTTCAAGAGATTGTTTATATAGGCAAGAAAAAAACCGTCCTCTAGAAGTGTGCTTGGAGACTTGCCTAAATTGTGCAAACAAGCTCAGCTGACACAAGTAGAAAGGCACCTATTTCAGACCTTTGTCTCCTTCCACTACCTGTAGTGGAAAGTACACTAGAGTCCAAACAAGTACATTTCAAAGCTGATTTTGTGAATCAATTTGGCAGATTTCCAAAACACAAGTGATCCATATTTTTCAAATAAATTTTCAAAAATAATTTTGAACACTAAAATTTGTACAGATCACGTGCGTAATACTGAGGTTTGTTCCCACAATGGTCTCAGCACTACTAAGTCTACATCTGATAAAGGGAACTGTTCCAAGCTTGTTCTTTGCCTGTTCTTAGCTTGTTCTTGGCCTGTTCTCTTTACTGGATGTAAACTTAAAGTCTTTTTGCTCTTTACTTAAAAACACTAAGAATATTTTCCTAAGCCTAGAGATTGTTCAAAGAAACTAATTATACAGACCAGGACCATTCTGCATAGAAATTGTTTAGCAGAGATGTCAAAAACTAGAGATAGGAATTGTTCAATGAAACTAGAGAAATGATAGTTTGAGAGAAATTTTAGTAGGGTAAGGGGGGAAGCTAAGAGGAGTTAGAGTTAGCATCATCATCAGAATCCTCAGTAGAATCCTCATCCTCTTTTTCTGCACTCTCCTCCTGCTGATATGTTCTTTATTGATCCATCCAGAGAAGTGCACAAGGCATTCACACTAGCCATCATCTGTTGCAGTAGTTCCCCATGTGTTTGCACCTGTTTGGACAGTAACCCAGTAGCCTCCTCAGACCTTGAACTGCTTGTTCTTCTGACCCCCTGTGGTCCTCTCTTCATCTCTCATTTTCAGCATACCACCCTCAAAGGTCATTCCCTTCTGACCTAGGATCTGGTTGGTGAGGACAGACATTTTCTTGACCTCACCACTCAGATGTACCTTTCTACTTTGGAAAACCAGAGTGAGCCAGGCACCATAGGGTAGAGAGTGGTTTGACCTTTCCAGAATGCTAACCATGTGGGGTAGCATGAGACCAGGGAGACTCAACTTAATTTTCTCATACAGACACTAAATGATCACAGCATCCATCTTTCTCACATCCATTCTGCCTTGAGCCTTGGGGAGTACTATCTTAGAGGCTACTGTATGGAACAGCCTCATCACTGGTTCCCTTAGTTGGCCAATAACATAGCCAGAACCATCATTTGGAGAACCAGTAAAGAGAGTGGTCTGTATGTGTTCTGTACTGAATTCAGGAAGAGTAGGGCAGTTGTCTTTTTAGTAGTCACAGAACCCACTTCTTGGTACACCCAATACCTCCCCTAGACTTTTCTTTGACAGAGTGATGTCGACCCCTTCGACCTCACTCCAGACCTTCCCTTTGTCTAATTTCCCTAATTTGGAGTAAAATTCCTCAACACAATTCTAAAAAACATCCAACTTTTTGTCAAACATCCCCTCCCAACCCTGGAATTCTATAGCATCCTTAAACTCCTCTAGAAAGGGTTGACTCATCCAAGACTTAGGACATGCAAACCCAAACAAGACACCCCTACCACTTAATTCAAATAGTGGTTCAGAAGTGGTCTTACCTTTCTTCTTGGCTGAGGCCTTTTGAGGTGCAGAGTCAGCCTTCCTCTTCTTTTCAGTGGGGAGTTTGGTTGCAGGTTTGGGGCTCTCAGAAGCTTTGCCCTTCTTTGCTACACTCTTCATTTTTTTCTTATTTTCTTCCTTCTTTCCCACTAATTTGGATAAGAAGATAAGATGAGAGATGTTCCTTAAATGCTTGGTATTTATGATACTTCTTGATGTGAAATCATATATGTGATCATTATTGTTATAGAATTTCTGTATGAAAAAAAAAGTGTCAAACTTTTCTTCAAACAAATATTCTGCTACAAGTATGTGAAGATGAATTTTCAAACGTTGATTTTTCAAAGTAAAGCTTTGTTGTTTTCCTTGTTAATTTTTTTTTAAAAAAAAAAAAAAATTGATTTTGAATTTTCTATAAGTTCAATGTATACTCAAGAGGGGGGGGGGTTGAATTGAGTATGTGTGTTTTTTCAATCGTTTTCAAAGTTTGTTTATCTTTTTGTGAGAACAACGATAGAACAGTAAATAAAGAGTAAGGACACAAAGATTTAACGAGGTTCGGCTTCTAAACAAGCCTATGTCCTCCACTCTCTCACCAATATTATTAATCAACTCAGAATAATAACAAGGTTACACACTAAATTAAATGTTACAACTTTGTAACACTTAATTCCCCAACTGTTAACTCTAACAGTTCACTCAGTGTTCACAGAACACTCCCCAACCACTTCCCTCTAAGTGGTTCAAATATTACAAACTCAAATCTCCGTAAGTTTTTCTCTTAAAGATGGATATGGAGATAGTTTTGCTCTAAGGATAGACTCTCAGAAAATATGACAAGGTTTTCTTTGGAGAGCAAAAGTCTTCTAGGGTGTTTTGCAAAGATTGTTTTTATAAGACAAGAAAAACCGTGCCCTAAAAGTGTGCTTGGAGACTTGCCTAAATTGTGCAAACACGCTCAGCTGACACAAGTAAAAAGGCACCTATTTCAAACCTTTGTCTCCTTCCACTACCTGTAGTGGAAAGTACACTGGAGTCCAAGCAAGTACATTTCAAAGCTGATTTTGTGAATCAATTTGGCAGATTTCCAAAACACAAGGGATCCATATTTTTCAAATAAATTTTCAAAAATAATTTTGAACACTAAAATTTGTACGGATCACGTGCGTAATACTGAGGTCTGTTCCCACATTGGTCTCAGTACTACTAAGTCTACATTTGATAAAGGGAACTGTTCCAAGCTTGTTCTTTGCCTGTTCTTAGCTTGTTCTTGGCCTGTTCTCTTTACTGGATGTAAACTTACAATCTTTTTGCTCTTTACTTAAAAACACTAAGAATATTTTGCTAAGCCTATTCTACAAGAAGATCCTAGAAATAAAAAGAAATAAATAACTCCAAGCTCTTGGCTTCTGATCTTGAAGTATCTCAAGGCCTTCAAGGTTGCCTTGATGAGTCCTCACTTGATTCAACCTGTTCATACACGAATATGCACAGACATCAAGTATAGAGAACTGGTTTGTCATCATTCAAATCAAACATGGTTCAACATTTTCACATACAAATACTTTAGATTTTTTTTTTTAAACATGTCATCAATTCTAAAATATTTTATTTCATAAGGCTATTATAGGTTTTTTTTTAAAAAAAATTATAAATAAATAAATAAATCTATTAACAAAAATACTTTAAAGACGATTTTCAAATAACGTGTGGCTATATTCTACAAAATTTCTCAATGCTTTTGAAATCAAAGCTCATTTGGATGTTTGAATTAATGTGTTGAGAACTTTAATTGGTTATTAATTATGCAAGGTGTTTACTTCTACGATGCTAATGATTGATTTTGTAAACTCTGTTTTGGTCGAGTTACGAGGACGCAACTCCTTTTAAGGAGGGTAGAGTGCGATAGAGTTTCGCGCATTTTTTTTTTTGTTTTCATTTTGGGTATTTTGAGTCATTGGTTTTAGTAAAGAAAATGCCATTATGAGTCGAGTTAGGATGTGCATGAATCGAACATAAAGATAAATCTTTATCTGTATTTCTTAAGTTTCGGGACGAAATTTCTTTTAAGGGGGGTAGATTGTAATACCCCGTAATTTTGGATAAATATTTTATAAATAATTAATACTTTTACACTACTAAAATTATTTTATTTTAATTTTAGACATAAAATTTCAAGCTAAAGTGTTTTTAAATCATAAAAACCCAAGTTTCATATACATACACGTAACTTTCGGAATTCGGATATCTTAAATAAGCTTTATTTTCACAAATTACTATGATATTATGATGAAGCTAATTTTATTGAAAATTTATTTTAAGCCCAAATGTTATTTAGAAATTTCTAAAAACCCAAACTAAAACCCAAAAGACCAATTTGATAGCCCAAAAGGAAAACAAAATCAAAATAAAAAAAAATAAAAGCCATAAGCCCATGTAAGCCAATTCCACGGCAAAACTATTAGGGTTGAGGAGGGATTTTGGCTAAAATAAATAAATAAAATCTTCATTCAAATATTTTCTCACACATTCATATATCTTACACTTTCCTCTCTAACAAATTCATGATCATCAATTATTCTCTAAGTTATTTTCTTCCATTGATGAGTTCATTACTTGATCACCAAGTACCACTAATTACCTAAACCCTTACACTCATTAGCATATAAATACCCCTCATATTAAATGCTTAAACTTGCACCAACACTCTCTTCTCTTACTACTCTTTGGTTTTCTTTCTTTCCTTCATCTCTTTTCTCTTCTTCATTTATATAATTATTTTCTTTTATAAATTAAGATTAACTGTTAATAAGTTTTTAAATTAATTACTTTCAATATTTGTTAAGTATAAATTTTCTAATATTTTGTTACTATAATAAGTTCTATTATAAAAGAACTACTTAATCTTTTAATTTATTAACAATAACCCTATGATTTTATGAAAACATATTCATCAAATGTTTTAATTGAATAAATATATGAGCTTTAATATGAAAAGTTTCACAAAGTATCATGCACATATTAGAGTCTTATTATTTGAATGACCTTAGATTAATTAAGGTTATATTACTGGTATGTAGGGCGTTTTTGGTAGAAGTTCTAATTTTTCGATTCTAAGATTTATTTTCGATCCGCTAGAATAAAGGTACGTTAAGTGGCTAGATACTTTATTAAAGTGTTTACATGATTTTTACGTGTTTATATGATACATGATATAATTTATGATCAATTAATTTTGCATTATGTTAATTTAAAGTTTGATGACAAAATTATTTTATATTTTATTAGACTTATATTTTTGTCATGAAATTTTTAGATTTTGGAAATAATATTTATGATTTGAATCATCTTATTTTATTTTGAAAATAGTGTTTTATGGAAAGATTTGAATCTTATTATATTTTGGAAAATAATATCATAGAAAATATTCTATGAAAAGATTTGGAATAACTAAATATTTTAGTGATATTGTCATATCATTTTGAAAGACTAAAGAATTTTGGAAGGTTACAATTATATGAGTATATTATCCTTATACTCAACTCTTATTATATTAAAAATTTATTTGTGACCCCACAAGCTTTACAAGCTTATTTATTGTCTGTAATCCCGCTACGTGGATTTGATTGATAAGACTATGGACTTTGTATGACCTAGTATTTCCTCAAGCATAGCCTTTATACAGAAAGATACTAACTTGGGGGGTGTGCACACTTCGAGGAGGAATTTAGGGTATAGGAAAATTTTATTTTCAATATTTGAGTATTTACATTCAATATTCATATTTTGGAAAATGATCATCTTGGATAAATAATTGTTGTCATATAATATGACTTGAGAATTTCAAAAGCATGTTTATTAAATAAAATTTATTGACTTATCTTGTATTTTTCGTACTTAGCATGTTTATTAAATAAAATTTATTTTTTTTGGCTTTGCCCTACTTATCATTTATTGATAAGTAGTTGGGTGTTGATGATCAAGGTGGAATACATGTTGCATCAGGGGCAAGGGCGTCATTCACCTAGACTAGGGTTTTAATTTTATTTAAAGTTATTATGTTTTGAAAATAAAGTTTATCGCATTTAATAATAAGTATTTTTTTTATTTCCGCTGCAAAGTTGTAGTCAAGTATAGCCTTACGTTAATTATCACGTGGCGGTAATACGCCCAAGTCTATCTCTACGGTATTTTATATGTATTATTCTAGTATTCTCGTAGAGGGAGATTTGGGGGTGTTACACCTTCGAGGAGGTCGGTCATGATCCGTCTCTCTCTCGTCCGACTCATGGTCATTTTCGACCGTTACTATGGTCGTCTTTGGAAACTCGGGAGTTTTTTCTCCTAAGTCTGCCATAGAACCGTGTCCTCCCCACAGACTGCGCCAAATGTTTTAGGATTTTTTGAAATTAAGGAGAAGAAAAACACTTCTATGCTACAAACTTTTCCAAAGTAATAATAATAAATGCAGAAATAAACAATTAAATGTGCAAAAGATAATAATAACTCAAATAGCTGCTAATCAAGATTGATTAAGGTTAATTGACAATTACAAGTTATGTGTTGTCAAATCAGCATATATTGGGATCCGTGTTGCAATCATTGCTTTAATACTTTTATACAAGAATCTTCCTACTTTCTCTTATAAACTATCAATGTGGGGTACAAGTTTTCCTAATTTTGATGTTTTTCCTAACTTTCTATGCTGAACTCTAGCTAGCTAGGTGTCTTCGTAGGGTATTGCCACGTGGCCCTATAATGCCATGACACGTGGACCAATAATATGTTGCGACGTTGCTTTAAGGGCTTCTGTTGGGCTTCTCTCTGGGGCTGATGTACTTGGGCTCTTCTTTGGGCCTTACGTAATCAGGTGGGCCAAGAATTTTGGCTATAGCAATACTGATAGACTAAGCTTTGAATCATATAATCACTACGAGTTATCGAAGATACAATACACATAAACACTAACAAGTGTCTTTTAACCCTCTACACCTTTGAAGCCATGATGTACATATATATTATGAACGTTTCAAGCAACGCTAAACTTGTTGAAGCGGCCAAATTCTAGCTCATATAGGTAGATCTTTACACACATACTCCTGCAATTGAACCAATAACAAAGATCTATTAAGAATTAAAAAATTCACCCTCCTTTATCATTGAAGTACTTTTAGCACTTACCTCGGGATGATATATTTCAAGTACTCACAACCATCAAAGAAAATCTATCCTCATTGAATTTGAGATCCAACATTGAATTGGACGTCAAATTGAGTTTCATGTTATCAAGATTGTACAAAAGGCTTTAAACCCATCCATAAATTCATTTTGTTCAAATAATCACTTGGCAACGATGTAGTAAACGTATCCACCAAGTTCAATATTGACCGAGCAAAATCAGTGGTTACACAACCATCCTTAATCATCTCATGGACATAGCTATGTTTCACCCCAATGTGGTTTGACTTGCCATTTTGGACTTCGTTATATGCCTTATCAATTGTTGATTGATTAAGGGATTTTTCACCAAATAAAAACCCCCGTCGTAGTAAGAGTGGTGGTGCCTAACACGGGGAAGGTCCATCGCACTAGTCTAGGCATAAGAGCGTTGAACAAGCTAGGTCGGTGAAATGTCACGAGTGGTGGAGAGAACTACGGGACTAACTAAAACTAAACTATAAAAGCAAGAGTAAAAAGGACTAGGGTAAGAGATCCACAACTTATACCACCATGAATTATAAATCAATCGAAACATATACTTAGGTCATGGATATATAAGGGGAGGTCATTCTAAGATCACATTACTCTTTCAAGCTAGTGTGACGACCGGGATGACGTACACAAACCTACTTTCTTGGCGGAACATCTAATTAGTCATAAGCACAAATCACGAATACATGTAACTGTCCCTTTATGGAAGGCCCAACTTTCGTGGTACTTCCATCAATCGGGCGAAGGGAGTCATCACGCACGTTCACCTTTCAGTCCTTCAATGGGGATTCTTCTATGAATCTAATGTTATCTAGACACGAGACTCAACATCATCAAACCTTCAGTACCAATGTTACCACAAACCAAGTCCAAGAAACAACTCAATCACAAACATGGAGGATTTTGAGGGGTTTTGTAATAACCTGAAATTCTGGGTTATAAAATTTCGTGGATATTTAATTTTTTTAGTTATGTGTGTCTTTAACTAATGGGATTCAATCCCGATCTCTACACCTTGCCTTGCTAAAATGGACCAAAATCCCATAAGCCTTATCTCCATAAGCCTACACAGCCCTCCCCCTAAATATTTCCAATAATAAGAAATTTTATTTAAATTATATCTATTAACCAACCTAATTAAAAATCCAATATTTATCCCCTCAGCCATCTATAAATATACAGTCTTTCAAAATAAAAGATTAAGCTTTCATGACACACTCTCTTCTCCTTTTTCACGCCAATCGTACTCCAAACCCCATCAATTATTCCATTCATCAAATCAAACATAATAATCAACAAACCTTAAGGATCTTTCACCTAACCTTTCAAGCACAAGATTGAACCAAGAACCCAAAGGAGTCCAAAGACCCACTCGACAAACCTCACGGCCGAATACCAATTTATTCATCTTTCTTTAGGTAATTAGGTGTTGTACTTAACCTTAGAAGTTGATCATTTATATAATTATTTAAAATACTTTAGGATTTAGTTTTATTGATTGAAACTACCGTTTGTTGATTTTCGAATATGGCCGAGTATTTCACTAGATTAAGCATAATTTATTTTCATGTTCTTAAAATGAATCCATGCAAGTCTGTTATAATCTTGCTAGTAAATCAATTAATTGTTGTTTATCATGAAGAACGAATTGTTGAAGAAACCTTTCTGAATTTTCGAGTGATGTAGGTGTATAAAGATCCAACCTTTATGTGTTAATTTTGTCCAATATATATTCTAGTATAGTTTTCTTGAATTATTTCAACGATTGCTTGAGTTCTTGAATTAAAGAATTGAAATATTGATTGTATGATAATGAATGTCAAATGACTTGGTGATGAACATGATAACTTGGCTCAAATTTCTTGATGAACATTGCAAGTATCAATCTTTATTAAGATTTAGCTAATTTATTTAAATTATAGTAAAGATTTTCGATTTATTTTATTAAAATAAATTAATTTTATGTTTATTATTTTTAAAAACTGTCGAATCACCCTAATGAATTAAATGATTGATTTTTACATTTTTTTTAGGGAAATTCTACCTGGTAACCCTCAACTCTTGCAAAATCTACACGGTAACCCTCAAACTTAAAAATTCTACCAAATAACCCTACACTAATTAAATTGTCTACTCCGTAATCCAATTGCTAAATTCTGTTAGTTTGACCGTTAGTTTTTAAAAAAAAAATTAAAAATTGAAAAAAAAAATGATAAACAATTTAAGAAATTTTTTATAAAAAAAATCAGGAAGTAGAAAAAAAAATCAATTTTTTTTTTATTTTTCATATTTTTTTTCCTTTTTTTTCAATTTTCAGATTTTTTTTATTTTTCCTTTTTTTAAAAAAAATTCAGATTTTTTTCCCTTTTTTTTCTGTTCAATTTTCAAATCAATAGAGTATGGCCGTTTTTTAAAGCCGTTGTTTTGGACTAAATTAATTTGATTTGAACAAAATTTGTTTGATTAGAATATAATTAAACAAAATCTTAAAGTTAGCAAAAAATGAACTAAAATTTTCAATTCATACACACAAATACATATGTAATACATACACACATACAAATACATACATAATACATATTTTTCAATTCCTTGCCAATACATAAATAATAAATACACATACATACAAATACATACATAATACATACACATATGCATACATAATACATACACATATACATACAAATACATATACATATATACACAATTCAATAAATTGAAAAACAAAAAAAAAATAAAAAAAAACCCTAACCACAATTTGAGGAGCTGGGGCGGCCGCCGTGCGTCGGCGGAGGGACGGAGGGGCGGAGGCGGAGGGGCGGAGGGGCGAAGGAGAAAGAAAGAGAAGGACAAAGAGAAAAGGAGAAAGAAAGAGAAGGAGAAAGAGAAAAGGAGAAAGAAAGAGAAAGGCCGGCCGGAGGGGTGGCGGACGCCGGTCACGGTGGCCGACTGTTCGAGGGAGAGAGAGAGAGGGGGTCAGGGTTTGGGGGTTCGAGGGAGAGAGAGAGTGGAGAGCGAGAGAGAGAAACGTTGAAATGGGGTCGAATTTCCCCGACTGGGGTTTTAAAAGTTTTTAAAATTTTCCGACCGTCATCACCGTCGGTAACGGTCGGTAATTACCGACCGCCTAAGTTCGGTCGGTAATTTCCGACCGTTACTGACGGTGATGATGGTCGGAATTTTTTTTTCGACCGCACCTTCGGTCGGGAAGAAATTTCCGACTGTGTTCAGTCGGAATCGGTCGGTATTTGACGACTAGGAAAATGTCGGTCGGTAAATCGGTCGGGCGAACGAGATTTTCTTGTTGTGTGTGTGTTTTTTCAATCGTTTTCAAAGTTTGTTTATCTTTTTGTGAGAACAACGAAAGAACAGTAAATAGAGAGAAGGAACACAAGGATTTAACGAGGTTCGGCTTCTAAACAAGCCTACGTCCTCCACTCTCTCACCAATATTATTAATCAACTCAGAATAATAACAAGGTTACACACTCAATTAAATGCTACAACTTTGTAACACTTAATTCCCCAACTGTTAACTCTAACAGTTCACTTAGTGTTCACAGAACACTCCCCAACCACTTCCCTCTAAGTGGTTCAAATATTACAAACTCAAATCTCCGTAAGTTTTTCTCTTAAAGATGGATATGGAGATAGTTTTGCTCTAAGGATAGACTCTCAGAAAATATGACTTGGTTTTCTTTGGAGAGCAAAAAGTCTTCTAGGTTTTTTTCAAGAGATTGTTTATATAGGCAAGAAAAAAACCGTCCTCTAGAAGTGTGCTTGGAGACTTGCCTAAATTGTGCAAACAAGCTCAGCTGACACAAGTAGAAAGGCACCTATTTCAGACCTTTGTCTCCTTCCACTACCTGTAGTGGAAAGTACACTAGAGTCCAAACAAGTACATTTCAAAGCTGATTTTGTGAATCAATTTGGCAGATTTCCAAAACACAAGTGATCCATATTTTTCAAATAAATTTTCAAAAATAATTTTGAACACTAAAATTTGTACAGATCACGTGCGTAATACTGAGGTTTGTTCCCACAATGGTCTCAGCACTACTAAGTCTACATCTGATAAAGGGAACTGTTCCAAGCTTGTTCTTTGCCTGTTCTTAGCTTGTTCTTGGCCTGTTCTCTTTACTGGATGTAAACTTAAAGTCTTTTTGCTCTTTACTTAAAAACACTAAGAATATTTTCCTAAGCCTAGAGATTGTTCAAAGAAACTAATTATACAGACCAGGACCATTCTGCATAGAAATTGTTTAGCAGAAATGTCAAAAACTAGAGATAGGAATTGTTCAATGAAACTAGAGAAATGATAGTTTGAGAGAAAGTTTAGTAGGGTAAGGGGGGAAGCTAAGAGGAGTTAGAGTTAGCATCATCATCAGAATCCTCAGTAGAATCCTCATCCTCTTTTTCTGCACTCTCCTCCTGCTGATATGTTCTTTATTGATCCATCCAGAGAAGTGCACAAGGCATTCACACTAGCCATCATCTGTTGCAGTAGTTCCCCATGTGTTTGCACCTGTTTGGACAGTAACCCAGTAGCCTCCTCAGACCTTGAACTGCTTGTTCTTCTGACCCCCTGTGGTCCTCTCTTCATCTCTCATTTTCAGCATACCACCCTCAAAGGTCATTCCCTTCTGACCTAGGATCTGGTTGGTGAGGACAGACATTTTCTTGACCTCACCACTCAGATGTACCTTTCTACTTTGGAAAACCAGAGTGAGCCAGGCACCATAGGGTAGAGAGTGGTTTGACCTTTCCAGAATGCTAACCATGTGGGGTAGCATGAGACCAGGGAGACTCAACTTAATTTTCTCATACAGACACTAAATGATCACAGCATCCATCTTTCTCACATCCATTCTGCCTTGAGCCTTGGGGAGTACTATCTTAGAGGCTACTGTATGGAACAGCCTCATCACTGGTTCCCTTAGTTGGCCAATAACATAGCCAGAACCATCATTTGGAGAACCAGTAAAGAGAGTGGTCTGTATGTGTTCTGTACTGAATTCAGGAAGAGTAGGGCAGTTGTCTTTTTAGTAGTCACAGAACCCACTTCTTGGTACACCCAATACCTCCCCTAGACTTTTCTTTGACAGAGTGATGTCGACCCCTTCGACCTCACTCCAGACCTTCCCTTTGTCTAATTTCCCTAATTTGGAGTAAAATTCCTCAACACAATTCTAAAAAACATCCAACTTTTTGTCAAACATCCCCTCCCAACCCTGGAATTCTATAGCATCCTTAAACTCCTCTAGAAAGGGTTGACTCATCCAAGACTTAGGACATGCAAACCCAAACAAGACACCCCTACCACTTAATTCAAATAGTGGTTCAGAAGTGGTCTTACCTTTCTTCTTGGCTGAGGCCTTTTGAGGTGCAGAGTCAGCCTTCCTCTTCTTTTCAGTGGGGAGTTTGGTTGCAGGTTTGGGGCTCTCAGAAGCTTTGCCCTTCTTTGCTACACTCTTCATTTTTTTCTTATTTTCTTCCTTCTTTCCCACTAATTTGGATAAGAAGATAAGATGAGAGATGTTCCTTAAATGCTTGGTATTTATGATACTTCTTGATGCGAAATCATATATGTGATCATTATTGTTATAGAATTTCTGTATGAAAAAAAAAGTGTCAAACTTTTCTTCAAACAAATATTCTGCTACAAGTATGTGAAGATGAATTTTCAAACGTTGATTTTTCAAAGTAAAGCTTTGTTGTTTTCCTTGTTAAATTTTTTTTTTTTTAAAAAAAAAATTGATTTTGAATTTTCTATAAGTTCAATGTATACTCAAGAGGGGGGGGGGGTTGAATTGAGTATGTGTGTTTTTTCAATCGTTTTCAAAGTTTGTTTATCTTTTTGTGAGAACAACGATAGAACAGTAAATAAAGAGTAGGGACACAAAGATTTAACGAGGTTCGGCTTCTAAACAAGCCTACGTCCTCCACTCTCTCACCAATATTATTAATCAACTCAGAATAATAACAAGGTTACACACTAAATTAAATGTTACAACTTTGTAACACTTAATTCCCCAACTGTTAACTCTAACAGTTCACTCAGTGTTCACAGAACACTCCCCAACCACTTCCCTCTAAGTGGTTCAAATATTACAAACTCAAATCTCCGTAAGTTTTTCTCTTAAAGATGGATATGGAGATAGTTTTGCTCTAAGGATAGACTCTCAGAAAATATGACAAGGTTTTCTTTGGAGAGCAAAAGTCTTCTAGGGTGTTTTGCAAAGATTGTTTTTATAAGACAAGAAAAACCGTGCCCTAAAAGTGTGCTTGGAGACTTGCCTAAATTGTGCAAACACGCTCAGCTGACACAAGTAAAAAGGCACCTATTTCAAACCTTTGTCTCCTTCCACTACCTGTAGTGGAAAGTACACTAGAGTCCAAGCAAGTACATTTCAAAGCTGATTTTGTGAATCAATTTGGCAGATTTCCAAAACACAAGTGATCCATATTTTTCAAATAAATTTTCAAAAATAATTTTGAACACTAAAATTTGTACGGATCACGTGCGTAATACTGAGGTCTGTTCCCACATTGGTCTCAGTACTACTAAGTCTACATTTGATAAAGGGAACTGTTCCAAGCTTGTTCTTTGCCTGTTCTTAGCTTGTTCTTGGCCTGTTCTCTTTACTGGATGTAAACTTACAATCTTTTTGCTCTTTACTTAAAAACACTAAGAATATTTTGCTAAGCCTATTCTACAAGAAGATCCTAGAAATAAAAAGAAATAAATAACTCCAAGCTCTTGGCTTCTGATCTTGAAGTATCTCAAGGCCTTCAAGGTTGCCTTGATGAGTCCTCACTTGATTCAACCTGTTCATACACGAATATGCACAGACATCAAGTATAGAGAACTGGTTTGTCATCATTCAAATCAAACATGGTTCAACATTTTCACATACAAATACTTTAGATTTTTTTTTTTAAACATGTCATCAATTCTAAAATATTTTATTTCATAAGGCTATTATAGGTTTTTTTTTTAAAAAAATTATAAATAAATAAATAAATCTATTAACAAAAATACTTTAAAGACGATTTTCAAATAACGTGTGGCTATATTCTACAAAATTTCTCAATGCTTTTGAAATCAAAGCTCATTTGGATGTTTGAATTAATGTGTTGAGAACTTTAATTGGTTATTAATTATGCAAGGTGTTTACTTATACGATGCTAATGATTGATTTTGTAAACTCTGTTTTGGTCGAGTTACGAGGACGCAACTCCTTTTAAGGAGGGTAGAGTGCGATAGAGTTTCGCGCATTTTTTTTTTGTTTTCATTTTGGGTATTTTGAGTCATTGGTTTTAGTAAAGAAAATGCCATTATGAGTCGAGTTAGGATGTGCATGAATCGAACATAAAGATAAATCTTTATCTGTATTTCTTAAGTTTCGGGACGAAATTTCTTTTAAGGGGGGTAGATTGTAATACCCCGTAATTTTGGATAAATATTTTATAAATAATTAATACTTTTACACTACTAAAATTATTTTATTTTAATTTTAGACATAAAATTTCAAGCTAAAGTGTTTTTAAATCATAAAAACCCAAGTTTCATATACATACACGTAACTTTCGGAATTCGGATATCTTAAATAAGCTTTATTTTCACAAATTACTATGATATTATGATGAAGCTAATTTTATTGAAAATTTATTTTAAGCCCAAATGTTATTTAGAAATTTCTAAAAACCCAAACTAAAACCCAAAAGACCAATTTGATAGCCCAAAAGGAAAACAAAATCAAAATAAAAAAAAATAAAAGCCATAAGCCCATGTAAGCCAATTCCACGGCAAAACTATTAGGGTTGAGGAGGGATTTTGGCTAAAATAAATAAATAAAATCTTCATTCAAATATTTTCTCACACATTCATATATCTTACACTTTCCTCTCTAACAAATTCATGATCATCAATTATTCTCTAAGTTATTTTCTTCCATTGATGAGTTCATTACTTGATCACCAAGTACCACTAATTACCTAAACCCTTACACTCATTAGCATATAAATACCCCTCATATTAAATGCTTAAACTTGCACCAACACTCTCTTCTCTTACTACTCTTTGGTTTTCTTTCTTTCCTTCATCTCTTTTCTCTTCTTCATTTATATAATTATTTTCTTTTATAAATTAAGATTAACTGTTAATAAGTTTTTAAATTAATTACTTTCAATATTTGTTAAGTATAAATTTTCTAATATTTTGTTACTATAATAAGTTCTATTATAAAAGAACTACTTAATCTTTTAATTTATTAACAATAACCCTATGATTTTATGAAAACATATTCATCAAATGTTTTAATTGAATAAATATATGAGCTTTAATATGAAAAGTTTCACAAAGTATCATGCACATATTAGAGTCTTATTATTTGAATGACCTTAGATTAATTAAGGTTATATTACTGGTATGTAGGGCGTTTTTGGTAGAAGTTCTAATTTTTCGATTCTAAGATTTATTTTCGATCCGCTAGAATAAAGGTACGTTAAGTGGCTAGATACTTTATTAAAGTGTTTACATGATTTTTACGTGTTTATATGATACATGATATAATTTATGATCAATTAATTTTGCATTATGTTAATTTAAAGTTTGATGACAAAATTATTTTATATTTTATTAGACTTATATTTTTGTCATGAAATTTTTAGATTTTGGAAATAATATTTATGATTTGAATCATCTTATTTTATTTTGAAAATAGTGTTTTATGGAAAGATTTGAATCTTATTATATTTTGGAAAATAATATCATAGAAAATATTCTATGAAAAGATTTGGAATAACTAAATATTTTAGTGATATTGTCATATCATTTTGAAAGACTAAAGAATTTTGGAAGGTTACAATTATATGAGTATATTATCCTTATACTCAACTCTTATTATATTAAAAATTTATTTGTGACCCCACAAGCTTTACAAGCTTATTTATTGTCTGTAATCCCGCTACGTGGATTTGATTGATAAGACTATGGACTTTGTATGACCTAGTATTTCCTCAAGCATAGCCTTTATACAGAAAGATACTAACTTGGGGGGTGTGCACACTTCGAGGAGGAATTTAGGGTATAGGAAAATTTTATTTTCAATATTTGAGTATTTACATTCAATATTCATATTTTGGAAAATGATCATCTTGGATAAATAATTGTTGTCATATAATATGACTTGAGAATTTCAAAAGCATGTTTATTAAATAAAATTTATTGACTTATCTTGTATTTTTCGTACTTAGCATGTTTATTAAATAAAATTTATTTTTTTTGGCTTTGCCCTACTTATCATTTATTGATAAGTAGTTGGGTGTTGATGATCAAGGTGGAATACATGTTGCATCAGGGGCAAGGGCGTCATTCACCTAGACTAGGGTTTTAATTTTATTTAAAGTTATTATGTTTTGAAAATAAAGTTTATCGCATTTAATAATAAGTATTTTTTTTATTTCCGCTGCAAAGTTGTAGTCAAGTATAGCCTTACGTTAATTATCACGTGGCGGTAATACGCCCAAGTCTATCTCTACGGTATTTTATATGTATTATTCTAGTATTCTCGTAGAGGGAGATTTGGGGGTGTTACACCTTCGAGGAGGTCGGTCATGATCCGTCTCTCTCTCGTCCGACTCATGGTCATTTTCGACCGTTACTATGGTCGTCTTTGGAAACTCGGGAGTTTTTTCTCCTAAGTCTGCCATAGAACCGTGTCCTCCCCACAGACTGCGCCAAATGTTTTAGGATTTTTTGAAATTAAGGAGAAGAAAAACACTTCTATGCTACAAACTTTTCCAAAGTAATAATAATAAATGCAGAAATAAACAATTAAATGTGCAAAAGATAATAATAACTCAAATAGCTGCTAATCAAGATTGATTAAGGTTAATTGACAATTACAAGTTATGTGTTGTCAAATCAGCATATATTGGGATCCGTGTTGCAATCATTGCTTTAATACTTTTATACAAGAATCTTCCTACTTTCTCTTATAAACTATCAATGTGGGGTACAAGTTTTCCTAATTTTGATGTTTTTCCTAACTTTCTATGCTGAACTCTAGCTAGCTAGGTGTCTTCGTAGGGTATTGCCACGTGGCCCTATAATGCCATGACACGTGGACCAATAATATGTTGCGACGTTGCTTTAAGGGCTTCTGTTGGGCTTCTCTCTGGGGCTGATGTACTTGGGCTCTTCTTTGGGCCTTACGTAATCAGGTGGGCCAAGAATTTTGGCTATAGCAATACTGATAGACTAAGCTTTGAATCATATAATCACTACGAGTTATCGAAGATACAATACACATAAACACTAACAAGTGTCTTTTAACCCTCTACACCTTTGAAGCCATGATGTACATATATATTATGAACGTTTCAAGCAACGCTAAACTTGTTGAAGCGGCCAAATTCTAGCTCATATAGGTAGATCTTTACACACATACTCCTGCAATTGAACCAATAACAAAGATCTATTAAGAATTAAAAAATTCACCCTCCTTTATCATTGAAGTACTTTTAGCACTTACCTCGGGATGATATATTTCAAGTACTCACAACCATCAAAGAAAATCTATCCTCATTGAATTTGAGATCCAACATTGAATTGGACGTCAAATTGAGTTTCATGTTATCAAGATTGTACAAAAGGCTTTAAACCCATCCATAAATTCATTTTGTTCAAATAATCACTTGGCAACGATGTAGTAAACGTATCCACCAAGTTCAATATTGACCGAGCAAAATCAGTGGTTACACAACCATCCTTAATCATCTCATGGACATAGCTATGTTTCACCCCAATGTGGTTTGACTTGCCATTTTGGACTTCGTTATATGCCTTATCAATTGTTGATTGATTAAGGGATTTTTCACCAAATAAAAACCCCCGTCGTAGTAAGAGTGGTGGTGCCTAACACGGGGAAGGTCCATCGCACTAGTCTAGGCATAAGAGCGTTGAACAAGCTAGGTCGGTGAAATGTCACGAGTGGTGGAGAGAACTACGGGACTAACTAAAACTAAACTATAAAAGCAAGAGTAAAAAGGACTAGGGTAAGAGATCCACAACTTATACCACCATGAATTATAAATCAATCGAAACATATACTTAGGTCATGGATATATAAGGGGAGGTCATTCTAAGATCACATTACTCTTTCAAGCTAGTGTGACGACCGGGATGACGTACACAAACCTACTTTCTTGGCGGAACATCTAATTAGTCATAAGCACAAATCACGAATACATGTAACTGTCCCTTTATGGAAGGCCCAACTTTCGTGGTACTTCCATCAATCGGGCGAAGGGAGTCATCACGCACGTTCACCTTTCAGTCCTTCAATGGGGATTCTTCTATGAATCTAATGTTATCTAGACACGAGACTCAACATCATCAAACCTTCAGTACCAATGTTACCACAAACCAAGTCCAAGAAACAACTCAATCACAAACATGGAGGATTTTGAGGGGTTTTGTAATAACTTGAAATTCTGGGTTATAAAATTTCGTGGATATTTAATTTTTTTAGTTATGTGTGTCTTTAACTAATTGGATTCAATCCCGATCTCTACACCTTGCCTTGCTAAAATGGACCAAAATCCCATAAGCCTTATCTCCATAAGCCTACACAGCCCTCCCCCTAAATATTTCCAATAATAAGAAATTTTATTTAAATTATATCTATTAACCAACCTAATTAAAAATCCAATATTTATCCCCTCAGCCATCTATAAATATACAGTCTTTCAAAATAAAAGATTAAGCTTTCATGACACACTCTCTTCTCCTTTTTCACGCCAATCGTACTCCAAACCCCATCAATTATTCCATTCATCAAATCAAACATAATAATCAACAAACCTTAAGGATCTTTCACCTAACCTTTCAAGCACAAGATTGAACCAAGAACCCAAAGGAGTCCAAAGACCCACTCGACAAACCTCACGGCCGAATACCAATTTATTCATCTTTCTTTAGGTAATTAGGTGTTGTACTTAACCTTAGAAGTTGATCATTTATATAATTATTTAAAATACTTTAGGATTTAGTTTTATTGATTGAAACTACCGTTTGTTGATTTTCGAATATGGCCGAGTATTTCACTAGATTAAGCATAATTTATTTTCATGTTCTTAAAATGAATCCATGCAAGTCTGTTATAATCTTGCTAGTAAATCAATTAATTGTTGTTTATCATGAAGAACGAATTGTTGAAGAAACCTTTCTGAATTTTCGAGTGATGTAGGTGTATAAAGATCCAACCTTTATGTGTTAATTTTGTCCAATATATATTCTAGTATAGTTTTCTTGAATTATTTCAACGATTGCTTGAGTTCTTGAATTAAAGAATTGAAATATTGATTGTATGATAATGAATGTCAAATGACTTGGTGATGAACATGATAACTTGGCTCAAATTTCTTGATGAACATTGCAAGTATCAATCTTTATTAAGATTAAGCTAATTTATTTAAATTATAGTAAAGATTTTCGATTTATTTTATTAAAATAAATTAATTTTATGTTTATTATTTTTAAAAACTGTCGAATCACCCTAATGAATTAAATGATTGATTTTTACATTTTTTTTAGGGAAATTCTACCTGGTAACCCTCAACTCTTGCAAAATCTACACGGTAACCCTCAAACTTAAAAATTCTACCAAATAACCCTACACTAATTAAATTGTCTACTCCGTAATCCAATTGCTAAATTCTGTTAGTTTGACCGTTAGTTTTTAAAAAAAAAAATTAAAAATTGAAAAAAAAAAATGATAAACAATTTAAGAAATTTTTTATAAAAAAAATCAGGAAATAGAAAAAAAAATCAATTTTTTTTTTATTTTTCATATTTTTTTCCTTTTTTTTCAATTTTCAGATTTTTTTTATTTTTCCTTTTTTTAAAAAAAAATTCAGATTTTTTTCCCTTTTTTTTCTGTTCAATTTTCAAATCAATAGAGTATGGCCGTTTTTTAAAGCCGTTGTTTTGGACTAAATTAATTTGATTTGAACAAAATTTGTTTGATTAGAATATAATTAAACAAAATCTTAAAGTTAGCAAAAAATGAACTAAAATTTTCAATTCATACACACAAATACATATGTAATACATACACACATACAAATACATACATAATACATATTTTTCAATTCCTTGCAAATACATAAATAATAAATACACATACATACAAATACATACATAATACATACACATATGCATACATAATACATACACATATACATACAAATACATACAAATACATATACATATATACACAATTCAATAAATTGAAAAACAAAAAAAAAATAAAAAAAACCCTAACCACAATTTGAGGAGCTGGGGCGGCAGCCGTGCGTCGGCGGAGGGACGGAGGGGCGGAGGCGGAGGGGCGGAGGGGCGAAGGAGAAAGAAAGAGAAGGACAAAGAGAAAAGGAGAAAGAAAGAGAAGGAGAAAGAGAAAAGGAGAAAGAAAGAGAAAGGCCGGCCGGAGGGGTGGCGGACGCCGGTCACGGTGGCCGACTGTTCGAGGGAGAGAGAGAGAGGGGGTCAGGGTTTGGGGGTTCGAGGGAGAGAGAGAGTGGAGAGCGAGAGAGAGAAACGTTGAAATGGGGTCGAATTTCCCCGACTGGGGTTTTAAAAGTTTTTAAAATTTTCCGACCGTCATCACCGTCGGTAACGGTCGGTAATTACCGACCGCCTAAGTTCGGTCGGTAATTTCCGACCGTTACTGACGGTGATGATGGTCGGAATTTTTTTTTCGACCGCACCTTCGGTCGGGAAGAAATTTCCGACTGTGTTCAGTCGGAATCGGTCGGTATTTGACGACTAGGAAAATGTCGGTCGGTAAATCGGTCGGGCGAACGAGATTTTCTTGTTGTGTGTGTGTTTTTTCAATCGTTTTCAAAGTTTGTTTATCTTTTTGTGAGAACAACGAAAGAACAGTAAATAGAGAGAAGGAACACAAGGATTTAACGAGGTTCGGCTTCTAAACAAGCCTACGTCCTCCACTCTCTCACCAATATTATTAATCAACTCAGAATAATAACAAGGTTACACACTCAATTAAATGCTACAACTTTGTAACACTTAATTCCCCAACTGTTAACTCTAACAGTTCACTTAGTGTTCACAGAACACTCCCCAACCACTTCCCTCTAAGTGGTTCAAATATTACAAACTCAAATCTCCGTAAGTTTTTCTCTTAAAGATGGATATGGAGATAGTTTTGCTCTAAGGATAGACTCTCAGAAAATATGACTTGGTTTTCTTTGGAGAGCAAAAAGTCTTCTAGGTTTTTTTCAAGAGATTGTTTATATAGGCAAGAAAAAAACCGTCCTCTAGAAGTGTGCTTGGAGACTTGCCTAAATTGTGCAAACAAGCTCAGCTGACACAAGTAGAAAGGCACCTATTTCAGACCTTTGTCTCCTTCCACTACCTGTAGTGGAAAGTACACTAGAGTCCAAACAAGTACATTTCAAAGCTGATTTTGTGAATCAATTTGGCAGATTTCCAAAACACAAGTGATCCATATTTTTCAAATAAATTTTCAAAAATAATTTTGAACACTAAAATTTGTACAGATCACGTGCGTAATACTGAGGTTTGTTCCCACAATGGTCTCAGCACTACTAAGTCTACATCTGATAAAGGGAACTGTTCCAAGCTTGTTCTTTGCCTGTTCTTAGCTTGTTCTTGGCCTGTTCTCTTTACTGGATGTAAACTTAAAGTCTTTTTGCTCTTTACTTAAAAACACTAAGAATATTTTCCTAAGCCTAGAGATTGTTCAAAGAAACTAATTATACAGACCAGGACCATTCTGCATAGAAATTGTTTAGCAGAAATGTCAAAAACTAGAGATAGGAATTGTTCAATGAAACTAGAGAAATGATAGTTTGAGAGAAATTTTAGTAGGGTAAGGGGGGAAGCTAAGAGGAGTTAGAGTTAGCATCATCATCAGAATCCTCAGTAGAATCCTCATCCTCTTTTTCTGCACTCTCCTCCTGCTGATATGTTCTTTATTGATCCATCCAGAGAAGTGCACAAGGCATTCACACTAGCCATCATCTGTTGCAGTAGTTCCCCATGTGTTTGCACCTGTTTGGACAGTAACCCAGTAGCCTCCTCAGACCTTGAACTGCTTGTTCTTCTGACCCCCTGTGGTCCTCTCTTCATCTCTCATTTTCAGCATACCACCCTCAAAGGTCATTCCCTTCTGACCTAGGATCTGGTTGGTGAGGACAGACATTTTCTTGACCTCACCACTCAGATGTACCTTTCTACTTTGGAAAACCAGAGTGAGCCAGGCACCATAGGGTAGAGAGTGGTTTGACCTTTCCAGAATGCTAACCATGTGGGGTAGCATGAGACCAGGGAGACTCAACTTAATTTTCTCATACAGACACTAAATGATCACAGCATCCATCTTTCTCACATCCATTCTGCCTTGAGCCTTGGGGAGTACTATCTTAGAGGCTACTGTATGGAACAGCCTCATCACTGGTTCCCTTAGTTGGCCAATAACATAGCCAGAACCATCATTTGGAGAACCAGTAAAGAGAGTGGTCTGTATGTGTTCTGTACTGAATTCAGGAAGAGTAGGGCAGTTGTCTTTTTAGTAGTCACAGAACCCACTTCTTGGTACACCCAATACCTCCCCTAGACTTTTCTTTGACAGAGTGATGTCGACCCCTTCGACCTCACTCCAGACCTTCCCTTTGTCTAATTTCCCTAATTTGGAGTAAAATTCCTCAACACAATTCTAAAAAACATCCAACTTTTTGTCAAACATCCCCTCCCAACCCTGGAATTCTATAGCATCCTTAAACTCCTCTAGAAAGGGTTGACTCATCCAAGACTTAGGACATGCAAACCCAAACAAGACACCCCTACCACTTAATTCAAATAGTGGTTCAGAAGTGGTCTTACCTTTCTTCTTGGCTGAGGCCTTTTGAGGTGCAGAGTCAGCCTTCCTCTTCTTTTCAGTGGGGAGTTTGGTTGCAGGTTTGGGGCTCTCAGAAGCTTTGCCCTTCTTTGCTACACTCTTCATTTTTTTCTTATTTTCTTCCTTCTTTCCCACTAATTTGGATAAGAAGATAAGATGAGAGATGTTCCTTAAATGCTTGGTATTTATGATACTTCTTGATGCGAAATCATATATGTGATCATTATTGTTATAGAATTTCTGTATGAAAAAAAAAGTGTCAAACTTTTCTTCAAACAAATATTCTGCTACAAGTATGTGAAGATGAATTTTCAAACGTTGATTTTTCAAAGTAAAGCTTTGTTGTTTTCCTTGTTAAATTTTTTTTTTAAAAAAAAAAATTGATTTTGAATTTTCTATAAGTTCAATGTATACTCAAGAGGGGGGGGGGGGTTGAATTGAGTATGTGTGTTTTTTCAATCGTTTTCAAAGTTTGTTTATCTTTTTGTGAGAACAACGATAGAACAGTAAATAAAGAGTAGGGACACAAAGATTTAACGAGGTTCGGCTTCTAAACAAGCCTACGTCCTCCACTCTCTCACCAATATTATTAATCAACTCAGAATAATAACAAGGTTACACACTAAATTAAATGTTACAACTTTGTAACACTTAATTCCCCAACTGTTAACTCTAACAGTTCACTCAGTGTTCACAGAACACTCCCCAACCACTTCCCTCTAAGTGGTTCAAATATTACAAACTCAAATCTCCGTAAGTTTTTCTCTTAAAGATGGATATGGAGATAGTTTTGCTCTAAGGATAGACTCTCAGAAAATATGACAAGGTTTTCTTTGGAGAGCAAAAGTCTTCTAGGGTGTTTTGCAAAGATTGTTTTTATAAGACAAGAAAAACCGTGCCCTAAAAGTGTGCTTGGAGACTTGCCTAAATTGTGCAAACACGCTCAGCTGACACAAGTAAAAAGGCACCTATTTCAAACCTTTGTCTCCTTCCACTACCTGTAGTGGAAAGTACACTAGAGTCCAAGCAAGTACATTTCAAAGCTGATTTTGTGAATCAATTTGGCAGATTTCCAAAACACAAGTGATCCATATTTTTCAAATAAATTTTCAAAAATAATTTTGAACACTAAAATTTGTACGGATCACGTGCGTAATACTGAGGTCTGTTCCCACATTGGTCTCAGTACTACTAAGTCTACATTTGATAAAGGGAACTGTTCCAAGCTTGTTCTTTGCCTGTTCTTAGCTTGTTCTTGGCCTGTTCTCTTTACTGGATGTAAACTTACAATCTTTTTGCTCTTTACTTAAAAACACTAAGAATATTTTGCTAAGCCTATTCTACAAGAAGATCCTAGAAATAAAAAGAAATAAATAACTCCAAGCTCTTGGCTTCTGATCTTGAAGTATCTCAAGGCCTTCAAGGTTGCCTTGATGAGTCCTCACTTGATTCAACCTGTTCATACACGAATATGCACAGACATCAAGTATAGAGAACTGGTTTGTCATCATTCAAATCAAACATGGTTCAACATTTTCACATACAAATACTTTAGATTTTTTTTTTTAAACATGTCATCAATTCTAAAATATTTTATTTCATAAGGCTATTATAGGTTTTTTTTTAAAAAAAATTATAAATAAATAAATAAATCTATTAACAAAAATACTTTAAAGACGATTTTCAAATAACGTGTGGCTATATTCTACAAAATTTCTCAATGCTTTTGAAATCAAAGCTCATTTGGATGTTTGAATTAATGTGTTGAGAACTTTAATTGGTTATTAATTATGCAAGGTGTTTACTTATACGATGCTAATGATTGATTTTGTAAACTCTGTTTTGGTCGAGTTACGAGGACGCAACTCCTTTTAAGGAGGGTAGAGTGCGATAGAGTTTCGCGCATTTTTTTTTTTGTTTTCATTTTGGGTATTTTGAGTCATTGGTTTTAGTAAAGAAAATGCCATTATGAGTCGAGTTAGGATGTGCATGAATCGAACATAAAGATAAATCTTTATCTGTATTTCTTAAGTTTCGGGACGAAATTTCTTTTAAGGGGGGTAGATTGTAATACCCCGTAATTTTGGATAAATATTTTATAAATAATTAATACTTTTACACTACTAAAATTATTTTATTTTAATTTTAGACATAAAATTTCAAGCTAAAGTGTTTTTAAATCATAAAAACCCAAGTTTCATATACATACACGTAACTTTCGGAATTCGGATATCTTAAATAAGCTTTATTTTCACAAATTACTATGATATTATGATGAAGCTAATTTTATTGAAAATTTATTTTAAGCCCAAATGTTATTTAGAAATTTCTAAAAACCCAAACTAAAACCCAAAAGACCAATTTGATAGCCCAAAAGGAAAACAAAATCAAAATAAAAAAAAATAAAAGCCATAAGCCCATGTAAGCCAATTCCACGGCAAAACTATTAGGGTTGAGGAGGGATTTTGGCTAAAATAAATAAATAAAATCTTCATTCAAATATTTTCTCACACATTCATATATCTTACACTTTCCTCTCTAACAAATTCATGATCATCAATTATTCTCTAAGTTATTTTCTTCCATTGATGAGTTCATTACTTGATCACCAAGTACCACTAATTACCTAAACCCTTACACTCATTAGCATATAAATACCCCTCATATTAAATGCTTAAACTTGCACCAACACTCTCTTCTCTTACTACTCTTTGGTTTTCTTTCTTTCCTTCATCTCTTTTCTCTTCTTCATTTATATAATTATTTTCTTTTATAAATTAAGATTAACTGTTAATAAGTTTTTAAATTAATTACTTTCAATATTTGTTAAGTATAAATTTTCTAATATTTTGTTACTATAATAAGTTCTATTATAAAAGAACTACTTAATCTTTTAATTTATTAACAATAACCCTATGATTTTATGAAAACATATTCATCAAATGTTTTAATTGAATAAATATATGAGCTTTAATATGAAAAGTTTCACAAAGTATCATGCACATATTAGAGTCTTATTATTTGAATGACCTTAGATTAATTAAGGTTATATTACTGGTATGTAGGGCGTTTTTGGTAGAAGTTCTAATTTTTCGATTCTAAGATTTATTTTCGATCCGCTAGAATAAAGGTACGTTAAGTGGCTAGATACTTTATTAAAGTGTTTACATGATTTTTACGTGTTTATATGATACATGATATAATTTATGATCAATTAATTTTGCATTATGTTAATTTAAAGTTTGATGACAAAATTATTTTATATTTTATTAGACTTATATTTTTGTCATGAAATTTTTAGATTTTGGAAATAATATTTATGATTTGAATCATCTTATTTTATTTTGAAAATAGTGTTTTATGGAAAGATTTGAATCTTATTATATTTTGGAAAATAATATCATAGAAAATATTCTATGAAAAGATTTGGAATAACTAAATATTTTAGTGATATTGTCATATCATTTTGAAAGACTAAAGAATTTTGGAAGGTTACAATTATATGAGTATATTATCCTTATACTCAACTCTTATTATATTAAAAATTTATTTGTGACCCCACAAGCTTTACAAGCTTATTTATTGTCTGTAATCCCGCTACGTGGATTTGATTGATAAGACTATGGACTTTGTATGACCTAGTATTTCCTCAAGCATAGCCTTTATACAGAAAGATACTAACTTGGGGGGTGTGCACACTTCGAGGAGGAATTTAGGGTATAGGAAAATTTTATTTTCAATATTTGAGTATTTACATTCAATATTCATATTTTGGAAAATGATCATCTTGGATAAATAATTGTTGTCATATAATATGACTTGAGAATTTCAAAAGCATGTTTATTAAATAAAATTTATTGACTTATCTTGTATTTTTCGTACTTAGCATGTTTATTAAATAAAATTTATTTTTTTTGGCTTTGCCCTACTTATCATTTATTGATAAGTAGTTGGGTGTTGATGATCAA
This sequence comes from Salicornia ramosissima, assembly GCA_951394345.1. Classification (NCBI taxonomy): domain Eukaryota; kingdom Viridiplantae; phylum Streptophyta; class Magnoliopsida; order Caryophyllales; family Amaranthaceae; genus Salicornia; species Salicornia ramosissima. The sequence continues at coordinate 40,160,777 of OX596238.1, forward strand.
GGTGGAATACATGTTGCATCAGGGGCAAGGGCGTCATTCACCTAGACTAGGGTTTTAATTTTATTTAAAGTTATTATGTTTTGAAAATAAAGTTTATCGCATTTAATAATAAGTATTTTTTTATTTCCGCTGCAAAGTTCTAGTCAAGTATAGCCTTACGTTAATTATCACGTGGCGGTAATACGCCCAAGTCTATCTCTACGGTATTTTATATGTATTATTCTAGTATTCTCGTAGAGGGAGATTTGGGGGTGTTACACCTTCGAGGAGGTCGGTCATGATCCGTCTCTCTCTCGTCCGACTCATGGTCATTTTCGACCGTTACTATGGTCGTCTTTGGAAACTCGGGAGTTTTTTCTCCTAAGTCTGCCATAGAACCGTGTCCTCCCCACAGACTGCGCCAAATGTTTTAGGGTTTTTTGAAATTAAGGAGAAGAAAAACACTTCTATGCTACAAACTTTTCCAAAGTAATAATAATAAATGCAGAAATAAACAATTAAATGTGCAAAAGATAATAATAACTCAAATAGCTGCTAATCAAGATTGATTAAGGTTAATTGACAATTACAAGTTATGTGTTGTCAAATCAGCATATATTGGGATCCGTGTTGCAATCATTGCTTTAATACTTTTATACAAGAATCTTCCTACTTTCTCTTATAAACTATCAATGTGGGGTACAAGTTTTCCTAATTTTGATGTTTTTCCTAACTTTCTATGCTGAACTCTAGCTAGCTAGGTGTCTTCGTAGGGTATTGCCACGTGGCCCTATAATGCCATGACACGTGGACCAATAATATGTTGCCACGTTGCTTTAAGGGCTTCTGTTGGGCTTCTCTCTGGGGCTGATGTACTTGGGCTCTTCTTTGGGCCTTACGTAATCAGGTGGGCCAAGAATTTTGGCTATAGCAATACTGATAGACTAAGCTTTGAATCATATAATCACTACGAGTTATCGAAGATACAATACACATAAACACTAACAAGTGTCTTTTAACCCTCTACACCTTTGAAGCCATGATGTACATATATATTATGAACGTTTCAAGCAACGCTAAACTTGTTGAAGCGGCCAAATTCTAGCTCATATAGGTAGATCTTTACACACATACTCCTGCAATTGAACCAATAACAAAGATCTATTAAGAATTAAAAAATTCACCCTCCTTTATCATTGAAGTACTTTTAGCACTTACCTCGGGATGATATATTTCAAGTACTCACAACCATCAAAGAAAATCTATCCTCATTGAATTTGAGATCCAACATTGAATTGGACGTCAAATTGAGTTTCATGTTATCAAGATTGTACAAAAGGCTTTAAACCCATCCATAAATTCATTTTGTTCAAATAATCACTTGGCAACGATGTAGTAAACGTATCCACCAAGTTCAATATTGACCGAGCAAAATCAGTGGTTACACAACCATCCTTAATCATCTCATGGACATAGCTATGTTTCACCCCAATGTGGTTTGACTTGCCATTTTGGACTTCGTTATATGCCTTATCAATTGTTGATTGATTAAGGGATTTTTCACCAAATAAAAACCCCCGTCGTAGTAAGAGTGGTGGTGCCTAACACGGGGAAGGTCCATCGCACTAGTCTAGGCATAAGAGCGTTGAACAAGCTAGGTCGGTGAAATGTCACGAGTGGTGGAGAGAACTACGGGACTAACTAAAACTAAACTATAAAAGCAAGAGTAAAAAGGACTAGGGTAAGAGATCCACAACTTATACCACCATGAATTATAAATCAATCGAAACATATACTTAGGTCATGGATATATAAGGGGAGGTCATTCTAAGATCACATTACTCTTTCAAGCTAGTGTGACGACCGGGATGACGTACACAAACCTACTTTCTTGGCGGAACATCTAATTAGTCATAAGCACAAATCACGAATACATGTAACTGTCCCTTTATGGAAGGCCCAACTTTCGTGGTACTTCCATCAATCGGGCGAAGGGAGTCATCACGCACGTTCACCTTTCAGTCCTTCAATGGGGATTCTTCTATGAATCTAATGTTATCTAGACACGAGACTCAACATCATCAAACCTTCAGTACCAATGTTACCACAAACCAAGTCCAAGAAACAACTCAATCACAAACATGGAGGATTTTGAGGGGTTTTGTAATAACCTGAAATTCTGGGTTATAAAATTTCGTGGATATTTAATTTTTTTAGTTATGTGTGTCTTTAACTAATTGGATTCAATCCCGATCTCTACACCTTGCCTTGCTAAAATGGACCAAAATCCCATAAGCCTTATCTCCATAAGCCTACACAGCCCTCCCCCTAAATATTTCCAATAATAAGAAATTTTATTTAAATTATATCTATTAACCAACCTAATTAAAAATCCAATATTTATCCCCTCAGCCATCTATAAATATACAGTCTTTCAAAATAAAAGATTAAGCTTTCATGACACACTCTCTTCTCCTTTTTCACGCCAATCGTACTCCAAACCCCATCAATTATTCCATTCATCAAATCAAACATAATAATCAACAAACCTTAAGGATCTTTCACCTAACCTTTCAAGCACAAGATTGAACCAAGAACCCAAAGGAGTCCAAAGACCCACTCGACAAACCTCACGGCCGAATACCAATTTATTCATCTTTCTTTAGGTAATTAGGTGTTGTACTTAACCTTAGAAGTTGATCATTTATATAATTATTTAAACTACTTTAGGATTTAGTTTTATTGATTGAAACTACCGTTTGTTGATTTTCGAATATGGCCGAGTATTTCACTAGATTAAGCATAATTTATTTTCATGTTCTTAAAATGAATCCATGCAAGTCTGTTATAATCTTGCTAGTAAATCAATTAATTGTTGTTTATCATGAAGAACGAATTGTTGAAGAAACCTTTCTGAATTTTCGAGTGATGTAGGTGTATAAAGATCCAACCTTTATGTGTTAATTTTGTCCAATATATATTCTAGTATAGTTTTCTTGAATTATTTCAACGATTGCTTGAGTTCTTGAATTAAAGAATTGAAATATTGATTGTATGATAATGAATGTCAAATGACTTGGTGATGAACATGATAACTTGGCTCAAATTTCTTGATGAACATTGCAAGTATCAATCTTTATTAAGATTAAGCTAATTTATTTAAATTATAGTAAAGATTTTCGATTTATTTTATTAAAATAAATTAATTTTATGTTTATTATTTTTAAAAACTGTCGAATCACCCTAATGAATTAAATGATTGATTTTTACATTTTTTTTAGGGAAATTCTACCTGGTAACCCTCAACTCTTGCAAAATCTACACGGTAACCCTCAAACTTAAAAATTCTACCAAATAACCCTACACTAATTAAATTGTCTACTCCGTAATCCAATTGCTAAATTCTGTTAGTTTGACCGTTAGTTTTTAAAAAAAAAAATTAAAAATTGAAAAAAAAAAATGATAAACAATTTAAGAAATTTTTTATAAAAAAAATCAGGAAATAGAAAAAAAAATCAATTTTTTTTTTATTTTTCATATTTTTTTCCTTTTTTTTCAATTTTCAGATTTTTTTTATTTTTCCTTTTTTTAAAAAAAATTCAGATTTTTTTCCCTTTTTTTTCTGTTCAATTTTCAAATCAATAGAGTATGGCCGTTTTTTAAAGCCGTTGTTTTGGACTAAATTAATTTGATTTGAACAAAATTTGTTTGATTAGAATATAATTAAACAAAATCTTAAAGTTAGCAAAAAATGAACTAAAATTTTCAATTCATACACACAAATACATATGTAATACATACACACATACAAATACATACATAATACATATTTTTCAATTCCTTGCCAATACATAAATAATAAATACACATACATACAAATACATACATAATACATACACATATGCATACATAATACATACACATATACATACAAATACATACAAATACATATAAATATATACACAATTCAATAAATTGAAAAACAAAAAAAAAATAAAAAAAACCCTAACCACAATTTGAGGAGCTGGGGCGGCAGCCGTGCGTCGGCGGAGGGACGGAGGGGCGGAGGCGGAGGGGCGGAGGGGCGAAGGAGAAAGAAAGAGAAGGACAAAGAGAAAAGGAGAAATAAAGAGAAGGAGAAAGAGAAAAGGAGAAAGAAAGAGAAAGGCCGGCCGGAGGGGTGGCGGACGCCGGTCACGGTGGCCGACTGTTCGAGGGAGAGAGAGAGAGGGGGTCAGGGTTTGGGGGTTCGAGGGAGAGAGAGAGTGGAGAGCGAGAGAGAGAAACGTGGAAATGGGGTCGAATTTCCCCGACTGGGGTTTTAAAAGTTTTTAAAATTTTCCGACCGTCATCACCGTCGGTAACGGTCGGTAATTACCGACCGCCTAAGTTCGGTCGGTAATTTCCGACCGTTACTGACGGTGATGATGGTCGGAATTTTTTTTTCGACCGCATCTTCGGTCGGGAAGAAATTTCCGACTGTGTTCAGTCGGAATCGGTCGGTATTTGACGACTAGGAAAATGTCGGTCGGTAAATCGGTCGGGCGAACGAGATTTTCTTGTTGTGTGTGTGTTTTTTCAATCGTTTTCAAAGTTTGTTTATCTTTTTGTGAGAACAACGAAAGAACAGTAAATAGAGAGAAGGAACACAAGGATTTAACGAGGTTCGGCTTCTAAACAAGCCTACGTCCTCCACTCTCTCACCAATATTATTAATCAACTCAGAATAATAACAAGGTTACACACTCAATTAAATGCTACAACTTTGTAACACTTAATTCCCCAACTGTTAACTCTAACAGTTCACTTAGTGTTCACAGAACACTCCCCAACCACTTCCCTCTAAGTGGTTCAAATATTACAAACTCAAATCTCCGTAAGTTTTTCTCTTAAAGATGGATATGGAGATAGTTTTGCTCTAAGGATAGACTCTCAGAAAATATGACTTGGTTTTCTTTGGAGAGCAAAAAGTCTTCTAGGTTTTTTTCAAGAGATTGTTTATATAGGCAAGAAAAAAACCGTCCTCTAGAAGTGTGCTTGGAGACTTGCCTAAATTGTGCAAACAAGCTCAGCTGACACAAGTAGAAAGGCACCTATTTCAGACCTTTGTCTCCTTCCACTACCTGTAGTGGAAAGTACACTAGAGTCCAAACAAGTACATTTCAAAGCTGATTTTGTGAATCAATTTGGCAGATTTCCAAAACACAAGTGATCCATATTTTTCAAATAAATTTTCAAAAATAATTTTGAACACTAAAATTTGTACAGATCACGTGCGTAATACTGAGGTTTGTTCCCACAATGGTCTCAGCACTACTAAGTCTACATCTGATAAAGGGAACTGTTCCAAGCTTGTTCTTTGCCTGTTCTTAGCTTGTTCTTGGCCTGTTCTCTTTACTGGATGTAAACTTAAAGTCTTTTTGCTCTTTACTTAAAAACACTAAGAATATTTTCCTAAGCCTAGAGATTGTTCAAAGAAACTAATTATACAGACCAGGACCATTCTGCATAGAAATTGTTTAGCAGAAATGTCAAAAACTAGAGATAGGAATTGTTCAATGAAACTAGAGAAATGATAGTTTGAGAGAAAGTTTAGTAGGGTAAGGGGGGAAGCTAAGAGGAGTTAGAGTTAGCATCATCATCAGAATCCTCAGTAGAATCCTCATCCTCTTTTTCTGCACTCTCCTCCTGCTGATATGTTCTTTATTGATCCATCCAGAGAAGTGCACAAGGCATTCACACTAGCCATCATCTGTTGCAGTAGTTCCCCATGTGTTTGCACCTGTTTGGACAGTAACCCAGTAGCCTCCTCAGACCTTGAACTGCTTGTTCTTCTGACCCCCTGTGGTCCTCTCTTCATCTCTCATTTTCAGCATACCACCCTCAAAGGTCATTCCCTTCTGACCTAGGATCTGGTTGGTGAGGACAGACATTTTCTTGACCTCACCACTCAGATGTACCTTTCTACTTTGGAAAACCAGAGTGAGCCAGGCACCATAGGGTAGAGAGTGGTTTGACCTTTCCAGAATGCTAACCATGTGGGGTAGCATGAGACCAGGGAGACTCAACTTAATTTTCTCATACAGACACTAAATGATCACAGCATCCATCTTTCTCACATCCATTCTGCCTTGAGCCTTGGGGAGTACTATCTTAGAGGCTACTGTATGGAACAGCCTCATCACTGGTTCCCTTAGTTGGCCAATAACATAGCCAGAACCATCATTTGGAGAACCAGTAAAGAGAGTGGTCTGTATGTGTTCTGTACTGAATTCAGGAAGAGTAGGGCAGTTGTCTTTTTAGTAGTCACAGAACCCACTTCTTGGTACACCCAATACCTCCCCTAGACTTTTCTTTGACAGAGTGATGTCGACCCCTTCGACCTCACTCCAGACCTTCCCTTTGTCTAATTTCCCTAATTTGGAGTAAAATTCCTCAACACAATTCTAAAAAACATCCAACTTTTTGTCAAACATCCCCTCCCAACCCTGGAATTCTATAGCATCCTTAAACTCCTCTAGAAAGGGTTGACTCATCCAAGACTTAGGACATGCAAACCCAAACAAGACACCCCTACCACTTAATTCAAATAGTGGTTCAGAAGTGGTCTTACCTTTCTTCTTGGCTGAGGCCTTTTGAGGTGCAGAGTCAGCCTTCCTCTTCTTTTCAGTGGGGAGTTTGGTTGCAGGTTTGGGGCTCTCAGAAGCTTTGCCCTTCTTTGCTACACTCTTCATTTTTTTCTTATTTTCTTCCTTCTTTCCCACTAATTTGGATAAGAAGATAAGATGAGAGATGTTCCTTAAATGCTTGGTATTTATGATACTTCTTGATGCGAAATCATATATGTGATCATTATTGTTATAGAATTTCTGTATGAAAAAAAAAGTGTCAAACTTTTCTTCAAACAAATATTCTGCTACAAGTATGTGAAGATGAATTTTCAAACGTTGATTTTTCAAAGTAAAGCTTTGTTGTTTTCCTTGTTAAATTTTTTTTTTAAAAAAAAAAAATTGATTTTGAATTTTCTATAAGTTCAATGTATACTCAAGAGGGGGGGGGTTGAATTGAGTATGTGTGTTTTTTCAATCGTTTTCAAAGTTTGTTTATCTTTTTGTGAGAACAACGATAGAACAGTAAATAAAGAGTAGGGACACAAAGATTTAACGAGGTTCGGCTTCTAAACAAGCCTACGTCCTCCACTCTCTCACCAATATTATTAATCAACTCAGAATAATAACAAGGTTACACACTAAATTAAATGTTACAACTTTGTAACACTTAATTCCCCAACTGTTAACTCTAACAGTTCACTCAGTGTTCACAGAACACTCCCCAACCACTTCCCTCTAAGTGGTTCAAATATTACAAACTCAAAGCTCTGTAAGTTTTTCTCTTAAAGATGGATATGGAGATAGTTTTTCTCTAAGGATAGACTCTCAGAAAATATGACTTGGTTTTCTTTGGATAGCAAAAGTCTTCTAGGGTTTTTTGCAAAGATTGTTTTTATAAGACAAGAAAAACCGTGCCCTAAAAGTGTGCTTGGAGACTTGCCTAAATTGTGCAAACAAGCTCAGCTGACACAAGTAGAAAGGCACCTATTTCAGACCTTTGTCTCCTTCCACTACATGTAGTGGAAAGTACACTAGAGTCTAAGCAAGTACATTTCAACGCTGATTTTGTGAATCAATTTGGCAGATTTCCAAAACACAAGTGATCCATATTTTTCAAATAAATTTTCAAAAATAATTTTGAACACTAAAATTTGTACGGATCACGTGCGTAATACTAAGGTTTGTTCCTACAATGGTCTCAGTACTACTAAGTCTACATCTGATAAAGGAAACTGTTCCAAGCTTGTTCTTTGCCTGTTCTTAGCTTGTTCTTTGCCTATTCTTAGCTTGCACTTTGGTGGTGAGGGTGGAGGAGGAGTGTTGGCTTTTCAGGGTGATGGTGATTTTTGTGAAGGTGAAGAGATAGTAGGCTGTGGAGAGGGTTGTTTAGGTGATGGAGAGGGTGATGGCTTAGATGGTGAAGGAGTTCTCTGAGGTTGAGGTGGTGGAGATTTTGGTGAAGATGGTGGTGGTGTAGATTTCTCTTTAGGCTTACATGCATCCTTTGATTCAGCAACTGTTTCCTCAGTGGCTTGGTCCTTAACCTCTTTCTGCTTTTCTTCTTCTTTGTGGTGTTCAGCAACCACAACAATACTTGATTCCTGTTCACAACGGTCCTATGCTTTTCTTCCTTGAAGCTTTGTTCTTCTTTCTTACCATTTTCGATTTGAGTTAGTAAGTTTGATGTGAGAGAGAGAAACTGATTTAAAATTCCTGAAAAGAGATTTTGATGATGGTGCTTAGGGTTTGAGAGAGAAGAGCAATTAGAGAGAGAGAGACGGTTAGAGGGAGATTTAGATGTGAAAGTATGAATTAAAATGAAGAAAAATGGCAGTTATTAGAAGAGATAAGAGGGAAGTTACTTTACACTGTTCATAACGGTCACATGTCAGAACAATTAAATCCTCAATTTCAAAATTGAGGGTTCAGCAATAAACTGATATAACCGTTGTATGGGACTGGTCTAACGATGGTCTGACGCTGATCTGTATTTATTAAAAACTTGAGGCATCTTTTTGTTAGGCAACTTAGAGATACCACACATTGGAACAGCATCAACATAAGAACTTTGAGACCACTTGCATATATGACATTTAAAAGTTAACCAACCCTACTTATGTACACTAAGGATAAAAAGTCAAACATAGCTAAAAAGGGAAAGATATGTCCTAAGGAACTAGGAACTAATCCTTACCATACCAAGTAATGTGCGGAGTTTGACAAACACTTCCCTGCTTAGGGGTTTAGTGAAAATATCAACCAATTGTTCTTCAGATCTGCAAAATTCAAGATTCACATTTCCTTTTTCAACATTGTCTCTGAGAAAATGATGTCTGATTTCAATATGTTTGGTTTTACAGTGCTGGACAGGATTTTTTGAAATGTTTATAGCACTGGTGTTATCACACAATATGGGAACACTTCCGGAACAGACCCCAAAATCCTTAAGTTGTGTCTTTATCCAAAGCAATTGAGCACATCACAAAGCAGCAGCTATGTACTCTGATTTAGCTGTGGATAAGGCCACTGAATTTTGTTTCTTAGATCCCCATGATATGAGACAAGAACCTAAGAAGTGAGCCATTCCTGAAGTGCTCTTCCTATCCACACTAAAACCAGCATAGTCATCATCAGTGTATCCTAAAAGATTAAAATTACTTCCCTTTGGATACCACAAGCACATGTCCTCTGTACCACTCAGGTACCTAAAAATTCTCTTAACAGCTTTTAGATGAGACTCTTTTGGGTTGCTTTGAAATCTAACACAACCCAACTGAGAACACTATGTCTGTTCTACTAGCTGTTAAGTAGAGAAGTGAGCCAATCATACCTCTGTATAGCTTATCCTCAACATCCTTTCCTTTCTCATCTAGGCTCAGTTTAGAAGAGGTAGGAATAGGTGTGTTATAGGACTTGCTATCTTGCAGACCATATCTCTTGAGCAGCTCCTTGAGATACTTTTGTTGGTGGATCATGATTCCATCATCCACTTGCTTAATTTGGAGCCCTAGGAAGAAGCCAAGTTCTCCCATCATACTCATCTCAAATTCACTCTTCATTAGGTCTGCAAACTCATCACACAAAACAGAATTAGTAGCCCCAAATAAAATATCATCAACATATACCTGGACCATTAACAGATCTATTCCCCTTTTCTTTAAGAATAGAGTTTTGTCCACTGAACCTCTCTCATAATGATTTTCAATAAGAAAACTAGAGAGTCTCTCATACCAAGCACGAGGGGCTTGTTTGAGGCCATAAAGAGCTTTTTCTAACTTGTAGACATGATCTGGACAAACTCTATCCTCAAAGCCAGGGGGCTGTTCCACATACACATCTTCTTTTAAATAGCCATTTAGAAAAGCGGTTTTAACATCCATTTCAAAGAGTTTAAAGTTCATATGGGCAGCAAAGGAAATTAGGATTCTTATTGCCTCAAGCCTGGCTACTGGAGCAAAGGTTTCATCATAATCTATTCCCTCTTGTTGGTTAAACCCTTGAACCACTAGCCTGGCCTTGTTTCTGACTATAGTACCAGAGTCATCCATTTTGTTTCTGAAGACCCTTTTGGTTCCAATAACTGACATCTCATTGGTTCATGGTTCAAGATGCCAAACCTGATTTCTTTCAAACTGGTTCAACTCATCCTGCATGGCCAAGATCCAATCAGGATCAGTTAGTGCAATTTTATAGTCAGTTGGTTCTATGTGAGATAAGAAGGAGAAGTAAGCACAGAAGTTCTTCCAAAAAGAATTTCTGGTTTGGACTCCTTTTGATAAATCACTAATGATTTGATCAGAAGGATGAGAGCTTCTTTGCTTAAACATACTCTTCCTTACAGCATTTGAGTCACCTAAGTTAGAACCAATGTTTGTACTGGTTCCCCCTATTTCATTTTCATTTTGAGAGGGTGGACCAGTTTCTTCAATGTTCTCTCCCACTTCATCTTCAGTTGGATGGGCAAGAGAATCACTGAGTTCAACAACCTGTTTAGCATTTGCCTCTGCTGCACCAGACTCATTGTTGTTTTCAGGAAGAGTTGGAGGGTCTGGTTCAGCAGTGTTCTCTGGTTCAACTCCAGTAAAATTTGTCATCCTAATATCAAAGCCTTCATCATCATCTACCTGCACAGGCTTGTTGAACATGTTAGTTTCATCAAATAACACATGGATACTCTCTTCAACACACAAGGTTCTTTTGTTGAAAACTTTATATGCCTTGCTATGAAGAGAATACCCAATAAAAACAACTTCATCACTCCTGGGGTCGAACTTGTCCAAACTGGTCTTACCATTGTTTTGTATAAAACACTTACAACCAAAAATTCTTAAATGTTCAATGTTTGGTTTTCGACCCATTAGAAGTTCATAAGGCGTTTTTCTCAGTATTGGTCTTAGCATAACCCTATTGAGTATGTAGCATGATGTGCTCACAGCATCAGCCCAAAATTTCTTGGACAGACCACTCTCTAGAAGCGTGGTTCTAGCCATTTCTTCTAGAGTGCGATTCTTTCTTTCAACAACTCCATTTTGCTGTGGAGTTCTGGGGGCTGAGAAGTTGTGAGAAACACCATGCTCCATACAATAGGTTATGAAGCTAGCATTATCAAACTCTGATCCATGATCAGATCTGATTGATGCTAACTGATGATTGATCTTGTTCTGGACCTGTTTCACTAAAATTTCAAATTCATCAAAAGTTTCATCTTTGTATTTCAAGAATATGGTCCAAGTGAAACGAGAGTAATCATCAACTAAGAAAAATACATAACTAAAGCCATTTCTACTTTGTACATGCATAGGTCCACATAAATCCATGTGTACAAGTTCAAATGGTCTAGAGGAACTAACTACTTTCTTTGGTTTAAAAGATGATCTCACATGCTTGCACTTTGCACACTCTTGACAGAGCTGGTCTTCCACATATTTGATGTTAGGTAAACCTATCACCAAATCTTGTGTTCTCAACTTGTTTAGCAAAGTGAAGCTAACATGTCCTAATCTTTTATGCCAAAGCCATTGGTCATCCTCTACAACACAAAGGCAGAGGGCACTGTTCTGTGGAATTTGACTTAAGTATGTAATATACACATTGTTATGCCTTGTTCCTTCACAGACCAGTTCCCCTGTCTTAGGGTTCACTATGTGACAAGTGTTTGATTCAAAATTCACTTTATTTCCCTTGTCACATAGTTAAGATATGCTCAAAAGGTTATGTTTCAAACCTTCTACATAGTAAACATTGTCAATTGCTTGGGAGAGTGACTTACCAACCTTACCTACTCCTTTGATAAGTCCTTTGCTATTGTCACCAAATGTCACGTGCCCTCCCTCGAATGCAGTGAGTGAAAGGAATTGTTCTTTATCCCCGGACATGTGTCTTGAGCAACCACTGTCCAAATACCAATATGGTTTTCCTTTCACTCGTACCAGCACAACCAAACTAAAGGTTAGTTTTAGGAACCCAAACCAGCTTGGGTTCCTTGTTCTTTGAAACATTTTCAGTCTTGACCTTCCTAACCCACACTTGTTGGGTGTAGGTTTTATTTTTCTTGTCATGCTTCTTTTTGGTGAAACATTTGTTAGTAACATGACCACTCTTACCACAATAGGTACAAACATGCATATCCTTGGCAAATATATACTTGCCTTTCTTGAATTCATCCAACCATGTGTTGTCTCTGCCAAGAACAGTTGTAGAACTAGATCTAGAATACCCTAAACCAAACCTTTGAGAATTTCCAGGTTGGGATGTGAGGATGTTTAGGGTTTTCTGAGCATCTAACATTTTGTTCAATTGGATCATACAATCTGTTAGCTCATTTTCCTTGTTCTCAAGCCTCTTAAGTTGAACTTCATTTTGTTTCTCAAAAGATTTTAAGTCAAGTCTAGTCTTTTGAAGTTCATCCTGTAGTCTTGAGACCAGGGAGGGATCTGGTTCGTCACTGGTCTTCTTGATGTTTTCTTGTTTTAGCAGTATGAGTTCAGCCTCAAGATCACATATCTTAGCTATGCACTCATCATGTAAAACATCCAAAACCTCATCAAAGGCAGTGGGAGAACCAGTCTCTTCAGAACCCTTAAGCTCACTATGTTCCTTGTGTAAATATTCAAGTTTTTCAATTAAATGGTCATATGCAAGTATGACATCAGATTTACTCAAGGTACATGTGTCTTTTAGCAGTTTAAAGTTTGAATTATGTGTAATGAATTTCTTGAGCTCATTAAAGCCCTTTTCAATATTTTCAAAAAGTTCATCCTCTTTAGGGACTGGTTTGGAGTTTAATGTCTCAAGCTCCATTTTATGCTGATCTGCTGTTACTTCAAGTTCAGAAATTTTTTCTTTAAGTTCTTCACAAATAAGCTCAAGTTCAGCAGATCTAGCACCACATATTTCATATTCTCGAACTGTTTCTTTTAGTTTCTTTTTGTTGTTCTAATAAGCAGACCCAACACTAATGCATTGATCAATGGTGAATTCAAGATAGTCAAGTAGTTCATCTCTATTTAGGTTATGCATATTTGCCTTTAAATCATTAAAACATACCTGGTTGTCATCTGAAGTGCTTCCACCAGCCATGAGACAGAGAACTTTTTCTTCTTCCAAACAGACTTCAGACTGGTCTGTGCATGTGAAAGTAGTAAGACAGAGATTTGCTTCTTCTTCATCATCCTCATTCTCTGATTCTGAATCTCCCCAAACTGCAGCCAACATAGCTCTTTTGAAAACCTTCTTCTCAGCCTGGACTCTAGGATTTCCCTTGGGATTTTTCCATGTTGGACACTCCTTGATTCTATGCCCCACTTCACCAGCATTGGAACTGGTTTTCCTGAATTGTCCAGAGCTGTTTCTTCCTTTTGTAAACTTACCTTTGGACTTTGTCCTAAGGTATTTTTCAAACCTTCTAGCCATAAGACTTATATCATCTTCATCTTCCTCAGATTCTTCTGCTTTAAGGACCATTTCCTTGTTTTTTGAGCTAGATTCAGCCTTTGAATCTACCAACATCTCATGAGTCATCAAGGAACCAATAAGTTGTTCTAGAGATAGTGAGGCCAGATCCTTTGCTTCTTGTATGGCTGTAACCTTGGGCATCCACTTCTCTGATAAGCTTCTCAACATTTTCCTCACCAACTCTTCACTTGAGAAGATCTTTCCCGATGACTTTAGTTCATTTACAATGGTCATGAACCTTGTAAACATGTCCTTTATGTTTTCATCCCTAGTCATTTCAAAGACCTCATACTTTGACATAAGCATGTCAATTTTTGACCTTCTCACCTTAGAGTTGCCTTCATATGCAAGCTCTAGTGTATCCCATATTTCCTTTGCAGAAGAACAAGCTAGAATTCGATTTACCTCACATTCTGCAATTCCTTGTTGAACAAGTGACATTGCCTTTGCATTTTTCTCTAGCTTCTTGTAGTCTTCACTTGTGTACTCTTCTTCTGACTTTGGAACTATGAGCCCTTCCTGATTCTTCTTGTGGATGAACGTGGGTCTTTTTGACAATCATCCAGCATTCATAATCTATTCCAATGATAAGATTTTTCATGCAATTCTTCCACCAAGAGTAGTTAGTGCCATTGAACTTGGGGAGTCTTGAACTGTTTGATTCTTGAGTAAACATCTTCTTGCTCCTCTAGGTAGTTAACCTTTTGAGAAGTTAGGCTCTGATACCAATTGTAAGTTCAATGTATACTCAAGAAGGGGGGGGGGGGGGGTTGAATTGAGTATGTGTGTTTTTTCAATCGTTTTCAAAGTTTGTTTATCTTTTTGTGAGAACAATGAAAGAACAGTAAATAGAGAGTAGGAACATAAAGATTTAACGAGGTTCGGCTTCTGAACAAGCCTACATCCTCCACTCTCTCACCAATATTATTAATCAACTCAGAATAATAACAAGGTTACACACTCAATTAAATGCTACAACTTTGTAACACTTAATTCCCCAACTGTTAACTCTAACAGTTCACTCAGTGTTCACAGAACACTCCCCAACCACTTCCCTCTAAGTGTTTCAAATATTACAAACTCAAATCTCCGTAATTTTTTCTCTTAAAGATGGATATGGAGATAGTTTTGCTCTAAGGATAGACTCTCAGAAAATATGACTTGGTTTTCTTTGGAGAGCAAAAAGTATTCTAGGTTTTTTTCAAGAGATTGTTTATATAGGCAAGAAAAAAACCGTCCTCTAGAAGTGTGCTTGGAGACTTGCCTAAATTGTGCAAACAAGCTCAGCTGACACAAGTAGAAAGGCACATATTTCAGACCTTTGTCTCCTTCCACTACATGTAGTGGAAAGTACACTAGAGTCCAAACAAGTACATTTCAAAGCTGATTTTGTGAATCAATTTGGCAGATTTCCAAAACATAAGTGATCCATATTTTTCAAATAAATTTTCAAAAATAATTTTGAACACTAAAATTTGTACGGATCACGTGCATAATACAGAGGTCTGTTCCCACAATGGTCTCAGTACTACTAAGTCTACATCTGATAAAGGGAACTGTTCCAAGCTTGTTCTTTGCCTGTTCTTAGCTTGTTCTTTGCCTGTTCTCTTTACTGGATGTAAACTTAAAGTCTCTTCGCTCTTTACTTAAAAACACTAAGAATATTTTCCTAAGCCTATTTTACAAGAAGATCCTAGAAATATAAAAAATAAATAACTCCAAGCTCTTGGCTTCTGATCTTCAAGTATCTTAAGGCCTTCATGGTTGCCTTGATGAGTCCTCACTTGATTCAACCTATTCATACACAAATATGCATAGACATCAAGTATAGAGAACTGGTTTGTCATCCATCAAATCAAACATGGTTCAATAAGTTTGATAAAAAAATGGGGTCAGTCGTACTTCAGTCGTAAGGTTGGTCAAAATAGGTTCGATAAAAAATGGTATGTCAAAAACAGGTTCAGTACAATAATATTTTGGTCGAAAACGGTCGGTCAAAAGTGGTCGGTCGAAAACGGTCGGTAAAAAATCGGTCAAAAACAGATTCGGTACAATACAGTTTCGGTAACGGTTGGTCTCGGTATAATAAAAGCTGGTTGAAAACGGATTCGATCTTAAACGGACTCGGTACCGGTCGGTTTCGGTATGCATAAAATCGGTCAAAAACGATTTCGGTATAATTCGGATTCGGTAGTGGTCGGTATCCGGTCACTAAAAATACGGTCAAAAACAGGTTCGGTATCGGTCGGTAACGGTCGGTCAAACAGTTTTCTGACCACATTTACAACCCTAGTTAGAAGAAGGCCTGAGGCTTAGGGTTTCGAAGTTTTTTTTTTTTTGAGGCGGGTTTCAAAGTTTTTTGAGAGAAATGAGAGACATACAGAGTGAATGAGATAAGAAGTAGCACCGAGCGCGGTGCGGTTTTAAAAAAATTACGGTTTGCCATTTTTTGAAATCGCACCGCACCATAATTTATATCAAGCTGCACCAAACCGCACCGCAAAATACGGTTTGGTGCGGTGCGGTTTGCGGTTTAACACACTTTTTAAATTTTTATTTTATAAATTATAATTAGTAATTGATAAGGACAAAAAAAACCCCCTAAATTTATTTTTGTTAGAGCCTTAAATATTTAGAGAAGCATTAGAGCGTTGCAGGTTTACACAACTAGATAAGGCCCAAGAAAAAACAAAAGGCATAATTTCAGTAGGGTTGTAACATCCCGTCCTTAAAAACAAACGATTCAAGCGGAAGATAGGGCACTAGACGGGAATACCACTTAAATTCTAAGAAAACATAACCCAAATAATCATTAAAGTCCGATTAAAGAAAACTCAATACAAATACAAGTCCAAAGTACAAGGTATGAACACCTATACATAAGTCTAGAAATCGAAACTACTTAAACAGAAATCATAAACTAGGAAATTCTGGTCATGCCATACAAACTGGGATGTCTAAACTAATGGAAAGGAATCCTAACAACAATCCTCACTCACACATTGCCCAAACCTTTACAATCCTGCGGTTAGTCAGCATCTGAAAAATGAATACAACTCCACTGTCAGTGGCGAGTAACTAACAGTTCTCCCCAACATAGAAATTCACAAAAATAGGAATACGGAAAATCACGCCACTCACAATACAGACAGTCATCATATATTCTAGGTAAACATATAAACACGTAAGACTTACCTCGAATCCCATTCTCCTGCAAATTATAAATTAGCTATACAAGAGAAGTAAAATAATATCACAAATGGCATTCCAATTAATATTTCGAATATTAATAATTATTTAATTTTTTTTTCTTTAAATTAATAATGATTCCTTTTTAACTATTATCCAAATTAAATTAGTTGTAGATGGAACGATCCAGAGTGGTATCCCGCAGTACCACTTCCTAAGGTTTGTCAGGTAACCCTCAGTCAATCCCGCAGTCGACTGGTCTAAGAATGGCCAAACTCCCGGTGCCGGATGGATGCCCAAAATATGGACTTACACCTCCGAACCTCCCGGACGACAACAATTAACCCAGGTAAATAAAATAAATATCTCAGATCCCGCAGTCCAAGAAAATAATTGATCTAACCATTGAATCCCGCAGTCCAATGGCTCCATACTATCAACAAGTCATCTTAGTTAAATTTTAATTTTTAATTTGTTAATTTTCACTTAGCAAGATATTGAGTATTAACATTGCTCTCACAATTTAAATTCCATCATCCAAACTATACCACAATTACCCACTTATCTTGAGTAATTAAACTCCAAATACCATCATACATCATCCAACCATTCTTGGTATTAATATTAACATTATCACTATTTTTTCCTTTTTACCAATACATAATGTTATTGGAAAATAAATTACACATTGCAAATCAACCCGAAACTTATTTTAGCAAGTCCTAACGACTAGCAACATTTACTACAACATTTAAGGGTCCAAAACATTAAAAATAATCAGATTTTAAGCTTAAGTTGTTGCTGTCCAGATTTTAGGAAAATAGCAATTTCAATCCAACAATTATTTAATCAATTCTATTTACATCGAAATTTACCGATAACACTACCAATTAAATATTAAGCTTAGAAATAAAAGTTAATACATGCTACACATACATATTACCACACGGCCAACAGCTCTGGCAGAATGTTTTTTTTTTTTTATTTTGTTTTTTTTTTTATTTTACAATTTAATTCACAATTAACAATTTATACAATTAATTATAAATAAATCAACTAATTCACGAAAACCCAATATCCAAGCCTAAAAATCATATTATAATATCACTAAAATTTCACTAAAAGTTTCGGCAGCATTTCGCCTCTTTTTGGGCTCAAATCGAATTGGTAATATAACCGTTTCGACAAAAATAATTGTACAACATAATCAATAATACCAACAAGCATCAAGCATCATAAGATCAAAAAAACTTAGTCACATATTCAAGCCAACATTCGTCCCTTATGTACATGACCCACACGTTTTTTTTTTTTTTTAAATAAATAAATAGATAAATATTCATACATTACAATTTCATATAAACATGCACCTATGTATCAAATCCAACATAATACTCCAATACCCATAAAATTCATAAAAATCACCCAAAATTCATCCCACTTCACACGAAAATTTCAGAATTATTACCCATAAAAATATTTGTCCTAAACATTAAAAAATAGCATATTACCGATAAAATTACTATTTAGCTTATATAGTCCATTTTGATTGTATTGTGATCGGAAATTCGGAACTACTATTCATGTGACTACTATAGGAGGGTTAAACGTTAGTTACCTTGTTTTGGTTGAGTGGAGATTGAAAAGTGCTTGAGAATCCACCAGAAAATGCCCAAAAACCAAAGGAACTTAGAGAGAGTTTTATTTATTTTTTTTTTTTAAGTGATGAATGAACAATAGAAAAATGAGGACTAAAATAAGCATCACTCCTCCCTTATATAATCAACCGGCCAGCCTAGGAGGTGAGGAGTTGATGATGTTTTTTTTTTTAAAAAAAAAATTAATTAATTAGGATCAATTAGTTAATAGGTTTAATTAGCATCCTAATGAGTATTAAACATGCACTTAAGGAGATAAGCCAAAAGTCTCCACTCCCCTTGGTGCATTGAGGAGGGCCGGCTTCTAGGAGGTTCTCCAACCTTCTTTTTTTTTTTTTTTTAAATTAAATAATTACTTAATTGATTAATTAGCTCATTAGTGAGGTTGAATGCTCATAAGGATCACCATAAAGATGAAATATCAAAAGTTTCATCTTCTTGGCACCCTAGGCCAACCGGCCACTAGGTTGATGATCATCCAAATATATATATATATATATATATTTTTTAAACATCTAGTTAAATCCGAAAAATAGGGTAAAGATAAATTCCCTAAATAAATACTTAATACTCAAAAATATGACGTAACTACATGTAAATATTAATATAACGCAAATACGTAAATTAACGGCAAATAGTAAATATATAAGGGAAACACATTTATATATTTACATATGAAAATATATATATATATATATAAATAATAATAATTTTTTTTTTTAAATGAAAGAGTGAAGGAGGAAAAAAAAATGAGAAAAACTTTCCATCACCCCCTCCTTATGAATCCCGCAGCAAGAGGAGGAAAGGTGAGGAGTTTTTTTTTTTTTTTTTTTAATTTAATTAATTAAATTTTTAATTATTATGGTTAATTACTCCCTAATGGCAATTATCAATATTTATTAGTGAGCATTCCAAAAGACTTAAACTTCCTCTTTGAAGCTTGGGTTGGTCGGCTCCCTTAGGATGCCATCCATTTTTATCTCTTTTTTTTTTTTTAGTTATTAATGTTAATTACTTCATAATTGTTAATTTATGGCAATTGTGGGCAAATTAAGAGTTGAAAAAGGTCATCTTCTTCTTATCATGGTCGGCCATCACTTGTACGTTGCCACATGTTTTGGTCGGTTCAATTTCTCAATGTACATGCCCCAAAACGCTAATTCCGAAATCAGCACGACAAAATAAATAATTACGGTCGAAGTAGAAAATAAATTTATATACATACATCGTTATATATGTATTATTGAAAAATAATATTTATACCTATTTAAGATCATGGCAGTTAAAACAAAATTTTCATTTTAGATACATATGTTCAGGATTATTTAAATATTAAAATTAAATAAAGAAGACGTATAAAAGTAACAATTAAATAATTAAAATACACAAAATATATTTACGTAAATAAAGCACAAAAATTTAAGGGTATTATATCCCAAAGACTTTCAACTAAATAGTTATATATATTTGGAAACCAATTAGTGAAAATAAATCACTAATAGAAATTTATCAAACAAATTAATATATTTCAAAAATAGGTAAATTTATTATTGAAAACGAAAAAAAAAATAGATTAATAATATAAAGTAGAGTCCTTTCTCTAAAAATAATGTGGCGTCCAACATTCAATTCAAATATTTTATTTCAAAATTTAGTTATCGAAAATGAATAAATAATGTTTTTATTATTTAAATCACAAAAATCATTATTTTAAAAGAGATGAAAATGTGGGGTATTACAAGGGTAGTAAGGGCTTGTTTACTTCAGATTATATTCAGTTCAGTTCAGTTCAGTTAATCTCTATCCAGTTCAGTTCAGTTCAGTTCAGTTCATCACTATTTAGTTCAATTAATACACATCTATTCAGTTCAGTTCAGTTCAGTTCAATTTAGTTCAGTTCAGTTCAGCTCTATTCAGCTAATGTAAACGAGCCCTAATCCAAATAAAAAGTATGAAATTAAATATTTTAGAACAAATAAAAAAATTGCGGTTTGCGGTTTGGTGCGGTTTCAAAATTTTCGGAAACCGCACCGCACCGCAAAATTACGGTTTGGCAAAATTGCAAACCAAACCGCACTTTTCAAACTGCAAACCAAACCAAACCGCACAATTACGGTTTGGTTTGCGGTTTGGTGCGGTTCAGACCGCACTCTACTCAGCCCTATACAGAAGCACAAAAATTAGGAATGGAAAAAAAATCCCATTCGTAAGATTCCTGCAGCAGAGAGATGCGGACAGGACCCATAGCGTCAATTGGTGTCCGTGGTGGTGAGCTGAACGGCGGTAGTGCTGCTGGTGGTGAGCTGAACGACGGTAGTGCTGCTGGTGGTGAACTGACCTGTGGAAGTTTCGGTCAATTGTTGGTGTCGAATGTTTTTGGTGGGCAGGGATGTCGAGCGTTTTGGGACTTACGGCCCGTTTGGTAGCCGGTTATAAATCATGCTAATGAGAATCAATTTATAACTAAATTTGGAAGGAAAATCAAAATATCCATTCCCATCAAATGCCACATCCCCCAGAGCTGAGTAGAGTGCGATTTGGACTGTACCAAACCGCAATTTTTGCGGTTTGAAAAGTGCATTTTGGTTTGAAATTTTACCAAAGCGTAATTTTGCGATGCGGTGCGGTTTCCGAAAATTTTGAAACCGCACTAAACCGTAAACCGTAATTTCTTTTTAATTATTCTAAAATATTTAATTTCATACGTTTTATTTGACCTACTACCTTACCGAAGTTCTGCTTTTTTTTTTGTCTTGAGCCTTATCTAGTTGTTTAAGCCCGCAATTCTCTAATGTTTCTCTAACTATTTGAGACTATAACAAAAAATAAACCTAAGGTTTTTTTTTGTCCTTATAAACTACTAATTATAAAATAATTTTTTTAAAAGTTGGCAAAACCGCACGGCACCAATCCATATTTTGCGGTGTGGTTTGGTGCGGTGTGATATAAATTGCGGTGCGGTTTTAAAAATGGCAAACCATAATTTTACGGTTTGGTGCGGTTTGACGTCCAAACCACGCCAAACCGCACCGCGCTCAGCGCTACACTCCCCAATGGTAATGGATGGGGATAAAAAAATGAGAAAAAGATTGAAGCTTGGGAATGAAAATTCTTTTCCATGAAGATTATAAGGTTACTCCTTGAAAAAATTACTCTATACATTCATTACAATTACCAAAATTTATTACCAACATCCAAACGGGCCATTAGGGTTTTTTTTTCTAGGAAAGGAAAAAACGGATTGGCCTCTCTCAGAAGGCCAATCACATGTGTCCTTTTGGACAATAAGGGAAAGATTGTGATCGTAAGGAAAATATCAAAATGTCATTGTGCGAAAACTATGATCTAGATTAGCTAGGTAGTCTGCATCATAGTTAGCTTCTCTATAAATATGATGAATGGAGTAGTAGTTAAATATGTCTAACTGCATTAATAACAGCAAGATTGTCTCGTTCAATTTGGAGATTTCTAATACCAAAGGAAAGGGCATTTTTCACGCCTTCTTGAAGAGTCAATGCTTTTGCAAATAGAATAGAATGGACATTATAGATTTGTTTGGCTCCTGAATTGAGAATTTTGCCTTCATGGTTTCGAATGATGAATCCTATCGTAGTACTAGAGTTAGCATACTTAGAACCATCAAAATTTAGTTTATAACTATCAGTACTAGGAGGGGACCAGTTAACAAAATGAGGAGTCTTTTTGATAGAAGAACGTTTATTATTATGGGATAAGACTAGGTCATCAAGGATGGTTTTATTTCAATTAGAGATATGACTCTTGATTTGATTAATAGTTTGGTGAAGGGGGATAGGGTTATCTCTAAAAACTAAGGAATTACGAGCGAATCAAACATACCACCAAATAGTGGATATAGCTGCAAAGGGCTCTAAAACTATCTTGTTTTTAGGAGACAAATGTTAGTTGTGACAGAAATGTTACGGTCTAGGGAAAAGTTATCCCAATTATTATTATTCAGGGATTGAAAGATATTCTTGGTTAGGGGACAATCGAAAAGAATATGAGACAGATTTTCACTAGGATGGTCGCAAGATTGACAGTATTTAGGAACTACCACATGCGATCTGTCTAACCTTTCTTTAGTGGGTAGAGCATCAACACAAATTTTCCATAAAAACATTTTTAATTTTTGGGAGCAATTTAAATCCCAAATCTAATTAAAGGGGACTGGCTTAAGAGCATTGAGGGGATTTTGAATTAAGTGGGCAGCAAATTTTACTGAAAAATCCCCGTTTGGAGAGAGTCCCCAAAAAAGATTATCTTGAATGTTGTTGGTAAGATTGGGGATAGCAGTGATTACGATTGTGACCCATCCAGGTAAAATTGCACTTAATTTTGCAGAATTCCATTGGCGATATGCCGTTATAAAATCACTGACTTTTTGGAGAGGTTGATGGTCGGGAAAGCTAATATTGGAAGGCCCAATTATCTTCCCAAAAATCAATGTTCTGGCCATTCCCTAGTTGTCATCTAAGACCTTCACTAGTAGAAAAATACAATTTTTCTGCACTTCGATTGCGGTGGATTTAAGCATATGCAACATATAATAATGTATTTGAGATTTAATGTATTATTATGTTTATATTTGCTGCAGTCTGTAATAAAGACCCCCGCAAATAACAATCAAATCTTTTTTGCTGCAACCTATTACAACTGCCGCAAATTCAACTAAGTTTTTTTTTTTTTAAAAATAAAATTCATTTTCCATTTTTTTCTTTTTTTTGAATGTTTTTTTTGAATGGTTTTCCATTTTTTTCTCATATACCTTTAATTATTTTTTCACACCCAACCCAACTCTTGAACATTTATTGGACAAAAAACATTTTCTTTTTTTGATTTTAAAGAAAAAACCGTTTTCTTAGAAGTATAATTCTATCTGTAATCTTTCACCCTCATCTCTTTAATTTATCTCTCTCTCACCCTCTCAACCCTAATCTTTCACCCTCCTCTCTTTCAACTACACTTTCCTCCTCATCCGCCGCTTCTTCATCATCTCTACACTAAAAGAAAAAGGCTATTTTGCGACCGAATTTAGCGATCGATAGAAATATTGGTCGCAAAAATCACTTTAGCGACTATCATACACTAGTGGTCTCAAAATTTGCGACCAAAAACTTGTTGGTTTCTAAGTGGTCGCTAAATAGCGATCGAATTAATATTTCAGCGACTAACTGTGAAACAGACGCTATTTTTAATTAGTGTTCATAAGTCTAGAAGCAAGATTTTCAGAGTAAATTAATTTTTATTTTTTTTGGGATATTAGATATAACTTAGTTAGACGATAGAATATTTATTAAGTCAACTAAGCGAGTTTTGGAGTATTAGTAAAAAAGTTTTCCGACCCAAGGTCGGTTAAGATACATGAGACAACGCAAGTTAGTAGTCTGATATTATTGACAAGCTATCTTAGTTAATAATTTACGCGGGTTGCTATCTTGAGCGAATGTCTGAACTAATGAAAACGATTTCTCCGCATTGCTATTTTATTCTATTAAAGAGAAAACCGAACCGAACTATATTCAATAGGTTAACAACTCAGATTGAGCCTGATATAAGAATCTATTTGTGGGTCTTGGGGATTAAAATTCTCATGTTTACAAAATCTTGCCATTACACGCATAAAACACACACATCTCCTCTATTCTCACTTCAAGGCTCTCTCTCTTCCACTCTCGTGAATTCCCCTCCCTCCGTCCTCCCTTCTGGCGATCGGCGCTGCCGCCGTGTCGTCACTGCCACCACCAAAGGTAATTTCCTCCTCTTCTTTCTCTTTCCATATTTCCTTATCTAGTTAGGGTTTTATAAAAAAGGGGGAAAAGATAACCCGATTGTGTATTTGTGGTTTTTCTGCCGCAGTGATCGTTGTGTCGCCGACACGCCGCCGCTGCCGGCGATGTTGGTAATGGTGATTGCATGCCTGGTAATGACGATTGCACGCCGCCTCTGGTTCGCTACTTCAGTCCACGGTTCGACTTCGAGTGCTTCTCTGTTTGTTTCGGTGCTTGCTCAGGTATGTAAACCAGTTTTTTCATTTTGATTTTATTTATTAGTGAATTTTTGTGACTTTGTTTATAAATTGCTTTATATTAAGTATAAATTACTTAATATTGTTTTCGATTTAGCCCTAGTTTTAGATTTAGATATGTTTTCATTCGAATATTGTTATTTTTTTTTCTTAGTTTTAGATCTGTTTTCACTTTCACTTTCTTCTAAAGGTGTAATTGTTTGCTACTTGTTAAAAAAGGGTCTAAATTGCTGCTTGTTGGTTAATTAGGGTTTATTAGATCTTAATTGTTACTGTTATTTTTTGCTTGTTGTAAATTGTAAATATCTTGTTGTAAATTGCTCGTATTTTGTTGTTAATTGCTTGTTGTAAATAGCTTGTTGCTTGTTTTCGATTTAGATCTAAGTTGTAAATTGCTTTGCTGCTTGTTGCTTGTAAAGTGTAAATTTTGTTGCTTGTATTGTTACTCTAATTTTGCTACTTGTTGTATGAAAAAAAACAACTATTTTGGTTTGTTATTACTTTGTGTTGTTGATTGTAATCGGTAGCAAGGGGGAGGGGCCAACGACCCAACAGGGGGGCTGGTTGGGGGGTTTCGGGTGGGGAGCAAGGGGTGGTGGAGGAGCAGGGGTATTGGTGGGTGAGCAGTAGGGGGTGTGTAGTAGTAATGTTGGTGGATGGGCAGCAAGGGGGGAAGCAGGGGCCTAGTTGGGGGTGGATGGGGGCAGCAGGGATGAGCAATAATGGTGTTGGTGGGTGGGCAGTAAGGGGGGCAGTAGGGGGCCTGGTTGGGGGTGGCGGAGGATAGTAGGGGGGCAGTAGGCGGCGTGCTGTAGTGGCTTGGGGTTGGGGAATGGGGGTTACTGCAGTTGGTGGGGGAGGGGGTAGGGGGGATGGTAAAGTGACTTGGGGTGAGGGCAGTGGGGGAAGAGTAGCGGGGGGCTTGTAGTGGGTTGGGTTAGGGGGGGATGGCTGGTGCAGTTGGGCAGGGGGGGTGCTGCTGTAGTGGGGAAGGGTGGGGGAGGGCCTGCTGCAGTCGGGGAAGGGTGGGGGGAGGGCCTGTATTGGGTTGGGTTGGGGGGATGTCTACTGCATGTTGTACATTTTTTTTTTCAAACTTCTATGGTATAAGTTAGGGAGAAAAGACATAGTAATATTTATAGTGATAAAATTGTCTCAATATGTGTACTTAATTTCGGTGTCCACCAAAGGAAATGTTGGTGTGTGTTTAAATGTATTAGTCGCTTTTTTTTTTCTTGGTTGTTGTTTATTAATGCTTAAGCAGATTTGTGGATGTTAATAATAATGCCTCTTTCATTAGATTTGTTTTATTAATATTAGCATCTTTTAATATCATGTTCTTTTGTGTATATGAAGGCTGAAGTGATAGGCTAAGGGTCTAGTATACTTGCAGTTTTCAAGAGAGCATATGGACCAAGGATGATAATTTTGTGGATGATGGAATTGCACAAGTATGGGTAAGCCTACTCCTTTTAGTTCATACTTTTTGGATTTTTTATAAAAGAATTTTGTTCTAAGCAAAATTGAACTTCCAAAAACCCTTATTGCTTAGTGGAAAAAAACTTGTGTTTCAAATTAGTTTGATTACTATATCTAAAATAGTTCTAGATTTAAGCATAAAAAAGGTGGAGGATTTTAGAATTATGCTTAGCCTAAGGCTGCTATCCAATCCAAGCTTAGCTCTTTTGGTTATTCATATTTGATCCCCTTTAATTATTGTCAAAGTTATGTTTATTGGGTATGCTTTGTTGAGTATGCTTTTCATATGGGTGGTAAGAATGGTTGGTGGTGAATCTAGTCCTTTTCATTTTGCTTGAATTGCTATACTCTAATTTTTTACTGCATCAATACCATATTGGTTTGTTTCAGCATCGTCTCTTGTCTTGTGCACTTTCGACCGAAAGTGTTTGGCGGCGGCTTTGACCGACAGTGTTGAGCAGCGGTGAGAAGAGGTTGTGTCTCGGGGGCGGCAATTCATTTGTCCAATTTTGTTGATTAAATTTCAGTTTTTTTTTTTTTTTTTTTGAATTCTTGTATAAATTTTAGTTTTTTTGTTGAATTCTTGTATATATTTCAATTTTTAAATTTTGAATTCCTTGTATAAGTTATTTCAATTTTCAATTTTTAAATTATTAATAAAATTATCTTTTTACTAATTTATGATAGTTATTTATTTACTTTATTTATTTCTACATTAAATTTATTTCTTTGATTTTTTTTTTAATTTTACCATAATTGTATTTTTTTAAAAAACAAAATTAATTTTATTTGTTGCATTCATTTGAAACTTATGCAACAAATACATCATTTCATTTGCTGCATTTGTGAACTGCAGCAAACGTGACAATTCTCATTTGCTTCCCCTATATTTGCAGGGGACCTAAATCCGCAGTAAATGAGCCATAAAATCCCGCAGCAAAATTGATTTTTTGTACTATTGCTTTTTTTGAACAGAGGTCTTAATTTCATAAGATTTTTTCATAACATTTTTTGTACTAGTGCTTTAAGTATTTTTTAGTGGCTAATTTTACCCAATTAGAATTTGGATATTTAAGAAGTTTCCAGAGGAGCTTAAGTTGGAAGGTTGTTTGTGGTGCTAGCTTTTATTAATCCTAGGCTTCCAAATTTTTTAGTTTTACAGATTTTATCCCAACTTACTAGGTTAGGTGTTTTCGAGCTCAGAGGTTTGTTCCTGAAGAAGTTTCTACAAATTTTATCAGGTTCACCGTTGATGTGTTTAGAAAGCATAAAACTTTGCATTTGGAAACTTGCCTTAGAAGATAGAGTTATTTGGGTTAATATATAATGTCCTTCCTGCTTGAGATTTGTTTTCCATTTAGGGAGTTAGCTTTTATAGCATCAATAACTTTTTGGAAGGTCTGATTAGTGACTTTTTTGTCGATTATCGGGCATCCCAAATAGGATTCCAATGAATAGGTGGAGCTCATATTTAGGATATTTTCGAAAAAGGTTATTTGATCAGGAGGGACATTTTAAATACATTGAAAGGCTGATTTATGGAAGTTCACTAATTGGCCTGAAATTTTGCAGTAATTACCTAAAACTTGTTTGATAATTTAAAAAATTTCGGGGGTTGCTTTGGCAAATATCATAGAGTCATCAATGAAGGTTAGAAAAGGAATTTTCACACCTGATTTCCCTGGGGAGATCTCGATACCATGTTTGGATTCAATGCTTGCATTTTGAAGTAGTCTAGCTAATAATTCCACACAAAGGATAAATAAATAGGGGGGATAATGGGTCGCCTTGTCTAATCCCTCTAGTAGGGAAAACCTGAGCAGAAGGGTAGCAATTTACTAAGACACGGAATATGATAATGTTTCAATGCATTCTTTTATCCACTTTATCTATTTATCAGAAATCCTAAGTGAGAAAGAGTGGCATAGATGAACTTCCATTCCAATCTATCGTACGCTTTTTCCATGTTTAATTTTATAGCAATCCAACCTCCCGATCCTGTCTTTCTTTTGAAGGAATGGAAAATTTCATGTGCTATGAGGATATTGTCTTGAATAAACCTTTCCGGTGTCAAAGCCCCTTGGAAGGGGTGGATAATTTTTCCTAGAATATGTTTAAGCCGATTTACTAAGACCTTATTTTTTTTGATAAATGATTTACCAAGACCTTTGAAATAATTTTATACGTAGTGAAACAAAGGTTGATTGGCCTAAAATGGTTAGATTGCTCTGGATTCTCAATTTTGGGGATAAGTGCTAGGAAAGTGTGGTTAATTTCTTTTAATAATTTTCCCGAATGAAATAATGCTTTTATTGATTTTATTACCGAGTTTCCTATGATATGCCAATATTTCTGGAAGAAGTATGGGGGAAACCACCCGGGCCCGGAGACTTGAGCCCTTCTAGATTGAAGACTACTTAATTCTTCGATTTCATCTTCTAATACTTCTTTAATTAAACCAAAATTGTCTTCAGGGGTTAGGATGGGGGGGAGTAAGTTAAGATCTTGTTCAGAGAAGAAACTATGATGGTTTGATTCAAATCTTGAGGATAAGTCGTTTTTTAAAATTTGAGAGATATCATCATGATTTTCATAGATAATATTGTTAGCGTCTTTAATAAGTTTTATAAAGTTCTTGTTTTTACGGATAGTGTCATGGTTATGGAAATACTTAGTGTTAGAGTCACCTTATTGAATATTTTTTACTCTAGATTTTTGTCTCCAATATTTGTTTTGAAAGTGAAGAAGATTTTGTCTTTTTGAGAGCAAATTTTCTTGTAGTTTTACTAGTTGGATACAATTAGGATTAGGCAATAAATTTGCTTGAATTTGTTCAAGTTTTGTGTCAGTTTTCCTGAGTTGTCTAAAAATATTACCAAATTTTGATTGTCTTTTTCAAAGACTTAAATTTGTTCATTAGGCAATACAAATGTGGACGTCCTAAGTCAGTAGTGCAAGTTTTGAGTGTAGCGGCCGCTGGTCCCATCCTAGCACCCTCTTGTACTTCCCCTGTTTTGAGACAGTAGCATCAAAGAAGATTGCAGCGGCCGCTGTTGGAATCCCAGCACCCGCTGCGTACCATGTTCAGAAGACAATACGTAGGTTCTCAGAAGACTTGTAGCGGCCGCTGATTCCATTTCAGCTCCCACTGTCATAACTCTTAATAGCCTGCAAGCCTACTAAAAAGGGTCTTCAGCGGGCGCTGCCATCGCCCAAGCGCCCGCTGACGCGTTGCTGTACGTTTTGTTTAATGGATTTTGGGCTGTTTTCTTTTGGATTTCGTGGGGACTACAAATAGCCCCCTCTCCTTATTTTGTTCCTTAGCTGAGGTTAGAGGCTCCAAGTTAGGTTTAGTTAGTTTTTAGCTTCCTCCTTCAATTCTTCTTGTAATTTACATTTTGGTTCTTCAATTTATGCAAAGTTCATAGTTTGTTCGTCTTCTTCTTCTTGCTATTGTTCTTCATAGATTCAAGGTATTTTTTATTGTTTTGTTTTATTGCTTTGATTCCTTGCCTTTTGTGTTTAATTATTGTACATAGTTGTTGTAATTAGTTAGTTGTTCTTCTTCTATTGTTCTTAGTTTTAGGTTTACTTTATGTATTTAGTTGTAGTTTTAATTATGTTTTGTTAGTTATGTAACGACCTGAATTTTTGGGCCGAAAAATTTCGTGTAAAATTAAACCTTAAAGTCCGAATCATTCGATTTGGACCCAAAGATTTAATTTCGTTTTTTTTTAATCAAGCCCAAAATCGTGCTAACCCACTTCCTAAACTGGCCCCCTTTTTAATTCCTTTTACTTAATTAATTTGTTTTATCTTCCATAATTAGCAATTTATATCTATTTTATCTAATCTTAAAAATCCTATTTTTTTTTTCTCTCCTAACAACCCTACTAAATTTTAGGAATTCCAAACTCCTATTCTAACCCTCCTAGCTGGGTCCCTTATCTAATTTTTCCCCCTAATTTACTTCCTAAACTAATTCCTAAAATCTAGTAAAACTTAATCTATTTTTACCCTAAAAACCCACCCTTTCTCCCTAGTCATTATATGATAAAACTCAAAACAATTTCATTGCTTTCTTCTTTCTCCCTTCACGAATTTCTCCAAAAAAGCAATCAATCAAAATTTTGCTTTCACGTCACCAAATTAATCAAAAGGTAACTAGTTTTTTCACTTAGCATTAGGACTAATCTTCATTGAATAATTCGATTTGATAGTAATATATTGTTGCTGTGATTATGCTTGTAAGGCCGAATGGCATAGGGTGTAATTGCCTCGATACTTGCTTAATCTTGATTGCGTCTTGTAGAGTCTTTGATTGTTGATGCATAAACTAAAGCTTATATGATGGTTTGCATGATTCTTAAATGAAATAATTTGAATAATACGTGTTGTTGTTGTAGTTGACTATGACGCACAGTACGTGGATCAAACATGAAGTTTTATTTTGCTTAAAAGCATAAAATTAATGCCTAAACCTATATCTATGCCTAATTGAATCATTTGACTTTCTTGAGTGAATTATAATTGGTTAAGCACCCTTGTTTCACTTGAACTCATGAATTGTAATTGAAGTCTAAAGGTTAGTATTTTTATTCTTTGTTTCATGCGCATACACTAGTAGAAAAAAGTGCTTTTGCTACAATTTAAAGGATGCGGTTTTTTAAAGAACCGCATCATATACAAGCAATATTTTCTATAGGCTGCAGTTCCTAGAAGAACCGCATCATATGATTTCCATATGATGCAGTTCTTTTAGGAACCGCAACATATTGTTTAAAAAAAATAATTAAAACGCATGCTGCTAAGCTATCCCAGCCAATTCATTCAATACCATCAAACACAGCAAGCTAGACTCTCAATCTTCAATTCTCCAAAAAAAAAAAAACTTGCGAACCCTAGCTTATGCGTGAAGCCGTGAACCCTGCCACCACCGGCACATACTGCACCTCCAGCCTTCCTCCACCGCCACATCTCAACCACCGCAACCACCTCCAGCCAGAACCCTAGCGAAAAGACTGCGAAAAGTACTGTTCGAACTGCGCCACAACCACAGCCTCCAGCCGCGCCGCTCTAGCTGCTCCAGACGCAGCCGTCTGAACCACTGCAACCACTGGTCGACTAACAACAACCTCCAACAGCAACCACCGCATATTTGTTTGAGGTTCAATTCTGTTTTTTTTTACTTCTTTTAATCAATTAAGTTGTTAAATTAATTATTGTGTTGATTGTTCAACTAGTTTAAATCATTGGTTGTTATTGTTGATTTGTGGTTGAATTTTTGTGTGAAATGCTTTAGATTTACACTTATTATTTTGTTTATGTGAAAAATTATACTAGTAGTTCATGCCTACTAGATGTTTGTTAAAATGCTTCAATGGTTCTTTTTCTTTACAAATGTAGAATTAAACTTTGATGAATATGGATATAGTTAGGTGCAAATTTTGGATGAAAATATGTATACATTATATTTTAGGAAATAAAAATTATATCGAAATATA
Source organism: Salicornia ramosissima (assembly GCA_951394345.1). Taxonomy (NCBI): domain Eukaryota; kingdom Viridiplantae; phylum Streptophyta; class Magnoliopsida; order Caryophyllales; family Amaranthaceae; genus Salicornia; species Salicornia ramosissima. Next base: position 40,192,197 of record OX596238.1, read on the forward strand.
TTTAGTTATGTAGATTAGTAAATATTTGATGGGATTAAAACCCTTTAATCGCATCACATAACAAACAAATGTTAGGGATTATTATGTTTATTGTTGATTTGTGGTTGAATTTAGTGTGAAATGCTTTAGATTTAGTCTTATTATGTTGTTTATGTGAAAAATCATAATAGTAGTTTATGCCTACAAGATGTTTGTTAAAATGCTTCAATGATAATTGATATATTATTAGTTTATTTTGTATGAGGAACAAATAAAATACTTAGAAGAGATTATTGCGAAAATACTTATATTGAAAGGTGTTAAATAAAATACATATATATGATTGTATCTTAAAAGGTGTGATATATAGGGGCAAATCTAACTTTAACGTTAATGCTTATGTTGAAAGGTGTTATAATGGTATAAGTTGATCATGTGTTAGGTTGATAGTGACTATGATCATGAAGATGATGATGATTATGTTGGTGAGGACGTTTTTGGAGATTATTTAATTATTTGGTTGCTGGGAAATTAAAAAAATAGATTGATGTGAGACTCCCGTTGGAGGTTTGGAACTGTTTGTTTATTTAGTTATGAGATATGGAGTAGTTTTTTTAAGGGTGGTTATTTGTCAATGATTTTTAAAATAAGATTGCACAATAGTACAAAGATGCCATGGAGGTGCTTGAAATGGGAGAGGTTAGTGGTAGCGGCATGTCTTTGTGAGAAATCAACTAATTTTTATTTGGATTCGATAAATTTTTGATGAATTTTTTCAGGTTTTACATCGATCTGAAAACTCAAGGATTTACTTTTGGTTTTCATTTTTCAAGTTGATGCAATGATTTGTTCATCTCTTGCTAGGTATGTTTTGTTTTATTCATCGCCTACGTTTTGTTCCTTAAATTTGTATTTTATTTTTTTCCTCTATATTGTGATTAGTTTAATTTTGTTTTTGTTTAATGTGGACTTTTCATTTTGGATATGTGGAATTTATCATTGGAGATAGCCAGTTTTGGGGTATGATATTGTATATCCATTTTATCTTTTGTAAATTATCCATTTTAAGATTGGAGATTGTGAGGTAATTGATCCTATGATCCAGTTTCTTATGAGATTGATGTAGTGTTTTTATGGTCATCTGGATTGAATTTGTCTAGTAAGTCATCCGTACTCACAACTTTGTTTTTTTTTTTTTTTTACAGAGGCTTGAGAATCATCATGACATGGAGTTAGAACTGCATACATGGAATGATTTAGTAAGTTTCTTGCTTATCTCTAATCTTCATGAATTAAGTGGTTTGGTTTGTGTTGATCATAATTTGTTATGCTTTCATTCAGGTACTTGTCAAATTTTTTAGTATTTGCAGCTTATAATCTTGAAATGAGAGCAATTTTAACTTAATTAGCTAAAAATAATTATATCGATGGTTGACTTTTGTATTTCTTTTGGGTTTGCTAATTATTCTATAGAGTTTGTGGAAGTGTAACTCTTGCAGGTGCTTGGTTAGATGACATTACATGCATAAAAATCTCTTGGATTCGTATGGTAACATTGATCCCTTCTAGGCTTGCCTTGGTGAGTTCTTTCCAACTCCCCTTTTATTTCTTGGTTTGCTTAGTTTTCTAGGATTAGATATAGGATTGAGACGATAGTTTGAGGATGTTTGCTTTGTTAGGGGCATGAGGTTCCCGACATGAGGACACTGGATGGTTGATGGTGTTGTGCCATAACCTTATTTGATGATTTTTGGGAATAATGTGTCTAACTTGATTGCCTTTGGTTTGATTCACTTGATTTCTTTTGCTGATTTCTTTGATTTACTTTACTAAAGGCTAGTAGCCACTTTATTTTTATTTTTTTTGTTTTTGCTATTTGACATAAGTTCTTTTTTTTTGTGATTTGATCAAGAAATTTAGATGGCAAAAACTTAAAAAACATGAATTATATTGATTAGTGCGAAGATGGGAGCAAAAACACCCAAAAGTAACCCAAATGAGCTATTTGGCTCGTGTTTGTTCCGAAACGCCCTAGGTTTTCCCAAAATCATACAAATAAGATGTAGAGTGCTTACATGAATATTATAGTACATGAATAAACTTCAAAACATGAATTATATTGATTAGTGCGAAGATGGGAGCAAAAACACCCAAAAGTAACCCAAAATGAGCTATTTGGCTCGTGTTCGTTTCAAAACGCCCTACGTTTGCCCAAAATCATACAAATAAGATTTATAGTTCTTACATGAATATTATAGTACATGAATAAACTTCAAAACCATGAATTATATTGATTAGTGCGAAGATGGGAGCAAAAACACCCAAAAGTAACCCAAAATGAGCTATTTGGCTCATGTTCGTTTCAAAACGCCCTAGGTTTGCCCAAAATCATACAAATAAGATTTATAGTTCTTAGATGAATATTATAGTACATGAATAAACTTCAAAACCATGAATTATATTGATTAGTGCGAAGATGGGAGCAAAAACACCCAAAAGTAACCCAAAATGAGCTATTTGGCTCGTTTTCATTCCAAAACGCCCTAGCTTTCGCCGTAGCTTTGCCCAAAATCATATAAATAAGATGTAGAATGCTTACATGAATATTAAAGGTCATGAATAAACTTAAAAAACATGAATTATATTGATTAGTGCGAAGATGGGAGCAAAAACACCCAAAAGTAACCCAAATGAGCTATTTGGCTCGTGTTTGTTCTAAAACGCCCTAGGTTTGCCCAAAATCATACAATAGATGTAGATTGCTTACATTAATATTATAGTACATGAATAAACTTCAAAAAAATGAATTATATTGATTAGTACGAAGATGGGAGCAAAAACACCCAAAAGTAACCCAAAATGAGCTATTTGGCTCGTCTTCGTTCCAAAATGCCCTAGGTTTGCCCAAAATCATACAAATAAGATGTAGAGTGCTTACATGAATATTATAGTACATGAATAAACTTCAAAAACATGAATTATATTGATTAGTGCGAAGATGGAAGCAAAAACACCCAAAAGTAACCCAAAATGAGCTATTTTGCTCGTTTTCGTTCCAAAATGCCCTAGCTTTCGGTGTAGCTTTGCCCAAAATCATATAAATAAGATTTAGAATGCTTACATGAATATTATAGGACATGAATAAACTTTAAAAACATGAATTATATTGACTAGTGCGAAGATGGGAGCAAAAACACCCAAAAGTAACCCAAAATGAGCTATTTGGCTCGTGTTCGTTCCAAAACGCCCTAGGTTTGCCCAAAATCATACAAATAAGATGTAGAGTGCTTATATGAATATTGTAGTACATGAATAAACTTAAAAAACATGAATTATATTGATTAGTGCGAAGATGGGAGAAAAAACACCCAAAAGTAACCCAAAATGAGCTATTTGGCTCGTTTTCGTTCCAAAACGCCATAACTTTGCCCAGAATCATTCAAATAAGATGTAGAATGGTTACATGAATGTTATAGGACGTGAATAAACCTTAAAAACATTAATTAGATTGATTAGTGCAAAGATGGGAGAAAAAACACCCAAAGCTAACCCAAAATGAGCTATTTGGCTCGTTTTCATTCCAAAACGCCCTAGCTTTAACCAAAATCGTGAAAACAAGCTACTAATTACAAGAAAAAAAACCAAAAGCACATACTTCCATCTATTTCGTTTTTTATTTATTTTTATTTTTGTGTTTCTTTTTTGTATTTGGGTTTCTTTTTTGTATTTGCGTTTCTTTTTTGTATTGTTTTTGCTGACCATATTTTTTACTGATTATATAATTATTTAACTTGTTTTTTACTACTTTGCACTTTTGCTAGCTTGCGTACTATGAAACTTGCTTATGAAATCAATCAAGTCAGTGCTGATTAATATTTGATTATGGCCACAAATGCTCTTTGCACTTTTGCTACTTTTTGAACTTATTAAATTTTATATTAATGATTGTGTTGCTGACCTCAATGTTTAGAAATTTGTTTGAGACAATCATTTTTATCTTTCTTTATGCACAATTTGATTCTCGTAATAAATCCATGTTGTAGAGGATTTCTGGTTTCTCCAAAAGATGCACCTGATGCTGTACTACTTCTGGATTTATTCTTTACTTTGTAAATCTTTGTATCATTTTATACTTTTTTAGTAATAATAACAACAATTATAATGTAATTTAATAATTTTATGTATATATAATATATTTGGCTTCATTTTAGCATAAAACATGCAAAAAAAAAAAAAAATTATTATTTTTTAAAATTTTAGGCTTCTATATGCTGCGGTTCTTCTAAAAACCGCAGCATATAGGGAACTATATGCCGCGGTTCTTAAAAAAACCGCAGCATATAGCACCCTATATGCTGCGGTTTTTCTAAGAACCCTATCAGAAAACTGTTTTTTTTTTTTTTATAAAATTTTACCTGTATATGATGCGGTTCACCCCGCATCAGATACACTTTTTTCCAACTGCTGCGCCTGCTTTTGCTGCGGGGCAAAACCGCAGCATTAAGGCTTAAAAACCCCGCAGCAAATGGCCTTTTTTCTACTAGTGATATTCATGTATCATGACCATGGTTGAATCTTTTGTTGTAATCTTTTATAATCTTGAATTCTTGATTTAGTTTGTGAATCTTTATAATTGTTTATGCAAGATGAGGAGTTTAACCTTTGTTCTTGAATTTATCTTCGATGGCCGATTATCATGATGAAATTGGGTGGTTATGTTCTTGATCTCTTGATGAGTTATCTTTTATGCAAGTTTGATCTTTATGAGTCCTTTAGGAATTATTGAATCTTGTTTTGAATCGTTGCATTAATTTCTTGACTTGTATCTATCATGGCCGAGTGGTACTAGTTGGGTATTGATTTCGAAAACTTGTTCTCTTGTTATCTTTTAATAAAACTCGAACCCTTATGTTTATTTCACAATATTCTTACGTTATGTATTTAGTTATGGCTTTTCATAAATGGTTGTAGTGTCGTTTTATGCGTTTAAGTTGCTATGGTAATTTTGGTATGACGCTCGTATGTATTGATGAATTCTGAAGTCTTGTTGCGTGTATATTTTCTTGCGTGAATGTTGGTGTCCTTGTTCGAGTCTTGATGATTTTTATTTTATCTTGAGTCGTGTCATTTATCTTTGAGTCAGTCGTGTCGTGTCGAGCGGTTGAAGACCGTGCGTCGAGCGGTTGAAGACCGTGCGTGTGTCGGTTCATCTGTGATGAATCGTGTCGGGGTCTTGTTTGTTGTTATCGGTTCATCTGTGATGAATCGTGTCGGGGACTTGTTTGTTGTTATCGGTTTATCTGTGATGAATCGTGTCGGAGACTTGTTTGTTGTTATCTATTCATCGGTGATGAATCGTGTCGGGGACTTGTTTGTTGTTATCGGTTCATCGGTGATGAATCGTGTCGGGGACTTGTTTGTTGTTATCGGTTAATCTATGATGAATCGTGTCGGGGACTTGTTTGTTGTTATCGGTTCATCTGTGATTAATCGTGTCGGGGACTTGTTTGTTGTTATCGGTTCATCTGTGATGAATCGTGTTGGGGACTTGCTTGTTGTATCGACTTTGGTCGTGTCGGAGTTATTCTTGATGTCTGCTGTTGTTTATGAATTAATTATTGATAATGGAACGTAACCTGCGAGCTTAGTATTTGTTGATGGTGTTATTCCGCTGCTTGTGGTCTCTGATATATATATGTTATTGTTGTTAAGATGTTACTAATTGATGAACTAGTTAATGTGTGCCTGCTATTTAATCTATTATTTTATATCGTTTGGTTCCACTTCTAAGTGGAACAGTCTAGTTACTCGCCACTGACTGTTTCTGCCACTGTAACTCGTCGGGGTAAAACCTCTCCTGCACCTTAGCCACGAACTCAACCCATGTCATCGCGTGCAAAGGCATGAGTGTATTCCTGGCCACGTTCCACCAATTGTCAGCCTCTCCGCTCAAGTATACGTAGTAGGCGGCGATCTGGACCTTCTCGTGCTCCGGACAAAACTAGGCGTCGAAGAGCTTTCCCATCTCGCGGATCCAGCTCTCCAAAACCGTAGGATCGGTAGTCCCATCGTAAGTCGGTGGTCGTTGACGAGCAATACGATCGAACCTCGACTGCGAGCTAGGCGGCTGACGACTATGGTGCGCTAACGTAAGAATAGCTTCCTCGAGTGCTCGTAACCGCTGTCGTCCCAAATTTGACCGGCGAGGCGTGGACATGCTGAAAATAGCAAGACAACCAGAAGTGTTAGTCAAAAGTCCACTACTGTAGTCAAGCACACAACAGCAAAATAAGAGAAAAGAGTCCTATCCCGGTTTTCTACCCGACACTCTTCTCCCTTATACTTATTCTTAATTGGGTCTATCACTCGGGAAAGGTACAACTCACACCTCCCGGGTTTACTCGAATCCTAATACTTCACTTAAGGTTTAACCTTTCGGCTCTGATACCAACTGTGACGACCCGACTCTTATAAATCGGCCGCGGAAGGAACCAACGAGTCGAATTGTCATACTAACAACAAACATACCTTAAACGAAAAACCAAACTTCAAATTATACTACTAAAAATCCCAAATGTACAATTACCACAAGTTTGTACATAACTAAAACCTCAAAAGTCAATACTAAAGAATTAACTCCAAAACTGTAGTTAGAGTTAGAGTATACAAACTACCTAATAATCCAAATCCTAATAACAGAAAATAAACTACATAAGAGTAAGTACAACGACACTCGCTCAATCCCAAAGCTAAGCATCACCGTCACCATCAGAGTTACCTGAAAATATAAATCCACCATCAGCGACGAGTAATATAACAGTTCATTATAAATCAAGAATCATTATAAAATAATCAAGAAACTTCAAGCAACATTAACCATCATCAAATTATTCGTCGCATGCACATTCTTTCACTTAATTAATTAATTATCAATTCAAGACTCACACAAAACCCATCAAGATTATCAAGAACACCATCATGAATAATACTCAATACACACGTATAACACTATGAACATTCATGCATAAACTCTTCCTTGATTCATCATACAACATGCAATCTTGGATACTTTTCATGATCAAAATCAATCATAACATATCAAAACATAATAATCATCAATCATAAGCATGAAATAATCAAATCTTGATCACCAAAATCAACCCCAACATCACGCATAATTCAAACAATATTCAGCAACATTTTCATCAACTTTAAGCATCAAATCATCATATAAACTTCATGAAAATTGTACATAAACATAATCAAACATGTATCCATCAAATGTAATCAAAATATGCATGAAAAAAAAGCAAAAACATCACAAAATCAACTCCCAAAAATGCCCAGAATTAACGCATGAAATGGGTCAGTTTCACTCAAATTCATCAAACCTTTTGGTCCAATTTGATCAACAAATCTATCCTATGATCATGGTATTCAAACTAGGATGAAAAAGCATGTTACCTTGACAAAACTTGATTGCAAAAGATAACAAAAACTTGCTGCCCAAAACCTTGCTCTTCACGGCCCAACCACACGAACACGGCCACCAACACGGTGCTTCAACCCACACGAACCGTACCCAAAACCCAAACCAATCTCGAAGTCTTGATCAATGGAAATAAAGATTAACTTGTGTTTATTCACTTAAAGATCAATAGGATATGAATCTTTAAGTTTGGGTTGAAAAAGATGATGGAAACAATGTTGGAGAAATGAAGCCCAAAATAGGCGTTTGGAATGGAGGGAAAAGATGGAGTGTGTTTAGTATGATTTGTAAGCAAAGGGTGATTGGAAATCAATAATGGGTATTAAGCTCCCTAATGGCACCTATTTATAGAATTTTGTTAGGTATGAACACAAAACAAGTGGCAATTGAGCCAAGAAAAGGAGGGGGCCAGTTGGGGGCAACTAAAATGGGCCATCATGTCGTCATGGGTCATTTGCACTCAAGCATGATCAATCATGATCAATTTTGCACTTGACCCATAATTAATTAATTAGAAAATTAATAATTCTAAATAATAAAATAAAATAAAATAAAATAATCACACTCAAGCAACAAAAATAGCCCAAATAAATTTAGACCATGCACAAAATTAAATATGAATTCAAGCAACACTATCAAAGCAAAAATAACACAAATCTGGGGCGTTACAGTTCCCTTTACTTTATTTGACCATTTCTTATGTGGTACTTAGTTAGTTGAGTGCCAGTGCATTTGATGAGCTCTTACGAGCTTTGCGGGGCTATTGACTACGCCCCAGTGGTTGGTCCCGCTGGATGACTTTGACATAGTTTTCCTTCTATGTCTTAGTTCCTGTGTCCAACTCCTTTGTCAAGCTTAGGATGTTAAACAAGCGCTTCTCGGGAGGCAACCTGTGTCCTTTTTATTTTCTTCTTTTTGTAATTTTTTTTGGAGTTTGGTTTTTGTTTTCTTTTCTTTTGCAGGATAAATGAATAAGCAACTCTCATGGACATGTATGGTGCTAAGGTGCAAAACAGAGGTTGTATTGATTATCGTATAGCCTGTTTTGGTGAGATCATACCAAATTCCCTTCTTTTATTTCTCTTGTTTGCTTAGTTACTGATTAGTCTTAGGTGTAACAAACCTGAATTTTCCGATATGGAAATAATAACTATCACCTGAAACAATAACACAAAAAATCTCAAGGTTGTTATGCCGCGATAACTAATTATAGTCATTGCAAGGCTAGTGGTTCTACCTGAAAACCAATAATTAAAAGAGTAATTAACTAACTATTAAGTCCAACATAGTAAACTTAAAATAATTATTACAACCCAAAAATAGATTCTAAGTATAATTAAATGACAGTGGAAGCCTTAATAAAGTCTAAAATCCAAAAGAAATGATCGCACTCTTTAACCCAACAAGTCGGACACCATCAAGCCCCTGCACATTGATCATTGTAATATCAGCCAAAGGCTGAGCAAGATTTCACGCTATAAATAAACAAAACTAACCAATGTGCATGCAAGACATATAGGAATATGTTGCAAATCCAATTCCAATCTGTACAGGGATAAATAGCAATAGGAACAACTTCTCAAATAAACTTTATGCTACTTTTAAGTAACTCAAGTCCAAATCCTTCTTTCGTTCTAAACACAACTTGCATAAATATAAGATATTACTTTCGAAATCTGTGAGTAGGAAGTATTAAATAAGAAATTCAATGAGCTAGCTAGGCTCACTGAATAAACACACCAAAGTCCCTAGTATGCATACCCCTTACTTGATAACCTACTAAGAAGGAGACAATTGGCAAGAGTACTGATCAACGTACCCCCAACTACTATATTAAATGGTTGAGACACTGTTAACTCAACCTACTTCCAAATTCGAGGAATACCGCTTACCGACAACTCCATAATTAAACTCTAGAAACCCTCGTAAGGGTAAGGAACTTCCTCCTTTCAAAATCTTAGCTTGTTAACATAGAGGAACTTCCTCGTTTCAATATAAAATACTTTCATAATCCAAGTTAAAATATTGTCAAATAAATATTAATTACAACTGTACAGGTTTAGTAAGAAATCTTACCTTGTCAGCAACAAAATACAAATTAACCTCAAATTTCAAGATATGGGCTGTCTTCGGAATATCATTCTCCGCAATACGAAGTTGGTGACATCCAGATCTTAGATCAATTTTAGAGAATACTCCATCTCCCTTCAAATGATCGAACAAATCATCTATTCTTGGCAAGGCATACTTGTTTTTCACTGTAACATTATTGAATTCCCTGTAGTCAATACATAGACGAAGACTCCTATCTTTCTTCTTCACGAATAGAACAGGTGCACCCCATGCGGATACACTAGGCCGAATACACCCCTTGTCAAGAAACTCTTCTAACTGAGCGTTAAGCTCATTCATCTCAGCAGGCGCCATCCTATAAGGACTTTTAGAAATAGGTACAGTTCCGGGCATCAAGTCAATACTAAACTAAACATCACGTTTCGGAGGCATTTCAGGAATCTCATCAGCAAAGACATCTAAAAATTCTTTGACAACTCGAACATCTTCAATGCGTGGCTCTTTCTTGCTAGTATCATGAACGTGGCACAAGTACATTGGACATCCCTTCCTCAAGTATGATTTTTGAGTCAAAGCAGAAATGATTTTAAAAGAAGACCCTTTGTAAAACTCATGGACTCCACTAGGACCAACTACATACACTTTTTGTTTCTCACAATCTATCTTGGCTTTATACTTACTAAGCCAATCCATCCCTAGGATTACATTAAAATCATGTAAAGAGAAAGCTATCAAATTAGCTAATAGTGTGGTACTACCACACACAATAGGGACATCAAGATACAAGGTATGATAAGCTACAATAACACATGAAGGTGTAGAGATATCTACCTCACAAGTTCTAGAATTTTATAAGTGTGACTTTTTCCAAAAAGACTCAGACACAAAAGAATGAGAAGCACCAGAATCAAATAGAACATAAGCAGGCATCAAATGGATAGAGAATGTACCAGACACCACATTGCCTCAGTCTGGTTCATCACATGCACATGCCCTGTTTCTTTCCTTGAATCTCCTTTCCTTGCATGAGTTGCATTGGCGGTCCCAACAATGCGATTAGGTGCTGAATGTAATGAGTTAGAAGGTGTATGATTATTGTTGGCATTCTGGGGTTTTGCTTGTGTTGCATTCCTCAAATTCAACTCGGGTCTAAAACTCTTAGACCTTAGGTTGGTAAAACATTCATAAGCACGATACCCCTTCTTGCCACAATGGTTACATTCTACAAAGTTACCATAACAATCTTTACCTTGGTGGTTCACATTACAATGCTTGCAGTAGAATACCCGTTCAGTCCTTTGGTTTTGGCTTTGGGGTTTGCTATGGGAGTTAGTGGGATTCTGATTGTCCTTCAAATATTGTTGACTAGAACCTCCCTTGTTAAAACGACCACTAGAATCACAGTTCCCAAATTTTTGGTTTCTATCAAAGCCCCCTTTACCCCTGTTGTGGCCACTGGAACCAAATGTCTCCCTTTTATCTAACATTTGAGTAGACCCAGAAGGAGTGGATTTTTGCTTCTTTGCAGCTTGCCTCTTCTCCACGATCCTCTTAGCATTACAAGCACGCGTGTACACCTCTTTCACCGTACTATACTCACCAACACCCATCACAGCTCTTTCTTGCTCATCAGGAACTAGCCGTTTAGCAAATCGAGACAACTCCTAAAATTTGACGTAGAAATCATGAACTGTCATGTCTCCCTGCAACAAGTCATCATTAAATTCCGTTCACTTTCTCTTTGTCCTGTAAGCTGGAAAGAACTCATCACGGACCGCTTTCTTGAACTCAGTCCAACCAACCTCTTTCTCTTCTATGTGCTCTTCTCCTTCTTCATCCACAATGACCTTAGTAGTTAGGTCAAACTTGTTGTGACTCCACCAGAGATCTGCATCCTCGATCAAATAATAGGAATCAGAATCGACCTTCATATGATCAGGGACTGTAAGTTCAATGTATACTCAAGAAGGGGGGGGGGTTGAATTGAATATGTGTGTTTTTTCAATCTTTTTCAAAGTTTGTTTATCTTTTTGTGAGAACAACGATAGAACAGTAAATAAAGAGTAGGGACACAAGGATTTAACGAGGTTCGGCTTCTAAACAAGCCTACGTCCTCCACTCTCTCACCAATATTATTAATCAACTCTGAATAATAACAAGGTTACATACTCAATTAAATGATACAACTCCGTAACACTTAATTCCCCAATTGTTAACTCTAACAGTTCACTCAGTGTTTACAGAAAACTCCCCAACCACTTCCCTCTAAGTGGTTCAAATATTACAAACTTAAATCTCCATAAGGTTTTCTCTTAAAGATGGATATGGAGATAGTTTTTCTCTAAGGATAGACTCTCAGAAAATATGACTTGGTTTTCTTTTTGAGAGCAAAAGTCTTTTAGGGTTTTTTCAAAAGATTGTTTTTATAGGCAAGGAAAAACCGTACCCTAGAAGTGTGCTTGGAGACTTGCCTAAATTATGCAAACAAGCTCAGCTGACACAAGTGCAAAGGTACCTATTTAAGACCTTTGTCTCTTTCCACTACATGTAGTGGGAAAGTACACTAGAGTCCAAACAAGTACATTGCAAAGCTGATTTTGTGAATCAATTTGGCAGATTTCCAAAACATAAGTGATCAATATTTTTGAAATAGATTTTCAAAAATAATTTTAAACACGAAAATTGGTAGGAATCACTTAAGTGCATGTGCGTAATACTGAGGTCTGTTCCCATAGTGGTCTCAGTACTGCAAAGTCTGCATCTGGCAAAGAGAAATGTTCCAAGCTTGTTCTTTGTCTGTTCTTAGCTTGTTCTTGGCTTGTTCTCTTTACTGGACATAAACTTTAATTCTTTTTGCTCTTTACCTAGAACCACAAGGTATATCTTGCTAAGTCTATTTTATAAGAAGATCCTAGAAGTACAAAAAATTAAAAGACTTCAAGCTCTTGACTTTTGATTCTTCAAGTATCTCAATGTCTTTAGATTTGCCTTGAAGAGTTCTCACTTGAATTAACCTGCTCAATTACAAACATGCATAATAATCAAGTATAGAGAACTTGTTTGTCATCCATCAAATCAAACATGGTTCAACAATTTCCCCCTATTTGATGATGACAAACCATGAAGTTCCCCCTGAGAACAGTAACCAGTTGTTTTAGGATAAAACAACTATTCAGAGGAACTGGTCTTACACTGATCCTGTAGTCAGATTCATAATCTCAGATAATTGAAAATACACAGCAGATTAAAGCACAATTTGATTGATTAAAAGAGTCAGTCACTCATCACATTACTCAATAAATTATTGAGTTTTAGCATTAGACCTGTAACCTGCAAGACTTATCAATGTCAAATGTAGCAAGAAAATTCTAAATTCACTTGGAAGAATTTCTTCCAGTTGGGATGGATAGGAGCATTTGATCTGAATTCAAAATACTCCTAGGCATGAAGTTGGACCATCTCTAACAAGGTCTGAGCCTTGTTCTATTCCCCCTTTTGGCATCATCAAATGACAAAATAATCACAGCACAATAATTAGGAGAAGGCAACAAGTAAAGTCAAACACAAGCATAATATAAACACACCATTCTAGAGATACTGTCCCAAAAGTGAGTACCTGCAACTCACAATCCCAAATGTCAAAGTTGCACACAAGTTAATTAATTATACAAACCAGGAGACCATTCTGTAGAGAAATTGTTTAGCAGAAATGGTCAAAAACTAAGAATAGTTAATTTTTCAAAGAGACTAGAGATAAAACAGTTTGAGAAATAGGTTAGTAGGATAGGGGTAAGCTAAGAAGAGTCAGAGTTAGCATCATCATCAGAATCCTCACTAGAGTCCTCATCTTCCTTTTCTGCACTCTCCTCCTGCTGCTTCTTCTTGACTTGGGCAATGATGGGAAATGGTCTCTGAGTGGTCTTGGGCTTGATGCTGGAAGAGGAGGCAAGCTTTTCTTCATGGGAGTCCAACCGTGCTGATATGTTCTAGATTGATCCATCCAGAGAAGAGCATAGGGCATTCACACTAGCCATCATCTGTTGCAGTAGTTCTCCATGTGTTTGCACCTGTTTGGACAGTGACCCAGTAGTTTCCTCAGGCCTTGAGCTGCTTGTTCTTCTGACCCCAGTGGTGCTCTCTTCATCTCTCATTTTTAGTATACCACCTTCAAAGGTCATTCCCTTCTGACCTAGGATCTTATTGGTGAGGACAGACATTTTCTTGACCACACCACTCAGATGTACCTTCCTACTTTGGAAAACCAGAGTGAGCCAGGCACCATAGGGTAGAGAGTAGTTTGACCTTTCTAGAATGCTAACCATGTGGGCTAGTATGAGACCAGGGAGACTCAGCTTGATCTTCTCATACAGGCAGTAGATAATCATAGCATCCATTTTTCTTACATCCATTCTGCCCTGAGCCCTAGGGAGTACTATCTTAGAGGCTACTGTATGGACCAGCCTCATCACTGGTTCCCTTAGTTGGCCAATTACATAGCCAGATCCATCAGTAGGCGAACCAGTAAAGAGAGTGGTATGTATGTGTTCTGTACTGACCTTAGGAATAGTAGGCCAGTTGTCCTTTGAGTAGTCACATAACCCACCTCTTGGTACACCCAGTACCTCCCCTAGACTCTTCCTTGACAGAGTGATATCTACCCCTTCGACCTCACTCCAGACCTTCCCATTGTCTAATTTTCCCAATTGTGAGTAGAATTCCTCAACACAAGTCTCAAAAACATCCAACCTTTTATCAAACAGCCCCTCCCAACCCTGGAACTCTATAGCCTCCTTAAACTCCTCTAGAAAAGGTTGACTCACCCAAGACTTAGGGCATGCAAAACCAAATAAAACACCTACCACTTAATTCAGATAGTGGTTCAGAAATGGTCTTACCTTTCTCCTTGGCTGAGGCCTTTTCAGGAGCAGAGTTAGCCTTCCTCTTCTTTTCAGTTGGTAGCTTGGTTGCAGGTTTGGGGCTCTCAGAAGCTTTACCCTTCTTTGCTACACTTTTCACTCGTTTCATCTTTTCCTCCTTCTTTCCCACTTGAGCCTCCTCAGCAGGCTCCTTCTTGATCTCATACTTACAAATCCTAGACCTTAAAGGCCTTGTTATCTTCCCAGTTTCCTTTTCCCCTTGTACTACACCAGTAATTTCAACATCCATGTCCTCTGCATGTGTGTCGTCAGCCTTGTCTTCTATTTCTTCATTCTCTACCTCTTTCTCCTTAGTGCTTGGCACTGGTTTCTCTATCATCTGAAGGGTTGGTGAAGGTGTCTTTTGTGGAGAAGGTGATGGGGTTTTTTCTTTTTGTGGTGAAGAGGGTGATGGTGTTTTGGACTTTGGTGGTGAAGGTGGAGGAGGAGTTTTGGCTTTTAAGGGTGATGGTGATTTCTGTGGAGGTGAAGAAATAGTAGGCTGTGGAGAGGGTTGTTTAGGTGATGGAGAGGGTGATTTCTTTATTGTGGAGGGTGATGGCTTAGATGGGGATGGAGTTTTCTAAGGTTGAGGTGGTGGAGATTTTGGTGAAGGTGGTGGTGGTGATTCAGGGCTTGGTGGTGGAGTAATTAGTTTTCTCTTTAGGCTTACATGCATCCTTGGATTCCACAACTGTTTCTGCAATGGCTTGGTCCTTGACCTCCTTCTGCTTCTCTTCTGCTTTGTGGTGTTCAGTAACCACAACAGTACTTGGTTCCTTCTCGATCTTAGAAGGAGTGAAACTAGGTGATTGACTCAGTCCCTTGCTTTTCTTCTTTAATGCTTTGTTCTTCTTTCTTCCCATTTTCGATTGATTCAGTAGATTGATGAGAGAAAGAGAGAGAGTTTGAGAATTCTTGTAGAGAGATTCTTTTGATGATGCTTAGGGTGTGAGAGAGAAAAGCAGTTAGAGAGATATAGAGACAGTTAGAGAGAGATATCAATGTGTGACGAAGAGGTTTTTTCGGTCTCTAAGACAAATAAAACCCCCGTTGTAGTAAGAGTGGGGGTTATCGAACACAGGGAACATGGTTGACATCATCGAACATTTAATCTGTTTTTTGTTGAGCTAATGCTTTCATTTTATTCAACGTGAAGAATAAAGAGAGGGGGTGGTTTGGTGAAACTAAGCTAAAACAAAATTTAAATAAGGAAAATAAAAGAGTGGTCTGGTGGAAATATGCTTAAAATAGGTTTATTTATCGAATGACTCCAACTATACTCAATTTATGATTATCTATTACCAAAGGTTTTAATCCTTTGAAGTCTCCTTAGGATAGTTAGACTCTACTTCGGTGCGAATATCTAACTCTAAATTACCAAATACACATTCGGTAAAAGCTTTAGGCATGGAGTTAAAATAAAATTAATCGTCGGATTTAACTTGTCAAATTAAACTTTCAATTAACCTGTCTAAATTTCCAAGTTCGATTAACCAAGACTAGCTTAAACTAAGTGAACCCCCTGGGTAAAGTGTCAATTTTACTGAGATGCAATGTGTCAATTTTGCTAAGTTCAATTAGTGAAGACTAAGTTGGATTAAAGGGACTTGGGTGCTACATAGATTAAGGTTCCAAAACGCATGAATACTCCAAAATCTAGCTTTAGACCTTCAACCTTCATTAACTAGTTTCGAACCTAATTAAGGTTAGTCTAAGGTCATGTGTTTAAACCATTTTTAGACAATAATCAAGTAAAAGAGTTTAGAAGTAGTAGTGATTCTTACATAAACTTAGTTAATAACATGATTACCACCTTTCCAAAGTGAAGATAAAAGGGCTACATTAATCTAATGAAGAACATAAAAGAAGAGAAGAAAAGGAAGGAGAGATATATACTAGGTATTATTAGATGAAGAACTAGAAGAGTTCAAGCATGACCTTCTTACAAACTCATCATATGCCTATTTATAGGCAATGAGCAAGGCAAGCAAGTTTCCTTTGTTGACTAATGTAAACTTATGAACTAAGCAAAAGACCAAACTAAGGGACTACATTTAAAGTAGAACCAAGGGTCCAAAATGAAAAGGCAAAAGATGATCATCTTTGATCAAGTAGAGAAATCAAAGATGATCTACTAAACTAAAATGGTGATCATCTTAGTCACTAGCCAAGGGAAGTTTGTAGGATAATCTTTACACAAGCTAGGTGGAGGGAACAAAAGCAAGTGGCAGAAGAAGCAAAAACCAAATCAACAAGTACAAGAGGCAAGTGGGGTGATGTCGGCAATCACAAAGGTTCAAGTGGATTGAAGTCGGCCAAACAGACACACAGGGCGCTGGCAGCGTCTTGGAGGGCGCTGGAATCGCCTTTTGAAAGGACCTCACTGTATCAAGGGCAGCGCCCTTTAAGGCGCAGGGCGCGCCCCCTGCTGACGGCACACACAGGTCGGACTAAAATGGCCATAACTCTCTCGTTCCTTGGCGAAAATAGGCATATGACCTACCGTTGGAAAGATCTTGAAGAGATCTACAACCAACAATTTGAATCACTTCAATATCATTTCTAGATCAGAAGATATTAGCGTTTGAATTTGGTCCTGCTGCATATTGATGTACAAAAACCTTGCTTTCACTTATTCTTAATTTAGGCTAAAACTTGCAAGTTAATCTAGTTTACAACATAAACTCTAAACTTCACCAAAAGCTCAAATTAATGTAAACACTAAGGAGAATGAACTAAATTACAAAAACAAAGCATTAAAAACAAACTAAAAACATGGTATAACTTGGGCTCATCAATGTGAAAGTGTGAATTAAAATGAAGAAAATTGGCAGTTATTACAAGAGATAAGAGGGAAGTTACTTTACATTGTTCATCCGTCCCATAACGGTCATATGTCAGAACAATTAAGTTCTTAATTTCAAAATTAAAGGTTCAGTAATAAACTGATATAACCATTGTAAGGGACTAGTCTGACGATGGTCTGACGCTGATCTGTATTTATTAAAAACTTGAGGCATCTTTTATTTAGGCAACTTAGAGATACCACACATTGGAACAGCATCAACATAAGAACTTTGAGACCACTTGCATATATGACATTTAAAAGTTAACCAACCCTCCTTATGAACACTAAGGATAAAAAATGTCAAACATAACCAAAAAGGGAAAGATAAGTCCTAAGGAACTAGGATCTAATCCTTACCATACCAAGTAATGTGCGAAGTTTGACAAACACTTCCCTGCTTAGGGGCTTAGTGAAAATATCAGCCAATTGTTCTTCAGATCTGCAAAATTCAAGATTCACATTTCCTTTTTCAACATTGTCTCTGAGAAAATGATGTCTGATTTCAATATGTTTGGTTTTAGAATGCTGGATAGGATTTTTAGAAATGTTTATAGCACTGGTGTTATCACACAATATGAGAACACTTCCGAAACAGACCCCAAAATCGTTTAGTTGTGTCTTTATCCAAAGCAATTGAGCACAACACAAAGCAGCAGCTATGTATTCTGACTCTGCTATGGATAAGGCCACTGAATTTTGTTTCTTAGATCCCCATGTAATGAGATAAGAGCCTAAGAAGTGAACCATTCCTGAAGTGCTCTTCCTGTCAACAATAAACCCAGCATAGTCAACATCAGTGTATCCTAAAAGATCAAAATTACTTCCCTTTGGATACCATAAGCACATGTCCTCTGTACCACTAAAGTACCTAAAAATTTTCTTAACAGCTTTTAGATGAGACTCTTTTGGGTTGCTTTGAAATCTAGCACACAACCCAACTGAGAACACTATGTCTGGTCTACTAGCTGTTAAGTAGAGAAGTGAGCCAATCATACCTCTGTATAGCTTATCCTCAACATCCTTTCCTTTCTCATCTAGGCTCAGTTTAGAAGAGGTAGGAATAGGTGTGTCATAGGACTTGCTATCTTGCAGACCATATCTCTTGAGCAGCTCCTTGAGATACTTCTGTTGGTGGATCATGATCCCATCATCCATTTGCTTGATTTGGAGCCCTAGGAAGAAGCCAAGTTCTCCCAACATACTCATCTCAAATTCACTTTTCATTAGGTCTCTGCTGCACCAGACCCATTATTGTTTTCAGGAGGAGTTTGAGGGTCTGGTTCAGCAGTGTTCACTGGTTCAGCTCCAGTGAAATTTGTCATCCCAATATCAAAGCCTTCATTATCATCTACCTACTCAGGCTTGTTGAACAGGTTATTTTCATCAAATAACACATGGATACACTCTTCAACACACAAGGTTCTTTTGTTGAAAACTTTATATGCCTTGCTATGAGGAGAATACCCAATAAAAACAGCTTCATCACTCCTGGGGTCGAACTTGTCCAAACTGGTCTTACCATTGTTGTGTACAAAACACTTGCAACCAAATATTTTTAAATGTTCAATGTTTGGTTTTCGACCCCTTAGAAGTTCATAAGGTGTTTTTCTCAGTATTGGTCTTAGCATAACTCTATTGAGTATGTAGCATGATGTACTCAGAGCATCAGCCCAAAATATCTTTGACAGACCACTCTCTAGAAGCATGGTTCTAGCCATTTCTTCTAGAGTGCGATTCTTTCTTTCAACTACTCCATTTTGTTGTGGAGTTCTGGGGGCTGAAAAATTGTGAGAACACCATGCTCCATACAATAAGTTATGAAGCTAGCATTATCAAACTCTGATCCATGAACAGATCTGATAGATGCCAACTGATGATTAATCTTGTTCTGGACCTGTTTTACTAAGATTTCAAATTCATCAAAACTTTCATCTTTGTATTTCAAAAATATTGTACAAGTGAAACGAGAGTAATCATCAACTAAGACAAATACATAACTAAAGCCATTTCTAGTTTGTACACGCATAGGTCCACATAAATCCATGTGTACAAGTTCAAATGGTCTAGAGGAACTAACCACTTTCTTTGGTTTAAAAGAGGATCTCACATGTTTGCACTTTGCACACTCTTGACAGAGCTGGTCTACCATATATTTGATGTTAGGTAAACCTATTACCAAATCTTGTGTTCTCAACTTGTTGAGCAAAGTGAAACTAACATGTCCTAATCTTTTATGCCAAAGCCATTGGTCATCCTCTACCACACTAAGGAGGAGGGCACTGTTCTGTGGAATTTGACTTAAATATGTAATATACACATTGTTATGTCTTGTTCCTTCACAGACCAGTTCCCCTGTTTTATGGTTCACTATGTGGCAAGTGTTTGATTCAAAATTCACTTTATTTCCCTTGTCACATAGTTGAGATATACTTAAAAGGTTATGTTTCAATCCTTCTACATAGTAAACATTGTCAATTGCTTGGGAGAGTGACTTACCAACCTTACCTACTCCTTTGATAAGTCCTTTGCTATTGTCACCAAATGTCACGTGCCCTCCCTCGAATTCAATGAGTGAAAGGAATTGTTCTTTAGCCCCGGACATGTGTCTTGAGCAACCACTGTCCAAATACCAATATGGCTTTCCTTTCACTCGTACCTGCACAAGCAAATTAAAGGTTAGTTTTAGGAACCCAGACCAGCTTGGGTTCCTTGTTCTTTGAAACATTCTCAATCTTGACCATCCTAACCCACAATTGTTGGGTGTAGGCTTTGTTCTTCTTGTCATGTTTCTTTTTGGTGAAACATTTATTAGTAACATGACCACTCTTACCACAGTAGGTCCAACCATGTGTTGTCTCTGCCTAGAACAGTTGTAGAACTAGATCCAGAATACCCTAAACCGAACCTTTGAGAATTTCCAGGTTGGGATGTAAGGATGTTTAGGGTTTTCTGAGCATCTAACATTTTGTTTAATTGGTTCATACAAACTGTTAGCTCATTCTCCTTGTTTTCAAGCCTCTTGAGTTGAATTTCATTTTGTTTTTCAAATGATTTCAGATCAAGTCTAGTTTTCTGAAGTTCATCTTGTAGTCTTGAAACCAGGGAGAGATCTGGTTCATCACTGGTCTTCTTGATGTTTTCTTGTTTTAACAGGATGAGTTCTGCCTCAAGATCATAGATCTTAGCTATGCATTCATCATGTAAAACATCCAAAACCTCATAAAAGGCAGTGGGAGAACCAGTGTCTTTAGAAGCCTTAAGATCACCATGTTCTTTGTGTAAATCTTCAAGATTTTCAATTAGGTGGTCATATGCAAGTATGACATCAGATTTACCAAAGGTAAATCTGTCTTTTAACAGTTCAAAGTTTGAATTATGTGTGAGCAGTTTCTTGAGCTCATTAAACCCCATTTTAATTTTTTCAAAAAACTCATCCTCTTTGGGAATTGATTTGAGGTTTAATGTCTCAAGCTCTATTTTCTGTTGATCTGCTGTTATCTTAAGCTTAGAAATTTTTTCTTTAAGCTCCTCACATAAGAGCTCAAGCTCAGCAGATCTAGCTCCACATATTTCATAATCTCGAACTGTTTCTTTAAGTTTCTTTTTGTTGTTCTGGTAAGCAGACCCAACACTAATGCATTGATCAATAGTGAATTCAAGATAGTCAAGTAATTCATCTCTATCTAGATTATACATATTTGCCTTTATATCATTAAAGCATACCCGGCAGTCATCTGAAGTGCTTCCACCAGCCATGAGAGAGAGAACCTCTTTTTCTTCCGAACAGACCTCAGACTGGTCTGTGCATGTGAAAGCCGTAAGACACAAATTTGCTTCTTCTTCATCTTCCTCATTCTCTGATTCTGAATCTCCCCAAACTGCAGCCAACATAGCTCTTTTGAAAACCTTCTTCTCAGCCTGGACTCTAGGATTTCCCTTGGGATTTTTCCATGTTGGACATTCCTTGATTCTGTGCCCCACTTCACCACATTTAAAGCAACCAGCATTGGAACTGGTTTTCCTGAACTGTCCAGAACTTTTTCTTCCTTTTGCAAACTTACCCTTGGACTTTGTACTAAGGTATTTTTCAAACCTTCTTGCCATAAGATTGATATCATCTTCATCTTCCTCAGATTCCTCTGCCTTGAGAACCATCTCCTTGTTTTTTGAACTAGATTCCGCCTTTGAATCTACCAACATCTCATAGTCATCAAAGAACCAATAAGTTGTTCTAGAGATAGTGTGGTCAGATCCTTTGCTTCTTGTATGGCTGTAACCTTGGGCATCCACTTCCCTGACAGGCTTCTCAACATTTTCCTCACCAATTCTTCACTTGAGAAGGTCTTCCCTAATGACTTAAGTTCATTTACAATGGTCATGAACCTTGTAAACATGTCCTTTATGTTTTCTTCCCTAGTCATCTCAAAGACCTCATACTTTGACATGAGCATGTCAATTTTTGACCTTCTCACTTCAGAGTTGCCTTCATATGCAAGCTCTAGTGTATCCCATATTTCCTTTATAGAAGAACAAGCTAGAATTCGATTTACCTCACATTCTGCAATTCCTTGTTGAACAAGTGACATAGCCTTTGCATTCTTCTCTAGCTTCTTGTAATCTTCACTTGTATACTCTTCTTCTGACTTTGGAACAATGAGCCCTTCCTGATTCTTCTTATGGATGAACGTGGGTCCATTTTTAACAATCATCCAACATTTATAATCTATCCCAATGATAAGATTTTTCATGCAGTTCTTCCACCAGGAGTAGTTAGTGCCATTGAACTTGGGGAGTCTAGAACTGTTTGATTCTTGAGTAGACATCTTCTTGCTCCTCTAGGTAGTTAACCTTTTGAGAAGTTAGGCTCTGATACCAATTGTACGTTCAATGTATACTTAAGAAGGGGGTTTGAATTGAGTATGTGTGTTTTTTCAATCGTTTTCAAAGTTTGTTTATCTTTTTGTGAGAACAACGATAGAACAGTAAATAAAGAGTAGGGACACAACGATTTAACGAGGTTCGGCTTCTAAACAAGCCTACGTCCTCCACTCTCTCACCAATGTTATTAATTAACTCTGAATAATAACAAGGTTATACACTCAATTAAATGCTACAACTCCGTAACACTTAATTCCCCAACTGTTAACTCTAACAGTTCACTCAGTGTTCACAGAACACTCCCCAACCACTTCCATCTAAGTGGTTCAAATATTACAAACTTAAATCTCCATAAGTTTTTCTCTTAAAGATGGATATGGAGATAGTTTTTATCTAAGGATAGACTCTCAGAAAATATGGCTTGGTTTTCTTTTTGAGAGCAAAATTCTTTTAGGGTTTTTTCAAAAGATTGTTTTTATAGGCAAGGAAAAACCGTACCCTAGAAGTGTGCTTGGAGACTTGCCTAAATTGTGCAAACAAGCTCAGCTGACACAAGTGCAAAGGTACCTATTTAAGACCTTTGTCTCCTTCCACTACATGTAGTGGGAAAGTACACTAGAGTCCAAACAAGTGCATTGCAAAGCTGATTTTGTGAATCAATTTGGCAGATTTCCAAAACATAAGTGATCAATATTTTTCAAATAAATTTTCAAAAATAATTTTGAACACGAAAATTGGTACGGATCACTTAAGTGCACGTGCGTAATACTGAGGTCTGTTCCCGCAGTGGTCTCAGTACTGCGAAGTCTGCATCTGGCAAAGAGAACTGTTCCAAGCTTTTTCTTTGTCTGTTCTTAGCTTGTTCTTGGCTTGTTCTCTTTGCTGGACATAAACTTTAATTCTTTTTGCTCTTTACTTAGAACCACAAGGTATATCTTCCTAAGTCTATTTTACAAGAAGATCCTAGAAGTACAAAAAATTAAAAGACTTCAAGCTCTTGACTTCTAATTCTTCAAGTATCTCAAGGTCTTCAGATTTGCCTTGAAGAGTTCTCACTTGAATTGACCTGCTCAATTACAAACATGCATAACAATCAAGTATAGAGAACTAGTTTGTCATCGATCAAATCAAACATGGTATAGGTAAGTTTTTATTTATTTTAAATGTATAGGAAGATACTCCATTGAATTAAAGAAACTTGGTTGAAATATTTTCTCTAGTTTGCAAAGTATCTCTGCTATGTTATCCTTTAATCGAATCATGTCATTTAATTGCGAAGAGGTTGAACAAAGATCTGTGAAAAATTGGCTTAGCTCAGTGATAACATTCCACATATTTAGAGGCAACAATTCTTTGAGTGGTATAGGAAGCAATCGTTGCATAAAAACATGGCAATCGTGACTCTTCATACCGAATAACTTGTACTCCTTCATATCTACACATCTACCTATGTTAGATGCGTATGAGTCCGGAAGTTTTAACCTTAGCAACCACTCATAAAGAGCCTTTCTCTTTTCAACAGACAAAGAAAATGGAGCAACATGCATACTAGTCGAATCTTCTTGTACTTCCAACTTTTATCGTTTACAAAAACGAACTTAGTCTTTCCTTGCTTTGAGGTCATCCTTAGTTTTCCCCTTGACATCCATGACAGTGTAGAAAATGTTATCAAACACATTTTTTTCAATATGCATTACATCTAGGTTATGACGAATAAGAAGCTTGCTCCAATATGGCAATTTCCAAAAGATGCTTTGCTTTGTCCAATTATGAAGTTTTCCAAAACTATCCAACTTTCCATTATCACATAAGCCTTCACAGCCTCCCGTTTTTGGCAGTTGCGAAACACGCTCCCAAACTTCTTCTCCACTTAATCTTGGTGGGAGGGGGGGGGGAGAATTCTCGACTCTATTCTTGAAGAATGCAGTCCTATTTCGACGGAAAGGATGATCTGGTGCTAAGAATCGATGATGACAATCAAATCATGTTTGTTTGTCACCATTTTTAAAAGTGAAGACGTTAGTATTTTCCATGCAGTGTGGGCATGCTAACTTGCCAGCAGTTGTCCATCCAGAGACCATGCCATAAGCTGGAAAATCACTAATAGTCCAAAGTAATGCAGCTTTCATTTGGAAGTTTTATTTTTGTGACACGTCATATGTCGAAACCCCTACCTCCCATAACATGTTCAATTCTTAATTGAGAGGTTGTAAGAAAACATCTAAGTTCCCCTTTTTAAGGCAGTAGCATCAAAGAAGATTGCAGCGATCGTTGATTCCATTTCAGTGCCCGCTGTCATTAGTCTTAGTAGCCTGAAAGCTAGGGGCGACAAATAGATCAGGTTGAGTCGATTTCAGGTTCGGGTCAGCAGGTTTTCAGGTCAGCTAACCACAACCCAAACCTAACCCATTTTGATTTCAGGTCGTGTTCGTGTCGACCCATTAAAATTATTGGGTTAAAAATCTCAACTCTAACCCGTTATTTCCGTATTAGGTTAAGGTTGTGTTAGCAGGTCGTGTCAGTTTTTAAGGCCCCTAAGCATCCCTAAAAGCTAAAACTACAAAATTAAATTAGAGACATAAAAAATCGTGTCATTTCAAGTTGTCTTTAGGTTGAAAATGTTAAACCGAACCTAACCCATTTAATTTCAGGTCGTGTTCGTGTCGACCCATTTAATTTTTCGGGTTGAAAATTTCAACCCAAACCTGCTAATTTCGGGTTAGGTTCAGGTCATGTTAGCAGGTCGTGTCATCTTTTGCCGCCCCTACTGCAAGACTACTAAAAAGGGTCTTCAGCGGGCGCTGCCATCGCCCAAGAGCCCGCTGACGCGCTGCTGTACGTTTTTTTTAATGGATTTTGGGTTGTTTTCTTTTGGATTTCGTGGGTAATATAAATAGTCCCCTCTCCTCATTTTGTTCCTCAGCTGAGGATAGTGGCTCCAAGTTAGGTTTAGGTTAGTTTTTAGCTTCCTCCTACAAATTTTCTTGTAATTTAGATTTTGGTTCTTCAATTTATGCAAAGTTCTTAGTTTTTTCTTCTTCCTTTTGGTATTGTTCTTCATAGATTCAAGGTATTTTTTATTGTTTTCTTTTATTGTTTTGATTCCTTGCTTTTGGTTGTTTAATTGTAGTATGCAGTTGTTCTAATTAGTTGTTCTTCTTTTGTTGTCCTTAGTTTGAGGTTTACTTTTTGTAATTAGTTGTAGTTTTAATTATGTTTTTCTTAGTTATATGTGAGTAGTTAATTTCTAGGGTTTGAGTGAACTTCTCAAATCCTCCATGATTGTGGTCTAGGTTTTTCTTGGACTTAGTTTGTGGAATTGTCGGTACCAAAGGATTCGGTATTGTTGAGTGTTGTGTCTAGCTAACATTGGATTCATTGAAGAATCCCCACCGAAGGACCGAAAGGTGAACGTGGGTGATGACTTCCTTTGCCCGATTGATGGAAGCACCATGAAAGGTGGACCTTCGATCAAGGGAAAGTTACCGGTCTTCATGATTTGTGCTTATGACTAGTTAGATGTTCCGCCATGAAAGTAGGTTTGTGTAAGTCTTTCCGGTCATCACACTAGCTTGAAAGAGTAGTGTGACCTTAGAACGACCTCCCCTTATCCATGACCGAAGTCTAAGTTCGATTGATTCGCAATTTATGGTGGTATGAGTTGTGGATCTCTTACCATAGTCCCTTTTCCTTTTGTTTTCATAGTTTAGTTTTAGTTAGTTCCCTCCACCATTCCCAAGACTATCCATTAACCTAACTTGTTCAATGCTCATGCCTAGACCATTGCGACGTACCTTCCCCGTGTTCGACACCCCCACTCTTACTACGACAGGGGTTTTTATTTGGTAAAAATCCCTTTATCAGGGTCCTTCTGTTGATAAAAGAAAACGAGAAATAACTAGAATGAAAGGCATAGTAAAATTAAAATACTATTTAAATTATAATGCAAAGAATAGTAGCTGCAAAATATAAAATATAATGTTGCTATGTGAATAGTATGGATTTGCTGATACTTTGGATGAGTATAAAAGCTAGTGGAGTAATGGGGGGAGGGGGAAAATCAAGATTTAACTTCATCCAAATGCTTCTAGGGCCTAAATTAAGCATGATTCTAATAAGTGTCACCCCAATAGCTTATGGGGCCTAGGATGACACAAGTGAAAGATCCTTATGAAATAACATTCTATGGGCAATATTGCTAGAAGGGTTAGGTATAATTCTTGGTTATATGACTCATTTTCAAGGTTTAGGGGCAACAAGAGCTTTTCGGAACGACAACAAGCCAAACCGGCCATTTTGGGTTGTTTAAGGGTGTTTTTGTTCCCAATTTCAACCTACATAACCTATTTCAAGTTTTTTCAACTTCATGCATGTCCTAAACCATCTAAATTTTCATTATATGACTCCTTTGCAAGGTTTAATGGGCAATAAGGGCTTTTCGGAACGACAACAGGCCAAACCGGCCATTTTGGGTTGTTTAAGGGTGTTTTTCTTCCCAATTTCAACCTATTTCAAGTTTTTAAGCTGCATTCATATCCTAAACCAAATAATTTTTGGTTATATGACTCATTTGCAAGATTTAGAGGGTAACAAGGGCTTTTCGAAACGACAACAAGACAAACCGTCCATTTTGGGTTGTTTAAGGGCGTTTTTGTTCCCAATTTAAACCTACATAACCTATTTCAAGTTTTTAAGATTCATGCATGTTCTGAACCATCTAAGTTTTGATTATATGACTCATTTGCAAGGATTAGGAGGCAACAAGGGCTTTTCAGAATGACAACAAGCCAAACCGGCAATTTTGGGTTGTTTTAGGGTGTTTTTGATCCCAATTTCAACCTACATAACCTATTTCAAGTTTTTCAGCTTCATGCATGTCCTAAACCATCTAAGTTTTTATTATATGACACATTTTAAAGGTTTAGGGGGTAACAATGGCTTTTCGGAACAACAACAAGCCAAACCGGCCATTTTGGGTTTTTTAACGGTGTTTTTGTTCCCAATTTCAACCTACATAACCTATTTCAAGTTTTTAAGCTTCATGCATGTCCTAAACCATATAATTTTTTATTATATGACTCATTTTCAAGGTTTAGGGGGCAACATGGGCTTTTTGAAATGACAACAAGCCAAACCGGCCATTTTGGGTTGTTTAAGGGTGTTTTTGTTCCCAATTTCAACCTACATAACCTATTTCAAGTTTTTCAGATTCAGGCATGCTCTATTCCATCTTAGTTTTGATTATATGACTCATTTGCAAGTTTTAGGGGCAACAAGGGCTTTTCGGAACGACAACAAACCAAACCGGCGATTTTAGGTTGTTTAAGGATGTTTTTATCCCCAATTTGTACCAATATAACCCATTTCAAGTTTTTCAGCTTCATGTATGTCCTATACCATCTAAGTTTTGATTATATGACTCCTTTTCAAGGTTTAGGAGGCAAAAAGGAGTTTTCGGAACGACAACAAGCCAAACCGGCCATTTTGGGTTATTTAAGGTTGTTTTTGTTCCCAATTTCAACCTACATAACCTATTTCAAGTTTTTAAGATTCATGCATGTTCTAAACCATATAATTTTTTATTATATGACTCATTTTCAAGGTTTAGGGGGCAACAAGGACTTTTCGGAACGATAACAAGCCAAACCGGCCATTTTGAGTTGTTATAGGTGTCTTTGATCCCAATTTAAACTTACATAACCTATTTCAAGTTTTTCAGTTTCATTCATGTACTAAACCATCTAAGTTTTGGATTATATGGCTCATTTTGAAGGTCTAGGGGGTAACAAGGGTGTTTCGGAATGACAACAAGCCAAACCGGCCATTTTGGGTTGTTTAAGGGTGTTTTTGTTCCCAATTTCAACCTACATAGCCTATTTCAAGTTTTTAAGCTTCATGCATGGCCTAAACCATCATAGTTTTGATTATATGAATAATTTGAAAGGTTTAGGGGGTAACAAGGGCGTTTCGGACGACAACAAGCCAAACCGGCCATTTTGGGTTGTTTAAGGGCGTTTTGGTTCCCAATATCAACAAACATAACCTATTTCAAGTTTTTAGGATTCATGCATGTTCTAAACCATCTATGTTTTGATTATATGTCTCATTTTCAAGGATTAGGGTGCAACAAGGGCTTTTCGGAATGGCAACAAGCTAAATCAGCGATATTGGGTTTGTTTAGGGTTTTTTTTATCCCAATTTCCACCTACATAACCTATTTCAAGTTTTTTAGCTTCATGCATGTCTTAAACCATCTACGTTTTGATTATATGACTCCTTTGCAAGTTTTATGGGGCAACAAGGGCATTTCGGAACGACAACAAGCCAAACCGACCATTTTGGGTTGTTCAAGGGTGTTTTTATTCCAAATCTCAACCTACGTAACCTATTTCAAGTTTTAAAGCTTCATACATGTCCTTAACCATAAATACTAGGTTATATATCTCATTTGCAATGTTTAGGGGGAAGTACGGGGTTTTAGGAACGACACCAAGCCAAACCGGCCATTTTGGGTTGTTTTAGGGTGTTTTTTATCCCAATTTAAACCTATATAACCTATTTCAAGTTTTTCAGTTTCATTCATGTCCTAAACCATCTATGTTTTGGATTATATGATGCATTTGCAAGGTTTAGGGGGCAACAAGGGCTTTTCGGGATGACAACAAGCCAAACCGGCCATTTTAGGTTGTTTAAGGGTGTTTTTGTTCGCAATTTCAACTTACGTAACCTATTTCAAGTTTTTCAGCTTCATGCATATCCTAAACAATCTATTTTTTGATTATATGCCTCATTTTCACGGTTTAGGGGGCAACAAGGGTTTTTCAGAACGACAAGAAGCCAAACCGACCATTTTTGGTTGTTTAAGGGTGTTTTTGTTCCCAATTAAAACCTACATAGCCTATTTCAAGTTTTTAAGCTTCATGCATGTCCTAAACCAAGTAGGTTTTGATTATATGACTAATTTGAAAGGTTTAGGGGGTAACAAGGGCTTTTCGGACGACAACAAGCCAAAACATCCATTTTGGGTTTTTTAAGGGTGTGTTTGTTCCCAATTTGAACCTACATAACCTTTTTGAAGTTTTTCAGCTTCATGCATGTCCTAAACAATCTAAATTTCGATTATAGGACTCATTTGCGTGGTTTAGGGGCCAATAATGGCTTTTCGGAACGACAACAAGCAAAACCGACCATTTTGGGTTATTTAAGGGTGTTTTTGTTCCCAATTGCAACCTACATAACCTATTTCAAGTTTTCCAGCTTCATGAGTGTCCGAAACCATCTATGTTTTGATTATATGACTCATTTTCAAGGTTTAAGGGGCAACAATGGCTTTTTGGAACGACAACAAGCCAAACCTGCCGTTTTGTGTTGTTTAAGGGTGTTTTGGTTCCCAATTTCAACCTACATAACCTATTTCAAGTTTTTAAGCTTCATGCAAGTACTAAACCATATAATTTTTGGTTATATGACTCATTTTCAAGGTTTAGGGGGCAACACGGGCTTTTCGGAACGAGAACAAGCCAAACTGGCCATTTTGGGGTGTTAAAGGGTGTTTTTGTTCCCAATTTCAAGCTACATAGCCTATTTTAAGTTTTTCAGATTCAAGCATGCTACAATAAATCTACGTTTTGATTATATGACTCATTTGCAAGTTTTAGGGGCAACACGGGATTTTCGGAACGACAACAAGCCAAACCGGCCATTTTAGGTTGTTTAAGGGTATTTTTATTCCCAATTTCTACCTACATAACCTATTTCAAGTGTTTAAGCTTCATGCATGTCCTAAACAATCTATGTTTTGATTATATGACTCATTTGTAAGGTTTAGGGGGCAACAAGAGCTTTTAGGAACGACAACTAGCCAAACCAACCATTCAAGGTTATTTAAGGGTGTTTTTATTCCCAATTTCAACCTATACAACCTATTTCAAGTTTTTCAGCTTCATGCATGTCCTAAACCATCTAAGTTTTGATTATATGACTAATTTGAAAGGTTTAGGGGGGCAATAAGGGTTTTTCGGAACGACAACCAGCCACATCGGCCATTTTGGGTTGTTGAAGAGTGTATTTGTTCTCAATATTAACCTACATTACCTATTTCATGATTTCAACTTCATACATGTCCTAAACCATCTACGTTTTGATTATATGAATCATTTGCAAGGTTTAGGGGGAAATAAGCGCTTTTCGGAACTACAACGAGCCAAACCGGCCATTTTGGGTTGTTTAAGGGTGTTTTTGCTCCCAATTTCAATGTACATAAACTATTTCAAGTTTTTAAGCTTCATGCACGTCCTTAACCATAAATACTAGGTTATATATCTCATTTGCAAGGTTTAGGGGGCAACACGGGCTTTTAGGAACGACACCAAGCCAAACCGACCATTTTGGGTTGTTTTAGGTTGTTTTTGTTCCTAATTTCAACCTACATAACTTATTTTAAGTTTTTTAAGATTCATGCATGTTCTAAACCATCTAATTTTTTATTATATGACTCATTTGCAAGGTTTAAGGGGTAACAAGGGCTTTTCAGAACGATAACAAGACAAACCGGCCATTTTAGGTTGTTTTAGGGTGTTTTTTATCCCAATTTAAACCTATATAACCTATTTCAAGTTTTTCAGTTTCATTCATGTCCTAAACCATCTACGTTTTGGATTATATGATGTATTTGCAAGTTTTAGGGGGCAACAAGGGCTTTTCGGAATGACAACAAGCCAAACCGGCCATTTTGGGTTGTTTAAGGGTGTTTTTGTTCGCAATTTCAACCTACATATAACCTATTTCAAGTTTTTAAGCTTCATGCATGTCCTAAACAATCTATGTTTGGATTATATGCATCATTTTCAAGGTTTAGGGGGCAACAAGGGTTTTTCAGAACGACAACAAGCCAAACCATCTAAGTTTTGGATTATATGATGCATTTTCAAGGTTTAGGGGGCAACAAGGGCTTTTCGGAATGACAACAAGCCAAACTGGCCATTTTGTGTTGTTTAAGGGTGTTTTTGTTCGCAATTTCAACCTACATAACCTATTTCAAGTTTTTAAGCTTCATGCGTGTCCTAAACAATCTATGTTTTGATTATATGCCTCATTTGCAAGGTTTAGGGGCCAATAATGGCTTTTCAGAACGACAACAAGCCAAATCGACCATTTTGGGTTGTTTAAGGGTGTTTTTGTTCCCAATTTCAACCTACATAACCTATTTCAAGTTTTTATGCTTCATGAATGTCCTAAACCATCTACGTTTTAAGGGTGTACTAAACAATCTATGTTTTGATTATATGACTCATTTGTAATGTTTAGGGGTCAAAAAGGGCTTTTGGGAACGACAACAAGCCAAACCAACCATTCAAGATTATTTAAGGGTGTTTTTGTTCCCAATTTCAACCTATATAACCTATTTCAAATTTTGCAGTTTCATGCATGTCCTAAACCATCTAAGTTTTGATTATATGATTAATTTGACAGGTTTAGGGGGGCAACAAGGGTTTTTCGGAACGACAACAAGCCAAATCGGCCATTTTCGGTTGTTTAAGGGTGTTTTTGTTCCCAATATTAACCTACATTAACTATTTGATGTTTTTCAGCTTCATGCATGTCCTAAACCATCTTCCTTTTGATTATATTACTTATTTGCAAGGTTTAGGGGGTAATAAGCGCTTTTCGGAATGACTACGAGCTAAACCGGCCATTTTGGGTTGTTTAAGGGTGTTTTTGCTCCCAATTTCAACCTAAATAATCTATTTAAAGTTTTAAGCATCATGCATGTCCTAAACCATATAATACCTGGTTATAGTGACTCATTTTCAATGTTTAAGGGGCAACACGGGATTTTCGGAACGACAACAAGCCAAACCGGCCATTTTGGGTTTGTTCAGGGTGTTTTTGATCCCAATTTCAACCTACATAACCTATTTTAAGTTTTTCAGCTTCATGCATGTCCTAAATAATCTAAATTTTGATTATAGGACTCATTTGCAAGGTTTAGGGGCCAATAATGGCTTTTCGGAACAACAACAAGCTAAACCGACCATTTTGGGCTGTTTAAGGGTGTTTTTGTTCCCAATTTCCACCTACATAAGCTATTTCAAGTTTTCCAGCTTCATGCATGTCCTAAACCATCAAATTTTTTATTATATGACTCATTTTTAAGATTTAGGGGGCAACAATGGCTTTTCGGAACGACAATAAACGAAACTGACCGTTTTCAGTTGTTTAAGGGTGTTTTTGTTCCCAATTTCAACCTACATAAGTTATTTCAAGTTTTCCAGCTTCATGCATGTCCTAAACCATCTGTGGTTTGATTATATGACTCATTTGCAAGGTTTAGGGGGCAATAAGAGCTTCTCGGAACGACAACGAGCCAAACCGGCGATTTTGTGTTGTTTAAGGGTGTTTTTTCTCCCAATTTCGATCTACATAACCTATTTCATGTTTTTAAGCTTCATGAATGTTCTTAACCATAAATAGTAGGTTATATATCTCATTTGCAAGGTTTAGGGGGCAACACAGGCTTTTAGG
Source organism: Salicornia ramosissima (assembly GCA_951394345.1). NCBI lineage: Eukaryota > Viridiplantae > Streptophyta > Magnoliopsida > Caryophyllales > Amaranthaceae > Salicornia > Salicornia ramosissima. The sequence continues at coordinate 40,224,907 of OX596238.1, forward strand.
AATGACACCAAGTCAAACCGACCATTTTGGGTTGTTTTAGGTTGTTTTTGTTCCTAAGTTCAACCTACATAACTTATTTTAAGCTTTTTAAGATTCATGCATGTTCTAAACCATCTAATTTTTCATTATATGACTCATTTTCAACTTTTAAGGGCCAACAAGGGCTTTTCAGAACGATAACAAGACAAACCGGCCATTTTGGGTTGTTTTAGGGTGTTTTTTTATCCGAATTCAATCCTATATAACCTATTTCAAGTTTTTCAGTTTGATTCATGTCCTAAACCATTTAAGTTTTGGATTATATGATGCATTTGCAAGGTTTAGGGGGCAACAAGGGCTTTTCGGAATGACAACAAGCCAAACCGGCCATTTTAGGTTGTTTAAGGGTGTTTTTGTTCGCAATTTCAACCTACATATAACCTATTTCAAGTTTTTAAGCTTCATGCATGTCCTAAAAAATCTATGTTTGGATTATATGCGTCATTTTCAAGGTTTAGGGGGCAACAAGGGTTTTTCAGAACGACAACAAGCCAAACCGGCCATTTTGGGTTGTTTAAGGGTGCTTTTGTTCCCAATTTCAACCTACATTGCCTATTTCAAGTTTTAATGCTTTATGCATGTCCTAAACCAAGTAGGTTTTGATTATATGACTAATTTGAAAGGTTTAGGGGGTAACAAGGGCTTTTCGGACGACAACAAGCCAAAACGTCCATTTTGGGTTTTTTAAAGGTGTTTTTGTTCCCAATTTCAACCTACATGACCTATTTAAAGTTTTTCAGCTTCATGCATGTCCTAAAAAATCAAAATTTTGATTATCGGACTTATTTTCAAGGTTTAGGGCCAATAATGGCTTTTCGGAACGACAACAAGCCAAACCGACCATTTTGGGTTGTTTAAGGGTGTTTTTGTTCCCAATTTCAACCTACATAACCTATTTCAAGTTTTCCAGCTTCATGAATGTCCTAAACCATCTAAGTTTTGATTATATGAGTCATTTTCAAGGTTAAGGGGGTAAAAATGGCTTTTCGGAATGACAACACGCCAAATCGGTCGTATTGGGATTTTTAAGGGTGTTTTGGTTCCGAATTTCAACCTACATAACCTGTTTCAAGTTTTTACGCTTCATGCATGTCTTAAACCATATAATTTTGGTTATATGACTCATTTTCAAGGTTAAGGGGGCAACATGGGCTTTTCGGAACGACAACAAGCCAAACTAGCCATTTTAGGTTGTTAAAGGTTGTTTTTGTTCCGAATTTCAACCTACATAGCCTATTTTAAGTTTTTCAGATTCAAGCATGCTCTAACCAATATACGTTTTGATTATTTAACTCATTTCCATGTTTTAGGGGCAACAAGGGATTTTCGGAACAACAACAAGTCAAACCGGCCATTTTAGGTTGTTTAAGGGTGTTTTTATTCCCAATTTCTACCGATATAACCTATTTCAAGTGTTTAAGCTTCATGCGTGTACTAAACAATCTAAGTTTTGATTATATGACTCATTTGTAAGGTTTAGGGGGCAACAAGGGCTTTTGGGAATGAGCACAAGCCAAACCAGTCATTCAAGGTTATTTAAGGGTGTTTTTATTCCCAATTTCAACCTATATAACCTATTTCAAATTTTTCAGCTTCATGCATGTCCTAAACCATCTAAGTTTTGATTATATGACTAATTTGAAAGGTTTAGGGGGGCAGCAAGGGTTTTTCGGAACGACAACAAGCTAAATCGGCCATTTTGGGTTGTTTAAGGGTGTTTTTGTTCCCAATATTAACCTACATTAACTATTTGATTTTTTTCAGCTTCATGCATGTCCTAAACCAGCTGTGTTTTGATTATATGACTCAGTTGCAAGGTTTAGGGGGCAATACGCGCTTTTCGGAATGACTACGAGCCAAACCGACCATTTTGGGTTGTTTAAGGGTGTTTTTGCTCCCAATTTCAACCTAAATAATCTATTTAAAGTTTTAAGCTTCATGCATGTCCTAAACCATATAATACCTGGTTATATGACTCATTTGCAAGGTTTCGGGGGCAACACGGGCTTTTCAGAACGACAACAAGCAAAACCGGCTATCTTAGGTTTGTTCAGGGTGTTTTTGTTACCAATTTCAACCTACATAACCTATTTAAAGTTTTTCAGCTTCATGCATGTCCTAAACAATCTAAATTTTGATTATAGGACTCATTTGCAAGGTTTAGGGGCCAATAATGTCTTTTCGGAACAACAACAAGCCAAACCGGCCATTGTGTGTTGTTTAAGGGTGTTTTTGTTCCCAATTTCAACCTACACAAGCTATTTCAAGTTTTCCAGCTTCATGCATGTCCTAAACCATCTAAGTTTTGCTTATATGACTCATTTTCAAGGTTTAGGGGGCAACAATGGCTTTTCGGAACGACAATAAGCCAAACCGGCCGTTTTCGGTTATTTTAGGGTGTTTTTGTTCCCAATTTCAACCTACATAAGCTATTTCAAGTTTTCCAGCTTCATGCATGTCCTAAACCATCTGCATTTTGGTTATATGACTCATTTTCAAGGTTTAGGGGGCAATAAGCGCTTTTCGGAACGACAACGAGCCAAACTGGCCATTTTTGGTTGTTTAAGGGTGTTTTTGCTCCCAATTTCAACCTACATAACCTATTTCATGTTGTTAAGCTTCATGAATGTCCTTAACAATAATTACTAGGTTATACATCTCATTTGCAAGGTTTAGGAGCCAACACGGGCTTTTAGGAAAGACACCAAGCCAAACCGACCATTTTCGGTTGTTTTTGTTCCTAAGTTCAACCTACATAACTTATTTTAATCTTTTTAAGATTCATGCATGTTCTAAACCATCTAATTTTTCATTATATGACTCGTTTTCAACTTTTAAGGGCCAACAAGGGCTTTTCAGAACGATAACAAGACAAACCGGCCATTTTGGGTTGTTTTAGGGTGTTTTTTTATCCCAATTCAATCCTATATAACCTATTTCAAGTTTTTCAGTTTGATTCATGTCCTAAACCATTTAAGTTTTGGATTATATGATGCATTTGCAAGGTTTAGGGGGCAACAAGGGCTTTTCGGAATGACAACAAGCCAAACCGGCCATTTTGGGTTGTTTAAGGGTGTTTTTGTTCGTAATTTCAACCTACATAACCTATTTCAAGTTTTTAAGCTTCATGCATGTCCTAAACAATCTATGTTTTGATTATATGCCTCATTTTTAAGGTTTAGGGGGCAACAAGGGTTTTTTAGAACGACAACAAGCCAAACCGGCCATTTTGGGTTGTTTAAGGGTGTTTTTGATCCCAGTTTCAACCTACATAGCCTATTTCAAGTTTTTATGCTTCATGCATGTCCTAAACCAAGTAGGTTTTGATTATATGACTAAGTTGAAAGGTTGAGGGGGTAACAAGGGCTTTTCGGACGATAACAAGCCAAAACGTCAATAGCCTATTTTAAGTTAACCATATACTTTTTGGTTAAATGACTTATTTTCATGGTTTAGGGGGCAACATGGGCTTTTCGGAATGACAACAAGGCAAACTGGCCATTTTTGGTTGTTAAAGGGTGTTTTTGTTCATAATTAAAACCTACATAGCCTATTTTAAGTTTTTCAAATTCAAGCATGCTCTAAACAATCTACGTTTTGATTATATGACTCAATTGCAAGTTTTAGGAGCACTAAGGATTTTCGGAACGACAACAAGCCAAACCGGCCATTTTAGGTTGGTTAAGGGTGTTTTTATTCCCAATTTCTACCTATATAACCTATTTCAAGTGTTTAAGCTTCATGTATGCCCTAAACAATCTATGTTTTGGTTATTTGACTCATTTGTAAGGGTTAGGGGGCAAGAAGGGCTTTTAGGAACGACAACAAGCCAAACCAGCCATTCAAGGTTATTTAAGGGTGTTATTGTTCCCTATTTCAACCTATATAACCTATTTCAAATTTTTCAACTTCATGCATGTCCTAAACAATCTAAGTTTTGATTATATGACTAATTTGAAAGGTTTAGGGGGGCACCAAGGGTTTTTCGGAACGACAACAAGCCAAATCCCTCATTTGGGTTGTTTAAGGGTGTTTTTGTTCCCAATATTAACCAACATTACCTATTTCATGCTTTTCAGCTTCATGCATGTCCTAAACCATTTGCGTTTTGATTATATGACTCATTTTCAATGTTTAGGGGGCAATAAGGGCTTTTCGGAATGACAACGAGCCAAACCGACCATTTTGGGTTGTTTAAGGGTGTTTTTGCTCCCAATTTCAACCTAGATAGCCTATTTCAAGTTTTTAAGCTTCATCCATGTCCTAAACCATCTATGTTTTGATTATATGACTAATTTGAAAGGTTTAGGGGGTAACAAGGGCTTTTTGGACAACAACAAGCGAAACCGACCATTTTGGGTTGTTTAAGGGTGTTTTGGATCCCAATTTAAACAAACATAACCTATTTCAAGTTTTTAAGATTCATGCATGTGCTGAAACATCTATGTTTTGATTATATGACTCATTTACATTAGGGTGCGACAAGGGCTTTTCGGAATGACAACAAGCTAAATGAGCGGTTTTGTATTGGTTTAGGGTGTTTTTTATCCCAATTTCCATCTACATAACCTATTTCAAATTTTTCAGCTTCATGCATGTCTTAAACCATCTACGTTTTGATTATATGACTCCTTTGCAGGTTTTAGGTGGCAAAAAGGGCTTTTCGGAATGACAACAAGCCAAACCGGCCATTTTGGGTTGTTTAAGGGTGTTTTTGTTCCCAATCTCAACCTACATGACCTCTTTAAAGTTTCTAGGCTTCATCCATGTCCTAAACCATATAATACTTTGTTATATGACTTATCTGCAAGGTTTAGGGGGCAACACGCGACAAAAAGCCAAACCGACCATTTTGGGTTGTTTTAGGTTGTTTTTGTTCCTAATTTCAACCTACATAACTTATTTTACGTTTTTAAGATTCATGCATGTTCTAAACCATCTAATTTTTTATTATATAACTCATTTGCAAGGTTTAGGGGCCAACAATTGCTTTTCAGAACGATTACAAGCTTGTTGAGGTGATTTTTGGTTCACAACAATGTTAATGTGTTATGGGCCGAGAGCTAGTTCAAATCCACATAAATGGGCCCGTTGATCTGCACAAAGAACAAACGTGAGCTACCCATGGAGGTGTTCCAGGGAAAGACTCTCCGACACTCAAGTCAGTAAAGTGATCAAATGTAGAGAGAGAAAATGAGGGAGAAGTTTGAGGTGTGTTTTGTATTTTTTTTGGATACCTTGGCATTTGCATGGCATGGAGTATTTATAGTACGTTGAGAACATAGGAGTAAATTGCCCCTGGTAGGTTGGACTGGACCTGGTAGGCTAGGCTGGACCTGGTCAGTCTCCCTAGACCTGGTAGGCGTTCTCTGGACCTGGTAGATGTGATCTGGACCAGGTGGTTGTTCCCTGGACCATGTAGATATGATCTGGACCAGGTGAGTGCTTGAGCATGGATTCAGTTGATCAGGCCTCTCGTAAAGACCTCCTCTTGCATCTGGGCTTGATGGTCTTTTGCGGGCTTTCCTTATAACGTGTTTCTTACATATGTTGATGGTTGGATTGGGCCTTGTCTTTTGGAGTGGCTGGCCCAATAACTAATGGGTGCATTTTGTCCCATCAATTTGCCCCCCAAGTCCATAAAAATTATGAAGGAATCTTTATGGATTTTGTCGAGTGGGCCCTGGCCCTGGGAACAGGACCTTTGAAACAGTCTTCTTCTTCTTTTGAATTTGAAGAGTTTTGTTTTTGTTTTTGTTTTTTTTTTGTTTGAGAAACGTGGAGCAGCAGTTATGTCAACTTTAATTGAGCAACTTACCATCGTGTTTAGTGGGCTAAGGGGTGAGAGAGTCGTATTTAAGGGGGAAGTTGAAGAGATTTCAAAATTTATTCAGAAAATTCTCTTAACTCTTGAATCCTCTTTGCTTTCTTTCTCTCTCCCAAAGCTTTTCATTTTCTCTTCCCCTTAATTTTCTTCAAGGATTACTCTTTCTCTTCGAAATTACCTCCTTTCTTCAAAAATGGCTGAGCACCCAACTACTCCTTATTTCTCAATTACCCTCAACGTGACTGGAGACGAAATTTTCGATGATGGCCCTGACGTCAGCTGCGACGCCATCATTGCTGAGCAGCTATAAGAGATGGAGAGGGATCTCCCTGAACAACCTGAACAGGGGAGAGCCCTTGTAGTCAGAACTGAGGACCACAGGGTCCAGCGAGGATAGGGGTCCAGTTGATAGGGACCACTACTTGGACACCTCCAACCACTGGGTCACTGTAAGGTGGGAGGACTCTGAAGCTCTTTCAGGGGTCATGAACATTAGGCCCTCTACTGCTTTTTTCGGGAAGATGCACCAGGAAAGCCTCGTGACTAGGGCGAATATCCTGACTCTAGCCCCTGGTCTAGACAGGTATTGCTTTTCTGCAACGAATTCTGGGTCCTACCATATTTTGACCTGGTTTTGGCAGCTGAAGCTCGAGAGGCTGTGGATTACGACAGGCTGGGAGTAGATGAGGATGGGAAACCTTCCAGGGTTATCCCTCTGGACCCTCCAGCAAGGATTGTTAGGGCTGCTCCAAGCAGGGTGCCCCCTAGGCCCAAGGCTGATGTTGATGCTCCCTCCTCTATTGCTGCCAAGTTGGTGACTGGACCAAGTAGGAGGTCCAAGCGGAGTGCTGGGTTAGCTCCTCCTGCAGCTGGGAGTGCCAGGGCAGCTGTGACTAGGCGCCAGGGATCTTCCCTGGTGATTAATGAAGGTGGGGCCCTGGCAGGTAAGAGGTCTAGGTCTCCTGGTGACGCCGAGGAAGGAAACAGGAAGGGCAAGGAGGTGGTAACAATTGATGATGATGATGAGGAGCCTTTGAGGCTGAGGAAGAGTAGAGTCCAAAAGGAGGTAGGACGTCGTACTGCCATGGCCATCCATGAGTATGACCTGGCTTAGGGGGATCTTGGATCTCCTGTTTGTGGGGATGAGTTCCTTCTTGGGAGCCATCCGTCTGATGGGGCAGGGCTATCTAGCATGCCTTCCTACTCCCAGCTTTCCAACTGGAGTGGGAGGTCTGCTGAGTTACCTGGCCCTCACAGTTCTATTACCCCTGCCCCTATTGTGGGGGTAGAGAAGTTAATCCTGGAGGCACTTGGTCCCTCCACAGCTGATAACCAAGCCACAACAACAACAAGAAGTCCAACAACAATAACAACTACAGCAACAACAGCAACAGCAATTCCAACAACAACAATAACAACAGCAACTGCAACAACAACAACAACAATTCCAACAACAACAAGAACAACAACAACAGCAGCAGCAGAGCAAACACAACCATCAGCAGTTCATGACACCCTTCCATCTTACAATCTGCCATCAGAGTTGGCAGCCCTGTTAGGCTCAGAGTTGCCTGCACCTGACGAGGGGAGGTTCGATACTGCTCCTGGCGTGGCCTCTGATAGGTATATATCAGGGGGATGCTGCACCGTGCTCTGGGTCCTCAGGACAAACCTTCCAGCTCTGTGGCTGACCCTGGGATCACTCTGAGATGGGTGATTGGGCTGGTATGAATTCTTCCTGCCTTCTTTTTACTTTGATTAGTCTGCTATTTTTCAAACATGTAAACTATTGTCTCATTGCCGGTAGTGAAGTATGGGCTAGTGGCCAGTGATTTCTTGACTTTTGGCCTGCCCTATCTTGCTCATGGAGGAGAAAGGATACGTGGCCTGCAAGATGAAATGCTCTCCACCAAAGAGAGCTATCTGGCTGTCCTTAGTGAGCAAAATCAGGCCTTTGAGGATTTCCACGCAAAAATCGCAGCTACTGAATAGGCCAGGGACAAGGCTCTGAATCAGCTTAGGGGGACTCAAGAGCAACTTGCAGAGGTCAGAGAGCAGGTAGAGCAGGTTAGAGCCCAAGCTTCTGAAGAGAGGGACAATGCTGACCAGATCAGGGAGAACCTTCAGACCAAGGTTGAGGACCTGGAGGAGGCTAGTAAGAGAAAAGATGAACAACTGACGAAGCTTGAGCAGAACAACCAGGCCAAGACTGAGGAGGTTCAGGCCCTTGGGGCTAGCAAAGAGAGACTAACAACTCAGCTGAGGTAGCTTGAAGAGGAGCTGGAGTCTAGGGCTCACCTGACTAGGACTGATCATGTAATAACCCGAAATTTTGGGCCAGAAAATTTCGCGGTTAATTATTATTATTTTACTAATCTAAGTCCAAAAGGCCCAATTATTTGGACTTTTTAATTTTAATTCTTTTAGCTTGTCTCAAATTGGGCCCAAAGACCCAATCTTACCCTCCCTTGGCTGGCCCTCCTTGTACATGGCCAAAGTTTAATTTCCTTTTTATTTATTATTATTAATTAGATAATTCCATATCTATTTATCTAATTATTATTTTCCTAATTAAAAATCTTATTTTTAATCACCTCATACTAAGTCTCCTAATCTCACTCCAACTTCTCCTATTCTCCCTCATTTACACGGTCCACCCCTCTCTTTTTATTTTATTTAATTCTTTTATTCTTTATAATTACATATAAGGAACACTACTCAAATCCTAATATCATAACTCTAAACTCTCAAAATAACTCACAAAAGAGCCCCCTTGGTGCCGTGTGGAGTTCGAATCAAACAAGAGATTTTTCTTGTTTTTCCTTCCTAATTCAAGGTAACTAGACTATCCTTCTTAAACCTGGTATAACTTTACATATAGTTAATTAGGATTAAGCTAGGAAAATTGATAGAATTAGTATCATGCATAGGCTATAATAGTCGAACCACATGATGTAATTATCTATGTTATTTTCATGATATTTTATGCAATCTTTATGAATCTTTGATTATTTGAATTAATTCTATGCATGAAATAATATCTTTAACTGTATGTTTACATTGAATAATTGCATGATAAATGTTGAATCTTGTTCTTGAATTTCTAGCATATGTCGAGTATTATGAAATAATTTCTTTTGATGATTTTATGATATTTTCTTGTATTATATTAAAGATTATGATAATTTAATTATTGTTTAATTGAAGTCTTGAATTAAAATTAATATTTTGTTCTTGTCATATGGAATTGTCGAGTAGCTTCATGATTGGAAGAAATAAAAATCTAATTTTTCTTGATGAATCTTGTTACAAATCTTGAATTATTATTTAATCTTGAGTTTAATCTTTAATTTAAGCATGATATGATATTTTCTTGAATTAAATTCTTGATATTGTTGTTAGCCATGGAAGCCGTGTAGTATATGTATCCAAAAGGGATTGATTTTGCTCTTGTTTGGTCCATGTTGGATGATTCAATGTTTAAAGTATGATTTTATTGTTTATTATTAAGTTTATATGATTAATTATTGATACTTGTATTTGCTTAATTTAAAGTGTCACTTTTGGTATTTTTGCATATAAATGTCGAGTGGCTCCAAATAATAAAAAGGGGATTTTTATCAGGTTTTAAGCAATATTAATTGATGATTGTTAGTTTATATGATTATTTGATTATTTAATTGATTTATTAAATTGTTTATATGATTATTTAAAGAATTGAATTAATTGTTGTTCTATTATTTGAAAATGTCGAATGGACTAGATAAGGTTATGATCAATTTTAGTTTAATTTTTGGCTTATAATAATTTAGATTATGATTTAAGGAATTAATATAATTAAAGGAATAAAAGGAATTAACAAGATAAGTTGCAATATGAAGGAAAGGAATAATATGATGATAAGAATAAGGTTATAAGATGATAAAAAGTATTGGTCTCACGATGGCCATGTCGATAAGATAAGATAAGAAACGGATGCCTATTTGGTGGTACACGGGTCACCAGATTAGGTTAAGTCGAAGCCACTGCCCTACTGCGGTCTCTGGGCAGTTCTGGATCTTAAGATGTGTAGTCGTCTAAGTAGTAGTACACGGGCTACTATTTAGGAGTTATGGCCATAACTTAGGCTTAGTTCTTGCAAAGGAGAGCTACGGGTAGGATACACGGGTTCTTCCCGGCGCATTTTAGGAAAGTTGGGATGTACACGGGCATCCTTACGAGCTATAATGACCGGTCCATAAAGTTAAGAAGATGGTTAAAAGAAGGGTTTGGGTAATAATATGATAAGATAAGTATTATACGGGTTGGATATGATTATGTATGTATTAACGTATTTTTGTGAATGTATAATATTTATGTAATGTATAAGTATGATATGTTAAGTCTTCCGCTGTGTACGTCTGGTAAGTATGTATTTAAGTACGTATTTATGTATGTAACCATGTATGTATATATGTATGTATATGTAGGTATCCCTATATGTATTCTACAGGTATTTGTACACGTATTTGTACGTATTTTGTACGTATTCGTATGTATTTCTATACGTATTTCGCAGGTACTTTTCACGTATACTGTACGTATTTCGTACGTATTCTGTATGTATTTATATACTTATACCGTATGTATTTTTATACGTATTTCGTATGTATTTTTATACGTATTTTCATGTATTTTTGTATGATTTTCTTGGTAAATTCTATGATATTATATGGTTAATGGTCCCTCATTTAAGCGGGACAGCCTAGTTACTCGCCACTGACGGTGGATCCCCCCCATTTCAGGTGATGAAGCTGACGCATAAGTGGGCTCTCATATGGTTTGGGTTGTGTGTTGATGTGATTAGTAGAGTGAACCCGGAGTCTAGTTTATGTTTTCTTTTATTTATTGATTAGTTTATCCCAGCCTGTTGGGAAGGAACATTAGTGTTATGTACTTTGGTATTATTTATGGACTTTTGGGATTTCATTTCTATTTATTAGTTAATAAAAGGATTATCAAACTTTATTATTATTGTTGTTAATAAGTTTTATGTTTGGTAATGATCCATTTGTCGATTTCCTACGTAAATCGACAGTCTAGAAAAGTCGGGTCGTTACAGATCAAGAGCTCAACGACTATTTCTTTGACGTTTGGCTATCTGCTTTTAGGTGTGTCAAGCATAGGTACCCAGATGTGGATTGGGAGGTGGTGGAAGAAAGCTACAGAACTGGCCAGGGTTCAATACCCCTAGTTGGTGAAGTGCTTCCTTCTTCTATCCAGGAGTACCTGAACCCTTTGACTCCTGGTACACCTTCCACCCAGCGCCTGAGGATGCTCTAACTCCTGCTCAACCTGCCGTTACAGAAGAGCCTGCTCACCTTGTTGTTGAAGCTACTGAACCTGTTACTGCTCAGCCTGCACAAGAGGAAGTCCACCACAGTGCAACTCATAATTCAAATGCTCCCACTACTGAAGTGGAGAATGGTCAAGGAGCTGGTGACCAGGACAGACCAGCTGTTGAGGATGAATAGAGTGCTCCTGGAGACCAGGATAGCAAGGGGTCACCCTCAGCCTAGGAAGTTTGGCGATCACCTAGTAACCTGGGGAGTGCCTCTTCCTGTTCTAGCACATCTGGTCATGCTTTTGGCTGACCTATTCTGGAACATGCTGGTGGTGTCCTCTTGTGCCCTTTAATCTCTTTTCGTTTTTCTTTGAATTGTCTTCATTATTTGTAAGAACAATTTATTTTGGCCTCTGCTTGGGCATTTTTGAGCCAGGTGGTCGTTGTACCTGTTAGTAGTAAACTTGTATAACTTTCTAATACTCTTTTTACCATCCACCAGGGGGTGGATGTGTTTTATCCTGCTTTTGAATATTTGGCTAACACTTGATTTTTATGAATGTGTGGTTTTTGCATGAATTTTTTCTCTGCAAATATTTATATGTGCTATATATATGTTGTGTATGCTCTCTGCCCCCCCTGGTTGAAAGGTGACAAAGTGACCTTCTGACCAGATATGGGTTACAAGACTTTCTAACAGGTGGCTGAGTAAGTTGATTTGTTTTGCAAATTCTTTGTACTTACATCTTTTTTGAGTGTTCGATATTTGTGAATGCATGTATTTTTATATGACCAGGGGCTAAATAAACACATGGACTGGCCAGGGTATTTGGGTAAGTGTGTTTGTTTGGCAAACTCGTTGCACTACCCTACCCAGGACCAGGTCATTTGAAGCATATCCCTTTGTATGACCTGAGGCCAAATAGGTATATGGACTGGCCAGGGCATTTAGGTAAGTGTGTTTGCTTGGCAAACTCTTTGCACTACCCTACCCAGGACCAAGTCATTTGAAGCATATCCCTTTGTATGACCTGAGGCCAAATAGCCATATGGATTGGCCAGGGCATTTGGGTAAGTGTGTTTTCTGGGCAAACACTTTGCACTACCCTACCCAGGACCAGGTTATTTGAAGCATATCCCTTTGTATGACCTGAGGCCAAATAGCCATATGGACTGGGCTAGGAATGGGACCAGGTGTGTTTGCTGAGCAAACCTTTTTCACCTACCCCCACCAGACCAGGACTTTTGATGCATACATTTGTGCATGACCTTAGGCCAAACAAATGCATAGACTGGGCTAGGAATGAGGCCAGGTGTGTCTGCTAAGCAAACCTTTTTCACCTGCCCCACCAGACCAGGACTTTTTGATGCATACATTTGTGTATGACCTTAGGCTAAACAAATACATGGACTGGGCTAGGAATGAGGCCAGGTGTGTCTGCTAAGCAAACCTTTTTCACCTGCCCCACCATACCAGGACTTTTTGTATTTCCTTGAACAACGAGTTGTAGCAGCAAACTTGAACTTTCATTGATGATTGAAATTGTTTGTACATTTTTACAATGGTTCTTTAGAAATAGTAACTAGGAAAAAATCCTAAATATAATATTTTGAGCTGATCAGCATTCCATATACTAGGGAGCTGATTCCTTTCCAAGTCCATGAGACGAAATGTTGATGTGGACAATCCTTCATAAACTTGATAAGGACCCTCCCAAGTTGCTGACAGTTTCCCATGAATTTTATCTTTTTGAATAACAACAACTTTTCTTAAGACCAGGTCACCTGTTTTGATGGGCCTGTTTTTAACTTTTCTGTTGTAGTACCTGCTTATCCTGTTCTGATAAGCAGCTATCCTGATTGCAGCTTCTTCTCTGACCTCGTCGAGCAGGTCTAGGTTCTCAGAGAGGACCTGGTTATTGGTTTTGGCTTCATAAAGGTGGACTCTCAAAGAGCTGCTTCCTACTTCCATAGGCAGTAGGGACTCAGTTCCAATGACAAGTCCTGCCTGTGGATTCTTTGCAGGTGGTCCTCAGTGACCATAGTGTGCTGGGGAGTTCTCGTAACCACCTTCCCTTTTTATCATCCAGCCTCTTTTTTAAAGCATTCAGGATCTTCTTATTTGTTGCTTCAGCCTGGCCATTGGATTGAGGATGACATACTGCAGAGTATGTGATTTTGATGTGGAACTGGATGAGGTAATCTCTGAGAGGCTCGTTGTCAAACTGCTTCCCATGATAAAAAAAAAAACATGCACCTGGGCACTCCATATCTGGTTATAATACTCTTCCAGATGAACTGCCTGACATTGCTCTCTGTAATAGTGGTCAAACCTTCCACTTCTATCCATTTGCTAAAGTATTCAATACTCACTATCAGGCATCTCCTTCCCCCCCTGGGCAGTGGAGAAAGGACCTAGCAGCTCCATGCCCCATTGAGCAAACGGAATAGGGTTAAGGATGGGATAGAGGCCATTTGCTGGTTGTGATATGGTAGGTGAGAACTTCTGGAACATGGAACATTTCTTGACCAGGCCTCTTGCATCTGCTAACATGGTTGGCCAATAATACCCAGCTCTGAGGGCTTTGTGGGCCAGGGTTTTGCCCCCCATATGGTGACCACAAATGCCCTCATAAACCTGTCTAAGGACGTAATTTCCTTCATCTGTGTCAACACATTTTAGCAGGGGCTGGTCTGTGAAGGATTTTCTGTATAGTTCCCCTTCAACCAGGGTGTACCTAGTAGCCTTCCTCCTAATCTTCCTGGCCTGGCTCCTTTCAGTTGGGAGCTGGCCTGTTGTTTTGAAGTTGATGATTTCACTCATCCAATTTGTTGATAAGTCCACCTGGTAGGTGCACTCCTTTACATGCTCGATTGATTTCGTGGGCATGATCTCCACAAAAACCCTCCTGGTCAGTTCCTGCAGGGTGGAGCTGGCCAACTTTGCTAGTGCATCAGCTTGCACATTTTCTTCCCTTGGGATCAGCTGTACCATAAACTCCTCTAGTTTAGAGGACCGGTCTTTCATCAATTTTAGATATTCAACCAAGGCTGGTTCCCTTGCCTCATATACTCCGTTGAATTGGTTGGCAACCAGTTGTGAATCTGTGAACAGGTGGACCTTGGTGGCTTTCATTGTTGAGCATAGTTGAAGGCCTGCTAAGGCTGCCTCATACTCTGTTTCGTTGTTGGTGGCAGTGAATTGAAATTTCAAAGCATACTAAATCAAATCACATCCCCTTCAGGTGAGATCATGACCACCCCTGCTCCTGATCCTTGTTGCTGAGACAAACCATCTGAGTAAACAATCCATGGACCAGGGGCTTCTTTTGCCTCCTCATGATAGGTGCATTCAACTAGGAAATCGGCCAGGGCCTGTGCCTTAATGGCATGTCGAGGCTGGAACTTGATACCAAAGGCCGTCAATTCCAGAGCCCATTTTAATATCCTGCCTGACCTATCCAATTTCTCTAGTGACTTCTCCAGGGGCATGTCTAAGAGGACCACTATTTCGTGAGCATCGAAATAGGGCCTGAGTCTTCTGGTTGCTAGAACAACTGCATAGGCTGCTTTTTCTATCAGGGGGCACCTGGTCTCAGCTGGGACCAGGGCATGACTTACAAAATAGATTGGTTGCTGAACTTTTCCTTCCTCTTGAAGGAGCACTGCACTGATAGCTACTTGGCACACGGCTATGTACAGGTATAGAACTTCACCTGGTACAGGCCTGGCCAAAGTGGGAAGTGTTGTGAGATGGCTCTTCAACTGCTTAAGCTTCTTGTTGTTCTTCGCCCCAGGCGAATTGCTTGTTGCCCTTGAGAACTTTGAAGAAGGGATGGGTCTTCTCTGAGGACTTGGCAATAAACCAACATAACCTATTTAAAGTTTTTCAGCTTCATGCACGTTCTAATCAATCTAAGTTTTGATTATAGGACTCATTTGCAAGGTTTAGCGGGCAATAAGGGCTTTTCGGAACGACAACAAGCCAAACCAGCCATTTTGGGTTATTTAAAGGTGTTTTTGTTCCCAATTTTAACCTAAATAACCTATTTCAAGTTTTTAAGCTTCATGCATGTCCTAAACCAATTAAAATTTGATTATATGACTTATTTCCAGGGTTTAGGGGGCAACAAGGGCTTTTCAGAATGACAACAAGCAAAACCGGCCATTTCGGGTTGTTTAAGGGTGTTTTTGTTCCCAATTTAAACCTACATAGCCTATTTCAAGTTTTTAAGCTTCATGCATGTCCTAAACCATCTAAGTTTTGATTATATGAATAATTTGAAAGGTTTAGCTTTTCGGACGACAACATGCCAAACCGACCATTTTGGGTTGTTTAAGGATATTTTTGTTCCCAATTTCAACCTACATTACCTATTTAAAGTTTTCCAACTTCATGCATGTCCTAAACAATCTAAGTTTTGATTATAGGACTCATTTGCAAGGTTTAGGGGGCAATAAGGGCTTTTCGGATCGACAACAAGACAAACCGGCCATTTTGGGTTGTTTAACGGTGTTTTTGTTCCTAATTTTAACCTACATAACCTATTTCAAGTTTTTAAGCTTCATGCATGTCCTAAACTGTTTAAATTTTGATTATATGACTTATTTGCACGGTTCAGGGGGCAACAAGGGCTTTTCGGAATGACAACAAGCAAAACCGACCATTTTGGGTTGTTTAAGGGTGTTTTTGTTCCCAATTTCAACCTACATAACCTATTTCAAGTTTTTAAATTTCATGCATGTCCTAAACAATCTAACTTTTGATTATATAACTCATTTTCAAGGTTTATGGGGCAACAAGGGTTTTCGGAACGACAACAAGCCATACCGGTCATTTTGGGTTGTTTTAGGGTGTTTTTGTTCCCAAATTCAACCTACATAGCTTATTTCATGTTTTTAAGCTTCATGCATGTCGTAAACCATCTAAATTTTGATTATATGACTCATTTGCAAGGTTTAGGGGGCAACAAGGGCTTGTCGGAACGACAACAAAGGAAACTGGCCATTCTGGGTTGTTTAAGGATGTTTTTATTCCAATTTCAACCTACATAACCTATTTCAATCTTTTCAGCTTCATGCATGTCCTAAACTATCTATGTTTTGATTATATGACTCATTTGTAAGGTTTAGAGGGCAACAAGTGCTTTTCGGATTGACAAAAAGCCAAACCGGCCATTTTGGGTTGTTTAAAGGTGTTTTTGTTCCCAATTTCAACCTACATAACCTATTTCAAATTTTTAAGCTTCACGCTTGTCCTAAACCATCTAAGGTTTGATTATACGACTTATTTTCAAGTTTAGGGGGCAACAAGGGTTTTTCGAAATGACAAGCCAAATCGGCCATTTTGGGTTATTTAAGGGTGTGTTTGTTCGCAATTGCAATCTACATAACCTATTTAAAGTTTTTAAGTTTCATGCATGTCCTAAACCATCTAAGTTTTGATTATTTGACCTATTTTCTAGGTTTCGGGAGAAACAAGGACTTTTTGAAATGACAACAAGACAAACCGGCCATTTTGGGTTGTTTAAGGGTGTTTTTGTTCCCAATTTCAACCTACATAACCTATTTCAAGTTTTTAAGTTTCATGCATGTCCTAAACCATCTAAGTTTTGATTATATGGCTTATTTGCATGGTTTAAGCGGCAACAAGGGCTTTTCGGAACGACAACAAGCCAAAACGACCATTTTGGATAGTTTAAGGGTGTTTTTGTTCCCCCACCCCTGCCCACCCCCGAATCCCCTCTCCCCACTCCTGCCCCACACCCCCAAGCCCCTCCCCCGCACCCCTGCAGACCTGCGCCACCCCTCCCAAGCCCCTCTCCCTACCCCTGTAGTCCTCCCCCACCCCCTCTAGCCCCTCCCCTCACCCTATAGACCTGCCCCACCCCCCCAAGCCCCATCCCCCAACCCTTTTAGCAGCAGTAGAGTGTGTCATTAGTTTCTATACTTATACTGCGCATCCTTTCTACCATCATTTACTACTAGCTATATATAACCCACCATACTTTTCAGATAGTTATCATTTATTAATCTTCTTACCTCATTGATGCATACTAAATATACAAACCTCCTATGTTTCTTACAAATTTACCCAAAAAATAAAAGTTTAAGTACCTTCTCCAAATCATTTACTTCTGTGCAAGTAGAGACTATGTCGTGCATAAATCTCATCACATAATAGTCACAATCAAGACCAATCTTTTGTTACGCACACTAATCACGAAATAAACATGCAATAAAATTAAGTATATTGTTAATATGCTACGTACTACTAAAAACTATATATATGGAATAAAAATGAAATTAAATTTAAATACACAAATTTATTCGAAATCAATTACCTTGACAGATTTCCATTCAGGAAGCGAGGTTCTACTAAGTACTCTTCTTCCACTCATTTTCTTCATCACACTATAATTTCACATGGTCAAATATATATGTTGCTTATTAATCATGAATATATATGTTAATTAAAACTAGGGTATAATATATTAAAACAAGGTTAAATAAAGTAATGTACCCATTTATACTTGTTATGATTATTAGTTCCCGCGGTGATTCTTGACGCACGGAATCAAATTGATAAACGATGTTAGTAGATGGTGCTAGAACTAGAAGCAACCAATGCACATAGAAATTACAAATTGTAGTTACGAATAATCATGAATTTTACGAAATGCAAAATAAGTAAACTAGTTATTACATACTTTTGAAGATATGGCGCAATAATAAAATTAATTGTGTCCAGCTTTGTTTGCTTCATTGAAACTTTCTTCGATGTAATGCTTCACTTCAAGAGGATTTGGCAAAAAATGTGAAGCACTAATCTCTTGTGGACAAAGCCATCCTATTTTCGCAGCAGATTTTCTTTGAATCAAATCATCATAAAGTTTACAGAACTCGTAACATATAATTCAAAGAAGTTAGATAGTAATTATAAATTTAAACAAAATAATAATAAACATATAATAAAGTATATCACCTCATAAAAGCTTGTAATACAGATACATTCAACATTGCTCCGGCAAGGAATTCAGTTATGTCGCCCTTGCTAACCCATGTATGAGTATCCTCAGAATAGTTGAATTGCAATTTATTCAAAGTAACTTGTATGGGGTTGTCTTCTGGAAGGTTACTAACGTAACCATGCAGCAAAAAGCATGCCTGTGTGAGGGACTTCAGTGCACTGACATTCACAAGCGGAGTGACTTTAGGTTTTACTTGGGGACATGAACCCTTGGATGAAAGGCTTCATGCTTCTACATTCTCAATCTCTTTGTTTCCCTCGGCTTGTGAATCAACTTCCTCATCATTTGCTATATTTTTCTCTTTGTTTGCTTTCAACCCCTTTTTGTTTGCATCGACTTTCTTCGCTTTTAGCCTATTCTTTTCCTTCACAACCTGTTAAAAAGGACATAGTAACCTTTCTACACGCGAAAAAAAATATAACTACTAATTAATCACTTGCATAATAATAAACATTACCTTGTTAGAAAGTTTCACCCAAGAACATGGCCATGTTATTAAACTGCCCTGTGCATTAATGAATGTATGAAGGTCCCAATCTGGCCTAGGGATCGGAAGAGCGGCATCTTCAAAGCCAGAGATGATTGTGTCTATGGATACACTTATAGCAACATCTTTTACTTCCGCCACATGAACTTTTTGACCCTCTGTTGGTGGTTGTGCACGACCGTAAGCAACCGTTACCAACTTACTACCAACACCTAATTCGGGTAGTAAAAGTTCACAAGGCATCTTCTCCTACAAACCAGGGGATTAAAGATGCGGATATCAACAGTTATTTAACTTTATGGAAAATTTAATAAAGAAACAACTACACACCTTTATCTCAAGTATAAACTGGTCAGCAGGTGGATTATTGAGTGCTTTATCAATAGGTGTTGATGGATCACGATGGCTTGATTTGTCACCAACATTACCTTGCAAACCTGCCTCCGTACGTTGGTATCCCATATGTTCAAACATGGCCGCCATTTCTTCCCGCGGTTCTTTTCTTAGCTCCTATTTAATGGCATCTAAATCTTGAGGTGTGGTTACACTTGATTTTGAAGTTGAATACTCTTTTCCAAAAGCTTTTTTCAACCCTACACATACCCCACCTGTGCCTTTAACTCTGCCTTTATGGTCCTTGCCTAGTACCATGTACAAGGCATCCTTGTCCCCTTTGGGGGTGAACTCAACAGCTATTTGCTTCTGCTTCCATCCAATCTATACACCCATGAATGTAAGAAACACCAATAACAATTAGAGATAGCAACAATTTTAATTCAACTAATGATTAAAATGTAATGAAATAACATTATTATAAACTCGCCACAACATCAGCCAACTCCTTAACAGATGGTTCTGAAATGGTTCTTTTCCCACTTTCATCTCGACTATGAAGTGAACAATACTAATCACTAACCCGATCTCCCTTCACTCCAGTAACTTGAGAACTAGACGTCCCTGTTGACGACGATGAGCAAGAATTCGGATAAAATCCTTCACTGATCCACTCCTTCCTTTTTTCATCATAGGTTTTAGGACCCATATGATGATGGTACTTCTTCTTCTTTGCACTTGTCGAAGCCTTACTACTCCTTTACTATATTAAAAATAAAAGGAAATTTATTATTCGATATATTCAAATAAATATTATTCATTTAAATTTAGGTAATTCATTTGCCATAACTACAAGTACTTACAAGTTCTTTGTCTTCTTTTTTTTTTAGTAACAAATGCATCCCAATCATCTTTTGAGATAGGATCCCATATCTCATAAGGCATTTTCTCCGGTGTTTTCTTGTTTACATCTCTATCATCCCTTCCTTCTTCAATACTCTTTTCTCCTTCATTTACCTCTCCTTCCTTGTCATGCTTCCTCTTCTTACCGTGAGATCTTTCTCTTGTCCTAGTTATCCATCCACTCACTAACTTTGACTTGAAATCTCTAAATCTCTGCGAAAGAACTTAAAAAAATATTTCCTTCTTCTGTTCATTGGGTTGAATATGAAATAGATTCTACAAAGCAAAATAAGAAAAATTAGACAAGAAATAAGATTTACAATAATAATAAGTTTATTTTAGAATGAATAATGAAAACCTCTTATTGGATAAGAAAAATTAGACAAGAAATAAGACTTACCATTGTATCATCCCATAGCGTTTGCTTCACACCTTCAGGTACTTCATTCCATTCCCACAAAATGGATAGTTTCCGCATGCAAAGTCAAGTTTGTGATCCATACTTTCCACGCCACTTTCCGCACGGTTTCCCCATGTCATTGTATTCGAGGTGCATCTGTTCTTTCACATTAATTCCTTTTGTTGGACCTCGTCCTTTATTGTTTTGAGAACCACCTTTTTTCATAACTTTACTTTTGGTACTCTCTTTTTCTTTAACTTTAGGTGGTGGAGTTTTTTTTTTACCATTATGTGCTTCATTTTCATTAATGGTCATGTTCTCTAAGTCATCAGCATCACCTTTGTCACGTTCTTTCTCCGCATCATAATCCTCATCTCTTGAATCGTCAGTTCCAGAATTACTGTTTCCACTATGAACGTCATCTTCATCATCCATGACTAACGTTATCCTGAAAATGTGTTAAAAAAATTAGTTAGCGTTATATACTATACATGCATGTTATTAAAGAAAAAAAAAATTATGGTTAGTGTACTATACTACCCATAAATATGTGTATATATATATATACACACACACACATTAATACATATATATATTATGAATGAATTAAACTTATTAAACTTGATTAGACCTGATTGAAACTTATTCAACTTTATTAGACCTAATTGGAACTTATTTGATTAAGGGACTAAGAAAAGTGGAACTATTAACATACCGTGCACTTAATATACTACTAAACATCAACAAGTATTCCTTCTGTATGGTCTGCACGCATGTAATTACTTTCATCTTCTGTGACATATGAATTAGGAGAGCTAAAAGGTGGATTGTCCTCAAAGGCATCATATTCTTCCTCATCTTCAACATCACCAATGCCAAGTGTTCTTCTTTTTCCCGACAAAACAATAGACCACTTTTTATCAGCCGGTTCGGTTACGTAAAATACTTGCTTAGCTTGTGCAGCAAGTATAAATGGTTCTTCCCCATCACATAAACGACCCATGTCTACAAGAGTGAATCTATAAGGATCATCTCTTTTTACAGAACGATGATATTTATTATCCACCCACTTACACTTAAAGAGACCAATCTTGAAAGAGGAGTAATCAAGCTCCCATATCTCCTGAATTTGTTCGTAGTATAACAGCTTGGCATCAGTTCCAGAACGATCCTTTGCACTAGCATAGAAAGTTGATGATGCCAAAACAGAGACTCCACTATATTGATGAAGACTTTTGATCTTGACCATGAGTCCAAAATGAATACCCGTTGACATCATAACCATCATATGTGTTGACAGCTTCCCGCGGACCAAAAGCTAACCACTTGACGGTTTCAGAAACACCTTCAAGTTGTTGATATATTATTCGATCCTTAAACCAATCCAAAAAAGTGCTCATGTGTAATTGCATCAATGCCTTCGGTTCTTTGGATGGATTTTTGGCATGCAAGGGTTCCATGTTTTCATTCAAATACGGATGCACTTCAGGAACGTGATGCAACACATACAAGTGCGCTTGCATTCGGCTATTTCTAGAAGGTAACACCAATTTTGACCCAATAGTACCCCTACCTTCAAGTCTTCCAACATGTCGGGATGTAGGAAGTCCAATAGGTTCTGCAATACCTAGATGCTCGGATACATAATTACCAACCTCATCGCTCACAACACCTTGAACAATACTCGCTTCGGGCTGTGCTGGATTCCTCACTTTATCTTGTAAAGAACCCATGTTTCTTTCAAAAGGATAACTTCACCTCAGAAAAACGGGGCCACAAAGCTTGATTTCATGAGCTAGATGGAGTACAACATGAACCATTATATCAAAAAATGAAGGTGGAAAATACATTTCAAATTTGCATAGAGTTTCAACCACTTTTTATTGAAGAGTATCAAGACTCGTGGGATCAAGAACTTTGCTACAAATTGTATTTAAAAATGAACACAATTTAGTTATAGCGTATCTAACATGATTTAGTAGTATCCCACGAATTGCGATTGGTATGAAGACTTGCATCATGACATGACAATCATGCGATTTCATACTTCCTAATTTCAGCTCACCGTTTGAAGACACAAATCTTTTCATGTTGAACGAGTAACCAGTTGGAACTTTAATGCCATACAAACACTCACAGAACTTCCGCTTCTCTTCTTTAGACAAAGTGTAACAAGCTGGAGGCAAGAAATTCTTGTTATCGACTTCGTTTTTTCTTTCACCATTCACTTTCTTTTTACCATTATCATCAGTCTTTTTTTCCCCTTTCCCTTCTTCTGGACACTTTCATTATCAGGCTTCTTTCTCTTGTTATCTTTCTTCAGCTGAGGCCACAATTCTAGTTGAAGCCCTTCTTGTTCAAAGTATAATCGCACGGCTTTGATATCCTTGGTCTTATTTGGAATGTTCATAAGTGTTCCTAGAATGGAATTGCACACATTTTTCTCTATATCCATGACATCAAGACAATGCCTCACCTGTAGATCTCTCCAATATGGAAGCTTCCAAAAGATAGAACACTTTTTCCACATCCCCACTGGTTGTTTTCCTGCTTTGCCAAAAATAGTTTCAATATCCTTAACCTGCTCATAAACTTCCACGCAAGTAAGTGGCCTACGAGCTACACGTTCTTCAACAAACCCATTGAATGCGTTCTTCTTCATTCGGTAACGGTGATTAGGTGGGAGGAAGATTCGACTGCATGGATACACATGTTTGCAATTAGGAATATATGTGGATTTTATGTCATCTATATAAATTGGACATGCTTTCTTTCCCTTATTGATGTACCCGGACAAATTTCCGTAAGCAGGAAAGTCATTGATAGTCCACAATACAGCTCCACGCAAAGTAAAGATCTTATTAGCATATGCATCATACACTGAAACCCCTTCATTCCAAATCTTCAACAAATCATCAACTAGCGGAGGAAGATAGACATCAATGTCATTTCCTGGCTGTCTAGGACCTGGTATGAGAAGAGACAACATAATGTACTTGTGCTTCATGCATAACCAAGGAGGCAAGTTATAAATTACCAAAAGTACCGGCCATGTACTATGTTTCGAACTAAGACTTCCAAATGGATTCATTCCATCCATACACAATCCAAGTCTCAAATTACAATCTTCTTCGCCAAATTTGTCATGCAAATTATCCATACTCTTCCACTCAGGAGAATCGACCGGATTCTTAAGTAACCTATCTTTCTTTCTCCCATCTGCATGCCACCTCAAATACTTAGCATCTTGCTTTATCGAAAACAAGCGCTTGAATCTTGGTATTATTGGAAGATACCAAAGAACCTTTGCCGGGGGGCCCTTTACACCCGCACTTCCTTTACGCTTGTAACGTGACATCCCACATCGTGGACACTCTTCCGAATTCTCAAGTTCGTTTCGATACAAGACACAATCATTCGGACAAGCATGTATCTTTTGGTACTCTAAACAAAAAGGACACATAAGTTTTTTAGCATAATATTTTGACGTTGGAAGTTCATTGTCAACGGGAAACATCTCACTTAACGCTTCCAAAATGGTTGTGAAACAAATGTCACTCAAATTGAATCTTGACTTAATGTTATAAAGTGACAACACGGCTGAAAGTTTGGTGAATTTCACACAACCTGGATACAACGGCTTTTCAGAAGCCTCTGTTAAACAATCAAACAAAAGTTGATTTTTCAAAAGATCATCCTCAATCCCATCCATCATCTCATCCACACCTATATCCTCACCAACATAATCATCATCATCTTCATGATCATAGTCACTATCAACCTCCTCAATCGTATGAGCCACATTCCCATCTTTGTGCACATCATCCGTACCAAATTGTTCTTCATACACTCCCTCCTCACCATGATAGACCCATACGTGATATTGAGGCCTAAATCCATAACGAAATATGTGCTCCCTAAGCACATCCACACTATAAACGTTGGACACATTGCAACACTTAACACAAGGACAATAAAATTCCTTTACCCCTGTCCTAGTCTGATGTGCAACAGCCGAATTACAAAACTCTAAAATGCCATTAACAAATTTCGATGAGTCAATGGCATCTTACATCCATGAACGATCTATTGTCATCTAATAAAAAATATATTTAGATAATTAAACATTATACCCAAACAATTGAAACACAACAACAAAATATACTTCATAACTTCTTGTATAATTAATGTATCACTGACAAAGCTTGGTGAATGTAGAAAATTGGACAAAACTAAGAAGCAATAATAGAGCATTTTAAAAACAAGTTTTCAATTTGCAATAGATTTCTTTTCAATCTAAGAAGCAATAATAAAGCATTTTGAAAACAAGTTTTTAATTTGCAATAGATTTCTTTTCAATTTGCACCTAACTAAATCCATATTCATTAATTCCAAATTTGTAAAGAAAAAGAATCAAGAAAATAACTTTATTTATAAACAATCATATGATGAGCTTATTACAACTTATTATAAGACCTCATTTTGTGAAATAGACAAACCTTATTATTATTATTTTTTTGCTCATCTAAACTTGTTTTAAATCCTAATAAGAAGATATAAGGTAAATTGAACATAATCTTAATAAGACTTAATTTAAACTTATTACACATTATTAGATCGGGCTTTTATTATTATCCTACTAATATGGTAATTATTCTTCTAATTTGTCTAATCATTATTATAATAGACTAATTTACTCTTAACACTAGTAGAAATTGCTAACATTCCCGACATATTACTTCCGACGCTTACAAAACTGTCGATGGGAAGACTTATTTTCCTCATAATCCGGACACTTTATCTGACACATTAAAATGTAGCTTGATTTTACCGGAGTCTAGAATGTAAGTTGGCGCTCCCACTCAAAATTTGGGACTCACAAAAAAATTATTAAAATCGCCCAAAACAAAAAGAAAACTCAGAAACCTAGCTTTAGAGACTCATCCCTCGTATTTTCAAGGGTTTATCGCCCAATAGAAAACAAAATTGAGAGCGTCTTCAACCTATCTTTGATCAGGGTTGAGAATCTTCACAGCAAATCGAAAATTACGTGTAATTGATTGAGGTAATTTCGCATATATCACTACTAAATTAAACTTGTAAATCGAAATTCATCTTATACTATTTGAATTGTTTGGCTTCGTTGCTGTGATTTGATACTTGATTTTTATAAGTTTTAATCAATTTTGTTGTTCTTAGGTTTAAACTTAACCCTTCAATTTCTTGTTATTTCTATCACTTTATTTTTGGGGAAAATTATATGTTTATAATTTGGCAAATTGATAGTTGTTTATCGCTAATAGCTTGTCTTTCAATTTGCAAACTAAAAGTGGTTATGAAATCTTGTGAATTCAGAGTTTCAAGTTTAACATTTTGAATGTGTTGTACTGTTGTAGTTTGTGTTGATCATACAACTTTGCTTGTTTGAACCAACCCTTGATCTCATCTTCTCATGTAACCCAGTAGAGTGCAATATTTGGTAACATCGATCTAGTCCTAGAAAGCATAAAAGGTCTTATTCTACTAGCATTCACTAACTAATTTATTTGATGTATATGATTTGATAATTATGTTGGTTCATTCAAAATTTTCAAACTAATGTTAATTATTATAGCTTGATACTTCTACAGTCAAGTTGTGTAGCATTCCTGCAAAATAAGATGGTGTTGCTTGTTTTGACCTTGCTAACTGACTAAATAAACTTTAAGCCCGTATAATCTTTTCTATGTAGTATTCATGTCGTTGTTGTTGCTGATGCATTTGTGGTTGCTGTGGCCTAATATTTTATAATCTTTGGCTTTCTTATTTGTTTTCTTGGATGTGAACATCAATAATAATATGTTGATGCTTAATTAGATGGTTTAATGTCCTTTTTGTTCTTCTTCCCTTACCTGAGATGGTAATAAATGAATGACTAATCTATATCCATTGGTTGCTAGAGTTGCTTGAGAAATATCTATCAATGAATTCCTGTAAATTTAGAGGTTGAATTCCTGTACTTTATTTATTTAAGATGCACATCGATGTTCCTTTCCGTTTGTTCGTTGTTTAATCTTTACTAATGCTGGTGATCCGAAACATTGAAACCTTAAAGGGTCTAGGTAAAATGTCAATTTTATAACTATGTCATATGTAATGTTAGTATGAATATTTATGGAAAAGCTATTGTGCAATTCTAATTTATGGATTGTATTGTTAGTATGAAATATAGATTTCCATAAGTCACTTGATCTTGTTGCTTTAATACCTGTTTTAATTCACTACTTGTTCCAGTCATAATAATGAAAACCAGGACCTACAGGTTGAGTTTGCAAGGCACAAAAAACAAACGACAAATCTTATAATGAGAATAACGGCAACACAAATGAGTGATTTATTGAGTGCTATGGAAAGTGATCATGTCTCACCAGAAATGTTAGCTGCAGCTAACTCCACTTTACAGTCCATAACAAATCAGATCAGCCCGCTTTTGTTTTCTTAATACTTAGAAATTTTGGTGCTTTTTAGTGTTTGTTGCTGGTGGTTTTATGTGGCTGGTGTGGCTGGTTACTGTTTTGTCCTATGGTTTTGGGTTGAGTTGAGTTGTGTAGATGGGGTTGTGGACACACAAACAACACAACGCAGTATTGATTAGGATTCATATGATTGGTGACTGTCTTAGCTTTTGTTTAGCTACCTTGTAAATCATAATGTATGAGGACTTTTCGTATCAGATTAGGACGTAATTATTGTGCAGTTGTGCTGTTATGTAGAGAACTTATGTAAATGCTAAATTGCCACTTGATATATTATTCTTTAGTGCTTATATTACTTTTAACTTTGTGGTTCTGAAGTATGTTAGTAGGGATGACAATGATAAAGAACCATCTGAAAAAAGAAAAGTTGTGTTATATGTATAACAATTAGTTTCATAGAATATTGCAAAGCCTTGGAACAAAAGATTTACTAAATCTAATTGATTTATAGTTTCCAAAATAATTTTCTTCAATACATGATGCCTAACTCATTGTCTAAGATCTGTTTCTGGTTGGATCTGTGTTGGATGGTGTGGCTGGTTGTTGTTATGATTTACCTTATTTCACTTTACTTTAGTTTATAATATGAGCAAGTCATTGAGTGTTGTAGGTTGTTGATGGTTTATTTATTTATTTTTTTCTTGCAAAGTAACAAAAGATTGGAAGACGGAGATGAATCAGACGATGAATAATCTACTAGGATAACTAGGAAAAAATGGCGTATATATGATGGATTATCGATCCATTAATCTTTTGTAGGTTGTTATTAACTTTTTAGATGTCGTGTTATGAAGTACGTTGCAAATTCCATGTTGCTATGTTGACAGCCGATCTATAGTTAATTAAGGATGTTTGTTAAGTATTGTTTGACTTTTGATCACTATTTACGAAGTTTACATTTATATGATAGCCTTTTTTTCCCATTTCATTTGTATGGGTTTAAATTTATAATTTTTATTGCACTAGTGATGTTATAATTTTACAATAATATTGAGGTGACATTAGATTTTTTTTGTTAGTCTTCTTAAATATGCTTCTATATAGCATATAATAATATATTAATTCACTTGGAATACAAATAGATTAACAGGATTTTGACACTTTGAATGGTCGAAAGTTTATATGTAAATCACATTTATCTCTACACATTCAAATGTTAGAAATTATTTATTGTAGACCACGACAAAGCATTTGACACTTCAAATTGTCTAAAGTCCACCATAATTTTCTAGAGGCAAAACTATGACCGACGCTTTAAATTGTTGAGGTATTAAGGAGGGAAAAGTATACCCACACTTTAAAGTGTCGAGATGAGGAGGAGGGGAAATTATGTAGCAAATTTTCTCTAAAAATTTCGACAGTTAAAAGTGTCGGAAATATGATTTATTGATGCTTTAATATGTCGGGATTGTTGATGAAAAAAAGTGTCGGAAATTCTCGACACGCGAAATCCCAACACTTTGTATAAGTGTCGGTAGTGAAGTTTCCGACACTGTAATGTGTCGGAAAATTAAGGAAAAAGTGTAGAGAAAGGTAGGGTATTTTAGTAGTAATTAACCTAATTAGCATTAACCATGATTATATATATATGCACATTATAAACTTCAAACATATAAAACCAAATATCATTCAAGCATTTTGGCAGTAATCTCTTTTAAGTATTTTATTTCTTCTTCATACAAAATAATCAATTATCATTGAAGCATTTTAACAAACATCTTGTAGGCATAAACTACTACTATGATTTTTCACATAAAACAACATAATAAGACTAAATCTAAAGCATTTCACACTAAATTCAACCATAAATCAACAATAACAACCAATGAAACACAAGAAGTTGAACAATCAACAACAATAATTAACAACTTAATTAAAATTAAAATTAAAAAAAAAAAAAACAGAATTGAACCTTGATATAAAGAGAGTAGTTGTTGGAGGTTGGGGCCGGAGATGTCGTTGGCTGCGGTGGTTGAGATGGTTGCGGTTGGAGCGGCTGGCCGGAGCGGGTTGTGGCCTGGTGCAGTGGCCTTGTGGGTGGTTCGGCACAGTTCTTCACAGGGTTGGAGGTGCAGGTGGCCTGGGTTGCTGCAATCCGTACTGGACGGAGGTACTGGCGGTGGTGGAACGCTGGCCGAAGGTAGTGGCGGTGGTGGAACTGGCCGGCGGTGCGGTGGTTCACGTGGTTCAGCGCAGGGAACCCTAAACCCTAGCTTCACGATTTTGTTTTTTTTTAGAATCCAAGAGTATGTGTATATGTTTGAATAAGTGAAGTAACGTTTTTTAAAAATATGCGTGCAGCACAATAGTGCTGATATAATTAATTAATTAAGTGAATTTTTTTTAAAACCTATATGATGCGGTCCTTTTAGGAATCTCAGCAGATACCTAATAATGGTTGTATATGATGCGGTTCTTTAAAAAACTGCATCATTTAGATTGTAGCAAAAGCACTTTTTTCTACTACTGGGCATATACTGATAATTGGAATTCACAAACAGTTATGCCGATAATTAAGGAATTGACGGCCTGTATGAGCACTATATAAAATACATAATAATAACTGATGCTAGTGTCGTGAGTCTCGTGTACTAGTCTAGACTTTTTGAGTCAAGTAAAGTTGAACTAGAGTTGTCTAGAGGTAAAGTCTTGATGAAAGAGTCAAAATTGTGAACTTGAAAAGATATTAATCTATGAAGTGACCGCCCATCTAGTGCGTAAAGTGTCATGAACATGGGTATAGTCGAAGCTACTGTCCCTTCTGCGGTTTTGGGGCAGTTCTGGATCCCAGTGCTCGGGAAGTATATCAAAAGTGGTTGACCCGGCATGAGACAAGGAAAGTTGGGGAAAAAGTTAAGGTTTTCCCCTACGAGCATATGACTGTGTCACGGATTAGAGCCCTAAAGTGAACTGGAACTTGAAAGTTAAAGAAATGAAAGTCTAGAGTCTAGAGTCAATACTAGCTTGAAGGGAAGGTCTGATCATAGTTGGTCTAGTGTATTATGTTTCCGCTGCGTATCTTGAGAATTGGATATATTGTTATGTTAGTGTTGAACTCGTCGAGTTTTGTGGACTTTCTGTTTGACTTGTTCTGATTACTATATGTCTAATTGTGTTCTACTATTAAGTAGAACATTCTAATTACTCCCCACTGACTATGGACCCCCCAATCCCCTTTCAGGTGATGAAGAGGAATAAGCCGGGTGTTAGCGAGGGTTGGGATTCGTGAGCTTGCAAGCGTAGCAGTTTAGCTACCCAATTTAGTAATCCTAACCTTATGATTAGTATATCTAGCTTGTAATTAGTATTTTAGTAGTTGAAGGAAAACCTTTGGGATATTTCTAGTTTTTGTTTTAAAAAGATTTCTAATAATAATTGACTAAGTGTTAGAGCTTCCGCTTTCGTTTTAAGTTTTGATCATTATAAAGTCGTTTATTAATGATCTGTGTTGTTGTTTTCTTCGAAAAACAACGTTGCTAAAATACGGGTCGTTACAGTTGGTATGAGAGTTGAACCTTAGGATTACTTCATCATAAATAACCCGAAAGATTGTGCGCTTTATGATTCCGAGAGTTTGACATAGTTAGCCTAACCATTGAACTTAAAGAGTGTGGCTTGGGTAGTAGCCTGGGTTAGGACTATTTTCACATATTATTTATTTGTGTGAATATTTGTTGTTATTTTATTTGTTGTAGTGTTATTTTGAAGTTTCGAAGACGAAACTTATTTAAGGAGGGGTGACTGTAACACCCCGTATGTTGGGGTTAGAATTTTAGGTAATTAGTTTGCCTTTCCTGTCGACTTAAAAGTTTATTTCGAAAACTATCAATAGATTCCCTGTTTTGTATTTGGAAAATCTTTTAGAAGTTGTTTTACGTGAATTTATATTATTAATATTTTATAATGTGTCAAACTAATTTTTTTATGATGGCTATCTTATATTCTTTCATTTGGCCTCAACCCGTTAGATTCCTAAATCTTCACCTTAAAGCAATTCAAGGTTGTGGACCGACTCAAATTTAATGTTGAATTAATGACGAGTTGGCTAAGTAGGGGTTAGAAGTAATTTTAGTCCCTTCTTGGTAACCGGACTTGAAAAGGTTTTCCATTTGATTTCTGGCCCATTGATTCCAGTTGAGCCCAACTAAACTCTGAACCCAAACTTTTACCTTGCATTAACCAAAATAGGGCCAAAGTCCACTCCCACCTAGGCCCACACGGCTCCCCTTTACTTGAACTAGATATTTTTTTTTTTCAAATCTTTAATTAATAGATATGAATTAAACCAAAATCCTATTTTTAAATATTCTTTACCTATTTTTAAGAGTTTACCTAAACCATCCAAGAGTCTATATAAGCCCCCATAACACTAAATCCCACGACATCTACAAAGAGAACAACACCACAAAATTTCTTCCACCTCTCTCAAAAATATCTAAACACAAAAAATTCAAAGATCAAGAGACCCAAAAAGATTGAAGTACGAAAAAAGGAAACAAAACCAAGCCTCGTTCGAACTAATCACACGGCCAACCCAAGCCAAAGATACAAAACTCTTGTACTTCAATTTAAGGTAATTAGATGTTTTGCTTAGTTTTAGATCAAGATTAAATATATATTTGTTAGAACATGTTTAGAATTGCTAAAGATTGTATTTTTGATGTTTGAATTATTATTATTGATATTAAACAATTGAATGATTATAAGTGTGTTGTTGAGTGTATGAATTTATTTCTTGATCAAATCTTGTTATTTCTTGATGAATTTTTCGTTGGAGTTTCTCTATTGGTTTATTATAAATCAAGATTTATTTCGTGGCTAAATTCGTCCTTTTCTTGATTATAATAATTTAATCTGTCAAACCAGTAAAACTGTCCAGATTTAGTTTATGAATTTATTAAAGTACTTATTCAATTCGGATGGCTACTAAAAATTAGGTGAAAGTTCGACTTAGTGTTTTATAGCTTGTGTTAATTTTTGGTAATTTTTAAAATTCGTTTGCTATGGAAGAAAATTCTGAAAGTAATTATAGTCTAATTTGATCTGTTAGTTATAAAATCTCTTAAAATTAGTAAATGATATTAAATTTGGACGAAACTTATGCACGTTAAACCTTGAACCTAGATTTAACTTTCATTAAAATGTCCAGAATGTTAGACACCTTTAAATGGTTGTTCTTTAATTTAAATGGGTAGAATCAGATTTTGTAAAATAGTGTGATTAAATTATTACTAAAATACTTTTAAAGTATATCTTGTCGAATCTCTTGTTTAAATTATGATTCTTTATAATTTTCTTGATTTAATTTTATTAATTGATAAGTTCTTGAATTAAAGATGGCTAATCTTGATTTTGTTAAAGAGGGATGTCGTATGAAGAGTGGTTTATAGTGTAATAATATTCGAAAATCTTGAATTATTATTAAAGCATTGATTGTTCTAAAGATGGTCTAATATAATTGTTGTTATTGTTTTGAATTAATTAATTAAATTCTTGAATTATATTGTTTATTATTTATTTATGAAATTGTCGTGTGTATTGAGGATTGTGAATTGATTTTGATTTTCTAAGTTGTTATTAAGTCTAGAAGTCAAAGTTAGAATGTTTGACCTAGGGTTGTCTAAGTGATAAGTTGGGTTGACTTAGATTTAAGTTATGAGTTTAAATAAAATATTAATAATATAATAATGAAGGAAAGGAAACAGAGTTAGAGCATATTGTCTTGTTTCGATCTCTGGCTAGGAAAGACTTGGAATTTAAGATGGCCGATATACGTGTCGCACCTCACTTTCCTAGGATTTCGAACATCTCAGTTCCAATTACGGTCACCTAGTACTTCCAATTATGGTATACTCTACCGGGTTTAAGTAATTGACGGCTGGCATATACTGATAATTGGAATTGACGGACAGTTATGCCGATAATTAAGGAATTGACGGCCGGTATGAGCACCATATAAAATACATAATAATAAATGATGCTAGTGTCGTGAGTCTCATGTACTAGTCTAGAGTTTTCAATCAAGTAAAGTTGAACTAAAGTTGTCTAGAGGAAAAGTCTTGATGAAAGAGTCAAAATTGTGAACTTGAAAAGATATTAATCTATGAAGTGACCGTCCATCTAGTGGCTAAAGTGACATGAACATGGGTATAGTCGAAGCCACTGTCCCTTCTGCTGTTTTGGGGCAGTTTTGGATCCTAGTGCTCGGGAAGTAGATCAAAAGTGGTTGACCCGGCATGAGACAAGGAAAGTTGGGGAAAAAGTTAAGGTTTTCCCCTATGAGCATATGACTGTGTCACGGATAAGAACCCTAAAGTGAACTAGAACTTGAAAGTTAAAGAAATGAAAGCCTAGAGTCTAGAGTCAGTACTAGCTTGAACGGAAGGTCTGGTCATAGTTGGTCTAGTGTATTATGTTTCCGCTGTGTATCTTGAGAATTGGAGATATTGTTACGTTAGTGTTGAACTCGTCGACTTTTGTGGACTTTCTGTTTGACTTGTTCTGATTATTATATGTCTAATTGCGTTCTACTATTAAGTAGAACATTCTAATTACTCCCCACTGACTATGGACCCCCAATCCCCTTTCAGGTGATGAAGAGGAATAAGCCGGGTGTTAGTGAGGGTTGGGATTCGTGAGCTTGCAAGCGTAGCAGTTTAGCTACCCAATTTAGTAATCCTAACCTTATGATTAGTATATCTAGCTTGTAATTAGTATTTTAGTAGTTGAAGGAAAAAATTTGGGATATTTCTAGTTTTTTTGTTTTAAAAAGATTTCTAATAATAATTGACTAAGTGTTAGAGCTTCCGCTTTCGTTTTAAGTTTTGATCATTATAAAGTCGTTTATTAATGATCTGTGTTGTTGTTTTCTCCGAAAACAGCATTGCTAAAATACGGGTCGTTACAGTGGACCCCAAAATCCTTTTCAGGTATAAGAGATGATTGATTGGGTTGCGCAAGGGCTGGGATTGTGAGTAAGCGAGTATAGTAATTTAATTATCTTGATGTCAATTTCTAGCCTTTGTAATAGTTTAAGTGGATTTTCCGTAATTAATTAGTAATATTGGACTTTGGTAATTTAGCTATTTTGGACTATTTATTGGTTTAATTGAATAATTTGAATTAAGTTTAGAGCTTCCGCTGTCATTATTGAATTTGACATTAAAATTTTATGGTTAATAATGATCCGTGTTGTTGTTTTCTCCGAAAACAACGTTGCTAAAATGCGAGTCGTTACAGATGGTATCAGAGCTGAACCTTAGGATTACTTCATCATAAGTAACCCGAAAGATTGTGCGCTTTATGATTCCGAGAGTTTGACATAGTTAGCCAACCTTTGAACTTAGAGAGTGTGACTTGGGTAGTAGCCTGGGTTAGGATTATTTTCGCATTATATTTATTGGTGTGAATATTTATTGTTATTTTAATTGTGGTAGTGTTATTTTGAAGTTTCAAGGACGAAACTTATTTAAGGAGGGGTGACTGTAACACCCCGTATTTTTGGGGTTAGAATTTTAGATAATAAGTTTTGTCTTTCTTGTGCCTTAAAAATTTATTTCGAAAACTATTAATGAATTCCCTGTTTTATGAATGGAAAATCTTTTTAAAATTATTTTCCGGGAATTCATATTTTATAAAATGTGTCAAACAAATTTCCCTTTCGATGGCTATACTACATTCTTTCATTTGGCCTCAACCCGTTAGATTCCTAAAACCCCATCTTAAAGCAATTCAAGGTTGTGGACCGACTCAAATTTAATGTTGAATTAATGACGAGTTGGCTAAGTAGGGGTTAGAAGTAACTTTAGTCCCTTTCTTGGTAACCAGACTTGAATAGCCTTTTCATATGATTTCTGGCCCAAGTTAAAAGTTGGCTTTGAGAATAATAATCCAGTTCAGGAATTCATTTCAAGCCCAAAACCTATTTCAGTGTTTGGACCATATATACTTCTTACCTTGTCCCAAAATAATTCAAGCCCAATTCTTTTCCTTCTTTCTATTTGATCAGTTTTCTATCCCTTTAATTATCTTATTATCCTATTTTATTCTATTATATCTTTTAATGGATGTAACCCCATATTTTCCTAAAGGAGGTTACACATTTATCATAATTATTTCTTCTATTTGTTAACCAATAATACCCTTTAATTATGTCATTCCCTATTGTCTCTAAGCTGTTACCCTTTTCCTCCTTATAATTATTTGGACCAGGATCATCTTATTTCTCCATCATTTTTCCCTCTACATTTCCTTTCATTTTCATTTAATCCTTTTATTTTTATTATTTTATTTATTTTAATTATTCTAACCATTCCTTTTAGTTTCTTTTAATATCTTTTAATTAAATCTGCCCCTATTCTTTTCCCCTTCTTTTTATTTATTTAATCTTATGACCTTACTTTATCCCAATCATTAAACCCACAGCCCCTTATTAATTTATTTTATTTATTTTATTTTATTCTATTCTATTTTCAACCAAAATTAGCAATCTATATCTATTATGACTTAATCTAAAAATCCATCTCTTATTTCTAACTACCCTACTAGATTTTAGGAAGACAATACTCTTCCTCACTCACCTAAAAACCCACGGCTCTCTTGCCCTTTTATTTCCCATTAAAAAGTTCATCACCATTCTATAATCTTTTACCATCCATGAATTTCCAAACAGTCAAAAACCTTCTATTGATTTCACAACTCAAAGATTGAAGCAAGGAGATCAAAGGAACCCAAGCCAAAGATTCATACCACTCGGCCAAATCAAGAACCTTCGACATTCCTCTTCTTTTTGTTCTTCAAACAAGGTAATTAGATTGCTTTTTTTAATCTTTAGGATAGATTAGCTATATAATCTTTAGAATAGGTTTAGAACTATTTAGAATTGTTTAAAACTGTGTTGATTATATTTTGAATTAATTGTTGGCATATTATAGGAATTGTCGAGTGGTTTATATTTAATTCCATGATGTTTGTAGAATTATTTACTTGTTTTATTATAATACATGATTGTTTCATGATTCTTGCTAGATTAGAATTGATAAGAATAATTGTGGAATGATTATATGTATTGTTCGAATATGAGCCGTGTAATACTGATCTTGTCCGAACATTTTCCATGATAAAAACTTAACCTTTATGTTAAAATGTTGATCTATTATTAGTCTTTAATGATAATCTTGAATTAATTATTAATCTAGTATAATTCTTGAAACATAAAGATTTAATCTTGATTTCTCTTTTGGTTAAAACCGTGTGATATTTTGGTGTAGACAACTCGTACCTGAAAATCTTGAATAATAGAACAAAGTACTAATTTTATTTAATTAATTTAGTATAATTAATTAAATCTTGATTTATCTTGAATTACAAAGAAAGAATTCATTTTTGTTTATTATATGAAAAAGCCGAATGGAATATCAAAATAAAAGAGTAGATTATTACTATTTTTCTTGATAAAAGATTGATGTTTGAACTTGTTCTTGAAATTATTTTAATTAATAATTTTAAAGCTTATACTGTAATTGTATTAAAATTATAAATCTCACCAACATGGTTCGAAAATGTCGAGAAGAATAAAAGAAATAAAAGGTTGGATTTTTATGGTTCAATTAATTAAACGACTAGAATTCGATTACGTTCTTGAAATTATTTAGCTAGTTTAAACTTGTATTTTATATGGTTAACAAATTGATTTTGTGAATTATGGTGATGAGTTATTGTGTTGATATTATTGCATGAGCCGTGTATAGATGGTAAGTTACAGGTAATATTTTGACTTATGAATACTTGTTTACGATTAAATTATGTTGTTGAATTATGATTCTTGCATACCTTTATGTTTGAACTTGTTGAATTGAATGAGTATTGTTGATTGATGTTTTAAACGTGTGGTGCTGGTCAATGTCGAGTACAAAGAGTCCTGGTCTAGAATTTGAGTCATTAAAGTCGAACTAGAATTGAATAGAAGTCAAGTCTTGTAATTGAAAGTCAAATTGTGAACTAGAAAGTTGAACTTGAAAAGATAATAAACTATGAAGTGACCGCCCATCTAGTGGCCAAAGTGCCATGAACATGGGTACAGTCGAAGCCACTGCCCCTTCTGCGGTTTTGGGGCAGTTCTGGATCCCAATGCTCGGGAAGTAGATCCTTGTGGTTGACCCGACATGAGACAAGGAAAGTTGGGGAAGAGTTAAGGTTTCCCCTACGAGCATATGACTGTGTCAATGGTTAGCACTTGAATTGAACTAGAACTTGAAAGTCAATAGTGGAGTCTAGAAGTCTAGAATTGGATTAAGTTTGTCTTGAGAGTCTTGGTTGAACATTCTGTTATGATTTGTTTCCGCTGCATACTTGAATGTGAATGCCTTTGATTAATTTTCCTGTTGACTTGTTTGATTGTTCTATTGATCTGTTCTAATTATTATGTTGCTAATTGTGTTCTACTGATTAAATAGAACAATCTAATTACTCCCCACTGACTGTGGACACCAAAATCCTTTTCAGGCACAAGAGATGATTGATTGGGTTACGCAAGGGCTGGGATTGTGAGCAAGCGAATATAGTAGTTTAATTATCTTGATGTCAATTTCTAGCTTTTGTAATAGTTTAAGTGGATTTACCGTAATTGATTAGTAATATTGGACTTTGGTAATTTAGATATTTTGGACTATTTATTGGTTCAATTGAATAATTTGAATTAAGTTTAGAGCTTCCGCTGTCAATAATAAATTTGATATTAAAAGTTTATTGTTAATAATGATCCGTGTTGTTGTTTTCCTTGAAAACATTGTTGCTAAAATGTGGGTCGTTTACATACTCTGTTCATCCTGGAGGTAACAAGTTGTATAAGGACCTTAAGGGCCAGTTCTGGTGGCCTAAGATGAAGCAGGATGTAGCAGAGTTCGTAGCTCGGTGTTTAGTCTGTCAGAAGGTTAAGATCGAGCATCAGAGACCTGGAGGTCTTTTGCAGCCACTACCGATTCCGACCTGGAAATTTGAGTCGGTATCTATGGATTTCGTGGTTAGCCTACCTACCTGTAATGGTATGATTGCCATTTGAGTAATTGTGAATAGGTTGACCAAGGTAGCCAGATTCATACCGATGAAGATGACCTGGTCGATGGAACGCCTGGCAGAGGCTTATACCCAGGACATTATTCAACTTCACGGAGTTCCGAGGGAGATAGTTTCTTGTCTCGTTTTTGGAAATCAGTTCAGGAAGCCTTTGGGACGAAGTTGAAGCTGAGCACCGCATTTCACGCGGCGACGGATGGTCAGACTGAGAGGACCATTAAGACTCTAGAGGATATGTTGCGAGCATGTACTCTGGAGTATCATCAGTCTTGGATGCGAATGCTCTGCTTGGTAGAGTTTTCATATAACAACAGTTATCACTCCAGCATTGATATGGCTCCGTACGAGGCCCTGTATGGCAGGAAATGTCACAGTCCGATTTGTTGGAATGATATCAGTGATACTGTGGCTTTGGGACCTGAGTTGGTACGAGATACCGTAGAGAAGGTCCGATTCATTCGGTTTAAGATGCAGGCCGCGCAGAGTCGTCAGAAGTCCTACGCCGATAACCGACGTAGACCACTGACATTTGAGGTAGGTGACAGAGTCTTGCTTAAGGTTTCACAATTCAAGGGAGTTGCTCGCTTTGGCCAAAAGGGGAAACTCCGACCGAAATTCGTGGGACCTTACGAGATACTAGATCGAATTGTAGAGGTGGCATATCGGTTGGCATTACCACCATGTTTGTCTAATGTTCACGATGTGTTCCATGTTTCCCAGCTAAGGAAATGCGTACATGATCCTACCCACATCATTCCAGTGGAATCGGCCATGTTTGAGCTGAATCTGACGTTCGAGGAGCAACCAGTTCAGATCTTGGATCGCGAAGTGAGGACCCTCCGACGCAAGCAAGTCCAGCTAGTTAAGGTGTTGTGGAGAAATCAGCACCATGAAGAAGCAACTTGGAAGACAAAGGCGTCCATGAAGCAGAAGTACCCGGAGCTGTTTGTGGGTGAGCAATCTCATTTTCCTTAAATTTCGGGACGAAATTTCTTTAAGGAGGGGAGGTTGTAACGACCCAGTTTTGCAGTATTTTCTGTTATGATTATTTGTTGTATTTATGTTATTTCTATGTATGGTCCAAATTTATTTGGACTATTTATTTTTATTTTATTTGGATAATTACGATTATTTTTATTTTATGATTGATTGTTTTATTATTTATTTTAATTTAATTTAATGAATTATAATTTTAATTTTTAATTTTCTAATTAGTTAATAAATTTATGGCCAAGTGCAATTTAGGCATGACTAGTCATGCATGAGTGCAGTTAACCCAAGTGATCATCAAAGCCCATTTCAGGCTTGCTAAAACCGGCCCCCCTTAAGTAATGTGGCTTAATTTTGTCACTTGCCTCATATTCACACCTTAACCAACTTCTATAAATAGAAGTGGTAATAAGGCTTATGCTTCATTTGCCAATCTTAATCACCTTCCTCACCAATTTAAAAAGCTAAACACTCTCTCCATTTGCTCCATTTCCACACGCCATTTTAAGCATAACTCCACCATCAATTGTTCATCATCCATACAACCCAAAACTTAAAGATTAATCCTCCATTGATCTTTAGTAATCAAAGCACAAATTAAACCTCAATAATTCCATTCAAGATCGCTAGTTTGGGTTTGTTTCCGGGTTGGTTCGTGTGGGTTTTGGCTCGTATGGGACGTGTGGTGGTGCCGTGTGAAGGCCGTGTTCGTGAGGGTGGTTCATGCAGTAGGGCCGTAACTCAAGGCCGTGTGGTGCGTGTTCGTGTGCAAGCCGTGGTGGTGCCCGTATGGTTTCGGTTTCCGGGCAGCAAGTTTTCTCTTGTTTTGCACTCAAGTTTATTAAGGTAACATACTTTTCTACCGTAATTTGAATACTATGATTATAGGGTAGATTAAATGATCAAATTAGGATAGATTGTTGATGAATGTTGGCTATGTTTATGCGTGAATGTTGGGCTGATTTAGGTGCTTATTTTGTGATGTTTTTGATAAGTTTCCGTGCATATTATGACTTCTTATGATAATATTATGATTTTTCATGTTTGTGTTCAATTCCCATGAAGTTTTGATGCATGTTAGTGATGGATTTATGGTTGAAGTTATGCGTGTACTTGGTGTTTCTTGTTGAGTTCTTGTTGAGTTCTTCTTAAGTTCTTGATGAGTTCTTTGATGAATCTTGAATTCTTGATTTAGTTCATGTGTTCTTTAAGAGTAAAAGATAATTGAAGTTTATTAAAGATAAGTAAAGTTTATTAAAGAAAGTTAAAGAAAAGTGAAAGAAGGATTAAAGAAAGATAAAGAAACAGTAAAGATTGATTAAGGAAGTTCAAGATTGTGGTAATGTACATAGTTAGACTCAAGAAAAGGCGTAAGATGCGATCTTGAGAATAACAAAGAAACAAAGACGTAAACATAGTGTATACTTGATATGTCGTCTTTTGATATGAATTTCCGTAAGATGGTGTTCATGGGTTTGGGAGTAAGATTCTCAATCCTGGCATAGTAGGAAAGTTCATTCGCGTAATATGCGTTCGTACGAGCATAGTCCGGTCTAATTTGTAAATGGTAGCGACAAAGATTATGTAATAATAAGATTGAATAATTAAAGTTGGTCCAGTTTGGATATTGTCATTGTTTTGATATTATCGTTATTATTATGATGGTATATTGTATGGTTGGTATGTTTGAGTACCTGATGTGTTTGTTTGGTTTATTCTATGATTATGTGTATCCATGTTAGGGTGGAACTGTTATGTTACTCGCCACTGACAGTGGATTGTGGTTCATTTTCAGGTAATTCCGATGATGACGATGTAGCTTAGCTTTGGGTTGGGCGAGTGCCATTGGATTTTTATTTGCTTAGATTGTATTTCATTTTTAGTTCGTTAGTATTTGTATTTCGTATATTCTAACTCTGATCATGTTTGGAGTTAATTTCTAGCATTGATTATTTTGGGCTTAGTGTCTTACAATCTTGTGGGTTTTGTACTTTTGGGATTTAGCAATAATATTTCCTTTGAGGTTTTTATTTAATTTTTAAAGTAAGTTTGTATGTTAGATTGACTATTCGACTCGTCGGTTTCTTCCGCGCCGGTTTAAGCGAGTCGGGTCGTCGCAGTTGGTATCAGAGCCGAATAGGTTAAACTTTAAGTGAAGTTTTAGGATTTTAGGTTAAACTCTACGAAGTATATTTATTCTATTCACGTTTACACAA
The DNA here is from genome assembly GCA_951394345.1 of Salicornia ramosissima. Lineage (NCBI taxonomy): Eukaryota > Viridiplantae > Streptophyta > Magnoliopsida > Caryophyllales > Amaranthaceae > Salicornia > Salicornia ramosissima. The sequence goes on from OX596238.1 coordinate 40,266,044, forward strand.
TTATAATTCATATATTTCAACATTTATAACCACGATGCATAATCAAGTATACATGAAATATGTTCTATTAAGCGTTTTAAAATATTTTCTAACTTCATTTAAAGTTTCAAATAGTATTACATGAGTATAATAAACATTTTAGATTTATGCGTGAATATATGTATATGCTGCTGGGGTTTTTAAGAGGAACCACATCAGATGGGCTTTTGTGATGCGGTGCTATTTGGAACCGCATCATATATGCATATCCCAAAAAAAAAATTCTATATGATGCGGTATTATGCATAGCAGTAGTTATTACGTAACTTTAAATGTTTGCATCATCCCTATGTAAACAATAGACTACAGTGGTTAGCTAAATAATAGGTAAGGTGAAGACCACTGCCATCCTAAGGGTCTAAATTTGTAAACACAAGCATTTAGGGTTAGTTACTAATAGTAGCTAAGGCGAAGGCCACCGCCCTGACTGATAACAATTAATAAAAAGGCCTTAAAGCCATGATCTTGTGTTTGCAATCTCATTCCATTATTTATTTTAGCAAAAAATATATAAGAGCTTGCAGACCCGCTGTCTCGTAAAGACAAGGGTCCTGATAAAGGGATTTTCGCCAAATAAAAACCCCCGTCGTAGTAAAAGTGGGGGTGTCAAACACGGGGAAGGTACGTCGCACTAATCTAAGCATGAGCATTGAACGACCTAGGTCAAGTGATGGTCGCGAGAGGTGTAGAGAACTACGGAACAAAATAAAACTAAACTATGAACATAAGAATAAAAGGGACTAGGGTTAAGAGATCCACAACTCATACCAACATGAATTATGAATCAATCAAAACTTAGACTTAGGTCATGGATAAGGGGAGGTCATTCTAAGATCACACTACTCTTTCAAGCTAGTGTGACGATCGGGAAGACATACACAAACCTACTTTCATTGTGGAACATCTAACTAGTCTTAAGCACAAATTACGAAGACCGATAACTTTCCCTTGATCGAATGCCCAAAATTTGTGGTGCTTCCATCAATCAGGCAAATCGAGTCATCACTCACGTTCACCTTTCGGTCCTTTAGTGGGGATTCTTCTGTGAATCTAATGTTAGCTAGACACGAGACTCAACATCATCGAACCTTCGATACCAACATTACAGCAAACCAAGTCCAAGAAACAACTAAACCACAAACAAGGAGGATTTTGAGGGGTTTCACTCAAACCCTAGAAAGTACTACTCACACATAATTAACAAAAACATAATTAAATCTACAAGTAACTGCATTAATTTAACCTAAAACTAAGAATAACAAACAAATAACAAGTATAAACAACTAAAACAACAATTAAACATAAAAAGCAAGAAAGAAAAGCAATAAAGGAAAGTTATAAAAGTACCTTGAAGGGAAGAACAAGAAGAAGAAGAACAATTACTATACTACTTGCATAAATTGAAGAACAAAATGTAATTACAGCGGGGTATTTATACAAATCCCAAAATTTTGAAGGAAAACAGCCCTAAATCACTAAATAAAACGTGCATCAGCGCATTAGCGAGCTCTGAAATGGAATGAGCAGCCACTGAGGCCTACTTCCACAGGCCTGCAGCTAAGAAGCTAAATTTCAGCGGGCGCTGAGATGAGACCAGCGGCCACTGCAAGCTTCTGGGGTGCTTCTGCATCAGAATAGGGGAAAGGTGCAGCGGGCGGTGAGAAGGGGACAATGGCCGCTGCAAGCTTCATTGCTGCTATTGCTTTCTGAACAAGGGAGGACAGCGGGTGCTGAGTTTGGACCAGCGGCTGTTATACCTCTTTTGGAGCTGACTACTTTCTTTTTCTTACAAAAACATCGAACCAACATACAATCAAGCGGACGCTGAGGAATTCCAGTGTCTGCTGGGGCTTTTTGAGCACAAGCAAGGACATAGAATCGTTGTGTTTTCTTCGAGGTTCCCGGCTCGCTTCCTCGGGTTCCAAATAGACTCGAGACCTACAAAAAGGGGAAGAAAACGCCAAAATAAAACAAAATAGAGGAAATCACATGAAAAAACGGGAAGAGAACTACAAAAGCAAAACTAAGCTAAAAAGCCTAAAAACGCTAACGAAAGCTAATTAAAATAAGAAATTAAAATAATAAAAACTAAGAAAATAACTACCAAAATACCACTTATCAAGTCTTGTGAAGCTACTAAGTGACGACCCGACTCGCTTAAATCGGCGCGGAAGAATTAAAACTAATACCTCAAATACTATTATTATAACTCCAAAAGTACAAATACCCACAAGTTTGTACAATACTAAACCAAAAGTCAAACTACAAAGTCTAATATACGATAAACTCCAAACACATGTCAGAGTCCAAAACCACCGTATACAAGTCCATACTATAGTTCAAAACTATCCAAAATCAATAAACAACAAAAGTACAACAAAATCATAAAATCGGCGCTCGCCCAACCCAAAGCTAAGCAAGAACCCCATCATCAGAATTACCTGAAAAACCAACAACAGCCCACCATCAGTGGCGAGTAACATAACTGACTCACCCTAATGGGAATACACATGAACATAGCACAAATCAAATAACCAAATATGCGAACAACATCCAACCACAAACTTGACTCGATTATCTTATCCAAACTTATCTTTGGCGCAATCATTCATATACTAGATCGGACTACGCACGTACGAACGCATCTTACGCATTCGAAATTTCTACTATGTTAGGAAATGAGAATCTTACTCCCAAGTCCCGTGAAACCAATCTTACTGGAAATCCACATCCGAAGACAACATAGTAAGACTCCAACTATCCCAATACCGCGGATGGAATAGGGGCAACGTCTTAACCCAAAAACATAGAATCTTACTCTAGTTTTAAGCGTCTAGCTACGAAATCAAGCTAAATCTTTAATTAATCTTTAAATCTTAACATCACTTAATTAATTTCAAGAATTGCCTTTGCGCCTTGATTCTCGAAATTAATCAGTTTAAACACGAAGTTATTCTCAAGAATTGCCTTTACACCTTAATCTTGAGTCTAACCAACACTTAACCACTTTCTTAATCCATTCGTTAACTTTCTTTAACATTATCTTTAACTTTCTTTAAAACCAACATTACTTTCTTTAACTTCCAAGACTCAACCAAGAACTTATCAAGACTCATCAAGAACTCAACAAGAACTTAAAGAACTCAACCAAGACTCATAAAGAACTCATCCAAGATCCAAGAACTTCAATCAAGAACCCAATCAAGATTCAAGAACTTCAATCAAGAACTCATCCAACACATCCAATTCACATGCATATCATCAACATTAATCATGAATTACCAATTTTACTATTATCCAAAATTCGTCCAACTTAAACATAATCATTATGAACATAAATCCAACATAATCAATCATGAGATAATCATATTCAATCATCAAAAACACCATTAAAACCATACAAAATCATATTTACATTCATACTCAAAAACATGGTCGAACTTCATTAAAATCATTTCTAATCATCTAATCTATACTATGAAACATAGTATGCCAATCAAGTTGAGAAAGTATGTTACCTTATTGAAGATATACACACAAAAACAACACAAAAAGCTGCCCGGAAAACGAACCACACGAACACCCAACACGACACACACGGCACGGCTTGGCTTCAACCACACGAACACGGGCACACCCACACGGCACCACTGCACGGCTGCTGCACCCAGTCACGGCTGCTGCACGGCTGCACCACCACGCCCACACGGCCCTCTTTCACGGCCACCACACGAACCCACACACGAACACCCACACGAACCGAGCCAAAAACCAAACCCGAACTATTGATCTTGAATGCAAAACAAGAGATTTAGATTGTGTTTTGATACTTAAAGATCAATAGACTTTGAATCTTTAAGTTTGGTTTAGAAAGGATGATGAACAATTGATGGGTTCAAGTAGCCAAAATAGGCGTGAGGCAAGGGGAGCAAATGAGAGGGAATTTGTGTTTAAACTTTGGATGGCAAAGGATGGCAAATTTAGCAAATGGATCCTCAAGCCTTACTAACCCTTCTATTTATAGAAGTGGTTTAAGGTGTGAACACAAGGCAAGTGGCAAATCCTTGCCATGCACTTGAAGAAACCGGCCAAGGCAAGAGAAATGGCCAAAAATGGGCTCTCGTGATTAATTGGGCTAATTTACAAAAGATACATGTCTAATCATGCTTAAATCGATTTAGCCCAAAATATTAAATAATTAATTAGAAAATTAAATAATAAAATTCTAATTAATTAAATAATAATTAAAATAAATAATAATAACTGCAAATAAAATAATTCGAATTAAATCGGAATTATTCACATAAAATAAAATAAATAGTTCAAAAAAATAAATTTGAACTATACATAACACCACATAAATACACATAAGTCATGGCAGAAATATCATGAAAATCAGGGTCGTTACAACCTCCCCTCCTTAAAGAAATTTCGTCCCGAAATTTAAGGCAAAGGAGATCGCTCACCCTCAAATAACTCCGGATACTTCTGCCTCATGGACGCCTCTGTCTCCCAAGTCGCCTCCTCATGGTGTTGATTTCTCCACAACACCTTGACGAGCTGGACTTGCTTCCGCCGAAGGGTCCTCACTTCCCGATCCAAGATCTGGACGGGTCGCTCCTCGAAAGTCCGATTCGGCTCAAACGTGGCCGACTCCACTGGAATAATGTGGGTAGGATCATGTACATATTTCCTTAGCTGGGAAACATGGAATACGTCATGCACACTAGATAAACTAGGTGGTAAAGCCAATCGGTACGCCACCTCCCCAACTCGTTCTAATATCTCGTAAGGTCCCACATATTTCGGTCGGAGTTTCCCCTTCTGACCAAAGCATGCCACTCCTTTGAATGGTGAAACCTTAAGCAAGACTTTGTCACCTACCTTGAAAGCCAGCGGTCTACGTCGATTATCAGCGTAGGATTTCTGACGACTCTGAGCGGCCTGCATCTTAGACCGGATGACTCGGACCTTCTCGATAGTATCGCGTACCATCTCAGGTTCCAAAGCCACAGAATAACTAATATCATTCCAACATATAGGACTCCGACATTTCCTGCCATACAGGGCCTCGTACGGAGCCATCTCGATGCTGGAGTGATATCTATTGTTATAGGAGAACTCTATCAAACAGAGCATACGTACCCAAGACTGATGATACTCCAGAGTACATGCTCGAAGCATATCCTCCAAAGTCTGGATGGTCTTCTCAGTCTGACCATCAGTCGCCGCATGAAAAGCGGTGCTCAACTTCAGCTTCGTCCCAAAGGCTTCCTAAACTGACTTCCAGAAACGAGACAGAAATCTCGGATCCCGGTCAGAAACAATCTCCCTCGGAACTCCGTGAAGTCGGATAATATCCTGAGTATACGCCTCCGCTAGACGCTCCATAGACCAGGTCATCTTCATCGGAATGAATCTAGCGACCTTGGTCCACCTATCCACTATGACCCAAATAGCATTCAAGCCATTACAGGTGGGTAAGCTAACCACGAAGTCCATAGATACCGACTCAAATTTCCAGGTTGGAATAGGTAGTGGCTGCAACAGACCTCCTGGTCTCTAATGCTCGATCTTAACCTTCTGACAGACTAAACATCGAGCTACGAACTCTGCTACGTCCCTCTTCATTTTAGGCCACCAGAATTGGCCCTTGAGGTCCTGGTATAACTTGTTACCTCCAGGATGAACAGAGTAGGGCGAGTTATGTGCCTCAGACATGATTCTTTTCCTAAGATCAGAACAGTCCGGTACACACCACCTCCCTCGGAATCGCAGGCTACCATCGGAAGGGATCTCGAAACCTACGGCTTTGCCTTGCCGCAGAGTCTCTCGAATCCTAGCTACCTGTGGCTCGTTCTGCTGACCCTCGCGCAGTTCCTGAATTAAATCAGGTTCGGCACTCATCGATGTCAGACGAAGTTTGACGGAACTACAACTTCTACTGAAGCTCAAGCGATGCTTGCGACTCAGTGCATCTGCGACCAAGTTCGCCTTACCCTCGCAATAGTTAAGCGTCAGGTCGTAGTCCTTAATCAGCTCAAGCCATCGTCTCTGCCTCATATTGAGGTCTTTCTGAGTAAAGATGTACTTGAGGCTCTTGTGATCCGTGAAAACTCTACACGAACCACCATAGAGATAGTGCCTCCAGATTTTGAGCGCGAACACTACAGCCGCTAACTCCAAGTCATGCGTAGGATAGTTACTGTAACGACCCGACTCGCTTAAATCGGCGCGGAAGAAACCGACGAGTCAAGTAGTTATTAATCTACAACTCAACGCCTAGAAAATAAACTAATACCTCGAATTACTATTATTAAACCATAAATGTACAATAACCCACAATCTTGAACAAACTAGATCCAAAAGTCAAATGCAACCAACGAAGAGTAAAATGCAACTCTAACCACATGCTAGAGTCTTATACAACAAATGTAAAACCATAAGTCCAAAACAACATCTAAAGAATCTAATACTAAGAAACAACTGTAAATAACAAGAATACAACACGCAAAGCGCCGCTCGCCCAACCCCAAAGCTAAGCAAGAGCATCATCGTCAGATGTACCTGAAAAACACAACATAATCCACCATCAGTGGCGAGTAACATAACTGACTCACCCTAACGGGAATACACAAGCACATAGCATCAATCAAATACATCACACGTAAAACCTCAAAGACACGAGACATCCTCAACCTCGTAATCCAAACCTAACAATACACTCGACATCATTATACTACATCCCATCCCAAATTCTAACTTTGGCGCAATCATTCTAATTCTAGACCGGACTAGGCTCGTACGGAAGCATCTTACGCAACCGAACTTCTACTATGTCAGGACCGGGTATAAGCCATACGCCCAAATCCCACGGACCCAATCCTTACTGGAAATCCGTGTCCCTAACTCCCAAAATCTTTCTGAGCGTACTAGGAATAACATAGTGAGACTCCAAACTATCCCGATACCGCGGACGGAATAGGGGCAACGTCTTAACCCAAAACTAAGCATAAGCCATACACAAAGTCAAGGGCGTCTAGAAAAGAAATCAAGCTAATCATCATATCATTATCATCCTTTCATCCTAGTTAAATTAAAGACAAGAATAAGCCATACTCTTGAATTCAATCAACTAAATCATCGAAGTTAACCCAAGAATTGCCTATAGCCATACTCTTGAGACTAACCAACATCATTTCATTATTCCTAATTCATTCTTTAAATCAACATATCCCAAATCTTTAACTTCCAAGACTCTTTCAACCTCTTTCTTTAACTTTCAAGACTCTTAAAGAACTCATCAGACCTCCACAAGAACTCTAAAGAACTCAATCAAGAACCTTAAAGAACTCATCTATTACTTAAAGAACTCAAAAAGAAACCATTCAAGATTCAAGAACTTCAATCAAGAACTCAATCAAGATTCAAGAACTTCAATCAAGAACTCATACAACAACAATCTACACGCATGAATACCAACAACATCACACGGCAATTCAATCATTATTTTATCAAAATTCAACAACATTTTATCCAAAATTCATCAAACTAAAACCCAATCACCATGATTTCAAAATATCATAAAAACAATCTTAAAATATGAAAAACCACCATGAAAACATCATTATAATACTTCAAAATCAGATTATAAAAATACATTCAAAATCATGAACAATCATCAACAATCAACCCAAACATGCATTTAATCAACACTATAAACCTAGTATACCAATTAAGTTGAGTTAGTATGTTACCTTATTGAAGATTACACACGAAATCAACACACAAATGCAGTCCAAGAACTCGACAAACACGAGCACCACACACGGCCTGCTGCACGGCTTGGCTCGACCACTCGAACACGAACACACACACGAGCACCACCCACACGGCTGCAGCACACGGCTCACCTGCACGAGCACGGCTCGACACGGCCTGCACCACCACCACGAGCACCACACGAACACCCACACACGAACAAAACCCACGAACAAACCCGGAACAACCCAACTAATGATCTTGGTTGAAACAATGTGTTTAGGATTGTGTTTAGGATGCTTAAAGATCAATGGTGTTTGAATCTTTAAGTTTTGGGCAAAGGAAGATGATGAACAATTGAAGGCTTCAATAGTTCAAAAATGGCGTGTGAAAATGGAGTGTGAGAGAGAGTTTAAGTGCTATCAAATGATGGCAAGGTTTAGAATGGCAAAAATGAGCTTAAGCCTTACTAACTCTCCTATATATAGAGTTAGCTAAGGTGTGAACACAAGGCAAGTGGCAAGCCACTCCTTGCTCATGAAAAACCGGCCCCCATGAGGCTTATGGGCCATGCTTGGGCTCTAAGTGGGCTCTCGTGATCCATTGGGCCAATTATTGAATTTACATGAATAATCATGCAATAACCGATTTAGCCCAAAAATTATATTAAATAATCAATTAGAAAATTAAATAATCAAAATTCTAATTAATTAAATAATAATTAAAATAAATAATAAAACTAAGAAATAAACATTTCGATTAAATCGAAATTATTCACATAAAATTAAAATAAATAGTTCAAAAATAAAATTTGAACTAGCAAATAAGCACATAAATATACACATAAATACCGGCAAAAATACCGATAAAATCTGGGTCATTACAACCTCCCCTCCTTAAAGAAATTTCGTCCCGAAATTTCAAGGCGCAGGAGATCGCTCCCCATCGAAAAGCTCTGGGTACTTCTGCCGCATAGACGCTTCCGTCTCCCAAGTCGCTTCTTCATGGTGTTGATTTCTCCACAACACCTTGACAAGCGGTACCTGCTTACGCCGCAGGGTCCTCTCCTCCCGATCCAAGATCTGGACGGGTCGCTCCTCATAAGTCAGATTCGGCTCGATTACGACCGGATCCACTGAGATTACATGAGTAGGATCATGTACATATTTCCTTAGCTGGGAAACATGAAATACGTCATGAACATTATCCAAACTAGGTGGTAATGCCAATCGATAAGCCACCTCCCCAGCTCGTTCTAATATCTCGTAAGGTCCCACATATTTCGGTCGAAGTTTACCCTTTTGACCAAAGCGTACAACTCCCTTGAAAGGTGAAACCTTAAGCAAGACTTTGTCACCTACTTCAAAAGCCAGTGGTCTACGTCGATTATCGGCGTAAGATTTCTGACGGCTCTGAGCGGCCTGCATCTTAGACCGGATGACTCGAACCTTCTCGATAGTATCGCGTACCATCTCAGGTCCCAAAGCCACAGTATCACTGATATCATTCCAGCAAATCGGACTCCGACATTTTCTGCCATACAGGGCCTCGTACGGAGCCATCCCAATGCTAGAGTGGTAGCTGTTATTATAGGAGAACTCTATCAAGCAAAGCATACGTACCCAAGACTGGTGATACTCCAGAGTGCATGCTCGAAGCATATCCTCAAAAGTTTGGATGGTCCTCTCAGTCTGACCATCAGTTGCCGCATGAAAAGCGGTGCTCAACTTCAGCTTCGTCCCAAAGGCTTCCTGAACTGATTTCCAGAAACGAGATAGAAACCTCGGATCCCGATCAGAAACAATCTCCCTCGGAACTCCATGAAGTCGGATTATGTCCTGAGTATATGCCTCAGCTAGACGCTCCATCGACCAGGTCATCTTCATCGGAATGAATCTAGAGACCTTAGTCAACCTATCCACAATGACCCAAATAGCATTCAAGCCATTGCAAGTGGGTAAGCTCACTACAAAGTCCATCGAAACAGACTCAAACTTCCAGGTCGGAATAGGTAGTGGCTGTAATAGACCTCCTGGTCTCTGATGCTCAATCTTGACCTTCTGACAGGTCAAGCACCGAGCGACAAACTCTGCTACATCCCTTTTCATCTTAGGCCACCAGAACTGGCCTTTAAGATCCTGGTAAAGCTTATTACCACCGGGATGAACAGAATAAGGCGAGTTATGTGCCTCAGACATGATTCTATTTCTAAGGTCAGAACAGTCCGGTACACACCATCTCCCTCGAAAGCGCATACTACCATCAGAAGGGATCTCGAAACCTACGGCTTTACCTTGCCGTATAGTCTCTCGAATCCTAGCAAACTGTGGGTCGTTCTGCTGACCCTCGCGTAGTTCCTGAATTAAATCAGGCTCGGCACTCATCGATGTCAGACGAAGTCTGACGGAACCACGGCTTCTACTGAAGCTCAAGTGATGCTTGCGACTTAGTGCATCTGCGACCAAGTTCGCCTTGCCTTCGCAATAGTTGAGCGTCAGGTCGTAGTCCTTGATCAACTCAAGCCACCGCCTCTGCCTCATATTGAGGTCCTTTTGAGTGAAGATGTACTTGAGACTCTTGTGATCCGTGAATACTCTACACGAACCACCATAGAGATAGTGCCTCCAAATTTTGAGTGCGAACACTACAGCAGCTAATTCTAAGTCATGCGTAGGATAGTTGCGCTCGTGCACCTTCAGTTGTCTCGATGCGTAAGCGATGACCTTCCCACCCTGCATGAGCACGCAACCTAAGCCACTCTTCGAAGCATCGCTATAGACCTCGAAGCCCTCTTCATCGTTCGGAAGAGTAAGAATCGGAGCAGAGACTAATCTCTGTTTCAACTCCTGAAAAGCTTGCTCGCAAGCCTCTGTCCAAACGAATCGGACCTCCTTCTGCAGGAGACTAGACATCGGTCTAGCTATTTTGGAGAAGTCCTGGACGAATCGTCGATAGTATCCGGCCAAGCCTAGAAAACTACGAACCTCCGCCATATTTGTCGGGCTACTCCAATCTACCACAGCCTTAATCTTAGCTGGGTCTACTTTAATGCCTTCTTTGCTAATCACATGACCTAGGAAGGCTACTTCGCGAAGCCAGAACTCACACTTGGAGAGTTTCGCGAACCACTTATGACTCCTCAATATCTCGAGTACCATTCGGAGATGTTCCGTATGTTCGGACTCATCTCTAGAATAGATCAAGATATCATCTATAAATACTACGACACACTTGTCGAGTAAGTGATGAAATGTCCGGTTCATCTGGTCCATAAACACGGCTGGCGCGTTAGTGAGACCAAAGGGATCACCTCGAACTCGTAGTGGCCGTACCTAGTACGAAAAGCAGTTTTCGGAATGTCTTCCTTCTTAACTGGAATCTGATGATATCCAGATCGAAGATCTATCTTTGAAAACACTCCTGCTCCTCGCAATTGATCGAACAGGTCCTCAATCCTAGGCAATGGGTACTTATTCTTGATAGTTACCCGATTCAACTCTCGGTAGTCTATGCACAGGCGCATACTACCATCTTTCTTCTTCACGAAGAGCACGGGAGCTCCCCATGGAGAAACACTCGGCCTAATGAAGCCCTTATCGATCAAATCCTAGAGTTGTGACTTCAACTCCAATAATTCAGATGGTGCCATCCGGTACGGTGCCTTCGAGATCGGCGCTGTCCCGGGTACCAAGTCGATATGAAACTCGACGTCGCGCTCAGGTGGAACGCCTTGTAGCTCATCAGGAAATACGTCTCTGAAATCCCTCGCTACAGGTATATCGTCCAACAGAGACTCATCAGTCAAGTCTCGTACCTGACAAAGAAACACCATATCGCCCTTCTGGCGATGCTTCCTCATCTTCAAGGCTGAGATTACCTTTACTCCTTTCTTAAGGATGAACCCAGAGTAGGTAACTCGGTTGCCTTGACATCCTCGGAATGTCACTGACTGATCTCGGCAACGAATGATCGCTCGATACCTCGATAGCCAGTCCATACCAAGTATAACGTCGAACTCCATCAACGGGAACTCTTTCAGATCGGCCGTCGCTTGCTCCCCTGCTATCACGATAGGCACTCCTCGGAACTCTCGCTGACAAGTAAAATCCTCTCTGAAGGGAGAGTAATAACTGAACGAACAGGTAGACTGCCACGAAGATCTGACCTCGAGGCAAAACTACTAGCCACAAAAGACACAGTAGCACCAGAATCAAAAAGAACTAATGCTAACACACCAGAGACAAGAAATCTACCTGATACAACGTCAGGCTGAACCTCGGCCTCCGCCTCGGTCATACAGTAGACTCGGTTCTTCACCGGAGTCTTCGTCGGTGCTGGAAGCTGCTTAACCTTTGAATCTGGCTTCCTCTCGGGACAAACCGTCGACTTGTGGCCTACCTTACCACAAGTGAAGCAAGTAATCGGAGAACCGTCACACTTCTTTCCTGGATGGAAGTCTCTGCCACAGCCTCGACACTTCGAACCATCGCTACCCTTATGCGAACTCGGGGCCGAAGGGGTACTGCTAGATGTGCCAAACCGGGGTTTCTTAAACGAAGCCGTAGACGTCGGAACCGGAGCTCTCCTCTTGCTCGAATCTTCCTCGATAACCGATGCCTGTATCTCGAGTGCTACCTCGTAAGCCTGCTGGAACGTAGCCGCTCCACTGCTGATCACGTGAACTCGGATCCTCGGATCTAGCTTTTTGATGTAGCGTTTGACCCGATCCTTCTCTGACGGAATCACAGACGTAGCGAACCTCGACAGCTCTGTAAATCGATCGGTGTACGCCTGGACAGACATCTTACCCTGTGCAAGAGTAAGAAACTCCTCCTGTTTCTGCCACCGCAACTCGTCGGGGTAGAAACGCTCCTGGACCTTATCGATAAAGTCGGTCCAAGACATCGCATGCAACGGCTGGTACGCGTCCTTCGCTAACGTCCACCAGTTGGCAGCCTCCCCACGTAAGTAATATGCGGCGATCAGCACCCTCTCGTGATCGGGGCAAAACGTCGCGTCGAAGAGCTTCCCCATCTCGCGGATCCAGCTCTCCAAAGTAGTGGGGTCGGCAACCCCGTCGTAAGTCGGAGGTCGATGACGTGCGATACGATCGAACGTCGACTGCATATTCGGCGGTTGACGACTATGGTGCGCCAAAGTAAGGATCGCCTCCTCGAGTGCCCGCAACCTCTGTCGTCCAGTACTCAACCGGCGAGGTGTAGACATGCTGAAACGCATCACAACAACAAACATAGCAGAGATAGTAAGTCAGTAAAATACCCCACCAAAAACATACTAAAAATAAGAAGAAAAGGAAAACTAGAAAGAATCCTTGTAATGACCCAGATTTTATCGGTATTTTTGCCGGTGTTTATGTGTGTATTTATGTGTTTATTTGCTAGTTCAGAATTTATTTTGAACTATTTATTTTAATTTTATGTGAATAATTTCGATTTAATCGAAATGTTTTATTTCTTAGTTTTTATTATTTATTTTAGTTATTATTTTATTAATTGGCCCAATTGAGACTTCAAGATGAAGCTGCCAGTTTTAAAGACGAGGCTTCAAGCTGCCGGTTTGGTCTTCATAAACTGCCGGTCCTGAACCTTGCAAGCTGGCAGTTCTATACTGCCGGTCTTGGAGCTTGCAAGCTGGCAGTTCTATACTGCCGGTCTTGGACCTTGCAAGCTGGCAGTTCCATACCGCCGGTCTTGGACTTCACAAGCTGCCGGTTTTTGCATGATTAGTCATGTAAATTTAGTAATTTAGCCCAATGGATCACAAGGCCCATTTTGCTTCTCTTGGCCGGTTCTACAAAGGCATGGCAAGGCTTGCCACTTGCCTTGTGTTCACACCATGCTAGCTCTATTTATATGAGAGTTAGTCAGGCCCCTTACTCATTTTGCCATTCTACTTTGCCATCAACTTGCCAAGCACATAAACACTCTCTACTCTCTCCATTGCTCACGCCACTTTTGGTGATTGAACCTCCATTGTTCATCATCTTACCTTGCCCAAAAACTTAAAGATTCAAACATCATTGATCTTTAAGCATCCTAAACACAATCCTAAACACATTATTTCAACCAAGATCTTTTGTTGGGGGTTGTTTCCGGGTTGTTCGTGGGTTTGTTCGAGTGTGGCCGTGCGTGAAGGTTCGTGGTTGGGGTCGTGTTGCTGTGACCGTGCTGCTGTGCCGAGTTGCTAGGGCCGTGCAGTGGCCGTGTGTAGTGGTGCACTTGTGTGGTGTTCGTGTTCGAGTGGTGTGCAGAACCGTGTGCTCGCGTGTGTGCCGTGTGTGGTTCGAATTCTTGGACTGCATATTTGTGTGTTGATTTGTGTGTTGATCTTCATTAAGGTAACATACTAACTCAACTTAATTGGTAATACTATGTTTATAGCTTTGATTAAATGCATGTTTGGTTGATTGATGATGATTGATTCATGGTTTTAAAGATATATCTATAATCTGATTTTGAAGTGTTTTAATGGTGTTTTAATGGTGGATTTTCATATCCTAAGATTGTTTTATGATATTTTGGAAATCATGGTGTTTGGGTTTAAGTTTGTTGAATTTTGATAAAAAGATGTTGAAATTGCCGTGTGATAGTGATGATGTTCATGCGTGTATGTTGAGTTTGTTTGAGTTCTTGGTTGAAGTTCTTGAATCTTGATTGAGTTCTTGATTGAAGTTCTTGAATCTTGAATGGTTTCTTTATGAGTTCTTTAAGTAATAGATGAGTTTCTTGAGGTTCTTGATTGAGTTCTTTAGAGTTCTTGTTGAGGTTTGATGAGTTCTTTAAGAGTCTTGAAAATTAAAGAAAGATGTTGAAAGAGTTTTGAAAGTTAAAGATTTGGGATATGTTGATTAAAGAATGAGTTAAAGATTGATGATATGATGTTGGTTAGTCTCAAGAGTATGGCTATAGGCAATTCTTGGGTTAACTTCGATGATTTAGTTGATTGAATTCAAGAGTATGGCTTATTCTTGTTTTAATTAAACTATGATGATATGATGGGATGTTTAGCTTGATTTCTTTTCTAGACGCCCTTGACTTTGTGTATGGCTTATGCATAGTTTTTGGGTTAAGACGTTGCCCCTATTCCATCCGCGGTATTGGAATAGTCTTGGAGTCTCACTATGTTATTCCTAGTACGCTCAGATTTATTTGGGGATTAGGGACACGAATTTCCAAGTATGAAGTGGGTTCGTGGGATTTGGGTGTATGGCTTATGCCCGGTCCTGACATAGTAGAAGTTCGGTTGCGTAAGATGCTTCCGTACGAGCATAGTCCGGTCTAGAACTAGAATGATTGCACCTGAGTTAGATTTGAGTATAGAGATGTCGTATATTGAGGATGTCGAGTGATGAGATTGATTTTGGATTACGAGCTTGAGGTTGTCTCGTGTCTTCGAGGATTGTATGTGTGATGTTATTTGATTATTGCTATGTACTTGTGTATTCCCGTTAGGGTGAGTCAGTTATGTTACTCGCCACTGATGGTGGATATGTTGTGGTTTTTCAGGTACATCTGACGATGATGCTCTTGCTTAGCTTTGGGGTTGGGCGAGCGGCGCTTTGTGTGCTTTCTATTGTTTATTTCAGTTGTTTCTTAGCATTAGACTTGTTAGACGTTGTTTCAGGATTTATGATATACATTTGTTGTATAAGACTCTAGCATGTGGTTAGAGTTGCACCTTACTTTTGTTTTAGTACATTTGACTTTAGGATTTAGTTTTGTACAAAATTGTGGGTTATTGTACATCTTTGGTTTAATACTAATATTTTGAGGTATTAGTTTATTTTCTTAGTGTTGAGTTTTAGTTTTATAACTACTTGACTCGTCGGTTTCTTCCGCGCCGATTTAAGCGAGTCGGGTCGTTACAGTTGGTATCAGAGCCGAATAGGTTTAAGTGAAGTTTCTAGGAATTCGAGTTAAACCCGGGAGATGAGAGCTTTATTTCTCCCGAGTGATTAAACCATTTCTAGGATTTATGTGAAGGGAGAAGAGTTGGGTAGAAAGACCGGGATAGGATTCTTTCTATTTTTCTTTTTTTTTTCTTATTTTTTTGTATGTATTTGGTGGGGTATTTTACTGACTTGCTATCTCTGTTATGTCTATTGTTGTGATGTCTTTTCAGCATGTCTACACCTCGCCGGGCGAGTACTGGACGACAGAGGTTGCGGGCACTCGAGGAGGCGATCCTTACTTTGGCGCACCATAGTCGTCAACCGCCGAATATGCAGTCGACGTTCGATCGTATCGCTCGTCATCGACCTCCGACTTACGACGGGGTTGCCGACCCCACCATTTTAGAGAGCTGGATCCGCGAGATGGGGAAGCTCTTCGACGCGACGTTTTGCCCCGATCACGAGAGGGTGCTGATCGCCGCATATTACCTACGTGGGGAGGCTGATAACTGGTGGACGTTAGCGAAGGACGCGTACCAGCCGTTGCATGCGATGTCTTGGACCGATTTTATCGATAAGGTTCAGGAGCGTTTCTACCCCGACGAGTTGCGGTGGCAGAAACAGGAGGAGTTTCTTACTCTTGCACAGGGTAAGATGTCAGTCCAGGCGTACACTGATCGATTCACGGAGTTATCGAGGTTCGCTACGTCTGTGGTTCCGTCGGAGAAGGATCGGGTCAAGCGCTACATCAAAAAGCTAGATCCGAGGATTCGAGTTCACGTGATCAGTAGTGGGGCGACGACGTTCCAGCAGGCCTATGATGTGGCACTCGAGATACAGTCATCGATTTCTGAGGAAGATTCGAGCAAGAAGAGAGCTCCGGTTCCGACGACTACAGCTTCGTTTAAGAAGCCCCGTTTCAGCGCACCTAGCAGTACCCCTCCGACCACGAGGTCGCATAAGGGTAATGGTGGTTCGAGTTGTCGAGGCTGTGGCAGAGACTTCCACCCAGGGAAGAAGTGCGACGGTTCTCCGATCACTTGCTTCACTTGTGGTAAGGTAGGCCACAAGTCTACGGTTTGTCCCGAGAGGAGGCCAGATTCAGAGGTTAAGCAGCTTCCAGCACCGACAAAGACCCCGGTGAAGAACCGAGTCTACTGTATGACTGAGGCGGAGGCCGAGGTTCAGCCCGACGTTGTATCAGGTAGATTTCTTGTCTCTGGTGTGTTAGCATTAGTCTTATTTGATTCTGGTGCTACTATTTCTTTTGTGGCTAGTAGTTTCGTCTCGAGGTCTAATCTTCGAGGCAGCCTTCCTGTTAGTTCAATTATTACTCTCCCTTCAGGAGAGGATTTTACTTGTCAGCGAGAGTTCCGAGGGGTGTCCATCGTGATAGCAGGGGAGCAAGCGACGGCCGATCTGAAAGAGTTCCCGCTGATGGAGTTCGACGTTATGCTTGGTATGGACTGGCTATCGAGGTATCGAGCAATCATTCGCTGCCGAGATCAGTCAGTGACATTCCGAGGATCTCAGGGCAACCGAGTTACCTACTCTGGGTTCGTCCTTAAGAAAGGAGTAAAGGTAATCTCTGCCTTGAAAATGAGGAAGCATCGCCAGAAGGGCGATATGGTGTATTTATGTCAGGTACGAGACTTGACTAATGAGTCTCTGTTGGACGATATACCTGTAGCGAGGGATTTCAGAGACGTATTTCCTGACGAGCTACCAGGCGTTCCACCGGAGCGCGACGTCGAGTTTCATATCGACTTGGTACCCGGGACAGCGCCGATCTCGAAGGCACCGTACCGGATGGCACCGTCTGAGTTATTGGAGTTAAAGACACAACTCCAGGATTTGATCGATAAGGGCTTCATTAGGCCGAGTGTTTCTCCATGGGGAGCTCCTGTGCTCTTCGTGAAGAAGAAAGATGGTAGTATGCGCCTGTGCATAGACTACCGAGAGTTGAATCGGGTGACTATCAAGAATAAGTACCCATTGCCTAGGATTGAGGACCTGTTTGATCAATTGCGAGGAGCAGGAGTGTTTTCAAAGATAGATCTTCGGTCTGGATATCATCAGATTCCAGTCAAGAAGGAAGACATCCCGAAAACTGCTTTTCGTACTAGATACGGCCATTACGAGTTCGAGGTGATGCCCTTTGGCCTCACTAATGCGCCAGCCGTGTTCATGGACCAGATGAACCGGACGTTTCACCACTTACTCGACAAGTGCGTCGTAGTATTTATAGATGATATCTTGATCTATTCTAGAGATGAGTCCGAGCATACGGAACATCTCCGGATGGTACTCGAGATATTGAGGAGTCATAAGTGGTTCGCGAAACTCTCCAAGTGTGAGTTCTGGCTTCGCGAAGTAGCCTTCCTAGGTCATGTGATTAGCAAAGAAGGCATTAAAGTAGACCCAGCTAAGATTAAGGCTGTGGTAGATTGGAGTAGCCCGACAAATGTGGCGGAGGTTCGTAGTTTTCTGGGTTTGGCTGGATACTATCGACGATTCGTCCAGGACTTCTCCAAAATAGCTAGACCGATGTCTAGTCTCCTGCAAAAGGAGGTTCGATTCGTTTGGACAGAAGCTTGCGAGCAAGCATTTCAGGAGTTGAAACAGAGATTAGTCTCTGCTCCGATTCTTACTCTTCCAAACGATGAAGAGGGCTTCGAAGTCTATAGTGATGCTTCGAAGAGTGGCTTAGGATTGTGTGCTCATGCAGGGTGGGAAGGTCATCGCTTACGCATCGAGACAGCTGAAGGTGCACGAGCGTAACTATCCTACGCATGACTTGGAGTTAGCAGCTGTAGTGTTCGCGTTGAAAATATGGAGGCACTATCTCTATGGTGGTTCGTGTAGAGTATTCACGGATCATAAGAGTCTCAAGTACATCTTCACTCAGAAAGACCTCAATATGAGGCAGAGGCGGTGGCTTGAGTTGATTAAGGACTACGACCTGACGCTCAACTATTGCGAGGGCAAAGCGAATTTGGTTGCAGATGCGCTAAGCCGCAAAAATCGCTTGAGCTTCAGTAGAAGCCGTGGTTCCGTCAGACTTCGTCTGACATCGATGAGTGCTGAACCTGATTTAATTCAGGAAATGCGTGAGGGTCAGCAGAACGACCCACAGCTTGCTAGGATTCGAGAGGTTATACGGCAAGGTAAAGCCGTTGGTTTCACGATCTCTTCTGATGGTAGTATGCACTTCCGAGGGAGATGGTGTGTACCGGACTGTTCTGATCTTAGGAACAGGATCATGTCCGAGGCACATAACTCGCCTTATTCGGTTCATCCCGGTGGTAATAAGCTTTACCAGGATCTCAAGGGCCAGTTCTGGTGGCCCAAGATGAAGAAGGATGTAGCAGAGTTTGTTGCTCGATGTCTGACCTGTCAGAAGGTCAAGATTGAGCATCAGAGACCAGGAGGTCTATTACAGCCACTACCTATTCCGACCTGGAAGTTTGAGTCTGTTTCTATGGACTTTGTAGTGAGCTTACCCACTTGCAATGGCTTGAATGCTATTTGGGTCATTGTGGATAGGTTGACTAAGGTCGCTAGATTCATTCCGATAAAAATGACCTGGTCGATGGAGCGTCTAGCTGAGGCGTATACTCAGGACATAATCCGACTTCACGGAGTTCCGAGGGAGATTGTTTCTGATCGAGATCCGAGGTTTCTATCTCGTTTCTGGAAATCAGTTCAGGAAGCCTTTGGGACGAAATTGAAGTTGAGCACCGCTTTTCATGCGGCGACTGATGGTCAGACTGAGAGGACCATCCAGACTTTGGAGGATATGCTTCGAGCATGCACTCTGGAGTATCATCAGTCTTGGGTGCGTATGCTTTGCTTGGTAGAGTTCTCCTATAATAACAGCTATCACTCTAGCATTGAGATGGCTCCGTACGAGGCCCTGTATGGCAGGAAATGTCGGAGTCCGATTTGCTGGAATGATATCAGTGATACTGTGGCTTTAGGACCTGAGATGGTACGCGATACTATCGAGAAGGTTCGAGTCATTCGGTCTAAGATGCAGGCCGCTCAGAGTCGTCAGAAATCTTACGCCGATAATCGACGTAGACCACTGGCTTTTGAAGTAAGTGACAAAGTCTTGCTTAAGGTTTCACCTTTCAAAGGAGTTGTACGCTTTGGTCAAAAGGGTAAACTTCGACCGAAATATGTGGGACCTTACGAGATACTAGAACGAGTTGGGGAGGTGGCTTATCGATTGGCATTACCACCTAGTCTGGCTAATGTTCATGACGTATTTCATGTTTCCCAGCTAAGGAAATATGTACATGATCCTACTCATATAATCTCAGTGGATCCGGTCGTAATCGAGCCGAATCTGACTTATGAGGAGCGACCCGTCCAGATCTTGGATCGGGAGGAGAGGACCCTGCGGCGTAAGCAGGTACCGCTTGTCAAGGTGTTGTGGAGAAATCAACACCATGAAGAAGCGACTTGGGAGACGGAAGCGTCTATGCGGCAGAAGTACCCTGAGCTTTTCGATGGGGAGCGATCTCCTGCACCTTGAAATTTCGGGACGAAATTTCTTTAAGGAGGGGAGGTTGTAATGACCCAGATTTTATCGGTATTTTTGCCGGTGTTTATGTGTGTATTTATGTGTTTATTTGCTAGTTCAGAATTTATTTTGAACTATTTATTTTAATTTTATGTGAATAATTTCGATTTAATCGAAATGTTTTATTTCTTAGTTTTTATTATTTATTTTAGTTATTATTTTATTAATTGGCCCAATTGAGACTTCAAGATGAAGCTGCCAGTTTTAAAGACGAGGCTTCAAGCTGCCGGTTTGGTCTTCATAAACTGCCGGTCCTGAACCTTGCAAGCTGGCAGTTCTATACTGCCGGTCTTGGAGCTTGCAAGCTGGCAGTTCTATACTGCCGGTCTTGGACCTTGCAAGCTGGCAGTTCCATACCGCCGGTCTTGGACTTCACAAGCTGCCGGTTTTTGCATGATTAGTCATGTAAATTTAGTAATTTAGCCCAATGGATCACAAGGCCCATTTTGCTTCTCTTGGCCGGTTCTACAAAGGCATGGCAAGGCTTGCCACTTGCCTTGTGTTCACACCATGCTAGCTCTATTTATATGAGAGTTAGTGAGGCCCCTTACTCATTTTGCCATTCTACTTTGCCATCAACTTGCCAAGCACATAAACACTCTCTACTCTCTCCATTGCTCACGCCACTTTTGGTGATTGAACCTCCATTGTTCATCATCTTACCTTGCCCAAAAACTTAAAGATTCAAACATCATTGATCTTTAAGCATCCTAAACACAATCCTAAACACATTATTTCAACCAAGATCTTTTGTTGGGGGTTGTTTCCGGGTTGTTCGTGGGTTTGTTCGAGTGTGGCCGTGCGTGAAGGTTCGTGGTTGGGGTCGTGTTGCTGTGACCGTGCTACTGTGCCGAGTTGCTAGGGCCGTGCAGTGGCCGTGTGTAGTGGTGCACTTGTGTGGTGTTCGTGTTCGAGTGGTGTGCAGAACCGTGTGCTCGCGTGTGTGCCGTGTGTGGTTCGAATTCTTGGACTGCATATTTGTGTGTTGATTTGTGTGTTGATCTTCATTAAGGTAACATACTAACTCAACTTAATTGGTAATACTATGTTTATAGCTTTGATTAAATGCATGTTTGGTTGATTGATGATGATTGATTCATGGTTTTAAAGATATATCTATAATCTGATTTTGAAGTGTTTTAATGGTGTTTTAATGGTGGATTTTCATATCCTAAGATTGTTTTATGATATTTTGGAAATCATGGTGTTTGGGTTTAAGTTTGTTGAATTTTGATAAAAAGATGTTGAAATTGCCGTGTGATAGTGATGATGTTCATGCGTGTATGTTGAGTTTGTTTGAGTTCTTGGTTGAAGTTCTTGAATCTTGATTGAGTTCTTGATTGAAGTTCTTGAATCTTGAATGGTTTCTTTATGAGTTCTTTAAGTAATAGATGAGTTTCTTGAGGTTCTTGATTGAGTTCTTTAGAGTTCTTGTTGAGGTTTGATGAGTTCTTTAAGAGTCTTGAAAATTAAAGAAAGATGTTGAAAGAGTTTTGAAAGTTAAAGATTTGGGATATGTTGATTAAAGAATGAGTTAAAGATTGATGATATGATGTTGGTTAGTCTCAAGAGTATGGCTATAGGCAATTCTTGGGTTAACTTCGATGATTTAGTTGATTGAATTCAAGAGTATGGCTTATTCTTGTTTTAATTAAACTATGATGATATGATGGGATGTTTAGCTTGATTTCTTTTCTAGACGCCCTTGACTTTGTGTATGGCTTATGCATAGTTTTTGGGTTAAGACGTTGCCCCTATTCCATCCGCGGTATTGGAATAGTCTTGGAGTCTCACTATGTTATTCCTAGTACGCTCAGATTTATTTGGGGATTAGGGACACGAATTTCCAAGTATGAAGTGGGTTCGTGGGATTTGGGTGTATGGCTTATGCCCGGTCCTGACATAGTAGAAGTTCGGTTGCGTAAGATGCTTCCGTACGAGCATAGTCCGGTCTAGAACTAGAATGATTGCACCTGAGTTAGATTTGAGTATAGAGATGTCGTATATTGAGGATGTCGAGTGATGAGATTGATTTTGGATTACGAGCTTGAGGTTGTCTCGTGTCTTCGAGGATTGTATGTGTGATGTTATTTGATTATTGCTATGTACTTGTGTATTCCCGTTAGGGTGAGTCAGTTATGTTACTCGCCACTGATGGTGGATATGTTGTGGTTTTTCAGGTACATCTGACGATGATGCTCTTGCTTAGCTTTGGGGTTGGGCGAGCGGCGCTTTGTGTGCTTTCTATTGTTTATTTCAGTTGTTTCTTAGCATTAGACTTGTTAGACGTTGTTTCAGGATTTATGATATACATTTGTTGTATAAGACTCTAGCATGTGGTTAGAGTTGCACCTTACTTTTGTTTTAGTACATTTGACTTTAGGATTTAGTTTTGTACAAAATTGTGGGTTATTGTACATCTTTGGTTTAATACTAATATTTTGAGGTATTAGTTTATTTTCTTAGTGTTGAGTTTTAGTTTTATAACTACTTGACTCGTCGGTTTCTTCCGCGCCGATTTAAGCGAGTCGGGTCGTTACAATCCTATCCCGGTCTTTCTACCCAACTCTTCTCCCTTCACATAATCCTAGAATTTGGTTCAATCGCTCGGGAAAATAAAGCTCTCATCTCCCGGGTTTAACTCAAATCCTAAAAACTTCACTTAAAACCTATTCGGCTCTGATACCAACTGTAATGACCCGACTCGCTTAAATCGGCGCGGAAGAAACCGACGAGTCAAGTAGTTATTAATCTACAACTCAACGCCTAGAAAATAAACTAATACCTCGAATTACTATTATTAAACCATAAATGTACAATAACCCACAATCTTGAACAAACTAGATCCAAAAGTCAAATGCAACCAACGAAGAGTAAAATGCAACTCTAACCACATGCTAGAGTCTTATACAACAAATGTAAAACCATAAGTCCAAAACAACATCTAAAGAATCTAATACTAAGAAACAACTGTAAATAACAAGAATACAACACGCAAAGCGCCGCTCGCCCAACCCCAAAGCTAAGCAAGAGCATCATCGTCAGATGTACCTGAAAAACACAACATAATCCACCATCAGTGGCGAGTAACATAACTGACTCACCCTAACGGGAATACACAAGCACATAGCATCAATCAAATACATCACACGTAAAACCTCAAAGACACGAGACATCCTCAACCTCGTAATCCAAACCTAACAATACACTCGACATCATTATACTACATCCCATCCCAAATTCTAACTTTGGCGCAATCATTCTAATTCTAGACCGGACTAGGCTCGTACGGAAGCATCTTACGCAACCGAACTTCTACTATGTCAGGACCGGGTATAAGCCATACGCCCAAATCCCACGGACCCAATCCTTACTGGAAATCCGTGTCCCTAACTCCCAAAATCTTTCTGAGCGTACTAGGAATAACATAGTGAGACTCCAAACTATCCCGATACCGCGGACGGAATAGGGGCAACGTCTTAACCCAAAACTAAGCATAAGCCATACACAAAGTCAAGGGCGTCTAGAAAAGAAATCAAGCTAATCATCATATCATTATCATCCTTTCATCCTAGTTAAATTAAAGACAAGAATAAGCCATACTCTTGAATTCAATCAACTAAATCATCGAAGTTAACCCAAGAATTGCCTATAGCCATACTCTTGAGACTAACCAACATCATTTCATTATTCCTAATTCATTCTTTAAATCAACATATCCCAAATCTTTAACTTCCAAGACTCTTTCAACCTCTTTCTTTAACTTTCAAGACTCTTAAAGAACTCATCAGACCTCCACAAGAACTCTAAAGAACTCAATCAAGAACCTTAAAGAACTCATCTATTACTTAAAGAACTCAAAAAGAAACCATTCAAGATTCAAGAACTTCAATCAAGAACTCAATCAAGATTCAAGAACTTCAATCAAGAACTCATACAACAACAATCTACACGCATGAATACCAACAACATCACACGGCAATTCAATCATTATTTTATCAAAATTCAACAACATTTTATCCAAAATTCATCAAACTAAAACCCAATCACCATGATTTCAAAATATCATAAAAACAATCTTAAAATATGAAAAACCACCATGAAAACATCATTATAATACTTCAAAATCAGATTATAAAAATACATTCAAAATCATGAACAATCATCAACAATCAACCCAAACATGCATTTAATCAACACTATAAACCTAGTATACCAATTAAGTTGAGTTAGTATGTTACCTTATTGAAGATTACACACGAAATCAACACACAAATGCAGTCCAAGAACTCGACAAACACGAGCACCACACACGGCCTGCTGCACGGCTTGGCTCGACCACTCGAACACGAACACACACACGAGCACCACCCACACGGCTGCAGCACACGGCTCACCTGCACGAGCACGGCTCGACACGGCCTGCACCACCACCACGAGCACCACACGAACACCCACACACGAACAAAACCCACGAACAAACCCGGAACAACCCAACTAATGATCTTGGTTGAAACAATGTGTTTAGGATTGTGTTTAGGATGCTTAAAGATCAATGGTGTTTGAATCTTTAAGTTTTGGGCAAAGGAAGATGATGAACAATTGAAGGCTTCAATAGTTCAAAAATGGCGTGTGAAAATGGAGTGTGAGAGAGAGTTTAAGTGCTATCAAATGATGGCAAGGTTTAGAATGGCAAAAATGAGCTTAAGCCTTACTACCTCTCCTATATATAGAGTTAGCTAAGGTGTGAACACAAGGCAAGTGGCAAGCCACTCCTTGCTCATGAAAAACCGGCCCCCATGAGGCTTATGGGCCATGCTTGGGCTCTAAGTGGGCTCTCGTGATCCATTGGGCCAATTATTGAATTTACATGAATAATCATGCAATAATCGATTTAGCCCAAAAATTATATTAAATAATCAATTAGAAAATTAAATAATCAAAATTCTAATTAATTAAATAATAATTAAAATAAATAATAAAACTAAGAAATAAACATTTCGATTAAATCGAAATTATTCACATAAAATTAAAATAAATAGTTCAAAAATAAATTTGAACTAGCAAATAAGCACATAAATATACACATAAATACCGGCAAAAATACCGATAAAATCTGGGTCATTACAGTTACGCTCGTGCACCTTCAATCGTCTCGATGCGTAAGCGATGACTTTCCCGCCTTGCATGAGCACACATCCTAGGCCACTCTTCGAAGCATCACTATAGACCTCAAATTCTTCCTCATCGTTCGGAAGGGTAAGAATAGGAGCAGAGACTAATCTCTGTTTCAATTGCTGAAATGCGTGTTCGCAAGCCTCCGTCCAAACGAATCGGACCTCCTTCTGTAGGAGACTAGACATCGGCCTAGCGATTTTGGAGAAGTCCTGGACGAATCGTCGATAGTATCCGACCAATCCCAGAAAACTACGACTCTCCACCACGTTTCTCGGGCTACTCCAGTCCACTACGGCCTTAATCTTAGCCGGGTCTACCTTAATGCCGTCCTTACTAATCACGTGACCCAGAAATGCTACTTCGCGAAGCCAGAACTCACACTTGGAGAGTTTCGCGAACCACTTATGACTACACAATATCTCAAGTACCATCTGGAGATGTTCCGTATGCTCAGACTCATCTCTCGAATAGACTAGGATATCGTCTATAAATACTACGACGCATTTATCGAGTAAGTGGTGAAACGTCCGGTTCATCTGGTCCATGAACACGGCTGGCGCATTAGTGAGGCCAAAGGGCATCACCTCAAACTCGTAGTGGTCGTATCGAGTACGAAAAGCAGTTTTCGGAATGTCTTCTTTCTTGACTGGAATCTGATGATATCCAGATCGAAGATCTATCTTTGAAAACACTCCTGCTCCTCGCAATTGATCGAACAGGTCCTCAATCCTAGGCAACGGGTACTTATTCTTGATAGTTACCCGATTCAACTCTCGGTAGTCTATGCACAGGCGCATACTACCATCTTTCTTCTTCACGAAGAGCACAGGTGCTCCCCACGGAGAAAAGCTCGGCCTAATGAAGCCTTTATCGATCAAGTCCTGGAGTTGCGTTTTTAACTCTTGCAACTCTGATGGTGCCATCCGGTACGGTGCCTTTGAAATCGGCGCTGTCCCGGGTACTAAGTCGATATGAAACTCGACATC
The DNA here is from genome assembly GCA_951394345.1 of Salicornia ramosissima. Classification (NCBI taxonomy): domain Eukaryota; kingdom Viridiplantae; phylum Streptophyta; class Magnoliopsida; order Caryophyllales; family Amaranthaceae; genus Salicornia; species Salicornia ramosissima. The sequence continues at coordinate 40,292,508 of OX596238.1, forward strand.
ACGCTCAGGTGGAACTCCTGGTAGCTCATCAGGAAATACGTCTCTGAAATCCCTCGCTACAGGTATATCGTCCAACAGATGCTCCTTAGTCAAGTCTCGTACCTGACATAGATACACCATATCGTCCTTCTGGCGATGCTTTCTCATTTTCAAGGCACAGATTACCTTTACTCCTTTCTTAAGGACGGACCCAGAGTAGGTAACTCGGTTGCCCTGAAGTCCTCGGAATGTCACTGACTGATCTCGGCAGCGAATAATCGCTCGATACCTCGACAGCCAGTCCATACCAAGTATGACGTCGAACTCCATCAGCGGGAACTCCTTCAGATCAGTCGTCGCTTGCTCCCCAGCTATCACGATAGGCACTTCTCGGAACTCGCGCTAACAAACAAAATCCTCTCCGGAAGGGAGAGTAATGACTGAATTAACAGGAAGGCTGCCTCGAAGATTAGACCTCGAGACAAAACTACTAGCCACAAAAGAAACAGTAGCACCAGAATCAAATAAAACTAAGGCTAACACACCAGAAACCAGAAATCTACCTGATACGACGTCAGGCTGAACCTCGGCTTCCGCCTCGGTCATACAGTAGACTCGGTTCTTCACCGGAATCTTCGTCGGTGCCGTAAGCTGCTTAACCTCAGTGTCTGGCTTCCTCTTGGGGCATGTTGACGCCTTATGGCCTTCCTTCCTGCATATAAAACAGTTTATGGGCGAACCATCGCACCGCTTCCCTGGATGGAAGTCTCGGCCGCATCCTCTGCACTTCGAGCCATCAACACCCTTATGCGAACTCGTGGTCGGAGGGGTACTGCTAGGTGTGCTGAAACGGGGCTTCTTAAACGAAGCTGTAGTCGTCGGAACCGGAGCTCTCTTCTTGCTCGAATCCTCCTCAGTCGTCGATGCCTGAATCTCGAGTGCTACCTCGTAGGCTTGCTGAAACGTCGTCGCTCCACTACTGATCACGTGAACGCGAATCCTCGGATCTAGCTTTTTGATGTAGCGCTTGACCCGATCCTTCTCCGACAGAACCACTGACGTAGCGAACCTCGACAACTCCGTAAGTCTATCGGTGTACGCCTGGACAGACATCTTACCCTGTGTAAGAGTAAGAAACTCCTCTTGTTTCTGCCACCGCAACTCGTCGAGGTAGAAACGCTCCTGGACCTTATCGACGAACTCGGTCCACGACATCGAATGCAATGGTAAGTACGCGTCCTTAGCTAACGTCCACCAGTTATCGGCCTCTCCACGTAAGTAATATGCGGCGATCTGCACCTTCTCGTGCTTGGGACAAAACGTTACGTCAAAGAGCTTCCCCATCTCGCGGATCCAGCTCTCCAAAGTAGTGGGGTCGGCAACCCTGTCTTAAGTCGGAGGTCGATGACGTGCGATACGATCGAACGTCGACTGCGTACTCGGCGTATGACGAATATGGTGCCAACGTAAGGATCGCCTCCTCGAGTGCCCGCAACCTCTGTCGTCTAGTACTCAACCGGCGAGGTGTAGACATGCTGCAACGCATCACAACAAAAGACATAACAAGAAATACCATGTCAGTCAAATACCCCACGACAGTCAAGTGAACAAAATAAAGAAAGAAAAGAAATAGAAAAGATCTTATCCCGATCTTTCTACCCAACTCTTCTCCCTTTACTTAACCTAGAATTTGGTTTAATCACTCGGGAATAGTAAAGCTCTCAACTCCCGGGTTTAACTCAAATCCTAAAACTTCACTTAAAACCTATTCGGCTCTGATACCAACTGTGACGACCCGGCTCGCTTAAATCGGCGCGGAAGAAACCGACGAGTCGAATAGTCATAACTAACAACTCAAATACTTAAGAATTAAAACTAATACCTCAAATACTATTATTATAACTCCAAAAGTACAAATACCCACAAGTTTGTACAATACTAAACCAAAAGTCAAACTACAAAGTCTAATATACGATAAACTCCAAACACATGTCAGAGTCCAAAACCACCGTATACAAGTCCATACTATAGTTAAAAACTATCCAAAATCAATAAACAACAAAAGTACAACAAAATCATAAAATCGGCGCTCGCCCAACCCAAAGCTAAGCAAGAACCCCATCATCAGAATTACCTGAAAAACCAACAACAGTTCACCATCAGTGGCGAGTAACATAACTGACTCACCCTAATGGGAATACCCATGAACATAGCACAAATCAAATAAGCAAATATGCGAACAACATCCAACCACAAACTTGACTCGATTATCTTATCCAAACTTATCTTTGGCGCAATCATTCATATACTAGACCGGACTGCGCACGTACGAACGCATCTTACGCATTCGAACTTTCTACTATGTTAGGAAATGAGAATCTTACTCCCAAGTCCCGTGAAACCAATCTTACTGGAAATGCACATCCGAAGACAACATAGTAAGACTCCAACTATCCCAATACCGCGGATGGAATAGGGGCAACGTCTTAACCCAAAAACATAGAATCTTACTCTAGTTTTAAGCGTCTAGCTACGAAATCAAGCTAAATCTTTAATTAATCTTTAAATCTTAACATCACTTAATTAATTTCAAGAATTGCCTTTGCGCCTTGATTCTCGAAATTAATCAGTTTAAACACGAAGTTATTCTCAAGAATTGCCTTTACGCCTTAATCTTGAGTCTAACCAACACTTAACCACTTTCTTAATCCATTCTTTAACTTTCTTTAACATTATCTTTAACTTTCTTTAAAACCAACATTACTTTCTTTAACTTCCAAGACTCAACCAAGAACTTATCAAGACTCATCAAGAACTCAACAAGAACTTAAAGAACTCAACCAAGACTCATAAAGAACTCATCCAAGATCCAAGAACTTCAATCAAGAACCCAATCAAGATTCAAGAACTTCAATCAAGAACTCATCCAACACATCCAATTCACACGCATATCATCAACATTAATCATGAATTACCAATTTTACTATTATCCAAAATTCGTCCAACTTAAACATAATCATCATGAACATAAATCCAACATAATCAATCATGAGATAATCATATTCAATCATCAAAAACACCATTAAAACCATACAAAATCATATTTACATTCATACTCAAAAACATGGTCGAACTTCATTAAAATCATTTCTAATCATCTAATCTATACTATGAAACATAGTATGCCAATCAAGTTGAGAAAGTATGTTACCTTATTGAAGATATACACACAAAAACAACACAAAAAGCTGCCCGGAAAACGAACCACACGAACACCCAACACGACACACACGGCACGGCTTGGCTTCAACCACACGAACACGGGCACACCCACACGGCACCACTGCACGGCTGCTGCACCCAGTCACGGCTGCTGCACAGCTGCACCACCACGCCCACACGGCCCTCTTTCACGGCCACCACACGAACCCACACACGAACACCCACACGAACCGAGCCAAAAACCAAACCCGAACTATTGATCTTGAATGCAAAACAAGAGATTTAGATTGTGTTTTGATACTTAAAGATCAATAGACTTTGAATCTTTAAGTTTGGGTTTAGAAAGGATGATGAACAATTGATGGGTTCAAGTAGCCAAAATAGGCGTGAGGCAAGGGGAGCAAATGGGAGGGAATTTGTGTTTAAACTTTGGATGGCAAATTTAGCAAATGGATCCTCAAGCCTTACTAACCTTTCTATTTATAGAAGTGGTTTAAGGTGTGAACACAAGGCAAGTGGCAAATCCTTGCCATGCACTTGAAGAAACCGGCCAAGGCAAGAGAAATGGCCAAAAATGGGCTCTCGTGATTAATTGGGCTAATTTACAAAAGATACATGTCTAATCATGCTTAAATCGATTTAGCCCAAAATATTAAATAATTAATTAGAAAATTAAATAATAAAATTCTAATTAATTAAATAATAATTAAAATAAATAATAATAACTGCAAATAAAATAATTCGAATTAAATCGGAATTATTCACATAAAATAAAATAAATAGTTCAAAAAAATAAATTTGAACTATACATAACACCACATAAATACACATAAGTCATGGCAGAAATATCATGAAAATCAGGGTCGTTACATACTATCTCAAAAATTGATAAGAATTCACAGAACTGCTGCCTCGAGGGGGGCAAGAGTTCTGTGAAACTACTATCTTATGAGTGATAAGAGTTCACAGAACTACTGCCTCGAGGGGGCAAAATTTCTGTGCACTTGCTATCTTATGAGCGATAAGAGTTCACAGAACTAATGCCTCGAGGGGGGCAAGAGTTATGTGCACCTGCTATCTATTGAGTGATAAGATTTCACATAACTGCTGCCTCGAGGGGGGCAAGAGTTCTATGCAACTGCTATCTTTTGAGTGATAAGATTTCACATAACTGTTGCCTCGAGGGGGGCTAGAGTTCTGTGCAACTGCTATCTTATGAGTGATAAGAGTTCACAGGATTGCTGCCTCGAGGGGGGGCAAGAGTTCTGTGCAAAACTATCTTATGAGTGGTAAGAGTACACAAAACTGCTTCCTCGAGGGAGGGCAAGAGTTCTGGGCAACTGCTATCTCAAAGAATATAGGTTCTAGCTTGTGGAAGCACAACCGCCATCTCAAAGAAAAAAGAGTGAATATTCTTGTAAAGAATAAAGTGGCCTGGAAGTTCAACAAAATCAAAACATCTAAAATAAAGACAATATATATAATAAAAAAATGGTATTGTATTCATGAAAGACGGTAATGACCGGCCACATTAGTATGTGTTTATGCCAAAATCTACACGTTACGCGAGTCGGGTGATTCGACTATGACTAGTTCGTGGTTGGATCGATGTATTGTTATGTGTTTTTGCAGAAAATAAACAGCATAAAGGAAGAACAAAACACTATAGACACCTAAATGTGTCTCCCCAATTGATGTGTCCAGTTTGTACAAGTTATTTAGCTTCTTTTAGTTCTTTTATGTAATTAGTTTAGCATAAGATTGAACATTTTGTTACTTTTGAGTTTAAACGAGACTTTGGCTTGAAATGTAAAGTTGTAGTGCAATTTATAGTTTTTAATGTTTTTTAGGATAAGTGTAGTTTGTATTTGCGGTTTGCTTATATGTTTTCTTGTAGTCTTGAGCTATGAAACATCTTTAGGATCATTGTGGAGCCATTGATCATGCGCCAAGCACACTTGAAGATATAATCAAGCATTAGATGGAAAGAATGCAAGTTAGCCTTATTGTGAACCTTAATTTGCAGTAGGTCCAACTTCAAATGGACATATCTCCTAATATACTCATTTAATTTATGTGATTCAAATTGGAGGTTGTAGCTCTCTTCAAGATCTTTCGGATGGTAGGTCATAAGCCTTATTTCGTCAAGGAACAAGAGAGTTATGGTTATTTTAGTCTGAGCTGCGTAGATAGTCTGTAGGGGCGCTGGCAGCGCCCTTATCACAGTAGCAATCCAAAGATGGGCGCGCCGAGCGCCTAAGAGGGCACTGCCAGTGCCCCTCTGCACTATTTTACACGCGGCTCTTTCCACTTGATTTTTGGATTGTAAATTGGTTTTAGTATAAAACCAAAGGATGTTTTCCTTTCATTTTAGATCGAGTTTTTCATGTTCAATAACTTTCTTAGCATTATTTCTCTCTAGTTTTCCTCAAGAACTCAAATTAGTTTAGATTGTAATTTTTTTAATCTTTCATGAAATCAATGAAAAATTCTTGCATCTCAATGGAGATTGTAGCTTAAACTTGTTCTTAGGATTGGTTTCAATGATTCTAAAAAGCTTCATGTGACGATTCTCTAAATCTAAACTATTTCATTACATCAATTATTTACTTGCTCTTATACGAATTGTAACGACCCGTATTTTAGCGACGTTGTTTTCGGAGAAAATAACAATACAAATCATTAATAATCGAGACTACATTAAACAAGTCTTGAAATAAAAGCGGAAGCTCTAACACTTAGCCATTTATTATTAGAAAAATTATCAAAACAAAACTAGAAATATCCCAAATTTTCATTAAACTACTGAAATACTATTACAAACTAGAGATGTTATACATTAGGCTAGGACTACTATAAAATCGGGTAGCTAGACTGCTACGCTTGCAAGCTCACGAATCCCAACCCTCGCTAACACCCAAGTTAATCTTCTTGTTTACGTGAAAAGGGAATGGGGGGGATCCACAGTAAGTGTGGAGTAATTAGAACATTCTAATTAATAGTAGAACACAATTAAATATATAATAGTCAGAACACGAATTAACCAATCAACTCGAACAAGCCAACATAATCAACAATTACAATCAAATATAGCAAAACAATCAGTCCACATAGCGGAATAACATACATCTATACCATAACCATTCTATATGCTCTAGCTAGGGTCACCTCAAAACTCTAGACTTCTTAGACTATGACAACTCATCCTTTATTACTCAATTCATCAGTTCAACTTCAATGTAATATAATCACAATTCAACGTCCCAATGGTCCAACTTCAAGGCACGACAGGTGTGCTTCATTGTCCCATTGGTCCTCTTATTATCTTTTATAGGTCCAACAACCACATACAACAATTGTACTCCATCGTCCCAATGGCCCGACTTCAACGCACGACATATATGCTTCATCGTTCCATTGGTTTGACATCCATATACAACAATTGTTCTCCATTGTTCCATTATCATCATTATTAACTTATATTAATCAATTTATTTGCTTTTTATATTGGTCTTCATACCGCCCATCAATTCCTTAGTTATTGGCATAAGTTGTCCGTCAATTCCCAATTTATCAGCATAAGCCGGCTGTCAATTCCTTAAAGCAAGTGTACTAGGTGGCCGTAATCAAGAGTACTAGGTGGCCGTAATCGGAACTGAGATTTTCGAAATCCCAGTAAAGGGAGGTGCGGCACTTATGTTGGCCATCTTAAATACCAAGCCTTTCCTAGCCAGAGATCGAAACAAAACAATATCCTCTTACTCTGTTTTCGTTCCTTCGATGTTTATATTATTATTATCTTTATCTAATTTCATAACTTTGACTCTAAGTCAACCTTACTCGTCAAATAGTCAACTCTAGGTCAAACATCTTAACTTTGACTTCTAAACTCGTCAAACAACTTAGACTCTTCAACTACTCACTAATCCAAGAACTTCAATCACTCGAAAACATCACACAAATTCAACAAAGATAATTCAACATGATCACAAAGCAAAACAAATACTTCATAAAAATACATAGTTCAATAAATAGATTTCAATCATCTAATAATTAAACAAAAATCCAAAGTTTATTTATAAACAATATTCACGGTATCTTCATAGATAATAATCAATAAAACATAATTAAAGAATTTAATTAATTAAATTAAGATTAATAATTTAATTCAAGAACCTATTCACTTAGTAGAATTAAATCAAGAAAGTCATAAAGGATCTTAATTTGAACAAGAGATTTGAAAAGATATACTTTAAAAGTATTTTAGTAATTTAATCACACTATTTTACACAATCTGATTTTACTGATTTAAACTAAGGAACAACCATTTAAAGGTCTCGAATATTCTGGAAATTTAAATGAAAGTTAAATCCGGGTTAAAGGTTTAACATGCATGAATTTCGTCCCAAAATAACATCATTTACTAATTTTTAACGGATTTTATAACTAACCGATCAGATTAGACTATAATCAGTTTCAGAATTTTCTTTCATAGCAAAAGAACTCTAAAAATTATGAAAAATTAGCAAAAACTGTAAAAGACTAATTCGTACTTTCACCTAAATTTTCGTAGCCATCCTGATTGAATAATTATTTTAATAAATTCGTAAATTAAATCTGGACAGTTTTACCGGTTTGACAGATTAATAAATTGTTATAAGCAAGAAAAGAACGAATTTTTCCACGAAATAAATCTTGATTCATAATCAACTAGTAAAGAAACTCCCACGAAAAATTCATCAAGAAATAACAAGATTTGATCAAGAAATAAATTCATACACTCAACAACATAATTATAATCATGCAATTGACTAATATCAATAATAATAATTTAAACATAAAAAATACAATCTTTAGCTATTCTAAACATGTTCTAACAATTATATAATTAATCTATTCTATAATTAAATAAAACATCTAATTACCTTAAATTGATGGACAAGGTTTCGAACTCTTATTTGGCCGTGTAACTTTTGAACACAAGGCTTGGTCTTGCTTAGGTTTCTTGCTTCAGTCTTTAGGTTGCTTGATCATAAAATTGGGTTGAAGGTCGATAGAAGTTTTTGTGTTTAGTTGTTTTTGAGAGAGAGTAATGGAGGTAATTGTTGATGACTTTTTGTGAGTGTGCTGTGAGGTGAGAAGTAGGAAGGGTTTTATAAAGTTTTTAATTTGTTGAGGGATCTCCTAAATTTTATTAGAAAATATTAAAGGTAGGCTTTTTGGTTAAGATCTTTATCTAAATAAAAGAAAATAAAATAAATAATTCAAGGGAGAGGGAGTGGGGTGCCGTGTGGGTTTAGGTGGCAAGGGGCATTGGGCTTTGGCCCTTTTTTTGGGTAAAGCAAGGTAAAAGGTTTGGGTTCGAGATTTAATTGGGCTTGGTTTGATTTGAAATACCATGCCAACAAGTTAAGTAATTAAATAATAAAAATTTAAAATAGCACAAAATTTCTGGTTATTACATGAATTTTTATTGGTTTTGTTGAATGTTTTAGCTTGATCTTTGTCTTGTTATTGTATTTTACAAAACCATTACTAGGGTTTGAACACAATCGATTATTTTGTTCAACCTCGAGTAGCAACTATCTTGTTCATGCTTAAGCGTATTCTTATTGTGAACAATTTAGTAGAGCTTGTTTAAACATTAATTGTTTATTGCGTGTTCTCTAAAAAATTGCATTCTTATTGTGTCTCCGTTCTTAAGCTTTTTTTCACTGCGTGTTCTTTGAACATAAAGGGTTTTAGGCAATTTATGATTTATCTTGTTTAGTTAATTAAGTGGACTACAAGAGTTTACTCTTGTGAATAATTAATTGAGTGTTGAAGCGGTTTGGTAATTGAGAGTCTACTTCAAATAGCCGAGTAAGAGTCGTTGTAACCGAATCCTAAGATTCTTTAGATCTAGAATATTCCCATAATCACTTAGTCGTAAGTTTATTTTATCTTTTAAATCTCCTATTCCCCCCCTTTGTTACCAATATTACTAATGAATTAGTGATTTCCCTTTTAATAATCCAAACGCATTTTAACACAATTAAATCAACATAAATTCGTTCTCTGTGGATACGAACCTTACTTGCCCTTTACACTAGTTGTAATTGGAGAGTAGGAGAAATTTACTTTTGATAAGTATTTTATTTTTAACGACGTAAAAGGCCTACCAAATTTTGGCGCCGTTGCCGGGGAACGGTGTTGATTGATTTTCTTTTTGTACATATTGTGTTTAGGTAATATGTTTTTATACTTTTTTATACTTGCCGGGGAACCGTTTGCTTTTCATTAGATAGATCAGAGGATTGTCTTTGAATGGCTAGTTTCTATGTACCCCAATTTGAGGATGAGGCCTTATGGAGGTATTACATTCGTTTGCAGGATCCACTTCCAGTCCCTTGTGATTGTGAGTTGTGGGAGATTTGTGAGGCGATTTATGAAGGGTTGAATTATTGAACAAGACTTGTAGTTGAGGATATGTTCAATGGGGCATTCCGATCTTTATCTTATGGTCAAGCTTAGGACTATTACCATTGGCTACCTCAAGACACATATGAATGGGATAAAGCTTTAGGATTCCAAAACCAAGGGTACTCAATAAAATATAACCCTAACTCTATCACCATCAATCCGAGTTGGGAGGATCATATGTGCTTCATTCATAAAAACCAAAAAAAATGACCAACCACCCCATTACCCACAACAAGACCAAACATCACACTACAACGAGCCAGCCCAATTACCTCACCAAGAACCTTTACCGAAGCAAGGTTCGCATACGAGCTCCTCAATCGGGGAAATGCTCCATATGCTAACCAAGAATGCCATGATTATGGAAGGGAATATGGTCCAAATCCAAGAGGAAAAAAGAACAAACATCAACAACTTAGAAAGGCAATCGAGCCAAGTTTCGGTGCTTTTGGCAAGTTTAGAAAGAAATTGGGAATCGGGTGAGCTCCAAACTCAAATGGAGTCAAACCCAAAACTCCACTTTTCTTTCTTTGAGGATGAGGATGCCATCATTGAAAATAAGGAAATAACTCCATTTTGTGTGAATGTGGATGTGATAGAAGGGAACACTTTGAACGATGAAGTGTTGGCTGAGGCAAGTGGAATTTTAATGCCTATAGTGATAGGTGAGATCTCTTATGGGGAAAATGCTCCCATTTTAGTCCCTCATGTGTCTTTCTCCATAAAATTTAACCTCATACCTTCCTTCCCCTTGATTCTCCACCTCTTGAGGAGACTTCCCTTTCTTTTGATCCTCCTCATTTCCTTGTCCAATCAACCAAGGGAAATGGAAGCTTGTGGCAATGACATGTTTCATTCCTTTTCTTCTTTTCATTTTGATTTTTCCTTTTCCTTTTCATTTTCTTCTTTTCTTATTTTTTCTTTTCATTCTTCCCATCCCTTCCCTAACGTCCCTCCCTTTTCTTATAGCATGGCTTTAACAATTTTTTTGGCTTTGCTATTCTTGTTTACCAACTTGGTAAACTCTGATTTTTAGGCGGTTGCACATGACAGGTTTTTGCGGTCATTGAGGTGTTATTTACTAAATAACACTTAAGCTTGGGGTTTTCTCCCCTTTCCTAACCCCTAAACATTGAGGACAATGTCAATTTTAAGTGTGGGGGTAGGAAATCCATCCTTGTATATATTTCTTCTTGCTTCAAAAATAAATAAATAAAGAGAAAAACAATCCCACTGAGTTGAAAAGCCGCAAGGCGGGCAAACTCGGGCAAAAATGGTGGCCTTTTATAGGCTGAAAACCCGAAAGGGCGACCTATGCAAAATTTAAGGCTAATTGATCGAGCGGGTAAGTTGTGAGTTTTAAATATAAAAAATTTGAAAAAAAAGTTTGAGAGAAAAAGAAAAGAGAGTAGTTCATATGCAATTTTTGTTCAAGTTCAAATGGTAATCTTTAGTCATTGGAGCTTGTTTTTGGTAAGAACACTTGTTCTTGTCTCTTTTCACTCATTTTAATAGAACAACATGAATCTAAATACTACAACTACATAAAAACATAAGAAAACCAAGGGAAAATAAAGCATTAAATGTACCTTTAAGGTTGAAGAGCAAGCTAAGGAGATATTGAAGAACAAAACTAAGCTACTTGCAGAAATTGAAGAACAAATGATAGAGTTTACAAGAGAGAAATAGAGAAAAACTAATCTAACCTAAGCCTTTTGACCTCTAACATGAGCTCCCAAGTAAAAAGAGGGGAGAAGAGTATATATAGTGCTCCCAAAAACTAAGCCAAAATAGCAGAAAAATAATAAATAAAACAAACAAAAGCGCTGCAGCGGACGCTGAGGCGATGACAGTGCCCGCTGAGACCTACTATACTCAGCCTGCAGGCATGAAGACTAATGGCAGCGGGCGCTGAGTTGGGGTCAGTGGCCGCTGCAAGCCCTTTGAAGTGTTTCTGTCTCAAAACAAGGGAGGGGACAGCGGACGCTGAGTTGGAACCATCGGTCGTTGTTCTTCACTTTGCACTTGGTGGTCTGATAGCTTCAAAATGAGCCATCAAATGTTACAGCCTCTATTTAACAAAAAGTGCTCGAGTTTAACATACATCCCAGCGGACGCTGAGGAATTCCCAGCGCCCGCTGAGGCCTTTTGAGCAAAAGCAAGGGCAGAGTGAACATGTGGTTTAATTTCCTCGAGGTTTCCGACTCGCTTCCTCGGGTTCCGAAATAGACTCGAGACCTACAAAAGGGGAAGAAAACGCAGAAACAAGACAAAATAGAAGAAATCACATAAAAATGCTAACAAAAACTAAATAAAACTAGAAAATAAATTAATAAAAACTAAGAAAAATACTACCTAAATACAGACTATCAGCCGGCGAGACAACCATTGCCACCACCCCCAATCGCCGGCGAGACAGCCATCGCCACCATCCCCAATCTCCGGCTAGTCTACAATCCCACCACTTCCAATCGCCATAAACAACCGAATTTAAGCAATTCACGCCACCACCCTTCAACCACGTCAATCAAACTCCCTTTGCCATCCCACCCTTTGGTTGAACCACCCGTCTATGACTAATTTTGATTTACGTTTCGAAATTGGGTTGGGTTTCGATTTTGAATTGGGTTTCGAATTTGGGCAGCGCCAGCGATTTGAATGAGGGGGAGGGGGTGTTTCGACTATGGTGGGTTTGGGTGTTCAAAGGGGTTGTTGGGGTGTCGACGGCGGGTGATTTGAAGGGGAGGGGAAGGGGGTGGGGTGGTTAGGAAAGGCTGAAATGGGGGTGGGGGTTGTTGGCTGGGTTCGACGGGGGGTGATTGGGGTGGATGGGTTGTTGGTTGGGTTCGATGAGAGGGTGCTTGTGTTCGACAAGATGTTGTTGGGGTGGCTGGGTTCGACAAGGGGCTGTTGGGATTAGGATTGAAAGGGGAGGGGAAGGGGGGTGGGATGATGATGAAGGTGGGATGATGAAGATGGTGGTTTGACTGTGGGATTGTGATTTTTTTTTTTAATTTTTTTTAAAAAAAAAAAAAATTATATAGAGTGTGCCCACACCTTAAACATTCATATTTAACAGTATTAACCTAGGTTAGTAATGGTGTTTACGGTTGGGGTGCTTTTGTAAATGTTTGGAGATGTTGGGGTTTAATAAAAGGGTTTTGAGGGTTTTGGGGGTTGTTTTTAATTATTTGAGTTTTTGGAAGTTTTTGAGGGTTTTGAGTTTTTGGGACTTTTTGGAAGTTTTTGGGGGCACGATGGCACGTCACGAGCCGGCCCGGCACGGCACGTGGTCTGGGTTGTACATGGACCTTATATTTTATAAGTTGGCTCGAGTCCAGTACGATCCAAACGTTTCTTGACCCGTTATAGGCACGACACGTTGTGGTACGAGACATGTGGGCTTGGCACGTGGGCCGTCAAGGCAACCCCCGTGCCCACGTTTACTCGTGTCCGTGGAAGTTAAGTTACAACTACATATGAAGGATGCAGCTTTGAATTCAAGTCATATACATATTTGGACAAGAAAAACACTCTGCCGGTTTCTCAAATTTAGGGCAATAATTGGTTCTAATGACATACCGAACCCCTTTTTTATGATTTAATCAACCAAGGTTTGGCCTTATAAGAAAATAAGCAAATTAAAATGTTTTATTTTGCATGTATTAGCCTAATTTGATGAATCCAAGTATTCATGCATATATTCAATGTCAAAATCTACAATAGTAATTAGGTGAAGTAAGTTTGAGGGTTGCACTGACCTCAATGAAGAAGGAAAAAAGTAAAGCTGCCCGTGTTAGACAGCTTTGATTCTTTGCCAAGATGGAGTAGGGGGCAAATTTGTTTCCCACGTAGCCCATATCTATCACCACTCACTTTTTTTTTATTTTTGGATGCATTTTTGGCACTCTTATTCACAAGGGGATTGAAAGAGATGTTTCTGGTTTAACTAAAGGTTGATTTATACATGAAAAAAAGAGGACAAAAGAATTCCTGACCAAGATTCTGCTTTTGTTACCTTTCAACCTGAGCCTTTAGACACCCAGGCCACTCACCTAATTAAATACAGAGTAAAACAATAGCCAAAAGTGAAAGCTAGCTACCATTAGGGGGGTCGACAGTCCATAAAGCTCCACATTTATTCATATCATTTCCCATTTTTTTTTTACTTTATTTTAGGAAAAATTCATTTTAATACTCCCTCGTTCTTAAAAAAACTGCTCTATAAAAATTTGAGATGAGATTTTTATTGGGACCCATTTTTTGTGAAAAGTAGGGGTACGTAAAAGTGTAAAATTGTAAGTAAAAAGTAGTGGATATTAATTGGTAAGTAAAGGGTACAAATGTAAACTTATATGTGAGTCATTTGACAAAAAAAAAAAATGGAATAAATTTTTTGGGATGGATAGATAAAAAATAGGAAAAATTCATATAAATAATCCCAACTATGGGACGTCTTCCAATATTAATCTCAACTATTAGTTATTACACTATAATCCAAACTTTGGGGGTTGTTTTATGATATTAGTCCATTGACTTATTTAACCTATTGTAATCGGTCACTAATTCATAAATTATTCGTTATCTTTCCTCTTTTCTTATTTATTGTACTTGACTATACCTTCCTCCCTTTTTACGAAGGAAATCGGAGCCGGTCAAAAGTTAGTATGGACTAACATCATAAAACTACCCCCTTAGTTTGGATTATAGTGTAATAACCTATAGTTGGGATTAATATTGGAAGACCTCCAATAGTTACGATTATTCATATGAATTTTTCCTAAAAAAAAAGTAGAGCACCTATTTTGGGATGGAGTAACTAACTCATTCTTTTAATGGTCCTATTAAAGTAGTTTCACCTTTTTTATTGTAAGATAATCACACTTTTAATTTATATAAGTAAATTTGTTTAACATTATGGTCAATTTTACTAACCTGAACACAGGTAGAAAACTGAGAAGCAAGTAAAGCCGAGAATCAGAGGTGTAGGTCAACATCAGAAGAATCTAGAACAAGAGACGAGTTTAAAAGTGAAGGAACAAGTCAAAAGCCAGCTTGCATAGAGAGAGCCAGGCGTGTGCTGACATGGCATGAAGAAGTCCACCCCACTTTGTCTCACGCCTCCCAAGAAATTAGGAAGTTGTTCCTAATTTAATGGAACGGCTAGCTTACCAATTTGAGTACTTATATAAGGAGAAAAACCGATTGTAAAGGAGATTATTATTCATCACTTACTTACGCACTGTTCTAGAGAGAATTCATTGTTCGTTCACATTCAAGTTCATATTTTACTCACGTAACCATTGTAATCAAGATGTTATTCATATAGTTGATTGGTAGACTCAAAGCTACCCGCAGTTTTGCCTCTGTTTCGAGGTTTCTGCGTCACCATCCTCTCGTGTTACCACCGTCCCCATTTTTACTTTGACTCACACTTCCCTATTTCTCACTCGTACGTCCCTCACAACACATCTTCAACTTGTCACAATCCAGTTGTGGTTCGTACCAGCTTAGTCCCATACCTGAGTAGGGATTTCGCATAAACAAGTACTATATGGTAATTTTCTTCTTAAATTGGACCTGATTTTGTGTAACATGGTCTATTTTTAGAAGATGATATATTTTAAGAAGATTGTATATAAAGGGGAGATTAATTTTAATTAAATTAAAGGTGAAATTATTTTGAGCTGACCACCAAATTGTGTGATTATTATAACCAATTTTTATAGTCATATTTAACACATTTAGATTCCGTTTACTAAGGTATAAAACATTTTCAATTGAAAATTATCCATATGAAATTTTCCATTTAACTCATGACAAACCAAAGCATGTATGGGGAAAAGCGTTTTTAGCCAATATGCAAGTGTGTAAAGGCCTAAAGGGTTTGTGATGGTCCCACAAGGGTGCCAAATGAATTTAACCCATCTGAAGGTATGCATCGATGTACCCCCTGAATTGGGACTCGGGCAGCTTTTGGATGAGGAACTGATGTGACACTTGGGCCCTCACAAACACTGCGACCTCAGCCTCCAAGTCCTTGCATTCTTCTTGAGCCTCCTGCTTCAACCTCCGTTCCTCAGCTAGTTCTTTCTTCAGCTCCTCTGCTTGCTGGACTAGCCATTTCTTCAGCTCCTCTGCTTGCTAAGCGAGCTCTTTCTCCCGCTTCCCCGCTTCCTGAGTAAGCCTCTCTTCTGCGCCTTCATCTCCGTTGCCTTCTCTTGCTCGACTTTGCGTGTGATGGTTTGGAGCTCGTTCAAACGCAGGTTGGTCTTGACCTGAGCATCTGCAAAGCTCTTGAGGCGTTTGGTCATGACTAATTCATTCTGCAGACCCTGCAAGAAGCACCGATACATCCCGTTAAACGGACATGATCCAGATAAAACTAAAAGGACAATAAATCCCAGCATACAAATGAAAAAGTAAGTAACAACGATAACGAAGTACCTGAAGAAGGTGGCCCACATGTTCGGGCAGCCAAGACCTCCGGATCATAGGAGTCCAAACTCTTCTCAGCAGAAGAGAAGAGAAGCTGGGAAGCAGTAGGGGTAATCCCATGATCCACCCCATGGTGGGACAGGAAGTCGGACGGAATACCCTGGAAGCCGGGATCCGGAGATTTGGGGACACGGGGAGCAGGGATAAGAGGGGGATCCACTATCACTACGTCTTCTGACTTAGCCTTTTTGGTAGGGGTCTCCGCACCCGAGTCAGTACAACGTAAGGTATATATTCCCATCGGTACTCGAAGTGGTGGGTCCACCCCTCTTCCTTCTCATACGTTGGGCCCTCTTCATAATCTCCTCTTCTGAACCCGAAATGCCTCGATGCGTTGTAAAAACCGTAACCTGGAGATGAGAACTAGAGTAGAAGATGATAAATAAGTAAAAAGAAGTACAATTTAAACATACTCATAGCAGGAGAAGAGCCGGGAAGTAGGTTGTAGTAAGGGGGAGGATATGCCCTGGAAAACGTTCTCCGGCTTCGAGATATTTTTAGAAATTGGACCACACGCTCTCTTGGAACCTCGGATTCCGGGACGGGGATATCAAGATCTACAACATACAAAAACAAGTAAGAAAACGTGTTGGTTAATATTTTTAGAAAAATGATAAGAGTAAGAAAACGTGTTAGTTATACCTCCATAGTTCCATCCACCACGGAGCCAGTCCCCCGCATCTCCCAAACTCGACTTAGCCACAAAAACATATGATTCTTTCCATTTTCTTTCATTGACGTCTTTGTCAATGATCAGATAATCACACCCTACACGTTTCTTGAACGAGTAGGTGAAGCCAGGAGCCCTTTTTACCCCGTAAACCGACATTAAATCTTCATAGGTAAACGCTTCCTCCCACTTCATTGTTAAGTGCTCAATTAAAGCCAAAATTCTCCATCCCTGCGACCCCAGTTGACCCGGGTTCACATCCCAATTGGAGAACAGGGCTTGGGTTAGAGGTGAGAATGGGAATTTGTGCCCTAAGTCGAAGGCGTAGGTGTAAAAGACGCAAGTGTCAATATCAACTAACTCGGGTTTATGGTCGGGTTGAGGGGCGGTTACAACGGCTTCGGGTGGGAAGTTAGCCATTTCTTTTATCTCATCTAACTCACTCTCTTGAACCTTACTAGCATAGTGTTCTTTCTCTTTACCCATTTCCCAAAAATTATAATTATCTTGTATTAGAGGTTTGAAAAAGAAACGATCAACCAAAAATCCCCAATTGCAAGTCGGAATTCCCAAAGAATAATTCACCCAAAAGTAAGATAAAACGGAATTACTAAGTGTTAAGACAAGTTAGAGTCAAGAAATTGAAGAAGCAAAAGCAAGAGAAAGAATGGTTACCTGAAGGGACGAATATGGGAGACGCTTGAGAATCGTTGAGCAGAGAGGAACTTCGGAGAGAGAGAGAAAGTGAAAAGTGTAAGTATGGAATTAAGTTTGAGTGAGAGGAAAATGGTTTAATTGTGCCTTTTAATGAGTGACGGTTGGGAAGTTAATTGCATGCAAAAGCCATCCACCATTAGTTGCTTGCCACACGTCCCACTAAAGGGAAGAGGGAGGTTAATTTTGAATTAATTTGAATTCCTTTGAATCATGTTGAATTATCTCAAGGTTGGTTCAATCATTTCAAACGGTTTTAAAGCTGAATTGCTGATTAATTAATTATTTTTTGTCACCTGGTTAAAAAAATTGTGAATATTTTTGGCTTAAATCGCCTGTTCTTAAATAAAACTCGCAGGTTGTATCATGCAGGATTCCCAACGAACGAGTTGGGGGCAAATTGTTATGGTCAATTTTACTAACCTGAACACAGGTAGAAAGCTGAGAAGCTAGTAAAGCCGAGAATCAGAGGCGCAGGTCAACATTAGATGAATCTAGAAGAAGAGACGAGTTTAAATTCGAAGTGAAGGAACAAGTCAAAAGCCAGCTTGCATAGAAATAGCCAGGCGTGTGCTGACGTGGCGTGAAGAAGTCCACCCCACTTTGCCTCACGCCTCCCAAGAAATTAGGAAGTTGTTCCTAATTTAATGGAACGGCTAGCTTACCAATTTGAGTAGTTAAATAAGGAGAAAAACCGATTGTAAAGGAGATTATTATTCATCACTTACTTACGCACTGTTCTAGAGAGAATTCATTGTTCGTTCACATTCAAGTTCATATTTTACTCACGTAACCATTGTAATCAAGAAGTTATTCATATAGTGGATTGGTAGACTCAAAGCTACCCGCAGTTTTGCCTCTGTTTCGAGGTTTCTGCGTCATCATCCTCTCGTGTTACCCCCGTCCCCATTTTTACTTTGATTCACACTTCCCTATTTTCTCACTCGTACGTCCCTCACAACACATCTTCGACTTGTCACAATCCAGCTGTGGTTCGTACCAGCTTAGTCCCATACCTGAGTAGTGATTTCGAGTAAACAAGTACTATATGGTAATTTTCTTCTTGAAATGGACCTGATTTTGTGTAACATGGTCTATTTTTAGAAGATGATATATTTTAAGAAGATTGTATATAAAGGGGAGATTAATTTTAATTAAATTAAAGGTGAAATTATTTTGAGCTGACCACCAAATTGTGTGATTATTATAACCAATTTTTATAGTCATATTTAACACATTTAGATTCTGTTTACTAAGGTATAAAACATTTTCAATTGAAAATTATCCATATGAAATTTTCCATTTAACTCATGACAAACCAAAACATGTATGGGGAAAAACGTTTTTAGCCAATATGCAAGTGTGTAAAGGCCTAAAGGGTTTGTGATGGTCCCACAAGGGTGTCAAATGAATTTAACCATATTTTTTTAGGTGATTTCTGGAATCGATCAATACAATTACTTTGATTTCTACAACGTTTTTGTTCAAAGTCAGCTCATCAATTTAATCCATAACAGAATACGTTATAACAGGATGGTGTTAATTAAAGAAAAATGGTTGTGACGTTGGGTTTGAGTATTAGTTTCAGATTGGGTTGACAATAAAAAAAATTTTTGACTCTTATGGCTCGTTTAGTTGATAGTAATATATATTGTGGTAATGGTAATGAATTTATAGTGTAATTTTGTTAAGATGAACCTTATAATCTCCATGGAAAACACATTTTCATTCCCAAGCTTCAATTTTCTTCTCATTTTTCATTTTCATCCATTACCATTGGGAAGGAAATTAGATGGGGATAAATATTTGTGAAGGAAATTAGATAAATTGGAGCTAAAGCACCACCATGGGAATGGATTTTAATTTCTCTTCTAAATTTAGTAATAAATTCATTCCCATTACCATGATTTATAAATGGCTACCAAACGGGCCGTTACGGGTTTACAATATAACGCATAGTTTGGGTTATTTAAGGCTTTTTGTAAAATATATATTTTAGTTCAATTCAATACTTTTTGAAAAATTCGTTTATTTTGCAACCAATGCAATTAAGTTTAACTTCAATTGTTGGTAGATCGAAACAGTTTAATTCAGTTTGATTCAATTATGTATAAAATTGTTCAAAATGGATTTGGTCACAATTGGTTAGCCATAACAAAGTACAATATTTTGAAGGTTGAGTTTTGGTTGTATCATGTTCAAGGTTGAGTTAAGCTAGCTCCACCATCGGATTGAATATTGATTTTTCTTCCAAATTTATATATAAATTTATTCACATTACCACAATCTATGACCGGCTACCAGCAAATGAGTTTTCAGTTTTAATTATTATTGATTATTGAAAACCAGATTCAGGTGTAATAGTTAGACATGGACATCCTAATATAAAAAAACATACAACTAACAACACCATGAAATATGAAATGGTCCAGGCCGGGGTTTGTTAAGTAGTCCGTTTTTGGTCACTTTAGAAACATTAAACACCATGACAGCTATTGGTGATTTGCATGATAATGGGAATGAGAAATGGCTTTTTAGAAACATCCATGCATGAGATTATTATTATTATTATTATTATTATTATTATTATTATTATATTATATATTTAACAGAATTTATGTTACTATCAGATTTAGTTTTTGCCCACCACTGTCTTCACTATGTTGTGCTATTTAGATTCATCTAAGTAGGTTAATTATCTGAATTTGGGTCTCAAGTCATAACAGCTACCAGCATGCTTGCCTTGCCCACTTTTGCTTACTAATGTAACATCGACTAGCTTGCCTAGCTACTCCCCTTTCCCATTTCTGGCTCTTCTTTAGTTTTCTCTGGCTGTTAGGCATTAGTATATATCTTCACCAACAAAGTGTTACATACCCAATTGTTGCATCTTGTTCAACCCTAAACAAAAATTTAAAAAAAAAAACTCACCTCATGCCACCCAAAGGTGTTTAAAATTTAAACTGAGCAAAATAATTATAAAATAGCAAAATTACTACGCTTTTGTGCACCTTAACCCAGGTGTATATAAGAACTTCTACCCCTCGTGTGCATATTACACACGCATCATTGGACGGCACCGGCCTGATTTCAAGATTACTCGGTTATTGGTCCCAATTTAGCTCGATAAAACATGGAAAGTCCGTATTATTACAATATTTGGTGAAGATTCTTTGAGATTTAATTTAAGAAGAGGGGCACCACATAGAAGCTGGTTGTGGGTCGTGATGGCTTGTCATGGGTCAAGTTGGGGCCAACATATCATACATCAAGACTTCAATCTAATTTGTTCTTAAAGTATCAAACTGGGAGAAAAAAATGTGTGAATCGTTGAATTATGTGTCGACCAAGACTAGTACATCACAGTCTCGTCATAATTCGATCATTTATGATGAACCAGGCATATAGCTAGTACAATGAGTGCGAGTCTTAGCATATTTCTAAGTGTTGCAAACATGGAGCTTGGGATCTCCAGTTCGAGCCTCACCGCACATATTTGTGATGATTTCTTATCTTTCCTTTTCAGATGCATGCGTCGGTTATATTGGGGCGGATCTTTTTTTTTTTGAGAAAACATTGGGGCGGAACCGAATGACCTATAATAAAGCCGAATTTAAGGTTTAATACTATCCACATTATTTAAAATAAAGATGAATAAAAAAGACGGAGGATGTATTTTGGATTCAGCCAATTCAGAGCTGTGTTTGTCTATAAATCAAGTTTGCTTTTCCCATCTTTAAACAAGTCCGATCAACTTAAATAACCTCCTTTAATTTATCTCTCTAACTTTTTGATTTTATCATTGAAAGACGCCAGAATCTAGTTGAGATCTCTGTGCTTTTGTCGTTTTACTTGTTTAGCTGGATTTTTGCCTAGTTGTTCCACATACTAACAAAGTTTAGTGGCACCGTCATTGATTAATCTTGCTTTATGACATTCTACCTAATCGTTAGTGAACCATTTTGTAAGACTATTTCTTTTCAATTACATATTTTTGTTGTTTTATGTGGTAAGGAAAACTATCAGCTTATCGGCATTAGTGAAATTCTAATTCAAATAAGTAATGGTTTCTTGTAACAAGGAGTGGATAAGTGGGAAATTCGTGAAGCAATGAGTTGGTAATGTGATTCTTTACAACTTGGAAAAGAGATAAAATAGCTTTACCACCAAATTACTATCACGCCCTCCTCCATAAAATAATGACATTTTGAGGGTATTTTTTAAAAAAATAAAAAAATAAACAGATGTTAGTGAACCTTTGTATTATGGAAAGTCAATTTACTCTCCTTTTATTAAAATTTTAAGTGTTTTTTTTCATGGAAAGCCTCTATAACAATTAACAAATAACAATAATAGAGATTTTTATTTAAAAATAAAAAAGAAAAAAAAAACTACAGTATATACACTTGTGATAACAATACAGGTTAATAACAGAGAAATAAAAAATGAGAATGAAATTAACAAAAACATTAAACAATAAAAATTAACAGGAAAATCAACATAAACATTAAACAAAAGCAAAAAATCTAAAAAGTTGTCGGCTGTGCAAATGACAATATGGCGAAGGATAAAAAAGGGGATCATTTTGTCAAAAACCGGACTTGAACCCTCAACCTTAATTAGGAACATAAAATACCTAACCATTGAGTTACACATTACATAGTTTTAATATTGCATTTCAAATAATACTTATTGCTTAATATTTTTTTTTCACGGATTTAGGGGGTTCAACTGAACCCCATGAACCCCCCGAATCTGCCTGCACATCAATCAATAATGTAATTAATATTAAATTTAATAGGATTTTTTATCAAATGAAACAATTTTTAAGAAATTGCAAGATGAAACTTTTTATTATTATTAATTTTTTTTTGCAAGATGAAATATTAAACTAAAAACTAATTGTCATAAGAAACATATTGCTCACTTACAGGTGTTGACCCATGTTTAACGATATTTTAATTTAATCACAAATTAGGAGGATAATTAAAAAATCTAACTAATCTAATTTGAAACTTGGGTCGTCAAAGTCATTAAAATTGGGTCAAATTAGGTTAGTTAGATTTTTTAATTATCCTACCAATTTGTGCTTAAAACGTTACGTTGTTAAATATCGGTCAAAGTCGTTAAACTTGGGACAACGGCGTTAAATGAACAACAGGTTTCATGTGACAAATATTTTCTAATTTAAGGTTTTATTTTGCAATAAAATAAATTTAAAAGGTTTCATCTTGCAAACAAATAAATAGAAGGTTTCATTTGACAAAAAAAAAAATCCATTTTAATACAATATATATTTTCATGTTTGACGACCTTATATATCATACGTAGTATTAAAAATGTTTGTAACTTTTATGATATAATAATTTATTGAGCGATTTTCTTCTATAAAGAGCAATAGAGAAAATATGATAAGTGTACGAACCATAATTAATTCCTTAACTTCGTAAAGATTTGATCAAGTGCATACATATATATTACATTTATAAATTTTTATTTGCAATGCTTTAACATAAAATATAGAGTACATAGAGGTGTCAATTTAGTTCCATAGTTCAATTATGATTATACCCAAATAGTGCAATTTTTATCAGTTCAGTTAAAATCAGTTCAATTTTATAAATAGTTCAATTCAGTTCAATTTTCAGTTTATTTTCAGTTTATACCCAATTAGTTAAAGCTTAAAAGTTCAACGGTTGAACCCAAAACAGACTGCAATGTTTAATTTTCAGTTTAGTACAGTTCTTTCAGTTAATTTATATTTTCAGTTCAATCAGTCCAGTTCCAATTTATGTCAGATTATGCTCAAGTTAACCAATCAACATTTTCATTGAAATTTGGGAGGAAATGTGTTCTGATTTTAGAGTGAAATTAAAGTTATTATTTTCATTAAAATTTGAGAGGAAAAGCTAAAACTTATCTTGTTCCTAAATGTTTGGTACATATTTCATTTTTTGGATGTTCACAAAAGTTTGTTACATTTCTTTTTAGATTAAATGACCCCACACACACAAACTCTTTACTTTTTACTCTTACCCAACATAACCGAATATAACAAACATTAAGGGGCAGAGGAAATGAGGAAGTATTAGAATTTATTAGGAAGAAAAACTAATATTTTCATTGAAATTTAGGAGGCGAAAATTCATATTTCAATTGAATTTGGGAGCTAAAGAAAGAAAATCCAATATTTTTATTTGGGTTAGATTAAAGACATGAAAATCAGTCAATGAATTGCAGTTCATTATATATTATTATAAATTAATTTGGGGTTAACATTAAATTTATTTTCAATTTAGTTAAATTTGGATAAAACAGTTGATTCTAATTAATTTTGGTTATGTCGAGTTATATTTTTGTTATGTGTTTTCATAACAACCGAGATTTAGTTTAAAATCATTTGAATTCAATTAGTTGAATTTCAATTCAGTTCAATTTTTGCTAAAATCGATTTTGGTTAGATCAATTTCGGTTTCAGTTCAAATCAGTTTTGGCCTTTTATTTTACAATGCAGGTCAGTTACAATTGTTATTTTTTCAGTTTTGTTCAGTTATTTTCAGTTTAGTTCATTATCAGTTCAGTTTTCAATTGAAGTTTTCAGTTCAGTTTGAGTTTACAGTTTCACTTCAGTTTCAGTTTCAGTTTATAGTTTCACTTCATTTCAGTTAATTCAATTCAGTTAGAAGTTATATGATCAGTTTTGACCCAAACTGGCAATGTTAAGAGTACATATTTTTGAATGTTTGCAAATAAAAAGTTACAGATTGTGGTAGGGGAGTGATTTTGACACTCCCCAATTTGATTTTGGCACTCCTCAATGTTACTATTCATGTGAGAGGAGGAGGAGTGCCAAAATCAATATGGGGAGTGCCAAAATCATTTTCCTTCGTGGTATGTGTTTATATACATTTCTCTTAACATTTTTTGGAGCGGTGCAATCAAATTAGTTGTTAAGTGGATAGAGAAGATTTAGCTGATGTTTCCAAAGTTGAGGAAGTATAAGGGGAAGACAGATCTGTGCAAGGAGTGTAACAAGAAGGGGTATTTTTTAATTTTGCTTGGTGATAAAAAGAGGTTTTATTTTTTTTGTTTAGCAAATATTTTGGTAATTTTAGATATGATTGTTAGTTCTTAAGATATGATTGTTAGTTATTCAGATATAATTCTTTGTTTTCAGATATGATAGCTTGTTTTTAAGAAATGAGTTTTTTTCCTTCAGTCCTTCAAATATGATACTAAGTTCTTACCATATGATTATCTGGTTTTATGGTATGATTATATGTTTTTACGATATGATTATTAGTTCATATGATATCAAACTTTGTTGGTAAGATATGATTATTTGTTCGTAAGATATGATTATTTTTTTAGAAGAAACAACTCTTTTTTCTTTATATATGATTCATTGTTTTTAAGATATAGTTAGGTGTTTTTAAGATATGAGTATTTGTTTTTTATATATGATTAACAATTCATAAGATATTATTCTTTGCTTTAATATGATTCTTTGTTCTTAAGATATAGTTTTTTGTTCTTAAGAGAGAAAACCAATATACTTTGAACTTTTTTTTATGAAAAAATACACTTTGAACTTTATAAATGACAATGGTGATCAAATATCATCTTATAAGCTATCTTGATAAATTTATGAGAGGATGAAATATTATGAGATCGGCTGAATTCTTTTGGGATCTTACGAGACTTGATGATTAAAATAACGATTCTTATAAGTTATCTCGAAAGACATCAACATACGTAGAGGTGTCAGTTCAATAAATCAGTTCTGTTATGGTTGAACCCAAATGGTTTGGTTGACTTCAATTTAGTTGACTTCAATTATTTTTTTTCAGATTAACCAATTTGGTTTTAACATTTAAGTTATTTTTATTTTTAGTTTAAATCAGTTCAGTTATGGTTTTACCCATACAATTTCAGTTGTTGTCAGTTCATTGTGAACGATTGACATAACAGTTCCGATTGCATTCAGTTTACGTTATGGTTGGTCTTCGGTTTTACCCGTACGATTTCAATTGATGTTAGTTCATTGTGAACGGTTGATATATTGGTTCCAATTGTATTCAGTTTACGTTATGGTTGAATACAGTTCTATGCGTACGATTTCAATTATTATCAGTTACTTTTAAATGATTATATTCAATTACATTATGGTTATTTTTAGTTTTGTAAGGACATCTTTAATGGTTTTGATTGAGTTAAATATCAAGTATTACTGGGTGTTATGGTCAAATTTTATCAAATCCGAATGCAGGTTCGAGCCCAGGAAGCGAGTTGGGCCGAGAAGCAGGAATGCAGGATACCATTGGAAGCATCTAGAAGCTCGTATATGGTTGAATTCAAGTGTACAGAATAAGTCCAAGGCCGTCCTACGTGGAGGGACGATAGTTCGTGACGTGGCAAGAGCAGGTCAAAAGCAGTTGCAATAAGAGTTCAGAGGAGGCTGACGTGGCATGAAAGAGTCTCCTCACTTGGTCTCACACGTCCTAGGAATGGGGGATTGTTCGTATTTCGTAGGGACGGTTAGCTAGATAGTTGGTTGACTATAAATAGGTTAGATGTTGATGGCATAAAAAAAGGAGGCCAATCATTCGTCCATCACTGTTACATTGTATTACAAAGAAAATCGCATTAGAGCTTTTTATTCATTCGTTTATTTTTCTACACAAGCATCCATTGTAATCAAAAGAGAAGATACATTAAATTAGTGGATTGGTAGACTCAAAGCTACCCGCAGTTTTTCCTCAGATTCGAGGTTTCTGCGTCATCATCTCCTCGTGTTACCCCCGTCCCCTTTGTTTTCACCTTGATTTGCATTTTCCTTTCCAAATTCGTATCTGTCACAATCCAGCTGTGGTCCGTACCAGCTTAGTCCCATACTCTAGTTGGGATTTTGCATAAACAATTTGGCGCCCACCGTGGGGCCATAGCTAGATTGTTCATTCGAATATAAAAAAAAAAAGGGGAGTATACACCTACTCACCACAAAAATACACATTTCATTTTATTTTTTGTTTCATTTCTACATTCTTCGAGACAGAAATCATGGCTCCCGAAACATCCAACCACGGAACACATGCAAAGCAGATCGAAGCAATGTCACAGGCCCTGAAAGAAACCCAAGAACAACTAAGGGTGGTCATCGAAGCAGCCAAAGCCAAAGACGAGACCATAGCCTCCTTGCAAAAAGAGGTGGAATCCGTAAAAAGTAATATCCCCAAAAAGAAGAAGAAACTCAGAACATATGGTATTCCCGTCCTCAACCTAGGTGGTGACTCTGAAGAAGAAGAAGAGGAAGATAAAAAATACCAGAAGACCAGACTCCCCATAAGGAAAACGACCAAGATGATCAAGAAACCACACTAACCCCTGAAGATGTACGGAACCTGAAAAAACAATATAAAGAAATGCAGAAAGTCCTATCCAGGTCCTCTGGTTCTCTGGAACGCGAAGTGTTCGAGAAGCAGAAGTTGTACTCACATAGCCCCTTCACTGCTGCAATAGTGGAAACAATACCCCCAAAGAAGATCAACATACCCTCCTGGCATGACCTCTATGATGGAACTACAGACCCCTTGAACCACGTAAACCTATACCGCCAAAAAATGATGTACCTCCCAATACCCGCTAATAAACTAGATGCAACCCTTTGCAAGACATTCGGGGGCACCCTAAATGGACCCGCCTTGCAATGGCTACTCAACCTGAAAGCAGGATCCATCTCAGACTTTACTACCTTGGCAACTAAATTCTGCAACCGATTCTCCAGTAGCAGAGCACTCGAGAAGCATTCCAGTGACTTATACCGGATTGCCCAACGCCAAGGAGAATCAACCCGAGACTACCTAGATCGTTTCAACAAAGAAATGATCAAAATACCAGATGTTGATGCTCGAACGTGCGTAGAAGCCTTCAGGAGAGGGCTCCCCCCTGCTTCCAAGTTATACCAGGAATTAACCAGGTACCCAGCTGCGAACTTCGAAGATGTGAGACGAAAAGCTATGGCGGAAATCCGCTTCGAGGAAGATGAAACACCACGAGTCGGAGGACCCGAACCTAGGAAGCAGCAAAGCAGAACGTGGAGACATCAGCCCTATCCCAAAAGGGAATCAGATCAGGTAAGCTCTGCTACTCCAGATCGATTGATATCTGACCATTCTATATTGGCTGCTGCAGGTAACCCGGGCACAACCCGGAAACACGTGGACTATCCCAGTTTGACCTCTAACCAGTTCAATACGGATGCTGAAGGAATAGTCGAGGCCTTAAGGCGAGTAGGTGAGAAAGTGAGGTGGCCCAAGAAGAGCAACAGACCGGATTCAGAAAAAGACAAATCAAAATGGTGCAGCTACCACCAAGACCACGGACATGTAACCAGAGAATGTTTCCAACTGAAAAAAGAAGTAGCCTGGCTGTATAAGAAGGGACATTTAGACCATCTAATGCAAGCAAAGGAACCAGTGATCAATCAATTAGAAGGGCCACCGCCACCGCCCCCGTCGGGAAAGGTAATTAATTCCATAATAGGAGGTTCTGATTTATGTGGACTAACGTATTCTGCATCTAAGAGAGTAGCCAGAGAAACCGGGTCGATATCAAGTGTAAGCAGGAGACCGCTACATGAAGCAGAAAAGAAGTTACTCGAAATGCCAGTCAGTTATGAAGCCGAGAACCTGGAGACAACAGAACACCACGACTACTTAATAATCTCCCTGCACGTCAGCAACTTCTTAACCAAATGGGTACTAGTAGATGGAGGTAGTACAACAAACATCATCTTCATGGATGCACTGGAAGCCATGGGATTGGGTGAAGCAGATGCGGTAAAAAATACCAAGACTCTGGTAGGGTTTAGCGGAGAAACGAAGCAAACAGTTGGCGAAGTGACACTACATACCTGGGCAGGAGGAGTAAACACATCAAACATCTTCAGCGTAGTAGATTGTTCATCAGCTTACAATATCATACTCGGGACACCATGGATCCACAAAATGAAAGCAGTACCATCCACTTTCCACCAGGTGGTGAAGCTCCCTACGCCATGGGGAGTTCAGGAGATCAGGGGAGAAAGAAAAGCAGCCAGCTGAGAATGTTATAGCAGCAGTCTAAAACCAAAGAAACAATTAGCATAGCAATTACAGCAGAACCCAGCTCCTGTTCAACCAGACGAGATGTTGCTAGATGAAGTGGAGCTGGAACCTTCACAACCTGAGTGTAAAGTCCTAATCAGCACCACCCTCAGCACGTCCCAAAAGGAAGCCATAACCCACTTCTTGAAACAGAATGCAGATTGCTTTGCCCGGTCACATGAAGATATGGTCGGAATCAGCCGCAACATCCTTACCCATAAGCTGAATGTAGATCCCAGCATGAAACCAGTAAAGCAGAAAAGGCGGAAATTTGCACCAGAACGAAATAAGATCATAAACGAGGAAGTGGCAAAACTATTGGAAGCAGGGAAGATTAGGGAAGTGAAGTATCCCGAATGGCTAGCCAATGTAGTTGTTGTGGGAAAGAAGAATGGTAAGTGGAGAGTGTGTATTGATTTTACAGATTTGAACAAGGCGTGCCCAAAAGATCCGTTTCCTCTGCCCCACATCGACTCAATGGTAGACGCGACAGCCGGACATGAGATGCTGACATTTTTGGACGCATACTCAGGTTACAACCAGATATTGATGCACGTTGAAGACCAGGAAAAAACAGCCTTCGTCACTGATAAAGGTATATATTGCTATAAAGTAATGCCATTTGGTCTAAAGAATGCAGGTGCAACGTACCAGAGGTTGGTAAACAAGATGTTCGAAAACCAGCTAGGAGACACAATGGAGGTTTACATCGATGATATGCTAGTAAAATCAAAGAAAGCTGAAGATCACGTCCAACATCATAATTACTAGGATTATGTTAAATAGTTAATGTGGTTTCTAAGTATAAGTCATTTGGGGTTACTTATTATGGGTTTTCGATTATTTTTTTATACTGTTATTAAATTAATTATACGTAACTACCAAATATTTATATCGGGTTACTAACTATATATGTTTATAGGGGTTACCAAGTATTTGTATTGAATTACTAATTAAGTACTTTATGGGGTTACTACGTGTTTTAAAAGGGGCTAAAAATTTAATATTATAAATTATATCAATATGAGTCTCTGTTTGTAGAGAATTAAAAAATATAAATTTTGGTATTTTTATTTTATTTTTTGGAGTTATATTTTTTGTAATATATGCATTTGAAAAAAAAAAACAAATTATATATTTTCTCTCTCCTGCACCATGGTAGGATTTGAAAAAAGCGAAAGAACGTGTATTTGTTGTAGAGTACAAATTTGCAACGCGCAGTTTGTTTTTTTTACTAACTGAAAGCCACACAGATAAGATCCATGTGGCTGGTTATGCCAGAGACTAAGGCCCCGTTTTATAGGATTGAGAAAACATGAACTTAAATGAAATGAATTGAACTTAAATGAAATGAACTGAACTTAAATTAACTAAACTTAAATGAAATGAACTGAACTTAAATTAAATTAACTGAACTTAAATTAACTGAGAAAAAAATATTTATACTTCGTATATTTATTTTTTATTTTTTATTTTTTATTTCTTATTTCTTATTTTTTATTTATATTTATATTTTAATTTTAATTTTTATTTTTATTTTTTATTTTTGTCGCCGAAAAAGACCCCCGGAAAAGTCGGCCGAAAATAATTGCCGAAAAATTCGGTCGAAAAAAGGCCGCCGGAAAAGTCACCCCCGTAAACCGACGTCGGAAAAGTCGGTCGAAAAAACACTCCCAGAAAAATCGGTCTGAAAACCATCGCCGGAAAATTCGACCAAATCGTCACCAGAAAAGTCAACCAAACAAGCACGGCCGGGGAAATCAACCTGAAAATCGTCGTCGAAAAAATTGGGCGAAAAAACCTCGAAAATAAAAGCGATGTCGAAAAATGTCCAGCGGAAAAAAGATGTCGGGAAACAATAATAATAATGATAATAATAATTTGGTCGGAAAAGTTGGTTAGAAAGTTGGTCCGGGAGTCGGCCGAAAAATCGTCGCCGAAAAAGTAGGTAGGGAAAAATCGGCGAAAAAGTCGAGCGGAAAAACATTGCCGGAAAATTCGCCTGGGAAACAGTCGCCGGGAAACTTGGCACAAAAACTGTCGCCGAAGAAGTCGTCCCGAAAACCGTCGCCCAAAAACTCGGCCTAAAAATCGGTGTCCAGAAAATTTGACTGAATAGTCACCGCCGAAAAAGTCAGTCTGAAAACCGTCGTCGGAAAAGTCGTCCCGAAAACCGTCGCCGATAAACTAGGCCTAAAAATCATCGCCGGAAAAGTCGGCCGAATAATCACCGCCGGAAAAGTGAGTCCGAAAACCGTCGTCGAAAAAACTCGTTCCAAAAACCGTCGCCGAAAAACTCGGCCTAAAAATCATCGCCGGAAAAGTCAGCCTAATAATCACCGCAATCAGTCCTAAAACCGTCGTCGGAAAATGTTGTGCGAAAAAACAATGCCCGAAATTATTAATAATAATGATAATAATAATAATAAAATAATGAACTAAAATTATCTGAATTTAAATGAAAAAAATTAACTGAACTTAAATAAAATAAAATTAAATTAAGTTAATAAAAGTCCTAAAAAACAGGCCTAACTGAAATAACTAACAATATATCTAACGAAATTACAAAAACCTTTGCTTAACAAAAACTAAAAAACTTTTTCTCATTTACTAAGCAAAATTATGAAAATACCCCTTCTTGTTACACTTGTTACACAAGAATGTCCTCCCCTTATCACTCCTCTCCAAAGTTGTAGGAGAGGATCAATGATTATATGTGTGGGCACTTTTTATTATTGATGATGATTGTGAAATTATTGCTTATATTAACTAGTTGTGATTGCCACCATAATAATGTCATTCAAGATATGAACATAGTACATGCATGCATTTTCTTTTCCCGTGTTGAAAAAGGAGGCACCGAAAAAAAAAAAAAAAAAAAAAAACATTAATTGAATAGTAGAAAAGATAGCAAGGGATAAATTATGTAGATGAAGAGATGATACCATGCATTTTGAATTTTGATAGTGAGAGATGTTAATAAAATATTGCACACTTGCAAATTAATGATGGAGAGGT
Source organism: Salicornia ramosissima (assembly GCA_951394345.1). Classification (NCBI taxonomy): domain Eukaryota; kingdom Viridiplantae; phylum Streptophyta; class Magnoliopsida; order Caryophyllales; family Amaranthaceae; genus Salicornia; species Salicornia ramosissima. The sequence goes on from OX596238.1 coordinate 40,324,215, forward strand.
TGGGAATTGCAAAGATCCAGTACCCCATACGCCATACGGGCCTGACCCACCAACTAACTGAAAATTCTTCTATAGTTGTCGAAAAAACGACCACTAAAGTTAAAATAATCTAGAACATTGATTTTTATGTTAATTAAGTTGATTTTGATAATTAGATTTGACTATTATTGTAAATAAAAATATACATACATTTAATTTTTTTTTTTTTAATATTAATTCATTTTTAATATTTTTGGATTCACCTAAATTAATTTTAGATTTTTCTATTTTAAAAATTAAATTAAAAATCCAAAATTAATTTAGATAAATCCAATAAAATTAAAAATGAATTAATGTTACATTAAAACAATGTACTCCCTCCGTAACATAATTTTGGCAACAAGTTATTTTTCACGCATTTCAAGGAAGCAATTTAAGGGTGTAAACGAACAAATTAATCAAAATGGTTTTAATACAAGTAAGATTGAGATCATAAATTACTAATCTTAAAATTTTTTTTGATCAATTTATTCGTTTACACCATTAAATCGCTTCCTTGAAATGCGTGAAAAAAAACTTGTTGCTACAATTATGTTACGGATAGAGTATAATGTTTATTTTAAAAAAAAAAAAATCAAATCTAATTACTAACTAAATTATTTTTACTTTAATGGTCGTTTTTTCAACGACTATAGAAGAAATATCCTAACTAACCCACCCACTGACTCCATCTCTGACTATGAGTAGTTGGTTGGCTTATCTGATTTTATTTAAAGTGTTTTTTCATTAGTATGATTCTGAAACATCATATTTAACTTTGACTGACCATTTTAATATCTACTATTGAGCTGAGCATACTGCGCTACTTGCATTTTGTTATGTCTTTTCTTCATCACTCGTGGGCTTCCATCTTCTTTCTAACACGTGAACTCAAGTGCATTCAAGTTCCATTCATTTATTATACTATCTCTTTCTCGCCCATTCCAGAAAACGACTTCTCATCTCTTTACATATTTTTTCTTCTGCTTTTTGCAAAGCGGCAAACTTGAAAGATTCTCACTCACCAATTTGGGAAAAAAATGATTTAACTCATTTTCATTAATTCAATAAATAAGAAGCCTTTATATAGGCAATACAAGCACACAACTAACACAAAGAAGGTGGAAACATGACCCACTAACTAACAAATAACTAACAAATACTAAGTCCTAACTTGACCTATTACCCACTAACTCAACTTTGAAGGACTATGTCCAACACACCCCTTCCTTCAAAGTTGGGTACATTGTTGTTAAACATTGCAGACTTGCTCGACCACGATCATATTTAACAGTACACCATGAAAAATTTTCTCTACTCTTCAACTTTCTACATTCTCGAATCGCTTTGAAGCACTTCTCTCCCTCAATACTCTTTGACGTTGTCTTGCGAATTGACTACGTCGTCTTACACCGATTTTTTCACGACTACAGATAATTTAAACGAGACGACTACTTGACGCCAAACTTTTTTTTTGCCCTCTTTTCACAATTTTTGTGGCCTAAAAAGGAACCCATACAGAAACAGACATTGATTTTATTTTTTTATTATTATTAAACATAACAAAACACTCTAAAAAAATTATTGAATTAAAGTTACTTTTTTTCCACTTAATTTTTTTTAATTGAAATAACATTAATTTTTTTATTTTCATTCACAAATTTTTATCACTTCTTCCATCTTTTTTTTCTTTCTTTTCTTTCTTTTCTTTATGTCTTTCCCTTCTCTTTGCCCTAGGATCTAATCTAAAGCTCTTGATACCATGATAATTTTATTAAGGGAAAAAAATGATTTAACTCAATTGCATTAATTCAATAAATAAGAAGCCTTTATATAGGCAATACAAGCACACAACTAACACAAAGAAGGTGAGAACATGACCCACTAACTAACAAATAACTAACAAATATTAAGTCCTAACTTGACCTATTACCCACTAACTCAACTTTGAAGGACTATTTCCAACAAAAAAGCCCCATACTAATAGGTGTTTGGTAACACTAATAAAAGCCCTCTTACTCTTTATTCTTAGACTGTGGAACTTGAGATGGACAACTTTCCAACAAAAACGTGGGCTTGTGAGATGAGGTATCGCGTAACATACATAAATCAGACTAACTCATTCTACTATTATTGTTGAGTGTACCGCGCATTAAGATTGCTTAAACACATAACACCATACCTACAACTTACTCTTAACGAAAAAAATTTTGCTATGGGCTTGGAACACCATACCTTTCTCCTCTGCTTTAAGAAGGACATGAAAACATGAATGTAGTTAGAGAATTGCGAAGTAATCAAATGACACTACGAGAAAAGGCTAAATTATCCACCACCATAAGCGGTAGGAAATCTAGAAAAATCGGTCGGAAATCATATTTTCTACCGATTTTCGGTCGGAATTGGTCGGTAGGAAATATTTTGGTCGCTAATTGTAAATTTTCGACCGATTTTTGGTCGGAAAAATTACCTACCGCATTCTTGAATATTTTCGACCGATTTTTCGCGGTAAGTAATTTCCGAACGAAAATTTTAAAAATTTAGTAGGTGATTTGCTACCGCAGTTCTCAACATTTCCGGCCGTCTTTTATGCGGTAAGTAATTTCCTACCTAAAAATAAAAAAGAGGTAGGTGATTTGCTACCGATTTTACACATTTGCGACCGACTAGCGGTAGGAAATTTCCTACTGAATATCTATCTTAAGGCTTGTTTGGAGTTCGGTAGGAATTTCTGAACAATTTTGTAATTTGCATCTAAATTTTGGCAAATTAAATTTATAATTTTTTTTAATTTTCATATATGCAATAGCATGTACAATAGTATAAATAACATAATTGTATACGATGCAAGTTATATAAAATTTGCTTCAATTAGTGACATCCTACCTCAAATTTCCAATTAGTACAAGTTACATATATAACACTTGCTTCAAATCAGTCCAAAAAACTACCTAGGAAAATTAGGCAACAAAAAAAATAACTAAAAATCAAAGTACACTAAATATTACAAGGAGCTCCTACACTAGATGGTCACGACGATCAAGCTGATGTAGGCTTAAATCCTTGCAATTTTGACGTTTTCCATACTCTGTCACTTGTTTTTTTAATAAGATCAATGGCGTCCCCAATCCAGGAACAAGAGACGGGGTGAACTTACTCGATGACTTGTTCCCACCATTGCTAGACTTCTTGTAATAGAGATTGTTAGCACTCCCCAATCCAGGAACCAAACCCTTTTTCCTCCCACCAACCACATCAAAGTAAGATCAATGGATATTAAGTTGCTCACATCAAAGTATGATCAATGAATATCAAACCCTTTTTCCTCCCACCACGTTATTAATAAGATCAATGGCGTCCCCAATCCAGGAAAAAGCTGCTCACATTAATATTAAGTTGTTTCAGATGGATGTCAAGATAGCCTTTTTGAATGGATACTTGAAGGAAGAGGTATATGTAGAGCAACCACCTGGTTTTGAGGACAATATGTTTCCCCAACATGTATACAAATTAGACAAAGCACTGTATGGATTAAAGCAGGCTCCAAGAGCCTGGTATGCGAGACTATCTAACGTACTTATGGAGAATGAATATAAAAGGGGAACAATTGACAAAACATTGTTTATCAAAACCAGGGGGAACCACTTATTAGTAGTACAAGTTTATGTTGATGATATTTTGTTTGGTGCTACTAATCAGATGTTTTGTGATGAGTTTGCTATGCAGAGTGAATTTGAGATGAGCATGATGGGAGAACTAGGGTTCTTCCTTGGGTTGCAGATTAAGCAAGTTGTTGATGGAATCATGATCCATCAACAGAAGTACCTCAGGGAACTAATGAAGAAGTATGGTATGGAGAACAGTACAACCTATGAAACACCTGTTCCTACATCTGCAAAACTTAATGTTGACACAAAGGAAAAAGATGTTGAGGCTTCACTTTATAGAGGAATGATTGGTTCCCTCATATACCTTACAACCAGCAGACCAGATATAGTATTCTCTGTGGGATTGTATGAAAGGTTTCAAAGCTATCCCAAAGAGTCTCACTTGAAGGCTGTTAGGAGGATACTAAGGTATTTAGTAGGAACATATGATCTGTGTTTGTGGTACCCCAAAGGAACCACTTGTGAACTCATTGGGTACACAAATGCAAATTATGCTGGCTTCCTAGTTAATAGAAAGAGCACATCATGTATGGCACATTTTCTTGGCTCTTGTCATATCTCTTCGGGTTCTAAAAAGCAAAACTCGGTTGATCTATCCATAGCAGAGTCTGAATATATTGCTGCAGCTTCATGCTGTTCTCAGCTACTGTGGATAAGGAACCAGTTGAATGAATTTCGTGTTGAATGCAAATGTGTTCCCATATTTTATGACAACACTAGTGCTATTAATATTTCCAAGAACCCAGTACAACACTCCAGAACCAAGCACATTGAAATTAGGCACCACTTTCTAAGAGAAAATGTTGAGAGAGGCTTGGTAGAGATGTTATTTTGTAAAAGTGAGGAGCAGATTGTAATACACCGAAATTTCGGGATATTTTAAATTTTTTTATAATTAATTGACTATTTAATTGATTATTATTTAATTAATTATTAATTATATGTGTAGCAATCTAATTATTTTACCCTGGCCCGAACTTTAATTTTATCTTGCCAAAACCCGGGCCCAATTATTTTCCTTAGTCCATGTTCCACGGCCCCCTTTTATATTTTTTTTTCTTTATATTAATTTCTTTTGTTCTAATTAATATCATTATTAACCTTTATCTATTTTTGACTAAGCCTACAAACCCATCCTTGTTTACTTATTCCTCTTGCTAGATTTTAGGAGAGCCCTAAACTCCTTGTTCCTAAAAGACCTCATGCCCCCCCCCCCCCTTATATCATTTCATTTAATTAATTTACTTCTTTTATTTTAATCCATATTATTATTAGCCCTTATCTATCTTTGACTCAACCTAAAAAACCCTAGCTTTGATTCCTATTTCTACTACTAGATTTTAGGAGGCCAAAACCCCATATTGTTGTTCCTCATACACGGCCTCCCATATTCATTTCCTTTAATTAATTTATTTATCTTGTTTACTAATTCTATTAATTCTATCTGTTGACCCTTTCCTAAAAACCCTATTTTTTATTTCAACCCTTCCTATTTTGTTACTAGATTTTAGGAAGTCAACCCTTCCCTATTATCACTCCTTTCATACGGACAAGAGGGAAAGAACAACAACCAAATTGTTTAATTATCTTTCCTTCCAAGATCAATCATTAAATTGTTCCTAACCCTTTCTTATTGCTTCGACCCTTAAAGATTGATCAAGAAACCAAAGAAACTTCAAGAAAACCGTGTTCCTTAAAATATTCGAACCCCATCCATAATCAAAGGTAATTAGATTGCTTTACTTATTCAATAGGATAGATTAGTAATATAGTTGTTAGAATAGGATTAAATCATGTTTAGAATAGGTTTAGAATTGTGTAGAAAGTATTTTGAACTGATTATTGAATCATGATTAAGAATGTCGAGTGGCATGGTTGTATACCAAGAAGTTTTGACAAGTTTATTTCATGTTCTTGCCATGTTTCATGATTGTTTCATGATTCTTGTTTAGTTAAATGATGAAACTAAATAATGGAAGTATATATATATGTATGCCATGTGATGTATTATGTTGGTCGAATAGTTCTTGGTGGAAAAATACGATTTCTATGTTATAATCTTGGTCCTTAATTAATCTTGAATGATAATCTTGAATATAATCTTTGAATTGATCATGTTATGACGATTTCTTGAATTTGATCTTGATAATCTTGTTTGCCTTGAAGAGCCGTACATGTATTTATGTAGAAGGGGTTTATTTTTGTTTTTGTTTGATCTAATCTTGATAATTTAATGTTCTAAGTATAATTTATGATCTAATGTTAAGTTTATATGATTGATTTATGATGATTGCGTTTGATTAATTTAAAGAATGATTTTTGTCCTGTTTCTTTGGATATGTCGAGTGTTATGGTGTTATAAAAATGGGATTTTTATCATGTTTCAAGTATGATTTGTTGATGATTGTTAGTTTATGTGTTTAATTGATACTTAATTTGATTGATGGAATTGTTATAATGCTATTTGAGGGAATAGAACTAGTTATTGGTCTTGTTGAGAGGAATGTCGTGTGATACTGATTTTGGAATAGAGTTTTGGGTCAAGTTAAGATGACCTAGAATTGAATAGAAGTTAAGTTGAGTCAATAAGGAATTGAATTGTGAAAAGGAACCAAGAACAGAACAGAACAAAATTGAATTGAAAAGATGATTAACTATGAAGTGACCGTCTATCTAGTGGCACAAGTGCCATGAACATAGGTATAGTCGAAGTCACTATCCTATCTTCGGATTCGCGCAGTTCTTGATCCCAGTGCTTGGGAAGTAGATCTTCGTGGTTGACCCCTTACAAGCATATGACTGGTCACGGATTAGCACCTGAACTGAATAGAATAGAAGAGTTAATAGAAGTGTCAAGTGGTCTAGAACGGAATGAGTTAGTATAGAAGTTTTTGGTTTATCATGTTATGATTATTTTTCCGCTGCGTACTTGATTGATGATGTTTATGTATGATTACATGATGATATGTTGTCTGCTTGATTGATCTGCTCTAACGATTATGTTTCTAATTGTGTTCTATTGATTAAGTAGAACAATCTAATTACTCACCACTGACTGTGGACCCCAAAATCCTTTTCCAGGTACAGGTGGTGACTGAATTGGGCTACGCATGGGCTGGGATTGTGAGCTAGCCAGCTTAGTAGTTGACCCTGATGATTAGTTTTAACTTATGTTATATTGTTATTAGAGGACTATTCCTTACCCTGTAGTAATTATGGACTTTGGACTATTATTTATATTGGATTATTTATTAGTTTTATTGAATAATATGATTAAGTTTAGAGCTTCCGCTGTAGTTTATGAATTTGATCTTAAAGGTTTTTAAAAGATAAAGATCTGTAATGTTGTTTTCCTCCGAAACAACGCTACTAAATTACGGGTCGTTACAGTTGGTATCAGAGCCGAACCTTAGGATTACTTCATCATAAGTAACTCGAAAGATTGTGCGCTTTATGAACCCAAGAGTTAACATAGTTATCTTTACCACAAGAACTTAATTGAGTGTTGACTTGTGTAGAGCTATGGGATAAGTTATTTTCCATTCTTTTGCGACGATTTGATTTAAAAATTTAAGTTGTCTTTTTTATTTCCATAATTTGTGTATTGTTTTGCAGAATGGCAAGTCTGGGATCATCACTTAGTAGCCATGACCAACGTCGTATGTTAGAGGACGCGATCATTAGCATAGCTCAGAGAGGAGCCCAGTTGACCGGCGGTCAAACCACATTTGACCGAATTTCCCGTCACCGACCCCCTACCTATGATGGCACATCTGACCCCGTGGTGCTCGAGAGCTGGATTCGGGAGATGGGAAAACTATTCGATGCAATCGATTGTCCGGACGGCGAACGGGTTCAAATCGCTAGTTACTATCTTCGACTGGAAGCGGACAACTGGTGGATGACGGTTCGACCACAGGGAAGAACTATAAAGGGCATGTCCTGGGAAGGGTTTACAACCAAGCTACAAGAGCGTTTCTATCCCGACGAACTTAGGTGGCAGAAACAAGAAGAGTTCCTTATGCTCACTCAGGGGACCATGTCAGTACAGGCTTACACCGACAAGTTCGCGGAGCTGTCCAGATTCGCCACTGCAGTAATCCCATCGGAAGCTGAGAAACTGAAGCGGTATATCAAGAAGATGGATCCTTGTATTCGGGTACACGTCATCAGCAGCAAGCCAACAACGTTTCAGAACGCTTATGAGACAGCTTTGGAGATTCAAGCATCACTCGAGGAGGAAGGGACTACAAAGAAGAGGACCAAGGAAAGCCAGCCTCCAGTAGTCGAGAAGAGACCACGACTCGAATCATCTCAAGAGCCGCCACCACAGGACGTACAAGCAACCAACGTTCCAGAGACCGTAGTTTGCAGAGGATGCAAGAAAGAGCGTCATCCTGGAAAAAGGTGCGACGGGTCTGCGATAAAGTGCTACGTGTGTGGACAAGGAGGGCACAAGTCTTGGGCATGTGCAAAGAACAAACCGGCATCAATTATGAGTCAAGCACCGACAAAGAACCGTATCTTTTGCATGACCCAGGAAGAAGCGGACGCGCAGGCCAACATATCCACTGGTATGGCCACTGTTTTATTTATAACGTTATTATTGCTTTCCTTTTATTTTATTGTTTCCTATGTGTGCTTCCTTTTGAGAAATTTCGAGGACGAAATTTTCTTAAGGAGGGGTGACTGTAATACCCCGAAATTTCGGGATATTTTAAATTTTTTTAATAATTAATTAAATATATAATTAATTGACTATTTAATTGATTATTATTTAATTAATTATTAATTATATGTGTAGCAATCTAATTATTTTACCTTGGCCCGAACTTTAATTTTATCTTGCCAAAACCTGGGCCCAATTATTTCCCTTAGTCCATGTTCCACGACCCCCTTTTATATTTTTTTTCTTTAAATTAATTTCTTTTGTTTTAATTAATATCATTATTAACCTTTATCTATTTTTGACTAAGCCTAAAAACCCATCCTTGTTTACCTATTCCTCTTGCTAGATTTTAGGAGAGCCCTAAACTCCTTGTTCCTAAAAGACCTCACGGCCCCCCCCCCTTTATATCTTTTCATTTGATTAATTTACTTCTTTTATTTTAATTTATATTATTATTAGCCCTTATCTATCTTTGACTCAACCTAAAAAACCCTAGCTTTGATTCCTATTTCTACTACTAGATTTTAGGAGGCCAAAACCCCATATTGTTGTTTAAAAATTCAAAGCAGCACCATATGCAAACTTAAACAGCAACTTCACGCATTCAATTCACACAAAACAACATTTCAAAAATTGAAAAATATACCCACAAAGCAAAACCTAAACGAATTAGCAAATTACCAAAACCTAAACAAACTAGCACCAAGATCTAGGCTAGGGTTTGCGGTGGCTGTGGCTAGGGTTTGCGGTGGCGGTGGTAGAAGGTGTGACAGGCATTATAGGATGACTGGGCCAGAGTAGGACCTGGTTCAGCGGTAGTTTGGTCGAGTGCTGTAGAAGCTGTGGCAGGGTAGGGCGCGATTGGGGTTGTGAGGGATGGCGATCTGGGTGAATAGTGGTGGTCGCGACTGAGGAGGGCTAACTGAGGAAAGTTGCGACTGTGACAGGGCCACGACTGAGACAGGGGTTGACTGAGGGTGGCTCGAAGTGGGGTCTGGACTTCCGGTGGTTGTCTGGGCTAGTGGTGGCCGCGAGTGAGGGTGGATGTGGTGTTGGGTGGTGGCTGCTGGCTGCTGGCTATGTGTTGACCATTTGAGGTAATTTTGTAAAAAAATTGTTATTTGAATGAATTAATTAATGAAATAATTATTTTTTCAATTGTTAATTATTTGTTGTGTTGCTATTAATTTTAAAAAATTTCTTTATATTTTCCATTTGTATCTAATACTAATGAATAAACGATAATGATGGTATTGGTTTTGATTTTCTTTCAAAATTTATATTGTAAACCGTCAATTACTATAAAATCCTCATACACGGCCTCCCTTATTCATTTCCTTTAATTAATTTATTTATCTTGTTTACTAATTCTATTAATTCTATCTGTTGACCCTTTCCTAAAAACCCTATTTTTATTTCAACCCTTCTTATTTTGTTACTAGATTTTAGGAAGTCAAACCTTCCCTATTATCACTCCTTTCATACGGACAAGAGGGAAAGAACAACAACCAAATTGTTTAATTATCTTTCCTTCCAAGATCAATCATTAAATTGTTCCTAACCCTTTCTTATTGCTTCAACCCTTAAAGATTGATCAAGAAACCAAAGAAACTTCAAGAAAACCGTGTTCCTTAAAATATTCGAACCGCATCCATAATCAAAGGTAATTAGATTGCTTTACTTATTCAATAGGATAGATTAGTAATATAGTTGTTAGAATAGGATTAAATCATGTTTAGAATAGGTTTAGAATTGTGTAGAAAGTATTTTGAACTGATTATTGAATCATGATTAAGAATGTCGAGTGGCATGGTTGTATTCCAAGAAGTTTTGACAAGTTTATTTCATGTTCTAGCCATGTTTCATGATTGTTTAATGATTCTTGTTTAATTAAATGATGAAACTAAATAATGGAAGTATATATATATTTATGCCTTGTGATGTATTATGTTGGTCGAATAGTTCTTGGTGGAAAAATACGATTTTTATGTTATAATCTTGGTCCTTAATTAATCTTGAATATAATCTTTGAATTGATCATGTTATGACGATTTCTTGAATTTGATCTTGATCATGTTTGCCTTGAAGAGCCGTGCATGTATGTACCTAGAAGGGGTTTATTTTTGTTCTTGTTTGATCTAATCTTGATAATTGAATATTCTAAGTATAATTTATGATCTAATGTTAAGTTTATATGATTGATTTATGATGATTGCGTTTGATTAATTTAAAGAATGATTTTTGTCCTGTTTCTTTGGATATGTCGAGTGTTATGGTGTTATAAAAATGGGATTTTTATCATGTTTCAAGTATGATTTGTTGATGATTGTTAGTTTATATGTTTAATTGATACTTAATTTGATTTATGGAATTGTTATAATGCTATTTGAGGGAATAGAACTAGTTATTGGTCTTGTTGAGAGGAATGTCGTGTGATACTGATTTTGGAATAGAGTTTTGGATTAAGTTAAGATGAGCTAGAATTGAATAGAAGTTAAGTTGAGTCAATAAGGAATTGAATTGTGAAAAGGAACCAAGAATAGAACAGAACATAATTGAATTGAAAAGATGATTAACTATGAAGTGACCGCCTATCTAGTGGCACAAGTGCCATGAACATAGGTATAGTCGAAGCCACTGTCCTATCTTCGGATTCGGGACAGTTCTTGATCCCAGTGCTTGGGGAGTAAATCTTCGTGGTTGACCCGGCATGAGCAAGGAAAGTTGGGGGGAGTAGATCTTCGTGGTTGACCCCTTATGAGCATATGACTGGTCACTGATTAGCACCTGAACTGAATAGAATAGAAGAGTTAATAGAAGTGTTAAGTGGTCTAGAACGGAATGAGTTAGTATAGAAGTTTTTGGTTTATCATGTTATGATTATTTTTCCGCTGCGTACTTGATTGATGATGTTTATGTATGATTACATGATGATATGTTGTCTTCTTGATTGATCTGCTCTAACGATTATGTTTCTAATTGTGTTCTATTGATTAAGTAGAACAATCTAATTACTCACCACTGACTGTGGACCCCAAAATCCTTTTCCAGGTACAGGTGGTGACTGAATTGGGCTACGCATGGGCTGGGATTGTGAGCTAGCCAGCTTAGTAGTTGACCCTGATGATTAGTTTTAACTTATGTTATATTGTTATTAGAGGACTATTCCTTACCCTGTAGTAATTATGGACTTTGGACTATTATTTATATTGGATTATTTATTAGTTTTATTGAATAATATGATTAAGTTTAAAGCTTCCGCTGCAGTTTATGAATTTGATCTTAAAGGTTTTTAGAAGATAAAGATCTATAATGTTGTTTTCCTCCGAAACAACGCTACTAAATTACGGGTCGTTACACGGATAGCTGACATCTTCACTAAACCTTTAGGTAGTGTGTTTTTGTAAATTAAGAGTCATGTTAGGTCTAGTTAGATTTAGGTAAATTGGCTTCTTCTATTTCCCTCAATGATTGGCTAGATTAGTGTTACCTTGTATAAATTTTGTGTACATAACTTTGTTGATTTCTTCAGATGATCATGTAGATGCCTCATTAAGATGAAAATCTTAAATGGCATCGTTGTGAAATAACGGTTGAAATTAGGTTAAGTTGCCTGAACTAGAAGTGATTGGTTCTATAAGAGCAAACTGCAGGGGTGAACAGTAGTCAGCACTGATGTGTTTTTTGGAAAAATAAATTTTTCTGGAAAATCAAAATATAAAATATTTTCTTGTCTTCAAGAATTATTTTATTTACAATTAAACCACTATGCAAGGCAAAATTTACGCTACCATTATTTTAGAGAAGTTGAGAATATTAAGGAAGTTATTTTTAACTTTCCTAAAATTAAAATCAGCACTTATTTCTTTCCTTTTTCAAAATATCTCAACTGATTTCATAATTTTTTTTCCTCCAAATCAATTCATTGATATTTATTGCTCTTAACCATGTATTTTGCAGTCACTTCTCATCATCATATCACTTCATCTCTCTCTTTCTTCGAAGTTCATATTTCAAATTCTCTGAACAAGCTTCAAAGTTTAAAGATGTTGAGAAAGGCTACTAGAAGGTAGCAGGGGTGGTGGTTTTGAATCTTCACCACAAAAGAAAGAAGGAGCATTGACAAAAAAAAAGGGTATGTAAGCCAAGGAAGGAGATTCACCAGAACTGTCCTAAAAAGGGAGGAAACACTAGAGCGTGAACAATTTGAGGATGTATATATTGGTTATGTCAGAGGAACCAAGAGGAAGATCAAAGCTTATACCTCTCTTGGTTCTCTTCTATATGATTCCCTGATCTCCAAGTAAAAAAATTAAAAAAGAGATTGTAGGGACTAACACAGACAATAAACTGATTAGAAGGCTGGATGATCACGTACGATTTTATCTTGAACAAAATGATTGATTTGATTCAAGGATCCTTTTCCAACTATAAAAAGGAAAGGTCTCAAGTCTGGAAAAGAATACTACTGAGATGAAATCTCAACTTCATGGTAATACTGGTTCTAGTAAGGGTACCATAGATGACAATGATATGAGCATGATGAATAATCTTCAGAGAGCAAGAAGACATAATAAGAAGAAGAGTTGGAAGAAGAGGAGAAGAATGATGATGTTTCTTAGTGATGAATTCTTCTTGTCCCCTTAGACATATCTCCAATGACTCTGTGTAACTGTTTCTGCTGAACTGTTACCTCTCATCCTTAAACAATTTGATTTATTTGTTTTTGGATTTTGTTTTCACTAACTTTGTTGTTTGTATATGGAATCCTTCTTACCTTTTGGTTTATGGATTGTGAGTTGTCCGACTAACTTTGTTTTTGCAGCATGGTTCCATTAATAGTGGTCGATGCCACCTTTTTGAATGAAAACGATATCTTGTGTATACTTTGTGTGCTTGGGGATACTTTTTAATGATGCCAAAAGGGGGAAGTAGTAGAAGTTAAGGAAGCCTGAGTCTAATTAGTTTAGATTGGGTAAAAAAATAAAATAAAATAAAAGTTTTCTTTTATTAGGATAGTTTAAATTTCTGCAATTTTTTCCTTTTTAGGAAACAGTCAAGTTAGTCAACTGTTTCATTTTGAGTCTTAGTGAGTGCTCTTAGTGGTTCTGCACTTTGAGTGTTGATATTGGAATTCTCTGTTTCTAACTTTTTGGTTGCAGGAAATTTCAATAGTTAGCTTAAGTTTGTCATCATAAAAAAGGGGGAATTTGTTGAGTACCTTAGGTTTTGAACGATGACAAACACTGACAGGAAACAGTTGTACAAGTGCTATGTAGTTGGTCAGAACCAACGAAGAGTGTTTCCTATGAATGTTGTATGATTAAGTTTATTCTTGATTAACAACATGTTTGTGATGCAGGGAACAAGTTTTAGAACTTATTGAGAAAACTGGTCTGGAACCAGTTGCAGCGCTCCCGGGGCTGTACTAAAATAGCCTTATATACTTGCTATGCTTTAACCTTGTTGAATGTGCAGTAAGTATAAGATTTTCCAAGTATTAAAGTTTAGAATCAAAGATGAAGACACTCAAAGAAGACTTTCAAGACTTGAATGAACATTAAGATAGATTAGGACTTTATTTTTAGAACATTAGATCTTCATGTAATGTTTGTGTATATGCTTGGTAGACCATTATAAATTTTTGTGTGTGATTAACTAGGATTATGAATATTAGAACCAGAAGGTATAATATTCATAACACTACTAAGTAGGGAAACAGGTTTGGGGACCAGTTCCTCTACGAGCTGCTGTCAGTTTTCGAAAAATAGGATTTTTGTCCCATATTTTTCGAATGGGCTTTAGGGTTTTAAAATTAAATGATATTTGATGATTTGTTAAGGAATTAAGTTATTTCCTAAATAATAGGAAGATCTTTATTTTTAACAAAGTTTTAGAAAGTTTGTTGAGAATAAAAAGATATTCTTTCCTATTTTTTAGAAGAGAATATTTGCACATAAAATCACAGCCAAAGCTGGCGGTTTTATGAGTAAATTAAAAGACCTATAAATACTTAACAATTCTCATCAATAGCTTACTAATCTCTGACGCAAAAATTGAGAATTAATTTCAGAGAAAGATCACACCTCAAAATTAAAGTCTTTATCGAGCAAAATACACGAACCTGAAGAGCTTTAACTTTACTATTTAATCTTTGTGAGAAATAAAAATCAGAGTGAAAAATATTGTATTTCGTCTCCAACAAAGGGGTTGGAGATTGGGGTTTTTTGAGAGGTTAAACACAAGTGTGGGGACTGGTTTTTTAAGTAAGGGACAATCGAGTGTGTAATCTTGTTATTTCTGAGTTGATTTAATAAGGTACATGTGGTAGGATGACTTAGGCCTTAGTTGGGCCGCAACTCATTAAATTTGGTGTATTGTTTCTTACTGTTTGCATTCATTAATTCCGCTGCAGGAACTAGCCCGAATGATTCCTCCCTAAAGAAACAGAAAAAATTTAAATTTGTTAATCAATACGCCAAATACTCAATTCACCCCTCTCTTGAGTATATTCAACCCTTCAAAACCTATGTAATAATCAAACAATATACTAATTAAAATATTAAAAAAAATTAGCAATTAAACATGGATGTAAGACTCATAAAACATAAAACCCATAAAAGTGAAACCAAACCTGTTGTTCTGCTGTGTTATAGCAGCGATAGCGAACGATCAGTTGAGTGGTGAAGCGGTGGAGCGGTGCAACAGCGACGACGAACAAGTGGCGCAGCGGGCGACGATGGGGGTTCGGCGCAACGGGATGTAATACCCCGTGTTCCTGTTCTGGAACTTCTGTTGAATAGTCAACGATCTTTGATGTGATTGATGCGGACTTCGTACACTTCTTGCTAGGGCTTTGGCCTGCAAAACAGTCAAAGGTTGCTAACCCGGGGGGTGGAACCCGGGAACGCCCCTCCGATGCTTAAGTCAGGTATCGGGAGTCAGGAGTCAGCGTGAAGTGAGTTTTGTGAGCTATGAATTGCGTACCTTTAGAAAGATAGAAATGAACCTTATATAGGCATTAGATTCCCCGGTTAGGGTTTTTCTGAATTAGCAGGGCCTGTGTGTGTGGGCCTGATCCATGACACACAGTGATAACCTGGTCAAGGTTTTACCAGGTCAAATGACACGTGGCACCGCCTTATTCGTTGTAGAATATCTGGTGTAGACTTAGCCCTATCTGAACTAGGCCTAGGATTTGGGCCCACTAACACGGGTTTGACCACCTATGCGAGCCCGGAACAATTACCCCACGCTCGGCGTGGAACGGGAATCGTTGGACATTGGATGACCTCGAGGTTGGCACAAAGGAGGTCACGTCGATCGAAGGAACCTCGACCATGAAGAGGAGACACCTCGATCGAAGGAAACGTCGACCGTTGCGGTGTTCCCATGCCCCAGGGCTTGCTTGATCAGCACCTCAACCGTGTTCCTCGACCAACATGCCCTAGGCTAGTTTGATGTGCTTTGATGACGGATGCCTCGATCGAGCGGCACCTTGACCGTGGGAAAGCCCCCTCGACCCACAGCCTTAGCTAGCACTCTTGCCAGCAACTTCGACCATGATGGGGCTTACTCCACCAACATGCCCCTTGGCAAGCTTTATTAGCCATCCCGAATGTCTCCCTCGATCGTGGGAGAAACCTCGATCATTGAACCCTTCGAACCTCGATCGGTGCTTCCTAGATCGCAGGGTCCCCTGTGGCCGTTGCTATGGTCACCTCGTCCGTATGCACTTTTGAGCCAATCTGCACCCACCTCGATGGAGAGCTCCTCAATCGTGAGGTATGCCTCGACCAGGAGTTCCTTACCTCGATCGAGTGAGGCCTCATGCTTTGTGGATCAATCTTGACCCTATGATGATTACTGGGGCACTTTGCTAAGCTTAGAGCATACCTCGATGGTGAAGCTTCCTCGACCGCGTGGGTGACCTTACTTCACCATTGGGGACACCTACCTCGACCGAGGGGTGTTCCCCTTGATCGAGGAGCGTTTACCTCGACCAAGGGTGTTTGTGCTTTTGGTATCTTGGCTTTCAACCCGAGTGACTTTCCTCGACCATGAAGAACTCGTGAATTTTAGTGAATTTGCTAAGTGTTGTATTTCAATCTTTCATAACCATGAAGAATTCTACCTCGATTGTGATAGAGGTAAAAAGACTAAGTCCCCCTGAGGACCTCGAGGGTCTTCCCTATACCTCGACTATGAGGGAGTGATAAGTCCATTTTTGTCACACTTTTCTACTTGGTTTTTGTTCGTTCTCTATGCATTTTTATTATATTTTCCTTTATTTCCTCTCATTTTTATTATTTCTTTAGTTTTTATGTTATTTTGTTATTTTAGCTATTTTGTCTCTTATTTCTCGAATAATTGATTTTAATTTAGTTAATAGCATTTTCTTTATATTTTTGTTTTCCATTTTAGTTAGTATTAGCTATTTAATTTTTATTAGTTTAATTTAATTTAATTATTTTCTCTTTTTAGTTTAATTAAATAGTTGTTGTTGTTTGTACTTGTGGTTCTTTGTTTAGGTGCATTGTGACTTTGGTTCAACAAAGCTTTGATTCCATGCTCAAAATTAGCAAGTGAAGGCAATGAAAAATGAACAGAGAAATGAAGAGCTAAAACTTATGCTTAGAGGACTCGATCCCCCGACCTCCGGTACTTCTCGTGCCGAAAGAACAACAACATCAACAACAACAAGCAACAACAACAAGCAACAACTCTGAGCAGCAACCACCACCTTCGCCGAGCAACAACATCACCCATCACCAGCAGCCACGCCAATCTCAGCCATCGAGCCACCTTCATCCCAGCTACGATCTGCACCCAAGAACCACCATACCATCCACAATAACCGCCGCATCCTCGCCACTACAAAAATTCAAGATTTTAGCAACCATTTAAAATAGTTGCTATGATTGAAAAAATGGTTGCTAACTTTAGTTAGCAACTGTTTGGCAACCAAAAAAGTTGGTTGCCAAAAGGCAAGTTGCCATTTGATATTAGCAACAAAATGGCAACATAGATTGGTTGCCATTTCGCATCGAACCAAATTTAGTTGCCAAATTGGTTGCCATACTTGGCTTCCATTTTTTTATTTTAGTTGCCAACTTTGTGTCCAATTTTTATTTTATTCACCATTTTTGTTGCTAAATGGCAACCAAATTATTAGAATTCATTGCTAAAATAGCAACCAAATCGAAAACTTTTAGTTGCTAAATCTATATCCAAAAAAAAAATCTACACCCCAATGACCCGATCTAACAACTTCCCAAGAGGTCACCCATCCCGTGATTATTCTTGCTTGAGCCGTGATTATTCTTGCTTGAGCACGCTTAACTACGAAGTACCTTAGAATATGAGCACCTTAAATGAAACGATAACCTTATTAATATAAGTAGCACATCAAAACCTAATAAGGAAATCATGGATGTTACATATAGCAACAAAATTATAGTTTTGGTTGCTAAAATAGCAACGGAATTAGAGTTTGGTTGCTAAAATAGCAACGAAATTTCAATTTTAGTTGCTAAGGAAAATATAAGCAACCATTTTATTTTACAATATAGTATTTTTTTTCTAAATTATGGCAACCAAACATTAAATGAGTTGCTACAATAGCAACGAAAATTAAATCAGTTGCTAGAATAGCAACAAAACCTAAATTAGTTGCTAAAAAGAGCAACGAAAATTGAATACGTTACTACAATAGCAATGAAAAAATGTCCATCCCTAAGTTAGCAACTAAATGTTAAAAAAATTTGGTTGCAAGTGGCAACAAATGATTAATTTGTTGCTATTATGCACTTAAAAAATATTTTAGCAACAAAAATAAAATTATGGTTGCCAATGAGCAACAAATTTAAAATTCGTTGCCACATTTGGTTGCTAAAGTAGTTCAATTTTTGTAGTGCCCCATTCAGCCATCAATCTCGGCCCATAAAACCACCTAATCTACCGCAATCTCAACCCCAAAACAACCCTAAATTCAGCCACCAAAACCACCGCCCAAACCACCTGAAAATCAGCCCTCCAAATGCCCAATTATCAACCCCATAATCGACCACTTCGAACGTCAAATTTGTGCATAATTGAATTGAATCAAAGCGCCCGCTCCGAATTTTGGAGCGTCCGCTCCATTTTAATGTGGTTTCAATTCTAAATGCCGTGAGATTAGAGCGTCCGCTGCGAAATTTGGAGCGTCCGCTCCAAAACAGAGCAAATTTAGGTCCAATTGCAACAAGTTCGGAGCGTCCGGTCCGATCGATTGGAGCGTCCGCTCTATATGAATTCAAGCCAAACTGCTCCATTTTGTTGATTGAATGACTATGATTTGCTCGATTTGATGATCGACGATGATGATGCGGTATTGATCGATGATGATGAGCTGCGATGTAGGTTGAAGATGATGACGATGATGTTGATTGAATGGCGTGAAATGAAGCGGGGGGGCTTCGTGTTTTGTTTGATGGGTAGTTTTAGGTTGTTTATTTCCTTTTTTTATTTTATTTATTTAGTTGTTATTTTCTTTGTACTCCCTCCGTCCCTTAAAGATTGCCCCATATTGACTTTTGCTACTGTTCATTTGGTAAATTTGACTCTCTATAATTTTATACATGTAAGAAAAAATATAGTCAAATGAGATCTCGTTTGATTCGGCTCAATGTGTAATTTTTTAATATGTAATGCTTATAATTTTTTATTATACGTATCTCAAGATATTTTAATTTAAAGATGTGTCTCGGGAGATGAGAAAAAGTAAATGGGGCAATCTTTTAGGGACAGGGGGAGTATTTTATTTTAGTAGCTCATTTCCCTACTCTCTTCCACTATAAATACCCACTAAGGGTCCTAAAACAAAGGGAGAAGAAACTTTAGCTTAGTTTTAGTCCCAAAATTTCTTATTTTTTTACGGTTCTTGAGGAGAGAGAACCACTCTCTTGCTCTTTAGTTTTAGGGTTTATTTTAAATTTGTTGTTTCATAATTTTAGATCTACCATGAGCTTATGATTTTGGGACTTTGTTGATGAAGATGAATGATTTTGAAGAATTGCTCAAGTGACATGGCCAATCCAACAACTTTACTCATCAAATTTCAATAAGTCCTCATTTTATCTTCTTTTCTTTTTCTCTACTTTCCTATGCTTTCATTCTTGTTTATGTCATATTTTTCAAGTAGTATAGTGTTTAAATTATGCAATTTCATGTTTGGTTGGTTTATTTCTTTCATTTTGTTGCAATTATTGTTAGTTTAGCTATGTTTTTCTCCTTCTTAGGTTAGATTAGTAGCTAGGGAAGGAGGATAATTGGGTTTTGTGATTGAAATTGGACGATTGTTGGATTTTCATTGTACTTGGGTTATGAATGTTGGTTAGTCTAAGTTTTGATGAGTAAAGTTTGAAGAGTAGCTAACTTCATGCTTGAATATTGAGCTATTCATGAGTTGTGCGAGAGTGAGCTCATGTGTAGCGGATAACTAGACTAGGATTGACCACGACCACCGCGGCGGGGTTGGGTAGTCAGACTATAGGAGTGCACGAGAGTGACTTCTTGATGTTTGACGATTTGGATGAATTTAGGAAGTGTGCGAGAGTGGCTTCCCAATGTAGTGCAAATCACCCCTTTTATGAGCCAACACTTTGATTTCCATGATTATTTTATTGAAATCACATTAATCCAAGTTTTTCCCTCTCCCTAGCGCTCGTTTTAATGTTTTATTATAGTTTTTAGTGACTTTACTTGTCTTTAATAAAGTTAGTTTTATTTTATTTATTAGTTGAATTTCTTAACTTTTCATTCTTCAAAAATAGACCCTCATTAGGTGAATATAATCTTAAAGACAAGTCTCACTCACCTACCTCCCTGTGGATTCGACCCCTTACTCCATTATACTACCCTTTTAGGTTAGTTATGAATTTGGGTTTTTATTCTTGATTCCGACTCCTTAGGAATTAACGACGCCTAAGGGACCGATTAGGGAGGTAGTGCCCTTGGCCTAGTAACGTCTTTCGTATGCCCCAACGAGGTAATTGGGTTGATGCTATCCTGCGACCCTGGTAGCATCCTCCGCGACCGTGAAGGACCTCCTTCATTTGAGCATTACTGCAAAAAAAATGGAAATTTTCCTAAGTATTGACATGATTTCTATTCCCCGCGACCGTGCTTTCCTTGGTCGCGGTAAAGATAAAATGTGGTGACCCCTGCTAGAAACCTCGAGGGTCTCGTCTACCTTGACCGTGATAGACATACTCAGAGAATAAAGACCAACGAGTTAGTTTAGGTCATCCTACTCCGCGACCGGGATAGCCTCTTCCGCGACCGCAATTGATCTCTTTCAACGGAGCCTTACCATTTGAAGTTGTTAAATTTTTCTAAGTGTTGATTTTCCCAGGGCTCTCTTTTACCTCGAGGGTCTTCGCATACCTCGACTGTGAGGGATGTACCTTTGGCCTAGGAATTTCTTTCGTATATCCAAGGAGGTAATTGAGGTGATGTTATCCCGCGATCGTGAAGGACTTCCTTGCCAAGGTCCCTTCTTTACCTCGATGGACCCTTTTCACCTCAACTATGAGGGATGCACCTTGAGAGGCAACAACAAGACTCATTCCGTCCTCAGTAGTAAGTGCCCATGTTGAATGGGGCTTTGGCAATGAGATGGCCAGCCTGAACCTAGGGGCTAATGAGCACCATGGGTTTCTCTTTTTACCTCGATGGTCTCCTTAACCTCGAGGGTTAGAAATGACATACCCTGGGACAAAGACTTACCAATGACCTCGAGGGTCCTACCTTCCTGCACCGTGATGGAGGTGCAAAGAGAGGATTGCCCTGGTAAACTCGAGGGTCCTCTTCCTACCTTGAGTATGATGAAGCATTCTTAGGAGATGTGTTTTGACTGTCCATACACCTTGATTGTGCCCACATTGAGTGGAGCTTTGGCCTAAGGTGGTCAACTATCCCTTGGGACTAATGAGCCTCAAGATATGGTTGACACCTATCCAGCCTCCTATCTCCTTTGATGGGTGCCTAGCTTGAGTAGGGCTTATTTTTATCCTTAAGAGCTTTCCTCAAAGCCAAGGGGCTAATGAGCCACAGGGACTGAGTGTCAAGATTGTGTTTACTAGCTTTTGATAAGTAGCCCCAGCGTTCTTGAGTCCAAAAGGCATGATTCGATAGCAGTAAACTCCCTGGTTGGTGACGATGGCAATATGTGTTTGGTCTTTTTCAGCCATTGGTATTTGATGATAGCCAGCGTTGGCATTCATGAAGCTGAACATTGCATGTCCATCAGTAGAGTCGACCAGGCTATCTATCTTTGGGAGAGGATAGTCATCCTTGGGGCATGCTTTATTCAGATCAATGAAATCTACACACATTCTCCACGTTCCATTAGGCTTTTTGACCAAAACAACGTTGGCCAGCCAATCAGAGTATTTACACTCCTTGATGAACCCATGCTCAAGCAACTTCTTCACTTCAGCAGCAACAGCCTTGTTTATTTCTTCACTTTGTCGTCGCAACTTTTGCTTGACACCTTTGAATCCCTCACGAATGTTAAGCTCGTGACACATGACCGAAGGATCAATGCCTGGCATCTCTGAAACATCGAAGGCAAAGACATCTCGAAATTCTTTGAGAAGCTGAGTGATTGACTCTTTGTGGGTTGGATCCATGTCAATGCCAATCTTGACTATGTGCTCAGGATTGTCATCGATGGGGATTTCCTCATGGCCCTCGATGGCTTTTGGTCTGGCGTAGTGTTTGGCATCCTCAGCTAGAAACACAGCCTCAAAAGACTCGACCAGCTCCTTTCTCTTTTCCCCTACCTCGACCTTGGGTGAGGTAGTCTTGATGCTATTAATGTAGCATTGCTTGGCTGTCTACTGATCGCCATATAACTTCCCCACTTCCCCTTTATCAGTCTCATACTGCAACAAGAGTTGGTATGTGGAGATGGCAGCTTTTATTCTATTCAGCAAAGGTCACCCGGCTAGGGATGGGGCCCCTCGAGGGAGCAGCTGCCTGGTATGGAGGCCTCTGTTGCCCGATCATCGCAGGTATGCTGTCTTTTAACTCCTGTGAGCTCTTTTGGAATTTGTTGTTCATCGCCGTTACGATGTCTTCGAAGTCCTTTCGTGAGACCATCTGTTCTTCGCGACGATGACGGTCACTCGCCCGATTGGATGAATTGTCATCAGTGACATGTGCATCTTGCCGGTTAGGCGATTCACGGGGATTTTCTTCTGGCTGATTGGATCGAGTCGCCTTTGCCCTGGTGTTAGCCATGTCTTTTGTTGCTTTCCCCACAGACGGCGCCAATCTGTTCCTGTTCTAGAACTTCTATTGAATAGTCAACGATCTATGATGTGATTGATGCGGACTCCGTACACTTCTTGCTAGGGTTTTGACCTGCAAAACAGTCAAAGGTTCCTAACCCGGGGGGTGGAACCCGAGAACGCCCCTCCGATGCTTAATTCAGATATCGGGAGTCAGGAGTCAACGTGATGTGAGTTTTGTGAGCTGTGAATTGCGTACCTTTGGAATGATAGGACTGATCCTTATATAGGCATTAGGTTCCCCGATTAGGGTTTTGCTGAATTAGCAGGGCCTGTGTGTGTGGGCCTGATCCATGACACACATTGATAACCTGGTCAAGGTTTTACCAGGTCAGATGACACGTGGCACCGCCTTATTCGTTGTACAATATCTGGTGTAGACCTAGCCCTATCTGAACTGGACCTAGGATTTGGACCCACTAACACGGGTTTAACCACCTGGGCGGGCCGGGAACATTCCGTAATTTTGAACAAATTTTATGTAAATAATTATTATTTTTATACTACTAAAATTACTTCCTTGAATTTTAGGCATAAGATTTTAAGTTAACATTTTAGTTTAAATCATAAAAATCAAAATTTCATATACTTCACATGATTTTCGTACATTTTAAATAAGCCTTATTTTCATAAATTACTATGATCTCATGATTAAGCTAAATTTATTGAACAATTAAGTATTTAATCTCACCCTAAAACGAAATCCAATAAGACCAATTAGGAAATATTGAAAAAGAAAAAAAAGATCAGAAGAAGAAAAGTCAAATAAAGTTCAGGAAAGAAATTATTAAATGTGGAGGTGACACGTGGCGAATGGTGATGTCAGCGGTTTCTGTTTTAGTAATAGTTATAGTTATATAGATTATAGATATATATATATATATATATATATATAGATTATAGATTTATCGTATTTAAATTTTTAATTATTCAAAATATTTAAAAAACTATTCTCCCGTCAAGTTTAAAAATGAAGAAACACGGACAATCTTGACAAAAAATAATTAGCGAACAATTTTCATATGTATAGAGAAATAGATATTATTTTTGTTAGCAGTTTCTACTTTATTCTACAACAAGGTTGCACATGGAAATGTACAATCTTGACAAAAATATTACATTTCTATATTATTACTTTTATACTCCGTATTATAACATGATTTTACAAAAATTAGTGCAACAATTTTAAGTTATGAAAATTTTAGTAAAGTTAAGTTCAAATCATATTAGATAAATTGCACCAATATTGAGAAGAAAAAAAAATTAAACCAATAAATAGAGAGGAAATAATGAAAAAGAAAAAAAATCAGAAGAAGAAAAGTCAAATAAAGTTTAGGAGGTAAAATTTTAAATGTGGAGGTGACACGTGGTGAATGGTGATGTCAGCGGTTTCTGTTTTAGTAATAGTTAATAATAGTTAATTATTATAGAAGATTTAAGATAAATCAATTGCACCAATATTGAGAAAAAAAAATTAAACCATTAAATAGAGAGGAAATATTGAAAAAGAAAAAAAAGATCAGAAGAAGAAAAGTCAAATAAAATTTAGGAAGGAAATTTTTAAATGTGGAGGTGACACGTGGCGAATGGTGATGTCAGCGGTTTCTGTTTTAGTAATAGTTATAGTTATATCGATTATAAATAGATATATATATATATATATATATATATATATTTCTAGATAGATTATAGATTTATCGTATTTCAATTTTTAATTATTCAAAATATTAAAAAACTATTCTCCCATCAAGTTTAAAAATGAAGAAACACGGACAATCTTGGCAAAAAATAATTAGCGAACAATTTTCATATGTATAGAGAAATAGATATTATTGTTGTTAGCAGTTTCTACTTTATTCTGCAGCAAGGTTGCACATGGAAATGTACAATTGTTAAAAAAATATTACATTTATACTCCGTATTATAACATGATTTTACAAAAATTAGTGCAACAATTTTAAGTTATGAAAATTTTAGTAAAGTTAAGTTCAAATCATATTAGATAAATTGCACCAATATTGAGAAAAAAAAAAATTAAACCAATAAATAGAGAGGAAATATTGAAAACGAAAAAAAAGATCAGAAGAAGAAAAGTCAAATAAAGTTTAGGAGAGAAATTTTTAAATGTGGAGGTGACACGTGGCGAATGGTGATGTCAGCGGTTTCTGTTTTAGTAATAGTTATAGATTATAGATAGATAGATTATAGATTTATCGTATTTCAATTTTTAATTATTCAAAATATTTAAAAAAACTATTCTCCCATCAAGTTTAAAAATGAATAAATAGGGACAATCTTGACAAAAAATAATTAGCGAACAATTTTCATATGTATAGAGAAATAGATATTATTGTTGTTAGCAGTTTCTACTTTATTCTGCAGCAAGGTTGCACATAGAAATGTACAATCTTGACAAAAATATTACATTTTTATATTATTACATTTATACTCGTATTATAACATGATTTAACAAAAATTAGTGCAACAATTTTAAGTTATGAAAATTTTAGTAAAGTTAAGTTCAAATCATATTAGATAATTTAAGATGAATCAATTGCACCAATATTGAGAAAAAAAAAATTAAACCAATAAATAGAGAGGAAATATTGAAAAAGAAAAAAAAAATCAGAAGAAGAAAAGTCAAATAAAGTTTAGGAAGGAAATTTTTAAATGTGGAGGTGACACGTGGCGAATGGTGATGTCAGCGGTTTCTGTTTTAGTAATAGTTATATATAGATATATTTTTTCTTTACACTCAACTCTTATTATATTAAAAATATTTTTGGTGACCCCACAAGCTTTATAAGCTTATTTATTGTTTTGTAATCCTGTTATGTGGATTTGGTTGATAAAACTATGGACTTTGTATGACCTATCTTTCCTCAAGGATAACCTTTCACTACAACAAATTGACACTTGTGCCACGAATTATGCCACGGGAATATGAAATTCGTGGCATAAGTACATCTAGCCACAGGAAAAAAAAGCTAATTAAAAATAATTATGCCATGGGAATTATTATGCCAAGGGAGGAAAATAAAATGTGGCAAACAAAAACTTAGGCCGCGGAAAATAAAAATATTAGTGGCAAGAAACACATTTGCCATGGGAAAGATTTCATTCGTGGTAAACAAGCTTTTATGCCACGGGAAAATAGATCATCACAAATAATAGTTTTTCTAATGGGTAATTTTATTCGATCAACTGCAACCTCTATTCATAAAGTGATGTTTTGATTTCGATTCTTTGCTATCGATCATATTATTCAAATTTTAAATACATATAAATAAATTGTACAATTACGTCTTTTATTAGTTAAGACCCCACTTCATATAACTTTTACACTAGTATATACTAGTATATGCTAATAAATTAAAGGGTTTTTCTCCATTTTACCCATGAGATATTGGAATTTTCCAGTTGTAGCCATAAATTTTGAAAAATTTATCTTATACTCATGACGTTTTTAAAAATTTTTAACGGTAGCCAACAAACATAATTTACAATAAAATAAGCAAGTAATTTTTTTTAGAATAACAAATTTAAAATTTTAACAATGTAAAATTTGAGTAAAGACCCTAAAAGGTTTAAAAAAATTACTCACTCCATCCCAAAATAAATGCTCCATTTACTTTTTCACTTCACCTGAGACACATCTTTAGATATAAATATCTTTAGCTGTATATGACAAAAAATTATAAAAATTACATATTTAGAAAGTAAGTATCGAGACGAATCCAACGAAATCCACATGACTATGTTTTTTGTTATATATATAAAATTATAGGGACTCAAAGTTACAAAATAAACACTGCAAAAAATCAAAATTAGGCGGTAATCCCCCAAAAAGATTAGCCACTAAAAGCAAAAACATTGAAAATAGACTAGTGTATAAAATCGTTGATTTTAAAAAAAAAAAAAAGGAAAAATACAACGATATTGACATACATACTGCAAACCAATTTACCCATCCCAAAGACCCAATACCATTGAAGAACTTATTGAAGGTGCTGCAATTTTACTCATCCCAAAATCAATCGAACTTCATTCTTCATTCTTTAAAAAAAAAAAATCAGGCGAAATTCAAAAAGGAGTAGAATAGAAAGAAGTAAGAAGCAAGCTGCAATCCCTAACTTCAAAAAAGGTTATCCAATTACAATTAATCTAAGGTAAACATTCATCAAACCATGTTTAAATCAACCCATGTTTTTGAAATTGATAATGCTGTCAGATCGATTTTTTCGTGCATTCTTTTGTTTTGTTGTCAGAATAAATCTTAGCGTGATTCTATTATGCCAATTTATGACGACCCGACTCGCTTAAATCGGCGCGGAAGAAACCGACGAGTCGAATAGTCATAACTAACAACTCAAATACTTAAGAATTAAAAACTAATACCTCAAATATTATTATTATGATTCCAAAAGTACAAATACCCACAAGTTTGTAATTCATGCAATCATTTGAAACATGTGAACCATTGTAGATAGAATGCATTGTATTACAACTAGGAGAAGAGGGAGGAGGTATACCGTAGTTTGGTTGAACTTGCCTTGGGTTTGTACCCATGTCCCACTCATATGTGTCTTGAGCTAACCAATTGTAGTAGTCCCAAGCATCCTTCAAAGAAAGACCTCAGAATCCTCCATCATGCATATCCTCAACCACATATCGAGTGAAGTTGTTCAATCCGGCATAAATGACTTCTCATATCCCCCGTAGCCCACGACAACGGTTGTTTGGAAGTACACCACACACCCTATTGAAATACCTCCAAAATGGCTCATTCTCAAATTGAAGAATTGAGAAACTAGCCATTCTTGAAAATGTGCAACAAGATTTACAAACTAATAAAACCAAAATTAAGCAAAGAGTTAGCAATGACAAAAGAAAATAAAATTAAAAATAAAATTAAAATAAACAAAACAAACCAAAACAAAAATCAAAATAAAAATGAAAGTAAAATAAAAGCAATAACTCAAAAGACAAATATAACTCAAAAACAATCTCAATCAAGCCGTACATCCCCGTAAATTGATTTTGTAAGACCATCTTGGTGTAGTGGGGATGTATGGTGAAATTAGTGTTGGTTGTGGGAAGGAGAAGCCCGCTTGTGAGCTCATAGTTGTCCGAAGCCCCAAAGTCTCGGAACAACGGACCGGGAGTTTCATCACCCATGCCTTCGGTTGATGTGCTCGACGTGTCAGGAGGGTCTTGCCCAAACTCGCCTAACTCTCGGTACAAGTTTCGAACCCCACGCAAAGTACGGTTGACATCAAGGTTAAGAGAGTATTCGGGAGGCCCTTGGGACCGCCTTTGCATTCAACACTTGCATCAAACACAACTAAGCAAGGCGTTAGCAGTTGACAACACCAACCACAAATAACAACACTAATTTAATGATAGAGAAAATAAGTAAAGAAAATAAAGTGCAAAAAAAAAAAAAAAATCAAACAATAACGAACTAAATAACGCCGTAGTTCCCCGGCAACGGCGCCAAAATTTGATCGGGGCTTAGGGGTTGTTAGTTCCTAATCCGGTCAAAAATAATACCCTAGGCTAACCTAACGAATAGTATAGGAAAGTAAGGGGTCGAACCACAAGAAACTAGCGGATTACTTAGTCAAGTTATTGAGTAAAAGGGGGGGGGGTTTATAAAGAGGAAAGGTGACTAAACTACTTTAACAAATTAAATTTAATACAAATAAATTAAATTAAAATGGAGTAAAATCAACGATTAAAGGCACCAAGGAAAGGGGGAAAACGTGATATTCCAAAAATCAAGCACAGAGCAACCACGTAGCAAGCATAAAATCATTTGTTTCAAGCAAAGAGATTAATTTATGTAAGAGGGCTTAGATTTCTCAGCTGACCCACTCACACAATATCTCAATCTAGACCAAACCAAACACCATGGATCGAATCGCTCGGTAGACTAGATCTCTCATTCTCTACCTCGCTCACAACCCGGTTCGAATTACTCTAGACCATTCCTAACATGTTGTCTCTAACCTCATGCTTAGATTTCTCAACCACACTTGGTTAGTCCAAGATTCTATCCTAGAAGTTGGCCAAACTCCTAATCTAGCAATTCAATCCATGTTAGAAAACAAGCATCAACAAGTTATTTCATACCAAGCTAACAATTACTCCATTTTCAATAATCAAAATACCATCATTTTCCCCCTCCCCTAGCTAGAAATCTAGCCTAGGAAAGGGATATTCATACTAACAAAAGGCATAAATAGACCAAACATGATAGAAGAACTAGAAAAACTAATAAACATGGAAAATAACAACTAGACTTGCAAATACTACTTCAAAGATTTAAACTCAAAATCACAAAAACAATGAACAAGAAACTATAGCTAATGACAAGTAATAACTCAACAAATAATATCATACAAATGATGAACAAATAACAAGGAAAGAAAGATGAGAAATATTACCAAACTAGAAGATTGAATAAATAGATTGATTGCAAATGGAGAAGAGATTGTTGAAGATTACAAGCTAAAAGTATTAAAACTCTTGTGTTTCTCTCTCTAAAATTACTGAAAAATATGCTAAGTGTATTGTATTTTTTCGTGCCCCTCAACCTAGAAGAGTTGGGGTATTTATATATTAATGAGAGAGAAGGGGAATATTCAGAATAAATGAGCCGTTGCAGGTGGGAGCGGACGCTCTGAGGAAGGGGAGTGGACGCTCCATGCATGGAGAGCGGACGCTCCATGCATGGCGAGCGGACGCTCCATGCATGGCGAGCGGACGCTCCATGGGTTGCAGTGGATGCTCCATGCATGGGCGAGCGGACGCTCCATGGGTTGGAGCGGACGCTCTGGCACCTCCCAGAAGCTAATGCCTTCTGATCATGGGCCGAGCGTCCGCTCTAAATTAGGGAGCGTTCGCTCTGACATGTTAGAGCGGCCGCTCTCATATTTAGAGCGTCCGCTCTGAGAAGACTGCGCAAAGAGCTGATCTTGTAAGGCTCATAACTTTTGATTTAGATCTCTGATTGGAGTGTGTAATATACCGTTGGAAAGCTCTTGAACTCTAGTTTCCAACACAATAGGCCCCGCATCCAAAAGATTTTCAGAAAAGAATTTATGCCCAAAATAGTGGAGGGTGGTCAAAACCGGCTTCGACCCATCTTTCTCCTCTTCTTTTACACCCAATGCTTCCATACTTGATTTTTCCTTCCGTGAGTCACCTGGTTTTAGAGTCGTTTCCTTGCTTTTGCTTGGATCATGGGTCCTTGGATGCTCTTGTTTCTTTCCTTGGCTTCTTAGGCCATCATAGAATGTTCATGTCCTTCGAGGGTACTTAAGCATTGTTTTGAGGTCTTAGCTTTGTGTCATGCTTCTCGAAGCTTCCCGGGACCTCTCACGATCCTTGTCGGCTATCGAGAATCATTCGGTAACATGCAAAACACCTGCATGAAAGAACACATGGCATAAGCAACACAAAAATGCTCAATTATTATCAAAAACAACAAGAAAACACATTATTTGACAAAAACACAACATAAACATAAACTAAGCTAAAAAAAGCCTATAACTAAGCCTAAAAAGCATTGAAAACGAACTAAAAGAGCCGGGAAAGTCGGTCCAAAAAGGGCCTGATCAAAGAGCCTCGTCATCAGAATTACCTGGAAAATAAACAACAATCCACCATCAGTGGCGAGCAACATAACTGACTCACCCTAATGGGAATACCCATGAACATAGCATAAATCAAATAACCAAATCAACAACGAAACATGCGAAATCATCCAATAACAAACTCGACTCAAACATCTTATCCAAACTTATCTTTGGCGCAATCATTCATATACTAGACCGGACTATGCTCGTACGAATGCATCTTACGCATTCGAACTTTCTACTATGTTAGGAAATGAGAATCTTACTCCTAAGTCCTGTGAAACCAATCTTACTGGAAATCCACATCCGAAGACAACATAGTAAGACTCCAACTATCCCAATACCGCGGATGGAATAGGGGCAACGTCTTAACCCAAAAACATAGAATCTTACTCTAAGTTTTAGGCGTCTAGCTACGAAATCAAGCTAAATCTTTAATTAAATCTTTAAAATCTTAATCATCTTAATCATAACATAATTAATTCCAAGAATTTCCTTTGCGCCTTGATTCTCGAAAATAATCAGTTAAAACACGAAGTTATTCTCAAGAATTGCCTTTACGCCTTAATCTTGAGTCTAACCAACAATAATCAACATTCTTAATCCATTCTTTAACTTTCTTTAACATTATCTTTAACTTTCTTTAACAACTTAATCATTTTCTTTAACTTTCAAGACTCGACCAAGAACTCATCAAGATTCATAAAGAACTCATCAAGATTTATAAAGAACTCTTCAAGATTCAAGATCTTCAATCAAGAACTCAATCAAGATTCAAGATCTTCAATCAAGAATTAAACCCATAATAATCATCATATTACACGCATAAAACAACACTTTTAAACAACAATTTTATCAACTTTCAATCATCCAATTTTCACCAAAATTGAACACGATTTTCATAAAACTTAATAATAAACTTTAATCATGAAATCATCATTTTGAAACATTAAAATCATCATAAAATCATCTCAAAAATCAGATTATAATCCATACATAAAAACATGATTAAACTTCAACAAATAAAACCCGAACATACATTTAATCTATACTATAATCATAGTATACCAATTAAGTTGAGAAAGTATGTTACCTTGTTGAAGATTAACACACAAAAACAACACAAAAAGCTGCCCGGAAAGTCGAGCCACACAACCACACAACACGGCACTCACGGCACGGCCACGGCAACACCACACGAACACGGCTCTGCCACGGCAACCACCACGCACGGCTGCTACTGCACGGCTGTTATGCACGGCCACCACCACGGACCACCTTGATCAACACGGTCCACCACACGAACCCACTCGAACCACACGGCTCCCACACGAACACGATCAAACCAAACCCGAACCAACGATCTTGATTGAAACAATTGGGTTTAGATTGTGTTTAGGACACTTAAAGATCAATAGACTTTGAATCTTTAAGTTTAAGGTTAGAATTGAGGATGAACAATTGATGGTGGTTTATAGCCAAAAATGGCGTGAGGTTTGGGAGCAAATGGGAGTTTGTGTTTGAAATTTGATGGCAAGAGCATAAGATGGCAATTTAGCAAATGGATCCTTAAGCCTTACCAACCCTTCTATTTATAGAAGTGGTTTAAGGTGTGAATGCATGGCAAGTGACAAATCCTTGCCATGTACAAGGGAGGGGGCCGGTTTTTGGCTTGCAACATGGGCCAAAATTGGGCTCTCGTGATCAATTGGGCTAATTTACAAAAAGTACATGACTAATCATGTATAAATCAATTTAGCCCAAAATATTAAATAATTAATTAGAAAATTAAATAATAAAATTCTAATTAATTAAATAATAATTAAAATAAATAATAATAACTGCAAATAAAATAATTCGAATTAAATCGGAATTATTCACACATAAAATAAAATAAATAGTTCAAAATAAATTTGAACCATACATAACATCACATAAATACACATAAGTCAAGGCAGAAATATCATGAAAAATCAGGGTCGTTACAACCTCCCCTCCTTAAAGAAATTTCGTCCCGAAATTTAAGGCAAAGGAGATCGCTCACCCTCAAATAACTCCGGATACTTCTGCCTCATGGACGCCTCTGTCTCCCAAGTCGCCTCCTCATGGTGTTGATTTCTCCACAACACCTTGACGAGCTGGACTTGCTTACGCCAAAGGGTCCTCACTTCCCGATCCAAGATCTGGATGGGTCGCTCCTCAAAAGTCAGGTTCGGCTCAAACGTGGCCGACTCCACTGGAATAATGTGGGTAGGATCATGTACATATTTCCTTAGCTGGGAAACATGGAATACGTCATGCACACTAGATAAACTAGGGGGTAAAGCCAATCGGTACGCCACCTCCCCAACTCGTTCCAGTATCTCGTAAGGTCCCACATATTTCGGTCGGAGTTTCCCCTTCTGACCGAAGCGTTCCACTCCTTTGAAAGGTGAAACCTTAAGCAAGACTTTGTCACTTACCTTATCGATAAATTCGGTCCAAGACATCGCATGCAACGGCTGGTACGCGTCCTTCGCTAACGTCCACCAGTTATCGGCCTCTCCACGTAAGTAATACGCGGCGATCTGCACCCTCTCGTGCTCGGGACAAAACGTCGCGTCGAAGAGCTTCCCCATCTCGCGGATCCAGCTCTCTAAAGTAGTAGGGTCGGCAACCCTGTCGTATGTAGGAGGTCGATGACGTGCGATACGATCGAACGTCGACTGCGTACTCGGCGGATGACGACTATGGTGCGCCAACGTAAGGATTGCCTCCTCGAGTGCCCGCAACCTCTGTCGTCCCGTACTCAACCGGCGAGGTGTAGACATGCTGCAACGCATCACAACAAAAAACATAACAAGAATACAATGTTAGTCGTATACCCCACCAAAGTCAAGTAAACATCATAAAGAAAGAAAATAGGAAGAATCCTATCCCGGTCTTTCTACCCAACTCTTCTCTCTTTACTTAATCCTAGAATTTGGTTTATTCACTCGGGAAAAGTAAGGCTCTCAACTCCCGGGTTTAACTCAAATCCTAAAAACTTCACTTAAAACCCATTCGGCTCTGATACCAACTGTAACGACCCGACTCGCTTAAATCGGCGCGGAAGAAACCGACGAGTCGA
Organism: Salicornia ramosissima; assembly: GCA_951394345.1. Taxonomy (NCBI): domain Eukaryota; kingdom Viridiplantae; phylum Streptophyta; class Magnoliopsida; order Caryophyllales; family Amaranthaceae; genus Salicornia; species Salicornia ramosissima. The sequence goes on from OX596238.1 coordinate 40,357,658, forward strand.
ATAGTTATAAACTACAACTCAAATACTTAAGAAATTAAACTAATTCCTCGAAAATATTATTAATCAATCCATAACGTACAAATACCCACAAGTTTGTACATACTAGTCCAAAAGTCAACTAAAAATACTAGAATACAAGTAACTCCAACCACACGTCAGAGTCTAATCAACGTAAAAAGAGTCCAACAATAACGTATAAAGTCTATACAATACGCCAATACTAACTATAAACAACAGAAATAGAAAATACATCAAATAACAGAAATAGTAAACGTCGCTCGCCCAACCCAAAGCTAAGCAAGAGTATCGTCATCAGAAATACCTGAAAAACATACAACAGTCCACCATCAGTGGCGAGTAACATAACTGACTCACCCTAATGGGAATACACATGCACATAGCATAAATCAAATAAACAACATCAAATAAATAAACCAGAGTAAAAGATCAACCCAAACGTGAACTCGACTCAAACCGACTTAATCAACTATACTCTAGACCGGACTGTGCTCGTACGAACGCATCTTACGCGATCGAACTTTCTACTATGTTCGGATTTGAGAATCTTACTCCCAAACCCCATGAAACCAATCTTACTGGAAATCCATGTCCCGTGAAACCAATCTTACTGGAAATTCAAAGGATCACATAGTATGACTCCAACTATCCCAATACCGCGGATGGAATAGGTGTAACGACCCGACTTTTGGACATGTCGATTTACGAAGGGAAATCGATAAACGGATCATTACCAAAACTATTTAAACTAAATATTAAATTAATTAATTAAATTAAACTACCTTTATTGAATTAAATAAATAAAACTATATCCAAAGTTTAATATTCTCAAAAGAAAAGCAATTACATAAGTTGTCCTAAAAACTGTCCCAACATGCCGGGATCATAAACGAATAAATAAAGTAAAATTGTCTTAAAACATCTAGGAAACTCTAAGGTAAAGCTAAAACTCTGCCACGCTTAAGCCCAACCATCGGAAGCTCGTTCTAAGCTGCAGCATCGTCACCTGAAACTGGGGGGGGGGGGTCCACCGTCAGTGGCGAGTAACTAGGCTGTCCCGTTTAATCGAGGGACCGCTAAACACATAATATCATAGAATATCGCATGAAAACCATACAAAAATCTAATACATGTTATACAGAATTCAATACGAGGTACGTATAAAATACGTACAAAAATACGTATACGATTACGTACAAAATACGTATAAGAATACCTGCAGAAATACGGTTAGAATACGTACAAATCTACGTATAATGTACGTGTAATCATACCTGCAAAATACGGTTAGGAATACGTACAAATATACACTTACTATACATACGTTCATACATACTTACACGTATACATACACGGATACATACATACGTACATGCTTACATACAATCTTATACGAATACAGAAATACACAGCGGAAGTCTTATACCATTCTCAATACATATACCTATATAATTATACCCTTATAACCTAACTATCCCGAATTCATTCGATCATAACCTACATCTTAAATTATACATCTTATGTCATATTACAATATATGTCATAACTTATGTTACTCATCATCATCTTATCAAAACATATCATCATATCATATCTTATCATTCATATCTTTCATATCATATCATTATCATCTTTCAGCGGACCGGTCACTATAACTCGTTGTGGATCCCGTTTGCACCACAACTTTCCTAGAACATGCCGGGGTGAGCTCGTGTACTCAACCCGTAGCGGATCTCGTTTGCACCACTAAGCCTAAGCTATGGCCATAACCCCTAATAGCAGCTCGTGTACTACTACTAGACGACTACATATCCTAAGACCCAGAACTGCGCGGGGGAACTCGTGTGTTCGTCCCATTGAGCAGTGGCTTCGACTTAACCCAGTCTGACTACTCGAGTCATCAGGTGGGCATCCTTATCTTATCTTATATTTCAAAGATTATATCTTATCTTATATCTTTCAATATTATATCTTATCTTATATCGGGAAATACTAGGTGGCCGTAATCGGAAATGATATGTTCGAAGTCCCAGGAAAGAGAGGTGCGGCACGTATATTGGCCACCTTAAATACCAAGTCTTTCCTAGCCAGAAATCGAAACAATTCATATTCCTATTACTCTGTTTCCTTTCTTACCCTTTTAATATCTTATCGTATTTTATATAACTTATCCCTACTGATTCCTAATATTAATAATAATACTAATAATAATCGTAATATTAATATTATTAATAATAATACTCGTGTAATTGTAATAATAATAATAACAATATTATTATCTACCCCTTCCTGTTACAACTTATCCCTTTAACTGCAACTTTTATAATTAATTATTCCTAAAATATTATAAGTCAAAATTAAACAAAAAAAAAATTGACTAAATACTTTTAGGCCACTGGATAATTCTAGTTAAACAACTTTAATTAAATAAATTCATAAATTATTTTAATTAATCAATTAATCACTAAAATAACTTAAAACATGATAAAAATTCCATTTTTTTTTTATTCCTTTGTTCACTCGACATTTTTCACTCAAGAACACCAATTTTATCAATTAATTTAAATAACTACAATCAACAAGATTCAATTAATTAAACAACAATAATAAAAATCATGTTTTTAACATAAAATCATCAAAATTGAATACAAAACAAGATAAAAAAAATCATCTTTTTATTCTTCAAACCACTCGACACATTCAAAGAGCAAAACAAGATTTAATCTACCTGCAAGAATTCGAAATAACTTGTTTTAATAATTTAATTACACTATTTTACACAATCTGATTTTTAAAGAATTAAATTAAGAACGACCCTTTAAAGGTCTCTATTAATCTGGAAATTTTAATGGAAGTTAAATATAGGTTCAAGGTTTAACGTGCATAATTTTCGTCCAAAAATAATGTCATTTACTATTTTTAAGAGATTTTATAACTAACAAATCAGATTAGGCTGAATTCAGTTTCAGATTTTTCTTCCATATCAAACGATCTTTAAAAATTACTGACTTCCACCTAAAATTTCGTATCCATACGATTTGATTAAGTATATTAATAAATTCGTAAACTAAATCTGGACAGTTTTATCGGTTTAAAAGATTAAATTTTTATAAGCAATAAAAGGACGAATTTTGCCACGAAATAAATCATGATTCATAACCAAACAGTAAAGAAACTTCCACAAAAAATTCATCAAGAAATAACGAGATTTGATTAATAAATAAATTCATACAAGTAATTATTCAACAATTAAAGATTTCAAGAAACTACATAAAATAATCAAGAAAATACATAAAACAAATCAAAAATCAAATCATCATGTACTCGACATTTTCGAATCAATACAAACATAAAATCCTACAATTTTCATGATCAATCCTAATTAACTATGTGATTATCTACCCATAGATTAAATGAGAAAGCAAAGTTATCTCGGATCGCTAAAAATTCCAAGGAAAAATCACCCTTTTTGGGTGATAGATGGTTCGACTTTTTTTTGAAGGAAAGAGAGGGAGAAATATTTTTTTAGGGTTTAAGTGTACCAATGCCAATTAGGAACCAAGTGGTGTACTAGGTCCTATTTATAGAAAAACAAAGGAAACAACAAACCCTAATTTGTTTTTTGAGGGTGCCGTGTAAATGGGGTAGAATAGGGAGGAATTAGTTGGGTTGTTAGCATATAATTGACTAGGTTAGGAAAATAAATTAATTATTTTACTTAATTAATTAAATCATACAATTATTTAAATTGAACCAAAAGAATCAATATTGGCCCATATAAAATAGAGGAGCCGGCCAAGTTTATAAGAGGGGAAAAAGATTGGGTCATTGGCCCAATTGAGTTAAAAGAGAGGAAAATAAAATAAAACAGTCCAAATAAATGGGCCTTTTGGACTTAAAATAAAATAAAATATTTAGGAGAAAAGAAAATGAATAAAAGGATGGACTGCGTAATATATGGATCAAAGGAAACAATTAGGCTCGGGTTTTGGCAAGACAAAATAAAAAAAAAAAGTTTAAGGCCAGGCTTAAAATGATTAGATGGCTACACCAAATAATATTTAATTAAATAATAATCAATTAAATAGTCAATTGATTATACATTTAATTAATAAATAAAAATTTTAAAATATCCCAAATTTTCGGGGTATTACAATAGGGGCAACGTCTTAACCCAAAAACAAAGAATCTTACTCTAAGTTTTAGGCGTCTAGAAATGAAATCAAGCTAACTTTATTAATCAATTAGTTAATCATTTTATTATCTCCACATAACTAAATTAAATTCAAGAATTGCCTCAATGCCTTGATTCTTGAAAATAACTAGTTAAAATATCGAAGTTACACTCAAGATTGCCTTTGCGCCTTGATCTTGAGCCTAACCAACCTTAATCCATCATTCATTAACCATTCTTTAATCAATTTAGACTCAATCTTTAACTTTTAAACCCTTTTCTTTAATTTTCAAGATTCAACCAAGAACTCATAAAGACTCATCAAGAACTCATAAAGAACTCAAAGAACTCATAAAGAACTCATTCAAGATTCAAGATCTTCAATCAAGAACTTAATCAAGATTCAAGATCTTCAATCAAGAACTCATCCAAACCATCATCATCATACGCATAACCTCAAGAACCATTCGAAAATTACCACTAAACTTATCCAAAATTCATCAAACTTCAACATAATTATCATGATCATAAAACAACATATAACCAATCATAAAATCATGAAAAAACCTTCATCAAAACATCATATAAACACATAAAAATCAGAATATAAACCATACATAAAATCATAGATAATCATCATCAAACAACCCAAACATGCATTTAATCTATACTATAAACATAGTATACCAACAAGGTTGAGAAAGTATGTTACTGTATTGAGGATTACACACAAAATCAACACAAAAAGTGCAGCCCGGAAACACGTCCCACACGGACCCACAACCACGCACAACACGGCACGGCCACGGCAACACCACGCACGAATCACGGCTCTGCCACGACAATCACCACACACGGCTGCTGCTGCACGGCTGTTATGCACGGCCACCACCACGGACCACCTTGATCAACACGGTCCACCACACGAACCCACTCGAACCACACGGCTCCCACACGAACACGATCAAACCAAACCCGAACCAACGATCTTGATTGAAACAATTGGGTTTAGATTGTGTTTAGGATACTTAAAGATCAATAGGGTATGAATCTTTTAAGTTTTGGGTTAAGAAATTGATGAACACTTTGATGGGACCAAAGTGCCAAAAATGGCGTGTAACTAGAGCAAATGGGAGGGAGTTTATGTTTGAATTTTGATGGCAAGAGCATTAGATGGCAAAGTGGACAAAATGATCTTAAGGCTCACTAACCACTCCTATTTATAGGAGTTGGTTAAGTGTGAAAACTAAGCAAGTGGCAAGCCTTGCCATGCTTGCTAAAAAGAAACCGGCCAAGGGGGTTAATTGGGCCTAAAAATGGGCTCTCGTGATCGGGCTAATTTACACAATTTACATGATTAATCATGCAATAATCGATTTAGCCCAAAATATTAAATAATTAATTAGAAGAATTAAATAATAAAAATTCTAATTAATTAAATAATAAATAACATGAATAATAAAAACTGAAAAACAAATATTTCGAATTAAATCGAAATTATTCACATAAAATAAAATAAATAGTTCAAAATAAATTTGAACTAACACATAAATACACATAATTATTGGCAAAAATACCAATAAAATCTGGGTCATTACATCCAAAGTCTGGATGGTCCTCTCAGTCTAACCATCAGTTGCCGCATGAAAAGCGGTGCACAACTTCAACTTCGTCCCAAAGGCTTCCTGAACTGATTTCCAGAAACGAGACAGAAATCTCGGATCCCGATCAGAAACAATCTCCCTCGGAATTCCGTGAAGTCGGATAATATCCTGAGTATACGCCTCCGCTAGACGCTCCATAGACCAGGTCATCTTCCTCGGAATGAATCTAGCGACCTTGGTCAACCTATCCACTATGACCCAAATAGCATTCAAGCCATTACAGGTGGGTAAGCTAACCACGAAGTCCATAGATACCGACTCAAATTTCCAGGTCGGAAAAGGTAGTGGCTGCAACAGACCTCCTGGTCTCTGATGCTCGATCTTAACCTTTTGACAAACTAAACATCGAGCTACGAACTCTGCTACGTCCCTCTTCATCTTAGGCCACCAGAATTGGCCTTTGAGGTCCTGGTATAACTTGTTAACACCAGGATGAACAGAGTAGGGCGAGTTATGTGCCTCAGACATAATTCTGTTCCTAAGATCAGAACAGTCCGGTACACACCACCTCCCTCGAAATCGCAGACTACCATCGGAAGGGATCTCGAAACCTACGGCTTTGCCTTACCGCAGAGCCTCTCGAATCCTAGCTAGCTGTGGGTCGTTCTGCTGACCCTTGCGCAGTTCCTGAATTAAATCAGCTTCGGCACTCATCGATGTCAGACGAAGCTAAGTCTGACGGAACCACGACTTCTACTGAAGCTCAAGCGATGCTTGCGACTCAGTGCATCTGCGACCAAGTTCGCCTTTCCCTCGCAATAGTTAAGTGTCAGGTCGTAGTCCTTAATCAGCTCAAGCCACCGTCTCTGCCTCATATTGAGGTCTTTCTGAGTAAAGATGTACTTGAGGCTCTTGTGATCCGTGAATACTCTACATGAACCGCCATAGAGATAATGCCTCCAGATCTTGAGCGCGAACACTACAGCCGCTAACTCCAAGTCATGCGTAGGATAGTTACGCTCGTGCACCTTCAGTTGTCTCGATGCGTAAGCGATGACCTTCCCACCTTGCATGAGCACACAACCTAGGCCACTTTTCGAAGCATCACTATAGACCTTGAAGTCCTCCTCATCGTTCGGAAGGATAAGAATCGGAGCAGAGACTAATCTCTGTTTCAATTGTTGAAATGCTTGCTCGCAAGCCTCCGTCCAAACGAATCGGACCTCCTTCTGCAGGAGACTAGACATGGGCCTAGCAATTTTGGAGAAGTCCTGGACGAATCGTCGATAGTATCCGGCCAAACCCAGAAAACTACGAACCTCCGCCACATTTTTCGGGCTACTCCAATCCACTACAGCCTTAATCTTAGCCGGGTCTACCTTAATGCCCTCCTTACTGATTACGTGACCTAGAAAAGCTACTTCGCGAAGCCAGAACTCACACTTGGAGAGTTTCGCGAACCACCTATGACTACGCAATATCTCAAGTACCATTCGGAGATGTTCTGTATGCTCAGACTCATCTCTCGAATAGACTAAGATATCGTCTATAAATACTATGACACATTTATCGAGTAAATGGTGAAACGTCCGGTTCATCTGGTCCATGAACACGGCTGGCGCATTAGTGAGGCCAAAGGGCATCACCTCGAACTCGTAATGGCCGTATCGAGTACGAAAAGCAGTTTTCGGAATGTCTTCTTTCTTGACTGGAATCTGATGATATCCAGACCGAAGATCTATCTTCGAAAACACTCCTGCTCCTCGTAACTGATCGAATAGGTCCTCAATCCTAGGCAACGGGTACTTATTCTTGATAGTTACCCGATTCAACTCTCGGTAGTCTATGCACAGGCGCATACTACCATCCTTCTTCTTCACGAAGAGCACAAGTGCTCCCCACGGAGAAACGCTTGGCCTAATGAAGCCCTTATCGATCAAATCCTGGAGTTGCGTCTTTAACTCTAGCAACTCATATGGTGCCATCCGGTACGGTGCCTTTGAAATCGGCGCTGTCCCGGGTACTAAGTCGATGTGAAATTTAACATCACGCTCAGGTGGAACTCCTGGTAGCTCATCAGGAAATACGTCTCTGAAATCCCTTGCTACAGGTATATCGTCCAACCGATGCTCCTCAGTCAAGTCTCGTACCTGACATAGATACACCATATCGCCCTTCAGGCGATGCTTTCTCATTTTCAAGGCAGAGATTACCTTTACTCCTTTCTTAAGGACGAACCCAGAGTAGGTAACTCGGTTGCCCTGAAGTCCTCGGAATGTCACTGACTGATCTCGGCAACGAATGGTCGCTCGATACCTCGACAGCCAGTCCATACCAAGTATGACATCGAACTCCATCAGCGGGAACTCCTTCAGATCAGCCGCCGCTTGCTCCCCAGCTGTAACGACCCGACTTTTTAGCTTGTCGATTTACGAAGGGAATCGACATTCGGATCATCACTTAAACATAATTATACTTAAAAACAAATAATTTAGGAAGAAAATGATTCTTTTATTAATAGGCTTCTAGAAATCCAAAATATCCAAAAGTCATAAATTACAAAGAAAAACTGAAAATACGGTCCCAACATGCTGGGATTAATAAATTAACTAAATTGTACTAAAATGTTCTGGAAAAACTAAAACTTAAGAAATAGATCTAAACACTCAGGCCCATCCTGCGAAGCCCGCTTTATTCAGCTGCATCTTCACCTGGAACATGGGGGGGGTCCACCGTCAGTGGCGAGTAACTAGGCTGTCCCATTTAATCAAGGGACCGCCAAACACATAATAGCATAGAATAATTACATAAAAACTGTAAAGAACGTAATACATGCTTAATACACAATTACACATAAATACGTATAAATGTACGTATAAAATACGTATAAGAGTACGTATAGACGTACGTATAAATGTACGTATAAAGATTCGTATACAAGTACGTATAAAATACACCTGCAGAAATACTATTAGAAATACGTATACTTTACGTATCCAAATACGTACGATCACCCTGCCAATACGGTTAGAAATACATACAAGACACATACATCCATCACGTATTAAAATACACTCACATACTAGTATAAATACCATAATTAACACAGCGGAAGACTTATACAATGCAATACTTGTACTCCTTATTATATATCCTTCCTTATCTTAATCTATACTTATCAAATCATTATCATACTTAACATTATTCTCCAAACTTATATATCGCATGTTCATATCTTAACTTATATCATCATCATCAATCGATCAATCTCATCAATCATATATCAAGCATAATATATTCCAATCTATATATATATGCAATTAACAATCAATCACTACAAATCTTTGCGGACTGTCTTCTACAGCTCGTAGCGAACCAATGCGTTCGCAACTTTCCTAAAACATGTCGGGGTGAACCAATGCGTCCCACCCGTAGTCCTCCAATGCAAGAACTAAGCCTAAGCTATGGCCATAACTCCTGGTAGCGACTCATCACACGGTTACCAGACGACTCCATATTCTAGAACCAAGAACTGCTCGGGGGAACCAATGCGTCCGACCCAATTGAGCAGTGGCATCGACTAAACCCAATTGATAACCAATGCGTTATCGCAAGGGCGTCCTTATCTAATTAACCCAATTGATGACCAATGCGTCATCGCAAGGGTGATCTTATGTATTGTATTTTATATCTTAATTAATCAAATCATATTATATATTGGGAAATACTAGGTGACAGTAATAGGAAATGAAATGTTCGGAGTCCCAGGAAAGAGAGGTGCGGCACGTGCATTGGCCACCTTAAATACCAAGTCTTTCCTAGCCAGAGACCGAAACATAAGCATGTATATCTATTACCCTGTTTCCTTTCTTATCCCTAATAATATCTTAGGTATCTTCAAATACTATCCTTAACATTATCCATAAACTTATCCATAAACTTATCCATAAACTTATCCATAAACTTATCCATTCGGAATTTCCCAAAACAATATAACATTATCCAAAAATAATTATAATCATAACAATATTAGTAATATTAATATTATCCTTTTTATCCCTACACTTTACAACTTGTCCCTAATAATTATTTTATCCGTAAAATAAATATTAAAATATTCCTGAAATAATATTAACTCAAAAATTAACAAACTTTGACCATAATTCCCATATTCCACACGGCATTTTAGAAATGTTACAACAAATTTAATTAATTTCCTAACAAACTTAATTAGTCAAATTAATTACTAAAAATACCCAAATTTATAATAAAAATCTAATCTTTTTAATCCTATGTTACTCGAAAATTTGGAATTTAAGTACAAAATAAAACAATATAATTACACACATAAAAATATCATTTTTATACTTTTAATATCTTTGGCTCACTCGGATCAATCCCGAGAACAAGTATCTTTTAGAATTTCATGTGATATAATTAAATCAAACAAGCATCATCAAAATAATCATGCCCAAATGCTCAAAATACACGGCATTCATAAATATGTATTCAAGAACAAAAATTACAATCTCAAGATTTAAAGATTTCATGATAATAATAAAGATTTAAAAATAAAGATTCACATATTTAATCTAGCATGTTCAAGATTAGTATAAAAAAAAAATAACATTTTTATTTCCTCCTTTAAATTTTGTACCACTCGAAAATTCAATAATTAATAATAGCATATTTTAATAATTCAATTGCCCTATTTTATACAATCTGATTTTTAAAGAATTAAATTAAAAACGACCATCTAAAGATCTCTAAAAATCTGGAAATTTTTATGGGAGCTAAATATGGGTTCAAGTATTTACGTGCGTAAATTTCGTCTAAAAATAACATCTTTTACTATTTTTAAGTGATTTTATAACCAACCAGTCAGATTAGGCTGAATTCGGTTTCAGAATTTTATGCCATATCAAACGATCTTTAAAAATTACGAAAATTTAACACAAGCTGTAAAACATTATCACTGACTTCCATATAAAATTTCGTAGTATTCCGAATTGATTAAGTATATTAATAAATTCGTAAACCGATTCTGGACAGTTTTACCGGTTTGAAAGATTAAAATATTATAAATAATAAAAGGACGAATTTTGCCACGAAATAAATCATGGTTAATAATCAAACAGTAAAAAAAATACCATGAAAAATTCATCAAGAAATAACAATATTTGATTGGTAAATAAATTCATACAAGTAATTATTCAACAATTTCAGATTTCAATAAACTACATAAAATAATCAAAAGAAATTTCATAATAATTCATAAATATTACATGAATACATCAAGAGAATAACATGATCAATATTTCATATGGTTCGAAATTTTCGAATAAATAAGCAAACATAAATCCTACAATTTTCATGATATAATCCTAATTAACTATGTGAAAAGCTACCCACAAATTAAATAGAAAAGCTTAGTTACCTTAAATCGCAAAATTTATCCAAGGTAACAATGGGGTTCGGCTGAATTTAGAAGGAGAAAGGTGGAGGAATACTTTAGGGTTTATGGAGCAAATAATAAAATAGGACCCAAAAGAAGTGAAGGGGTCCTATATATAAAGAAAAGGAAAAAAAATAAAAAAAATAAAAATAAAAAAACAACAAACAACCAAAGGTTGCCGTGAAAGTGCAACAAAGGGGGAAAAGTTTGTTGGGATCATCCAACAAACTTTGAATAGGTAATTAGAAAATTTTAAATTAATTAAATTAATTAATCATCAAAAATAATAATTAATATTTAAGTAATTAAAACAAATAACATTGGCCCAAATAAAAGGAAGGAGCCGTCCCAATAGAAAAGAAAGAAAAATTGGGTCTTTGGCCCAATTTGGAAGAAAAAGAGTTGGGCTAAAAAAAAACAGTCCAATTAATATGGGCTTTTGGACTTAGAATTCAATAAATAACATTAACAACCGCGAAATTTTCTGGCCCAAAATTCCGGGTCGTTACAATCACCCCTCCTTAAATAAATTTCGTCCTCGAAATTTACTTAAAGAAGCTCACGTAAGAAAACAATGGAACAACTAAAACATAAACGATCAGCCGTAGACGGAGACCGTACACGTAGTTATGTCAGCTGCGCGTCCGCCTCTTCTTGGTCACGTAGAAGACTCGGTTCTTCACTTGTACTCGGCTCACCATTGTTGCCGGTTTGTTCTTTGGTCACGCCCAAGTCTCGTGCCTTCCTTGTCTACATACGCAACACCCTATTGTAACCCGTCGCACCTCTTTCCGGAATGACGTTCGTTCTCGCACCCTCTGCCAACCGGGGTCTCGGAATCGTTGGTTGCTTGCCCGTCCTGCGATTGCGGCTCCTGAAATGGTTCGATTCGTGGTCTCTTCTCGACTGCGGCTGGTTGGCTTTCCCTGGTTCTCTTCTTTGTAGCCTTTTCCTCCTCGAACGATGCTTGAACCTCTAAGGCGGTCTCGTACGCGTTCTGGAACGATGCTATCCTGTTGCCGGTAACGTGTACCCTAATGCGAGGACTCGTCACTTTGATATACCGCTTCAGCTTCTCAGCTTCCGATGGAGATATTGCAGCGACAAATCTGGACAGCTTCGCGAACTTGTCGGTAAATGTCTGAACTGACATGGTCCCCTAAGTGAGCGTCAGGAACTCCTCTAGCTTTCGCCACCTAAGCTCGTCGGAAAAGATACGTTCTCGTAGCTTGGGGTAAACTCTTCCCGTGTCAGGCTCTTCACAGCTCTTCCCTGCGGCGAACCGTTATCAACTAGTCGTCTGCTTCTAATCGAAGGTAGTAGCTAGCGATCTGAACTCGTTTATCTTCCGGACAACCGATTGCGTCAAACAGTCTTTCCATCTTTCAAATCCAGCTTTTGCGCATCACGGGGTCAGACGTGCCATCATTGGTAGGATGCCGATGATGAGAAATCCGATCCTGGACCTGTGGTTATGGGCTTACTACACCTCCGCTGCGCCACTCTGATAACACCGGTCACGGCTACTAATTGATGGTTCCGGCGTCGAAGTCAGAGGTTAGGCCTTGGGGGCGTCATTCTTTACGTACAAACTTAAACATTCCTATTGTTAGTTCACACAAAAGCACATAGTAACGTCGGAGGACGTAAACGAGCAATCCGATCGAAGGAAGACGACTGGGAATTCTGGACCCGCACGCTAATCTGTGCCAAAGTAAGAATTGCGTCTTCTAAGTTGCGACGACGACGGCAGGAACTTGAAGGTCGTGGGATCGACATCCTGAAACAACAATCGCGTTAAGAAATACACGACATACGAAACGGCGCCAACGCGAAACGAAAACGATAAATCGTCTTAACCCTGGCTTCTACCCATGGTTCACTCATCTAGGTTTTCCATATTAGGCTAAGGTTCACTCGGGTTCATAAAGCACTCAACTTTCGAAGTTACTTGTGAAGAAGTAACTTAGGGTCAAACCTATGGCTCTGATACCAACTGTAACGACCCGACTTTTTAGCTTGTCGATTTACGAAGGGAATCGACATTCGGATCATCACTTAAACATAATTATACTTAAAAACAAATAATTTAGGAAGAAAATGATTCTTTTATTAATAGGCTTCTAGAAATCCAAAATATCCAAAAGTCATAAATTACAAAGAAAAACTGAAAATACGGTCCCAACATGCTGGGATTAATAAATTAACTAAATTGTACTAAAATGTTCTGGAAAAACTAAAACTTAAGAAATAGATCTAAACACTCAGGCCCATCCTGCGAAGCCCGCTTTATTCAGCTGCATCTTCACCTGGAACATGGGGGGGGTCCACCGTCAGTGGCGAGTAACTAGGCTGTCCCATTTAATCAAGGGACCGCCAAACACATAATAGCATAGAATAATTACATAAAAACTGTAAAGAACGTAATACATGCTTAATACACAATTACACATAAATACGTATAAATGTACGTATAAAATACGTATAAGAGTACGTATAGACGTACGTATAAATGTACGTATAAAGATTCGTATACAAGTACGTATAAAATACACCTGCAGAAATACTATTAGAAATACGTATACTTTACGTATCCAAATACGTACGATCACCCTGCCAATACGGTTAGAAATACATACAAGACACATACATCCATCACGTATTAAAATACACTCACATACTAGTATAAATACCATAATTAACACAGCGGAAGACTTATACAATGCAATACTTGTACTCCTTATTATATATCCTTCCTTATCTTAATCTATACTTATCAAATCATTATCATACTTAACATTATTCTCCAAACTTATATATCGCATGTTCATATCTTAACTTATATCATCATCATCAATCGATCAATCTCATCAATCATATATCAAGCATAATATATTCCAATCTATATATATATGCAATTAACAATCAATCACTACAAATCTTTGCGGACTGTCTTCTACAGCTCGTAGCGAACCAATGCGTTCGCAACTTTCCTAAAACATGTCGGGGTGAACCAATGCGTCCCACCCGTAGTCCTCCAATGCAAGAACTAAGCCTAAGCTATGGCCATAACTCCTGGTAGCGACTCATCACACGGTTACCAGACGACTCCATATTCTAGAACCAAGAACTGCTCGGGGGAACCAATGCGTCCGACCCAATTGAGCAGTGGCATCGACTAAACCCAATTGATAACCAATGCGTTATCGCAAGGGCGTCCTTATCTAATTAACCCAATTGATGACCAATGCGTCATCGCAAGGGTGATCTTATGTATTGTATTTTATATCTTAATTAATCAAATCATATTATATATTGGGAAATACTAGGTGACAGTAATAGGAAATGAAATGTTCGGAGTCCCAGGAAAGAGAGGTGCGGCACGTGCATTGGCCACCTTAAATACCAAGTCTTTCCTAGCCAGAGACCGAAACATAAGCATGTATATCTATTACCCTGTTTCCTTTCTTATCCCTAATAATATCTTAGGTATCTTCAAATACTATCCTTAACATTATCCATAAACTTATCCATAAACTTATCCATAAACTTATCCATAAACTTATCCATTCGGAATTTCCCAAAACAATATAACATTATCCAAAAATAATTATAATCATAACAATATTAGTAATATTAATATTATCCTTTTTATCCCTACACTTTACAACTTGTCCCTAATAATTATTTTATCCGTAAAATAAATATTAAAATATTCCTGAAATAATATTAACTCAAAAATTAACAAACTTTGACCATAATTCCCATATTCCACACGGCATTTTAGAAATGTTACAACAAATTTAATTAATTTCCTAACAAACTTAATTAGTCAAATTAATTACTAAAAATACCCAAATTTATAATAAAAATCTAATCTTTTTAATCCTATGTTACTCGAAAATTTGGAATTTAAGTACAAAATAAAACAATATAATTACACACATAAAAATATCATTTTTATACTTTTAATATCTTTGGCTCACTCGGATCAATCCCGAGAACAAGTATCTTTTAGAATTTCATGTGATATAATTAAATCAAACAAGCATCATCAAAATAATCATGCCCAAATGCTCAAAATACACGGCATTCATAAATATGTATTCAAGAACAAAAATTACAATCTCAAGATTTAAAGATTTCATGATAATAATAAAGATTTAAAAATAAAGATTCACATATTTAATCTAGCATGTTCAAGATTAGTATAAAAAAAAAATAACATTTTTATTTCCTCCTTTAAATTTTGTACCACTCGAAAATTCAATAATTAATAATAGCATATTTTAATAATTCAATTGCCCTATTTTATACAATCTGATTTTTAAAGAATTAAATTAAAAACGACCATCTAAAGATCTCTAAAAATCTGGAAATTTTTATGGGAGCTAAATATGGGTTCAAGTATTTACGTGCGTAAATTTCGTCTAAAAATAACATCTTTTACTATTTTTAAGTGATTTTATAACCAACCAGTCAGATTAGGCTGAATTCGGTTTCAGAATTTTATGCCATATCAAACGATCTTTAAAAATTACGAAAATTTAACACAAGCTGTAAAACATTATCACTGACTTCCATATAAAATTTCGTAGTATTCCGAATTGATTAAGTATATTAATAAATTCGTAAACCGATTCTGGACAGTTTTACCGGTTTGAAAGATTAAAATATTATAAATAATAAAAGGACGAATTTTGCCACGAAATAAATCATGGTTAATAATCAAACAGTAAAAAAAATACCATGAAAAATTCATCAAGAAATAACAATATTTGATTGGTAAATAAATTCATACAAGTAATTATTCAACAATTTCAGATTTCAATAAACTACATAAAATAATCAAAAGAAATTTCATAATAATTCATAAATATTACATGAATACATCAAGAGAATAACATGATCAATATTTCATATGGTTCGAAATTTTCGAATAAATAAGCAAACATAAATCCTACAATTTTCATGATATAATCCTAATTAACTATGTGAAAAGCTACCCACAAATTAAATAGAAAAGCTTAGTTACCTTAAATCGCAAAATTTATCCAAGGTAACAATGGGGTTCGGCTGAATTTAGAAGGAGAAAGGTGGAGGAATACTTTAGGGTTTATGGAGCAAATAATAAAATAGGACCCAAAAGAAGTGAAGGGGTCCTATATATAAAGAAAAGGAAAAAAAATAAAAAAAATAAAAATAAAAAAACAACAAACAACCAAAGGTTGCCGTGAAAGTGCAACAAAGGGGGAAAAGTTTGTTGGGATCATCCAACAAACTTTGAATAGGTAATTAGAAAATTTTAAATTAATTAAATTAATTAATCATCAAAAATAATAATTAATATTTAAGTAATTAAAACAAATAACATTGGCCCAAATAAAAGGAAGGAGCCGTCCCAATAGAAAAGAAAGAAAAATTGGGTCTTTGGCCCAATTTGGAAGAAAAAGAGTTGGGCTAAAAAAAAACAGTCCAATTAATATGGGCTTTTGGACTTAGAATTCAATAAATAACATTAACAACCGCGAAATTTTCTGGCCCAAAATTCCGGGTCGTTACACCAGCTATCACGATAGGCACTCCTCGGAACTCTCGCTGACAAACAAAATCCTCTCCGGAAGGGAGAGTAATAACTGAACTAACAGGAAGGCTGCCTCGAAGATTAGACCTCGAGACAAAACTACTAGCCACAAAAGAAACAATAGCACCAGAATCAAATAAAACTAAGGCTAACGCACCAGAAACAAGAAAACTACCTGATACGACGTCAGGCTGAACCTCGGCATCCGCCTCGGTCATACAATAGACTCGGTTCTTCACCGGAGTCTTCGTCGGTGCCGGAAACTGCTTAACCTCTGTGTCTGGCTTACTATCGAGGCATGTCGACGCCTTATGGCCTTCCTTCCTGCATATAAAACATGTAATGGGCGAACCATCGCACCGCTTCCCTGGATGAAAGTCTCGGCCGCATCCTCTACACTTCGAGCCATCAAAACCTTTATGCGAACTCGTGGTCGGAGGGGTACTGCTAGGTGCACTGAAACGGGGCTTCTTAAACGAAGCTGTAGTCGTCGGAACCGGAGCTCTCTTCTTACTCGAATCCTCCTCGGCCATCGATGCCTGAATCTCGAGTGCTGTCTCATAGGCCTGCTGAAATGTCGTCGCTCCACTACTGATCACGTGAACGCGAATCCTTGGATCTAGCTTTTTGATGTAGCGCTTGACCCGATCCTTCTCCGACGGAACCACAGACGTAGCGAACCTCGACAACTCCGTAAATCTATCGGTGTACGCCTGGACAGACATCTTACCCTGTGTAAGAGTAAGAAACTCCTCCTGTTTCTGCCACCGCAACTCGTCGGGGAAGAAACGCTCCTGGACCTTATCGACGAACTCGATCCACGTCATCGAATGCAACGGCAAGTACGCGTCCTTAGCTAACGTCCACCAGTTATCGGCCTCTCCACGTAAGTAATATGCGGCGATCTGCACCTTCTCGTGCTCGGGGAAAAACTTCGCGTCGAAGAGCTTCCCTATCTCGCGGATCCAGCTCTCCAAAGTAGTGGGGTCGGAAACCCCATTGTAAGTCGGAGGTCGATGACGCGCGATACGATCGAACGTCGACTGCGTACTCGGCGTATGACGACTATGGTGCGCCAATGTAAGGATCGCCTCCTCGAGCGCCCGCAACCTCTGTCGCCCAGTACTCAACCGGCGAGGTGTAGACATGCTGCAACGCATCACAACAAAAGACATAACAAAAATAGAATGTTAGTCAAATACCCCACCACGGTCAAGGATACAACATAAAGAAAGAAAAGAAATAGAAAAGATCTTATCCCGGTCTTTCTACCCAACTCTTCTCCCTTAACTTAACCTAGAATTTGGTTTAATCACTCGGGAATAGCAAAGCTCTCAACTCGCGGGTTTAACTCAAATCCTAAAACTTCACTTAAAACCTATTCGGCTCTGATACCAACTGTGACGACCCGACTCGCTTAAATCGGCGCGGAAGAAACCGACGAGTCGAATAGTCATAACTAACAACTCAAATACTTAAGAATTAAAAACTAATACCTCAAATATTATTATTATGATTCCAAAAGTACAAATACCCACAAGTTTGTACAATTCTAAACCAAAAGTCAAACTACAAAGTCTAATATACTATAAACTCCAAACACATGTCAGAGTTCAAACCAATGTATACAAGTCCACACTATAGTCTAATACTATCCAAAATCAACAAATACTGAAAATACAATCATATTAAAATATCGACGCTCGCCCAGCCCAAAACTAAGCAAGAGCCTCATCATCAGAATTACCTGGAAAATAAACAACAGTCCACCATCAGTGGCGAGCAACATAACTGACTCACCCTAATGGGAATACCCATGAACATAGCATAAATTAAATAACCAAATCAACAACGAAACATGCGAAATCATCCAATAACAAACTCGACTCAAACATCTTATCCAAACTTATCTTTGGCGCAATCATTCATATACTAGACCGGACTATGCTCGTACGAACGCATCTTACGCATTCGAACTTTCTACTATGTTAGGAAATGAGAATCTTACTCCCAAGTCCCGTGAAACCAATCTTACTGGAAATCCACATCCGAAGACAACATAGTAAGACTCCAACTATCCCAATACCGCGGATGGAATAGGGGCAACGTCTTAACCCAAAAACATAGAATCTTACTCTAAGTTTTAGGCGTCTAGCTACGAAATCAAGCTAAATCTTTAATTAAATCTTTAAAATCTTAATAATCTTAATCATAACATAATTAATTCCAAGAATTGCCTTTGCGCCTTGATTCTCGAAAATAATCAGTTAAAATATGAAGTTATTCTCAAGAATTGCCTTTACGCCTTAATCTTGAGTCTAACCAACAATAATCAACATTCTTAATCCATTCTTTAACTTTCTTTAACAACTTAATCATTTTCTTTAACTTTCAAGACTCGACCAAGAACTCATCAAGATTCATAAAGGACTCATCAAGATTTATAAAGAACTCATCAAGATTCAAGATCTTGAATCAAGAACTCAATTAAGATTCAAGATCTTCAATCAAGAATTAAACCCATAATAATCATCATATTACACGCATAAAACAACACTTTTAAACAACAATTTTATCAACTTTCAATCATCCAATTTTCACCAAAATTGAACACGATTTTCATAAAAATTAATAATAAACTTTAATCATGAAATCATCATTTTGAAACATTAAAATCATCATAAAATCATCTCGAAAATCAGATTATAATCCATACATAAAAACATGATTAAACTTCAACAAATAAAACCCGAACATACATTTAATCTATACTATAATCATAGTATACCAATTAAGTTGAGAAAGTATGTTACCTTGTTGAAGATTAACACACAAAAACAACACAAAAAGCTGCCTGGAAAGTCGAGCCACACGACCACACAACACGGCACTCACGGCACGGCCACGGCAACACCACACTAACACGGCTCTGCCACGACAACCACCATGCATGGCTGCTACTGCACGACTGTTATGCACGGCCACCACCACGGACCACCTTGATCAACACGGTCCACCACACGAACCCACTCGAACCACACGGCTCCCACACGAACACGATCAAACCAAACCCGAACCAACGATCTTGATTGAAACAATTGGGTTTAGATTGTGTTTAGGACACTTAAAGATCAATAGACTTTGAATCTTTAAGTTTAAGGTTAGAATTGAGGATGAACAATTGATGGTGGTTTATAGTCAAAAATGGCGTGAGGTTTGGGAGCAAATGGGAGTTTGTGTTTGAAATTTGATGGCAAGAGCATAAGATGGCAATTTAGCAAATGGATCCTTAAGCCTTACCAACCCTTCTATTTATAGAAGTGGTTTAAGGTGTGAATGCATAGCAAGTGGCAAATCCTTGCCATGTACAAGGGAGGGGGCCGGTTTTTGGCTTGCAACATGGGCCAAAATTGAGCTCTCGTGATCAATTGGGCTAATTTACAAAAAGTACATGACTAATCATGTATAAATCAATTTAGCCCAAAATATTAAATAATTAATTAGAAAATTAAATAATAAAATTCTAATTAATTAAATAATAATTAAAATAAATAATAATAACTGCAAATAAAATAATTCGAATTAAATCGGAATTATTCACACATAAAATAAAATAAATAGTTCAAAATAAATTTGAACCATACATAACATCACATAAATACACATAAGTCAAGGCAGAAATATCATGAAAAATCAGGGTCGTTACAAATTAATTATGTCAAATTAGTTTTCTTGGTTCTATTTTGGTTATATTCTCATATTATATGTCATAATTGAATCAACCCATGTTTGCTCTAATTGAAACACCCTTTGGATGGTATAATTGAAGACAAATACAATGCCATGAAAAGAACCGTGCTCTGGACTGTATAGTTTTGTTTTGGTTTTATTTTTTTTCAATTTGATTCCTTATTTTAATGGTTACATTGAAAGGATCTTGAATTTAGTATATTTATGAATAATTTTTTCTATTATTTTTTCAAAATTTCTTATTATCCTATTATATATATGTCTGATTTTCATCTAAAGTATGTAATTATAATGAAGAAAAGGCTTTATTTATATGAATATGAGTGATTAATTGATTAATTGTAGTGATAGATAGTCAAGATTATATTAATATGTTAGATGAAGATTAAAGAAAAAAATAAAAAAAATAAGATATAAAGGATGTACTAGGGAAAGGGGGAACCAGCCCGACGAGCAGCCCCTGTGGAGGTGTTGAGAACCAGAAACTCTGGCGGCCGTTCAGCGATTGGCCATGAGCCTGCTGTTGATGTTGCTTCATAGCAAGTGCTACTGTTGGCCTGTTGCTGACTTGGTGCTCTATATAGCCTGCTTCTTGTGACCATAGGTTTGTTGCTGCTGATGCTCTATAGAGCCCTATACAGCCACACAAGATGTTGTTGCTGCTGTTTTTGCTTAGCAGTGACCAACTTCCTAGGCTAAAGCTCCACTCCATGGCCCCCACTTAACGCACTTTCTTTGTCATTCACCCACAATAACCTCCCTAAAAAACTCATCCAAAATATAAATGTTAACCATATTCTCTTTATTAACTCCCTTTTTCTTTCTTTTTTGCTTTATTATTATTATTATTATTATTATTATTATTATTATTATTATTATTATTATTATTCTGATGAGTTGTTTTCATGCTCTGATCTTCATTTTTCACAACCAACACCTCTCCCTTTCTCTCACTTTGTTTACCAAAACAAACAGAAAGCATAGACATCAAAGAAACCCCATCACCCATTGCATGATGAACTCTGAAAACCACACATTTCAATCTAACTAATACATCCACTTCCTATAATGGCTTGGTGCACTAAGTGGTGTTGACACTGCAATCTCAGACAAGTAAGCATTCATCATGGCATCATCATCATCATCATTGTTATGCGATGTGGGGTTATAATGATGGATGATGAAGTGATCGTCAATATTAACATGGGTTGTTTTCCAGTGTTCTCCACCATATTCATTAGAGGGTCTAACAATGAGGCTGCAAAATCTGGGGTGTTTAATCAAAATGGAGTTTGAGAAAGCCCTTTCAAAAGCATCAACATTACATAAAATCTACATACATTCTTTAGGCCGAAGAAGCTAGGAAAGACGCTGAGTTTGCTAAGAATGAAGCCGAAATAACCAGAAAAGAAGTTGATAAGAAAATTGCTACAAACAATCAGATTTGGCAGAACAAGATCAATCATATGCTAAAATCTTTTGGGTTGAGTCTTCCTAACGATGAAGATTCCTTAAGTGATGATGCTTCATCTTGAAGTAAAACAAAGCCTTTCTCCAAGTAAGTAGAAACCCCTCATTTTTTCACCTTCATGTTGTTCATTTTGTTATGAAGTACGGAGTATTATGCGTTGGCTTTCAACTTTCATTTGATTAGATGATTAATATGCTTCAGTTGATTGTGAATTTTTAACTTTTGATGATTAGTTTAATGACTAATATAGGTACTTAGTACGTTTATATATCACTCACATGCATTTGTTTTAATCGAGTTCTGATGAATGGTTTCTGAGCAGAACAAACATCTCTTTTCTATGCTGAGCAGAATTCTGAGAATTGATTATTTGAAAATGAATAATCAAAATTATTCTGCAAATAAAAACTATTCTGCAAAAAATCAAATCATCAAAATTATTCTGTAAAATTATCCTGAGAATAATCAAAATTAATCTGAGAAGAATTAAATAATCAAAACTAACAGAATTCTCATAATTGATAATCAAATAATCCTTTTGAACATCTAATTATCAAAAACTAATTCTTTTTTAGAAGAATCCATCCTACTTGAAAATAAGGCTGATAATTATTGAGGACTAATTCTGTTTAGATTAATTTGAAAATGAAATTAGCATTAGGGAATCCCTTATTGATTGTAAACAGAATTAGCATTAGGGACGCCATTTGATCTTCTCATCTACTGATCACTTCTAGTCAATTGATTGCTTGCATTAGGAATCCTAATTAGCATTAATGCTGGAGTAGAATTAATTGATTGCATTGGAAGGATTAGTAATGGAAGTAAAAGAGAGAACTATATAAATTCTCTAATACTACTTCCGCTTTAAAACAACAACCGGGATTTGTCTATTAATCAATCATGTATTTTGTTGATGATTGAATCTTGGTTATTTTTTTTAATTAATTTTGGATGACATAGCCAAGGACTAGCTTGACAATCCCATACCTTCTATATTTGTGCCTGAAAAACTGCATTTCGAGAATGGAATCGAAGCCCCAAAGGGCTGGCCAAGCACCTCAGGCAGAAACAACAGCCCTACTACTGATGTGTTCTAGTTGCTGTTGCTGCTGCCATTTCTGGCAGGCTGTTGGCAGTTGTGTCTATGTGAAGAAAATGATGGCTATTCATAGAAAACATTACATAAAAGCTAAGCTAGATACAATCTCTAGGCATATCAAATGTTTTAATTCCATATGGATGATAGATGCACACTTATAGCAAATATGTTTTTGATGCACTTCATAGACAAGTTGCATTTTATATGTATGTCCGGTCAGGTTCAGGTCGCGCTTAGTATTGTTTAGTTTCATTGCTTAGTAGTAATTTGATGTTAATAAATTTTGCAACAAATGTCGATCATCACTGGATGTAAAAGAGTAGGAAGTTAATTTAAGGGTGTTGGCCATGATTTTAATATTAGATTAGTTTTCGAAATATAAGCTTGAGAACATGTTCAACTAAGCTTGATAACAATTTCATTAAATTGTTGTATTATTTCACCTTATACTTGTGCTTTTTTTTTTTCACTATAAATTTTATTTTAACATTTTTCTTTGATGTCTTGTAGGTTGGAGAAAAGAATGCACATATTATGAAGGAAAATGCAAGAAGAGCTAGTGTTAGTTGTACATGAAGTACATTAGTTTTTTTTTTCTTTTTCTTTTTGCCACAAGATTGGGTTTTTTAGGGGTTGACAATGTTGATTGACAATTTTCGGATTTGTTAGTTTCGTTCAAATGAAAATCTTGTGAAGATAAATTAGTTATCAATATATAATATTTTTTTTAATAGCATGATTCAATTTTTATCTTTATTTGGAAGTATTAAATTTAGCAACATGCAATTTTTTAACTACAAAATTTGGTTGCCCAGGTCATAAAAATTTGGATAGCCACGTTATTTGGAAGTAATGACATTTGTTAGCTACAGGATAATTTGGAGCAATGACATCTAATAGCCATGGGAGGATTTGTGGAAAGGAACTTTTTAGCCACAATATTATTTGTTCCAAACAATTTGTTAGCCACAGTAGTATCCATGGCAAGATAATCATTAGCTACGGTAGTACTTGTGGCAGAGCATTTTTTTAGCCACGTGAATATTCGTGGCATAAAATTTATTTTATGCCACACCTTTAGTTTTTCCATGGCAAAATCTTAGCCACGGCCACTTGTACCACATGAGTTTTTTTCAAAATTCCTGTGGCTAAAACTTATAGCCACAGGAATTTTCAACTTGTGCCACGATTTTTTCCGTGGCACAAGTACTAATTTGTTGTAGTTTTTATATAGAAAGATACTAACTTGGAAGTGTGCACACTTAGAGAGGAATTGGGGTATAGGAAAATTTTATTTTCAATATTGAATATTTACATTCAATATTCATGGTTTGAAATATTTTTTGAAAAGGATCATTTTGGATAAATAATTGTTGTCATGTAATATGACTTGAGTGTTCGAAAGTATGTTTGCATAATAATTTTTTTTTTACTTATCTCGTACTTTACGTACTTAGCATATTTTGCTAACTCGTACTTCCTTTTCGTTTTTGGTTTGGCCCTACTTATCATTTATTAATAAGTAGATATGTGATGATGATTGGAGTGGACTAAATGTTGCATTGGGGGACAAAGGCGTCATTCACCTAGTTTAGGATTTTATTTATTTCCAAGTTATATTATATTTTGGAGAAAACTATTTAGTTGTTTTTAATAATAATGTATTTTAGGTTCCGCTGCAAAAGTTTAATAGTATTTTAGTATAGCCTTACGTTATCATGTGGCGGTAATACGCCCAAGTCTATCTCTACGGTATTTTATATGTATTATTCTAGTATTTCCGTAGAGGGAAATTTGGGGGGTGTTACAGAGTGGTATCAGTTTAAAAGCCTAGGGAATAAAATCGATCTTGGAATTATATTAAAAAGATATATATATATATATATATATATATATATATATATATATATACTAGCATAGCACCCGTGCGATGCACGGCTTAGAAATCTTAATATTAACTTTGTAAATAGTAATCTTAATAAACTAAAAAAAATTGTGGCAGAAGTCAATGAAATTAACAACAAAAAATATTGTATAAGGTGATACATTATATTTAATATAAAATGGTTCAATTTAAGTAAGATGTATGAACAAATTTTGGAGTAAATTTAAACAATTTTAGAAGACAATTTAACCCGCAATGATCGTTTGTTATCAAACGTTACCTAGTTATTAATTTTTTAAAGAATAGTTTTGATAAAAGAGAATGAAATAACTTTTATATGTTATAAGTATTTTTTTGAAATAAATCTCTTATTAAAAGAAAATTTCACTGATTAAAAAAATTGAAAGATGAAGTTTTAGATTATAATAGTTTTTCTTCTAAATACTTCACTTTTAGTATATTTTTATATATGTATCAATTATGTTATAGAATTGTTCTAATTAAACCTATAGAAATAATATAGATTCTCCATAAAAAATATATATAGATTTAATTTTAGAAATTTATTTTCTCGTTTATTTTCTATGAAAATTGTAGTCATACACTCATACATACAAATAAAAAAATTATAATACACTCAAAATTAAAATATACAAAATAACTTGTTTTATCACAACTGTTAGGGCAAAATAAAACTAAAATGTACATTTTTTTTTTGTTGATTTTCTAATTATTATAATCCTAAAAAAAAAATTGATAAGTTATTATAGAGATTGTTCGAATTATATAAAAAGTCATGTTACGCATGTCAAAATAATAAATCAATAATAATATTCATTCCCCCCCAAAAAAAAAAGTAGTGGAATTTTTATTATGAGAATATGTATTAGCAATAAATGAATAATATATCGAAAGTAATTTTTGATCATAAAAATATATAGGAAATTAATATATGATCAAAACTAAATTACTTATAATAAAAGAATTAATGTACAAGTATTATTATTTATAGGAATTAAATCATATAATTTTAGATTAAGGGAAAAAGGAGGGAAAATTTTTATTGAGAGCGCTACATGTGGCAAGATGTGGACTTAGCTGCTTCTCTTATATTATATATATTGATTATTGGGTAGATTTAAGAGGGCATATAGGATAGAGTTTTTCACTTTAAAAAAAAACTTGTTTTTCAAACAAAATAAATTATAAATTATTTAACTCTTTGGAAAGGTGATTGAGAAAAAGATGTTCAGGTTCTCATTCGAGGCCTATAATGGGTATGATCTCTGTCTAGGCAAGGCTCCCCCCGACGCTGTGGGTAACTTACCTGGGAGATTAGACTTGATCATCTTATATCATGAATCGATCCGAGTACATTATTAATTTTTGAAAATGAATAAAATGAATTGTAATTATTTGAAATTTGAAATTATTATATGTGCATTAGCCATAGTAAGTGATTGTTGGGCTTAAGGGCCCATAAATTTTCAAGTTTAGCACGTTATGTTGCTTTTATGGTAGAGTGTTATATGGCCCAAGTGAAACCACAAAAGTTTGAGTTTGAATATGTTGTTAGTTATTATTTACAAGCCTAGCTTGTTATTAGGTGTTATTAGTCTGAAGGCCGTAGAATTACATTATAACAATTATGTTGCTTTGATTGAAATTATTTTGAAGTTTGAAATATTGTGAATGTATGCATATACAAGTTAGTATATGTAATTATACCTTGAATTTGTATTAGGTTTGAATTTTATGTATTTTGATGCTTATAATTGAGTAGCCTTTAGTCAAATATTTTGACTTGTATGTATTGCTTCACGCAAATGGAATTTTTGAGTTTAATTTTGAATTACTTATGTGAAATGATATTAATGTGTTTAGGTGTTTTAAAATAGTTTATTTATATTTAAAATATATATGAATATGATGTGATCAAGTTAATAGGTTAGAATTTTCGAACAATGATTAGGTGGTTTGATAATTTTTTTTTTCCCGTGAATGTGAATTATGGGTTAAGTCAAGGTGAAAATGATTAAGTACTTAAGCAAATTGAGGAATTTTAATTCTAAGAGGAAATAATTGAGTATTCAAATTAAGGAGGAATATTTTAATTTTTTTTTATGTTGTATCTTTATTTTTATGTGTGCATGTGATGTTAAAATAAGTTTGTGTGTTAAAACAAGTGAGAAACGAATACATTATTGATAAGTACTTTTTGGAGAAAGTTAGTTTGATTAAATTAGTGAATGATGTACTGTATATTTCATGTTGTCTATATTATTTGGTCGTTTAAGAAGTAACTTGTTCCCAACGTTAATTCTCCTAACATTGGCATCTTCTCCTTTCTTCAAGAAATATA
This sequence comes from Salicornia ramosissima, assembly GCA_951394345.1. NCBI lineage: Eukaryota > Viridiplantae > Streptophyta > Magnoliopsida > Caryophyllales > Amaranthaceae > Salicornia > Salicornia ramosissima. The sequence goes on from OX596238.1 coordinate 40,385,063, forward strand.
AATATCTTTTGAAAGTATATAGATGTGGACTATAGGAATGAATTATGGAGTGAGCAATTGTATCATCAAGGGAACCAATAAGCAACCTTAATTGATACCGAGCAAGACCTAAGCCATATCGAGCAACCTTATAAGTACGGAAAATAGTATAACTACCAATATTTAATAGATTTACTATAGGAGAGTATAAACAACCATAATTTCAACCTCACAATTATCTTTTGACCACTACCATTACCTTGATTTGGATGGATTTGAATTTTCATGATCATCGATAACCTTCAAATACAACTCTTCAATTTTCTTCTATCTTTTATAATAAGGATCATACTTCATGTAGGCATCCTAATCCAACCTATGATTTTGAATTTCAAGAGGGCTAAAGCCCAAAATCTAAAACTATCCTTTAATGCAAAACGATTGATCCTTTAATGTGCAAACCGCCAAGCTCATGTAAATTCAAGTTCTCTGATTTGTAGAGGCCACATAGTCCAATTTATAGCCAAACAGCAATCTAAATTGCATTGATTATAGCCCATCCTTTTTTTATAAAAACTAAGAAGAATAAGGATGAGGGTAGTCCAGTTATGAACCTCGTAAGACATGGGAATTGAACTTGTTTCAAATGAAGCAAAGTCCTTAGAATGCTAATTAACACTGTTGAAAACCTTATCCAAGTGAGTTGAGAGTCAATATAGTGCTCGAGGTCAGCTAAACTTTGTTTGACCCAAAAATAAGGGGGAGTTCTCGATAAGTGCCTATTTGAGGTTGGGAAGAAGTTTAATGAAGTTTGAAATTAAAGTTTTACCTAGCCTAATTGAGGAAATAAAAGTATATATGGTTTATGAAATTTGAGATGAGGAGCATGTCCATTAAGGAGTACTATAAAAGTCATGAAATTGGTGAGGTTTACACCCAAATATACATACCTACAAGAGCCATTAAGGCACATAAATTTGAGCAAGTGTTGACTTGAGCTTTTAAAGGAAAGTGTGATGAGTTACCTTTTGTATTATGGATAAAGATGTGGGCATGAAGCCTATTTATATGGGATAAAGAGACGAGAGACTAAATTAAAGATCAACAATGGATTAAATAAAACACGGTGAACTCTACCCAAGTGGAGAAAGGAGGTCTAATACTACTAGGAACTTTTATATAAATAGGAACTCTACTAGATCAAAGCTGCAGCAGATCGACTACTCTTCAAAAACGCTGTTGTTCTGCTGTGTTGTTCTGCAACAGAACGGAGAGGCAACACGACCAGGAAGGCAGAAACACGGCAGCGGGAAGGCGGCGGCAAAGAAGATTTCCGGTGCAATGCTTGTGTTAGGGTTTAGTTTTTATTTTCTAAGTGGAGTGCCGTCACTGTGTGAGTAAGGTTTGTGACTCTTGTTAGGTTTGGGTCGTTTTCTTAAAATGGCAGATTTAATAAGCTGTAGTTTTTTTTTTGGCAATTTACCTATCATAATAACTTATATCTCCGACTGCAAATCGGTAGGTAAATTTTTACCTAAAGAATATAATACGTTGTAGGAAATTTCCCTTCCGCTTTCATTAAGTAGTTAGTGATAAAAATCGGTCGGTATTTTCCTACTACCATTCAAAACAGTAGGTAAATTTAAAAAGCGGTAGGAATTTTCCTACCAATTTTTTGTGTGGTAGGTAAAAATCGGTAGGTAATTTAGCCTTTTCTTGTAGTGTGAATGCCTTGCTTGGGTTTGGTACTCTTCCTTTTCCCTTGATGCGCTTTCCCCGACCGTCCGGACTTATCGTGGCTCTACGAAGTCACCTGGGATTCATATATGATTTATTAATGTGAAATAATCCCTGCTGGATTGGACCGACACAAGGGCAAGATGCATGGACATTACATGAGTAGAGCCCGACCCAATACGAGCCCGCCAAAGGTATGATACGACATGAGACAAGAGGCACGCTCATGGGATTGTCAAATGCGGACACATTGTTGAATTTTCAACCAACAGATAAATCAAGCCGTCATGATGCAGCTCCAAGTGGCATGTCGCAACTTGAACCAGCATCAATACCTGATGTTGAGGTGAACAATTTTATTTTTAAATAGAACAATTTTGTACTTTAATTTGGCCATTTTTAATCTTATTCATTCAGATTACCTAACATAAGTTCTCAGTTTTTAAGGATGAGACCCCATGTTCTCTTTTAATGCCCCAGCCAGGTGTAGAAGGTCGACATTTGATTGAGGTTGCTTATGGACATATACAACCTTCAAAGGAGCGCCCAATAGTGCATATGTTGCCCGTAGAAGGTGGAAAAGTTAGTGTTTCCCTAGAATCCATTGTTTGTAGGTGGCAATGAAGATGTTCAACTTCCGTTACCCAAGATGGAATGGGGTATCATGAATTTGTTAAATGCACAAGGAAGCTATGTAACATGGCCATGTGCTTGGGTGTAGTTTTCAGAAGAGGTAATAATTAATTCAATGATTTCTTGAAAGTTACTTACAAGAATGATTAATTTAGTTTGAGAAAATATTAATTTAATTTAATAGCCAGAATGTCCCCACTTTTCTTAACTTGCATTAGGTGCCCCTGAGGTTAGTATAAATGGCCAAAATATCATTACTGCAATTTCGACCTCAAATCATGACTAATATGTTTGTTTTTTGCAAATTCCCACCTCAAATCTAAAACTTAAGGGATAAATAACCCTTAAAATCTTAAGAGGCCAATTTTTTTTTAAAAACACGTAGATCAAAGCGTGCAAATCGAGGCGAATCAAGACGTAGATATATGCGAGCAAAAATTGTCATCTTAAGGTTTTACGAGCCATTTTAATTCTTAAGGTTCAGATTTGATGTCGGAATTTGCAAAAAACGAACAGATTAGCACTGATTTGAGGTCGGAATTTTTAGTAATGGCATTTTGGCCATTTATACTGACCTTAGGGGCACCTAATGCAATTTAAAAAAAAAGTGGGGGCTTTCTGACAACTTGGTTTATTTTGTGTTTTTCCCCCTTATTTTTTATGGTTTTATTGTGCTAACCGTGCTCTTAGGAGTCGTTTTACCGCTAATAACGTTGTTTGGAGTATTTTGTGTCTTTTTCTTGTTTTTGACAGGATTTAGATGAAAGATGCTCTAAATAGGACAAAATACCATCAAATTACACTAATCTAGGCAAAGGAGAAGCATTAGGATATCACGGTGAGTGTCGGAGAGGTTCTAGTGACAATTAGTAAAGAATTGGTTTGACATTGTTTGATTCGGTTCGAATGATTTTGACCAACTCTCACTATTTTGTATATACCTCGAGCTATGTATATCGTATTGAACTGATTCCAGCGGCGTTGGAAACTAGATTCAAAGATCTTTCCAACGGTAGGTAATAAACCCAATTCTGACTTGAAACGAATAAGTTATGGACGTTCGAAGTTGGTGCATCGAACCAGACCCTGGTATCGGGTCTGTGCACCCCATACCGGGGTTACTGCAAACCTTATCGGGGTTCATGCACCCCGATACCGGGGTGGTTGCTGCCCTTGCTCATCTCCTTTGCTTTGAAGCCAGAGTTCCCCCAGCATCGGCCCCAGTACCGGGTTACATGTACCCCATACCGGGGTCTCTGCACATAACTTCACTCGAATTTTTCAGAAGCACGTACCTGACTCCAGCAACAACCTCGGTACCAGGGTGCATGTACCCCGGTAATAGGGTGGACATACGGACTCGAATATAAGCCCAATTTCGCCTATAAATCCCTGTTTTAATCCCTTGTAATTCTATTATGCATTCTTTAGGGTTTTCTTTTCTGTTTACTAGGGTTTAAAAATTAAAACTTTCTCTTATAAACACAATTTAATTCTTTCCAATTCAATTCAAGATCTTTCTTTTTTCTTTCAATTCTAGTATTATTTCTTTCTTATTTATTTTATTTATGCTTTTATCATGATTATGTTAATTGCTTCAAGTCTTTTAATTATGTGTGAGTAGTTGCTTAGATCTAGAGTTTGGGAAAATTATGTTTGACTGATTAAATTAATTAAATCCTTTGTTCTTTATTTCATGACTTATTTGAGTAATAATCTCTTTCCTAAAATCTGTTTTGATCATATAAATTTGAGTAATAATCAAGTCGGTAGCCGAAAGGTGAAAACTTCATTAAGACTTATGATTTTAGGCAGATTTGTTTAATAAATTGCGAGAGCTTAGTAGGTAAATCTGTAGATCAAATAAATCGCGAAAGCCTGTTAGATGTTGGTTAGAATTTGTTAATAAATTATGGAACATTGGTATTTAATTGGTTTATGATTTCATTCATAAAACCCTAAACCCTAGAATTTCCCTCATTCAATTCAACCTTATAAAAATTCAGTCTTTAGTTTCGGTTCTTTAATTATTAGTTCTTTAGGATAATTCAATCACAGAGGCTTTTTTATGTAGTTCATACTTTTATGAAATAAAAGAAATTAGTTTGCTTCTCTGTGGATTCGACCCTATTTATCACTACTACATTAGTTTTTATATTTAGGTTATTTTTGTCAAGTTATGACGCCCTATCACATTTTGGCTATTAGGCGTAACCTCAGGGATACCTAGGGAAATATCCCTTTAATTTTTTGTTTGGTTTTAGAAAAATTAAAAAAAGCTCCATGTAAGAAAGCAAATGTGAACGAGGGTTTAGAAGGAAAAGAAAATGGTGCAAAATCGAAGGAGAAACCAAAAGACCTGTCAAAACCTATTAATGAAGGTTCAAAAAATTAATAAGGCTTCATATAAGGCTTATTGACGAAGACGTCCACAATTCTTTGACAAAAGATTGTAAGTGGTTGCATAATTGTGTCAAGGATGAGCCAAGTTTAAGACCATCATTAAAGGGTTTTTTTTATAAGTCACAATTCCATCATTTCGAGGATGCTTCCACTTGGGTAACCAAAGTGGGTTTGTAGAGTTCATTTGTGGAGATATGTTGAACATATCTATGATACATGCTATCATGAGGTGATTTCTAGCTTTTAACTTGTATTGTTAATACTTTAGAAAATTCTACAAAGTAATGCCTTTTTACGTACATGTTGGATGTTTATGGGATTAGTGCGATGTATGAGGATTTAAAAGCACGCGTTCCGGTTTTAAAACTTGGGTGGTTAGATCCACAAGAGATTCGCAATGAAAGATGTTTAGGAAGCCAACCAGATGTCAAGTTGTACCTTGAAGATAGTTTAAGAGCATGCGAGCGACATAAATACAAGTTGATTTTGGCTCCTTACCTTGAATCTTAAGTAGTTTTTGCTTATTTGTCGTCATCATCTTATTTAATTTACCACGATTGATTTATGAACGACTTAAAGTTTGAGTGTAGTAAACACAGTATACCAGTTTGACTCCTCTCTTGTAGAACCACCACGTAAGTTATTGATCATGACATTATTGAAAAATTATGATAATTTTCATTTAGCCATTATATAAAGGTTGATGTTGTTACATTAGGATAAATATTTTATATTTTCCATGTCATTGAAATTATAATGTCATGAAGAAAATGCGAGCATCACATTTTCGTGAGGGGGATGCTACTAATGCATAATAATATTTTATTTTCACTGTTTTGATATATATGTTTTCTGTTTACACATAATTTATATTAGTGTGCACAACAAAAAACAGTGTTGAATGTGGGTGCTATGTGATGAGATACATACATGATGTGGTCTCTGTTCGCTTGAGTTCGGAAGATCTACAAAAGGTATGTAGCGTACACTGCATTTTACATGATTTCTTGCCTAAGAAAAATAACTTAGAACTTATATGAATGGAACTTAGAGATTGTTAGGATAGACACTTGGCACTCGCATAATGTGAATTATACTATTGATGTTTGTAGATTTTTGGGATTGTTATAGTTCGGAGATGGGGCAATTTTGAACACTGCCTTCTTTTATTTATGTTCTAGGTATTAAAGGTGGTTTAGGTTTTTGGCGTAGATAGGTAGTGGAGAATTAGGATTTTTATTTCATTTAGGCTTTTCACATGGTTTCTTGCCTATTTAATTATATTGGGGCACATTTGAGTTTTTTTTTTTTACGTGGGTTTGGCCACATTTGTGTTGAATGTTGCATCACAACAACAAAATTGGACTCGGCCGACCGCCAGTTACCGACCGTTAGTGGTCGGTAATTGGATTTACCGACCGTTTGTAGTCGGTAAAAATTGGTCGCTGAAATAGTAGTCGGTAAAATATTTTACCGACCGTCGAAACGGTCGGTAACAAATTACCGACCGTCTACCGACCGTTTACACAGTTGGTCAAAAATGGAGGGAAGAGGCGCGTACCGACCGCCTAAACGGTCGGTATTACCGACCGCCTAGACAGGCGGTCGGTACGCGCCTCTTCCCTCCATTTTTTTTTGGTGGGAAAAATTTATTTACCGACCGTTACGCGGTCGGGAAGTAACTTTTTCCCGCCTTTTTTGGCGCCATTTCTTTATTTTGAACACTGATTTACCGACCGTTGAGCGGTCGGTAATTTGGTTTTTTTTTTTTAAAATACCTTAAAAAATAGGGCAAAACCAAATTAAAATTAAAATATAAAAATAAATTAAAATTAAACAAATTCAAAATTTCAAAATTGCATTTTATATTAATAATATAAATAATTCGTACAATAATCCAATAATAGTAATATAACAATATAATACAACTATGCTACGAAGGCTCCAGAAGCGCCGGAACCGTCTGTCGGATCATCAGGAGGGCCTCGGTGAGTGAAGGAAGGATCGCCGAATCTCCTCGCGAAGGCGTCCATCTGCGCCTTCAACTGGGCGAGGTACTCCTCCCGCTTCTGTTCTCTCCCCTCCCGCTCCTTTTCTCTCTCCTCCCGCTCCTTTTCTCTCTCCTCCCGCTCCTTGTCTCTCTGCTCCATCTCTACCCTAGCGCGCTCCATCTCTACCCTAGCGCGCTCGGACTCCTCCAAACGCTGGGACATCCGTTGTAATTGAGCGGAAACCGATGGAGAATAGGAAGATCCGACGTGCCGCCTCCGCGAGGTTCTCTCGTAATAGAGAGAAGCGCCCTCCCTGCCGAACCCTAGAACCTCTCCCTTCCTGAAGCCACCAACCGTATCAAAGAAGATCTGGTTGGCGTCCGTCTCTGAACCACTAGCCTGAGACTGGGAAAGGTTCTGGTTATATTGATCCTGCAAATTATGGAGTTAGTTCAAACGATTCTAAACAATAAAGAATCAAGTTGACATTTTAGGTCATTTTCGAGCTTTTTTTTGCATTTTCGCACCTAACTTGTCAAGTAACGTTCCATTACTAGATTTCAAAGCTTATACACGTCCTATAACACACTATTATACTTGTTAGGGGTTGATTATGTTGATTATAGGGCCCCACCACCAGTTTAGGTCAAAACTTGGCTTTTTAGGTCATTTTCGAGCTTTTTTTTGCATTTTCGCACCTAACTTGTCAAGTAACGTTCCATTACTAGATTTCAAAGCTTATACACGTCCTATAACACACTATTATACTTTTTAGGGGTTGATTATGTTGATTATAGGGCCCCACCACCAGTTTAGGTCAAAACTTGGCTTTTTAGGTCATTATCGAGCTTTTTTTTGCATTTTCGCACCTAACTTGTCAAGTAACGTTCCATTACTAAATTTCAAAGCTTATACACGTCCTATAACACCCTATTATACTTGTTAGGGGTTGATTATGTTGATTATAGGGCCCCACTACCATTTTAGGTCAAAACTTGGCTTTTTAGGTCATTTTCGAGCTTTTTTTTGCATTTTCGCACCTAACTTGTCAAGTAACGTTCCATTACTAGATTTCAAAGCTTATACACGTCCTATAACACCCTATTATACTTGTTAGGGGTTGATTATGTTGATTATAGGGCCCCACCACCATTTTAGGTCAAAACTTGGCTTTTTAGGTCATTATCGAGCTTTTTTTTTGCATTTTCGCACCTAACTTGTCAAGTAACGTTCCATTACTAAATTTCAAAGCTTATACACGTCCTATAACACCCTATTATACTTGTTAGGGGTTGATTATGTTGATTATAGGGCCCCACCACCATTTTAGGTCAAAACTTGGCTTTTTAGGTCATTTTCGAGCTTTTTTTTGCATTTTCGCACCTAACTTGTCAAGTAACGTTCCATTACTAGATTTCAAAGCTTATACACGTCCTATAACACCCTATTATACTTGTTAGGGGTTGATTATGTTGATTATAGGGCCCCACCACCATTTTAGGTCAAAACTTGGCTTTTTAGGTCATTTTCGAGCTTTTTTTTGCATTTTCGCACCTAACTTGTCAAGTAACGTTCCATTACTAGATTTCAAAGCTTATACACGTCCTATAACACCCTATTATACTTTTTAGGGGTTGATTATGTTGATTATAGGGCCCCACCACCATTTTAGGTCAAAACTTGGCTTTTTAGGTCATTATCGAGCTTTTTTTTGCATTTTCGCACCTAACTTGTCAAGTAACGTTCCATTACTAAATTCCAAAGCTTATACACGTCCTATAACACCCTATTATACTTGTTAGGGGTTGATTATGTTGATTATAGGGCCCCACCACCATTTTAGGTCAAAACTTGGCTTTTTAGGTCATTTTCGAGCTTTTTTTTGCATTTTCGCACCTAACTTGTCAAGTAACGTTCCATTACTAGATTTCAAAGCTTATACACGTCCTATAACACCCTATTATACTTGTTAGGGGTTGATTATGTTGATTATAGGGCCCCACCACCATTTTAGGTCAAAACTTGGCTTTTTAGGTCATTTTCGAGCTTTTTTTTGCATTTTCGCACCTAACTTGTCAAGTAACGTTCCATTACTAGATTTCAAAGCTTATGCACGTCCTATAACACACTATTATACTTGTTAGGGGTTGATTATGTTGATTATAGGGCCCCACCACCATTTTAGGTCAAAACTTGGCTTTTTAGGTCATTTTCGAGCTTTTTTTTGCATTTTCGCACCTAACTTGTCAAGTAACGTTCCATTACTAGATTTCAAAGCTTATACACGTCCTATAACACACTATTATACTTTTTAGGGGTTGATTATGTTGATTATAGGGCCCCACCACCAGTTTAGGTCAAAACTTGGCTTTTTAGGTCATTATCGAGCTTTTTTTTGCATTTTCGCACCTAACTTGTCAAGTAACGTTCCATTACTAAATTTCAAAGCTTATACACGTCCTATAACACCCTATTATACTTGTTAGGGGTTGATTATGTTGATTATAGGGCCCCACCACCATTTTAGGTCAAAACTTGGCTTTTTAGGTCATTTTCGAGCTTTTTTTTGCATTTTCGCACCTAACTTGTCAAGTAACGTTCCATTACTAGATTTCAAAGCTTATACACGTCCTATAACACCCTATTATACTTGTTAGGGGTTGATTATGTTGATTATAGGGCCCCACCACCATTTTAGGTCAAAACTTGGCTTTTTAGGTCATTATCGAGCTTTTTTTTTGCATTTTCGCACCTAATTTGTCAAGTAACGTTCCATTACTAAATTTCAAAGCTTATACACGTCCTATAACACCCTATTATACTTGTTAGGGGTTGATTATGTTGATTATAGGGCCCCACCAGCATTTTAGGTCAAAACTTGGCTTTTTAGGTCATTTTCGAGCTTTTTTTTGCATTTTCGCACCTAACTTGTCAAGTAACGTTCCATTACTAGATTTCAAAGCTTATACACGTCCTATAACACCCTATTATACTTGTTAGGGGTTGATTATGTTGATTATAGGGCCCCACCACCATTTTAGGTCAAAACTTGGCTTTTTAGGTCATTTTCGAGCTTTTTTTTGCATTTTCGCACCTAACTTGTCAACTAACGTTCCATTACTAGATTTCAAAGCTTATACACGTCCTATAACACCCTATTATACTTTTTAGGGGTTGATTATGTTGATTATAGGGCCCCACCACCATTTTAGGTCAAAACTTGGCTTTTTAGGTCATTATCGAGCTTTTTTTTGCATTTTCGCACCTAACTTGTCAAGTAACGTTCCATTACTAAATTCCAAAGCTTATACACGTCCTATAACACCCTATTATACTTGTTAGGGGTTGATTATGTTGATTATAGGGCCCCACCACCATTTTAGGTCAAAACTTGGCTTTTTAGGTCATTTTCGAGCTTTTTTTTGCATTTTCGCACCTAACTTGTCAAGTAACGTTCCATTACTAGATTTCAAAGCTTATACACGTCCTATAACACCCTATTATACTTGTTAGGGGTTGATTATGTTGATTATAGGGCCCCACCACCATTTTAGGTCAAAACTTGGCTTTTTAGGTCATTTTCGAGCTTTTTTTTGCATTTTCGCACCTAACTTGTCAAGTAACGTTCCATTACTAGATTTCAAAGCTTATACACGTCCTATAACACACTATTATACTTGTTAGGGGTTGATTATGTTGATTATAGGGCCCCACCACCATTTTAGGTCAAAACTTGGCTTTTTAGGTCATTTTCGAGCTTTTTTTTGCATTTTCGCACCTAACTTGTCAAGTAACGTTCCATTACTAGATTTCAAAGCTTATACACGTCCTATAACACACTATTATACTTGTTAGGGGTTGATTATGTTGATTATAGGGCCCCACCACCATTTTAGGTCAAAACTTGACATTTTAGGTCATTTTCGAGCTTTTTTTTGCATTTTCGCACCTAACTTGTCAAGTAACGTTCCATTACTAGATTTCAAAGCTTATACACGTCCTATAACACACTATTATACTTTCAAGGGTTTTTTTTTTGCAGTTTAGGTCAAGTAATTAATCATGACAAACAATAAACATCAAATGCAACTAATAAACAAACAATCCTATTCGTACTCTTCGGCTTATAAGCCGGAATTCCGCTCTAAACATCAAATGCAAATCATAAAAAACAATCCTATTCGTACTCATCGGCTTATAAGCCGGAATTCCGCTCTAAACATCAAAGTAAAAAAAGAAAAGAACATTACCATCACTTCCTTGGCCTTCTGGCTAATTGGTTGCGGTTCCATGCCTTCTTGCCTTTTGAAGTGAGTGTCAAGGAAGACATCCGCAGCGTCAGGGAACTTCCCTCCTTGCTCCTTAGCCAATTTCTTGGCTCGCTGAATCACCGACACAGATCCAGCGCAATGAGAGGCCGGGGCGGCGCCACTAGCGTTGCCAGCTCTCCTGTTTACCTTCGCCCGAGCTGACCTCTCCTTAGACTTCTTGTCAGTAAGTCTATCCTTCATTGCGCTGTACATCTCATCACCTGTCATGAAAAACAATCAAACTTAACACTTGATGGGCAGTATTGATATTTTAGCAAATTTTAGAAATGACTATCCAATACTCACCGAGCCAGCTAGGTCGATCTTTCCGCTTGTGAACCACATCGTTGAAGATGTCTTTCAGGCGTCTTCCAGCCTTGCTCTCATAAGCATCTCGTATTGTGCCCTCGAGCTCAGGCCTCCAACGATATTGTTTCTGCATTCGACAAAATCCAATGAATTATGTTATTGTTAGAAATTATATATAAAAAAACACTATTTATTACAGAGTTTGTCTTTATCACCTTCCACATGTTCCACCAATGTGCCTTGGTTGCCTGATCCACCTCGGTGTAGTTCTTCCAAGGCTCACGGAAGTAGGACTTTATCACGTGTGATATGGATCGAACAACACTGCTCGTGTCAAACCTTGCACATGAAACAAAGTAAGATTAAATAAACAACATATGAATACAACTTAATTTCAATTATTAAAACACAATTCAACCCTTGCCTTGTTCCCCACTTTACGTTTCAAGTGGTTAAGGTACCTGTGAGTAAAGAATACATGTGGATTGTAAATCACAATTCAGAAGAAATGAGTAAAGGGGTATAAACGATTACAATAACTCACCGTTCGAATGGATACATCCATCTGTATTGAACGGGACCCCCAATATATGCTTCATGTGGCAAGTGTACAGGCAAGTGCTCCATGGAGTTAAAGAATGCCGGAGGAAACAGTTTTTCCAACTTACACAAGATCTCGGCAATGTTCTTATGTAGGCGGTCCATCTCACTCAACGTGATAGTGGGAGCACACAAGTCACGGAAGAATTGGCTTATTTCGGTTATTGCCTTCCAAATATGAAGGGGGAGCAACTCTCTTAGACAAACAGGCAACAACCGCTCCATAATTACATGACAATCGTGACTCTTCATTCCATGGAGCCTATTTTTTTTTTATCAACACATCGGCTCAAGTTCGAAGCATACCCATCAGGAAATCTCAAGTCTCGGATCCAGTCACATAACACCTTCTTCTGCTCCTTGTTAAGTGCGTAAGGCGCCTTGGGCATCACCTCATTACCCTTACCATCATCAATGAGCTCCAGCTCTCGACGCCTGCAGACACTCTTCATGTCTTTCCTCGCACTAACAGTGTCAGACGTTTCGTCTTTCACGTCCATGACGGTGTGGATGAGCTGCTCGAAGAAATTCTTCTCGATATGCATCACGTCTAAGTTGTGCCGAAGCAGCAAATCCTTCCAATACGGCAGTTGCCACAAACAAGATTGCTTATCCCATCCTATTTTTTTCTTCTTCAATTCCTTCAAAGCATCAGGACCGTCAGCTGCTCGCGGTAAGTCCTTGACACACTGCCACAGTTCCTCACCTGACATGATATGAGGAGCCGAGTCATTTTCAACTCTGTTCTTACAAAAAGCCGTCTTATTCTTTCGAAAGGGGTGATCGGAATCTAAAAATTGACGATGGCAATCAAACCATGATACTTTGCCACCATGTTTTAGCCAAACGGCCTTGCTATTCTCCATACAATACGGGCACGCCTTTTTGCCAAATGTGTTCCAACCTGACAACATACTGTATGCTGGAAAGACACTGATAGTCCACAATAAGGCTGCACGAAGATTGAAATTTTGCTTCTTTGATACGTCATAAGTCAAGGACCCAACCGACCATAGGTGCTTCAACTCATCAATCAAAGGCTGCATGTAGACATCCAAGTTGTTTTTCGGATTTTTTGGCCCAGGGATAAGCAAGGAAAGGAAAATGAAAGGTTTCTTCATGCACATGGACGGCGACATGTTGTACGGTGTAGTTAAAACAGGCCAACAAGAGTATTGCTTTCCAAACTTCCCAAAAACGGAAAAACCATCTGTGCACAACCCAAGTCTAACGTTTCGAGGCTCGGATGCGAAGTCCGTAAAGGTCCTGTCGAAGTGCTTCCAAGCTTCACTGTCACTAGGGTGAGCCATATTCCCTTGCCCTCGACGATTCTCACAATGCCATGTCATAGCCTCAGCAATGTTTCTAGTTGCAAACATTCTTTGCAATCTTGCTGTTATTGGGAAGTACACCATAAAGCTTTCGGGAACCAAAGTTTCATTCGAAGTCTCCTTATACCGATTCGACCCGCAATGACGACACTTATCAAGCTCAGCATCGTCCTTCCAAAACAACATACATCCTTTAGGGCAGGCGTGTATCTTCTCGTGAGGAAGCTCTAATCCCTTCAGAACCTTCATTGTTTCATAATAGGTGGTACACTTAGTTTTTTCGGAGGTGGGGAGCGCATCGTTGAACAATGACCCAATGCTGTCTACACACCTGAGTGGCAAGTTGTAGTCACACTTCAAGTTGATCATTCTGGAAGCCATCTCCAACACAGACATCTTGCTCCCATCATACAACGGCTGCTCGGCTGCCTTGAGCAACTCGAAGAACATTTTTGCCTCCGCATTTGGTTCTTCTTCGGCCGAAGTTGCCTCCTCAACGAATGATGAGTCCACATTGTCCCCAAAAGCATCGACAACCATTTCCCGGTAAGGATTCGGCTGAGTAGAAGACGCGGTGGACTCTGTACTCACCCTTTCATCGTGAAATAACCATTCATAGTAGTTCGGAATGAACCCCTTCTTATACAAATGTACCTTGACGTTGGGCACATCCAAGTACTTCAAGTTCTTACACCGAACACAAGGACATCTTATCTTGTCCTTGTCATTGAGCTCGGGGTGCTGCTGAGAGAAGGTAACAAACTCATTCACCCCTTTGATGAACTCATCACGAAGTTTGTGTTCCTTATCTTTTCTCTTGTACATCCACTCACGCTCCTTCCTTTTCATTTCGATTAATACAATTCTAAGACATTAACAAAAATTTTAGTTCAAAGCATTCAAACATACTTCAATGTCTTCACTCCTATCTTATTTAAGCCGTTCTTAAATATTCTTGTTAAAGCTTTCTTATGTAATGCACATGTATATATATTTAAGTCATATTTACGAAAAATACAATACATATTTACATACATACTTACATACATACATAATTAAATATATACTTACTTACTTACATACATACATACACTTTAATTTTTTGCTAAAAAAAATACACATACATACATATACATACACCTATTATTACACATTTGATTCAAATACAAAAATACATTCATCATTTCTTTCTTGATATATATCTTTCATTCAAAACCAAAAAAAAACCAATCACTTATTCAATCATTTAAATCATTTGAAACCAAACAAATTGCTTACTCTTTCAATTCATTCATTAAAAATAAATCAAAACCAAAAATCAATTGCTTACTATTTAAATCTACATACATTCATACATACACAATCTACATACATTCATACATTCATACATACATACATACATACATACATACATTCATACATACACATACAATCTACATACATACATATACATATATTCATACATACATACATACATTCATACATACACAATCTACATACATACATAATCTACATACACATTCATATATACACAATCATACATACATACATAAATCTACATACATTCATACATACAAAAACTAAATAAATTAAACCCTAAAATTAAAAAATGAAAAATAAAAATTAAATCAAACCCTTACTAGGAGGAGGGGCGGTGGTGCGGCGGCGAGAGAGGGGCGGTGGTGCGGCGGCGGCGAAGACGGTGGTGCGCAAGCAACACTAAATTAAAAAAAAAAATTCAATTCAATACAACAATTAAAAAAAATAATTCAATTAAATTAACCACAATAATTACCTAGGAGGCGGTGGTGGTGGTGCTAGTGGTGCGTCCGGAGTCGACGGCGGGGAGGTTTGTGCGCAAGAGAGAAGTGGTGGGGGGGGTTGTGCGAGAGAAAGAGAAAGAGAGGAGGGAGGGTCGCCGGAGGGAGAGAAGTGGTCGCCGGAGTGAGGGTCGCCGGAGTGAGTGTTTGTGAGTGAAGAAGGAGTTGTCGCCGGTGAGTAGAGAGGGTGAGTGTTTGTGAGTGTTTTGGTTGAAATGCGATTCAAAATCGCAACGACCCAATTTTTGATTTTGGGTCAGAAGATTTACCGACCGCTAGGCGGTCGGTGAATCAGATTAGTAAATTTACCGACCGCTAAGCGGTCGGTAATTTGGTACAGTAGTTGGGTATATTTAAGTGGAATAAATTTTCCACCAAACCCAGAACCCTGTAGCCATTTACCGACCGCTAAACGGTCGGTAAATTTAGAAGTCGAATTTACCGACCGTTTAGCGGTCGGTAAATGGTCTGACTAACATTGGTTTTGGGGGGAAAAAATTACCGACTGTGTTCAGTCGTCGGCGGTCGGTAATTTACGACCATCTATTGACGGTCGGTAAGTGCGGTCGGGCGAAGAGGATTTTCTTGTTGTGCATGTTTGTGTATTTTTTTATGATTTCTTGCCTATTTGAAGTTTATTGGGCATGTTTGAGTGTTTTAAAACGATTTCTTAGCAATATGTCTACATTGTGGGCACGTTTGGGTCTTTTTGCGTGGTTTTGGCCACAATTGTGTTGAAGGTTGCATGTTTATGTTTTTTTTTACATGATTTCTAGTCTATTTGAGGTTTATTAGGCATAATTGAATTAGTTTACATGGTTTCTTAACTATTTTTTCTACATTCTGCCATGTTTGGGTCTTTTTGCGTTGTTTTGGCCACATTTGTGTTGAAGGTTGCTTTTTTTTTTTAATTATTTCTTGCGTATTTGATGTTTATTAGGCATGATTGAGTTTGTTTACTGGGTTTCTTAACTATTTTTCTACATTTAGGCACGTTTGGCCATATTTGTGTTGAATGTTGTATATTTATGTATTTTTTCATGAGTTCTTACCTATTTGAGGTTTATTTGGTGTGTTTTTGTTTTTTTATATGATTTATTATCTATTCGACTACATTGGGTCACATTTGAGTCATTTTGTGTGGTTTTGGCCACATTTGTGTTAAAGGTTGCATATTTGCATTTTTTTTTAATGATTTGTTTTTTATTTGAGGTTTATTAGGTATGATTGAGAATGTTTACATGGTTTCTTAACTATTTTTCTACATTCAAGCACGTTGGGGTTGTTTCATGTCGTTTTGGCCATATCTGTGTTGATTGTTACATGTTTGTGTATTTTACATGATTTCTTACCTATTTGAGATTTATTTGGCATGTTTGAGTTTTTTTAATATGATTTTTTAGTTGTTCGACTACATTTGGTCACATTTGAGTTTTTTTGTGTGGTTTTGACCACATTTGTGTTGAAGGTTGCATCTTTATATATTTTTTTAATGATCTCTTGCCTATTTGAGGTTTATTAGGAAATATTGAGTTTTGATGAAGGGGTTTTTGGGCTCTTTCACCAAACAAATCAAACCCCCGTTGTAGTATGAGTGCGGGTGTCGAACACGGGGAACAAGTCATGAATCGTGTTGTGCGATTTAGGTCGATTGAGGATCTTGGTTTTGTGGTTTGAAATTGAAGCTAAAACTATTGCAGAAAATAAATGCGAAAGATAATAAAATAAGTTCAAATTGTCGGATTCAGGTTCACTTGATTTCGGGGGAATTACATCGAAAATTGTAAAGAACGAACTAAATTAAGGAAGGGGAATTAAACCTCTAATGTACCTAAACCTCCTCTGGGAGTGATTTAGGAGTTGACGAATGAATGTAACAATAAAGTCTTCTCCCGAATGGACTTTATCATTACATTCAATAATCACTATATTATACCAAGGTTTTATTAGAAGTAAATTCCTAGTTTGACTACCAACTCCCGTTGTAATAGTCTCCCTAACAACGTACCTAAAGTGGATTCCTAGCTCGACCACCAACTCTCGTTGTAATGGTCTCACTAGCAACATTGGGCAAGGAAAATCAAAGCATAATTAACTCATAGATAAAGCCCTATTATACTTCGAAAATACCAAGAAATCAATTATAACCTTTAGCTAATCTCTAAGCTCATTGACACCAACATTAACCAACCATGAACACAATTCAACCAAAAACTATATGAAAACCCCCAATTTCATGTCATGAACCCATCACCTTCAAACCCTAGAAATCAACTACTCAAAATTCATATATAAATCAAGTAAAAATATGAAATTGCATAATTCAAACATTAGTCTACAAGCAAAGCATGAAATAAACATGAATTAAAGCAATGGAAAGCAAGAACAAGTAAAGTAGAGAGGTTGAGAACTTATTGAATTTTGATGAGCAAAATCATTGAATTGGCCATGTCACTTGAACAACTCTTCAAAATCATCCATCTTCATCATTAAACATTCAAAATCAAGAGCTAAATCTACCTCTAAAACTATGGAAAACAAGAATTGAACATAAACCTTAGAAAACTAAGAGGAAGAGATGGTTTCTCTCTCCTCAAACCCTAAGCTAAATCTGATTTTTGAAACTAAAAGCTAAACTAAATTGTTGTTTTCTTGTTTTGAGGGACCTTATAGGGTATGTATATATACAAATGTGGAAACAAGGGGGCCAAGCATAGAAGAGGCACGAGCCCAAGTAAAAACAGCACCAGCACGGACTAAAGACGTGAGGAAAATAGAGGTGCAGCTGCTGGCTAAGGCGCGAACGCGCGGTGGGGGTGGCGCGGGTGCGACGTTGGAGGTGGCGCGGCCACGAGTGAGGGCTCGAGCTTTGGGGGCTGTCGAGGGTGATGGTCATTTGTCGGGGGCGCGTATGGGGCTCTGTCCGCGACCATCACTTGATCCAAATGCTTCCAACTTTTGTTCGGGCTTCTCGGGACGGATCGGGATGCCTCCCTAGACATCTGGCCTCGGGCCCGACAAGCCTTAAAAATTACAAAAATGCCCTTTTGGGGGTACTTTGCCTTATCTTGTGGTCTTGGCTTTGCGATATGCTTCTTGAAGTTTCTCAGGACCTCTCACGACCCTTGATGGATTTTGAGAGTCGCTTGGAAACCTGCAAAACACATGCATTAAAGAACAAAAGGCATAAGTAACAAAAAATATATCAATTATTGACGAAAACAACTAAAAACGACATTATTCAACGAAAATTCAAAATAAACTTAAACTAAGCTAAAAAAGGCTTAAAATATGGAAAACTAAGCCTAAAATGCGCAAAAAACAAGAGAAAAGAGCCAGGAAAATCGGTCCTAAAATGGGCCGATCAAGTTTGTTTGCATGGTTTCTTAACTATTATTCTACATTCGGGCATGTTTGGGTGTTTTTACGTGGTTTTGGCCACATCTATGTTGAATGTTGTATGTGTAGGCATGTCTGACATGTTTTAGTTTATTAGGCATATTTGAGTTTTTTAATACCTTATTTTTCATCTATTTGACTACATATAGGCATGCTTGACACTTTTGCGTAGTTGTAGTCACATTTATGTTATAATAATTAATTAGAAATCTTTTAGCTGTTTTTTTTTTCTTTTAAATAAATAATTAGGTTATCGGTGCTGTAACAAGGGAAGGGCCTTTCATTGTTTAGGAAATTAATGACGTTCGAGACAAGTGTGTTAGTTTTCTTAGACATACTTTATTTGTAATTTTATTAATTACTCTGGGCTTAATTTGTATGTACAAGCCATTGGTTCGGCTGAATGATGTATTTTGATAAGCGTTTATGTATTAGAGATGCTTGATCGATAATTTTATTTGTATTTTACAGATACATATAATATTTTTTATTCGCATGACTTATGGCTGCAGTTCTTGGGGGAACCACAGTTATAACTGCTACAGTTTTTTTTTGGAGGGAACCACTTTGGTTGCGGTTCCCCCAAAAATCGTAGCCAAAAGAGTACCTATGGCTGCGATTTTTTCAAGAACCGCAACCATAGGTACACTTTTGGCTGCGGTTTTTGTGGGAACCGCAGCCAAAGGTCACTTATAGGTCTAAGACCTATGGCTACTATGGCATTGGTTGCGAGGCTGAACCGCAACCATAGGCCCTAAAAACCCCGTGGCCATAAGTGTTTTTTTCTACTAGTGCCTCCAGGGGAAAGACTCAGCTGGACGGCCCTAGACTCCTGCTTGGGGTAGAAAACCAGCCCATTTTCTACCTTATTGAAAATATTTTTCCTTCAAATTAGAAGGAAAAAAAATAACATAACAAGTGGATTGAAAGAAAACATTTTCCATCAGAATTGAAGCCATTGATTTTAATTTCAACCCCAAACAACCTAGACATTTTAAAATAGAAAACGATTTAACATTCAACCGGAAAATGGAAAACCTTTGTGGAAATTACTTTTCTAATGTAGAAGATTTTCGATGAAAAATTATTTTCATATGGAAACATTTTACACCTACCAAACCGATCCTAAATTAGGGTAGAGGGAGTAAAACATTATTAAGCTGAGTATAATAAACTAAAAAAATCTGCACCCGAGTTAAGTAAAATGTTAGGTAATCAACTTTGATGAAAGTTGAAATTTGAGCAATCAACTTTCAAAAGTTACAAATTGAGTACTCAAATCAATTTTGAGTTAAGTTTACCTCTTATAACAGGTTAGGCTAACACTAAGCACTACTCAATGTAGGCACCCATCGAGGGGAATGGGGAAGCTGGACAGGTACCTCATCGAGTAGTTAGGGCTCATTAGCCCCAGAGACCTTGATAGCGTCACCTTAGGCTAACACTAAGTCCTACTCAATGTAAGCACCCATCGAGGGGAATGGGGAAGCTTGATAGGTACCTCATGAAGTAGCTGGGGCTCATTAGCCTCAAGGTCCTTGATAGCGTCACCTTAGGCAAACACTAAGCCCTACTCAATGTAGGCACCCGTCGAGGAGTATGGGGGAGGCTGGATAGGTACCTTATCCAGTAGATGGGGCTCATTAGCCTCACGGTACTTGATAACGTCACCTTAGGCTAACACTAAGCCCTACTCAATGTAGGCACCCATCGAGGAGTATGGGGAAGGCCAGATATGTATCTATCGAGTTCTTGAGGGCTCATAAGCCCATGAACCTCGAGGGATCATCTTAGGCCAATGTCTAAGCCCTATTCAAAATAGGCACCCGTCAAGGATGATGGGAGGCTGGATGGGTATCTACCAAGTCATGGTGCGCATTAGCCCTAGAGACTCAGGCGATCACCTTAGGCTAAAGCCCCACTCAATGTGGGCATCTATCAAAGGAGATGGACAATCAAAACATGCCTTCCTCCCAAGTACCTCCATCACACTCGAGATAGAAGGAAGATCCTCGAGGTCATCAGGGCAACCTTGCCCTCCTATCTCTGTCACAGTCAAGGTAAAGGAAGACCTTGAAAAGAACCCAACACTTTGAAAAATTTCTTTATAAAAACTTAAATGCAAGAGAGTTTTCATCATGGAAATTTGCATGGAGTTCTTCACGGTCGCGGTTAGCACGGTCACGGTTGCAGAACAACTCTAACAGAATTACTTCGTTGGTCATCATGGAGGAGATTTAGAGTCCTCAGCAAAGGCCTAGCTTAACTCGATTGAGAGGAAGCTCTACTCTTACCCTCATCACAGTCGAGGTGGGCAAGATCCTCCTGGTGAGAAGGGTAAAATCTCCCACAACCACCATCACAGTCGAGGTTATCACCCTTACCCTCGAGGTAGAGCATGGTCGAGGTCGAGAGATCATCAACAGGGGAGGTGCCATATGAATGAGAAGAAATATGTACCATCACCCTCGAGGTATGTACCCTGACTTTCGAGGTATACACCCTAGAGGCAATTCTATGGACCCAGGGAGGAGTATCCTCATGGTCGAGGCAATACCCTCATGGTTGAGGTAACCACCATGGTTAAGGAGTATCCTCATGGTTGAGGCAATACTCTTATGGTAGAGTCAAGACCATGCCCGAGCCACCATCATCATGGTCAAGGAGGCATTCTCTCGAGGTAAACCTTGATGGACAAAGGTAGAGTCCCTCACCCTCGAGGTGAGAAGCCCTCACCTTCGAGGTAGGGACCAACGAGGACGGGTAGGCAACCAGACAAGTCACTGCCTCATGGTCGAGGTGTGACTGCCACGATCGAGGAGAAGAGATAGCACAACAAAGAGGCTCTCATCTTCAACAAGTCAAAAGCCACCAAAGCATTTATAATTCATCACCCTCGAGGGAAGGGAGCCATATTTTCGAGGAAGGACCATCACCATCGAGGAAAGGCCCTAACCTTCGAGTTCAAGGCCATCGATGGGAAGGGGATCATCATGGTCGAGGTCCACAAGACAAGAAAACGGTCGAGGAATCACCCTCGGTCGAGGTGAGCTCCACAGTCGAGGTCTATCAGTGGGTGAGGTCAGCTCCACAATCGAGGTCCGCTCATCATGGTCGAGGTGAGCTTACCGCGTTTGAGGGGACCATCCTGGTTAGGGGTGATTATGAGCCAGGCATGTTCGCAAACAGTTCGGGCTCGGTGTAACGACCCGTATTTTAGCAGCGTTGCTTTCGGAGAAAACAACAATACATATCATTATTATTTAAAAAACTTTATTATCAGATTCGTTAATTACAGCGGAAGCTCTAAACTTAGTTCATATTATTCAAATTAAACCATTAAATGATCCAAATTAATAAGGTTCCAAAGTCCATTATTACTACAAAATAAGGAAAATTCCACTAATACTAATAATACAAAGGCTAGAAATGGTCAACAGGATAAACTACTAAGCAATACTCTTATGGTAGAGTCAAGACCATGCCCCAGCCACCATCATCATGGTCAAGGAGGCATTCTCTCGAGGTAAACCTTGATGGACAAAGGTAGAGTCCCTCACCCTCGAGGTGAGAAGCCCTCACCTTCGAGGTAGGGACCAACGAGGACGGGTAGGCAACCACACAAGTCACTGCCTCATGGTCGAGGTGTGACTGCCACGATCGAGGAGAAGAGATAGCACAACAAAGAGGCTCTCATCTTCAACAAGTAAAAAGCCACCAAAGCATTTATAATTCATCACCCTCGAGGCAAGGGAGCCATATTTTCGAGGAAGGACCATCACCATCGAGGAAAGGCCCTAACCTTCGAGTTCAAGGCCATCGATGGGAAGGGGATTATCATGGTCGAGGTCCACAAGACAAGAAAACGGTCGAGGAATCACCCTCGGTCGAGATGAGCTCCACAGTCGAGATCAGCCCCACAGCCGAGGTCTATCAGTGGTCGAGGTCAGCTCCACAATCGAGGTCCGCTCATCATGGTCGAGGTGAGCTTACCGCGTTTGAAGGGACCATGCTGGTTAGGGGTGATTATGAGCCAGGCATGTTCGCAAACAGTTCGGGCTCGGTGTAACGACCCGTATTTTAGCAGCGTTGCTTTCGGAGAAAACAACAATACAGATCATTATTATTTAAAAACCTTTATTATCAGATTCGTTAATTACAGCGGAAGCTCTAAACTTAGTTCATATTATTCAAATTAAACCATTAAATGATCCAAATTAATAAGATTCCAAAGTCCATTATTACTACAAAATAAGGAAAATTCCACTAATACTAATAATACAAAGGCTAGAAATGGTCAACAGGATAAACTACTAGCTATCTTGCACACAATCCCAGCCCTTGCGTAACTCAATCAATCATCACCTGTACCTGAAAAGGATTTTGGGGTCCACAATCAGTGGTGAGTAATTAGATTGTTCTACTTAATCAGTAGAACACAATTAGGAACATAATAATCAGAACAGGTCAACGAAACAGTCAAACAAATCATCTAGGAAAGCATTCATAGACAATAACATTCAAGTACGCAGCGGAAACAATCGTAATAACATAATGACCGAGACCTTCCGAAATAACTTATTCAGTTCTAGACTTCTAGACCACACTATTGACCCTTCAGTTCTATTCAGTTCAGGTGCTATTCCGTGACCAGTCATATGCTCGTAGGGGAAACCTTAATTTTTCCCCAACTTTCCTTGCTCATGCCGGGGCAAACACGAAGATCTACTTCCCGGCACTGGGATCAAGAACTGTCCCAAATCCGAGGATAGGACAGTGGCTTCGACTATACCTATGTTCATGGCAACTTAAGCCACTAGATAGGCGGTCACTTCATAGTTAATCATCTTTTCCATATTACAATTCTGTTCTCAATTCTAGTTCACAACTCAATCCTTTAATGACACAACTTGACTTCTGATCAATTCTAGTCCAACTTAACTTGACTCATAACTCTAATCTAGGACTTGTACCACTCGACATATCCAATAGCAAAACAATAATTAATTCTATTCTTTACAATAATCATATAAACAATTCAATCAATCAATTAAATAAATAAATAATCATATAAACTAACAATTATCAACAAATATCACTTAAAACATGATAAAAATCCTCTTTTTGTTACCTAATACCACTCGTCATTCATACCTGTCAAAACATCTTGGAATAATATTAGAAGCACTCGAAAAACATGGTTAATCATCAATAAACGATTCAAAATTCATCCAGCATGATTTTAAGCAATTCTAAGTAATTCTAAACAATTCTATACATGATTAAACCTATTCTAAACATGATCAAACCTATTCTAAAAATTATATAACTAATCTATCCTATTGATTAAATAAATCAATCTAATTACCTAATAATCTAATATTGATGGTGAATGGTTCGATCTTCAAAGGCTAAAGGTTGAACTTTTTTTTATGAAGGTGTTTGAATTGATGAAGTGAAGGAAGTATTTGTGTGGGGAAAAGGATGTGTTTTTATTTGTAGTTTAGTTTTTATTTGTAGTTTAGTTTTTAGAGATTAAGAATTATAAAAATGGTTCCCCTTTTTGTGGTGTGTTGGCCGTGTAGAAATACTAGGCAAGGGAGTAAAACAAACTCCTAAAATCTAGTAGAGAAAGTAGGAGGATAAAAATTAAATTTTTGGAATCTGGTCAAACATAGATATGATTTATTATTTTAGCTTGAAAAGGAATTAAATAATTTGAAGGAGAATGTAAGGGGGCCGTGGGGTATCATGAGGATGGGTGTTATTGGCTTCCTAAAATCTAGTAGTCAAAGTAGGAGAAGTTGGGATAAAAATAGGATTTTTAGGAAAAGGTCAAAATAGATATAAGTTAGTAATATTGGTGAAAATAAGTTAGATAAATCAATTAAAGGGAAAAAGAAACAAGGGGGCCGTGAGGTGTAGAGAAAGGGGAAAGAAATTGGGCTTGGGTCTTAGCATGACAAGGAGAAAAGATTTGGGCCAGGATAAAATAATTAGATTGCTACAACGAATTTAATAATTAATTAAATAATAATCAATTAAATAATTAATTAATTATATAATTAATTAATTAAGATAAATTTAAAATATCCCGAAATTTTGGGGTATTACACTCGGTTCGGTCAAAAATCGGCTCGGACCTAGCTTGGCTCGAATTCGGGTTCGGCTCGAGAGTTAAACGAGCCGAGCCGAGCAACATTAAGCTCGGCTCGAAAAGCTCGTGAACAAGCTCGATTAATTATATTTATAAAATATTATAAATAGTTATTTTTACAAATATATTGCATTATTTTTTTTTAATAAAATATATTGCATTATTAAAAATGAAAATAAAACATGTTAAAAAAAAGACCATATCCTAGGGACCTAAGCCCATAAATCTAAATATTCATTTCTTTTTCAAACTCAAACTAATGTACTCAAACTAATCTACTACTCTCACTCTCTCGGTCTCTCTCCCACTCACTCAAACCGGAAAAAAAAAAAAAACCTAACCCTAGCTAAGTTGAAGACAAACGCTAACGGCTAACCCTAAGCAGTTGACGGCAGCGATCGACGGGCACCAAATATGGAAGTCGGCGAGTATGAGACCATGGACTTCACAAGACAATCGGAAACCCAAGCCCAGCCACGACCAGGTTTGTTTCGAATCTAGTTTTCAATTTTTTTACTGTTGTTTTTGAAATTGTATCTTGTTGTTCGATTATTGTGTTGTTCGGATCTATGCAATTGAAAACCATGGACTTGTTGTGTTGTTGATTGTTCTTGATTTCTGATGTTGTTCGATTGATGTTTTTGATGTTGTTGTTCTTGATCTCGGGATTGTCGTCCATTGTTGTTGTGTTGTACTGCTGTCCAACTTACAATCTTTCATGTTTCTGCACAAACCTGTTTACAGATTGTATACATAGGTGGTGGAACTGGAAGGAGCATGGAGCATATGGAAAACTTTTTTTTTTTGATGATGTATTGTTATGAACTTGTGGGATAAAATGGTTGTATTGGATTTGATTTCAAAGTTTTGTATTAGATTTCTTTAAAATTGACTTAGGTTGTAAAATTGGATTTCTTTGAAATTGTTGTTGGTGGTATAAAATTAGATTTCTTCTAAAATTGGTTGATGATGTATGTAAAATTGTAAAGGATCTTGAGCTCACGAGCCTGAGACGAGCACACGAGCCGAGCTCGAACTAGGGTTTTTTTTCACGAGCTCAAGCCGAGCTTCGAAATCCCAAGCTCGTCGAGCTCATGAGCCGAGCCGAACCAAAAACACAATCGAGCCGAGCCGAGCCTAGGGTTGTTCGATCTCGGTTCGTTCGATAAGCACCCCTAATCCTGGTCAATGTGTTGGCCATCTTGTTGTTGACAACTTTGGTCGAGGAAACACACTGTCGAGGAAAAGCAACATCAACCATACACGAGTCACAGCCTTATGGTCGAGGTAAGCCTATAATGGTCGAGGTGAGCTTATAATGGTCGAGGTGAGCCTATAATGGTCGTGGCTACCCCCGCGATCAAGGTAACTCCCGGCCAGCGCGAGCCAGCAAGGTCGCGAGTCGTGGGCATCCTCACGGTCGAGGGACTCCCCACCATGGTCGAGGTGGATGCTTCATGATCGTGGAGCCCACCATAGTTAAGGTAGAAACAACACCAGCGAGGTGCATTTAAGAGCCTCATGGCTCCAAGCATATTGGTCGAGGTAGCATATGGGTCGAGGTAGCATGATTGGTCGAGGTATCATATGGGTCGAGCATGTTGGTCGAGGTAGCCCTATTAAGCATCCCCACGGTCGAGTAAACATGACCACGGTCGAGGGTGGGTTTTTCCCGGTCAAGTAGACTTCCTTGAGGTGCTCATACCATTAGCTAAAACTAGTCTCAGAAAATTCCGTTGGGCATTCCAACGTCCAAGATTTCTCGTTCCACACCAAGCGTGGGGCTAATAAATCAACAATCGCGGAGAGAACACATCCATCAAGGCCATCACCAAGTCACCCTCATTGAAGCCATCATCAAGTGACCCTCATCAAGGTCGCCAAGAGACCATCATCAAGGTCTTTACCAAGAGACCTTCTTTAACCTCACTAAGTGACCCCATCAAGGTCATCAAAAGTGACCATCATCAAGGTCGTCACCAAGAGGCCCTCCTCAAGGTCACCAAGTGGCCATCATCGAAATCGCCAACTGACCATCATGGTCGAGGTAGAGGCCAAAGACACGCATTAGATGCTAAGGGTCGCATGCAAAGTCAAATATAAATTGTCGAGCTTTGTTAGGCGACATACAACGGAATTCTGCGCAAACCTCGATGAATAGTTAATTGCAGTATATGTTAAAATGAGCCCAGGTGGCATGCATCCAAGTAAACAAAAACATATATGAAAATCAACAACCTTGGTCGCATGCTCACACGGTCGAGGCGTACAGGGGTAAACCATGCATCACATATACGCATAGAAGGAAAAATAAAGTTAATGCCATGCAAAGTATGCTATTGACACATCATCGAGGTAATTAGCAAATCAACTTGCAAAAGTTACAAACAAGTGATCATTATAAAAAGACCATCGAGAAAGAAGTCCAAATGACGGCGGCTAAATCACGCACATATAAGTACACTTGGTCAAAGATTGAGCCATAAAT
This sequence comes from Salicornia ramosissima, assembly GCA_951394345.1. Lineage (NCBI taxonomy): Eukaryota > Viridiplantae > Streptophyta > Magnoliopsida > Caryophyllales > Amaranthaceae > Salicornia > Salicornia ramosissima. The sequence continues at coordinate 40,412,220 of OX596238.1, forward strand.
GAACTTCTTGCCAATACTAACACTAGGGATGGTTTCAGTTCGGGTTGGAATCCGTTGGGTTAACTGAACTGATTGTGACCTGAACTGAAAGTAACTCGTAATCTGAAATTGACCCGAACTGAAGTGACCTGAACTGTTATTGGCCTGTGAATTAATAACCTGAACTGAAAGTAACCTGAACTGAGGATAACATGTCGCAAACCCAAAGATTTATTAAATTGGACTGAACTGGACTGAACTGAAATCAACCCGTTACATTATTTGACCTGCACTGAACTGAAATCTTATTCAACATGAAAGTAACGTCATATCACAATTAACATATGAAGAAACTTTTTGGGTTTTATGATCAATTTTTATTGTAATGGACGCTCCAAAATAAACCGATGTAAACTGATGCCAACCTGAAACATACCGTTTCTTATCGTTGAACTGTATTAACCCGAACCGTTTTGAACTGAACTGATACTAGCCTAACCGTTAATGACTTGAACCTGAACTGAACTGTCACCGAGAAAAAGACAACTTGTTATGACCTGAACTGAATTGAACTGAACCGTTGGACTAATAACCTGATTTAACCTGAACCGAAATTAAACTAAACCCGTTTGGGTCAACCCTAACCTATACCGTTAACCCGTTTTAACATCCTAACTAACACTATTAAGCAGCAGTACCAGTACCCCATCAAAATAACGTGGCATGCCAGCCTTGCATGCAAGTAAAAGCAATAGGGCGGCACGTCAAAATAAAATGCACCAGGAAGACTATCGAGGTGCAGCATTCCAAGTAGTGGCACGTATAACAATCGAGTGAACGGAGGTCGAACTCCGAAAAATTCAATTTTGACCGGGAAAATTTCGCTTGACATCCGATGATTGGGAAATTCACATCCAACGTCAAGCGTGGGCTGATTGTTCCGGGCCCACCAAAGTGGTCAGTCCAGGGTGAATGGGTCCAAATCCTAGGCCCAATTTTGTTAGGGCTAAGGACACATCAGATATTCTACAACAAATGACATGATGACACGTGTCATGGGTCAGGCTCACATGTCAACACAGTTGACTCGGCTTAAACCCTAATCGGGTAACCTACGCCTATATAAGGATCAGTCCAATCACTTTTCAGGTACGCGATATCCAACACGCAATTCATAATTCAAAAACTCACAATACACTGACTCCTTACTCCCGATATATGACTTAAGCATCGGAGGGGCGTTCCTGGGTTCCACCGCCCCCCAGGTTAGCAACCTTTAACTGTTCTGTAGGTCTTAGCCCTAGCAAGGAGCACCCGGAGTCAACATCAACATAACGAAGAACATTGACTTTTCATCAGAAGTTCCAGAACAGGAACACCTAGTATTTAATAGTTAAAAAAAATGTAAAAATTTATTTTATTTTTAAAAAGATTTTCTGAATTTAGACTAATTGTCTCAATTTAGAATCAAATTGACTGATATATAATCAAATTATCATGTTTTCATATAAATTTTTTGTTTTTTTCAATAAACTAAAAAATTGACTGTTTTCATATAAAAATTTTGTTTTTTTTCAATAAAAATGTTTATAAATTTGGATTCAAATATCCGATTTTTTATCTGGATTTTCGGTTAATTTTTGGAACGGATCTAGATCAATAAGTCTAAGGTCCGATAATTGAATTTTCGAATTGGATCTGACCCAACATTCGAAAATGAAAACCCCTATCCAAATCCACTATTATTCTCCCACACAACACCACGACGAACAAAGAAAATTCGTAAAATGGGTCTACTACGCACCTGGATGCATGTAGAGATAGTCAGGTAGGTGCATCCAAATATGTTTTATTGCTCATTTTAAATAATTTTATTTTGGTTACTTTAAAATAATTAAAGGGAGAATAATCAAGGCTACAGATGAATAATATATTTAAAAAAGATAAAAAAAGTATTTATGAATTTATTTTACTACTAATTAGAGTTGTCAAAATGGGTTTTTGGGTCGACTTCAGATCAGGTCAATGTGGGTCGGGTCATTTCGGGTCGGGTCATTGCGGGTGTCAGCCCCTTCGTTTTTGGGTCGGGTTCGGGTCGGGTCATATTTGGGTCGGAATGGGAGCGGGTTGAGATGGTACGGGTGTGGGTCGGGTTCAATTCGCGTCAACTTTGGGTCGGGTATCTTTCAGGTCGAGTTGGATTAGGTCGGGTTAAATGCAGGTTGAAACAAGTTCATTGTGGGTTTGGGTCGCAATGAGTTGGGTTGTTACGGGTTCAGGTTGAATTGGGTCGGGTGCATTTGGGTTTGGTCTTTGCCGGGTTTTTGGGCTCAATCGATCTCGGAATGGGTATATTCGAGTCGTTCATTTGGTGCAGGTCAGTTTTGGGTCGGGCCAATGCATTTGGAGCAATGGGCAATGATATGTGGACTGTATATTTGTATTATGTGTGCGAATTTTTGGATAAAAATCAAACCCGATCGATCCAAAAATCCTGATACTCCGTACTAATTTTGTTTAGTATCATGGTTTTTTTAGGAAAAATTATAAAAAAAAAAAAAACAAGTCAACCTTTAGTTGGCCTTGTCAAAATAAGTCAACCTTTTGATTAACTCAAAATAAGTAAACCTATTATGCATATCAGATCAAATTAAGTTTTTGTATAATTTATTAGTAGAGAAAGTTAATAATTTTAACGCAAAATCAAAATGGTGCCTTACATATGTTGTTGGGTTTTTATTGAAAATGTTAATTTAATGAAAAAGTAATTAGTTAAAAAACTTAATTTGAGAAGACATGTATATTAGATTGTCTTATTTTGAGTTAATCAAAATATTAACTTAATTTGAGAAGACCGGCAAAAGGTTGACTTATTTTTCATAATTTTTCCTTTTTTTATTAGGATCTGGTTCAGAAGAACCATAAGGGCTTGTTTACTTTAGATTATATTCAGTTCAGTTCAGTTAATCTCAATTCAGTTTAGTTCATTTCAATTCAGTTCAGTTCATCTCTATTTATTTCAATTAATACACTTCAGTTCATTTAAGTTCAGTTCAGTTCAGTTCAGTTCAGTTCATCTCTACTCAACTAATGTAAACGAGCTCTAAATCCAGTTTTAAAATCAAAAAATTCAGATAATCCGAATTTTTTAAATGTGGGTCGTGTGTGGGTTGAGTTGAGTACAATGTGGGTCGGGTGTAAAATGGGTCGTGTTGAAGTGGGTTTATATCGGGTGTAACTGGGTTTGGGTGTTTTTCGGGTTGGGTGTGGGTTAAGTTTGGGTGTTTCTAATACAAGTGTGAATTGGATTTGGCTCAATGTGGGTCAGGTGCAGTTTGGGTTAGGGTGTTTTAATTACGAGTTACATTCAGGTCACGGGTGTATGTGGACCAGTCAGGTCGAGTTCGGGTGCCTATATTTTCGGGTTAAAACGGGTCGGGTCGCAAGTTTATTTCAGGTCATTTTGCAGTTCATGTCACGTTTGATAGCTCTACTACTAATATTTGATAACCTGCTATATAGGTAAACTTACCTAAATTAGATTTTTTTTAAAATACCCATCAGGTTTTGCAAATTCTCGGATTTACCCATTTTTTTAGGTTTCTTATGTGTACCTATCAATTAATACAATTTATTAATTCATAGTCTGGCTGTTATCTCGTGGTTAATTCTCCATTAAGGCTATGTTTAAAGCTATTAAAAAAAAGCGTTTTTTCTTAAAAAATATCCATCATGTTTTGCAAATTATCAGATGTACTAACTTTCTTAAAAACCAAAAAAAAAAATTACAAAAAGAGGGAAAACCAATTCAATTTCTTCATTTCACTCCAACGATCACTTCACTGTGTTCTTTCGCCTTCAACATCATTCAATTAAACCACACTGAAATTGCATGTTACAATTGTTTTTTGATTTTTTTTTTTTGTTGAAATATGTGGGCAATGGTTTGGTTAATGTTACTAGTCTGGTTTTGAGTGAGTTTGTTGTGGTTAATCTTGCAACTATTGTTGTTTTTGTTGATTGGAAATTGTTGTGTTTTTAAGTGCTCAAATTTGTTACTGTTTGATCTTTTACTATTTGTAGAAATTGTTCTTTGTTCTTTTGCTTATTTTATGTTTCTAATGTTGGGTGTGGTGGTTGTTGTCTACTGTTATTTTTGTTCAAGATGTTGTTTTGTTATTGATGTTGCTGTTATTTTGGTGAGAATCCCATTGGAAGGAGAATTTGGTGAGAAAGTGTTGGTAGAACGACTGCTACTTGTTGCCATGGGAGGAGGTTGAAGGTGAGAAGTGATATTTGAGATATGAGATTGAAGATGAGAAAATGAAATTAGGGATTATGTTTTAATAAATAGCATGTAATAGAGGTGTGTAGAATTTGGAAGGAGTTTTTTTTTTTTCTTCTTTTTTTAACAGCTTTAAACATAACTTAACGGAGAACTAGGCCCTGTTCTATAGGACTGAGAAAACATGAACTTAAATTAAATTAACTGAACTTAAATTAAATTAACTGAAATTAAATTAAATTAAAAAAATTAAATTAAATTAAATTAAATTAAATTTTTATTTTTTTATTTTATTTTATTTTTTTATTTTTATTTTTATTTTTTTATTTTTATTTTTATTTTTTTATTTTTATTTTTATTTTTTTATTTTTATTTTTTATTTTATTTTTTATTTTTATTTTTATTTTTATTTTTATTTTTTATTTTTTATTTTTTATTTTTTATTTTTTTTTATATTTTTTTTTATTTATATTTCAAAGTAAACCCTAAAACCTTCATTTTCACCGCCGGAAAATCGTCGTCAAAAAACTCGGCCGAATAATCACCGCCGGAAAAATCACTCCGAAAACTGTCGCCGAAAAAGTCATCCCGAAAATCGTCGCTGAAAAATTCGGCCTGAAAATCGTCGCCGGAAAAGTCACCCCGAAAATCGTCGCGGAAAAACTCGGCCTGAAAATCATCGTCGGAAAAGTCGACCAAATAATCACCGCCAGAAAAGTCAATCCGAAAATCGTCGTCGGAAAAGTCGTCTCGAAAAATCGTCGCCGAAAAACTCGGCCTGAAAATCGTCGCCGGAAAAGTCGGCCGAATAATCAGCGTTGGAAAATCAGTTCGAAAATCGTCGTCCGAAAAATCGTCGCCGAAAAACTCGGCCTCAAAATCGATGTCGGAAAAGTCGGCCGAATAATCAACGCCGGAAAATCAATCCAAAAATTGTCGTCGGAAAAGTCGTCCCGAAAATCGTCGTTGAAAAACTCGGCCTGAAAATCGTCGCCGAAAAAGTCGGCCGAATAAATTCTATTAATTGATGGACTCATGGGTACACATAAAAACCGTAAAAAAATGAGTACATCCGAGAATTTACAAAAAAATGATGTGTATTTTTAACAAGGTTTACGTACATTTATATTCGGTATTCAACTCGTCCGGACCCCAATCGCTGTTTGTGAATTGACGACTACACGTGTGACTGAGATTGAAACAAAATTTCGGGACCCATGTTACAGAAAAGGAAACTGGTAAGTATTGAAACAAAAATCGATTCATTTCTTTAATTTTTTTTATTTTACTTTTTTGACAACTTTTTTTTTGTGCAGCATTTTAAAGCAAATATTTTGTGGTTATTAATTTCAGAAAATACTTTTTTTAGCCTACCTTGCCTTAAAAAAAATGTAATTTTCAGATTACTTCCTATAAGTGGAAACGAGGAATTAGGCCATGTTTTTTTTGAAATGGATTTGGGGAGCTGAAATTAGCTGAATTGAATTGACCTGAACTGACCTTAACTAAATTGAAATTATAATTTTCAATTTTATATTTCCATTTATAATTTTTTTATTTTTTAAATTTATTTTTTTTTATTGAAATTGATGGTCTTCCGGAATATAATTATAATTCTTAAAATCGTCCACGGACATTTGTTATTGGGAATAGTCGCTCAAAAAACCATAGCCCAAAAAACCTTCCCCGGCAAAATTGCCTAGGAAATCGTCGCCGAGAAAGTATCTAGGAAAACCGTTGTTGAAAAAGTTGGACGGAATACCGTTGCCGGAAGACTCGACCATAAAATCGTCGACGGGAAAGTCGGTCGGAAAAGCCGTCGACAGGAAATTCCACTGGAAAAATGTCGCCGAAAAACTCATCTAGAAAACCATCGCCGGAAAAGTCGATCGAAATTGTCGCTGAAAAAGTTGGTCGGAAAACCGACGCCGAAAAATTCGTTCAGAAAACCGTCGCCGAAAAGGTTAGTTAGAAAACCGTCACCGGAAAATTCGGTCGGAAAAAATTGGCCGAAAAAAATCGACAAAAATGTCTCAGGCGATACAGGACGCGACCACCGCCGGTGCCGTCGCAGTCGCGTCTGCTCTGCTTCGTCGGACTTTGCTCAGGCCGTCGGCGTCGGGGCTTCAGGCGAATCGGACTTCAAGCAAGTGGGGACTGCAATTGGGCATTTAGGGTTCGAATCAGCGATTTTAGGGTTCGAATTTGGGCATTTTCGTTTCAACTGGAATTGGGCACTGCAAGTGGGTATTTGGCTTCGTGGTTTTCTGCAGGTGGTGCAGGTGGTGCAGGTGGTGCAGGTGTTCGTATTCTGCAGGTGGTGCAGGTGGTTCAAACTTCGTTTCAGTGGCGATTTTGTGGTTTCTACTGGTTCGAGGGGGGCGACTCTGTTTTGGTGTGTTTCTTTATGGTTCGTGTTTGCGGTGCTCTGTTCAGGTGGTTCGTGTTTGCGGTGCTCTGGTTTGGGACCGGATTTCAGGGTTGTGTGCTTCTTTGTGGTTCTTCATCAGCGGCTTGGTGGTTCAGTAGCAGCGGTCTGGTGGTTCGTTTGGTGGTTCAGGTGGTTGAGCAATCCTAATGTCCACTCCTATTGTAAGGTTTCATTGTCCTTTTGTGGGACTTTGTGGATGTCGCGATGGTGGTGGGAATGGCCTTACGCGGAGTTCCTTGATTACTCATCTACGTGATCGACATTGTATTGGTGATGCCCGGGAAATTACTAGACAAACACTTACTACTAACTTGGATGTTTTTACGGAGGATGACGTGACCTTTCATTGAATGGGGATTTGGCTTTGTGGGGTGTGTTTTAAGACCCATGCTTTTCGTTCTAAGTGTAAGCATGGTCCAGGTTCAGTGTTCGTGGAGCCTCCGGATGTTGGAGATGGGGTAGTTCGATATGTGTTATATGGTTTTCCAAAACCACATGCACCCTCTTTGGAACTGTCCAGACTTATCGTTAATGTGGGACAAGATCAGGACTTTACTGTTGCGCTACTAGACCGTTTGTTCTCCAGGCGTTTACGTACTGTTAAGTCTATTCCGCCCAAATGTCGGTTGGGCTTTTCTCGGGTTTTGAAACGAGCTCTTGATACGGTTTCTAGTAGGCCTTCTGACATCTCTGCTTGGGTTGCTTTGCTTGTGATGCCACTTTGTATTCTTAAGACCTTCAGTCCGAGGAGCAATGTGGAGCGTTGATCTAGTACCAGACGACAGCGATAGGAGGAGAGTATCATTGCAGCGATTCGTTCTTGGGGGGAGCCCGGGGGTGGTTTACAACTTCTTAAGGAGACTTTGGCTGAGGACTCCCCTTCTTGGGTGGGTGTTGATGAGGATCTGGAGTCCGGTGTTCGTAACATTAAGCAGTGCAAGAGGAAGATTCATGATGGCCATTTTAGTGCGGCTGTTCGTGTTCTTTCGTCTTCTGGTGTCGCTCCTTATAATGAGGCTACTCTTGCTGATTTACAGTCTAAGCACCCATATTCTTCACCACCCTCTTTGCCTGATAGCACTACTGATCTCCATCCGGTTCTTGTTACTCCTGCTGTTGTTTTGAGTCAGATTAAGAGTTTTCCACGAGGTACTTCATGTGGTAGGGATGGTTTGCGTGCGCAACATCTCATGGATTGTATGAGTGGTGCTGCTATGGCTGTTTCAGATGATTTGATTGGCTCTATCGCTCAGGTGGTCAATCTTTTCTTATGTGGGGAGTGCCCGAAGGAATTGGGTGGGTACATTGCTAGTGCGCCTCTTACACCTCTTGTGAAACCGGGAGGTGGTGTTCGACCTATAGCTGTGGGTACCGTTTGGAGGCGACTGGTTTCTAAGGTTTGTGCTGCGTCAGTGGGTCCGTTGTTGTGCGGTTATTTTGATGGTCTACAATTCGGTGTTGGAATTCCTGCGGGTAGTGAGGCTATTCTTCATGCAGTTAACCGGCTAGTTGAGGATCGTGGGGACACTGTTGGTCTTTCTATGCTTTTGGTTGATTTCAAGAATGCTTTCAACTTGGTGGATCGTGAAGTTATGTTACGAGAGGTGCGCCTACAATGTCCGGCTATTTTGCGATGGGTTGAATTCTGCTACTCTAGCGCGGCTAGGTTGTATTATGGAGAGCACGTCTTATGGTCTTGTCAGGGTGTGCAGCAAGGGGATCCGCTAGGCCCTTTTCTTTTTGCTTTGGTTTTACATCCCTTAGTGAGAAAGATTCGTGCCTCTTTTGATTTATGTCTCCAGGCTTGGTATTTGGATGACGGGACTATCATTGGTGACACATTAGAGGTGGGTAAGGCTTTGGATCTGATTATGGAGGACGGGCCCGCTTTCGGCCTCCATCTCAATGTTGATAAGACTGAGGTTTTTTGGCCAGTAGAGGACCCTCGGAGTAGGTTAGTTGGGGTTTTCCCGCCCAACATTGCTCGTCCTCTAAAGGGTGTTAAACTACTTGGTGGGCCAGTTAGTGCAGATTCTGATTTCAGCAGGGAGCTTGTGGTGGGACGGGTGGATAAGACTATTGCGCTTATGGATGCGGTGGCTCGGCTTGAAGATCCGCAGTGTGAGTTGTTACTGCTTCGTGCCTGCATTGGGGTTTCGAAACTTTACTTTGCGATGCGGACTTGTCCTCCTCGCCTCTTTGAGGCTGCACGACAGAAGTTCGATGTTGCCCTTCGTTCTTCTTTGGAGCGCATCGTCACTGCGTCTGGCCCAGGCTTTGGAGATTGGCAATGGAGGCTCGCCACTTTACCCTTTTCTTTTGGTGGATTAGGTGTATATTCTGTTGCAGATGTTCTGCATTATGCGTTTGTAGCATCGCGGTTGCAATCTGCTGGGTTGCAGCTTAAGCTTCTCCGCTATGCTGGTGTTGTTGATCCTGGGCCTGCCTTTGTTGATGCATTGGGTCTACTTAATGCTTTTGTGGATGTTGACTTTCTTGGTAATCCTAGTGAGAATGCTGCCCCCAAACTCATGGAAAAACTGGCAGATAAATATTTCGCAAACGTTGCTCAGACTGTTGAGGCCACATTCTCATTATCTCCACGACAGGTTGCTCTTTGGAAATCGCAACAACGGGATCATACTTCTGATTGGCTTAGGGTGGTTCCGATGTCAGGTTTGGGTCAGGTTATGAATGGTAAGACGTATAGATGCGTGCTCTGCTACAGGTTGGGTGTTCCTTTGTTTTCAGCTTCCGGACCTTGTTATGCTTGTTCGAGGGTTTTTGAGGGTGACATCTTCGGAGATCATGCTGTGTCGTGTACTGGGATGGTGGGTGTCAAGCATCGTCATAATATAGTGCGGGACACTCTTGTTGATATCTGCAATCGCTCGGGGATTTCTGCTGGTAAAGAGGTTGATATTGGGTTGAGCACAGAGATCGGGGGTCTTCGTCCTGCGGATTTGCTGCTTTACTCATGGGATCATGGTCGCGATGTTTGTGTGGATTTGACAGGGTCTTCGCCTTTGACTCAGTCCGGTATGGCTGATTTTGTTCCTGGTCGTGCTGTGCGGGATGCGGCTTCTCGCAAACGGGGTAAGTATGCAGATCGATGTGCTGCTCTGGGGTATGGTTTCCTTCCTTTCTCTTTCTCTACTTTTGGCGAATTCGAGGAGGATGCTGTTGCACTGCTAAAGCGGATTCAGATGTTTCTAGAGCACATGATATTGGTGCGCGTGCTGCTGCTCACATCTTCACTCGTATTAGCTTTGCTGTAGCTAGGGGAGTGGGGGCCCAGATTGTATCTAGGCTTCCCACTAACTTTTTGTAGACATTTTGACTTTTAGTTTTTAATAATAAAGTTTTTATAATAATAAAAAAAAAAAAAAAAATAATAATAATAATAATAATAATAATAATAATAATAATAAGAATAATACTAATACTAATAATAATAATAATAATAATAATAATAATAATAATAATAATAATAATAATAATAATAATAATAATAATAATAATAATAATAATAATAATGATAACAAGTGCAACTGAACAGAAATGATCTTATTCATTTGTAAAATTTGAGTGATTCTAGTTTTATGTATTGTACATAAAGAAAAACGTATTCATGCTGGGTCTATTTTGATTCATTTTAAAAGGTGTTTTAATTTTTTATAAATTTTTATTTTATGTCGTTAAAGATATTTTTATTTAAAATAGTGTCTCATAAGATATGAAAAAATTCACAAAATACACGATGTGCCCCTATAATTTTGAAAATTCACCATATACACCTGAATTTTGTGCCAATTTGTAAAATTTTAAAGGTACATAATAAAAAACCGTTATATATAATTAAAAAGTACATATTCAAATGAATCAAAATGGATTCATTAAGAGTTTATGACTATATTTTCATTAATTACATAAAACTAAAAACAATTAAAGTTTCAAAAATTAACATGAAATTTTGTAGATCAGAATGTACTAGATAAAATAAGGACATTGCTACAGGCCATCGGGTTGACAACCCACCACTAATAGAGTAATTAAATAATATTCCCACTGTTTTTCTTAGATGTAACAATTCACTTTTCACACTTGCATGCCGAGACACAACTTAGACTTGTAATATCTCTAAATATATAAGTCTAAAAATTATATATTTAGAAAGTGTATTACAAGATGAATCTAACAAGATCTCACATGACTATATTTTTCTTTATATATAATTAACAATTAACAGTCAAAGTGAGTTGAATGAATAGTGGCAAAGTCAAAGTGTTACATCTAAAAAAACGGAGGGAATATTTCTTATATTAAGTGAGACTTTATTATCAATGACCTCAATAATAGTAGTGTTTTGTTAGTCATGGGTAGTCAACCATTGAATAGACTAAGGCCCTGTTCTTTTGGACTTAAAAGCTACAGTAATTTCGAGCATCGTTTTTCCGCTCGACATTTTCCGACGACGGTTTTCGAACGAGTTTTCCGGTGACGGTTTTCGGGACGACTTTTCCGACGACGGTTTTCGGACTGACTTTTCCGGCGGTGATTATTCGGCCGACTTTTCCGGCAGTGATTATTCGGCTGACTTTTCCGCCGACGATTTTCAAGCCGAGTTTTTCGGCGACGATTTTCGGGATGAATTTTTCGACAACGGTTTTCGGACTGACTTTTCCGGTGGTGATTATTTGGCCGACTTATCCGGCAACGATTTTCAGGCCAAGTTTTTTCGGCGACGGTTTTCGGGATGACTTTTCCGACGACGGTTTTCGGACTGAATTTTCCGGCGGTGATTATTCGGCCGACTTTTTCGGCGACGATTTTCAGGCCGAGTTTTTCGGCGACGGTTTGCGGACTGACTTTTCCGACGATGATCATTCGGCCAACTTTTCCAGCGACGGTTTTCAGGCCGAGTTTTTCGGCGACGGTTTTCGGAATGACTTTTCCGGCGCTGATTATTCGGTCGACTTTTTCAGTGACGGTTTGGTCAAAATTTTCGGCGGTGATTATTACTAGTACTACTATTATTATTAATAGTAGTAGTAGTAGTAGTATTATTATTAGTATTAATATTATTATTTGAAGTTTTGAAGTTTTGGAGTGAGATTGAATGAAGAGGTGAAATGAAATGGGCTATCATAATAATAATTATAATAATAATAATAATAATAATAATAATAATTATATTAATTATTATTAATAATAATAATTATTATTATTTTAGTAAATATAATCATGTATTACATTTCTCATAAAAAAATAAGTATTACAATTATAAAAATAAAAATAAAAATAAAAATAAAAATAAAAATAAAAATAAAAATAAAAATAAAAATAAAAATAAAAATAAAAATAAAAATAAAAATAAAAATAAATAAAAATAAAATAAAATAAAAATAAAAATAAAAATAAAAATAAAAATAAAAAATAAAAATAAAATTAAAATTAAAAATAAAATTAAAAATAAAATTAAAAATAAAATTAAAAATAAAATTTAAAATAAAATTAAAAATAAAAATTAAAATAAAAATTAAAATAAAAATTAAAATAAAAAATTAAAATTAAAATTAAAATAAAAAATTAAAATTAAAATTAAAATTAAAATCAAATAAAAATAAAAATAAAAATAATTCAAATCAGTTCAGATTAGATCAAATCAGATCAGAAAAACTCAAATCAGATCAGATCAGATTAGATCAAATCAGATCAGACCAGATCAATCCTAAAGAACAGAGCTTAAGTTTTTTCCATAAAACAGTTGGGAGTGAAGAAAGTATACTTAGTGGGCTCATGTTTTGGTAAGGTGACCCAAAGATACACAACTGTCAGGGAATCACCCTAACTTAAGAAATGCTCGCTGTTTTTGTTTCTTGTTCACGGTATGCGCATACTGTTGTGCAGGGTGTGTGTTGTACTATTAATTACTAATATTTGAATTTTGGTTTGGTTGTAACAAAAATTCATTCTCAAGGATTCGTAATTAGGCCGTTTAATTTGCCAATGGGGAAATCAAGATTGATTCTGTTGGGTGATGAAAGGTCTGGTATTGATTGATAACTAGCATTTTTCTCCGTATTTGAAGATTGGCATCATTGGATATTGCACTGCATTGCATTACTCTAATTTTTGGTTTCTATGTTAATTTTTATCATGAACTTACGTATTTAACGTGTTTGATTTGGTTAATAGGTTTGGTTGGACTCTATCGTGCTCCTTTTTGATGTGCCCTACAAGACAACGGAAAACTTATTACTAACCCGGGTGGATTCAGGGAACGTCCATCCAATGCTTAAATCAGGTATCGGATCGAAAAAAAATCATAAATTATATGTAGAATAGCTAGAACATGAAAAGGATACCTGACACGATAGACTAATAAGGCTTGTATAGGCGTAATTTTCCTACTTAGATGTTGTTGGTTAACCGCAGTGTTGTCATATATAGGCTTGGAACTAGAGCACGTGTCAATCCCCTAGGAACTTGCATTGTGCGTATGATCCGTGTATATGTTTTACACATAGGTTTTCTGAGATTTTGGGCTTGTCTTGCGGCGGAAATGAACAATTAGCCTCGCGCTCAATGTTTGTGTAGCTATCCCAAATAAAAGATGTTGAGCAGAATTTCTCAATGGGCGAGCTTCCAGACAGTTTACAAGGCTTGACCCATCAATCCCTTCAATAAAATTCTTGTTCTTGACACTTACTCTATTTCTTTCTATAAACTTGGTCTCTAAACCCAAAACCCCTATGGTCGAGCTGCATAGGGCTTGGTCTTTTAGTCTTAGGTGAACCCATCGTTCGAAGGTCCCCAGGGCTAATGAGCTGCCCCAGGGCTTTACTGATGAATACGAGAAAAAAGCGAAGAATTTTTGTGAATTGATTTCAAATTTAAAAAGAATCAAATATTCATTCATCAAATCATTCACTCTCGAGAATAATAAAGATAGAGTCACATTCTACGTGTACGTCAGTACTGACAAGAATAAAATTTATAGTAAGAGAAAAATCTATCGACTTTAAAATTGTGAAGGTTAAAGTCCCTCTTTCTTTAAAAGATTTTTTTTACTTACTAACTACCTTTTTTTCCTTAGCGGTTTGGAGGTGGTTACATCCCTCATTTGTTTTGTTTTTCTTTTCAAAAAGGATCTGTACATAATTTTTTTTTCCTCTTATCACAAGTCTTGTGATATCTCTATATTATACATGTACAAATGAATATCTTTGAACTAGGAGTGTTCAATTAAGTGATTCAGCATTCATATTCTTACTTGGACTAAAGTCCAATTATAGACAAATTTGGAAGAACCGAGTACTTAGATAAGACTTTGTAATACCTTTCTTACTTTTTTCTAATTGACATAGACCCGAGTTATCGAGTAAATTAAATGAGAAGATGATGTGCCCCCAAAAAGTTTAATGACTGATCAAGATAGCTTAGTTGGTAGAGTAGATAACTGAAATGCCTCGCGTCACCAGTTCAAATTTGGTTCCTGGCACATTTTTTTTTATGAGTATATATTCTACTAATTAACCAATATGGGTTGTTATACATATTCATTAATAGTCGAGATCATGACATATACATAAGTTATTTGGCTAGATATCACATGATATACCCCATCTATTTTCTAGATAGATGGGGTTTGTAGAATTAAAATATAAAATTGGATTATCTATTCTATTTTTTTATTTGTTCATATTGATATTGTGTTTACTCTCACACAAAATGCATATGAATATTTCATACATAATCCAAAATAAAATTTTGAATTAGTTATTAGATATTTGAAACATTCAACTAAAAATAGAGTCTTGAAGAGTTGAAGAATGAAAATGGATAAAATTTATCTCCGGTATAGTTCAAATAAAACCGGATTCCCTTTGATATCTATTTCTTCATTTTTTAAAACATTATATGAATTTCTGGAATCCGTCTATGTTTAAGTAAGTAATTGATGGATATGTGGTAGAAAATTTGTGATACTAACTTTTTAGTTCATTCTATCAGTTCTTAGTTCAAACCTTTTTAGGATCTCAATAAATTGTTAAGTTGTCTTTTCTTTTTGATGATCAAGAGTAAAACATGGAACTAGAATAAGTTTCTTATATCATTCAATAAACATCTTGTATCTATATCTATATCTATATCTATATCTATAACTATTAAAAAGTGAGAATAAGGGTTACTGTTCATGTGAACAGTGGCATCATATGCCAAAATTTTTCCGTGCCTCTGCTTCGCTTCCCACCCCCCATCTAATCCCTCTTTTAAAGTCAGCTTGCATCTATCACTTCCAAACCAAAACCCTAGATCATTTCTTCCGCTGCTCAATGATCCTTTCATCTCTCATCACCATCATCATCATCATCAATATCAATGGCTCGTCCCTGGCTCGCTGCTTCAACTAATTTTGACTTCGAATACGCTCTCCTGATGTTGGGTAATTTTTTATGGGTTTGTTCTTTTTTTCCAGTTTTTTTTTTAAATTTCGAATTTTTATTATTTCGATTTTTCTCGGTGTTTATAGATCTTGTTTGTATATGCGGGGTATTTTAGGTTTTTGGTATTACTTTGCTATTTTACTTTGCATTGGCGTAGGTAGAGCAATTCAGCAATCTTCTCTCTCCCCTTTGCAGATCGACGGACAACAGCTCGCCAATCGTCGGCCACAGCCTTACTCCGAATAGGCGACAGCAAGCCAACAACATAGCCCACAGGTTGCCGGTCACACATCACAGGTTGGTTTCCTTTTGGCAATTTCTTGGTTTAACCGTTGTAATTTTCATTTTTTTATCTATAACTATTAAAAAGTGAGAATAAGGGTTACTGTTCATGTGAACAGTGACATCACATGCCAAAATTTTTCCCTGCCTCTGCTTCGCTTCCCACCCCCCATCTAATCCCTCTTTTAAAGTCAGCTTGCATCTATCACTTCCAAACCAAAACCCTAGATCATTTCTTCCGCTGCTCAATGATCCTTTCATCTCTCATCACCATCATCATCATCATCAATATCAATGGCTCGTCCCTGGCTCGCTGCTTCAACTAATTTCGACTTCGAATATGCTCTCCTAATGTTGGGTAATTTTTTATGGGTTTGTTCTTTTTTTCCAGATTTTTTTTTTAAATTTCGAATTTTTATTATTTCGATTTTTCTCGGTGTTTATAGATCTTGTTCGTATATGCAGGGTATTTTAGGTTTTTGGTATTACTTTGCTATTTTACTTTGCATTGGCGTAGGTAGAGCAATTCAGCAATCTTCTCTCTCCCCTTTGCAGATCGACGGACAACAGCTCGCCAGTCGTCGGCCACAGCCCTACTCCGAATAGGCGACAGCATGCCAACAACATAGCCCACAGGTTGCCGGTCACACATCACAGGTTGGTTTCCTTTTGGCAATTTCTTGGTTTAACCGTTGTAATTTTCATTTTCTTATATAAAAAACTGACTATATGGTTGATACTAGATTTCTGATTCTAATATTTGATTTCATTTTTCTTCGCTAATTTTGTTAGTTGGCTAAATTTATTGTTTTAGTTGGTTTTGGTTTTGAATATATGCTGGAAATTGAGCATTTTGGCTATTTTTTTTTTATTTTAGGTTGGCTAAGTTTTATTTTTTTAAATTTTTTTTAGGGTATTTTATTTGAAAATTTTAAGCAATACTATATGTTTGATTTTGGATTTTTAGCTATTTTTCAGTTATACTAGACCGTATAAATCAATTTAGCAATATTTTAGGGTATTTCTATGTTTCATTTTTCTATTGGTTATATAATTTGCAGAGTCAACCTGTTTAAGATCTTTAAATGTGCTAATTATGTCATTATTCACTAGGTTTGTCACTTTGAGAAAATAAGGCATATAGTGGTTTAATGCATTTGACATTAATGCAATGCAGCCGGGTTTGTTTAATGAATTACAGAAATTTCAGAAGAATAGTGATGGGGATTGGGGAATTGTTGGATGTGGTAAGTAGTAACTGAGATCTTAATTACTTAATATTTATTTAGCCTTGACAATCGAAATGAGTTGATATTTGTTAACATTGTTTCATTTAAATGCCAAGGCATTTACGGAATTCAGAACTTTGCCTTCTTATCTGTAATTTCCTTTCGATGTATTGGCTATGCACCTTTTGGGTATATGTACATACTTTCTTGATGATATGTTGTTTAGGTAAACTGTCTCACTTTCTATAAGTTGGATTAGCATATGCATGACAATTCTTAACAATATGCTATTCTACATAGGAAAGTTTAATGTTTGAATTGTTTTTAATTTTAATAATCTCAAAATATTCCCTAGACATTCCTGAACTGGAAGTTTGGCTTTATATCAATGTTTTGCAGGGTCTGATCATTCGATTCCACATACATTAATATGATATCAACACTTTCAAGTGTTACTTGACAACCAGTGTTGATGATAGAGCTGCCAATGCAGCGATGAATCAAGTATCTCCTCATCATTCAATTTGGCAAAACAATAAACCCTTACCCACCAGTACATTGTGTGTTTCTCCCGTACTCCTATTCTTCTTCATCTTTTTATCAATCTTAGTTTTAAAAAGCACATCTCGCATGCCTCAAGGGAAATTATTTTGTTTACAGTTCTTTGAAGTTAATCATATTTTATTTTCTTTTGCAAAAGATCTAATTTTTGATTGTTTTCGGTGCTAATTTGATTTGGGTTTAAATCCTTTTCTTTTAAGGTGATACTTGAACTTCTAAAGAATTGTGTCTTTTAGTGGTTGGACTTGCAATACCCCAACATAGGACAACTTGGAGATCTGGGAGTTTCGAAGATCAAGTGCTTGACATTGAAGCTTGTGTTTATAAACTTGGGGATCCATTTTTCTTTGACATTGAGGTTTGAAATTACCTCATTACTTAGTTGGATTCACTAAAGGTCATTTGGATGTTAAGTGTCCTTACTAAAACTAATCTACATGATTTAAACGATGGTTATATAGTCTATTCCTTAGTTGGATCCACTTGCTTTGATGAGTTTCATTTTGTTCGGTATTTCTCTTCGTATATAGGTGTACTATATAGTATATACTCTTTTTGTTTTTTTTTTGGAAACTTACACTCATTTGTCTCCAATTTGCAGATATTTTTCAACCGATGATCAACTTCTGTGAGTAATAGCTTGATTTCTCTGGGTTCATGTCTTGCAAAGAATTGCTTAAATTAATTATATGATGCTTTTGTAGGCATAGCAGTCATATAGTGAAATCCATTGTTTTTTCTCTGGAACATGCTACTTAATCTAATACATGTGTAGACATGGATCTTCATTTTTTTTTAAAAAAAATAGGTATTTTTAATTCTTTGGAAAAACTTCTATGTATGATTTTTTTTTTTTTTTTTTTTTTTTTTTTTTTTGTAATCAATTGAACAACACTGTATTTATAGATTTTGTAAGCAATTTCTGTACTTTGTATTTTAGCTCTTGATATTATTCTCTTCTATGTGTTCATATTCTTTTTTCTTTTCTTTTTTTGAGTCAGGAAGCTTTAATTTATCGCAATTTGCAATGATTCATGGGTTCTTCTAATTTGTGCATGTGAAGAATTCAATCCTCTCATCAAAATTAGCACGTCAAATTTGTCACTAAATCAGCTTTGTGGATATATAGTAATCAAACTCATGTTTGTTGGCCTTTACCCCTTACCTTCATTAATATTATATATTAAACTCAATCGTTATGGCTAGGCTTTACATTCTACAAGTTCTTCATTGCTATTAAAGGATATGTTAAAGGTAATGCTTATACTAATTTATTCATTTAAACGATTGTTGCGTAATCACATTATTGCTTATTTAGACTTTTGATTATTTATCATTGATATGATGGAATTTATAATGTCCAAATGTTTAGTTATTTTCATAATATTGATTTATTATTATATATTTTTGAAACGAAAATATTGATTTATTTTAGTTGAAATTTAGTTAAGAAGATTTTCTGATTTTAAGATTGAATTTATTGAACTCTATTTTCATGAAAATATAGATTTGTAGGTGATTTTACCATTGCTGAGGATGTGGAGCTTGCGGTGACTACAGCTAAGAGCCCTAAATAGGAATGACTAATTGTGATAGGTTTAGTTGTAGTTTCACCTTTGGAGTTTAATGAATGACTGGTGAATGAATTCGCAGAGGTTTGAAGGTTATAAGAGTTGGAAATTTTATATGTTATGTTATACGACTAATATTTATGCTATTGATGACATGCAAAGTCAACTGATCCAACTATTTGTTTCAAATTAGACAGAATGATGGATTTTAGAGTGATGATCCAGCTACCAAGTGCGAAGAGGCCAAGTCTAAAGGAGATAATTCATGACCAATAGTCCAATACAACCTCAAATAGCATTGACAATAACTAGGATCACTCCCAGAAAGAAAATGATTAGAATGAAGTTCAAAAATCAATTGAAGACAACGACTATATTGTATGATCACTAAAGCTTGTAATGACAAAAGTCAAAGCCCTAAGGACAAAGATTTATGTAATTTTGTGTAATTTGTGTAATTTTGGCATCAATGTTCTATAATTATTTAGTAAACCTCTATTTATGTAATGTAGTTTGGCACTCTATGAAACTGTTTTTTATTTATGTAATATACATCAATTATCTTCTCCAAAATAATGCTTTAGATCAATTAACAAAAGTATGTTAATAGGAGTGTAATTAATGCAATTAATGTTGTAACACGACGCGTGTAGTTATATATAATTGCAACAATGGTAGCCAAGCAACCATCAATTCACAAATTTTTAGTTGGTTTACATTTCTTAAGGATGAAATTGATGCGATTTCAAAAATAGCCATCATTGCTTCTATGGCTATTATTTAATAATTATATATAATTCACTCTTGGATGCTTTTCAGAAATATGTACTGAAATTTTACTATTCCTTGGATATGTAATTTATTAGTTGTATAATCAATCATAAACATAGGCAAATCTTCTTGTATTGCTTACATCGATTGAGGCCTTTCCCCTATGCCTCTAATTGGCTTATAAAGCTTAATAGACTATTCTCTCAATCCTTTGAAGAAAGGGTAGATTAAAAATGCAAATCAAGCTACTCTTTTTATTCCTATGCCTATTTCAAATCTTAACACTAAGTGAAAAGAATATAATCTTCTGAATTTACTTTATTTTTTTGTTATTAATACTTTTAGATGATTACAAGTGATATAATGTAAGCCGTCCATGGGAATTTAAAGTTTTAAACATGTTTTGAACTAAGTCTATTAGAAATTTATAATACGCCCAATATAACGACTCTAAGGTTTATTGTTTATTAAACGCCATCTGATATACATATTATAATTCAAACAAATTATTGATTATTTATAGCGATGCAAAAAATCATGTTGGACACGGCGCGCAATGCGCACCGTGGACAACTAGTTGTGTAAAAATCGCCAACAATATAATCCTTAAGTTAGGGCCATCCTATCCAACTTTCGGGCATTAAAATATGCTTCAGGCGTGGATGAATATCATACTGAATTTGACATCAAATGTGATGCAAATGTATTATAGTTGACAAAGTGACTCCTGTGAAAGTAGTCTTCAGTTGAGGTTTTTTTTTTTAATATGAGTCCGTTTATTTGAGTGTAAAACATTTTCGATGTAAAATGATTTTCCATGAAAAAAATTTTACCTTAGAAAACTCATTTTCATACAAATTTTCCAATGTTTGCTTGCACCGGAAAATACGTTTTACTCCCCAATTTGGGGGAAAATGTTTCCACTATTGTAAAATGAGTTTTCACTCCAAATTTGACATTTTAATTTTTCATCCAAAGTAAATGATGTAAAATGGGAAAACTATTTTCAAGGAAAATATTTTACATTGTAGTAAACGCCACCGTAGATTTTTTTTTTCCTTTTATTAGCTCCTTCCTTTTTTGCTCCCCCCCCCCCTCTTTTTTGATTTGTTGAATTGATGGTGGTTTGTATGTCCTCTTTTTATTTCAATTGCAATCTTTTACTAATTTTTTTTTGTGAAAAAAATAAATTCAAAAATTGATCGTGGATTTTCAATTTTAATTATTTGATTCATAATCTGATGTTTTTTTTGCTGTGAATAATGAATTCTTTCAGGTAAAATAATGGAGCAAAATGCAGAATCAATTTAACATAATATATTAATTTAACAATAAAAGTATTAATTTATTGATATATAATACCTAAAATAAATAAATTTATTTATATAACATAATATATTATTTACATATATAAAAAGTTAGTCGAGCTTGTTCACGAGCTTTTCGAGCCGAGCTTGGCACAACTCAAGCTTGGCTCGTTAATGTCTTTAGCCGAACTCGAACTCGAACCGAGCTAAAACGAGCCGAGCCTTGGCCGAGCTAAAATTTTTCTCGAGCAGGCTAGGCTCATTATCACTCCTAAGTGCGACAATTTTGAAAATTTTATATTATTGTAGTCAATATACACAACATTCTTTTAGTGATTAAATATGGTCTAAACTGAAACTTCTTGGGTTTGAATCGAAACTATTTTATGTATGTAGGTAATGCAATAAAAATAAGTGGATTATATATGTATCCGTAAAACAATGATTGTTGTTCACTTATTTTGTATTGATTGAATGTTTATTTTAGGCAAAGATTTTGTGTATACTGATTTTGGTTTTTTACCGTGTTTTGTAATGTATAACCTTTGTCTTTATATGTTTGCTGTATATGGACTTTTGTCATTATTCATTGTGTAACTTTGACTCTCTCTAATTTTATACATATAAGAAAAAATATAGTCTAGTGGGATCTAGTTTGATTCGGCTCAATGTGTACTTTTGTAATATATAATATTTAGAATTTTTTTTTATTATATATATCTAAGGATGTATTTATTTAACGTTATGTTTTGGAAAGCGTGAAAAAATAAATTTAGCAAACTTGAAGCACAAACAAAATATACATTTCTTTGTTATTTAGTTAGGGGAGAAGTAAAAGTGTAATTCACTTGAACATCGCCGCGGCCTCACCCCTTCCCTTATATAATAGAGATTATTATTATTTTTTGCAAAAGGCAAGAGGAGGAATTAACATTGCAAGTGTTATGGTCAATTTTATGTAACCTGAGTACAGGTTGAAAGCCGAGAAGCAAGTAAAGCCGAGAAGCAAAGATGCAGGTTCATGCCATAAGATTCTGGAAGAAGGCACGAGGCGCAATTCAAATTGAATAAAGAAGTCAAGTAAAAGCTTGCTAAAGGGCAGCCAGACGAGTGCTGACGTGGCTTGAAGAAGTCATCCCCATTGTCTCACGCATTCCAAGAAAATAGGGGGTTGTTCCTATTTTGGGGCAACGACTAGTATGATGTTTTTAGTAGATTAAATAGGGTAGGAACCGGTTGCTTAAGGGCAGATTATTATTCATCATTTGCGTACACATTGCTCTAGAGAAAATTCATTGTTCATTCACATTCAAGTTCATATTTTATTCACGTAACCAGTGTAATCACAAAATCATTCAATTAGTGGATTGGTAGACTTAAAGCTACCCGCATTTTTCCCTCTGTTTCGAGGTTTCTGCGTCATCATCCTCTCGTGTCACCCCTGTTCCCATTTTTACTTTGATTCGCACTTCGTTATTTTTTCATTCATACGTCCTTCGTAGCGTTCAGTACACATATTCGACTTGTCACAATCAAGTTGTGGTTCGTACCAGCTTAGTCCCATACCCGAGTAGGGATTTCGCATAAACAATTTGGCGCCCACTGGTTAGGAACGACCGTTGGTGTTGCCACCAATGGCCCTCCGATGCTTAAGTCAATATGTGATTTTTGAAAAAGAAATTTAGGAATTTATTTTATATAACTAACATACCCGATAAGCTGGGGGTAGTTTCCCCCTGCAGTATACTTTTAGAAGTGATACTTCTTCAAGTGTACTGCATTCCAGCTTCTAGGGATTTGCTTACCTTGTGTATCTACTAAGCGATACGCCCCCTTTCCTACTACCTTTTGTATTTGATACGGTCCTTCCCAGGTTGCCCCCAGCTTTCCTACATTCCGTTCTTGTGTGTTCTGAAATACCTTCCTGAGGACCCAATCTCTGGTTTGGAACATCTTTGACTTCACATTTTTGTTGAAGCTTCTCGACACAATGCTTTGATATGCCGTATTCTTTATCATTGCATTTTCGCGTAAGTCTTCTATGGTATCCAGGTCGCATGTTATTTCTTCTACTTTCTGCTCTGGTGTGAGTAATCTGTATCTTGCTGTGGGGGTTACTACTTCTGCTGGCAATACAGCTTCGCAGCCATATACCAAAGAAAATGGAGTCCTGCCTGTAGCAATTCTGGGTGTAGTCCATTTTAGGACCTATTTCCTGGGCTCTTTTCACTTGTTGTCATTTGCTTTTAGGCTTATTTTTATTAATTTTAGGCCTTTTTAGCTTAGTTTAGGTCTTAGTTGCGTTTTCTTTGAATAATGTCTTTTCTTGTCGTTTTTGCTAATAATTGAGCTCTTTTGCATTACTTATGCGTTGCGTTCATTCATGTAGGTGTTTTGCGTGTTTTCGATCAATTCTTGAAAGCCGACAAGGGTCGTGAGAGGTCCCGAGAAGCTTTGAGAAGTGTGCCGCAATAAAGCCAAAATCACAATCACCACTTTTGGAGCATAGGTCAACTTTGAAAGACCATAACTTTTTACATACTTATCATTTTAAAGAGATTCAAGTTGGAGGTTAAAGCTTGTTCCGATAGCTTCGAAACGCCTGGTCATAAGCTAAATTCTGATAAGAAATAAAGGAGTTATGATGTTTTTAAAACTGACTGTCTGGCTGTCCAGCGGCCGCTGAGAAGTTTCCAGCGCCCGCTGAGACCTATTCAGCGCCCGCTGAGATTTCCAAGCGCCCGCTGAACTGGCCAGAACAGTCAGTAGCTCATTTTTTGGCTCCAGCGCCCGCTGAGACCCCTCCAGCGCCCGCTGAGACCCCTCCAGCGCCCGCTGTCTTCTCCTCAGCGCCCGCTGAAGTGCTTTTCTGCGATATTTTTATTACTTTTCTTCTGTTTTTGCTCGGATTTTTGGGGGGTTGTATAAATACCCCCCTTTTCCCATTTCTTACACAGCTGAGGTTAGAGGCTCACTTAGGGTTTTAGGTTAGATTTTGTTGCTTTCTTCTTCAATTTCCTCTTGTAATTTACATTTGCTCTTCAATTTATGCAAGTTTCTTAGTTTCTCTTCCTCTTGTTCTTCAATCTCTTCAAGGTACTTTTATTGCTTTCTTTATTTGCTTGATTTCTTGTTCTTTGTTGGTAGTTATTGATGTCTAAGTAGTTGATAGTTGTTGTTGTTGTTTATTTAGTTAGTTTATTTGTTATTTTCATGTTTGTTTAGTTGTTTATTTTGATTTCATTGTTGTTCTTGGTAGTTTAGTTTGTAGTTTTCTAGGTTTTAGTTGTTGGTTTTAATTGTTTATGTTTGTTGTTTTAGTTATTTATGTTTGTTTCTTGTTGATTTAGTTGTTAGTTTAGTTTTAGGTTTTAATTGTTAATTTGTTTTGTTCATAGTTTTAGGTTTAATTATGTTTTTATTTTTAGTTTTAATTATGTTTTTATTAATTATGTGTGAGTAGTTAATTTCTAGGGTTTGAGTGAAACTTCTCAAATCCTCCATAATTGTGGCTTAGTTGTTCTTGGCTTTGGTTGTGATAATGTCGGTACCTTAGGATTCGGTTATGTTGAGTCTTATGTTTAGCTAGCATAGGATTCATTGAAGAATCCCCACCGAAGGACCGAAAGGTGAACGTGGGTGATGACTTCCTTTGCCCGATTGATGGAAGCACCACGAAAGTTGGGCCTTCGATCAAGGGAAAGTTACCGGTCTTCGTGATTTTGTGCTTAGGACTCGTTAGATGTGTCGCTGCACGAAAGTGAGTTGTATATGTCTTTCCGGTCATCGTACTAGCTCGAAAGAGTGGTACGATCATAGAACGACCTCCCCTTATCCGCGACCTAAGTCTAAGTTTCGATTGATTCATAATTCATGGTGGTATGAGTTGTGGATCTCTTACCCTAGTCCCTTTTATTCTTGTTTCCTTAGTGTAGTTTTAGTTAGTTCTCTCCGCCTCTCGCGACCATCACCCGACCTAGCTCGTTCGACGCTCACGCCTAGGCTAGTGCGAAGTACCTTCCCCGTGTTCGACACCCCCACTCATACTACAACGGGGGTTTTTATTTGGTAAGAAATCCCTCCTATCAAATTGGCGCCGTTGCCGGGGAAGGCAATGCCATTAGTTTAGGTTGAGTAGAATGGTTCTAGGTCTTTCTTTTTCTTTATTTTTATTTTTGTGAATATTTGGGCCTTATGGCCACTTCTTTGATCGATCCCCAATATGAGCATGAACCATTTTGGATTTATTATGATAGGATTGGAAGCTCTCTTCCTCCTAATCATACTTTTGATAAGTGGGATATTTGTAATGTAATGTATGAGGACTTGAATTATGAAACGAGAAACTGGGTTGAGTTTCTCTCTTATGGCGATTTCTTAGCTTTAGACTTGGATAGAGCTTGGCTCTTATTCGCGTGTCTTGCTAAGGAAACCTATGAGTGGGATATGACTACCCAACGGATACATGACTTTAGTAACGAGCCAAACTTGTTTGTGGAATATGGCTTCAATCATCTTCCGGTTCATACCCCTACCTTGGATGTTGATCATCAATACTCGCAAGAGCATGCTCTTGATGAGTTTTTACAAGGTGGTGGTGTGAATTCAGATGATTCATCCCATAATCTGCAATTCGAACCCGTTGTTTGCGACTTTAGTTATGATTTTGATCCCTCTCCTCTCGTTGTTGTAGAACCCATCCAGACTCACATAGACGTTGATGTTTCATTGCAATGTCATGATGAAAATCATGACCCTTCCGTCTCGTCATGTGATGTCATATTGGATGAGGCCTTCTTAGTTGAGTCGAGTGAAGTTGACGAGGTCATTATTAATGTGGAGAATGTGTTCATACCACCTTCTCTTACTCCCTTTTTAGGAGGATTTAGCCTTGTTTATTCACATCCCACTCCCCTTCCATCCATGCTCATATCACCCCCATTCGAGGGCACCATCTCTTGTCTCGACTCCAATGTTTCTCTTCTAGAAACCAAGGCAAGGGAGGAGTTTGGGGGTGTTCCTTCTCTTTTATTTGATTTTTCTTTTTGTAGTTTTTATTTTAATTTACCTCCCTGTGGGCACTCACTCCCACATAAGCATAGGATGCCGGTTTTCAAACCATCCCCTTTTCTTTATTTGATCATTGCTTATGTGGTATTTAGTGAGTTGAGTGCCAGTATGTTTGACAAGCTCTTGCGAGCTTTGCGGGGCTATTTACTGAGCCCCGGGTGGTTGTTCCCGCTGGATGACTTTGAAATAGTTTTTCTTCTATGTCTTAGTCCCTGTGTCCAGCTCCTTTGTCAAGCTTAAGACGTTAAAACAAGCGCTTCTCGGGAGGCAACCCGAGTCTTTTTCTTTTTCCTTTTTCTTTTATCTGTAATTATTTTGTTTTTTGGAGTTTGGTTTCTTTTCTTTCTTTTTTGCAGGTTAAATGAATAAGCAACTCTCATGGACATGTATGGTACTAAAATGCAAAACGGAGGTTGTATGCTTACTTTATAGCCTGTTTTGGTGAGATCATTCCAAATTCCCTTTATTTTATTTTTCTTGTGTGCTTAGTTGTAGGATTAGTTTTAGGAGGAGATGATTGTTCGAGGATGTTTGGCTTTCAATTTTTGGCTTTTAAGCCCTTGAGGACATTTGGATATCGATGGCGTTGGGCCTCGATTTATTTATTTGTTTGATGCTTGGTTGCTTGATTGAGAGTCATTCATGCTTGATTTTATTTTCCTTCCTTTTGTTTAGGTTTTATTTCTATTTTCCCTTTTTCCTCTTCTTTTTCTTTTATTTTCTTTTCAAGGCAAAGTGTGTTTTTGTTTTGTTTGTAGTTTGGACTTGGTTCCTAATTTCTAAGACTTTGAATGCATTCCTTCCTAAGTGTTAGTGGTCCACATGGTTTGAGATGTTGGAGTTGATTTTCAAATACTACATGCTAGGTTTCAGAACTTTGGAGTTCATGAAACCTAATGTCTTGGCTTGTGGTACGATTGGCAAAGCTTTGCTAGCTAGTTGAAGCCCTTGAGGTAGTATTTGCAATTCACTACCCTTCATATATGAGAAAATTGTCAAGTCTTTCTAGCCTTCATCATTTTGTTTGAGTGGCAATAGGATCCTTGTCATAGTATAACTCGATCAAGAACTTGATTCATGACTTTCCGAGACTGTGACCGAGCTAATCTAGGGGAGGACGGAGGCGTTCATTTCTTAGTTATTTTCCATTTTTTTTCCTTTTTCATTTTCCTTTTTATTTTAGCATCTTGCTTCTTTTCACTTTTCTAGGTGTTTGCTTTACATTCATCCTTTGAAACCCTTTGAGCTTGGCCCTTCCTTTCTTCTAGCCACGTTACAAGCCTTGATTCCCATTGTTTTGTTTTGTACCCTTTAGGTGTAGTGAAGCAATTGGAGCGTCTTGGTTCGTATATGTTTTGTATTGGAAATTTGTGAAGTAAGGAGTTCGCCCAAGCGAAAGTGTGTTAATTTGTATGAATTAGAGCAAAAGCCGACCTAAGTTGTAAAAAAGGCAAGGTCATGTAAAAAAAAAAAAAAAAAATCACAACCAATTATTCCTTCCTTTTTCACAATGAGGGCATTGTGTCATTCAAGCTTGGGGGGAGGAATAGTTCGAGAAAAAAATTTAATTTGATGTATATTTTTATTTTTTTATTTTTTTTATTTATTTATTTATTTTCATTTTTCATATAGTTTTTTTAATAAGCTTGGGTTTTTTTTTTTTTTTTTGGTGTATGTGTGCGAATTTGAGGAGTTCGTTTGCTATTTGATGCTCATTAGTACTTATTGCTTCACTATTTAGGTTTGAGCACCACAAGCCAAATTGATTCCTACCCTATCCCTAGCATTACATTACAACCCTAAAGCCCTCTTGATCCTAGATAGTTGAGTCCTTTTCGGTTGAGGAAGTCATGTTTCAAGCATATTGAGCGGTTTGCTATGATGAGATGTCGGGTAGCCTAAATTGTTTCTCCTTTTTTTTTTTCCAACTCCTTCGTGGAGTTATGAGAAGCTACCTTTATGGGTGGAGACGACACTAGCTTAGCATGTGGATGCTTGGTTGTTGAGCAAAAGGGGAATGTTCCTCTCTAGTTCTCCAATCTAGCATGTTTTATTTGACTATCCACCCTTAACATCTTTGAGCATGTTTTCCATTAGTGCTTAGAAAGGTTCGCATTCATTGATCCTCGGTCCTTTAACAAGTCCAACTAGTTGTTTTTGTTTTGTTTGGTTTTCTTTTTATTTTCCTTTATTTTTGTTTTTCTTTTTTTTTTTTTGTTTCTTGTGAACCTTTGCCTTGGTTTGTTTTTGAGAGAGTTATGGGTTAAACTCTTGGGAAACCCTTACGAGAGCACACTCGTCCTCTTTGGCGACACAGAGGTTTACATCGCTTGTTGCTTTTGCTAAAAGCAACCGTGATTCTTACGAAAGTGAGTTAGGATTTTATTTTTCAGTTTTGCATGTTGTTTTTGCTTGAGGACAAGCAAAAGGCAAGCTTGGGGGAGTTTGATAGGTCCATTTTAGGACCTATTTCCTGGGCTCTTTTCACTTGTTGTCATTTGCTTTTAGGCTTATTTTTATTAATTTTAGGCCTTTTTAGCTTAGTTTAGGTCTTAGTTGCGTTTTATTTGAATAATGTCTTTTCTTGTCGTTTTTGCTAATAATTGAGCTCTTTTGCATTACTTATGCGTTGCGTTCATTCATGTAGGTGTTTTGCGTGTTTTCGATCAATTCTTGAAAGCCGACAAGGGTCGTGAGAGGTCCCGAGAAGCTTTGAGAAGTGTGCCGCAATAAAGCCAAAATCACAATCACCACTTTTGGAGCATAGGTCAACTTTGAAAGACCATAACTTTTTACATACTTATCATTTTAAAGCGATTCAAGTTGGAGGTTAAAGCTTGTTCCGATAGCTTCGAAACGCCTGGTCATAAGCTAAATTTTGATAAGAAATAAAGGAGTTATGATGTTTTTAAAACTGACTGTCTGGCTGTCCAGCGGCCGCTGAGAAGTTTCCAGCGCCCGCTGAGACCTATTCAGCGCCCGCTGAGATTTCCAAGCGCCCGCTGAACTGGCCAGAACAGTCAGTAGCTCATTTTTTGGCTCCAGCGCCCGCTGAGACCCCTCCAGCGCCCGCTGTCTTCTCCTCAGCGCCCGCTGAAGTGCTTTTCTGCGATATTTTTATTACTTTTCTTCTGTTTTTGCTCGGATTTTTGGGGGGTTGTATAAATACCCCCCTTTTCCCATTTCTTACACAGCTGAGGTTAGAGGCTCACTTAGGGTTTTAGGTTAGATTTTGTTGCTTTCTTCTTCAATTTCCTCTTGTAATTTACATTTGCTCTTCAATTTATGCAAGTTTCTTAGTTTCTCTTCCTCTTGTTCTTCAATCTCTTCAAGGTACTTTTATTGCTTTCTTTATTTGCTTGATTTCTTGTTCTTTGTTGGTAGTTATTGATGTCTAAGTAGTTGATAGTTGTTGTTGTTGTTTATTTAGTTAGTTTATTTGTTATTTTCATGTTTGTTTAGTTGTTTATTTTGATTTCATTGTTGTTCTTGGTAGTTTAGTTTGTAGTTTTCTAGGTTTTAGTTGTTGGTTTTAATTGTTTATGTTTGTTGTTTTAGTTATTTATGTTTGTTTCTTGTTGATTTAGTTGTTAGTTTAGTTTTAGGTTTTAATTGTTAATTTGTTTTGTTCATAGTTTTAGGTTTAATTATGTTTTTATTTTTAGTTTTAATTATGTTTTTATTAATTATGTGTGAGTAGTTAATTTCTAGGGTTTGAGTGAAACTTCTCAAATCCTCCATAATTGTGGCTTAGTTGTTCTTGGCTTTGGTTGTGATAATGTCGGTACCTTAGGATTCGGTTATGTTGAGTCTTATGTTTAGCTAGCATAGGATTCATTGAAGAATCCCCACCGAAGGACCGAAAGGTGAACGTGGGTGATGACTTCCTTTGCTCGATTGATGGAAGCACCACGAAAGTTGGGCCTTCGATCAAGGGAAAGTTACCGGTCTTCGTGATTTTGTGCTTAGGACTCGTTAGATGTGTCGCTGCACGAAAGTGAGTTGTATATGTCTTTCCGGTCATCGTACTAGCTCGAAAGAGTGGTACGATCATAGAACGACCTCCCCTTATCCGCGACCTAAGTCTAAGTTTCGATTGATTCATAATTCATGGTGGTATGAGTTGTGGATCTCTTACCCTAGTCCCTTTTATTCTTGTTTCCTTAGTGTAGTTTTAGTTAGTTCTCTCCGCCTCTCGCGACCATCACCCGACCTAGCTCGTTCGACGCTCACGCCTAGGCTAGTGCGAAGTACCTTCCCCGTGTTCGACACCCCCACTCATACTACAACGGGGGTTTTTATTTGGTAAGAAATCCCTCCTATCAACGGGATATCAGGTTATGTTGAACTCCTAAAATATCTATATTGACTTTATGTGTCAATTTAAAATTTCTTTGTTGACGATGGTCTGGAGCTCATTCAGACGCAGGTTGGTCTTGACCTGAGCGTCAGCAAGGCTCCTGAGGCGTTTGGTCATAACCAATTTGTTCTGCAGACCCTGCAAAAGGCACCGGTATATCCCGTTAAAAGGACAGGATCAAGATAAAACAAAAGTAAGTGATAACGGTAACGAAGTACCTGAAGAAGGTGGCCCACAGTTCGGGCAGCCAAGACCTCTGAATCATGAGAGTCCAGCCTCTTCTCAACAGAGGAGAAGAGAAGCTGGGAAGCAGTAGACATAATCCCATGATCCATCCCATGGTGAGATAGGAAATCGGATGGGATACCTGGGAAGCTGGAGTCCGGAGATTTGGGGAAACGAGGAGCAGGGTTGAGTGGCGGATCCACTATCACCACGTCCTCAGACTTAGTCTTCTTGATGGGAGTCTCTACACCCGATTCAGTACAACATAAAGTATGTCCGTCAGTACTCGAAGTGGTGGGTCCACCCCTCTTCCTTCTCATACGTTGGGCCCTCTTCAAAATCTCCTCCTCTGAACCCGAAATGCCACGAGGTGCTGTAAAAACCATAACCTTAAGATGAAAACCAGAGTAGCGGGTAACAGGTAAATAAAAAGAGGGGCGATCTAAGCATACCCATAGCAGCAGAAGAGGCGGGAAGCAAGTTGTAGTAACGGGGAGGATATGCCCTGGAAAACGTTCTCCGACTTCGAGATATTTTCAGAAACTGGACCACACGCTCTCTTGGGGCCTCAGATTTCGGGACCGGGATATCAAGATCTACAACATGCAAAAACAAGTAAGAAAACATGTTGGTTAATACCTTTAAAAAAAATAAGAGTAGGAAAACGTGTTAGTTATACCTCCATAATTCCATCCACCACGGAGCCAGTCCCCCGCATCTCCCAAACTCGACTTAGCCACAAAAACGTATGATTCTTTCCATTTTGTCATTGAGATCTTTGTCAATGACCAGGTAATCACACCCTACACGCTTCTTGAACGAGTAGGTGAAGTCCGGAGCCCTTTTTACCCTATAAACTGACATTAAATCTTCATAAGTAAACGCTTCCTCCCAGTTCATTGTTAAGTGCTCAATTAGTGCCAAAATTCTCCATGCCTGCGACCCCAGTTGACCCGGGTTCACATCCCAATTGGAGAGAACGGCTTGCGTTAGGGGTGAGAACGGGAATTTGTGCCCTAAGTCGAAGGTGTAGGTGTAAAAAAAACAGGTGTCGAGGTCAACTAACTCGGGTTTATGGTCGGGTTGAGGAGCGGTCACAACGGCTTCAGGTGGAAAGTTAGCCGTTTCTTTTATTTCATCTAAGTCACTCTCTTGGACCTTACTAGTATAATTTTCCTTTGCTTTACCCATTTACCAATAATTCGAGTTATCTTGTATTAGAGGTTCGAAAAACGGAAACAATCAACCTAAAAGTCCCAATTGCAAATCGAAATTCCCAAAGAATAAATCAACCAAAAGGAAAAGAAAATGGAATTACTAATTGTTGAACCAAGTTGGAACCAAGAAAATAAAGAAGAAAAAGAAAGAGAAAGGACAATTACCTGAAGGAACGAAGACGGAAATCGCCTGGGAAGTGGAATCGTGGAGCAGCGAAGTTGCAGGGAGGGAGAGAAAGTTCGAATGAAGAGAGAGAAGTTGAAGAGTGTAGAAATGAATAAAGTGGAGCAACGGTTTTCTTAATAATGACGGTTGGGGAGGGAGTTAATTGCTTTGCATGCAAAATCATCCCCCATTAGCCATGTGACACGCGTCCCACTAATGGGAAGAGGGAAGTAAATTTTGAATTATTTTGAATCATGCTAAGTTATTTCAAGTTTGGTTGAGTTAATCTAAGCGGTTTAAAAGCTGCATTGTTGATTAATTATTTCTTGTTAATTGGTGAATAAAATTGTAAATATTTTTGGCCTAGAGCGCCTGTTCTTAAATAAAACTCGCAGGTAGCGTCATACAGGATTCCCAACCAACGAATTGGGGGAAAATTGTTATGGTCAATTTTATGTAACGTGATTACAGGTTGAAAGTTGAGAAGCAAGTAAAGCCGAGAAGCAGAGATACAGGTTCATGCCAGAAGATTCTGGAAGAAGGCACGAGGCGCAATTCAAATTGAATGAAGAAGTCAAATAACAGCTTGCTAAAGGGCAGCAGACGAGTGCTGACGTGGCTTGAAGAAGTCATCCCCATTGTCTCACGCATTCCAAGAAAATAGGGGTTTGTTCCTATTTTGGGGCAACGGCTAGTATGATGTTTTTAGTAGATTAAATAGGGTAGGAACCGGTTGCTTAAGGCCAGATTATTATTCATCATTTGCCTACACATTGTTCTAGAGAAAATTCATTGTTCATTCACATTCAAGTTCATATTTTATTCACGTAACCATTGTAATCACAAAATCATTCAATTAGTGGATTGGTAGACTCAAAGTTACCCGCAATTTTCCCTCTGTTTCGAGATTTCTGCGTCATCATCCTCTCACGTCACCCCCATTCCCATTTTTACTTTGATTCGCACTTTGTTATTTTTTCATTCATACATCCTTCGTAGCGTTCAGTACACATATTCGACTTGTCACAATTCAGCTGTGTTTCGTATCAGCTTAGTCCCATACCCGAGTAGGGATTTCGCATAAACAACAAGTAACACACAAATTACATCATAGGCTTCCCAAGGCAGTTCACCCAATAACAGGCACCAAACGAAGAAAGCCAGCTCCAATCCGAGGTGCACAACACCTCAATTTACAAAATTTCCAACCATCTTTTATCGGATCTAGACATTTTCCCACCTATACAAATTAAGTTGAATTCTATGTTTTACATTATGTTTGATCTGCTGAACTGAGATCTGTACATGAGGTTTGTGCTGTCCCCAAAATGTAGCATTCCTTTCCTTCCAAATCTAATAACAAGTGGCTGCTACAGATGTGCAAAAAAACTTCCCTTTTAGCTTTACTATGTTTGTATCTACATAGCTAAGTGACTATGTCATTCCTTCGAATAGGCATACCAAGCCAGTTTTTGACCTCAGCCAAACAAGCTTGGCTGAACAGGCATTCAAAGAACAGGTGATGTATGTCCTCCACTCCCTGTTGGCATAAAATGCAGGTGGTATCCTGGCATATACCAAACTTAGCCAATCTGGCCCTAGTAGCAAGCCTTCCTTTCAGAATCAACCAGGCAATGAAACTTTTCTTAGTGGACAGGAACATGCTCCCCTACAAGAATATTCTAGGCTTTACCAATGCTATAAGGATTCGAAAGATTCATCAGTTGCCAACCATTTCATCCCTAACTTTGCAAAAACTTTTCCAAACCCAGCTAGCTGTGAGAGGAGGTCGGTGCAGCCACCAATCCCCTTACTTCACATAGACTGAGTGCACCCATTTAACCCACAAGTTATCTTCTTTTCCAGCTATGGCCCAAATGTGTTTTGCAAAAACATCTTTATTCCATAGAACAATATGTCGAAAGCCTAGACACCCATTCAGCTATATCTTCTTTTCCAGCTTCACATAGACTCAGTCCTCTCTTTGCTTGGATCAGCTCATTAGGGGACCCATTGAGCATGAGACAGAACTGGGGGTTCTAACACATTTCATAACCAAGTTGATGAAAGCATTAGGAAAATTCATGCCCACTAACATCTCTTCTAGAAAATCCCAATCCGCAGTGTCATAGGCTTTAGTGAGATCCAATTTCATCATGCAACAATCCTGAATTTGTCTAGCTCTACACATCTTAACCAGGTCCTGGCATACCAGGACATTATGCATAATGTTCCTGCCATAAATGAAAGCCCCTTGACTAGAGCTAATAATTTCAGGCAGTATAGTATTGAGCGGTTTGAAAATGAGTTGTGCAATGCACTTGTAAATAGTGTTGCAAAAGGCAATGGTTCTATTACCCACGAAACTGGCACTTCCATTTCAACCTGCTAAATGAGTGGCAATCACAGGTAATTCAGACTTAGTGAGGGTTAAATATAAATAAAAAGGTTAATGAGAGTTGTTTTCAAAGTCGTCACACTTAGCGAGAGTTTCTCACAAAAAATCCTTATTATTATTATTAGAAAATTTTGCCACTAACCACCTAATAAATATCAAAAGTTGTGAAAAACTACCATACACTAGTAGAAAATTGGCTATTTGCATCGTGCATTTCAAGCTATTAGTATCGTGCATTTGCAGTTACAAATAAAACAGTTTTGCATCGTGCCTTAGGCACGATCCAAATAATTATTATTTGCATCGTGCCTTAAACTGCACGATACAATTACATGATTTATTTGTATCGTGCATTTTAAGGCACGATGCAAATAGTTCACCTAATGCCAACAACAGTTGATTTATTTGTATCGTGCCTTTGAAGGCACGATGCAAATAAATCGTCTATTTGCATCATGCCTTTGAAGGCACGATGCAAATAAGTCATTTATTTGCATCTTGCCTTTGAAGGCACGATGCAAATAAATCATTTATTTGCATCATGCATTTGAAGGCACGATGCAAATGTGTCCAATTGTTTTAATTGGATTATTTTTAAATTTTTTTATATTATAGATAATTATCATTGAATTATATTAAATCATACAGTACAATACGTATACGTATACGTAGGCCGCCTAGGAATGAGCCGCGCGCCAAGGATCGATGAATTGATCGAAATGTATATAATATAAATATAATACATACAAACAAATCAATTCTTTACAAAATGTATTTCGAATTTAGTATACACCTCAAAGGTCCAATAAGTTGTCAACGATAATACATAATACAAATAAAAACACAATTTTACAAATTATCACATCATCATTTCAACATAAAGGGCCGAAAGAACCTCGCCCATTGCTCCCGAACTTCGTCAATCTCCAATTTAGTGTACGGGTCAGATCTTCCAGCAAACTCCTTCAAAGTATTGTAAACCAAATCAAATTAAACAACATGATAATCACAATATAATACTTGAAATAATAAAACATTGGAACGACAAGTAGTGATATATGTCCTAGTTTTTTGCTAAATTTTGGGTTTTCCCGTTCCTATTTCCACACTTATATACCTATTTCATGTTTCTAACCTTTAGTTATGTTCTATACATCTATATTATCATTTTAGAACCATTTTGCATGATTCTATGCAACAAAACAACATTTTAGAACGACAAGTAGTGAAATATGTCCTTTTTGCTAATTTTTGGGTGTTTCCGTTCCCATCTCCACAGTAATCAACATATTTTTTATTTTTAAGCTTTATCCATGTCCTAAACCATTTATTTAAGCATTCTATAACTCATTTGCATCTTGTACGCAATAAGAGGTCATTTTGGAACACTAACAAGTAGAATGGGTCATTTTTGGCTATTTTGGGGTGTTTTTCAATCCTATTTCCTCACTTATATGCCTATTTCATGTTTCTAACCTTTAGTTATGTCCTATACATCTATGTTATCATTTTAGAACCATTTTGCATGATTCTATGCAACAAAACAACATTTTAGAACGACAAGTATTGAAATATGTCCTTTTTGCTAATTTTTGGGTGTTTCCGTTCCCATCTCCACTTTTATCAACATATTTTTTGTTTTTAAGCTTTATCCATGTCCTAAACCATTTATTTCAGCATTCTATAACTCATTTGCATCTTGTAAGCAATAAGAGGTCATTTTGGAACACTAACAAGTAGAATGGGTCATTTTTGGCTATTTTTGGGTGTTTTTCAATCCTATTTCCTCACTTATATGCCTATTTCATGTTTCTAACCTTTAGTTATGTCCTATACATCTATGTTATCATTTTAGAACCATTTCGCATGATTCTATGCAACAAAACAACATTTTAGAACGACAAGTATTGAAATATGTCCTTTTAGCTAATTTTTGGGTGTTTCCGTTCCCATCTCCACAGTAATCAACATATTTTTTGTTTTTAAGCTTTATCCATGTCCTAAAACATTTATTTAAGCATTCTATAACTCATTTGCATCTTCCATATTCTAAAACAACAATATGAAACAAAATATATGAAGAAAAGTGGGGTTCATAACCACTTCTCTCCCAAACTACAAATAAAATCAACATACCTGTTGTAAATCACCCTTACATTCGTTGTAAAGGGTCACCATCTCGTACATGTATCTCATTACGTAGTAGCCACACTCAGTCCCACCAATTTGTTGCGGACACTAGCAATATTACAGAAATAATAAATGTTAATTCATTTTTCACTCATATACATTACAAATAACATCAAAAGGTTCACCAAATACCTCCATTTGCTTAACAACAAAGTTAGGGTTATTGTTTGGCATATCACATGGCTTGATTTTTGCTCTGTATTGTTTGTATGCACTAGAAAACAAGGTTGAACACTTGTAAGCTATTGACTATAACAGGGATTTACCACTTATAAGACAATGCTCATAAATCACTTACTGTTTAAAAACTTGCTCACATCTCAATTGAGGTGGATGTTGTTGAGCAAAAGGGTCAAAATGGAACATCACTCCAGCCCGTAAATCAATGACTATAAGAATCCAATGGTTGCTAAAATAAACACAATCACATATAACAATAAAAGATAAGGATTAGGAGTGATGCCAAAAAAAAATATTGTACAAGTAATTAAATAGCACGTACTTTTCATTATACGGGGCCAAAATAAATTTGCAATGGTCCTCCTTGTTCAGTTCCGTATGGAAAGCTTCTTTCACATACTTAAGTGCATCAAAAACACTTCTCTTGCATTCAGCAGCTGAAATTCTTTGGGGACACAGGAAGGTGATGTTCCTCCCTTTCATAGATGAGATGAATTCCTCAATTAGGCACCTAGAATAATCGGAAGACTGACAATTATTAAAACTAAATTCAAAAAAGCAAAAACAAAAGAAGATACAATGGTCAGATGATTTACAAGATGTAGACATGTATCACTGACACATTCAAAGATGCTCCTCTGAGAAATTCGGAAATGTCAGTATGGGTAACCCAAACATCAGTGTCGGTTTGAGAATACATAAATGGGGCCTTCAATGGAACATAAAGAGTGTCATTCTTCTCTTCAACCAATAGAATCTGTAGCAATGAACATTCTTCTGTGAGGCTTTCACCATCGTCAATGACGGTGTCCTTTTCTTTCACATGTGACTCTTCTGTCCTAGGGTTCCAACTGTCCACGTGTTCTTTGCTTTTAGAATATGTTATCTTCTTCGGAGTACGTCTGTGCTCATCCTTGATTCCACCCAAAATAAAATAATCAAATAAAAGTAATAATAACACTGAATATGTTTTTTTCCGGCTTTAGATAATACTAAAAAAAAGTACAATAATAATCATTTAACAACTTGTGTACTAACCGAGTCTTCAAATATAACCATAGACATAGGCCATAAAATGAAGTATTGATCCGCTTCACCGAGCTTTGTAATGTGTTCTTCAGGCGGGATCGGTAAAAGTACTGAGACATACTCCTCAAAAACTTTATCCACTGTCACCTTATAGTGCTCATGTGATGCTTGTGATGTGTGCACAACCCCATCACGAATAGGGTGTGCTGTAGCTTCGGCAACCAACACCAAGTTACCATCTTCATCATTCACAGCAAGTTTACATTTCCTAGGCTCCTACAACAATGTAAGAACGCACGAAAGTTGGGAAATTCACAAATGTCTATGTCACAACAAAATTTCAAAATAAGCTTTGAAAGGATTTTAATTACCTTGAGATTAAGAGGCTGCAAGGGTGGATTGGGAGACGAAACAATCATATTATTAGCAGACATGTTGGAAAACTTCGCAAGGTGCACTTGAAGTCCTTCTTGCAAGCGTTTGTCAAAATTGTTGCTCATTTCTTGCAAGCGATTCTCAAAATCATTTCTCATTTCATTGATACGCTTCTCAAACTCATGCTCACTATATTTTTTGCTCTTCAAAGTTTTTCCATATGCCTCCCGATGGCCAACACCGACTCCCGATCGACCAAGTCCCTTCACATAGCCGCGGTAGTCCTTTCTACCAAGAGCTTTAGACAGAGCATCAACACCATATTCTGAGGTGGTATATTCTCCTTCCTCCTTCGCCTTTGCCTCTTTCTCCAAGTGTTCCATCTACAAATAAACAAAATTAGGGTGTAAATATAGACATGCATATTGATTACTGTAACGAATTAAAAATATAGATTTTGTTTCTTAGGTAGGTATATGAACTAGTTACCACTTGGCTAACTATTCGAGCAGTCTCAGGTTTTTTAGGGTCAACTTCCAATTTTCCATCCTTTGTTGGCTTTTGATGTGCAAGACACCATTCCAACGCCCTACTTTCAACTCTTTCACTGATCAAAGAGCTATTAGCACTGCTTGATGATTCAGTTGGCAGAGGCAATCTCTTTTCTTTGATCCATTCCTTTCTTTTCCTCATGTAGCTTTTTTGGCCTAAATGGTGGCGATGGATGTTTCCTTTTGAACATTGCTTGCCACGTTCACTTTTTTCCTATGCAACACACCAAATTAATACACTATTAGAAAATTAAATTAGTGTGTATATACATGTAATGCATATTAAAATCGATAAATACAATGCGAACTTACCTTGAATTCGTCAGTACTAACGTAAGCCTCAAAAAGTTTCCATTGCTCCTTAGTGATGTACCCTTCATACACCTCCCAAGGCGGTTTGTTTTCATTCGGATTACCCGGTGGAGGAGCTGACTTCTTCGTGATGAAACGATTCACCAACCGAGATTTCAATTGCCGGAATCGAGCAGATAATGCTCTTCTGAATTTTTTCTCTCTCGTGCCTCTTGGATCATCTATGTGGAACAATTTCTGCAATATATAGATAGTAAATACTGTCAAAATATTTTTAAAAAATATAATAATATCCA
The DNA here is from genome assembly GCA_951394345.1 of Salicornia ramosissima. Lineage (NCBI taxonomy): Eukaryota > Viridiplantae > Streptophyta > Magnoliopsida > Caryophyllales > Amaranthaceae > Salicornia > Salicornia ramosissima. The sequence goes on from OX596238.1 coordinate 40,451,455, forward strand.
CCGACAATAAAGCTATGTGAATTGCATATTTTTGATTTACATACCTTTGTCTCAACCCACAAAATGTGTATTAGGTCTTCATCCACATTAGACCATAGCTTGATGTTTATATCAATTCTTAAGGCGCACCGCCCAAGATGTTGCCCATATGCTTGTTCAAATTCTCCTATTGGAAGGTCGTATTGATCAAACTCAAGAATCATTGGTGTCGATGATTTCAATTGTTTCCCCGGACCTCTGCCCGCCTTTTTGGTTGCCTTCCTCTTAGAAGTGGAGGTAGTATTTTCCTGTTGAGTGGTGTTGGGCTCTTCAAATTGTAATTCATTCTCATCATAATTGTCATCATCACCGCCTCCGTCCATTATCCTAGATTCCTATACAAAAACAATTAAAACACAAAAATGATTAGCATCTACATAAGCGCAAGAGTGAAAATAATAAAATACAATAAAGCACTCGACATTTCAAAATAATTACTATAAAAACATACTGTTTTTTTATGGAAAAGTAAGTTTACCTTTTCACATCCAAAACTATGATCACTATTAGAGTTATAGGTGGTGGTCTCACTACTGTCATCATCAGAATCATCACCACTGTCAGGCTGATAATCGACATCTGATTCAGAATCAACAACTATATTCGGCTTTATTCGTTCCCTTGACTTTGTCAATGAATTTGCAATTCTTGGCAAATTTAAAGCCTCCATTCTTGCCTTGTTCTCAGCTATCCTTAATTCCCTAACTTTTTCATAAGCACTTAATTTCGAAGTTTTATTTGAGTCTGAATCAATCACTTGCTCTTCATCCATTCTGATTTTTTCTATAAAATAATTACGAGACACTTAAATCAATTTATTATAAAAAAAAACATAAATGTTGAAACAATTGCAGTATTATAAAATTAAACGAACACACATTATTGAATACATATTACAAATATGATTACCTAGAATCCTCAATTGGAACGTCAACATAAACTCCTTCCTCACGGTCAAATCGAGCATCCTCAACATCTTCTCCATCTCGTAAAGGTTCAACACCATTTGATAAGGGAGGGGTAGCATCAAATTGGTCGTACTCTTCCTCATCAACCACATCTTCAACACCCACAATATTTCTCTTCCCTTGAACCACTACAAACCATTGAGGATTGAAATTGTCTTTAATGTAAAAAATCTGCTTAGTCAGGGATGCTAGCACAAAAGGATCCTTGGTGTCACTAAAATGATTTGAGTCTACCAAAGTCATCCCATCATCGTCTACCTTCATGCCACGCCGATTATCCACCCATTTGCATCTGAAGAGAGGTATTTTGAAATCAAGATAATCAAGTTCCCATATCTCTTCAATAACCCCGTAGTATATTCGCGTCCAATCAAGTGGATTCTTATCCCTCACAGTGGAATATTCTGTAGAAGAAGCAAGAACCATAACACCACTATTTTGGTGCACACTTTTATCATCTTGACGCTTGGTGTAAAAGCAATATCCATTAATGTCATATCCTTGAAACGAAGTAACAAAAGGACGTGGACCCCTCGATAAAGAAGCAATTGTATCGGAGACATTATTGTTAGGTTGCTTCATTTCACGTTGAATTTCATGTTGAAACCAAGCAGCAAAAGTGCGATTATGCTCTTGCATAATAGCATAAGGACTAGCTCTTGGATTGCAACGACGCAACTCAATAATATGTCTATCCAAGTAAGGGTGAACTTCAGACAGGTGCTGTAAAACACAACGATGGGCCATTTTAAACCTTTCATCAGGAGGTTTAATCTCCTTACGATTGATTGTACCCTTTCCTTCAAGTCTACCCTCATGTCGAGATTTTGAAACACCGATTTCTTTAACCTTATCTAAGAAAGCAGCACAAAAATTAGATGCCTCCTCAGCTCTTAGTCGTGTGACAATGCTCCCTTCAGGTTTTGCCGGATTTTTCACCAAACCTTTTAAAAAGCCCATGTACCTTTCAATAGGATACATCCATCGTAGAAAGACAGGACCGCACTGTTCCACTTCATCAACAAGATGTAACACCAAGTGTAGCATAATGTCAAAGAAAGAAGGTGGAAAATACATCTCGAACTTACACAATGTCTCTATAAGATCTTCTTGGAGAGTTCTGAGCGTCTTTGGATCAATCACCTTACTGCATATCTTGTTAAAAAACACGCACAATTTCACAATAGTCAGCCTAACATGTTTAGACAACAAACCTCGAAGTGCGATAGGAAGAAAAACCTGCATCATGACATGTAAGTCATGCGACTTCATACCGACCATCTTCTTATCATCGACAGATACAAAACGCTTGACGTTTGAAGAATAACCCGTTGGCACCTTAATCCCATACAAACACTCACAAAAAATTCTTTTTTCCTCTCTAGACAAAGTGTAGCAAGCTCTTGGCAAATATGCTTTGGTTCCATTCTCATTGTATTCTGGCCATAGATTGGGTCTGACATTTTCTTTCTGCATGTCTTTACGCGCATTGAGTCCGTCTTTTGTCTTTCCCGGAATATCTAGCAAAGTCGAAATCAGAGAATCACAAACATTCTTCTCTATGTGCATAACATCAAGACAGTGCCTAACTGACAAGTATTTCCAATAAGGCAAATCCCATAGGATGGACTTCTTTTTCCACAAAGCATACTTATCAGCTTTATCTTTTTTGCGCCTTTTTCCGAGCACTTTACGAAGGAGCTTCACTTGTTCATACAATTGGAATCCAGTAGCGCGACCGCGAGCTACCCCTTTCTCAACCGTGCCATTAAATTTTGTCTTCATCTTTCGATATCTATGAGACGGGGAGAGGAACCTTCTAGTACACCTATACACATTCTTATTGGAGTGTGTAAGCCAATCTCTTTCCATGTCATCATTACATACTGGACAGGCTCTTGCACCTTTATTTTTATACCCGGACAAGTTTCCATACGCAGGGAAATCATTTATGGTGCAAAAAATCATGGCACGAAGAGTGAAATTTGTGCACTTATATGCATCGTACATCGGCACGCCTTCATTCCATAACAACATCAAGTCGTCCATCAAGGGCGCCAAGTACACATCTATGTCATTACCGGGTTGTTTAGGACCCGGTATAAGAAGAGACAACATTAAATATTTTCGCTTCATACACAACCAAGGAGGCAAGTTGTATATATTCAATACAACCGGCCATGTGCTATGCCTGGTGCTAAGGGTTCCATAAGGATTCATCCCATCCGTACTCAATCCAAGTCTAAGGTTCCTAGGTTCACCGCCAAATAGTGGGAATTCATTGTCTATCGTCTCCCACTGTTTTGCATCAGCAGGATGTCTAATTAGCCCATCCTTTTTCCTCCCCTCATCATGCCAAACTAAATTTTTAGCGTCTTCTTGAAGTGAGAAGAGTCTTCTGAACCTCGGAATGATTGGAAGATACCATAACACCTTAGCTGGAGGCGGTTTCTTATCACTTGACTGCACTTCCACGCCCTTATAACGCGACTCTCCGCATACTGGACATGCATCCAAGTGTTCATACTCCTTTCTATAGAGCACACAATCATTAGGACATGCATCTATCTTAGTGTAACCTAAGCCTAATGGGTTCATCAGTTTCTTAGCATAATAGGCAGACTTAGGAAGATCATTTCCATCAGGAAACATGTCTTGTAAGGCTTCCAAAAACTCTGTGAAGCTTGTATCAGTCCAACGATGCTTAGCTTGCAAATTCGACAAAGTTAAAATCGCTGAAAGCTTGGAATACTTAGTACAACCGGGAAACAAAGGAGTCTCAGCAGCCTTTGACACATCCTCAAACATTATGTGTGGTTGTTCATTATGTTGATCTCCCATTGCATTCATCAAATCATCAACCCCATCTTCCTCCATGACGACATCCCCTTCCTCCCCCTGATTGGCCTCGCAATCATTAGTATCAGTCCCCACATGTACCGTATTATCCATATCATCACCTAACTTTTCGCCATGCCAGTACCAAGTCTCATACCCAATGGTAAACCCACGGCGAAACACGTGGTCCTCAATCTTATTGATGTCAGGCCACCTCTTTGCATTACCACAATCACGGCAAGGACAAGCTATAGTAGGAGTTTTCTTAAACCTTTGATGCTCTAAGGCTGCCAACCGGAATTGCAATACTCCATCTCGAAATTCCCTTTCCGTTCGATCTCCATACATCCAACTACGATTCATTTCTACCATAGTAAAATCAGACATATATTACAACGACAATTACTTTATAGGCATAACCCATCAATGAAATTGTACATCAAATTCGGAAGGTTTCATTTAAACATAAAACATACGTAGTAATAACAAAACGGGTAAAAAATAGTTTGTTGCACATAAAAATTAAAAGATTTAGTTTATATATTTTTCATGTGGGGTTGAGTAAAAAATAAGGTCTAGTATTAGTTTTTATGTTTTACCGCACTTAAAGTGCGCACGCCTCATATCTAAAAAGCCCGCACCTTCGCCTTGCACCTCGCGCCTAGGCTCTACCGACCCTTTGCGCCTCAGTGCGACGCACGCCCTTTAAACATAAGTTTGAAACAATGTAACTTTTAAAAAGCAAAATGATTTCTTTTCAATTTGCACCTAACTAACGGTATATCCATATTCATCAATGCAATAATTTCTTCATCTAGAGAACATTTGTACAGAAAAAGAAACAAGAAAACAACTTTGAAAACAACAATTCTTATGTACATTATGAACTTCAAAAATTAATTAAATATGCTTATATACATTATGAACTTCAAAAATCAATCATGGTTATGTACATTTTGAACTTCAAAAATATAAGAACTAATATTTTCAAGATGCTTTTCTTAATTGTCTTTAAAAATTAGCAAACAATATACTAATTATCATTCAAGCATTTTGACAAACATGTTGTAGGCATTTGAGAGTAATGTCATTTTTCATGTAAAAAACATAATAGAAGTGAATCTTAATCTTTTCTCATCAAAATTGAACCCTAAATTAACAATTATGAACTTCAAAATCAATCATGGTTATGTACATTTTGAACTTCAAAAATATAAGAACTAAAAAAAAAATCATATTAACACCTCAAATTAGTGGTGAAGCATTTTGTTAAACATCTTGTAGGCATAAACTTCTAGTGTGATTTTTCACATAAAAAACATAATAGGACTAAATCTAAAACATTTTCCACTAAAACTCATCCACAAATCAACAAAAACAACCACAAATTGAAACTAATTGAACAATATAACAACAACAATAACAATTTGTTTAAAAGAAATAATAATAATAATAAAAAAAAACAGAACTAACCTTCCTTCAATTAGGGCAGGTGAACCACCGAGCAGCTGTACTGTGGTCGTCGTCGGCTCGCACTCACCGCAGGTGAACCACCGAGCAGCAGCAGCAGAAGACTAGGGCAGCACGAAGGGGAGGTGAACCACCGAGCAGCAGCAGCACGAACACTAGGGCAACACCAGGAAAGAAGCAGCGGCAGAAGACTAGGGCAGCACGAAGGAAGGGTGGTCGACGTTGCTCAGTGGTGGTGGTTGACGTTGCTCAGTGGTGGTGGGTGCAGTGGGTGTCGCGACAGAGAGAAGTGTTCGACAGAGAGAATGTCGCGACAGAGAGAAGTGTTCTAATTCAAATGTTGTGGAAAGAGGGAATTAAAAATTGGGAGATGGTTTGTTTTGTTGGGCTACGAAAACTATTAGTATCGTGCCTAAAATGGACGATCCAAATAATGGGTTATTTGTATCGTGCATTTTAGGCACGATCCAAATAACCCATTATTTGGATCGTGCATTTTAGGCACGATACTAATAATACATTATTTGGATCGTGCATTTTATGCACGATACTAATAATCTATTATTTGGATCGTGCATTTTTAGGCACGATCCAAATAAGGAGTTACAAATAAGGATTGTTTTACTAGTGATAATTTTTTTTTTATTAAATTTAACTACCAATTAAGTGCCAAAAAGTTGCAAACCACCACCCATTTTTAACACCGTTAACTTAAATCACAATTAAACCTTAATTAAACCACTTAAGTCTTAATTAAACCTTAATTAATCTTAATTAACACTTTTTATTTTAAAAAAAAAAAGAAATCAAATCTGGAAAATTAGAAAAAAAACCCTCAGCCACCCCTCCCCCAGATTTTCCAGATTTTCTTTTTATTTTTCTATTTTTTTAATAAAAAAGTGTTAATTAAGATTAATTAAGGTTTAATTAAGATTTAAGTGGTTTAATTAAGATTTAATTGTGATTTAAGTTAACGGTGTTAAAAATAGGTGGTGGTTTGCAACGTTTTGGCACTTAATTGGTGGTCTTATTATTATTATCATTATTTTTTTGTAATTATTTAATTTTTTTTACTTATTTAACTATTTTAGAGTGGTTTAAGAATCCTCGCTAGTTAGGTTCCTTAGTTTTAATTAAGTATTTTTTCCTCTTTTGAGGCAGTTTAATTAAATAGTTTGTATTTTATTAAGGTTGTTCTGACTAGCTAGATTGCTTAGTTTAAATTATCACTAGTTAGGTTGTTCTGATGTAAAAAAAAATAATTATGTCTTAAAGAGAGTCATGGTTTCCCTTCATAAGTTGTTTCAGGTTACCTCTACAGTGGAAGCACTTGCATTTTAAAGGAATTTTCATACTGGTACATATTTTAATGTGATATGTCTGGAGTACAGATCTGAGTATTATGAATAGTCATGTTATTCACGAAATTATGGGTTCTTCGTTGTATCATGTATAGTTATCCAGAAGGTAATGAATGTTGGAAATAATGCATTAATAAGGAGCGGTGAAGAGGAGGAAGAAATGTTTTAAAATTTTATGGCAAAGGCTTTGTCCCACATTAAAGGAATGAGGGGAGTTTTACTTGTTTATTAATGTATTTGTAATTTATAGTATTTGAAGTGTTATGGGAGGAAGTGCGCATCCCCACGGGCGCTGCCGTCCGTCCGGCTTGGCTCATGATCGTGATATGAAAAACACAACAAATTTGTCCGAGGTCATCTTCTAAGCCATATGACCAACCCCCTGTTTTATCGTTTCATCAAATATGCTATTGGAAAGTGGTTAAATTGTAATGACCCGAGTTTTATAGGCTGTCGATTTACGAAGGGAATCGACAAATGAATCATTACCAAACAAAACATGCTAAAAACATTATTAAATTCAAACTTTTAGACTTAAATTGAGAAATCTCTTTATTAATTAATTAACTAATGAAAGAATAAAACTGTTCATAATCCATATAATAGGATAGGATATAATAAAGAAACTATTCTCAACAAGCTGGGTGAAATCTAAAAAGATCGAAATAGACTAAATAGTAAAATAGAGTTCGGGTTTCTTTTATAAATCTTGCAACAACACTCAACCCAGTCCACACGAAAGTAAGCCCACTTATTCTTCTGCATCATCACCTGAAATGGGGGGAGGGTCCATTGTCAGTGGTGAGTAACTAGGCTGTCCTACTTAAATATGGAACCATAATCCATATAATAGGATAGAATCATCAAAACATACACGTTATACACAAATAATCATCAAATAATACATAACATATCAGACATATATACGCAGCGGAAGACTTAACATAACATGCATAAAATAACTAAATCCATACATAAATAATCATACAAACCCGATGAATTCTTATCTTTTCATATTATTACCCAAAACCCATCTTTTAATCATCTTTTTTAATCCATGGACCGGTCATTATAGCTCGTAAAAATGCCTGTGTACATCCCAACTTTCCTAAAATGCGCCGGGAAGAACCCGTGTATTCTACCTGTAGCTCTCCTTTGCAAGAACTAAGCCTAAGCTATGGCCATAACTCCTAAATAGTAGCCCGTGTACTACTATTTAGACGACTACACATCCTAGAATAAAAAACTGCCTAGAGACCGCAGTAGGGCAGTGACTTCAACTTAACCTAGTCTGGTGACCCGTGTATCACCAAACAGGCGTCCACTTCTTATATCTTAATCTTAATCTTATTCTTATCGACATGATCATCGTGAGATCAATAAACACTTCATCTTCTTATCATCTTATTCTTACTTAAAGTCAATCATTATTCTTATTATTTCAACTTAACTTCTTATTTCCTTTTATTGCTTTAATTTTATTAAATACTTAATTCATAAACTAAATTTATTATAAGCTAAAATTAAATTAATTTGATCATATTATTACTTGGACCACTCGACATTTTCGAACAATATGAACAAAAAAATCAATTCTTTTTATTATTTACATAAACAATTCTGTTAACCTAATTAAGTAATAAAAATAATAATACAAAGGTCCATCAATCATAAATTAAATTGCACAATATATAAGATCAAAATTACTCCTTTCATCTTATTATGGTTTGGCCTTCACATGGAAACAATAAAAAAAATTCATAATTTAATTTATTAATCACAATCATCCTAAATTAATCATTAGAAGAATTAAATAAAATATTAAATCATGAATTAATAGGTAATCAACTAAACATGGATCAACATGGTTCAAAAATTAGTCTTTTTCCCTCCAAAATATTCGGCCAACATAAAGAAAACAAGAACAAGAATCGTTTTCAAGAATTGCTAAATAAATTATAAATCTATGTTATTAATTAATACTAAATAATTAAATTAATTAACACAATTTATCAAAACAAGATTAATAGTGATCATATGTCATATAAAATCCGAAACTTTAAACCCCTAATTATTCCTCTCTAATTCGACATTTTTAATGAAACAAAAACAATTTTTAATTTAATTCAAGACTTATTCTAAATCATAGGATTAATCATAATAACATGCAAAATTCAAGAAAATCATCATAATATACTCGAAAAATTCATGCTTTTAATATACATATGGTTCGGAAAAATCATGACAACATATCAACAAAAATTCTAAATATAATATGTAGATAAATAATATAATTCATGGTTTAAATCCTAATTCTATAATTAATTTACATGAAATCATTCAAGAACATCAATATTCAACCAAGAACTCATCAAATCATCATGCTTAAACATCTAGTATGACTCAACAAATTCAAGACAATAATCTAAGTTTAACTCTACAACAATCTTTTAATTTTAATCTAACTATATGATAAATTATCCAAACTTAAGAGGGTTAGTCTAGTTACCTTGAATTTAGGAAGAAAGAATTAAAATTAATCCTATGGCACTCGAATGGAACCACACGGCACACACAAGCAGTTAGAGAATTTTATTTGAGGTTTATGAGAAATAAGGGAGAAGGAATAGAATAGTTGATTATTATTGTTCCTTATATAAATTTATAAAGAACAAAGGATAAATAAAATAAAAGAAAGGGGAAGGGGGCCGTGTATTTTGAGTAAGGGTAGGAAGAAGTTGAGTCAAATTAGGAGACTTGGTAAGTGGATGGTTAGAAATAGGGTTTTTGGATTAGCTGAATAATTAAAATAAAAATTAAGGATATTTAGATATAGAATATCTATTAATAATAATAACAACAATAATAATTAATCCTTGGCCATATGCATAGAGAGGGCCGGCCAATGGAAGAATTATTGAGTCATTGGGCCCTATTTTGAGACAAGAGAGGAAAATAAGATAACACAGTCCAGATATCTGGGCCTTTTGGACTTAGAATTAAGAATACATATTAATTAACCACGGAATTTTCTGGCCCAGATTTTCGGGTTATTACATAAATAGTCCATGACAAGCCTATTATGGAGCAAGTCCATGAGTACGACAACCTTGTTGCTCACATCCTGCCTAAAGGTATGAAGATGTGCGAGGTCTTACAAGCTAATGTTCTGATCGAAAAGTTTCCTGAATCACAAAAAGAAGGTCATGTCTCTTGAGGAATTGGTCGGTAGGGCTGAGTAGAGTGCGGTCTGAAACGCACTAAAACCGTCCATGTACACATAATAAAGAAAATAAATCTATGATTGCAAAATTACATAATAAAAGAGGTTCAAAATAAAATATACAAAATCAATACAATAGATATATGAATTAATTACCAGATCAAATTTTTTTTTATGTAAGATCTATTATAAAGCAAAAGTGATTATTTAGTCACAATGCATATATTTAGATCATATTAAAACTAATGAAATTATAAAAAATTAATTACAAATGGTGATTAAAAGGAAGATTATTTGTAAAGAAATACAAAAGTTGATCAAATCATTAAACGAATGTATGTACAGTTTATAATATGAATTGTATCATCCATTATCATCAATAATCTCAATTTTAATCATCATTTTAATTAATCAAACGATGAAAATATAATGAAGTAATGAAAGGTTAGAAGATTACAGAGTTCAGAAAAGGTGTCCTGCCACTAGTAAAAAAAGTAGTTATTATAACGGGCAAAAATGGCCTATTGTAACGGTCATCTGCCGTTACAATTGGCCCCGTTACAATATCTAGTATTTATTGTAACGGGCACCTGTTAGTTACAATAAATGACTTATTGTAACGGGCCTATCAGGTGCCCGTTACAATAAGTCTGTTTATTGTAACGGGCAAATGATAGTCCCGTTACAATAAACAGACTTATTGTAACGGGCTCCTGATAGGCCCGTTACAATAAGTCTGTTTATTGTAACTAACACATGCTAATGCCCGTTACAATGAAGCTTTTTTTTAAAAAAAATAACACTATTGTAACGGGCTTTGCGTACCAAAACCCGTTACAATAGTGTTATTTTTCTTAAATAAAAATATATATATTATTTATTAATAATAATACTAATGATTTATGCTTCGAGGCCCACAATCGATCGCAATATCAAATGGCTTAGCCGTCAATAACTTCATTCATCATTAAAATATATATCGCTAGCTAGCAATTGAATATAATCCAAAACCACACATTTAATGCGTGCTAATGTTATGTAATATATATACATCCAAAAAACAACATAAAAACCTATACATTAACTCACTAAAAAGTTACTCCTAAGAAAATCAGCCCATTGTTCTCGAATTTCGCCGATTTCCTCAGTGCTGTAGGTGGTCGATCTTCCAATATAATCCTTAAAAACAAATAATTACGAAAATTATTATACAATACAATAATTGTATGATGATAAAATATAAATGATCCAAATATTATTTGGACATAATCACGTTCTATATCATTCATTTAATCAATAAAAACTTGTGCGCATCAGTTTGGGAAAAAATAGGAAGTTTGGGAACAAAAACAATGCAAATGGGTCATTTTTGGCTAGTTTTGGGCATTTTCATGCCCATCTTCCTACCAATCAACCAATTTATATGATTTTTATGGTTTATACATGTCCTAAAACATTTATTTAAGCACAAAATGAATTATTTGCATCATATGGGGAAAAATAGCATGTTTTGAGTGTTTTCTTTTCCATTTTCGCACCAACCAACCTATTTCAAGTGTTCAAGGTTTGAGTAAGTGACACATTTGTATGAGTTTGGGCGAATATAGGGCGTTTTGGAACAAAAACAAGGCAAACTTGTCATTTTTGGCTAGTTTTGGGGGAGTTTCATTCCTATGTTCCTATCAATAAAACTATATATTGTTTATAAGGTTTATCCATGTTTTGTATCATTCATATAAGCATTAATGACTCATTTTCATGATTTTAGGCGAAAATAGGACATTTCAGAACAAAACAAGGTAAATATGACATTTTTGGCTAGTTTTTGTTGTTTTTTTCCCATGTTCCTATCAATCAACCTATATAATTTTTTTAAGGTTTATCCATGATGTATATCATTAATATAATCATTAAATGACACATTTGTATGAGTTTGGGCGAATAAAAGGCGTTTCGGAACAAAAACAAGGCAAACATGTCAATTTTGGCTAGTTTTGAGGGGATTTCATTCCTATGTTCCTATCAATAAACATATATATTGTTTTAAGGATTATCCATGTTCTATATCATTCATGTAAATATTAAATGACTTATTTTCATGAGTTTGGGCGAAAATAGGACGTTTTGGGGAAAAAAAACAAGGCAAATACGTCATTTTTGACTAGTTTTTGGTGTTTTCGTTCCCATGTTCCTATCAATCAACTTATATACTATTTTTAAGGTTTATCCATGTTCTTTATCATTCATATAAGCATTAATGACTCATTTGCATGATTTTGGGCGAAAATAGGACAGTTTGGAACAAAAACAAGGCAAACATGACATTTTTGGTTAGTTTTGGTGGTTATTGTTCCCATGTTCCTATCAATCAACCTATATAATGTTTTTAAGGTTTATCCATGTTGTATATCATTCATATAATCATTAAATGACACATTTGCATGAGTTTGGGCGAATATAAGGCGTTTTGGAACAAAAACAATGCAAACATGTCATTTTTGGCAAGTTTTGGGGGGTTTCATTCCCATGTTCCTATCACTGACTTTATACATGGCTAATTAATTGCTACTGTTATCTTTTCACAAGCATGGATTTGATTAACTTAAGTGCTTATCGTTTGCATAGTTTAGCAAATAAATCACTGACTTTATACATGGCTGTTTAATTGCTACTCTAACGTCAGAAATTGCTTTTGAAACCTAATCAGATTGAAGCAATAAAGGTACCTGAGTTGCTCCTTTAACTCAAAGCACTAAAACGCAAAAAACCCCTGCTTATTTCCCTCCATTTTGCTAAGATAGACTGCAAAAGAATTGACATCCAACCTGAAGGAACGCCACCATAAATTAAACATTTAAAACATATTAAACCTGAAAGAAAACCACAATAAATTATCCTGTAATAAAAGAGCCACCATATAGTAAGCAATTAGACAACAAAAATTTAATTGGATGTCATATTGTCAATTACACTAACATTGTTGTGCCTCATTTTTTAATACTATTTAATTGACTAAATACCACTCTAACCTTGATATTAGTTAACCTGACCAATGGACAAGTCATGTTTGAAGTTTCTGACCTTGTATGTTGCTTCGTAAACCATCAATATATAACACCAAGGCAACAAGCATACATAATGAAAATGACTTATTAGGAGTGTAATTTGTCAATAGCTTAATCAAAGAGGGGATGCAATCAATGCACATATAGTTAATCAAATTCCAAACTAAGGCCACACAAGTTAAACCCACTAATCAAAGAAAATTTATCTATAATAGGTGGGTGATAGTGCTCTCTCTTGACACATGTTTAAAACATCAAGCAACAAGTATGACTAAAAATGCGATCACTTCATAAAAAAATTACTTAGGTAGGCATAACTTTTCCCTAATTCAAAATGTTATTTGTCAAGATTGCTCATGCTAACACTTCCCAGCACATTTTAGCTTGAATTAAGCTCGGTGCAAAAGATTATTGGATTAGGGAACCTAGATAGGATGGGGAAAAAAGAGAGAAAAGGGAGTCCATTTTGGAGACATAACATACGGGAGGAGAATCAAACAACAATGACAAAAACTGACGAGGAAGGTGCACCTCATGACCTCATGTAAACCTTAGTTGCACCTCTTGTTCCTTATGCGCACTTCATTCTCTTTTTTATGCAAGACATTACAGAAAGGACTGAAAGATATAACCATTTGGTAGCAATAGCAACATGTTCAAAGGGGGCAATAGGTTCATCTTATTCATGAGGGATAAGGTAATGCAAGTTATCAAGGATGATCAAGATTAAAGTAAGATAAGTCAAAGTTCGATGTTTTAACAAGGAGTCAACCAAACTATAATATAGGACGGTAAACAGTCCAAATTACAGCCACAATATATATAATTATAATGTCAAAAATTGTTGCAACTTTAAATGAAAGAATAGGAAAATGTTAGGAATCTAGATATAACAAATCCCTAGGTAATGACATCTACTTCTTTCCATCGAAAATAAATACGAGTAGTTCATATAATTCTCAATGTTAGTCTCAAGAATGACATACACAATAATCATGATTGAGGGTTCGAAGACACAGAGGCTTGATATTAACCAAAAAGAGTTATTATTTCAGTAACAAGTGCATTATACACAACAATGGAAGATTAAACAACCTAATTCACTAACTGGTTTTTAAACTTTTCAGGATTTAACTTCCTTACAGAATGAAATGTGTATGACACTTGGGCATCCATCCCTATAGAATTAATAGAAGTAAAAAACAAGAATATAAGATATACAAGAGTAAAAAACAACATAAATAGGCATGAAATATAGTTCTTATGGTTCTAGAAAGATTAGGTTTCGTTGACCTTTATTTCCCTTCTAACGAAGTACAACACACTCTTCTTTACTGCAATAAACAAGAGAAAAAATAATTTGTTCAATATTGCAAAAGTATAACCGATCTAAGAGTAGTTCACCAACCATTGTTTGGTCACTCATTATAACTTGAGTTTTTCTTTAAAATTCATGGTGATCAAGCATGCCCTCACAGAGATTCCTTGGTTTTCTGAGTTACTTTATTTTGATGGATTTATCATTCTTGTAGACTAGACATGGATTACAAATAACAGAATAACAAAACCTAGATGTGAAAACTCAAAATAAATCAGAGCCATGATCTTTAAATCAAACCCATCCTTATGGCAATTTTTTTATGAGAATTGATAAAAAATACAAAACGGTCAAAACCTACGACTTGATAAATCTGTTTGCAACATATATAGAACTTAATTTTCTTAAAAATACAATGAATATTACCTAATTTATCAAGCCTATATATCAGCTCCAACCATTGCAAAACAAACCCTGCAAATTTCCAGACCTAAAAATTGAAAATTCAAACAATATTGAGAGAAAACATTATTAAAATTTTAGCCCTAAATTTTAAAATTTTAACCAAATAAGAACTAAACATAAGATTATGAGAAAAAAAACAAAGAAAGAAGTTTAAGCCTTGAAAAGGAAGAGATACAAACATTGACGAAGGTGGCGAGAGATGAATTGAAGCAGCGGTGGAGGCGAGAGAGACGACCAGCAGCGTAGGCGGGGGAGATGAATTGAAGCAGTAGAGTTCAAGCATCAGCTGCGGAGGCGGAGAGAAACAAACAGCCTGAGTCTGCAACGTTGGTCGACGGTGAGCGGTGGAGAGAAAGATGAACAACCCGAGGGACGAAGCAGTAGCGATGGTGAGTTGATAGAGATGAAGAAGACAGGAGGCAAAGTAAAAAAAAAAAAACCACGTAGATTAGGTTTTAATTCTGAGATGTGAAAAAAATTAGAGTACAGTTGAAAGGTTTTTTTTTTAAGAGAGGTTGAGTTGTTGTAATGGGAAAGTAGAAGATAGTTACAAAGGCGTTGCTGGGTTTGGATTGTAAATAACCAGGTAGTTATTGTAACGGGCATAAGTCTACCAGTTATAAAAAATAACTTTGGGTTTTTCTATGTAGTGCCCCTGTGGTATAGCGTTTTCTACAATGTACCCCTGCAAAATGAGACTTCTACATGGTACCCCTGAGGAAGTACTGCTCACCACATAGTACCCCTATAAATTATTAATCACGTAATTAACACACTAAATATAATTATTAGTGCTCTAACCTTCATGATTAATATAAACAACTACTAATTATTGCTATTTTTAAAAAATTTCGGTAGTTTTTTGTTTTTTTAATTGTATTTTTTGGTAATTCTTTGGTAATAATTAGTCATATTTAGCAGCAAACTATATTAATTATGACGGTTAGTGCGCTAATAATCAAGTTTAGATTGTTAATTACGTAATTAATAATTTAGAGGGGTACTAAGTGGTGAACAGTATTTTCTTAGGGATACCATGTAGAAGTCTCAATTTGGAGGGGTACATCATAGAAAACGCTATACCACAGGGGCACTACATAGAAAAACCCAATAACTTTTGGTAACGGGCTAATACTCTGACCGTTACAAAAGGTTATTTGTTGTAACGGGCAAATATAGACCCGTTACAACAATTGTATTGCCTTTTAATATTTGAGACTTATAGTAACGGGCATTTGAATTGCCCGTTACAAAAACCCTTATTGTAACTAACTAATTTAAGGCGAGTTACAATAAGGGTGTTACAATTAACGGTTTTTTCACTAGTGTGCTAATGCCTTGGTCAAAAACAACCAAAAAGAAGTCGACGATGAAGAATGCAGTGCTTTTTCAAGGTTGATTGAGTTGAAGGTTTATGATATGTGTACAGAAGTTTTGAGAGAGATTTGATGATGGAGAAATGTTTAGAATCAAAGTATGCAATGCCGGGGAGTGCTCGGTGTTTTTAGCGTCTGTCGAAACCCCTTAGAAGGTCTCGTATTTATAGGCCAAAAGCTGCAACAAAGACCCTGAGGAGACCAGACCTGCACCTAGGAGCAGGCCACCTGCTTCTAGGTGCATGCCACCTGCGTCTGGACGCAGGTCACTTGCGTCTAGGCGCAGGTCAGCTGCGTCTAGATGCAGTTTCCTTCCTGGTCTTCGTTCAACAATTTTAGTGATTCTTATGCGTGATTTACGGGATTATGATTTGATTACGGTAATCACTGATTGATTACAATAATCTTTGATATTCAAGAGTATATCAGGGTGTTTCGGGATGCTCGACAATGTCCCAGAATGTTCTCGAATGTTCCGGAATGTCTCATAACGTTCCAGAATGTTATATAAGCCTCCATAAACTCTAAAAACCAAAGAAAATTATGAAAAATTATGCTTTGGAGAAAAATTTTCACCATGTGAAAATGAAGAAAATACCCCTAAGTATGCAAAAATCCTAAAAGGCCTAGAAAAAGCTTTAAAAATATGATAAATATGAATAATTTATAAAATTCTTTTTATGTTGCTAAAAATGGTTTAAGATGCAAAAGATATTTTTTAATGAATATGAAATATGAAAAAATGCATGGTAAAAATATGAAAAATCCCTAAAAATGTTGGAAAATTATAAATAAATCGCGTAAGCATCGTGAATCCCAATATTCACTTCCAAGGTAGTTTGATCATGGCTTAGAAAATAGTTTGAAGAATATTATGTATTTTCATCGCCAATCCCCCTTAGTTGGACCTCACGACAACACGGTACTTTCATCATTAGTCTCTACAATGGGGAGACACATGTAGGTGTCTAAAGAAGCTACCACTTTGACTGAGTCTGGAGTGAAGGAAGTCTCGCAAAACGAAAGTCAAAGTATTCCTGTCGTGATGGAGGATTACTTAAGAATTTATGCTACCTTGAGTCATCCTTTTTAACGCCGGTACCTGCAAAAAAAATGTTAGTTTTACTTACAACCGCGCCCCGTGTGATTTAACCCCTTAGAAGCGCCTAGATCCTCGTGATGATGGTGGACGAATCGTCCAATTCTTCTAGATGCACTTGAATCCTTCAGAACTATTCCCTTGGTTAAGCATAAACCCTCGGGACAATGATTGAAAGTCGTATAGGTGAGATCAATCAAGAGTTTATACATACTCTTGATGGATTAGGGTCAGCATAAACCCATGAGCAAAATTAATGGATTAAGGGTAGACATAAACCTATGAGAAAAATGAGTAAGCATAACTTCTTGAAAAGAGATCAGAATCAAGAGCTAGCATAAACTCTTGAGAGTTGAGAGTTGAGGGTAAGTATAAACCCGTGAGAACTTTCCTTACCATAAACGGTCCAACCCAGCATGACCGTAACTTACCTGGAAACAATCTGAGATGTGATTGGAACAAAAGGACCTTCTGTTCTACCTTAAAGTCCTTTGTCATTATCATCATATCATGCCATGCCTTTGCTTTTGCTTTGTATATTGCGGCATTCTCATAGGAATGGTTCCTTACCTCCTCCAGCTTTGAAATTCGCAACTTCCGATGCAAACCAGCTTCGTCAAGACTCATGCTAAAACTCTTCACTGCCCAATAAGCCTTATTCTCAAGCTCGACCGGATGATGGGAAGGCTTACCAAACACCAATCGGTACGAAGACATCCCGATCGAAGTCTTGTAAGCAGTCCAATACGCCTATAATGTGTCATCGAGCCTTAAACTCCAGCCTTTCCTATTCGGATTGATTGTCTTCTCCATACATGATTTCTCGAACCCAGTTTTCTAGCACCATCGAATCAGCAGTGCCCTCGTAGGTCGGGGCTCGATGATGGGCAACTCAGTCAAAGGTTGAACGTTGACTGGACGTCTGAGCACCTTGTTGAGCCAAGGTGAGAATGGCATCTTCTAACGCACGACGTTGTTCCCGAGAGTTGATGAAACGAGTTGAATACGTCATCCTGCAAAAGAGTAACCATATTAAGAAATATAACATAACAACACAAGAAACCTAGGAAACTAAAGAATAAAAATTTATTCCTAACCCAAGTTACTTCCCAAAGGTGCTCACACTACAGTTTCAGGGTTTTGTGATCTAAATTCCACTCTTGATTACATAAAGCACTCAACCCATAGTTTACTTATGAAGAAGTAAACTTAAGGTTAACCTAAAGCTCTAATACAAACTGTAACACCCCGCATTTTAGCAACGACGTTAACGGTGATAACGTCGTAAACAGGTAGTTACCAATCGGTATATAATGTAAAAATATAACAAAACTCATGGAAATAATATTTAATATTATTAATAATGAAATCCCAAATACAAATGGTTAAACTAATAAAAAATCAAGTCCTAAAACAAGAATTTAAGGCTCTGTTCTTTAAGACTGATCTGGTCTGATCTGATCTGATCTGATCTAATCTGATCTGATATGATCTGATTTGAGTTTGTCTGATCTGATCTGATCTGATTTGAATTATTTTTATTTTTTATTTTTATTTGATCAACTGAAGGGAGCCAGCGTGTTCTTCAAGATTGATCTTTGGTCGGAGTATCATCAGATTCCAGTAAAGCCGGAAGATATACATAAGATCGATTTTCGCACCATATACGGGATTTATGAATTTGAGGTGATGCCGTTCGGATTGACTAATGCTCCAGCAGTCTTCATAGATTAGATGAGCCGGACTTTTCATCATTTCTTGGATGTGTGTGTGGTAGTTTTTATGGATGCTATTCTTATCTATTCGAAGGATGAGCAAGACCACATTCGACATCTACATATGGTGCTAGATGTCTTACGAGCTCGGAAGTGGTTCGCGAAGTTATCAAAGTGCGAGTTTTGGCTCAAGGAAGTAGCCTTTCTAGGGCATGTGATTAATGCGGACGGTGTTAAAGTAGACCCAGCCAAGATAAAGGCAATTGTGGAATGGCACAGTCCTAAGAATGTGGCCGATTTTCGATGTTTTCTTGGCCTAACAGGTAAACCTCAAAGCACCAATGAAAGATAGAACGACTAATTTTTGGAAATAATTTACCTGTGAAATTTATCTATCAAGTTACTATCGAAGATTCGTAAAAGATTTCTCCAGGATAGCGGCACCTATGAACAAGTTGTTGCACAAGGATTGCAAAATCTTGTGAGCGGATCTATGCGAAGAGATGTTCTAGACCCTCAAGTAGAGCCTTGTCACCGCACCAGTTCTTGCTTTGCCAAATGAAGGTGTGGGATACGAGGCATACAGTGATGCTAACTAGAAAGGTTTGGGGTTTGTTGTGATGCAAGAAGGAATGGTCATTACATACTCTTCAAGGCAACTTAAGGTGCATGAGTAGAATTGCCCTACTCAAGACCTAGAGTTGGCGGTTGTAGTGTTCGCTTTGAAAATTTGGCGATATTATCTCTATGGAGCAACTTGCAAGTTATTCACTGATCACAAGAGTCTGAAGTATATCTTCACTCAAAAGGAGCTCAACATGAGGCAGCGACGATGGCTCGAGTTAATCAAGGACTATGATCTCTCAGTTGACTATTGTGAAGGGAAGGCCAATCGGGTAGCAGATGCCCTTAGTCGCAAAGATCACCATTCACTCAATAGGATGGCGGTTTTGCCAAAGGAAATCTGTAATGATCTTCGCAGGATGGAGATTGAGATGGTAATGCCAGGATATACATGAGTTTATCTGAATGCTATGAGTGTTGAACCTAGTTTATATCAAGAGTTACAGGAGAGCCAGAAAGAGGCCCCGCAGCTCGAGAAGATTCATGAAGCCAAACTTCAAGGCAAAGCAGAAGACTTCACGATTAGTGTGGATGGAAGTTTGAAGTTCCGCAACAGGTAATGGAGTTAAAGGTTTCTAGTTAAACCGTTTACACCTAATGGATACTAAAACTTGCTCCGCAACAAGTGGTGTGTGCCCCAGAACTCGACGTTGAAAAACAAGATAATGGAAGAGGTTCACAATACTCCCTAATCGGTGCATCCATGCAGTGGGAAACTCTATAAGGACCTGAAGGAAAACTTTTGGTGGCCCAAGATAAAGCAGGAAGTCGCAGACTTCGTAGCATGTTGTCTCACCTGTCAGAAGGTGAAGATTGAGCACCAAAGACCAGGTGGACTATTGCAGCCATTGCCGATACCCACATGGAAGTTTGATTCCATATCCATGGATTTCGTGGTGAGCCTACCCACGACATCTACTGGTTTGGATACTGTTTGACTAAAGTCTCCCGATTCATTCCGATGATGGTAACTTGGTCTATGGAGAAGATGGCGGAAGCCTACTCACGAGAAATCATAAGGTTACATGGTGAACCAAAGCATATCGCGTCTGACCGAGATCCTCAATTCTTGGCGCGTTTCTGGAAGTTGTTGCAAGAAGCTTTTGGGACGAAGCTCAATTTGAGTACGACATTTCACGCAGCCACAGATGGCTAGACGGACCGGACCATTCAGACGCTAGAGAATATGCTACGAGCTTGTGCGTTGGAATTTCAACAGACTTGGGTTAAATCATTGAGTTTGGTGGAATTTTCATACAACAACAACTATCGTACTAGTATCAAGATGGCTCCTTATGAAGCTTTGTATGGGAGCAAGTGTCGCAGCCCTACTTATTGAAGCGACATCAGCGATGCCTTGGTAATTGGTCCTGATCACATCAAAGAGACAGTGGAGCAGATCAAGATCATTAGGACGAGGTTGCAGGCAGCTCAAAATCGACAAAAGTCGTATGCCGATCGTCGACGGAAGCCGTTGGAGTTTCAAGTGGGCGACAAAGTGTTGTTGAAGGTGTACCCTATGAAAGGAGTGACTCAATTTGGCCAGAAGGGTAAGCTCATACCCAAGTACGTAGGGCCATACGAGATTTTGGATAGGATCGGAGAAGTTGCTTATCGCTTGGCTTTGCCTCCAGATCTATCGAAGGTTCATGATGTGTTTCATGTATCTCAGGTACGAAAATATTTGAATGATCCTTCCCATATTATTCTGGTGGAATCGTCAGGATTGAGCCGAATCTGATCTTCAAAGAGAAGCCAATGCAAATTTTGGACCGCCAGGAACGCATGTTGCGACGTAAGGTGGTGCCATTGGTTAAAGTGCTCTGGCGGAGTGAGAAGTTTGAAGAAGCCTCTTGGGAGACAGAAGCTTCAATGAGGGATAGGTATCCCAAACTCTTTGCAGCAGGTATGCAACAGCTTTAACTTTTGTTTTCATGCCTTTGTGTGTTTCTGTGTAATTGTTTGAGCTTCTTTAAGTAAATTTCGAGGTCGAAATTTATTTAAGGAGGGGTGACTGTAATAACCTGAAAATCCGTGCTAGAAAATTTCGCGGTTGTTCAATATGATTTTCTAATTCTAAGTCTACATCCTAGATTCTGGACTAGGTTTTCTTATTTTTGTCCTTGTTTTAAAATTGGGCCCAATGGCCCATTTGCTCATCACCTTGGCCGACCCTCTTGATTTCATGGCCAAGGGATATGATTGTTTTTGAGCCCATTATTTTAGTGGATAATTTTTATGTCTATAAATCTAATTTCATAATTATTAATTCTTTTAATAATTATCCTTATCAACATAAAAGTCCAACTTTTGTGACCCTTAGTAATTTTTCTCCTAAAATCTCTCAACCTCCTCCCTATTTTTCTCTCTTCCTCACGGCATCCTCCTTTCCTATTTCATTTGATTTCTTTACTACTTATAATTTTATCGGGATACTAAACCTAAACTATATTATTTTTCCTCTCTAAAAACTCTCAAAAACTCTTCAAAACTTGCATGTATTTGTGTGTGCTGTGTGATAGCTGAATTGATCAAGGCTATTTTGTTTAAATTTTTGCTTTATTCTTTCAAGGTAACTAGACTAACCCTCTTAAATATTGGATTTTTAGATCATATAATTGATTAGAATTAAACTAGGAATTAATAGAATTAATGTCATGTAATTCTTGAGATTTTCGAACCATGCTATGTGAATAATCATGTTAGTTCTTGATATTTTGCACGATCTTTTATGAATTCTATGTATTATTATTATTTCTATGCATGAATTAGTATCTTAGTTTACATGTTTTAATTAGAATAATTGCATGATAATCTTGAATTACTTTCTTGAACTATGCGTGACCAGGTCGTGTATAAGCATGAATTTTTGGTGATGTTTTATGATGAATTCTTGGCCTGAAAGCATGATCATGATTTATTTAATTTCTTAATTGAAGTCTTGACTTAATTTATAATTTTTGGTTCATATTTTCGAAAATGTCGAGTGACCCTAATTTCAAAAAGGAATTAAAGTTTCAATTTTTCTTAGTAGATTATGTTCATATTAAAAATCTTGATTTTGATTTATTAATTATTTAATAGTTTAAAAGTAATTAAATGATTTAGTGATATAATTTAGTAAGTTCTTGAAAACTAATCTTGATCTTTTTATTTGACCATGAAGTCCGAGCATCTCAAGTGATAAAAGGGACAATTTTTGATCCATGTTGAGTTATAATTCTATGATTAATTGATATTCCATGATTTTAGAATTGATTTAATTGTTTTAATAATTAAATTATTATAATTGTGAATAATATTTAAAGTGGATTTTGGGATATTTCTCTTGAGTTGGCCGAATTCTATATGGATGAAAAGGAGTAATTTTGATCTTGTTTTGATTAATTAATTGATTGCTTGATGATTCTTTGATTTATTTTATGATTAATTATTTAATTCGAGAATTGTTTGTGTGTTTAATTAAAACAATAAATTTTTATTTATTATTTCATAGTGGCCAAATATTTAATTAAGGTTTACTAATAGGCATTATTTAATTTTATTTTAGCTTATAACAATTTAGTTTATCGTTTAAGGAATAATTATTTTTAAGGAATAAAATGAAATTAAAGAATTAAGTTAAATTGATAAGAATAAAAGTTGACTTTGAATAAGAATGATACGATAAGATGATTATTGGTCTCACGATGACCATGGAGATAAGATAAGATAAATTTATAAATTAAGAAGTGGACGCCTGTTTGGCGATACACGGGTCGCCAGGCTAGGTTAAGTTAAAGCCACTGCCCTACTGCGGTCTCTTGGAAGTTCTGGGTTCTAGGATGTGTAGTCGTCTAAGTAGTAGTACACCTGCTAATATTTAGGTTTTATGGCCATAACTTAGGCTTAGTTCTTGCAAAGGAGAGCTACGGGTAGGATACACGGGTTCTACCCACCGTATTTTAGGAAAGTTAGGATGTACACGGGCATCCTTACGAGCTATAATGACCGGTCCATGGATTATTAAAGATAAGTTAAGTATGGTAATTGGGTAATAATATGAAAATATAAGTAATCATCGGGATGTTTATGGTACTTCTTATGACTTGTTCTACTTTATGCATGTTATGATTTGTTTTCCGCTGCGTATGTCTAAATAATGTTGCTATTTTATGATGATATTTGATGATTGATCGTTGTCGTTACGTGACATATGCTGTGATTCTTTCTATTATATGATTTATGGTCTCACATTTAAGTGGGACAACCTAGTTACTCGCCACTGACAGTGGCCCCCCCATTTAAGGTGATGATGCAGAGGCATGATTGAGCTATCACTTGGGTCAGGTTGTGTGTTATGCGAGAACCGTAGAAAGAACCCGAGTTCATTTCATTGTTTAGTTTATTTCTTTTATGTTTTTACCCAGTTTGTTCGGTTTGGATTTTCAATTTAGTAGTTTCTTAATAAGTTAGGACAATATTTCATTGATAAACCTTCCATTAGTTAATTAATTAATAAAGTAACTTTCGAAATTGAGTTTAATTGTTTGGATTTAATAATGTTTTTAGAATATTTTGTTTGGTGATGATCCATTTTCTTGAACCACACTGACATAATGGTGCTTAGCTTTTACCATTTTTCCTATTTTTAACTAATTGGTTAGGGGTTTGTAATCTAAAAAGAATTTAACCCAAAACCACATTTGAAATCCCCAATACATCCACCAAACAAAAGCAAAAAAAAAAGAAAAAGTGGAATAAGAAAAAAAAGAGCGAAAGAAAACAAGAAAGTAGAGCAAGAAGAATACCTGTTAGAAGGGAACTGGGGATCGCCAAAGAGAAAGAAATAAGAATCACCCAGGAGAGAGAGAGAAATCACAAGAGTGATGTTGAAGTGAGAATATGAAAATTGCAAAAATGAGTTTTAATTAGGAAAGGGCAACGGTTATGTAGCATTGATTAAGTCGGTTGGGGGAAGTTAATACTCTCTTTACATGCAAAACCGTCCCTCTTGATTATTGTACACTTGTCCCAATCATAGGGAGAGGGAGGGTTTTATTTTAAAAATTTTCTTTGTAAATTCAAATTTTCAGTGATTATTTTATAATGCATAGCTAATAAAATTGTAAATACTTTTGGCTTAGATCGCCTGTGGCTAAATAAAACTCGCAAGTTGCATCACACGAAGTTCCCCAACCAACGAGTTAGGGGTAAATTGTTATGGTCAATTTTATTTAACCGGAGTACAGGTTAGTAGCCGAGAAGCGGGCGTAGCCGAGAAGTAGAAGTGCAGGATCATGTACGAAGCTTATAGAAGAAGACATGGGTCACCATTCCAATGGAATGACAAAGTCAAGCCACAACTTGCCAAGGGATAGCCAGATGTGTGTTGACGTCTGCAAGAAGCATTCCTAACAAGGTGGTTACACGACTTCCTAGGAAATAGGAGTTGGTTCCTATTCTAATGGAACGGTTAGTGCATGTGGAGATAGAATAAATAGGAGAAAAAAAAACTATGTAAAGCAAATGGTCATCATTGCTATTATTCGTTAACTGATTCAGAAGAGCATCCATTTGAATTCAAGAAAGAAAAGATAATTTACATATATTCAAAGTTCATAAAAATTGTATTAAAAAATTACTTTACATAGTAGATTGGTAGACTCAAAGCTACCCGTAGTTTTCCCTCAGCTTCGAGGTTTCTACGTCACCCATTCTCTCGTGTCACCCCTGTTCCCTTGCTTTTGATTTGCATTCTGTTTTTCCATTCACTTTTACATTATTCAAGCACTGGATATCCGAGTAGGGATTTAGCATAAACACTACCCAAACGCTAACACATCCTAGGATCCAGAACTGCCCAGAGACCGCAGTAGAGCAATGGCCTTGACTTAACCTAGTATAGCGACTCGTATACGGTTAAGCGGGCGACCACTTCATAGTAGCATTATTAAATCAACTATCTTATTACCTTACTTATCATTTAAATCGAAATGACCATCAATAATCTTATTCTTCTTAAAAAATCTCATCTTATTACTACATTATCCGTACTCAATTCATTATTAATACCTTAATCCTTTATAATAATTAACTTATTTTAATAAACTTAACTTTAGCAATCATAAATAATATTCATATCAACTGAATAATTAATATAGCAATTAAAAAACCATAATCTTAAAATCAGAATAAGATGATCATAACATGCATATAAAAGTTGTCCAAAAATCATCTGTTACACACCTATTAGCCCTATTGGGTCTAAGTCATATTCCTTAAATCAATTTTTAAATAATTAATCTTAGAATTAAAATTAATCTTAATTAATCCATTTATCACAATCTAAAATTATTCTTAAGTCAAATACAATTCATAACTTGGTCTTATTAGTATAGAGACATTCGACCTTCAATGGATAAGGTGATCAATTCACTTTTTTTCACAATTCAGTTAACTCTAATAATTTAGTTAAGTCAAGATAAATTCAAGATTCATCCATACATCAATCCTTATACTCACAACATGAGCAAAAATACACCCTTTATTTCAGTAATCCCATTGGCCATCACTATAGTAATATTATAATTAATCAATTTTAAATTACTTTCATAAAATATTTAATTAATCATGAAATTAACATAAATAATTTGGATAAAATTAATCTAACGAAATGAAAAATTCATACTTGCATAAATTCATCAAGAAAATCAGAAAATCAACTCAAGGTCATCATCATCCATACTCCGCCACTACTCCAAAAATACAAGGAACAATCTTTAAATTTAAGAACTTACTTACTTAATTAATTAGAGCATCATAACAAGCAGAAAAAAAATCATCATATAATAACATAAAAAGATTCAATCTTGTACAAACCCTAATAAATCGCAATTATCAAGATTCAAATCACGAGAAATTAAACTATTGTTCATGCATATATTCAATCGTTCAACATTAAATTCATAAATTACATGCATAGCAATCGATCAATCAGCATATAACTATCCTGTTTCGGCTGTTGCAGGTAACTCGAGCACAGCCAGGAAACACGTGGATTACCCAGCCTATCCTCGTACCGGTTCAACACAGATGCAGAGGGCCAAGTTGTGACGACCCGACTCGTATAAACCGGCGCGGAAGGAACTGACGAGTCGAATTGTCGAACTAACAAGGCATACTTAAAATCTAAATCAATACCTCGAATTATATTATTAAAAATCCTAAAACGTACAAATACCACAAGTTTGTGCAAAATTAAACCTCAAATAGACATTACTAAAGAATTAACTCCAAAACCATAGTCAGAGTTAGAATATACATACTACAACTACTAAAAGTCTGAATTCTAACAATAAAACGTAAACTATGAAAGTAAGCGAACAACAGCGCTCGCCCAATCCCAAAGCTAAGCAACACCGTCATCATCAGAGTTACGTGAAACAGAACAGTCCCACCCTAAAGTGGATACATATGAACATAAAACAAACCAGATAAACAAATCAGGCACTCATACTTACAAACATACAAGATTATAATAACAATAATAACGTCAAGAAATAGATCTCGCTCGACTTTACTTAAACTTTACTTTACAATATCTTTGTAGCTATCATTTACATATTAGACCGGACTATGCTCGTACGAACACATCTTACGTGATCGAACTTTCTTACTATGCCAGGAATGATAATCTTACTCCCATAGCCATGAACCCATCTTGCGGAATCTATATCACAAAGACGACATAATAAGTACTAACTATCCCAATACCGCGGTTAGGATAGTAGCCGCGTCTTAACCCAAGTCTTAATTAGAATCTTACTCTAAGGTTAGGTGTCTATTATGCAAATTCAAGCTAATCATTACGTTCTTTACATCTTGGTTATTCTCAATTTACATCTTACATCTTTACTTGAGACTAACTATGTACATCACAATCTTGGAACCTCTTTAGCCATTCTTTATACTTTTCTTTAACTTTCTTTAATTATCTTTAATTATCATTACATATACTTGATCTTAATAAAGAAACTTCAAGAATCATCAAATATACATCAAGAACATATTCCTTAACTTAATTCTTCAATTATCCATTCAAGATTCACATAATACCCATCAAGATTATCAAGAACACAATCCTCAATCAATGCTCAATCATACGCATGACACACGCATAATTCGAACATATTTCAGCAACATTTCATCAATTCTAAGCATAAAAATTCATGGAAATTGAACATAAACATAGCCAAACATGGACCTATCATAATTAATCATAACATGCATGAAAACTAAGCAAAAACATCACAAAATAATCACCCAAATCAACCCATAATCCATGCATAAGAATACGTTAGATTCATCAAACTTTTGGTCTAATTTGGTCATCAAATCTACCCTATGATCATGGTATTCAAATTAGGATGAAAGAGCATGCTACCTTAATCAACTTGATCGCAAACAATTATAAAAACTTGCTGCCCGGAAATGATTTCACACGGCCCAAACAATCACACGAACACGGCACGAAACAAACCACACGGCCACCACGCACGACCGTGCTGCACACGAGCCCATCAGCCGTGACTACCGTGCACCACCACGATTTCACACGAACACCACGCCAGGCACCACCGTGCACAACCCACACGAACACGCCCTCGAACCACACGAACCAAACCCAAAAACTAACCCGAACAATCGATCTTGATCAAAGGTAATGAAGGCTACTTGTGTTTTAATTACTTAAAGATCAATGGAGGTTGAATCTTTAAGTTTTGGGTTTGAAAAGTTGATTAACCAAGGTTGAAGATGGGCTAGCCAAAAATGGCATGTGGAATAAGGAGAGAAAGAGGGAGTGTGTTTAATTTTGATTTGTGAGCAAATGATGATTAAATGGCCAAATGATCCTCATGTCTTACTAACAACCACTATTTATAGAAGTTAGTTAACGTGTGAACACAAGGCAAGTGGCAAATGAGCCAACAAAAGAGAGAGGGGGTCGGTTGGGGTAATAACCAAAATGGGCCAACATGGTTACTTGGGCTAATTGCACTTAAGCATGACTAATCACGATTAAATTCGTACTTGGCCCAAAATTAATTAATTAGAAAATTATAATAAAATCCTAATTAATCAAAATAAAATAAATAATAAACAATTAACATAAAACAAACTAGTCACACTCAAGCAACAAAAATAGTTCAAATAAATTTAGACCATGCACCAAAATAAATACAAATACAAGCAATATTATTAAATCAAATAATTCAAAAACTTGGGGCGTTACAACCTCCCCTCCTTAAAAAGAATTTCGTCCCGAAATTCAAATCAAGAGAGAGATTTCACCTGCGAACAAATATTGGGTACTTCTGGTTCATAGATGCCTTAGTCTCCCACGCTGCCTCTTCATGATGTTCATTTCTCCACAACACCTTGACTAATCTGACTTGCTTGCACCAGAGGGTCCTCACTTCTCGATCCAAGATCTGGACTGGTCGCTCCTCAAAAGTCAGGTCCGGCTCAATGGTGGATGACTGCACTGGAATGATGTGGGTAGGATCATACACATATTTCCTTAGCTGAGAAACATGAAACACATCGTGAACATTAGATAAACAAGGGGGTAAAGCTACACGATATGCCACTTCCCCAACTCGTTCAAGTACCTCGTAAGGTCCCACGAACTTCGGTCGGAGCTTCCCCTTCTGGCCAAAACGAGCAGCTCCTATGAATGGTGAAACCTTAAGCAAGATTCTGTGACCTACCTCAAACGTCAGTGGTCTACGTCGGTGATCGGCGTAAGACTTCTAGCGGCTCTGAGCGGCTTGCATCTTCGATCGGATGACTCTGACCTTCTCCACATTGTCTCGTACAAGCTAGGGTCCTAAAGCCACAGAATCACTGATATCATTCCAACAAATCGGACTCTGACATTTCCTGCCATAGAGGGCCTCGTACGGTGCCATATCAATGCTGGAGTGATAGCTGTTATTATACGAAAACTCAACCAAGCAAAGCATCCTAACCCATGTCTGATGATACTCTAGAGTACATGCTCGAAACATATCCTCCAGAGTCTAGATGGTCCTCTCAGTCTGGCCATCCGTCGCCACGTGAAATGCGGTGCTAAGCTTCAACCTCGTCCCGAAGGCCTCCTGAACTAATCTCCAAAAACGAGAAAAGAATCTCGGATCTCGGTCTGAAACTATCTGCCTTGGAACTCCGTTAAGTCGGATATGGTCCTGGGTGTAAGCCTCTGTTAGGCGCTCCATCTACCAAGTCATCTTCACTGGTATGAATCTAGTGACTTTTGTCAACCTGTCCACAATTACCCAAATAGGATTCATCCCGTTACAACTAGGCAGGCTAACCATAAAATCCATAGATACCGACTCAAATTTCCAGGTCGGAATCAGTAGTGGCTGCAAAAGACCTCCTGGTCGCTGATGCTCGATCTTAACCTTCTGACAGACCAAACATCGAGCCACGAACTCTACCACATCCTTCTTCATCTTAGGCCACCAGAATTGGCCCTTAAGGTTCTTGTACTACTTATTACCTCCCAGAAGTACAGAGTAGGGCGAGTTATGTGCCTCCGACATGATCCTGTTCCGAAGAGCAGAACTGTCTGGTACGCACCATCTCCCCTGAGAACGCATACTACCGTCGGACAAAACCTCAAAGCTAACGGGTAATCAATTCCGGGAAGGTAATCAATTCCATTATAGGAGTTTCTGATTATTGTGGACTAACATATTCTGCAGCCAAAAAGGTAGCCAAAGAAATCGGATCGGTGTCGAGCATATGCAGAATGCCACTACACGAAGAAGAGAGGAAATTGCTAGAAATGTCAGTCAGCTTCGAAGCAGACAACCTGGAGACAGCCGAGCACCATGATTACTTGATAATCTCACTACACGTCAGAAACTTTCTCACCAAACGAGTCCTGGTAGACGGAGGACGCACGTCAAACATCATTTTCATGGATGCACTGGAAGCTCTGGGGTTAGGAGAAGCAGATGTGGTGAAAAATACCAAGACAATGGTATGGTTTAGCGGAGAAACTAAGCAGACAATCGGTGAAGTGACCTTGCATACTTGGGTAGGAGAGGTAAATATTTGCAACATCTTCAATGTGGTAGATTGCCCATCGGCGTACAACATCATACTCGGCACCTTGGGGAATCCTAGAAATCAAAGAAGAAAGAAAACCTGCCAGAGAATGTTACAGCAGTAGTTTGAAACTAAAGAAGCAGCTTGCATAGCAATTACAGCAAGATCCGACCCCAATTGCACCAGAAGAAATATTATTAGATAAAGTGGAGCTTGACCCTTCGCAACAGAGAGCAAAGTTTTAGTCGGTGCAACCCTCACATTGACTCAGAAAGAAGCTGTAATCAATTTCTTGAATCAGAACCTTGATTGCTTTGCATGGTCGCATGAAGACATGGTTGGAATCGACCCCGAAATTATTATACACAATTTGAATGTAGACCTGAGTATAAAATCTGTCAAGCAGAAGAGGAGAAAATTCGCACCAGAAAGGAACAAGATTATAAATGAAGAAGTTACGAAACTCTTAGAAGTAGGAAAGATCAGGAAAGTTAAGTATTCGGAGTGGTTGGCCAACGTGGTCGTCATGGGGAAGAAGAATGGCAAGTGGAGAGTCTGTATTGATTTTACCGATTTGAACAAAGCATGCCCAAAGGAGCCATTCCCCTTACCTCATATCGATTCAATGGTGGACGCAACAGCCGGACACGAATTTTCAACACATCTCATTAGAATGGTGAAAGATTCGAAGTTTGGGGGAAATTCGACCGAGTGTCCATTCTCTCATCATGACAAATTCTTGGAACTATGCTCCATGGTCAAGCACAATAACGTTCAACCGGATTTCATAAGGATGCACATGTTCCAATGCTCTCTTACCGGCAAGGCAAAGCATTAGATCCGCTCACTCCCTGAGGGATCTCTGACTGCTTGGGATGCCATCACCAAGGAATTCCTTGAAAAATATTTCCCTCTGGAGAAAACTTCGTATGTGAGAAGGAAAATCTCGGGCTTTTCAGAACACGAGGACGAGACTCTTGGTGAGGCATGTGAGCGTTTCAAAGAACTTTTACGCTCATGCCCTCATCATGTATATAGTGATGGCATTGCTTACATGACATTCTATGATGGCCTCAATCCTGTTTCTAAAGGTAATTTGGACTCTAGTACTAGCAGTCGGTTGATTAAAGTACCTCTATCTATTGTTCGACCGATGATTGAGGAGGTAGCTAAGAAATTCTCACGGGGAGGATCAAATCCTTAATGATGTAAATGCTCGCCTAGATTTCTTGACTCGGAGACTTGAGAAAACGCACTTCGCCACCTCAAGTTATGAATCTCAGCCGGCTCTTTCTTTTGACATGTGTGGCGGCAACGACCACTTGTCTTCATATTGCAGCTCCTCGATGGAGCAAGTTACCTTGATGGTAGCGCAGAATGACTCGTACTCTCAAACCTACAATCCCGGTTCGAAGGATCATCCTAAATTCAGCTGGAAGAACAACAATCAACAACAACCACCTTTTCAACAACAATACCGCCAACAACAACCCTACCAACCGAGGGACAAACAAGCTCCAGCACCTTACCGTCCTCCGGGTTTCAATTAGGGTCCTTCTTCTCAAAGGCAGCCATATACTCCTCCCGCTCCTCAAAAGTCTAGCCTTAAAACCGTCCGAAAGAGCTTCATACAACATCAGACCAAGGCAAATTATGATAGTGACCGGAAGATGAACGAAATGAGTACTTCGATCAACCAATTGCAAAAACATAAAAAAATGATTAAAGCTAAACTTGCTCAAATAACCCAATAAGTATGGAATTCCAACAATTCTTCAAGTTCTCAATTTTCGGGGAAACCGATCACTAATCCTAAGGAGCAAGCAAAGGCAATAACAGTGCGATCTGGCAAGGATTATGCGGGTCCATCCATGGTTTTAGATGAGGGAGCCACAAAAGTGAGTAAATAGGGAGTTGTTGACAATATCTCGATTGACTTTGAGAGCGGAGCGATTGAGTGAGCCACAAAGTGAGGATAGTGTTCCGACTCCAAAAGAGAATGTTGTTCTCAAGGCACCGATGAAAGCATATGTGCCCCCGATTCCTTTCCCCCATCTGATTGTTGAGAACAAGTTGGGCGAAAAATTTTCCATGTTTCTCGAGGTCATGAAGGGTCTTCAAGTAAACATTCCTTTTCTTCATGCTTTGTCTCAAATGTCGGCTTATGCCAAATTCATCAAAGAACTTCTCTCTAACAAGAGCAAACTAGAGGAGCATCAAAGCCAAAATGCTCTATGTGATTTGGGACCAAGCGTGAGTCTTATGCCTTTGACTATGTCCCATAAGCTCAATGTGGGTGACCTAAAGCCCACGCGGATGTCTATTCAGCTTGCTGATCACTCGGTAAGATTACCTCTCGAAGTTCTAGAGGATCTCCCGGTGCAAGTGGGACGAT
This sequence comes from Salicornia ramosissima, assembly GCA_951394345.1. Taxonomy (NCBI): domain Eukaryota; kingdom Viridiplantae; phylum Streptophyta; class Magnoliopsida; order Caryophyllales; family Amaranthaceae; genus Salicornia; species Salicornia ramosissima. Next base: position 40,484,511 of record OX596238.1, read on the forward strand.
TTTTTATCCCTTGTGATTTTGTCATAATGGATATAGAGGAGGATGCCAAGGTTCCTTTGATATTTGGGAGGACTTTCTTAAAAAATGGCGGGCGCCGCTATCGATGCGAAGGATGGTTGGTTGAGTCTGAATGCGGGGATGAAAAGATCACTTTCTCATTATCGAAGGTGATTAAAATGCCTATTACAGATGTAATCCTTCGCATCGACACCATCGATACTACTACGGTGTAATTTTCTGAAATGATCGAGGCCGCAGACCCATTGCGATCGTTGATCTTTGACGGATCGGTTTTCGACACTGTTGAAAGACGGAGGTATAAAAAAATTCTTAATGACACCCTGGGTAGTACTGATGATGAGCTCGAGGTCCTCCGGGTCAAGGGTAAGAAGGAAAGGATTACGGCTCCTCCAAAGGTAGAGTTGAAACCCCTTCCCTCTTTACTTAAGTACGTTTTTCTGGATGCCGATGAGGCTTATCCCATTATTGTCGATGTTAAACTCGGTGACACTTCTATTGACAAACTCTTGGTTGTTCTGAGAAAATATAGATGTGTCATCGGGTATAACATTTCTGACATTAAAGGAATAAGTCTCACCCTCTACATGCATCATATTTTGCTAGATGACGATCGTGCCTCTTCGATTGAACATCAGCGAAGGCTAAACCCTTCGATGAAGGAAGTCGTGAGAGGTGAGGTTATTAAATTGCTTGACACGGGCATAATCTACCCTATTCCAGATAGTAAGTGGGTTAGCTCGGTTCAAGTCGTCCCTGAAAAGGGTGGCATGACCGTCATTAAGAACGAGAAGGGTGAAACTATCTCGACAAGATTGGTTACAGGTTGGAGAATGTTTATTGATTATAGAAAACTAAATAAATCAACCCATAAAGATCACTTTCCCCTTCTGTTCATTGATCCAGTACTTGAAAGATTGGCTAACCATAGCTGTTATTGCTTTTCTGGATCCTCGATTCTCGGGATTTTTCCAAATCCCAATCCATCCCAATGATCAGGAGAAAAGCACGTTTACATGCCTCTTCGGTACCTTTGCATATCGAAGGATGCCATTCGGGCTATGTAATGCACCTTCAACTTTTCAAAGGTGCATGATGACAATTTTTACTGACATGTTAGAAACATCCATAGAAGTTTTTATGGATGATTTCTCTGTTTATGGTTCGTCCTTTGACACCTGCCTTGGTAAATTGGTGAATGTGTTAAAACGGTGTTAAGAGGCGAACTTGGTTCTAAACTGGGAAAAATGCCACTTCATGGACGAAGAGGGCATTGTTCTCGGACATGTCATATCCGCTAGGGGCATCGAGGTCGATAGGGCCAAATTTGATGTCATTGAGCGTCTCCAACCCTTAACCATTGTCAAGGGGGTTAGGAGCTTCCTTGGACACGCAATTTTTTATCGCCGTTTTATTGAAGACTTTTCAGAAGTGTCCAAGCCCTTGACTCAATTATTGCATAAATATGCCCCTTTTGTGTTTTCTAATGAGTGTTATGCAGCATTTCAGGAACTTAAACAAGCACTCGTCACTTCTCCTGTCATTCAACCTCCGGAATGGGATCTTCCTTTAGAGCTAATGTGTGACGCATCGGACTCTAGATGAAGCCCAATTCCATTATGCCACTACTGAGAAAGAGCTTCTTGCAATTGTCCATGCCATGGAGAAGTTTAGTTCTTACTTGGTCAGTTCCAAAGTCATAATCTTCACCGATCACTCAGCCTTGAAGTACATGTTGGCCAAGAAAGACGCTAAACCACGGCTCATCCGGTGGATCTTGTTGCTATAAGAGTTTGTTATTGAAATACGAGATAAAGCGGGGGCAAAAATGTTGTAGCCGTCCATCTCTCTCGGCTACCATTATACGAGGAGGATGAGGCCATTCCGATCAACGATTCATTTCTTGATGACCACCTCTTTGTTGCCTAGGCAATCCCTGCTCCTTGGTATGTGGACATCGTTAACTACCTTGCTTGTGAGATTATGCCCTCCGATTGGCGGTATGAAAAAAGACGACGTTTCCTGTATGACGTTTGTCAATACTATTGGGATAACCGTCTTCTATTCAAAAGAGGAATTGATGGAATTTTTTCGAAGGTGCGTCCTCGATGATGATATTGCAAGTGTTATTAGCATGTGCCACTCCTCTCCTTGTGGAGGACACATGGGTACCGACAAGACTACATCAAAGATCTTGCAATCTGGGTTTTCTAGCCTACCATGTTCAAGGACACTTGGAGTATAGTGAAAGTGTGTGACCGGTGCCAACGTACCGACAATATCTCGAACCATCATGAGATGCCCCTTAATAGCATTCTTGAGCTAGAAACCTTTGATGTTTGGGCTAGGGCTGAGTAGAGTTCGGTCTGAACCGCACCAAACCGCAATTGTGTGGTTTGGTTTGGTTTGCGCTTTGAAAAGTGCGGTATGGTTTGTAATTTTGCCAAATTGTAATTTTGCGGTGCGGTGCGGTCGAAAATTTTGAAACCGCACCAAACCGCAAACCGCAATTTTTTTAATTGTTCTAAAATATTTAATTTCTTACTTTTTATTTGGCTTAATACCCTACTGAAATTATGCCTTTTGGTTTTTCTTGGGCCTTACCTAGTTGTTTAAACCCGCAAAGCTCTAAGGCTTCTCTAATTCTGGATCTAACAAAAAATAAATCTAGGTTTTTTTGTCCTTATCAATTACTACTTATAAAATAAAAAAAATTTAAAAAGTAGGTTAAACCGCAAACCGCACCATACCAAACCGTATTTTGCGGTGCGGTTTGGTGCGGTTTGATATAAATTGCGCTGCGGTGTGGTGTCAAAAAATGACAAACCGAAATTTTGCGGTTTGGTGCGGTTTGACGTCCAAACTGCACCAAACCGCACCGCGCTCAGCGCTAGTTTGGGACATCGACTACATGGGACCCTTATGGTAACCATTATATTTTGATCACGGTGATGGACTACATGTCAAAATGGGTGGAAGCCATTGCCTCAATCACCAATGATGCAAAGGTAGTTATTAAGTTATCTAAAACTATCATTTTCCCGAGGTTTGGTGTTCCCCGAGTCGTCATTAGCGATGGAGGGTCGCATTTCGCCAAGCGGACGCTCCAATGTTTGTTCTCAAAATATAATGTTAAGCATAAGGTTACCTTGGCCTATCACCCTCAAACGAGCGGGCAAGCCAAAATTTTAAAGCGGAAAATCAAAATGCTCCTCGACAGCATACAAGACTCCCACAGGCACAACCCCCTACAAGTTGGTTTATGGTAAGTCTTTTTACTTACCGGTTGAGCTAGAGCATCGCGCACATTAGGCAATTAAAGCACTCAACTTCGATCTCCAATCTGTGAGGGAGAAGCGGATGCTCGACCTGCATTCACTTTAGGAATTAAGGCTTGATGCGTATGTAAATGCTCGAATCTACAAGGAACGCACCAAGTCTTTGCATGACAAGCATATTCTCCATAGGGAGTTCAATGAAGGGGACAAGGTCCTATTGTTCAATTTTCGGTTTAAGTTGTTCCCCGGAAAGCTCAAGTTGAGGTGGAGTGGTCCATTTATGTTTCGCAAGGTCTATCCCTACAGGGAGGTGGAGAATAGAAATTATGGCACCGCCCCTTTAAAAGTGAATGGGCAACGCTTGAAAGCCTACTATGGAGAACAACCTCCGGAAGCTGTCCTTGTTATTCACTTGGACGAGTTCGATGTTACTCCCGTTGAGGAGTAGGGCCGACTCAGTCATTTCATCAGGCTCGGGACGTTAAACAAGCGCTTGTGGGAGACAACCCTTAATTTATTGCTTTTTAGGATAGTTTATTTCCTTGCATTGTAAATAATAAAAAAATTGAGAGAAAAGATTGAGTAGTGCCTTCACACATTTGTGTATGCATGTGAACTTTTACAAGTATCCATAAAAGTGTGTTAGAAAAAGGGAGCACTCGAAAAAAATATCAAGGGTGAGTTAACAGAAAACGAGAGATTTCCCTGATTGCAACTTCCGAATACATCAACGAGTGTACTTTTGGCCTTTTTAGGCTCCTATAGATGTTGATATATCTCTTAATCTGCAATCAAGAGAAGATGTTCTAAGCTTGAAATTCTGGTACAATTTCTGAACTTAATCTGTTGTAATTTTGGCTACAGGTCAGGTGTAGCGGGCGCTGGAAGACCATTAGCGCCCGCTTGCACATTGTTCAAAATTTTCCTGGGACCTAAGTTTTGGTTGCAGCGGACGCTGGCCCATAATCAACGTCCGCCTAGACTGAAAGTGCCATTTTCCAGTAGCACCATTCTTCCTTGCAGCGGGCGCTGTCCCAAAATCAGCGTCCTCTGAGCTTACAGGCCAAAATTTTCCAGTAACCCAAATTTTGGTTGCAGCGGGCACTGGCCCATTTTCAGCGCCCGCTGATGGGGCTTCTTGAAAATGCTATAATCAATTTAAATTGGGGCAGTGGCCGGTTGGAATAAGTCAACAGCCGCTGATGACGATTAATATAAAAGTAAAGAGGCCAGAATTCAGTCATTTTTCACGAACATAACCAGAAATCTCGAATTCTCTCCATTTTATCTCTCAAACCTTAACTCTCCTATCACTCGAATCTCACATAAACTCACTCAAATCTCCCTAAAACACTATCATTCATCATCTTTCTTCACTCCATTGCTCTATTTTCTCCTTTCCATCACATTTCCTTTCCTTTTCTCTCCTCAAATTCGAACCCTAGGTTCGAAACATAAAAAAAAGAAAAACACGAACAAAGGCACGGTTCTAGGGTTTCTTTAGGACTCATTTCATCAAGAGTATTTTCATCTAGAGTATTTTCATACTGTAGTTGGGTATTTTTTGAACCCTAAATTTCTTACTTTGTTTATTTTAACTTAGTTCGAATCTTAGGTTTTCATTTTTATTTTACAATTGTTTTGTTGATCTTTGAGTCCTTATTTGTAGTCTTAGATTGTTGGTTTGTTTTGTGTTGTGGATTTTTGTGACTTGGAATTGTGTGTGGGTGATTTTTCTGTTGTGAATTTGTGGACTTGAGGCACATGGGTTCAGGCCTCTTGTTCATTGACACGTTAGGGAAGTAATCTAACTGAATTTGTTTTAGTTAGTTTTTGGTCTTATATTCGCCTAACCATGGCCAAGTCCCGTAAAAAGAAGAGACAAGACCGAGCCGGTCCTTCAAACCCAGACCAATAGGATGATACACCACAACCACCACCCCCCATTAGGATACCACAGGCCAATAAGGCCAAATATGACAACCTCATGAGGCGGACATATCGCCCTACTCGATTCTATGATGCACGCCCTTGTCTAGCACTGCAGATCATCAGGGAAATGAGAGCCCTATTAACAAACTTCGGGTGGGAAAATTTTTCCGACCTCAACATGGCCGATTACACTTTTCCATCCTTGGCCTTTGAGTTCCTAAGTACCTTGACCTACTCATCGATAGAGTCCAACACTGCGGTCCCGAAATTTCAATTAACTTTCCGGCTATACAATGATCGCCACACTATCACCATTTCCCAGCTTAATGATTTTTTAGGTTGCGACCCGACAAACCCCATCACCGATCTTAGTGCTAAAAACTTTCCTGACTTTAACCCGCTTGCGTTTTAGCAGGCGATTACAGGTGAGGATCGTTTTGATTATACTTGCGCAGTCGCTAGCGCAATCCATCACCTTGCCTTACGGCTTTTTCATAGGTTGTTGACTGACTCAATATTCTCAAAAAAGGAGGTTCGGAAGATCAACAAGGACGAGTTGCTTTGTATTTACTTAGCAACTACTCTATCGATGATTGGTAAGGTGAACACGGGGCACCTGCTGGTCAAGCGTATGCTTGCCCAGACACGAGACCCTAAGATGACCGCTGATATCACCTTGGGCGGATTTGTGACCATTATAGCTAGGAAATTAGGGTACTGACATTACATTGACTAGTTGGATAAGTTTTCCGAGACCCGGTACTTTGACAAGTACAACTTCCTCAACCAGGCCTTCATCAAGAACACCAACCGCAAAGTCACGCTAAGTGTCCTTGTCCGCGGGAAACACCACCACTACCTGCCTAATCCCGAGATAACTAGGTTTGATCAAGAAAACCCATTTTGATCCTCGCGGAGACCGTAGCCTAGCATGACATTGACCTATTTCAGAGCCCCGCGGTTGTTGTTTCGAAGGAAGTCGACTAACCAGCACCCCAACCACCACAAGCACAACCAATCCCACCCCAGCCACAATTTGACTTTGCGGCCGCCTTTGAGGCCCTATCCCAGTAGCAAAACGATGCCTTTCAGTCCATTAACGGTAACATTATGGAGATGCGTTCTAACTTGAGTTGTCTCCGTATATAGACCGACCACATGCAGGACTACCATGTGTCGGAAGGTTATTTCTTCCAGCACCCTTCCCTGCCCCCCAGGATGACCCCGAGATCTAGACATCTCCACCCACAGCCTCGGGACGATGCTTTCTTCCTTGCTTGGGGGGGTTTAGAACCTTTGGGTCTGGTTACTTTGTTTTGTTTAGTAGGACCCGTAGCTAGTGAGGGTGAAGCAATAGAGCCTCGATCGAGGCATGATTTCGAAAGTGTTAAAGGCACTTTAATAGTGTCAATGGTGCACCTGGACTATAGGTTTCCCGACAAACCGAATCATGTCCTCTAAAGGTAAGTTCTCACTTGTATTTAAGTGAATCTGGGGGTTTAGAACGCTTATGCGTTCTCGTAGTCATTGTCATAGGATAGAGGAGCTAGCTTGGGGGAGTTGCTCTTGGGGTATGTTTGGTTTGTGCTTGCTTGTGGTTGCGTTTCGCAATGTGGTTTGATAATTTTTGGGTCATTCGGGCAAATTCCATGTCTGATCTTGCTCCCGTTTTAAAAATCCAAAATTTCCCATAATACAAATGCATTTTAGTGCTTTGCATATTAGTTTATTTTCGTAGTTTATTTTCCTTTTCTTATTTTCCTTAGTTTCTTTTTATTAGTTTTTGCATATTACTTTATTTTTGTAGTTTATTTTCTTTTATTTTTCTCAATTTTGCATGTAGCTTATTTTCGTAGTTTATTTTCTTTTATCCCTTTTCTCTTTCTAGGTTTAGTCGTCTCCCAATGACAAAATTAGGGTAATCCTTAAAGGGACTTTTCTTTCCTTTAGAGTCTTAGGATAGAATACTTTTCCCTTGTAAGAGAACCCTTTAGGACTAGTTGTGTATCCATGTCAGATTGTGGTACGAGGTTGTCCCTTCTTTAGTTGACGCTGAGTCGGTGGTATTTGAACCCAGGTGAGGTTTCGAGCCCCTACTTTAATTAGGCCCTTTAGGGTTATTCATTTCTGATTGTCACATTTTATACCTCGTCTATTTTAGTTTATCTGTTTTTTTGACTTGTGAATTGCTACCGCCCCTTCGAGACTTGGAACATGATTTAGGCATTGCATTTTTATTAATTTTCCCTCCATCTTACCTCTTGTTAATATTCCACTCCCACACTTCCCCTATGCTCCTCAGTATTCAACCGGTGCACGCGTTCCCACCGTTATACGTCATAGCATCGAGTTTTGTTTTCGGTCCTTGCAAATATTCTAGTAGTATAATTATTCGAGTATTGTAACTCCTTCTCTAAAAAAAAGAAAAAAAATATACTAAATAATAAAAAAATTTATTCTGTCGTGTTTTATTTCTAAATAAGTGTAATCATTTCTGCACTTGTTTCATTTAAAAAAACAGAAAAAAATGTACATAATTAGAGAAGGAGATAGTAGTTTTCCTAGCTGACCGATGTTCTATTGTTTATTATCCTAATGGTCGGTCGGTAGTTATTTTTAATTTCGGACCATGTATATAAGATGTTATGACCGTACCCCATCTACTTTTCCACTCCACCTTCCACATACCTTAAGCACTATTGATTTCATGTTCTTGAAAGGTCTTATCTTTTGTATGTGGCGTCGCTTATCAAATATCGAGAGACGCTAACTCCGACGACACGTGAGTACCCTTGCCTTCCTTTGTTCTTAATGACTACCTCATGGAGTATTTTTACCCGCTACCGACTCATATCTGAGATTATTCAAAGGTGTTTGACGGTTGTTGGGTTGTTTAGGCTTGGATACCTTGTAGTCCTTTAAGGTTGCATGTGTGAGAAGTTTCGGTCCTTAGTTTGGTTAGTTCCTAGCATTGGGATTTGTGTGCCTTAAGACTGTAATAGGTTTCCTTAGTCCCTTGTAGAATTCCTCTCCTGAGAGATTTGTCGAATTCTTCGCATGGTAGTTGCTTGGGGACAAGCAACGAGCTACCTTGGGGGAGTTTGATAGTCTGTATTTAGGTAGTATTTTTCATAGTTTTTACTAATTTATTTTCTATTTTTATTTAGTTTTTCTTAGCATTTTTAGGCTTCTTAGTTTAATTTTGTTCCGGTAGTCCCCTCCCCTTTTTCTACGTGATTTCCTCTACTTTTGCTTTTTTCTGTGTTTTCTTCCCCTTTTGCAGATAGTAGGTGTTAGGGGGCACGTTTAACTTAGTATTTTTTCAGCTCTTTTTCCTTAGCTTTTGGAGGAGCTATATATACTTTTTCCACCCTTTTTGTAAAGAAGACAAGAATTCAGAAGTAGTTTCTTAGTTAAGCTTAGTTTTCTCTCTTCTCTTTCTTAGGTTTTCATAGTTTTCTCTCCATAATTTAGTTTAATTCTTGAAGTTCAATTTTTTGCTTGGAATTTATTGCTTTATATTGAAGCTTTATTAGTAACATTGTCTACACTATCTTTTGTATTTATTTTTGGTTATTTACTGCTTTTGAAGTTCATTTTCTTAGTTTATGCTTAAATTCCTAGTTTATACTCATTTCCATGCTTATTCTTGTTTTTAGTATTTTGATAATGTTTTCCATTATTATTCTAGCCATGTGTGAATAGTTCCATTTCTAGGGTTTGGGGTGAAACCTCTCAAAATCCTCCATGTTTATGTTTTAGTCATTTCTTAGTCTTGGTTGTGTTAATGTCGGTACCGAAGGTTCAATGATGTTGATTCTCATGGTTAGCTAGCATTAGATTCATAGGAGAATCCCCACCGAAGGACCGAAAGGTGAACGTAGGTGATAACTCCCTTAGTAACACCCCGTATTTTTGGGGTTAGAATTTTAGGTAATTAGTTTGTCTTTTCTGTCGCCTTAAAAATTTATTTCGAAAACTATTAATAGATTCCTTGTTTTATATTTTGAAAATCTTTTAAAAGTTGTTTTCTGGGAATTTATGTTATTAGTATCTTATAATGTGTCAAACTAATTTTCTTTATTACGGTTATCTTACATTCTCTCCTTTGGCCTCAACCTATTATGTTCCCAAATCTTCACCTTAAAGCAATTCAAGGTTGTGGACTGACTCAAATTTAATGTTGAATTAATGACGAGTTGGCTAAGTAGGGGTTAGAAGTTTATTAGTTCCTTCTTGGTAACCGGACTTGAAAAGCCTTTTCATTTGATTCCTGGCTAATTGATTCAAGTTGAGCCCAACTAAACTCTGAGCCCAAACTAAGCTTTTTACCGTGTCCTGCCAAATAGGGCCAAAGCCCAAAACCCTTTTCTTACTTGAGCCGATACGGCCCCCTCTAATTAATTAATTTTTTATTTAGCTAATTAATTAGATATTATCCTTAAACCAAAAATATCATTTTTTTGGTCTCTAACCTTTGCCTACTAGAATTTAGGAGTTCCCTAATAAACTTAATGAATTATTAAAACCCCCATCAACCCCTACTACACGGCTCCCCTCTAATCTAAGTCGACCACAGTTGACCATTATATTTTATCCTCCTAATAACCCTCCTAATTATTCTTAACCACCTTAACCCTTACCACTCCTATAAATACATAACAATAAGAACCCAAAACCCTTATTCCCTGTGATACCATACGGCAACCAAAAGAAATCAAACCATCAAATGCTTTTCTTTTTATTTTAACAAAAACATTTGATCACAAAGACTTCAATGTATCCTAAACACAATTCTACATTCAAGCAACTCAAAGATTGGAGCAAGAACATGAGCCAAGCCAAGCTTAGTGTTCGACTACCTCTCGGCCATCAAGTCTAGGTAATTAGATGTTTTCTTTAATTATAGTATAGATTAATTATGTAATTGTTAGAACATGTTTAGAATTGCTAAAGATTGTATTTTTGATGTTTGAATTATTATTATTGATATTTAACAATTGCATGATTATAAGTGTGTTGTTGAGTACTTGAGTGCATGAATTTATTTCTTGATCAAATCTTGTTATTTCTTGATAAATTTTTCGTGGGAGTTTCTGTACTAGCTGATTATGAATTAAGATTTTTTTCGTGGAAAAATTCGTTCTTTCTTGCTTATAACAATTTAATCTGTCAAACCGGTAAAACTGTCCAGATTTAATTTACGAATTTAATAAAATATGAATTCAATTCGGATGGCTACGAAAATTTATGTGAAAGTCCGAATTAGTGTTTTACAGCTTGTGCATTTTTCGTGGTTTTTAGATTTCGTTTGCGATGGCAGAAAATTCTGAAAATGATTATAGTCTAATCTGATCGGTTAGTTATAAAATCCCTTAAAATTAGTAAATGATGTTATTTTTGGACGAAACTTATGCAAGTTAAACCTTGAACCTAGGTTTAACTTTCATCAAAATTTCCAGAATGTTAGAGACCTATAAATGGTTGTTCTTTAATTTAAATGGGTAAAATTAGATTGTGTAAAGTAGTGTGATTAAATTACTAAAATACTTTTAAAGTAAATCTTGTCAAATATCTTGTTTAAATTATGATCCTTAGCTTTATGACTTTCTTGATTTAATTTTACTAAGTGAGTAAGTTCCTGAATTAAATTGCTAATCTTGATTTAATTAATTAAATTCTTTAATTATATTTTATTGATTATTATCTATGAAGATGCCGTGAATATTGTTTATAAATAAAGTTTGGATTTTTGTTTAATTATTAGATAATTGAAATCTATTTATTGAAATATGTATTTTTATGAAGTATTTGTTTTGCTTTGTGATCATGTTGAATTATCTTTGTTGAATTTGTGTGATGTTATCGAGTGATTGAAGTGTTTGGATTAATGAGTAGTTGAAGATTCTAAGTTGTTTTGAGAGTCTAGAAGTCAAAGTTAATATGTTTGACATAGAATTGACTATTTGATGAGTTAAGTTGACTTAGAGTCAAAGTTATGAAATTTGATAAAGATAATAATAATATAAACATCGAAGGAACAGAAACAGAGTAAGAGGATATTGTTTTGTTTCGATCTCTGGCTAGTAAATGCTTGGTATTTAAGATGGCCAACATACGTGCTGCACCTCCATTTCTTAGGATTTCGAGCATCTCAATTCTGATTACGGCCACTTAGTACTCTCGATTATAGTGCACTCCACCGGGTTTAAGGAATTGACGGTTGGCATATACTGATAAATTTGGAATTGACGGACAGTTTATGCCGATAAATAAGGAATTGACGGCCGGTATGAGCACCATTATAAAATACATAACAAGTTATAAGGTAGGATGATAATGATGATAAGATAATGAAAGATGATGAGTTGATTAACTATGAAGTGACCACCCGTTTAGTGGCATTAGGGTCACGAACACGGGCATAGTCGAAGCCACTGTGCCACTGCGGGATGGTGTCAGTTTTGGATCCCAGCGTCCGGGAATTAGATCTATTGTGGTTGACCCAGCGTGAGAAAGGAAAGTTGGGGAATAAGTTCCCTTACGAGCATATGAATGGTCATGGATTAGAATGGAGGAATAAATTTGGATGGTGAATAATTAAGAATCTAAGAAGTCTAAAGTCTTGAGGTGACCTTAGAAGGTGTACAGAATGATCATGGTTTAGATTGATTTAATGGATTGGGAAGCTGATAATTAAGAGTTTAAGAAGTCTGGAGTCTTGAGGTGACGCTAGCAGAGGTTTATAGAATGGTTATGGTTTAGTTGAATGTTATTCCGCTGCGTTGACTGATTGCTTGCTATATTTGAATGTAATTGATTATGTTGACTTATCTGAGTTGATTAGTTGTTTCGTGTTCTGACTATTATATATTTAATTGCGTGCTATTATTAAGTAGAACATTCTAATTACTCCCCACTGACGGTGGACCCCCCATTCTCCTTTCAGGTGATGAAAAAGAATAAGTCGGGTGTTAGCGAGGGTTGGGATTGTGAGCTACCAACCGTAGCAGTTTAGCTACCCAATTTAATTGTAGTCCTAGCCTATTGTTTAACATGTATAGTTTGTAATAGTATTTTAGTAGTTTAATAAAAACTTTGGGATATTTCTAATTTTGATTTGATATTTTTTTATTAATCAATGGCTAAGTTTTAGAGCTTCCGCTTTCGTTTTAAGATTTGTTTATTATAATTCCGTTTATTAATGATTCATATTGTTGTTTTCTTTTAAAACAACGTTGCTAAAATACGGTCGTTACACCCTTCGCCCAATTCATGGAAGCACCACGAAAGTTGGGCCTTCGATCAAGGGAAAGTTACCGGTCTTCGTGATTTGTGCTTATGACTTGTTAGAAGTGTCTATTAAGAAAGTAAGTAGTATACGTCTTCCCAGTCGTCATACTAGCTCGAAAGAGTAGTGTGATCATAGAATGACCTCCCCTTTGACCATGACCTAAATCTATGTCTTGAACGATCCATAATTATTGGTGGTATTGAGTTGTGAATCCTCTAACCTTAGTATTTTATTCCTTTTTTTAGACATCTCTTTTAGTGTTTAGTAGTTAATTAACCATTAATCTTATACCCGAATTTTGACTTAGCTTGTCTGTTGCTCATTATCTTTGATCAACAAACCTTATTCTCATGGCTTCGACCCTTACTTGCCCTTACTAGCATTAGTGAGTCCAAGTTAGGTATTTAATTTTGGTAGGCTTGCTGACGCCTATCAATTCCATATCCATAGATTTTGTGGTGAGTTTACCAGCTACTCCTAATGGGTTGGATGCGGTTTGGGTGATTGTGGATCGATTGACTAAGGTAGCAAGATTCATTCCAATGAAGACTACTTGGTCAATGGTGAAGATGGCCGAAGCTTACACTCAGGAGATAGTTCGACTACATGGGGTGCCTTAGGATATTGCTTCCGATCGAGATCCCCATTTCTTGTCTCGGTTTCGGAAATCACTTCAGGAGGCCATTGGTACTAAGTTGAACTTGAGTACGACATTTCATGCGGCAACAGACAAACAAACTTTGGAGGACATGTTACGGGCGTGTGCTCTTGAGTTTTAGCAGTCTTGGGTGAGATCTTGAGTTTGGTACAGTTATCCTACAACAACAGCTATCACTCGAGTATTCAGAGGGCCCCATATGAGGCTTTGTATGGGCGCAAGTGTCGTAGTCTGTTATGTTGGAATGACATCAACGACTCTTTAGTGATTAGCCCGGAGCATATCAGAGAGACGGTTGAGTTAATTCGGGATATTCGTGCTAAACTACAAGCCGCTCAGAGTCTTCAGAAGTCGTATGCGGATTGACGGAGGCGACCTTTAGCTTTCGAGGATGATGATAAGGCCTTACTTAAGGTGGTGCCGATGAAAGGCGTGGCTCGGTTTGGACACAGGGGCAAGCTTAGGCCCGTATATGTTGTTCCATATGAGATCCTTGAGAGAGTTGGAGAGGTGTCTTAACGGCTTACATTACCACCTCAGTTGTCTAGGGTGCATAACGTATTCCATGTTTCATAGTTGCGGAAATATTTTAGTGACCCTTCACATGTGGTGACAGTGGATTCAGTGGATCTGGAGCCGAATCTATCTTTAGAGGAGTTGCCAGTTCGGATTTTTGATCGACAGGATAGGAAGCTCCGACAGAAAGTAGTACCTCTAGTAAAGATGCTATGGAGAAGTGAACAGACCAAGGAAGAAACTTGGGAGACTGAATCATCCATGCGGGAGAAGTATCCTGAGTGATTATGAGCGTATATGTGCTCTTCCCGATGATCTTGTCTTTTGGGCATGATTAGTTTTGTTTAAATGTACTGGCTTATGGAAATTTCGGGGATAAAATTTTCTTAAGGAGAGGTGACTGTAATATCCCTCAATTTTGATATGATTTTTGGATGATTTATTTTGATTTTATTTCATGGCTTTGATTTATTTTAGTTTATATTTGGATTGTTTGATTTATGTTTTTTATTATTGGGCTTAGTTTTTATTAAGTTAGAATTAGTTGGCCCAATTAGGCCACTATTCCTTATAGGGCCGGTAATCATGAGGGTTAATACCCATGATTGGGCTCCTTGATTTGTCCCATCCTCTATATATATGGGTTTATGTGGGGGATTTTGACTACTATTCTATTACTACCTCATTTGCTAGTAAACACTCTTATCATTTGTTAAACACTCTCTAATCACCATTTCCATTTTTACTACAAACACCATTAAAACCCATATTTTTCCATCCAAATTCATAAACTTAATCCACATCAAAATTCAAGAATCATACATCATTGAACTACATTTCTATTGTAGTTTCATATTCAAAAATAAATTCATCCAAGATCCTTGGTTCGGATTGTTTCTGAGTTGGGTTGATCGTGCGTGTGGTCCATGTGGGTGTTGTGGTGGTCCGTGCGTGGTTGTTGATGTTCGTGGTTGACTCACGGTGGCAGTGGTGGTGCGTGGCTGACTCACGGTGGCTGGCTGGTGGTGTCGTGACTACTCGTGGTGGTGGTCCCTGCGGTTGAGTTGTGCGTATTGGATAGCCGTGCTGCTCGTGCTTGTGGTGCCGGGTTTGGGACGTGGTGATCCTATGGTGGCCGTGTGGTTCGAGTATTGTGCATTGATCGTTTGTGTTCATTAAAACATTCGTTCGTTGTTTGAGTTTCGATCTAGCCTTAATCCATATAACTAGTTGTTTGATTCAAATTTGGTAATTAAGTTTACATAGATTAACATAGGATTGGATTAAATGAAATGATGAACAATTCTCATGTTTAGGCCATGTCATGCTTGTGATTTAAGTGTGTATGCATGATTCTTTCTTGATTAATGCATGTATGTTTTGATAAATTAGCGGTTGATTTTTAGTAATTAGATTATAAGAATCATGATTACTATGATTTAATTATGTTATTAATTTTATTGAATTAAACCGACGTTGAGTGGTTCATGCGTGTAAAATGATGAGTATAAGTTCTTGATGACTTCTTTAAGTTCTTTAATTTCTTTAATAAACATGTTATGATTTAAAAGGTAGCTTTTCGAGTTGATTTTGAATAAAATACTTGTTTGAAATTATATTTGATTTTGATTAGTTCTTTAGTTTTGAATAATATTGATGGAATTTAGAATTAGTCGGTTTCTTGGAATTTTCGAATATTAAGGACATTTTCTTGAATTTTCGTGAAGTTCAGTTATTTCGAAATGCTTCAGGAATTTATAGGTTTTAAGTATTGATCTTTTAAGGTCATGTCGGTATTTTCGTATTTTCTAAGTCGCCTATCTTAGTAAAACGTTGGTTGCTATTTTGTGTTAAAGTTGTAACCGCTGCCCTGTGTTCGATATTTGTGGGGTAGTTCTTGGTCCTAGGGTGTGTTGTCGTCTAGGTTGGTAACGCATTGGCTGCTAAATTAGGGGTATTGGCCATTACTTAGACATAGTACTCACATTGGAGTGCTACAGGATTTGGACCCATTGGATCGTCCCGGCATGTGTTAGGAAAGTTGGAAGGCGCATAGGTCGACCAACGAGCTAAGACTAGACTGTCGGTTGGTTTTTGAGGTCGCATTGGACTCTCGGTTTTTTAGTCATATTGGAATGTCAATTTGGATTTTCGAGTCTTCGGTTTTGATTTCGGGTTTTTGATTTTGATTTCGATTTCTAGTTTCGATCATGATTTTGAGTTCGGTTTCGGATGTGTGTGCACGCGTGTATGTTGATCCGCTGCGATTGGACATCAGGTACGTTATTATGTGATGATTGAACTGTTGTATTGGTTGTTTTTATGATTCTATTTAATGATATTTTATGTTATGTACGTGGCTTAAGTCCCACATTAAAGTTGAACAGCCTAGTCACTCGCCACTGACTGTGGACATATTTTTAAGATAATGATGACGAGTAGCCGTCTATTTGTGCTTGAGCTAGGATTGAGTGCGAGAAACTAGTGGACTCTACTTTGTAATAGCTTAGTTTTACTTTCCGTATTTATAGTTTTGTACTTGGACTTTGGTGGTTGGTTAATTAGATAGGCTGCAATATGGATATTTGGACTTTCGTACCGATTGGTGTTGGTTTAACTATATTCTAGTTGTGGAATTAGATGTTGTTTTGGGATATTAGTTAGTGGTAATGACTTGATTTCTTGTCGGTATTAGTTTTATTTCAGTCGGAAAAATCGGGTCGTTAGAAAAGATTTTGAAAGATGTAATCTTTAATCACTTTTTGAGATTGTAGAAAGAAGAAAAGAGATTGAATGAGAGAGAAGGGGGGCGTGAATGATAAGTGAGAGGGAGAAGGATGGGAGTGTTAGTCCCTTGTTATGATCATAGGGGGTGAGGCCGGTCCTCGATGGGTCGATGCAAGGACCCTCATTGAATCTTGAAGAAGTGCAAGAGCCGGGACTGATGCAAGACAAGAGATCCAAGGCCAACCTAGGGAGTCGCCAGAAAGGTCTCACCGCAAAACCGCAAGGAATCAGAGGTACGGTCGATCATGACCCCAAGTCGAGAAGGTAATAACATAAGCCGACCCCCTGTAGACAACAAGGTGTGACCAAAAGAGACACTTACCAATAAAATGCCCTTCAGCCGTGAGATCTTAGACACTGTCGACTCGCGGAAGGTTAAGGTCCCCCACATCGAGTTCTTCTCAGGGACCACTGACCCCTCGGATCACATTGCCGCCTACAAGGCTCAGATCGTTGTGCAGACTGGGTGTGAGGCCAGTTGGTGTCGCTACTTTCCTACCACCTTGAAAGGTCTGGCCCTGACATGGTTCACAAAACTTCCATCAGGCCTTATCGGTAGCTTCACATTTCTAGAAGTTATGTTCCTTAGCCACTTTGTGGCTGGGAAGAAGCAGAGGAAAACAAACATTCATTTAATGAATTGTCAGCAAGGGGAGCACGAGCTATTAGGAGACTACATCAAGTGCTTTAATGTTGAGCTCCTTCCGGGCTAAAGCGCAGCAAGTTCAAGTTTTCTTTGCTAGAAAATGAGATATCCTCATACACTGAATCCATGGACAAAGCACGAAAGTATGTGCAGGCATCAGAAATCAACAACCCTATTGAGAAGTGAGAGAGGAATAAGGATGGAAAGAGGAAAGAATCCCATCGAGGCGAAGGTCCTGGCCGGACATCAGACTCGAAGAAGGACGTTCGTGATGGCGGTGTGGATCCTAGGTACAACACCAATAGGCGAGAAATTTTCTTGGACATTAAAAGCCAAGATATTCTCCCCAAGCCATTACCTGTCCGTACATCAGCCAACAGGAGGAATAATCCTAAGCTTTGGTGCGAATGTCATCATGAATGTGGCCACACTACAAAGGACTATAGAGAATTGAAGAAGGCCCTCGACAAGCTAGCATACCAGGGGGAACTAAACCCTTATCTCTTTAAAGATGGAGGGGAGACTGATGTAATGATTAATGTCATATCTTAACTCCTTACCGAAGTTAGTGTTTGCAATAAGGACCCTAACAGGGTCGAGTTTCTTTTATTATCCTCACCGGAGTTATTCTTTCGTTTGTAATAAAAAGACCCAAACATGGTCGAGTTTCTTTTTGTAATCATGGAAATAACATTTGCAATAATAAAGGCCTAGAAGGGGCGTGTTTTTATTGAGCATGAGGCGAACATGTCAAGGAAATAGAACAAAATCAATAGTTCAAAAAGGCAAAAACTTGAAGATGCCGACAGCTGGGATACGGATGGCATAGTTAGGATACTATCTTAATGCATTTGTATGTTCCAAAATTACAATCATTGTGATTGGGGGAAAGTCATGAAGATCGTATTAAATTACATGCTTGTAAGGAACTCGACTAAAAAGATAGTTGTCTTTAAAATGCAAAAGAATAAGAGTAAAACCTAACCAGAGAACAACATTTTGTTTAAAATTTCCTCGATGAAAGAATTTGAACAAACCCTAACCGGGATGATACTTTGTGTTCAACACTAAGCCCTAGTCAATGTATGCACCCATCGAGGAGTATAGGGAGGCTGGACGGGTACCTCATCGAGTAGATGGGGCTCATTAGCCCTAGGGTCCTTAATAACGTCAACTTAGGCTAACAATAAGCCCTACTCAATGTAGGCACCCATCAAGGAGTATGGGGAGGCTGGACAGGTACCTCATCGAGTAGCTGGGGCTCATTAGCCCCAGGTTCCTTGATAGCATCACCTTAGGCTAAAACTAAGCCCTACTCAATGTAGTCACCCATCAAGGAGTATGGGGAGGCTGGAAGGGTACCTCATCGAGTATGTAATAACCCGAATTTTTGGGTTAGAAAATTTCGTTGATTTATAACTTTCTCCTTTTCAATCTAAGCCCAAACTTAGATATTTGGGTTGGGTTATCTTATTCTCATTCTAGATCTTGATCCAATTTGGGCCAAAGCCCAATTTTGGGAAGTGATGGCCGGCCCCCTTTGATTACTTTCGCCTTTATGGGCAATCAATTTTCATTAAGTTAAAAGCCCATAAGCTTAATTAACCCTTCTATTCTTTAAAGCCTACTTCTATATATACTCTCCTACCTTAAACCAATTGATGAATCAATCATATTTCTCCACTCATCAAACCGTCCACTTGTTCTCTCTAACTAAAAATCTTTCCTTTTCTTTTCACATAATTCCAAAGGTGATTAAAGATTGTATTCTTTAGAATCTTTAATCATACTTTTCTTTATCTATTCCTTGAAATAATCTAACCAATCTCAAAGCTTTGCAGGTGTTGCTAATCGTGAGGTAGCCGAGTAGAAAGGGGAAACAAATCTTCGGTTTTTACTTCTTAATTAGGTAACTAGACTAACCACTTAGAATTAGGAATATTAATTTGCATAATTTGATAGAATAAAATGCTAATTGTAGAATTTTATCATGAAAATTGTGATATGTTTTTCGAACCTTATGTGTGATGTTATAAACTTGTTCTTGATGATATCTTGAATTATTTACATGATCTTATATGATTTATTTAATTGCTTTTGGTTTAATTCATGATTGATGATTGTGAATTGCATGTTTTAATTTAAAGAATTGCATAAAATTATTGTTCTTGCCTTTGATCCACTCGACTTTTTCGAACTTCATGAAAGTGTTGATTTTTATCATGTTCTTGATGATTCTTGATGATTTCACCTGATTCTATGTAATTCTTTGAGGTTTGATTATTATAATTCATGATTTAGTATTTGAATTTGCATAATTCTTTAATCCTTAATTGTAGAATTTTGATGTCTTCCTATTCTTGAATTTTCGAACCTATGAAAGTTGAAAGCATGGATTTTTATTTATTTTCTTGAGTCAATTCTTTAGTTTTAAAGCATGTTTATTTAATTTAATTAATGATAGAATGCAAATCTTAAATGTTATTTTGTTTCTTAATTAATCTTGAAATGCCGTGATTATGATGATGATTATGGATTAAAGTCTCGGTTTTATTGTTGTTTTAAAAATTGAATCTTTATTTTATTAGTTTAATTGCATGACCGTTTAAAGTTATGACTTTTATTTGAAAGATGATTTTCTTGTTGAACTTGCATGACTTTCTTGTTGCTTGTTCATTCGTGCTTTGCCGTGTATCTCTTAGAAGAAAGGTTGGATTTTTAATTATTATCAATATTGCTAAGCATGATTATATATTTATTATTTGATTTCATGATAGTTAAATGATTTATTATGTGACTTTGAATATTATTTGAACTATTTACGTGGTCGAGTTAATTACGTGCCTTGCATGAGTTCGAATGATAAGTTTTCACGAATACTTATTGTGACGACTCAACTCGTATAGAACGGCGCGGAAGAGACCGACGAGTCGAATTGTCATACTAACATACAAACGTACCTAAAATCTAAAACAAAACCTCGAACTTTATTATTATAAAACCCAAATTGTACAAAACCACAAGTTGTACATAACTAAGTCCCAAATAGTCATTACTAAAGAAACAACTCCAAATCTGTAGTTAGAGTTAGAACGTACATACTACAACTTCTAAAAGTCCGAATATAAAAACAGAAAAATAAAACTATAAGAAACACTCAACGGAGCTCGCCCAGTCCCAAAGCTAAGCAACACCGTCATCATCAAAGTTACCTGAAAACATAAATCCACCATCAATGGCGAGTAACATAACAGTCCCACCCTAAGGTGGATACACTTGAACATAGAATAAATCAAACTACAAATCAGGCACTCAATCCAAACAAACATGCAACGTAAAAACAACAATAACAATAACATTAATAACAACTCGCTTGACTTTAATTGACTTAATCTTATCATAATCTTTGTCGCTATCATTTACATATTAGACCGGACTATGCTCTTACGAACGCATCTTACGCGAACGAACTTTCCTACTATGCCAGGAATGAGAATCTTACTCCCAAACCCATGAACCCCATCTTACGGAAATCCATATCATAAAGACGACATAGCAAGTAATCACTATCCCAATACCGCGGTTAGGATAGGGGCAACCACTAGTGGAAAAATTTCTATTAGTAACCCCCTGTTAGTATCATTTCGAAAAAAATGGTACTAATAGATACCTATTACTATCCTTTTTCCTGAAAATGGTACTAAAAGGTTTGTATTAGTACCGTTTTAAAAAAAAAAGTGATACTAATATGTCCCTATTAGTATCGTTTTGTTTTCAAAGGGTACTCATACAAATCTATTAGTACCATTTTGTTTAATAAATGGTACTAATGGCCTAAATTAAAAAATCTTAGGGTTTTTTCATTTATATATCTTAACTTTTAAGTTTTTTCAATTCTGCCTGGTTTATTTTTTCTCTTCTCGATTACTTGTGCCCTTAATTAATTTAATTTTCTTATTTGTGCCTTAATTTTATTTTTCTTTCTCACTCATACCACTTAATATATATATATATATATATATATATATATAGAGAGAGAGAGAGAGAGAGAGAGAGTCAGGATTGGCTAAAAACCTTAATAAAGTTGAAAACTAAAAACTTTTGTTACGAACCGTTAGATGTAGATCAAGGGCTGTGATTAGTTTGATGGAAAAAAATAAACTCACCCAATATTAAGCCATGTTTTACGGCCTTTATTTAAAATAAAAAAAAAAAATGTTTTTTACACAGTTTTTTTGGGGAAAAAAATTAATTTCTAAATTTCACAGATTCTAAAATTGAAGGAGTGTTCGAGTCTGAATCAAGTAAGTTTTCAAGTTTCTACATTTCACAGATTGAATCATGTAAGTTTGAATGATTTGTATAATTTGTATGTTTTTTGTCATTTTTATTCGAGTTTGATGCATTGTTCAAGGTCGTTCGACATGTTAATGGTGTTAAATTGAAAAATTTAGGGTTCAAAAATTGTTGTTTGATTCGATTTAAAAGGGTTGAATATCTGGAAGAAATTGATAGTGATGGAATTTTTTGGTGATATGTTAAGTTTTTTCTGGTTTTATTCGAGTTTGATGAACTGTTTGATTCGTTATTTTACTGGGTTTTTTAAAGAATTTTGTTCGTAATTTTTATGGTTTCTTTCGTAATTTTTTTGGTATAGTTGTTTTACAAATTAGTATGTAGCCTTTTATATTTATATGTACCCTTTCATAATTAATATTTACCTCTTTAATTTAATAAGTTGTTCTGTATTTCGTTAGTGAATGATGTTCTTTTTTTAAAACAAAAGTGTTGGAATCCGTTTTTGAGTATGTATGTACTCTTGATTCTTTGTATGTACCCTTTTATTATTTACATGTACCCCATTATTCTAGTATGTAACATTTTAATGAACATGTTAATTTTGAAAAGAATATATACCCCTCCAAATTAACATGTACCTCTACAAATTAATATGTACCCCTTTATTATTAATGAACATGTTAATAATAAAGGGGCACATGTTAATTTGTAGGGGTACATGTTAAATTACTATGAACATGTTAATAATAATAAAGGGGTACATGTTAATTTGTCGAGGTACATGTTAATTTGGAGGGGTAGTAATTTAATATGTACCCCTTTTGTTAATATGTGTTGTTTTTAGCTCTCTAAAGAACACATTTATTTCCAAATTAAATTAACAAGTACTTTCTTAAATTAACATGTACATCATTAATTTAATATGTACCCTTATATTATTAACATGTACCACTTTATTATTAACAAGTACCCCTTTATTATTAACATGTAGTAGTAATTTAATATGTACCCCTTTTGTTAATATGCGTTGTTTTTAACTCTCCAAAGAACATGTTAATTTCCAAATTAACAAATACTCCCTTAAATTAAAATGTACCTCATTTATATAACATGTACCCTTATATTATAAACATGTAACTATTAAAATTAACATGTACCGTTTTGTTTATTTACATATATTATCAAATATGTACCTCAATAAATGAACATGTACCCCTTTGAAATTAACTTGTTATTTATGATTTTTATTTCTTGATTTGTTTCTTTTATGTAATTTGTTTGAATTACCATTGCTCATTTGGAAATTAATATGTATCCCTTTGATATAATCATGTACCCCCTTTGATTTTTACATGTACTTCTTATTTTACCTTGTACCCCCTTAATTTAGTATGAATTATTTAAAGTTAATATGTACCCTTTATTAATTTTGTATATTCTCTCATCTATTAGTATGTATCATTTTTAACTTGTATGAACCCTTTAATCTTGCAGATTATAAGGAAGAAATGAATTCAACAAGTGAAAACGATTACATCACTAGATCAAGCACAAATCAATTAATTGTTACGATACCTGAAGTTGAACCATTAACAACCACCATAACGACTTATAGCCCTCGTGCTTGTTTCACATCTACAAGTTCAAAAGAGTGGATTCCAAGTTGTCCACTAGACAAAAAGCCTACGGTAGGAATGCAATTTGATACATTATTAGAAGGTATTGAATTTTACAAATACTATGCTAAATTTTGCGGTTTTGTAGTGAGACTTGGGACTGAGAAAAAAGATAACTATGGTAATAAGTCATTAAAACATATTTATTGTAACAAACAAGGATTCACAGAAGATGGTCATAGTAAATCAAAAGTTGCAAAGATGAAAGAATGTCAATGTGTAACTAGCTTTAACTCCCAAAAAAGAAGCATAAATCGTGCTGGGTGTAATGCAAGAATTGGTATAAAGAAATGCAAGGATGGAAAATACATGGTATATGTCTTTTATGAATCTCATAACCATGTATTTGCTTCAGCAAGCAACATGCAATTCTTAAAAAGTTCTAGAAATCTAACTCTTGCTCACAAGAAATTTATATTTGATAATTCACGAATGAACATTGGGCCAAATAAGTCTTTTAGGTTGTTAAAAGAGCATGTAGGGGGTTATGAGAATATTGGTGCGTCAATGGTTGACTTTAAAAATTTCAGTCGTGATATTAAATGTTACTTGCATGATTTTGATGTTGCCATGTTTGTAACTAATTTGAAAGACAAGGTAAAAAATAGTTGTGGTGGTTTTTTCTTTGGTCATTGCGTGGATAAAGATAATCATTTGAATAGAGTGTTTTGGTCAGATTCAATTCATAGGAAGAACTATTCTATTTTTGGTGATATGGTATCTTTTGACACAACTTTTGATACAAACAAATACTCTATGGTTTTTGCACCATTCACGGGGGTTGACCACCATGGGAAATGTGTGACTTTTGGTGTAGGGTTATTGTCTAATGAAGATATTGAATCGTTTGTTTGGTTGTTTGAATGTTTTTTGAGGGCAATGGGAAATTGCCAACCTATTTGTTTGATTACAGACCAAGACCCTGCAATGAAAGTAGCAATAGAGACTGTTTTTGACAAGACCAAACACAGGTTATGCATGTTGTAACGACCCTGATTTTATTGGTATTCCTGGCATATGATTATGTGTATTTATGTGTTGCTATGTATAGTTCAAATTTATTTTTGAACTATTTATTTTATTTTATGTGAATAATTTCGATTTAATTCGAATCATTTTATTTTGATTAGTTATTATTTAATTAATTAGAATTTTTATTATTTAATTTTCTAATTAATTATTTAATATTTTTGGGCTAAATCGAATTAAGCATGATTAATCATGCGATTTTTGTAAATTAGCCCAATTGATCACGAAAGCCTAAATTTTGGCCCATTTCCTTGCTTGGCCGGTTGGCCCTTGTATTTGGTGGCAAATTTTGCCACTTGCCTCATGTTCACACCTTAACTAACACTACTACATAAACAAGTTTTTGCAACCCCAAAATCCGTTGCTAAAGGCCCAAAAAACTGTTGCTAAAAACCTTTTGCAACGGCTATAGCCCGTTGCATTCTCTGGCGTTGCAAAAGGTTTTTAGCAACGGTTTTTTGACCTTTTGCAACGGCCAAAGGTTGCCCGTTGCCAAAAGGTTACCTTTTGCAACGGCCAAAGGTTGCCCGTTGCCAAAAGGTTGCCCGTTGCCAAAAGTTTACCTTTTACAACGGCCATAGTGTGCCCGTTGCCAAAAGGTAACCTTTTGCAACGGGCAATTATTTTTCATGCTATAACTTTGGAGATGCCATTTTTCCATCTTTTGCAACGGCTAAAGCATGCCCGTTGCCAAAAGATAAACTTTTGCAACATGCTATTGATTCCCATGCTAAATCTTTTTGCAACGCCTTTGATAATTTGGTCGTTGTCAAATTTTATATTTTTTGTTGGAATGGTATGATAATTTTTAAACAAATAATAATAAGTAATTAATTTCATAGAAATTTAGTTACTAATAATAATTTTATATATTAATAATATAATTCGAAATTCACTTGTTATACCAAAATGTTAAAATTTCAAGTCTAGCTTGAATCATCTAATACAACCCACGATATTGATCACGATACATCTTAATTATAGCTAAATATAAAACTAATTATGTCCAAAAAGGTATACAACCATCTATTTCAAAAAAATTCTATCTAAGCTCGTCAATATCATCATTGTCCGCCTCCTCTCCATCATCATTTGCTTCAACATGTACCTATATATAATGTAAAAGACAATGAATATTAAAAACTTACTAAAAGCAAGAAGTATAAACATATAAAATTAAAGACAATTAAGAAAGAACCCATTTAGTGTGTGTATATATAAAAAATAAAAGACAATTAAGTCATCCATGACAATAGCCACCGACCAACCACCACCACCACCATGCTTCTGTCCAGGCAACAGTTGGCAGCAGCAGGTCGGCCTGGCGGCAACAGCTCGGCCTGGCAACAGCAGCTCGGCCTGGCAGCGGCAGCACCTCGACCTGGCAGCGGTAGCAGCTCGGCCTGGCAGCAGCGCCTCGGCATGGCAGCAGCACCTCGGGATGGCGGCAACTGCAGCTGGGCCTGGCAGCAGCAGCACCTGGGCCTGGTAGCAGCAGCACCTCAACCTGGCATCGGTAGCAGCTCGGCCTGGCAGCAACACCTCGGCATAGCAGTAGCAGCGCCTCGGCATGGCAGCAGCAGCACCTCGGCATGGCAGCAACTGCAGCTGGGCTGGCAGCAGCAGCACGGCCGCCTAGTTCAGCCTGCAGCAACCACGGCCAACCCAGTTTGTGGCAGCAGTAGCCACCTCGGACGGTGGGGGGAGGCCACAGCAGCGGATGGCTTCCGTGGGCACAGTCGACAGCCCTCTCGTGGTTCTGTACATCATATAAAACAGGAAAAAAAACCTCTACCCCATCTTACAACCAAGTGTGTTCAAGCCACAATTTCAATCTCACTTATAGTCCAAGCCCAACAACTTTAACACCTTCTTTGCTTCATGCATAGATGTTGGCAATATTGCATCATCTGGGAGAACTTCCTTGAAGAACTCTAGTAAACCAGCAATTGCAACATCGGGCAACTTGTGATCACACTTATAAATGTATAGGCGAATTGTGAAGGCAAGTCTAGACATTTTTTTACAACCCGGATACAGTTCTTGTTGGCCTTCCTCTATTAGCTTCAAAACCTTTTTCGCCTCTTCATTTGGCCCTTCTCTTATAGTATCATGCAACAAATCTTGTATACCATCATTCATGTTTGATGGTATATCATGTTCAAAATCATCTGATTCTCTTTCAGGGACCATCCTTTCTAAATTATTAAATTCATCGTTTCTTGGTACAAAGCCGTTGCAAATAATATGATCTCTTACGTCATTTCTATTATACCAATATCGATGACGGCATTTACAACATGGGCAACTAATCTGGTTCCCTTGAGACCTTGTAGCAAAGGCTTTCTCGATGTATTCATCTGTTCCTTGTTCATATACATCACTCCATTGAGGATGTTCCCACCAAACCTTATTTCTCTCCATCTCCTAAAAATATATAAGAACCATAAGTTTTTTTGCGTAATTATTTAAGATTTCATTTTTTTTAAAAAAAATAGTCAAATGTCATTATAATATATATTTATAGTGTTAAAGCAAAAGCATATGCTTTATTGTGAACTCTCCTGAACTGATTAATAATAATTATTGCATATCTCTTAAAATATATCATTATTAGTTACAAATTGAAGTATAACTTATTATCTTATATAAATTAATAATATAAAAGATATTTATAAAGTTGATGAATGGAATTGTAAAATATCTACTATATTAATTCATCGTATTTAATTTAAAGAATAACCATATTAAGACTAATTTGGATTCTTAGATTTTTGTATCAAACATTTTATTCCAAATGATAGAATTGGGTGAAATTTGGTGTTTGATTAATTTTTATATTTTAGAGAAATAAAAATATATTTTTTTTTTGTATTTAAGGTTGAGAAATCTTTTTTTTTTTTTGGTAAAGAAACTAATTGGTTGAGATTCGAGGGACTCCCTTAGTTTCTTGTCAAGATCAATAATCCTCACGAGTATAGTTAGAGTAGAAGTTATATCATTCAAATGTGGACTTTTTATGTGCAAGTCCAAGTCTGATATCAGAGGGTAACAAAAATCGAATTGACAATGCTATCTAGCTAGAACAAGTTTGCCAAACATCAGTTATGGAAAAACAAGTGTCCACCAACATAACAAGCAATAATATGTCTTAAGTCAAATAAGCTACATGCAAGCTAGGGAAACTTGGAAAGTTATTAGGAAATAAGAATGTACTTCTCTTTATTTCTTTTCGAAAAGCATAGTTGACACTTAAGAACCCTTGCCTCCAAGGCTCCAAGTTTATGCAAAACTAAAAGGGTAAAAGCCATTTTCATGTAAGAATATAAGTGAAAATTTGCCAATGTCAATCAATAATGAACCTTCATAATTGCTACATAAAGCCATTGGCAGCCACAAATTTCCTCTACAGAACATGAAAGGGTATGCACAAAGGTATAAAGTATATATGAGCTATATCATTTAGCACACACTTTATCATTTAGCATTTAGCACATATATTATTCACATTGGCATAACTATTAAACAAATTATTTGTTTAGCATTAAAGTTTATTCACAAATTAAACAAATTATTTGTGAATTAAACACTTTAAACACAATAATTTGTTTAATTCATTTGTGAATTAAAGTGTGAATAAACAAATTAAACAAATAATTTCTCTTCATTTGTTTGGCATAATCATTTGTAGCTATAAAGTGTGAATAATATCTCTTTGTAATCATGTTTAATCATTTAGCACAGATTATTCACACTTCATCAAAATGAAGAGAAAGATACACAATAGATTATGCTTACCACGAGCAGAGTAGAACAGTAGCCACGAGTAGGCCACGAACCACGAGCAGAACAGCACAGCAGCCACGAGCAGACCAGCACCACGAGCAGCAGACCAGCACCACGAGCAGACCAGCACCACGAGCAGCAGACCAGCACCACGAGCAGACCAGCACCACGAGCACAGCAGAACAGCACCACGCAGCACACCACGAGCAGAAATCTGGGCTACCGCGAGCAACCACCAACAACAACCACCGACAGCAACAACCGACAGCAACCACCGACATCAACCACCGACAGCAACCACCAACAGCAACCAATTTCGCACATAAAAACCTAGGTTAGATTGAGAACAAAAATTTGAAGGAAAAATAAACCTAGGTTAGATTGAGAACAAATCTTACCTTGATGTTGCTCCAAATTGTTGAATGGAAGAAGGAAAATGAAAGATTGAGAAAAGGAATTGGGAAAATGAAAGATTGATGTTGCAACGAAAAAATGAAAAAATTAAATTGAATTGGAGAGGGTGAGTGGGAAATGAAAAAATGAGAGGGAAAATGAAAAAATCCGTTCCCTCTAATACCCGTGTACAGCTTTTTTTTTATTTTAATGACTTTTGGCAACGGCTATGCATATAGGCCGTTGCTAAAGTCGTTGCCTATTCTCAGCCCGTTGCCTATTCTATTCTTTTGCAACGGGTTTTAATGACCCCGTTGCCTTTTCCTATTTTTTGCAACTGTTATTAAAAACCCGTTGCTAAAGTCGTTGCAAAAATATAACCCGTTGCAAAAGAGCGTTGCAAATGCTCTTTTTTCTAGTAGTGTAACCTCTATATATAGGAGGGTTAGTGAGGCTTAATGATCCTTTTGCTCATTTGCCATTTAATCACCCTTGCCATCAAAAGTTTAAGACATAAACTCCCTCCATTTGCTCCCATTCCACACGCCATTTTTGGCTCTTCCAAGTTGAACATTTGTTCATCATCTTTTCAATACCCAAACTTAAAGATTCAACAACCACCTAATTTGCATTCAAGATCACTAGTTCGGGGTTGGTTTGGGGTTGTTCGATTGGGGTTCGTGTGTGCCGTGTGGATCACGTGAAGTTGTGAGGTGGCCATGAAGGTGGGCCGTGCTCGTGGTGGTGCAGCCGTGCAGACGGGCCGTGCAAGTGGTGGTGCCGTGTGGTGTCGTGCTGGGCAGCCGTGTGTGTAAGGTGGTGCCGTGTGGAAACCGTGCGTGCGGTTGCCGTGTTGGTTTGTCGTGTGTATTAGTGTTCCGGGCAGCAAGTTTGTGTTGATTTTCTGTGTTAGTCTTCAATAAGGTAACATGCTTTCTCAACTTAATTGGTGTACTAGGATTCATAGTATGAATTAAATGTATAAGAGTAGTTTATGTTGAAGTTTGATCATGTTTTTATGTATGGATGTAAATCTGATTTTGATGTGGTTTAATGATGATTTGATGGTTGAATATGTTAATTTTATGTTTGATTATGTTGGTATTAAGTTCATGTTAATCATGTTAAACTTTGATGAATTTTGGATACTAGTAAGTTGGTAATTTCATGGTTATATTTTGATTCATGCGTGTGGTTTATCTAAGTTGGATGAGTTGTTGATTGAATTTCTTGAATCTTGATTAAGTTCTTGGTTGAAGATCTTGAATCTTGGATGAGTTCTTTATGAATCTTGGTTGAGTTCTTTGAATTCTTGATGAGTTCTTGATGAGTCTTGATAAGTTCTTGATTAAGTCTTGATAAGTTCTTGATTAAGTCTTAATTCAAGGCGTAAGATGCAACTTAAGAAGTAACTAAGTGAGTAAACTTCGGATTAAAGTTAAAGAATGTAAGATTAGCTTGATTTCGTAGCTAGACGCCTGAAACTTAGAGTAAGATTCTATGTTTTTGGGTTAAGACGTTGCCCCTATCCTGACCGCGGTATTGGGATAGTGATTACCACTATGTCGTCTTTGACATGGATTTCCAGTAAGATTGGTTTCATGGGGTTGGGAGTAAGATTCTCAATCCTGGCATAGTTGGAAAGTTCGATCGCGTAAGAGGCGTTCGTACGAGTGTAGTCCGGTCTAGTTTATGAATGATTGCGCCAAAGATAAGTTTGGATAAGTTAGATGAGTGGAGTCTGTATATTGGTATGATTTTCGCATGATTTGATGTTTGATTTGGATATTTTGATTTATGCTATGTTCTTGTGTATTCCCGTTAGGGTGAGTCAGTTATGTTACTCGCCACTGACGATGGACTGTTGTTTACTTTTAAGGTAATTCTGATGATGAGGTTCTTGCTTAGCTTTGGGTTGGGCGAGCGCCGATTTTATGATTTAGTCGTGTTTTCGTTTTTTTACGGTTTTGGATAGTTTTGGACTATAATAGTGTTAATTGTATACATTTGATTTAAACTCTGACATGTGGTTGGAGTTACTTTTATTAATAGTTTGACTTTTGGTTTAGTTATGTACAAACTTGTGGGTATTTGTACTTTTTGGATTAGTAATATAATACTTTGAGGTATTGTTTTATTTTTTTTAAGTATTTGAGTTGTTAGTTCTGACTATTCGACTCGTCGATTTCTTCCGCGCCGATTTAAGCGAGTCGGGTCGTCACAGGTTGTATTAGAGCCGAATAGGTTTTAAGTTTTAGGATTTGAGTTAAACCCGGGAGTTGAGAGCTTTACTATTCCCGAGTGATTAAACCAAGTTTAAGGTTAAGTAAGGGAGAAGAGTTGGGTAGAAAGACCGGGATAAGGCCTTTTTCTATTTTCTTTTTTCCTCTCTTTATAGATATTTTGTGTACTTGACTGTGGTGGGGTATATGACTGACATTGTATTCTTGGTATGTCTTTTTGTTGTGATACGTTGCAGCATGTCTACACCTCGCCGGTTGAGTACTGGACGACAGAGGTTGCGGGCACTCGAGGAGGCGATCCTTACGTTGGCGCACCATAGTCGTCATACGCCGAGTACGCAGTCGACGTTCGATTGTATCGCACGTCATCGACCTCCGACTTACGACGGGGTTGCCGACCCCACTACTCTTCGACGCGACGTTTTGTCCCAAGCACGAGAAGGTGCAGATCGCCACATATTACTTACGTGGAGAGGCCGATAACTGGTGGACGTTAGCTAAGGACGCGTACTTGCCGTTGCATTCGATGTCGTGGATCGAGTTCGTCGATAAGATCCAGGAGCATTTCTACCCCGACGAGTTGCGGTGGCAGAAACAGGAGGAGTTTCTTACTCTTACACAGGGTAAGATGACTATCCAGGCGTACACCGATAGATTTACGGAGTTGTCGAGGTTCGCTACGTCTGTGGTTCTGTCGAAGAAGGATCGGGTCAAGCGCTACATCAAAAAGCTAGATCCGAGGATTCGCGTTCACGTGATCAGTAGTGGAGCGACGACATTTCAGCAGGCGTACGAGGTAGCACTCGAGATTCAGGCATCGACGGCTGAGGAGGATTCGAGCAAGAAGAGAGCTCCGGTTCCGGCGACGACAGCTTCATTTAAGAAGCCCCGATTCAGCGCACCTAGTAGTACCCCTCCGACCACGAGTTCGCATAAGGGTTTCGATGGCTTAAAGTGCAGAGGATGCGGCCGAGACTTCCATCCAGGGAAGCGGTGTGATGGTTCGCCCATAGCATGTTATATCTGCAGGAAGGAAGGCCATAAGGCGTCAGTATGCCCCGAGAGGAAGCCAGACTCTGAGGTTAAGCAGCTTCCGGCACCGACGAAGACTCCGGTGAAGAACCGAGTCTACTGTATGACCGAGGCGGAGGCCGAGGTTCAGCCTGACGTCATATCAGGTAGATTTCTTGTCTCTGGTGTGTTAGCTTTAGTATTGTTTGATTCTGGTGCTACTGTCTCTTTTATGGCTAGTAGTTTTGCCTCGAGGTCTAATCTTCGTGGCAACTTTCCTGTTAGTTCAGTTATTACTCTCCCTTCCGGAGAGGATTTTATTTGTCAGCGCGAGTTCCGAGGAGTGCCTATCGTGATAGGTGGGGAGCAAGCGACGGCTGATCTGAAGGAGTTCCCGCTGATGGAGTTCGACGTCATACTTGGTATGGACTGGCTGTCGAGGTACCGAGCGATCATTCGTTGCCAAGATCAGTCAGTGACATTCCGAGGGCTTCAGGGCAACCGAGTTACCTACTCTGGGTTCGTCCTTAAGAAAGGAGTAAAGGTAATCTCTGCCTTGAAAATGAGGAAGCATCGCCAGAAGGGCGATATGGTGTACCTATGTCAGGTAAGGGACTTGACTGAGGAGCGTCTGTTGGACGATATACCTGTAGCGAGGGATTTCAGAGACGTATTTCCTGATGAGCTACCGGGAGTTCCACCCAAGCGCGATGTCGAGTTTCATATCAACTTAGTACCCGGGACAACGCCGATTTCAAAGGCACCTTACCGGATGGCACCATCGGAGTTGCAAGAGTTAAAAACGCAACTCCAGGGTTTGATCGATAAGGGCTTCATTAGGCCAAGCGTTTCTCCGTGGGGAGCACCTGTGCTCTTCGTGAAGAAGAAAGATGGTAGTGTGCGGCTGTGCATAGACTATCGAGAGTTGAATCGGGTAACTATCAAGAATAAGTACCCGTTGGCAAGGATTTAGGACCTGTTCGATCAGTTACGAGGAGCCGGAGTGTTTTCGAAGATAGATCTTCGATCTGGATATCATCAGATTCCAGTCAGGAAAGAAGACATTCCGAAAACTGCTTTTCGTACTCGATACGGCCACTACGAGTTCGAGGTGATGCCCTTTGGCCTCACTAATGCGCCAGCCGTGTTCATAGACCAGATGAACCGGACGTTTCACCACTTACTCGATAAATGTGTCGTAGTATTTATAGACGATATCTTAGTCTATTCGAGAGATGAGTCTGAGCATACGGAACATCTCCGGATGGTACTTGAGATATTGCGTAGTCATAGGTGGTTCGCGAAACTCTCCAAGTGTGAGTTCTGGCTTCGCGAAGTAGCATTTCTGGGTCACGTGATTAGTAAGGACGGCATTAAGGTAGACTCGGTTAAGATTAAGGCCGTAGTTGACTGGAGTAGCCCGAGAAATGTGGCGGAGATTCTTAGTTTTCTGGGATTGGCCGGATACTATCGACGATTCGTCCAGGACTTCTCCAAAATTGCTAGGCCGATGTCTAGTCTCCTGCAGAAGGAGGTCCGATTCGTTTGGACGGAGGCTTGCGAGCAAGCATTTCAGCAATTGAAACAGAGATTAGTCTCTGCTCCTATTCTTACCCTTCCGAACGATGAAGAAGAATTCGAGGTCTATAGTGATGCTTCGAAGAGTGGCCTAGGATGTGTGCTCATGCAAGGCGGGAAAGTCATCGCTTACGCATCGAGACAATTAAAGGTGCTCGAGCATAACTATCCTACGCATGACTTGGAGTTGGCGGCTGTAGTGTTCGCGCTCAAAATCTGGAGGCACTATCTCTATGGCGGTTCGTGTAGAGTATTCACGGATCACAAGAGCCTCAAGTACATCTTTACTCAGAAAGACCTCAATATGAGGCAGAGACGATGGCTTGAGCTGATTAAGAACTACGACCAGACGCTTAACTATTGCGAGGGCAAGGCGAACTTTGTCCCAGATGCACTAAGTCGCAAGCATCGCTTGAGCTTCTGTAGAAGCCGTAGTTCCGTCAGACTTTGTCTGACATCTATGAGTGCCGAACCTGATCTGATTCAGGAATTGCGCGAGGGTCAGCAGAACGACCCACAGTTAGCTAGGATTCGAGAGGCTCTGCGGCAAGGCAAAGCCGTAGGTTTCGAGATCCCTTCCGATGGTAGTCTGCGATTCCGAGGGAGGTGGTGTGCACCAGACTGTTCTGATCTTAGGAACAGAATTATGTCTGAGGCACATAACTCGCCCTACTCTGTTCATCCTGGAGGTAACAAGTTGTACCAGGACCTCAAGGGCCAGTTCTGGTGGCCTAAGATGAAGAGGGACGTAGCAGAGTTCGTAGCTCGATGTTTAGTCTATCAGAAGGTTAAGATCGAGCATCAGAGACCAGGAGGTCTGTTGCAGCCACTACCTATTCCGACCTGGAAATTTGAGTCGGTATCTCTGGATTTCGTGGTTAGCTTACCCACCTGCAATGGCTTGAATGCTATTTGGGTCATAGTGGATAGGTTGACCAAGGTCGCTAGATTTATTCCAATGAAGATGACCTGGTCTATGGAGCGTCTAGCAGAGGCGTATACTCAGGATATTATCCGACTTCACGGAGTTCCGAGGGAGATTGTTTCTGATCGGGATCCGAGATTTCTATCTCGTTTCTGGAAATCAGTTCAGGAAGCCTTTGGGACAAAGCTGAAGTTGAGCACCACTTTTCATGCGGCGACCGATGGTCAGACTGAGAGGACCATCCAGACTTTGGAGGATATGCTCCGAGCATGTACTCTGGAGTACCATCATTCTTGGGTACGTATGCTCTGTTTGATAGAGTTCTCCTATAACAATAGCTATCACTCCAGCATCGAGATGGCTCCGTACGAGGCCCTGTATGGCAGGAAATGTCGGAGTCCTATATGTTGGAATGATATTAGTGATTCTGTGGCTTTGGGACCTGAGATGGTACGCGATACTATCGAGAAGGTCCGAGTCATCCGGTCTAAGATGCAGGCCGCTCAGAGTCGTCAGAAATCCTACGCCGATAATCGACGTAGACCGCTGGCTTTCGAGGTAGGTGACAAAGTTTTGCTTAAGGTTTCACCATTCAAAGGAGTGGCACGCTTCGGTCAGAAGGGGAAACTCCGACCGAAATATGTGGGACCTTACGAGATACTGGAACGAGTTGGGGAGGTGGCGTACCGATTGGCTTTACCACCTAGTTTATCTAGTGTGCATGACGTATTCCATGTTTCCCAGCTAAGGAAATATGTACATGATCCTACCCACATTATTCCAGTGGAGTCGGCCACGCTTGAGCCGAATCTGACTTTTGAGGAGCGACCCGTCCAGATCTTGGATCGGGAAGTGAGGACCCTTAGGCGTAAGCAAGTCCAGCTCGTCAAGGTGTTGTGGAGAAATCAACACCATGAGGAGGCGACTTGGGAGACAGAGGCGTCCATGAGGCAGAAGTACCCGGAGTTGTTTGAGGGTGAGCGATCTCCTTTGCCTTAAATTTCGGGACGAAATTTCTTTAAGGAGGGGAGGTTGTAACGACCCTGATTTTATTGGTGTTCCTGCCATATGATTATGTGTATTTATGTGTTGCTATGTATAGTTCAAATTTATTTTTGAACTATTTATTTTATTTTATGTGAATAATTTCGATTTAATTCGAA
Organism: Salicornia ramosissima; assembly: GCA_951394345.1. NCBI lineage: Eukaryota > Viridiplantae > Streptophyta > Magnoliopsida > Caryophyllales > Amaranthaceae > Salicornia > Salicornia ramosissima. The sequence goes on from OX596238.1 coordinate 40,519,743, forward strand.
TCATTTTATTTTGATTAGTTATTATTTAATTAATTAGAATTTTTATTATTTAATTTTCTAATTAATTATTTAATATTTTTGGGCTAAATCGAATTAAGCATGATTAATCATGCATTTTTTGTAAATTAGCCCAATTGATCACGAAAGCCTAAATTTTGGCCCATTTCCTTGCTTGGCCGGTTGGCCCTTGTATTTGGTGGCAAATTTTGCCACTTGCCTCATGTTCACACCTTAACTAACCTCTATATATAGGAGGGTTAGTGAGGCTTAATGATCCTTTTGCTCATTTGCCATTTAATCACCCTTGCCATCAAAAGTTTAAGACACAAACTCCCTCCATTTGCTCCCATTCCACACGCCATTTTTGGCTCTTCCAAGTTGAACATTTGTTCATCATCTTTTCAATACCCAAACTTAAAGATTCAACTTCCATTGATCTTTAAGTATTAAAACACAATCTAAACCACCTAATTTGCATTCAAGATCACTAGTTCGGGATTGGTTTGGGGTTGTTCGATTGGGGTTCGTGTGTGCCGTGTGGATCACGTGAAGCCGTGAGGTGGCCGTGAAGGTGGGTCGTGCTCGTGGTGGTGCAGCCGTGCAGACAGGTCGTGCAAGTGGTGGTGCCATGTGGTGTCGTGCTGGGCAGCCGTGTGTGCAAGGTGGTGCCGTGTGGAAACCGTGCGTGTGGTTGCCGTGTGTATTAGTGTTCCGGGCAGCAAGTTTGTGTTGATTTTGTGTGTTAATCTTCAATAAGGTAACATGCTTTCTCAACTTAATTGGTGTACTAGGATTCATAGTATGAATTAAATGTATAAGAGTAGTTTATGTTGAAGTTTGATCATGTTTTTATGTATGGATGTAAATCTGATTTTGATGTGGTTTAATGATGATTTGATGGTTGAATATGTTAATTTTATGTTTGATTATGTTGGTATTAAGTTCATGTTAATCATGTTAAAGTTTGATGAATTTTGGATACTAGTAAGTTGGTAATTTCATGGTTATATTTTGATTCATGCGTGTGGTTTATGTAAGTTGGATGAGTTCTTGATTGAAGTTCTTGAATCTTGATTAAGTTCTTGGTTGAAGATCTTGAATCTTGGATGAGTTCTTTATGAATCTAGGTTGAGTTCTTTGAATTCTTGATGACTTCTTGATGAGTCTTGATAAGTTCTTGATTAAGTCTTTTAAGTTAAAGGAAGTAAAGAAAGTTAAACAAAGAGTTAAAGAAAACGTTAAGATGTTGTAAGATATTTGGTTTACGCGTTATTTTCTAAAGTCATGGCGTAAGATGCAACTTAAGAAGTAACTAAGTGAGTAAACTTCGGATTAAAGTTAAAGAATGTAAGATTAGCTTGATTTCGTAGCTAGACGCCTGAAACTTAGAGTAAGATTCTATGTTTTTGGGTTAAGACGTTGCCCCTATCCTGACCGCGGTATTGGGATAGTGATTACCACTATGTCGTCTTTGACATGGATTTCCAGTAAGATTGGTTTCATGGGGTTGGGAGTAAGATTCTCAATCCTGGCATAGTTGGAAAGTTCTATCGCGTAAGAGGCGTTCATACGAGCGTAGTCCGGTCTAGTTTATGAATGATTACGCCAAAGATAAGTTTGGATAAGTTAGATGAGTCGAGTCTGTATATTGGTATGATTTTCGCATGATTTGATGTTTGATTTGGATATTTTGATTTATGCTATGTTCTTGTGTATTCCCGTTAGGGTGAGTCAGTTATGTTACTCGCCACTAACGGTGGACTGTTGTTTACTTTTCAGGTAATTCTGATGATGAGGTTCTTGCTTAGCTTTGGGTTGGGCGAGCGCCGATTTTATGATTTAGTCGTGTTTTCGTTGTTTTATGATTAGTAATATAATACTTTGAGGTATTGTTTTATTTTTTTTAAGTATTTGAGTTGTTAGTTCTGACTATTCGACTCGTCGGTTTCTTCCGCGCCGATTTAAGCGAGTCGGGTCGTCACACATGTGGCATATTATGAAAAAAGTTCCGCAAAAAGTTGGTCCAATATTATGCATGGAAACAGATTTTTTTTTAAAAATTAAATGTTGTTGTTTGGGATAGAGATATTGACCCAGAAGAATTTCATATTCGTTGGCAAAGATTAATGTCAGAGTTTGATTTGGAGAATCATGAATGGTTTTCACATATGTTTAGTATCAGGAAACTATGGATCCCTTCATACTTTCGTAATCTATTCTTAGGTGCTATTTTACGCTCTACCCAAATTTCTGAGAGTGAAAATAACTTCTTTACCCTTTTTACAAACCCGAATTGCCATTTGGTTGAGCTGTGGTTTAGGTATGAATCTGCAATAGATTGTCAAAGGCATGGGCAGGATAAATTGAATTCTGATAGCAACAATTCAATGCCACATCTTGTGAGTCCTCTTCATTTAGAAAAACATGCTAGTGTTGTTTACACACACAACCTTTTCTATAAGTTCCAATATGAGTTTCAACATGTCATTTTCAATTGCGGAGTGTCTAAAATAGTTACACCAGATGAAGGTTTTGAGAGATTGAGGTTTTGGATAATACAAGGGGAAAATTTTATAATGTGACTTACTATGGTGAAACTTATTGTAGCTATTGTTCCTGTAACATGTTTGAGTCCATGGGATTGTTATGTTGTCATATTTTGATTGTCATGAAAGGGAAGTTTTTGTCAGAAATTCCAAAACAGTACATATTAACACGATGGACTAAAGAAGCTTTGAAGAAGCCAATGTTTGATTTTTGTGGAAATTTGGATGGAGTGCAAAAAAGTGCAAAGCATAAGCTTATTGGAGATATATGGTCAAAAAAAATTTCTTGTGTAACTCTTGCAGAAGAAAACCATGATAATCTTCAGTTTTTATTGGATAAAATATCTACTATTGAGAATGATATGGAAATTGGAAATTATGTTGACGAGCAGAAATCCAAAGACAAGGAAATTGAATTGTTTGTAGGTTCTAATGATGTTGAAGTTAACATTCTGCCACCAAAAAAATCATCAAATAAAGGAAGTGGTACTGGGAAAAGAAAGAAAACAAACCAAGAGCTAGCTATCGAGAAGCAGAAAAAAAAAAAACAAGACTTTGTAGGACATGTGGCCAACTTTCAACTCATGACAGCCGTAACTGTCCTGTAAAACAAAAAAAATAGTTGAATGAGGTAATTTTTTTCAACTCAAAGTAATGCGGAGAGGGGGGTGTACATGTAAAATTCTTTATGTACATGTAAAAACAAAGGGGGGACATGTAACATTTTGAACGTACATATAAAATTTAAACTTAATGTTCCCATCTTATATCATTTTAATTTACTTCAAAGTTTTAATTAATTTTTTTATTTTTATTTTTGCAGAAACAAATGAAGTGTCTCATGTAATTTAAAGCCATTAGAAGGAAGAAAATGGTGGACAAATTTTTTTGCCTTATTCATTTCAATTAGAGTATGGATTGTATTTGTTGAACTGATGCGTACAATCTTTATATTCAATTTAATCGTTACTATGTTTATAGAATCTATAGATTGATTTTTGATTCATAATAATGTTGCTTATTTCCCCTAAAATAAAATGGATTCTTAAACACAGGGCATATAGTACTACTTGCCAATAATGATTATGCTAAACATAATAAATTATTATTTACAAATTACATTTCTGGGGTACATATTATTTTCAATGGGCATATAACAAATTTAGTTGGTTTATATATACTTAAATTATTATTTACAAATTACATTCAAAGGGTACATATTATGATAAGTGGGTGCATTTTACCAACGTCAATTATGTTACACATGACAAAATTTAAACACGAAATTTAATTTCAACCATGAAATATTAATTTTACAAATTTGTACCCTTTCAAGAAATTATGATTTACAAATTACATTTTTGGGGTACATATTATTTTCAATGGGCATATAACAAATTTAGTTGGTATATATATACTTAAATTAAGAGGTATTTATTAGATTCAAAGGGTACATATTATGATAAGTGAGTGCATTTTACCAAAGTCCATTATGTTACACATGACAAAATTAAAACACGAAATTTAATTTCAACCATGAAATATTAGTTTCACCAACATAGGTCTGCTAGCTATTAAGAAGTAATCAACTACATAAGTAGTAATTAAATAGGTATAGTATAACCCAAAAAATATATACATTAATCTAAAACTACTACAGCATTAGGTCAATGATAACCCATACTAGAACTTTAAATCAAATTGGTTGTTTCAAATTATTTACAATCAACAAACAACCTTCAAACACGTTTTTTTCATTTCTTGGTCTTCATTTTGCTTTTAATCAGTTGATGATCATTCGTCTTCTTTTTAGCTTGATCTACACTCTTTTTTTTGTTGAATGATCGCACATTTTTCAAGAGTTGCGTGCGTTGATCGTTTAGATCATGCAAGACAATTGTTGCACAAATTGAAGAGCAATAAACTCTCCTCTTCATTGCCTATTAACGTTGTTAATAAAAAACAATCAAGTTAAATTATTTTAATTAAACTAAATAATTAATGGAGTAAAAGTAATAAAAAAATAAATGTACCTTGTCAAAATCAGCCGTAAACTTCTCTCCTTTAAAGAACATCATATGAAGCATCATAAATATCCCACAATCTACATTTGGTAATTTAGTTACCCAATCAAAAGGTACCATTTCAATCAGGAAGGATGAAATCATGCATGCTCTTTGATCTTCAAGTTCTTGTAAAAGTGTAATTAAAAATGACACCTATTTACCAAGCACAAATAGATGTATAATTAGTGGGTAAAATATTAAACTTAGGGGGTACATATTAAAATAAGGGGGTAAATAATAGATTGAATGAGTAAATTACAAAGGAGTACATATGATTACCAGAGAGTACATCTTAGATTACGGAGGTACATAACTAAAAGGGGGAGGGGGATTGAGTCAATTGAATTCATACCATTAATAATGCATAATCTGTATATTATTTAAGTTCGTCATTTCCATACTTGCGATTATCCAAATATTGTAGAGTTTTTGTGTTGAAGTTTATGACAACACAAAAATAGTGATCATTCATCAACATTGGGATAAAAATCTGTTAAAAATCAAAATTTATTATTGTTAAAGGACTAACAAATGTAGGACTATGGACCAACAAATGTGGGGTTGAAAAATCATCAACATACCATATTAGCTCTAAATAGATGACCCGCTGAATTACAAGTCTTTAACACCCAAGATCTTAAGCAGTTTTGAAGATTTATATCTTGCTTCTTCATCTTTTCATCCCTTAAAGCTAGATCTTCTTCATTATAAGCGTCAACGGCTTGTTTGAAAGAAAACTACACATAAATTAAATTGAATGTTAGACCGTCAATTAATTAACACCACGAGTACGTTGTAAAGCATGTTTCAGTTATAACAATATAATATAATCTTACCATTTGGTCAACACCAAAGAAAAATCGTATTGGTTCTTCTTTTTTAAACCTTTCGTTAGCATTGAGAAGAATTGACCATACACGAATCACGACAGATGAAACTTTGTTGAAAACATTCAAGGTATTGATTTCTTCTAGTGACAAGACATATTCATCATCATTGAACATGAAAAGTGTTTCCCTATAAAGATGAATCAGAATACTTATTAACATTGCAATTTAAAATATAAATTAATAACGTAGTGTACATGCTAAAAGGTAGGGGTACATACTATTACATAAGGGGTACATGCTATTATATAGAGGTGCATACTATATAATCAGGGAGTACATATTATAATCAGGTAGGTACATATTATCAATAGGGGGTACATACAATTTATGAGAGTAGATGCTATTAAATATATGTAGATACTATGATCAGGGGGTACATACTATAATCAGGTAGGTACATACTATCAATAAGGGGTACATATTTATGATTCATAACGAAAGGTAATAAAAAAAACCCATGTTTAAACTTACATGCGAGACATGCGAAATCTTTGAAATTCAGCTTCTTCATTAAACATGCAATAATCAACAACCTCTTGTTGAAGTGAAGGTAATACTGCCATGACTTGTTTATTCTTTGACATATGGTCAGAAAAATGAATCAACTAGTCGCTTAGTTCACCACAATTATAAGGAGAAAGAAATGACAGTAGGTCAAAAGAAAGATTAAAATCTTTTATTTCATGTTCGTAATCCAAATTTCCAGTACCAACATTCTCCAGAATTGTGTCGTTGTTGCTTTGGCTAGCATCTACATGACAATTTAGCATATAATAATATAATTGTTACAATTTATTAGATAAGAGAAATAATAAAGGCATAGAAGACAATAACTAACTTGAGAATACATACCATCTTCTTTGAACAACTCAAATGAAGGCATGTACATTGCCAACTTGCTTGTCTATTGCCAACTTGCTTGTCTGGATAATATTCTCAACAATCTTGTCAATTTTCACAAGTGTATTTGGATCCGAAAAAATCTTATCCATTTGAGAAAGATTAAGTGATTGAGAAGCATCTTTTGAAGTGGACATTAAAGGAGTATTTTTTTTTATCTCTTCCTTTATCAAATTCAATCTACTAACTTGAATAGAGTTGAATAAGTCAAGATCTCTTTTTAGTAAAAGAACAAGTCTTTGAACTCCCTATACGATAAAAATTTACATTAGAATTTCATACAAGTTAATTTTGAAAAAAATATGTACCCCTCAAAATTAACATGTACCTCTACAAACTAACATATTACATGTCTAACAGATGAGAGAACATACATTAAAGTAAATATTAGACCTTCAATTAATTGAATGAATTAATAGATGAGAGAACATACATTAAATTAAGTGATTGATAGAGGAGATGCAGGTGGGCTAATAGGGGGCAGGTTTTTAGCAGAGGGGGCTAATATCTTCAATGTAGGGGGGCTGACAGGCGGTCTGACATGGGGGGATGCAGAGGGATGAGAGGGGCTGACAGGAGGAGTTGCAGGAGGAAGACGGTGGCTGTCAGGGGGTATGCTTGTGGGGCTGTTAGGAGGAGTTGCAAGGGGGAGTGGGGGGCTGTCAGAAGGAGTTGCAAGGGGGAGTTGGGGGGCTGTCAGGGGGGAATGCTTGTGGGGCTGTCGGGGGGGCTGATAGAGGGGGATTAAGGAGGACAGAGGGGGGGCTGACAGAGGGGGATTAAGGAGGAAGAGGGGGGCTGACAAAGGGGGATTAAGGAGGACAGAGGGGGGGGGGGCTGACATAGGGGGATTAAAGAGGAAGAGGGGGGTTGACAGAGGGGGATTAAGGAGGACAGAGGTGGGGGCTGACATAGGGGGATTAAGTGGAGCTGACTAAGGGGGTTGCAGGAGAGATGACAAGGGGGGATGCAGGGGAGTGGGGTGGCTGACAGAGGGGGATGAAGGGGGGCTGACTCAAGAGGATGAAGGAAGGTTGCATAAGGGATTCTAGATTTTAGTTTTCTTTGGATTTTTCCATAAAAACAACAAAATGATAAAGATGACAACACATCATTAGTTCACGAAAAAAAATATTCAATATGCTTTAAACTTAAAAGTACGTACATCATTAGTTTTAGAGTTGATTTCATCATCTGTTTCCAATCCATTTGGAAGCTCAAATTGAACAACCCTCTTTGAGCTTTACGTGATGAAAGTAGGAGAAGTATTGTTGTCAGAGGAATTGAGCTTCAACGTCTTATCCACATCAGATTGCATACTCAAAGATACGGGATATGTCTTCTTATCCATATTACAATCACCAAAGCCCGCTTTCTTCTCTTCAAACATCCTTTTATTTAACTTCTCATCCGTCCAATGTTGAATAAGAGGAATATCACTTGGTTCTTTCACACCTTTAAACATAAAACGATGGAAGTATAGAAGCTCAAGGACAAGCTAGGACACAACCCTTGATGCTTTTCGATCCTACTTCCTTTCCATCCTTTCTTGCCTTTTGAATACTATTATTATAAGAATTAATAGCATAACATAATGTGTCAAGAACAAATGTGCACCAATCTAGATTTGCAATGGAATCCACATTGTGGATTGCCTTTGCAATATAGAAATCTACAGTGCCATTTAAACATGGGGCAAGAAAAGTGGAACAAACGTACAAAACAAAATATTTTTTAAACAATGGACCACCTTCTTTCAAGTCCATTAAAGACTTTCCTAATGCAGCAGTAGGTAATGTTTGGTCCTCTTTTAAATTGAAAGCTTGTTTAAGTTCATCCATATAAGAATCATCAGGATTCTTACGCATCCTAAACTTTTCTATTTTTAGAATTTTTGTATCACCTTTAGGAAGACAAAAAATATCGTAAATATCATCACGAGTTACATTAAAACTCGCTCCATTCACTACAAATCTTTGACTAGTGGGGTGAAAATTTTGTACTAGCCAAGGGACCATATCTCGATAGAACTTTGTCATTTTCAAATTATAGAGGCCCCCAAATCCAATTTCTTCTACACTTTTCAATTGATCATTGGTAAAATTAGTAAAAATTTCAATAGCACCAGCTCGAAAATGTGTCTCAATGTGGACTTGTTTGTTCGGCACTCTGAATAATAAGAAAAGATGGGAACACATTAGCTTCATGGGGTACATATTTTAATAATGGGGTACATAATACCTTCATGGGGTGCATATTACAATGAGACGATATACATTACTTTCACGGGGTTCAAAGTAAAATAAGGCGGTGAATATTAAAATTAGGGGGTACACATTACCTTATTAGGTTACACATTAAAATAAGGGTGTACACAACAGTATCAAGGTTTACTTATTAAAGTCGGATGGAACATATTAAACAAATTTTATTAATATACATCTTCACACATTATTTCACCTAATTAGGTACAAAAATGAAAATAGTAAAGGGTTTTAAAAAAACTTGCCTTTGAGAAGGTTCTTCAACCGAAACAGTAGTAGTAGTTTCCTTTGTCCTTTTTGAAGACTAATACTAAGATCTTATGACATTTCTTTTGGAATGTAGTCTTCATCATCCTCTTTTGACGAAGATTTTCTTTTAACACCAATTGCCTTCTTTTTGTCCACCGTGTCTACATTAACATCAAATAATACAATCAAATAATATTAATTATTATAGTTAGAATGAGATAATAAATATTAAACTATATGATAAACAAAATAATAATCCATGGGGTACATATAAATATCACAATGTACATATTAAATTAAGGGCACTAACCGACAATAACAAAGGGGATAACAGAAGGTGTATGGGGGCTGGCTGGCCAGGGGCATCCAGAGGGGTTGCAATGGGAATATGGGATGACACACCTGGTTTTTAGGTTGGGTTTGGCTGCCTAAAGAGGGAAGGATAGGGCTGGCTGGGGGTTTCCAATAGGCTAGGGTGGGTAGTGGAACTGTCTTGCTGACCAAGGGGGAGGAGGGAGATCAGGTGTTTATAGGGGGGCTGGCTGGATGGTGTGGGGGAGGATGGAGGTTGGCTGGCTAGGGTGGGTGAAGGGGCTTATAGAGAGTTTGGTTGGCTGGTCCATTAAGAAGGCCAGAAATTTTAATTCCATGCTATGATTGTAAAGAAACTTAACAACTTGCAAATTGTAATGAAAAATGAACATAAAACAAATTGCTATAAACGAACATAGATTAAATTGCATGTGTAAAAAATAAATCACTTTTGCAATACTTACTTTCAACAACTTTCTTGAACTTTCAATTTTTTGCTTGAACTTCTGAATTGAGACTCTGAACAGCTTCATTAGACACGGGTACATTGAAGCTGACCTTCTTGACCTTTTTTTTGGTATTTTTTTAGGTGATTGATTTGATGCGTATTTGATTTACACCATTTTGACTAAAAAAAATAAAATATTGGCATAAATTTTAGTTCTACAAAAAGGAAAGGTATAGTAGAAATATTGAATCTTACAATAATTCTATAAAAGTCAAAATTAACTACAAGAAAATGTGACCGTAAACATGGAAATGTTTAACAAATAAAGGGTACATATTAACTTTAAATAATTCATACTAAATTAAGGGGGTACAAGGTAAAATAAGACAGTACATGTAAAAATCAAAGGGGGTACATGATTATATCAAAGGGGTACATATTAATTTCCAAATGAGCAATGGTAATTCAAACAAATTACATAAAAGAAACAAATCAAGAAATAAAAATCATAAATAACAAGTTAATTTCAAAGGGGTACATGTTCATTTAATGAGGTACATATTAAATAATTTCAAAGGGGTACATCTTTAGAATGCTATTGCCACCAATACTAATGAAACACATGATTTGTCAATTGAAAAGACAAAATAAATGGAGTTTTGTTACATAAGGATACTATAAAACTAACCATAAAACGCAGCAACAATGAACTAATAAAACACATACAATTATTAGAAATGAACAAAATACCCTGAGCATCAATCAGTTGCCCAAATTAACTCCACAAAAGCAAATTAACAGCAAGAGATAATATATAGTACGATTAGGAAGATAATATAAGGGAGAACTGAAGAAATTAACAGCAAGAGATAATATGGAAGATTAACAGCAAGAGATAATAGTACGATTGTTGGTTTTTTTGCAGAAAATGAAGAATTTAACAATCAAGAATCTCATCTGACCAAAATAAAATAAACATAGAGGGACTAATCACTATTTATATATAACAGATCAAATATTGTGGGCAGTTGAAAAGGGAAAAATAAAATTAATCGCATAAAAAATGAACACTTGTAATTGTATCTTTAGCAACAATAATCATTGTAAAACAGAACAAGGAAGGAAATAATTCAGAATCAAAAGTTGTTGATTACTTACCAGGTTTTTCAGGGGATCTTCCTTTCAAGCTTCTTACTCGGTACCCTACTATTCTCATTTTTCATTCTTTCCTTTTTTTTAATTTTCATTGTCAAAATACAAATATATGATTATTGGTGTTTTTTTTTTTGCAGAAAATCAAGAAATTAACAATCAAGAATCTCATCTGACCAAAATAAAATTGAAAAAAAAAACCTTATATAATATGAATTCGAACATCAAAGGTATACATGTTAAGTAAAGAAGGTACATATTAATTTAAAAATGAACATACTAATACACCCAAAATATGAAGAAGAAAAACCCACAAAAATCATATTTAATTTCCAAAAAAAAAAAAAAAACCTGAAAAAACCCCAAAATAAAAAATGGGTACGAATTCGAACATTAAAGGGGTACATGTTAAAATTTTGAGGTACATATAAATTTCCAAATGAACATGGTAATTCAAACATAGCTGAACAAACCCAAAAAAAAAGGGAAAAAAAATCCGAAAGAATGAACCAAGAAATCCCGAAAAAACACAAAAAAAAATTGCATAAAAAACACTAACATATACGAATTCGAACAATGGTTCAAGAATATGCATGTTTATATACGAATTCCAAATTAACAAACTAATTCAGCCAAATTAGGAAAAAAAAACGGAAAACCCCCAAATTAAAATTGCATAAAAACCCTAAAAATTGCGAATTCGAACAATGTCTCTAGAATAACCCAAAAATCAACATGCAATTGAAAATTTCGAAAATTATAAACCCTACCTGCAAAAGAAGAATTGACGCAAAAAAAAAATGTTACCTGATGAAAAAATTGCTGATGTTGAAAGAAATATACTGGGTTCAGTTGCTGTTGATGAAGGAAAGACACAAAACTGATTACTTTAGATCTTCAATTCACTTGAGGAAACTAGTAGAGAGATTCTTCGTGCAAAAAAATGGAGGAAGAAAAACTGTGATTTTGAACAAGGGCCAAGAAAACGAAAGTGCCTTTAATAGAGGAGAGAGAATCGTATAAGAAAGAATTGTTTTTTTAAGAAGAATTGTTTTTTTTTAAAAAAATTGTTTTTATTTTTCAAAGTTATTTTTAAGAAAGAATTGTTTTTATTTTTTTCAAGGTTTCTAAAATAAATGGACGGATAAGATCAAAGAAAGTAGATTCAATGGCCAAGATTAAAAGTTTTTAAGTTTTTAACTTAGCAAATAGTTTTTACAAGATCCTATTCCTATATATATATATATATATATATATGTATATGGATACCAATTACAAGTACGACTCCAATTCAAATGAAAATCTCAACTATAACCCTTAATTTCATAAAATATAAAACAAAAAATTAAGCATTTACCAAATGTTAACTTAACAGGGTTAATCGTAATATATGAAGAGAGGTGAAAATAAAAATTAGTTAATGGATATTGCTACACCTACTAGCTTAGACTACCTGCTACTAATAGATTTATATTTAAGTCGAGTTAAATTCCACTAACCTAATTATTATACATTTATAATGTTACATATAGGGGTGACTAGTCTACCGGTGGGTCAACCAATTTTTTTTCAAAAAAACATTTAAGGATATAAATGACAAAAATACCAAAAACTTTTGAATTAGTATTTAGAGAATTTCACTCAAATAAGTTGTTTTCCCCTCAAAAATAGAAACATTCCCTCTGCACAAAACCACGACGCACAACACCACAACTTAAACTTCTCACTTCTCAGCAGTGAGCACCCACTGCACAAAACCACGACTTCCTTCCTTCAAAAAAAGGAAAAAAAAAACCACAGCTTCCATTCTCCTCTGCTCCAAAATTTAAGGGTTGTCTTCTTCGACCACTGCTCCATTCACTGACCAACAGCACGCCAACGCCTCCAGCAGTCGCTGCAATCGTCTCCAACACAAATACTCGGCCAGCAGCCAGTATTTTTGGTTTTGTGAACCGGCGCAGGATCGTCTCCAACACCAACACGCGGCTGAATCCAACGCCAACTCATCGCCGACTCGACGCCAACTCACCGCCGATTCGAACCCTAACTCACCGCTGACAGTAGTTACCTATAATTCATGTTATTATCTAATTTTTTCAGATTTTTGTGCAATTGAATTTTTGTGTTCTTGCGGCTGCCTTTTTTTTTTAATGATATTGGATCTTCTAATTGTTTTCAGATTTTTGTGCAATTGGATTTTGATTATTTTGTGTTCTTACTGCTATTTTTGGGCATGAAATCTGTGTTATAATATTTTCGCTCATGAAGAATCACCAATGAAATGATGAAACATAATCAATTTGTTGGAACTCAGGTAGTAGCTAATGAAGGTTTGCAATGTTCTGTTGATGAAAGTGAAAAAATTATTGTATTGTTGATATGCATATTACCGATATATTACTGATAAACGATAATCTTGATAAATTAAAGCTTCTCTTGGCAGTTGCCACAACAGAAAGGGGGGAGTAAATATATTTAATAAATCGTTGTTACTACTACAAATGAGACATCAAGGGCACACACGAAATTAGGAAGAAATTAAATATTTTAAATTAATGACAAAATGAAATTATTAAAGGTCTTCAAGGCTGTTTTTGGGATGTGCAAAAAGACTGATATCAAGAACAATAGAAAGAATATGAATGAATCAAAGATGAATGAATTTTTTTTTTTGTAATTTCCATGAAAATATGATTATTTTGCAATATGGGTATTATAATTTACAAATGATTTTTGAACATGGTATTATGACTAAAAGAATCTTGAATTTAGCACTTGAGAAAAGATTCATTTGAATAAAACATTTGTGTTAAAAATTGTGTGCCTGGAGTATCATATGGGAAAAGTCATCAACAAAGTAGTATTATTGGTTATGTAAAACTAGAGTGAGCCGATGCAAAAAGTGCATCTATAATATCATATTATTAAATTCTATAATTATTATTAAGATTTTGACTTGTAGTGTAATTATTTGAAATCTATAACAACATATATGTGAATAGGATTTTAGAAACTTATTAGCATTCAAGAACATATTTTTAAGTGAATTTCTGTTATTATTTTTTAATTGTGATGTATAATTAGCTTGTCGAATAATTTTTTTTCTGGTTAATGGTAATTATATATCATTTGCATTTGATATTGGAAAATTCCATTCTTTTTAAATGGAAAATAATAAGGAAAAAAAAAACTTGGAATTGAAAATCAAAATGCAACTCTACATTTATTTCATTGAAAAAGAATCTTGTCTCAATTAATTGTGTGTATTGTTTGCATGCTTTGTGAATTTTTTTTGTGCCAGTAAATGTTTTTTTATGGTTAAGTTTATATTATATTATGTAGTTGTGATTGGATTGTTCGTTGTTATATTTTTAGAAAATGAATCGTAGTTGTTTGTATGGTGATCGACGGTTTCCCTCATTTCAAAAAGGTGTTAGGGAATTTCTTAGTGCAGCGTTAGACCATCAAAGGCTTAGTAAGGAGCCTTTGATATATTGCCCTTGTCGTGATTGTTGTAATGCAAAGAAGTGGGCTGACATAAATAGGATAGTGGAACATTTTTATTGGCATGGATTTAGAACAGATTATGAAACCTGGTATTGGCATGGAGAAAAGTTGGAGTCTAATGATGAGAATAATGAAGCTGAGATAGGGAATAATGAAGCTGGGATAGGGAATAATGAAGCTGAGATAGGGAATAATGAAGATGGGATAGAGGGTAATCCTTGTGAGGGGAATGAGAACAATGGGGATGAAAATGATAGCGCTGAGGGAGATCGAATGAATGATATGATGGATGCGATTGAAGATCATCTCACGGACCATCCTCGTATATTTGAGGATGTATCAAATGCTGCCGAGACTCCGTTGTATCCAGGTTGTAATAAGTATTCTCAGCTTTCAGCAGTCTTAACCTTGTCAAATTGAAAAGCTAGGTCTGGTTGGACCGATACAAGTTTCACAGCGTTCCTCGAAGCCACAGAAGATATGTTTCCCGATGGGAATGGCATGCCTAAATCTACGTATTATGCTAAGAAGTTGATCAACCCCTTAGGGTTAGAGTACACCAAGATAGATGCTTGTCCTAATGATTGTGCTTTATCGAAAAGAATATGAAAGTTTGGCTATATGAACAATATGCGGAGTCTCGCGCTATAAATAAGTGGAAGTTGAAACGAGTATTAAGAAATCCCCTCCAGCGAAGGTGTTGTGGTATCTTCCGATTTTTCCGAGGTTTAGGAGACTTTTTTCAATTGCAAAGGATGCTAAGAATTTGGTATGGCATGAAAATGAAAGGAAGAAAGATGGACTGATTAGGCATCCTGCAGATTGCAAGCATTGGGGGGACATAAATAAGGAGTTCCCGGTGTTTGGCAGTGATGCTAGGAATCTTAGGCTTGGTTTGAGTACAGATGGGATGAAGTACCCAGCATAGCTCATGGCTGGTTTTGTTGACTATATATAATTTGCCACCTTGGTTGTGTATGAAGCGTAAGTATATAATGTTGTCTTTGCTTATATCTGGTCCTAAACAACCTGGAAATGACATAGATGTTTACTTAGCTCCCCTAAAGGATGACTTGATGGTGTTGTGGAATGAAGGAGTGTCAATGTTTGATGCATACACTGGTACGAACTTCACACTACGTGCGATGATTTTTTGTACTATAAATGATTTCCCCGCTTATGGAAACTTGTCAGGGTATAAAGTTAGAAGTGCAAAAGCATTTCCGATATGTATTGATGATGCAGATGATGATTACCTTACACAACTGGGGTAAGAATGTGTTCATGGGTACTAGAAAGTGGTTTAATCGTTTTCACCCTTATTGAAAGATGAAAGCACGATTTAATGGAAAAACTGAGAAAAGGGTAGCTCGTGGGCCATTGTCTGGCTTGCAGTTGTATGACAAGATTAAGGATATGGTAATGTGGTGGAGAGCGTCCTATCAAAAAGGGTTCACTGTGGAAAAAGAAGTCTATCCTATGGGATTTACCTTATTGGAAATATTTATCAGTACGACATTGCCTTGATGTTATGCATATTGAAAAGAATGTGTCTGACTCAATCATCGGATTTTTGCTAAACATTTCAGGAACAAAAGATGGCCTTAAAGCACGGATAGACATGCAGGAAGAAGGCGTCAGACCTAAGTTGTGGACGGAATAAAATGAAGATGAAAGCAAAGCATATTTGCCACGAGCTTTCTATAACTTATCTACAGAGGAGAAAAAGAAATTATGTGAGTATTTGCATGGGATAAAGGTGCCTTCTGGCTATTCTTCGAACATCAAGCGCTTTGTATCGCTTGCCGATAAGAAGCTGAGTGGTATGAAGTCCCATGATTGCCATGTGATGATGCAAGTGTTTTTTCCCATTGCACTCCAAGGTTTGTTGCCTAAGCATGTAAGAGAACCGATCGTGAAGCTAAGTTTGTTTTTTAATACGATATGCAGTAAGGTGATTAATCCGAATGATCTTGATGCTTTGCAAGAACATCTTGTGGAGACATTGTGCAAATTTGAGATGTATTTTCCGCCAACGTTCTTTGATATAATGGTTCACTTGATGATACACTTTGTACATGAAATCAAATAATGTGGGCCTGTTTTTCTTCGATGGATGTATCCTATTGAGAGATACATGGGTTTCTTAAAAGGAATGGTAAAAAATCGGGCAAAACCAGAAGTGAATTTTTGTAAAAAGGAGGGCGGCTGAAGACTCTTCAAATTTTTGTGCTATATTATTAGAAAAAGCTAAAGAAATTGGAGTTCCTAAGTCTCGTCATGAGGGTAGACTTCAGAGGCATGGAACAATCAATCGCAGGGAGATTAAACCTCCAGATGAAAGGTTTCAAGTAGCTCACCGTTATGTTTTACAGCACCTTTCCGATTTCCAACCTTATTTAGACAGACATATTGATGAGTTGACTTGCCGCCTTCCAAAAGCAACTCCATATATAATAGAGCAAGAGCACAATCGCACATTTATAAAGTGGTTTGAGCATGTGGTGTATCTTGCATTAAAGGATGCCAATAACTATATCTCCGATACAGTTGAGTGTTAGTGTATACAAGATGACTTTATCAACCGGTGTTCAAACACCACGCGATGGAGACGTTGTTGTTGAAGATGTAGTGTACGATCATGAGGAAGGAATTTACGTTGATGTTCTTAGAGAATAGGTAATTTTATGTTCCATATTTGTATTTCAATCACTATGCATGAGAGATAGTTCATCAATAAAAGCACTATGTAGTGTGTGTGAGTTATTGTATCACTAGAATCAATATTAATTCATGTAGTTATGTCTTTGTTTTAAAGATATTAAAGATTCATATGGGGGAGGAAGGCAAGAAATATGAGAGACAAAGGGCATTAAGGATTTTTCAGAATAATGCAAGAATGGAAGCATTGGGTGTGCGAAGAATTGCGAACACATTAATGGACGGCTCAAGAGGAAAGAAAAAATCAAAAAAGGTGGTAGCAAATGACAAAGCGGATATTGACTATGAGCCAGAAGGTGATGACAATAACGACGAAGATAGCTGGGTCGACACTGGTTACAAGGCAAATAATGGTCATGTTCATGGGTCTCAAAAGGTAAAGTGCTTGTAGATTGTTATTTGTTGGAATTATATTACTATGAGCTTTTAAAAGATGAAAATTTAATTAAATTCAACGTCATTTCTTACTATGCATCACATATAAATAAAGGAACGTAACACCAAGTAACCTTTTGCAAAAAAAATAAATATATATAAAGAGAGATATGTGGACAAGTATGTCAAATTAATATGAATTTTTTTTCCTTCTTATGTTTATAGTGGTCATGTTTCTCTTTTTCTTTCATAGGACTTTGAAACAATAATGGATCCAAGTGATGATGAAGTCAGTGATGAGAATATAGAAGAAGTGGCAACGACTTCACAATCCAAAAAAAGACGGGTAGAGGTCCATCGAAACCTGTGCAATCATCAGTGCCCATGGTTCTTGAATTTGATGAGTTCGACTTGCCAACGAGTGGTTAGGAAAAAGCTTACGGGCAACAGATTGGGAAATGTGCGTTAAGGATTGACATCAACATCCGCAAATGGAAACAAGTGAGCGATAAGCAAAAAGCATCTTTATGGTCTGAAACAAAGGTATATAAATTTCTTTAATAATAAGTTAATGGCTTCCTTGTTTATTAAAGGCTTTTAAGTATTAATATTACTAATCGAGAAGGGACACGAAAGAAAATTTTTCTTAGAGCACTAGGTGCTCGCTTTCGACATCACAAATTTGACATGGTGGCGCGATTCATTGAAAAGAAAAAAGCTCCCAAAAAGGGAAATCGAAATGCTGATAAGTCTCCTTGGGAACTTTATGCAAGCTACATAACTGAGGAGCAATGGAAGATTTTTGCGGATTATGTTGCTTCCGATGATTTTAAGGTGTGTGACCTTTCTAAATCAGTGTTAAACACAATCATTGACCATATTTGTAATAAGTATGTGAGTGTTTTTAATCGGTTCGTGTTTGACATAGAAAAAAAGTTCAATAGGCAAACAGTGCGCAAAAGGCAACATACACCGCCATACACTAGGCCAAAAAAGTTACTCGAGAAAAAGAGCAGATTGGTTAAAGGAGAAGAGAATTCCACCTCCTAGTGAAAGCTCTGTTGTAGAGAGTAGTGTGGTAAGTGAAAGGATTCAAAACCGTGCACTCGAGTGGTTTCTAGCACATCAAAGACGTACAAGTGATGGAAAGTGGGAAGTTGACCCAATAAAGGTCGAGACTGCTCGAGTAGTTGGCGAAGCTGTAAGTGTTTTTAATTTTTTTAGCTACCAATATGTCTTTTATAATTTATTACAATTGATATTTATTTAGTTACAATAAGAGTTGTACAAAAATTTAATGTCTCTTTATAGATCGAACACTTAGAAAAGGAGAAAGAGGATGGGGCAACTTCTACATCAGAGCCCGATAAGGATGCCCTATCGAAAGCTTTAGGAAAAAGGGACTATTATGGATATGTCAAAGGGATAGGCCGATGTGATGTTGGAGTTGGCCACCGAAAGGCATTTGGGAAGACGCGTCGAAAGAGCAACATATCTAAAGATGAGGAGATAGAGTCAGTGAAGGCTACTATAACTGAGATGTAATCGACGCAATCAACGCTTATAGATCAGATTACCTCTCTATCATCCTCGCTTGACATGGTTAAGAATAAGCATGCAGTAAACTCCCATCTACCTCAGCAACAACTTGCCATTATAGGGGTAATTTTTTAAGATATTCTACTTTTTGTTGATATAATAGTATGTAATTTTGACTTTTTATTTCTTGTTTTTATTGTTGTAGGCCTCAACTAAATGTCGTCTCGCTGTGAAGGATGATGATGGGAACCTAGTGGTCGTAGAAGATGGCATTTATCTCCCTTGTGATGATCAAGTTATGCATAATTCAAGAATGTTGCCCGATCATTACAGGGTGAGCATCGACAAACCATAT
This sequence comes from Salicornia ramosissima, assembly GCA_951394345.1. Lineage (NCBI taxonomy): Eukaryota > Viridiplantae > Streptophyta > Magnoliopsida > Caryophyllales > Amaranthaceae > Salicornia > Salicornia ramosissima. The sequence continues at coordinate 40,539,067 of OX596238.1, forward strand.
GATGAGCACAAATTGGTGGATTTACTGGTCCCGACAACCGATGGTGTAACTACGCTTGGCCTCGCAAAAGGCTACTATGTGAATTGGCCTATTCCTATGGTGCTATTTGAGGACATGGTTAGTACTTTAATTTTATTTTGATTTCATGTGATTATAGTTCATGTTTATTATATTGTTGAAGCTTTATGGTGAGATTCTTATTTATGGTACAAATTGGAAAATAAATAGGATAATGAGAAGAAGGTAACATCAAAATATAAAGAAGGCGCGGGTAGTTGTGAGCCCCTTAGGGCACAAGAGTCTGAAAAGGGCTTCTTTGAAGCCACACAAGTTAATGGGTATGAACCCAACTATCCACCACAATGTGACTTGTTGCATGAGCTAATGGTTGAGGACAAGCACGACGCAATATGTGTTACATTCAAGGCACCATTTCTCTATCTTGAGAAAGATCAGGATATTTGGGTCACATCTACCGATGTCATTGAATTTCTTAGTTTATCATGTATAAATGTATCGATTATCCATCTCTACATCCGGTATACCATCTAAAACGTCATCTCTACAGACTACATGCACCTAATAACATACTATCTATTGGTTTTCTTTAATTTTCAATCTTTTAATGTATTTTTTAAATTACAGTTATCTAATTACATAATTCGTTTCATGATTTGAAAGGGACTACATAACCTTTTTGTGCCCCCATAGATTCTCTGGAGCAGAATGTCAAAAAACATTTTTCGATGTGGTGTCATATGTTAAAAAGCTTTCATTTGTGAAGCAAAAAAGCAAGATTCGCATTGCGACTTAATTTTGGCCCCGTACAATGAAGAGTACGATATAGCTGATTTTGTATTTTCTAGAAGTATGTATTTGATATTTGATATGTATATGAACGTGATTAATTGTGTTTTGTGTAGTAACCATTGGATTCTTTTTGCCATTGGTTTACGAGCTGCAGTAATTTACTATTTGGACCCTTTGGCTCCACAAAAGCCAGATTCTCTTTCATGTGCAAAGGTTTTCGACATGTAAGTTCATCAAGCCCAATGTTTTTAAAGTATTAATCATATTTGTTTGTGTTGTATTAATCTTATGAATTTTCGTGCAGTGCTTATAAGGCATACAAAGCAAGGATGAAAGAAGAGTCCAATCTGGTTTTTAAGCATGTACAGTTATAAGAGTGAACATTCTAATATTTTTGTAATGCAAGTATTATACAAGCTGACTTATAACCCTTGATAAAACTTGTTAGTGTGCCTCGCAAAGTGGTGGGACAGAGTGTGGATACTATGTCATAAAATACATGCATGAGATAGTCACGGCCTATATGAGAGGTGATTTGCAACAAAACCGGTAAGTGTGCCTTTTTGTATGAGTATGAATGAATTCTTAGGGGTGATCGTGTCCTACGTTTGAAGTAATTATAGTTGGAGGATTTAGGCTCATATTTGGGATTTTTTGGTGAAGTTTTGGAGAGAATGTGGTTATGAACACCACTTTCTTTGTGTGTTGTGTTGTTATTGTAATTGGAGGATTTTGATTATACTTTGGGATTGTTTGGTGAAGTTGTTTTTGGTGAAGTTGTGAACACCACTTTAATTGCATTATATATATGTTGCATGCATGCACATGTACCTTATAGTCCATATAATGAGTTGAAATCACATCAAAAGTATTTCATTATGTCAAAGATATGTAATTCAACTTAAAACCAGTATATTTATCCAATAAAGGAAGAGTAAGAACAATGTTAGGAAATTGAATGTAAAATATGTAATATGGACTATTGTTCCCAATTTCACCTTTACGTTCATGAAATGAGTTGAAATCACTCCAAAAACATCTCAATGTTCCAAAGATGTGTCATTTAACTTAAAGCAACTACATATAACAAATAAAAGATCAAAAGAATTAAACAAAGTTATGAAAACGAACATAAAATAGGCCATATGGATTATATTGAACCCAATAGCACCTTTTAGTCCATAAAATGAGTTCAAATAACTCCAAAAGCATCTTAATATGTCGAAGATATGTAATTCAACATAAAACAAGTTTAATAGACCATAAAAGAATTGAAGAGTGCTAACAAAGTTAGGAAAACGAATCTAAGATAGGTAATATGGACTATATTAAATGAACTAAGATCACTCCAAAACCATCTTAATGTGTCGAAGATATGTAATTCAACATAAAACAAATTTAATAGCCCATAAAAAGAAGAATAGGAACAAAGTTAGAAAAACCAATGCAAAATAGGCAATATAGACTATATTTTTCCAATTCACTTTTAGGTCCATAAAATGAGTTGAAATAGCTCCAAAAGCATCTCAACTATATTGAAAATATTTAATTTAACTTGTAATAAGTATATGTAGCCAATAAAAAAAAGAATATGAACAAAGTTAAGAAAACATATCTAAAAAAGGTCATACGGACTATATCGAACCCAATTACACCTTTTAGTCTATAAAATGAGTTGAAATCACTCCAAAATTATCTTAATGAGTTAAATATATGTAATTTAACTTAGAATAATTATATCTACCCAATAAATGAAGAGTGGTAACAAAGTTAGGAAAACGAACCTAAGATAGGCGATATGGACTATATTGAACCTAATTACATCTTTGATTCTATTAAATGAATTAAGATCACTCCAAAAGCATCTTAATGTGTCGAAGATATGTAATTCAACATAAAAAAAGTTTAATAACCCGTAAAAAGAAGAATAGGAACAAATTTAGGAAAACCAATGCAAAATAGGCAATATAGACTATTTTTCCCAATTCACTTTTCTGTCCATAAAATGAGTTGAAATAGCTTCAAAAGCATCTCAATTATATTGAAGATATTTAATTTAACTTGAAATAATTATATGTAGCCAATAAAAAAAAGAATATAAACAAAGTTAACAAGACTTATCTAAAAGACGCCATACGGACTATATTGAACCCAATTACACCTTTTAGTCTATAAAATGAGTTCAAATCACTCCTAAATCATCTTAATGAGTTAAATATATGTAATTTAACTTAGAAAAAGTATATCTACCCAATAAAAGAAAAGTGGTAATGATGTGACTGTAACCCTCCTTAAAATTTAGTTTAGTGATTTTATACTCAAAGATTCGAACCCCAAAACAACATGGGATTTAGAATTGCTTAACTGACTCAAAATGGATAGAATTGGACCAAACCACAAGAACACACTCAATGATTTGGGATCTTAGAATAGAGATAAGACACACTCAATCTCCCCTAATCTTATTGCTCAAGACAAACTCAAAGCAACAAGGCTAAACACTCAAACTTGGACAAACACAAAGTAGAATGCTAGAAGACAAATATTTTGTACAAACTCTAATCTGATTTTTCATTATTGCTTGCTCTCCTATTTATAGCAATAAAAGAGCAGCAAAACACACCAAAAGACATGGGAAAAACTTCCCCTTATGGCAAGTGAAAAGCCAAGGGTTTCCCTATAGTTTAACGAAGCATTAAATTCCTAATATAACTAGTAATAAAAACTGAAATATACTAACTAGAAACCAGCCAGAATTAAACTACTTTAGGAGTGACTTATATGGCTTTATTACAAGCATGTAAACAAAATAAAAGCTAAAACAATATGCCCAAATCTGCACCAATTTTGGGCTAAAATCGTTGTCTTCTCTGAGGCTTTACTTGGGGTTTAATCCTCCCATAAAATGCAACAAAGAAATTCGGGCTTGAAAGTAAAAGGAGCAAACCCAAGTGTTTCTAAGACTTGAGCAACCGGTTCTTGATCCATAGAGTTTTGAATTGGAGTAGGACACCAAGGCTTGCTTCTCCACTCGAACACCCGTACCATCATTCAACCAATTCAACTTGTAAGGCTCATCATGGTCTCTAGTAGAAAGTTTTAGCTTACTCACAGCTTCAGAAGAGATGACATTTGTTTGGGCTACACCATCGATAATTATATTGCATGTTTTCTCACCAATTTTGCATCTAGTGTGGAATAAATTATTTCTTTGTCTCTCATCAACTTGAGGTTCACTAAACAAAAGTTTACAAACCACCTTCATGTTAAACTCACATTCTGGGGAAATTTATTCATCACACTCGTCTTCCTCATGGACAACAAAGTTATACAATTGTTCTTCCTCATCCATAATGGCGCATTGTTGGGCTGTCAAGACATTCTTACTAGGACATTAGCTAGCAATATGACCTATACCATGACATTTAAAACTTTTTCTCCTAGTATCAAGTTCACTAGGTGAAACCACGGCCTTCTCCTTGCCCTTATCATTCTTTGAAATAGATGGAAAAGCCTCACTTTGAAAGTTACCCCCTTTTTGTTGAAAAGGAGTAAATTTCGAAATCCCCTTAAAAGGTATGTTTTTAGGATTCTCCTTTTCCCTTTATTCTTTAAGTTGAGACTTAAACTTCAAAGCTAGCTTGCATACATCGTTGAAAGTAGCATAATGAGTGACTTCCACCTTCCTATTAATTTCTTTGGACAACCCCTTAACAAATCTAGCAATTTTGTAAGCCTCTTTTTCTTGCAAATAACAGGTCAAACCTAACCTCTCAAATTCTTTTATGTAACCCTCCACACTCATGTTTTCTTGTAATAGGTGAGTCAATTTTATGTATTGCACCTGCTCATACTCTTTGCTAACCCATTTATCCCTCATTTTCTTTTTTAATTTCTCCCATGAGTCAATCTTATCTCTCCCTTCTCTCCTTCTATTTGCCTTGAGGTTTTCATACCACAAATTAGCAAGTTTTGTTAGCTTTAGGACAGCCAATTTAAACCGTTTTCTATCATCAAATCCCTTGTACTCAAAAACAGTTTCAATTTGTCTTAGCCAATCTAAAAATGCCTCACTATCATGTCCCCCATCAAATTCAGGCATATCAATCTTTAGGCCCCTATCTTCATCAAATTGCCTAAGATTGTTACTACTATTTGCATCCTCATCCTCATCCTCTAATTCATTTATTTTTCTAGTGGCCTTTAGGAGCATATCAGACATGGCATCCATTCTATTATTTTGTTGTGCCCTTGAGAGTTCACTTTCTTCTGTTTTTTTCTCCAAATTCTCTAGTTTTTGGGTGATCAATCTAACCATATCATTGAGTTCCCCACTTCCAGCCATCACTTCACTATTTTTCTAGACTATTACAAGTACAATGTATAATCTGGCAGTAAGTTTAATGCTCTGAACGAAAATGAAAACTTCCTTGAGACTCTCAAGGGTTTACAAATAATAAAAATTCAGAAAATTTTAAGCAAAATAAAAAAAAAATAAACACTTCAAAATCTTTCCGGATGAAGGAGATAACCTTTGTTAAAATCTGATGCGCTGGATTGGCTCTATTTTGTGCAACTTTCAAAACCCTTCCCAGTTTATTAGAAAATGATCTCCAGAAATTATGAAAATTCACATGTGTATTCTTCACAGAAAAATACTTAGGTTGAAAAAAAAAAAAACCTTATTTGGACTCTGTACGGCTGAGATATCGATCTCCAAAATTGACTGATAAACTGTTCGAATTCCAACGTTTCTTCTTCACTTAAAAAGTGCGATTTTCCTTCAAATTATGAACCAAAGCTGAGATACCAGATGATGTGAATGTAACCCTCCTCAAAATTTAGATTGGTGCTTATATACTCAAAGATTCGAACCCCAAAACAACATGGGATTTAGAATTGCTTAACTGACTCAAAATGGATAGAATTGGACCAAACCACAAGAACACACTCAATGATTTGGGATCATAGGCTAGAGATAAGACACACTCAATCTCCCCTAATCTTATTGCTCAAGAGAAACTCAAAGCAACAAGGCTAAACACTCAAACTTGGACAAACACAAAGTAGAATGCTAAAAGACAAATATTTTGTACAAACTCTAATCTGATTTTTCATTGTTGCTTGCTCTCCTATTTATAGCAATAAAAGAGAAGCAAAACACACCAAAAGACATGGGAAAAACTGCCCCTTATGGCAGGCGAAAATCCAAGGGTTTCCCTATAGTTAAACTTAGCATTAAATTCCCTATTTAACTAGTAATAAAAGCTTAAAATACTAACTAGAAACCAGCCAGAATTAAACCACTTTAGGTGTGACTTATATGGCTTTATTACAAGCATTTAAACAAAATAAAAGCTAAAACCATATGCCCAAATCTGCACCAATTTTGGGCTAAAATCGTTGTCTTCTCTCGGGCTTTACTTGGGCTTTAATCCTCCCATAAAATGCAATAAAGAAATCCGGGCTTGAAAGTAAAAGGAGCAAACCCAAGTGTTTCTAAGACTTGAGCAACTGGTTCTTGTTCCACAGAATTTTGAATTGGACTGTTTGCGCTTGGTTCAGGTAACAAAGTTAGGAAAACAAACCTAATTAGATAGGCGATATGGACTATATTGAGCCTAATTACATCTTTTATTCTATTAAATGAATTAAGATCACTTTAAAAGCATCTTAATGTGTCGAAGATATGTAATTCAACATAAAACAAGTTTAATAGCCCGTAAAAAGAAGAATAGGAACAAAGTTAGGAAAACCAATGCAAAATAGGCAATATATTCCCAATTCACTTTTCGGTCCATAAAATGAGTTGAAATAACCTGGGCTACCTTTACAGCAGGTGCAACAGCAGGTGGAGGGTGTGACTCAGCCTATGCTAGGGGGTGAGGATGTTGATGATGGTGGGTCTGCTTGGGTGAAATTTTGGGCTGAAACTTGTAATCAACCACCCTAGTAAGGATAGTTAGTTTCCAGGGGGTGTAATGTAGCTTTGTTTGGTTTTGTTTATTGCTTTATTAGGCTACATGGTGTGACTCTTTTCATGTTGTATTTGAGTAGGGTAAGGCTATTAGGGGCTTGTCCCATCTAATATTTTTATTGCTACTTTAATTTGGTGGTGGCTTTGTGTCACATTATTCTTAGGGTTATTAGGATGTATTTTTTCCTTCTCCTTTGGTTTATGCTTACATGCATTGCTTCTGTTATTGTTTTGAAGGAGTGGGCTGGAAGATCTACCTCGTATAGCAAAGATGAATTGGATGAGGTTCGAGAACCATGGGCGAAGTATTTTAGATTAAATTTTTTATAAGCCTAATTTATTGTATTGTAGATTAATTATATATCCTAGTTTTAGTCCGTGACAATTATTGTAGATTGAATATTTTTGCAATGTAATTGAATTTATATTTTCAAAGTTTATGTGACTTTTTTTTAATGATTTTATTTTATCGAAATTATAAGTGATGGGGCTGATGCAGTGGGCGGGGGCTTGGTTAGTTGGTGGCATGGCCTGGTTAATCAGCCAATTCAAAAAAAAAAAAAACTCATTAGTATCATTTGTATATATACACGATACTAATAAGTTTATTACTAGTATTGTTTTTTGGTTTCAAATGATACTAATAATTTATTATTAGTATCCTTTTAACATAAAAACGGTACTAATTGTAATGACCCTGATTTTATTGGTATTTTTGCCGATAATTTATGTGCGTTATGTGTATTTATGTGCTAGTTCAAATTTTCTTTTGAACTATTTATTTTATTTTATGTGAATAATTTCGATTTAATTCGAATTATTTTATTTTCAGTTTTTATTAATTATGTTATTTATTATTTAATTAATTAGAATTTTATTTATTTAATTTTCTAATTAATTATTTAATATTTTGGGCTAAATCGATTATTGCATGATTAATCATGTAAATTATGTAAGTTAGCCCAATGGATCACGAGAGCCCATTTTTAGGCCCATTCCCTCTCTTGGCCGGTTTTAGTGGGCATGGCAAGGCTTGCCACTTGCCTTGTGTTCACACCTTAACTAACTCTATATATAGATGAGTTAGTAAGGGCTTGAGGATCTATTTGCTCATTTGCCATCCTAACACATTGCCATCAAAATTCCAAACACAAAACTCCCTCCCATTTGCTCATCCTCACACGCCATTTTGGAGCAATTGAACCCATCAATTGTTCATCACTTTTCCTAGCCCAAAACTTAAAGGTTCAAAGTCTATTGATCTTTAGGTATTCAAACACAATCTTAAACACAATCATTTCAATCAAGATCTCTAGTTCGGGATTGGTTTTGGGTTCGTGTTCGTGAGCACGTGTGGGTGTTCGAGTGGGTGCCGTGTGTGAAGACCGTGGCTGTGCAGTGGGTCCGTGGCAGTGGTGTTCGTGGGCCGTGTGTGCGTGGTGCAGTAACCGTGCAAGGTGGTTCGTGGTGCTCGTGCGGTGGTGCCGTGTTGAAGAACGAGGTGTTCGTGCTTGTGCCGTGTTGTTGTCCGTGTGTGTCGTGTTCCGGGCTGCATTTGTGTGTTAATTTTTGTGTGTTATCTTCAATAAGGTAACATGCTTTCTCAACCTTTTTGGTATACTATGTTTATAGTATAGATTAAATGCATGTTTGGGTTGTTTGATGATGAATATCCATGATTTTATGTATGGTTTATATTCTGATTTTTATGTGTTTATATGATGTTTTGATGAAGGTTTTCATGATTTTATGATTGATTATAAGTTGTTTTATGATCATGAATATTGTGTTAAAGTGGATGAATTTTGGATAAGTTGAATGGTAATTTTCGAGTGTTATGATGAGGTTATGCGTGTGGTATGAATGTGTTGGATGAGTTCTTGATTGAAGTTCTTGAATCGTGATTGAGTTCTTGATTGAAGATCTTGAATCTTGAATGAGTTCTTTATGAGTTCTTGATGAATTCTTTGAGTTCTTGATGAATCTTGATGAGTTCTTGATTGAATCTTGAAAGTTAAAGAAAGTGGTTTAAAACTTAAAGAAAGTTAAAGATTGAGTCTAAATTGATTAAAGAATGGAATTTAAATGATGGTTTCTGGTTGGTTAGACTCAAGATCAAGGCGCAAAGGCAATCTTGAGTATAACTTCGTCGATTAACTAGTTATTTTCGAGAATCGAGGCGTAAGGGCAATTCTTGAAATTAATTTAGTTATGAATAAATTGATTAAGATGATAAAAGATTAAATTAATGATTTAGCTTGATTTCATTTCTAGACGCCTGATACTTTGAGTAAGATTCATTGTATTTGGGTTAAGACGTTGCCCCTATTCCATCCGCGGTATTGGGATAGTTGGAGTCATACTATGTGATCTTTCGTGGATTTCCAGTAAGATTGGTTTCATGGGGTTTGGGAGTAAGATTCTCAAATCCGAGCATAGTAGAAAGTTCGATCGCGTAAGATGCGTTCGTACGAGCACAGTCCGGTCTAGTATATGAATGATTGCGCCAAAGATAGTTGATTAAGTTGGGTTGAGTCGAGTTCACGTATGGGTTGATCTTGTACTCTGGTTTATTGATTTGATGTTGTTTATTTGATTTATGCTATGTGCATGTGTATTCCCATTAGGGTGAGTCAGTTATGTTACTCGCCACTGATGGTGGACTGTTGTATGTTTTTCAGGTATTTCTGATGACGATACTCTTGCTTAGCTTTGGGTTGGGCGAGCGACGTTTACTATTTCTGTTATTTGATGTATTTTCTATTTCTGTTGTTTATAGTTAGTATTGGCGTATTGTATAGACTTTATACGTTATTGTTGGACTCTTTATACGTTGTTTTAGACTCTGACGTGTGGTTGGAGTTACTCGTATTTTAGTATTCCTAATTTTGACTTTTGGACTAGTATGTACAAACTTGTGGGTATTTGTACGTTTTTGGTTGATTAATAATATTCTCGAGGAATTAGTTTTAATTTCTTAAGTATTTGAGTTGTAGTTTATAACTATTCGACTCGTCGGTTTCTTCCGCGCCGATTTAAGCGAGTCGGGTCGTTACACTAATAGAAGTGTTATTAGTATCGTTTTTATGTACAAAATGGTACTAAAAACTTCTATTAGTAACGTTTGTAAAAAATGGTACTAATAGAATTGTTATTACCAACGCCTCCAATGCTAACGCCTTAAAAATGTTAGCAATAAGCCAAAAGAAATGATACTAATAGCCTATTATTCCACTAGTGAACGTCTTAACCCAAGTCTTAGAATATTACTCTAAGGTTAGGCATCTAAAAGTAAATTAAAGCTAATTTTTATAGATTCATTACATCTTGGTTATCCTCAAGATCGCATCTTACACCTTTTCTTGAGACTAACTTATGTAAAACATAATCTTGGAACCTCTTTAATCAATATTTACACTTTCTTTAATTATCTTTAATAACCTTTAATAATCTTTAATTAGACTACACTTAAAGAATACGTGATTTTATCAAAGAACTTCAAGATTCATCAAAGAATGATAAGAAACTTCAAGAAACCACAAGAATCAACAAGTAAACATCAAGAACATATATTTTAACTTAATTCATCACTTCAAGATTGCAAGAATCCACATCCTACTCAACAAGATCATCAAGAATCGTCATCATAACTAATAACAAGGTACACGCATATCATCATCAAATTCCATCAACAATTCCATGTACCGAAACTTTATGAAAATTGAACATGAACATAATTAGACATGAAACTATCATATTTGATCACAATATACATAGAAACAAGGCAAGAACATCACAAAAACAACCTCCCAAATTAGCCCATAAATTCACGCATGGCATGGGTCAAATTCATCAAACTTTCGTCTAATTTGGTCATCAATTCTATCCTATGAACATGGTATGCAAATTAGGATAGAAAAGTATGTTACCTTAACAAACATTGAGCGTTAAAAACCACAAAAAACTGCTGCCCAGATTCGTCCTACACAGCCCAAAACTCACGACCAAACTCGACACCACTCGGCTTCAATATACGTCAATGGCTTCCTTGTTTATTAAATGCTTTTAAGTATTGATATTACTAGTCAATGGCCCAAAATATATGATATTACTAATCAAACTCGACACCACGAACCACCACACGGCCACCAAGACCACCGTGCAGCACCACCACGAACACTGTGCAATACCCTCACGAGCACCACGCACGTCCCACACGAGCACCACGCACGAACCAATCCCAAACCAACCCGAACGAACAATCTTGATTAATAGCAATGAAGGCTAATTGTGTTTAAGAACTTAAAGATCAATGGAGGTTGAATCTTTAAGTGTTGGGTTATAGAAAATGATTAACAAAGGTTGGTGGTGAACTAGCCAAAAATGGCGTGTGGAATGGGAGAAAATGGAGGGAGTGTTTAGTTTTTGATTTGTGAGCAAGGGAGTGTTTAGTTCAAATTAGCAAAACCCAAAACCGAGTTCATCAAATACTTTCATCAATTCACAATCCTAATTACTACCTCTAGCAATCAAGAAATTACAATCAAGATTATTCAAACACCAACAATCCAATGATTAACCCCAAAATCTATAACATCAAGCCATCCAATCCTAAGAAAAGGAACTACTCACTAATGCAATCCATTAAAGCTAAAATCATGAAATTCAAATTAAACTATTCTATGAATTCAAAACTAATTCTAATGAAACTAAAATGATAACAAGAAATTAAGAAACTTAACAAAATTAACAATGAAAACTAAAACAAAACCTGAATTGAACTTTAATTGAAACAATTGGAATCTTGGTTTACAAAGATGAAAACAAGAATTAAAGAACTAAAGCTAAAACTCGGAATTCAATTGAAATCTTTAGAGAGAAATCTACTACTTGAGAGTGTGTTTAATGCTAGCTAAAAACTATTCTAAAATCTGAGAACTTTTCTTCTTTTTTTTTTTTTTATTTTTAGAACCACAATGGAATCTTGAGAAACTTGAGTAACAATGGTGAACAATGAATTTGAAGAACAAAATACTAATCTACTTGAATATTGGAAAACCTAGAAATTTGAGAGTGTGTTTTTTCTATTCTTGAGCAACTAGAGTACAAACTAATGAATGTCTAAAATCTGAGAACTTAGTCTCTAAACATAGCCTAAAACCTTACTAAAAACTCTAAATTACACAAAGTACATAGCCCAAAACTTAATTGACGAGCTGTACCGTGCACGATCGTGCAGTAATAAGCTGCACGGTCGTGCCACTTAGTTGCACGATCGTGCAGTTGACATGCACGATCGTGGCCAAACGAAGGCCTTTCTGCACGATCGTGCAATTTTCTTGCACGGTCGTGCAAGTAAGTTGCACGATCGTGCAGCTTATTACTGCACGATCGTGCACTCCAAAAGGGCTCTCTGACCTCTGCACGATCATTCTGCACGATCGTGCAGATCTGCGCACTCGGTCTTCAAATGCTCATAACTCCTTCGTTTCTTAGCGGAATTGAGCATATAATATATCAAATTAAAGCTCTTGGAATAAGGAATCTTATCCAAGTGGAATCACCTGAAAAAGAGTTATAGAAAAAAAGATATGATTCTTTGAATCAGACTATATATGCAAGAGCACTTGAAATGCTTCCATTTTGAGCCTAATTATTCAAGAAAACAAATAAAACACAACTTTATTGAAGGAAACCATGAAATAAGATAATTCTATACTAAAAGACTAAAAACCAAAGAAATAAAGTCTAAAAGGCCCGAAAGACAAGTGAAACAAAGCCGGAAAATGGGTCCAAAATGGACCGATCAAAATCCCCCAAGCTTGCCTTTTGCTTGTCCTCAAGCAAAGAAAACTAAAGAAAAATGGAAACCAAAAGTCTAACTCACTTTCGTAGGAATCACGATCACTTTTAGCGCAAGTAACAAGCCATTTAAACCCCAAAGTCGCCAATGAAGACGAGTATGCTCTCGTAAGGTTTCCAAAGAGTTTAACCCATAACTCTTTCCAACTACAAATTAAGCTAAGACTAAAAAGAAAAGGAAAAATAAATAAATTCTCTAGCCGAAATAGGAGAATGCACACAAGAGAACACAAATTTTCCTAATTCTACCAAACTTGGCATGCAAAGGACCTAAGAAATTGACCCAAAATAAAGAAAGAAAGAAAACTAAGAAAACTATGCACAACCTAATAGTCCTAACGCTAGTTCTACCAATCATACCACAAACCAACCAAAGAGTTCAAATCCGCCTAACTAGGAGTGTCTCATGATTCCACAAAGGAACCGGAAAGAAAAGGGAAAACGGATCCGTTGTGAGTGGATCATTTATCGTGGAGCTAGAGTTAACCCCCATCACTCCCCTTGTTCGCCCGCTCAATATACTTGGCTAGTTCCCGAAAGACAAGGAGGACTCAACCCCGCATGGGTCGGAAGGACTTCTTATGGATATAACGTAAGGCTTGGGTAAGGGTGTGGAAAAATTTGGCTATGTGGTCGTGCCCTAAAGTGAAGTACAAAACACAAGGGATCACACTAAAACCAAAATACCGGGGATAACCTCCCCCAAGCTTATTCAAAAAACAATCTCACACCAAATGGAACAAAAAAACTTCACAAGGTCCTAAAAGAAAGAAAAAAATAAAACAATTTTTTTTTCTTTGACTTCCTCCCCCCCAAGCTTGAAGGACACAATGTCCTCATTGTGAGAAATGGAAGGAGGAAGCTTTTGAAATTTTTGATTTTTGATTTCTTTTTTTCTTTTTTTTTTTTGAATTGAAATTTCTAATGAATAAATTCATTCTTTCTCCTAATATTGAAATGCTTTTTTTTTTTTTTTGAATTTAATGAAGACATCGCCTTTTTCATACTTGGTCGGCTTTTATTTCTCATGAAAATCCACAATAAGAGAACTAAAGAAGCTTAGACTTTACAATTCCAAAGCTCATAACAATACAAAACAACACCAAGATCCCTAACTTCACTTTCCTAAAAGGGTGAAATAAAAGTAAAGGAAATGGCTTGTAACGTGGCTCAAAGAAAGAAAGGCTCAAGCTCAAAAGGGCTCCAAAAGTGAATAGAAAAAACGAAAAACAAAAGCCAATTCGGCAAAGAAAAAGCCTAATCACAAAATGTGGAAAAAAAAAGTGAATGAAAAAGGAGAAAAATGAAATTAACTAAGAAATGAATGCCTTCGTCATCCCCAAGGGTGGCTCGGTCACTTGAAACTCGGGAATCTAGACAAACTCTTGATCAAGGCTCAAAGGTAGAGGAAATAAGCGCCCAAGACTAACCATGCACGGAGAAGGCTACCTAAAACCCCCACCAAGGTGCAAATACTCCTAGTAGGCTTCAAATTCCCAAAGGTTCAACCAATCTTACCAAAACCTCTAACCTAGAACACAAAAGTTTGTACAAGTTTTCAAAACCTCGCCAACTCCTAAAAGGTCAAAAGAAAAGCTCCTAAGCATGCCTTATTCACTAGAAAAAGAAAACAAAGGTTCAAATATGCACAAACTACACTCAACAAAGTTGGCTAATTGAGAAAAAGAAAAATAAAATAAAAGAAAAAGGGAAAAAGGAAGAAAAAGAGAAGGACAAAAAACACGAAAAAGAAAGGAAAAGAAATCAAAATAATAGAAAAAAAAAAAGAAACCAAAACTAAAAATGCCAAACCAAACTAGACAAGGTTGTAAACAAGTATGCACAACTCAAATCTAGCATTCAAGCAACCAACAAAATAAAATCGAGGCCCAACGCCATCGATATCCAGTTATCCTCAAATGGGCTTGAAAGCCAAAAATAAAAGCCATACATCCTGAAATATCATCTCCTCCTAAAGCTAAACCTAAAACTATGCAATCAAAAAATAAAAGGAGTAGGTTTTGGAGCAATCTCACCAAAGCAAGCTTCAAATTACAACAACACACTCTAATTCCACAAGTATTACCATCATTTATCCAATTGTGTTGCTCAATCGTCACACCTGCAAAAGAAGATAAACCAAGAACCAAACTCCAAAAAAAAAACAAAAAAAAGGGAAAAAAAAGAAGGGAAAGACAAGGAAAACTATGTACAAGGGAGAACGATGCCATCTAGTAAATAGCATCGCAAAACTCGTAGTAGCGTGTCATGGACATCGCCACTAAATCTAGAAAGCACCACATAAACAAAGAGAAGGAAATAAGGAAAATGACTATGGAATGTCATCCTTCGCTTATGTGGGGGAAGGGGAACAAAATTAAAAGAAAAACAAAAACTAAAAGAAATAAAATCAAAATAAGAAAAAGAAGAAAAACTATAATTATTATACACTTTTGTCGCTATGGCATCAAGAGAAGAGTCATGAGGCTCAAGAAGGGGTAAAGACCCATGAAAAGGCGGACAACAAACATAGGGTGGAAGAAAAATGGGTGATGAAGGAACTAGGACACACGGCCTAGGTAAGGTGGGGCAAGAACGAGACTCAATTATAACATGAGGCTTAACATCGTCATCCTCTAAAAGAGAATTTTGATACTCATGATTTTCGTCATTATCCTCAAAAAGAGGATTTAGAAACTCACGAAAGGTATCATCATTCTCAAAGAGAGGATTTTCAAAATCAAAACAAAACTCCTCATCCTTACTATCACTAGAGTCATCACTATGGGCTATGCCATCATCACATTCATTTAAAACCCCAATAAAATCCTCTTCCTCCTCAATGGAAACATGGAGATTGGACGATTTAGGCGAAGAAAGAAAGGAAGGGGTAGTGGGCTCAATGGAAAAATGGGTTCAAAGGATTTGTCATAGTCCTTTAGAGCAACATCTACCTCCTCTTGAATCGGATTCCTCAAAGTTGGGCTTGATCCATCCTTGCCACAACCGCCCTCATGGTTAATTGTAAATCCTAGATCATCCATCTCATCCTCTAAGCAAGATTCTATTATCTCAAGTCTCTTTATTAGTTTACTTATTTGCTCAAAGATAACTCGCCTTCCCTCTCCTCCTTTTGGTAGACATTTGTGAACCTCAAAACATTTGTCAATCAAGTCATTATAGCTCTTTATCGCTTTAGGAGTACAAACAATTGTATTAACAAAGTTAGAAGGCCTTAGATACTCATTAAGAAGGGAAGGGTCATAGCTAATTTCATCACTAGAAACATGAGAATCTTGCTTGTAATGCGTGCAATCATGTGAAGAATGAAAGTTAGGATGCACATCACTACAATTAGGAGAAAATGAACCAAAGTTGGGTTGAAATTGGCTAAAATGGGTACCCATATCCCATTCATAGGTGTCTTGGGCTAGCCAACAATAATAATTCCAAGCATTACCTAAGGTCAAAGCTCGAAACTCACCGTTATGCATAGACTCAACAACATTCAAAGTAAAAGCATTCAAACCCGAATATATAACTTCACACATGTGCCACAAATCATAAGTGTGGTCAAATGGAAGTGAGCCTTGAACACGATTAAAATACACCCAAAATAACTCACCTTCAAATTGAGGAATAAAGAAACTAGCCATCATGAAACCAAAAGCCAACAAAAATGCAAGCAACAATAATTAAGGGAAAAAAAAGAAATAAAAAATAAAAATTATTAAAAGAAAGAAAATTGGTCCGCTTGCACCATCTTTGTGTATTGAGGATGGATGGTGAAATTGGACGTTGTGGTTGGAAGTGCTAAAGAAGATATTAGCACTGACAATCACAATTATTTAACAAAAAAAAAAGAAAAAAAAATGAAAGCAATAACTTGGATCAAAAAGTTCACAACCGAAACCGAAAAGAGTTCCCCGGCAACGGCGCCAAAATTTGGTCGGCTCCTAGGGTGTCGCGGCCCTAGTCGCCAAACAAATATACAATTTATAAAAACCTAACAAACTAATACGTAGTATTAGTGGAGCTAGGGTCGATCCACGAGGAACTAATGCGGAATTAGTCGTGAACTTAGAATGATCCAAGGATCTTTAATTGTTGATTGAATGTTGGAATTAAACCTAAACTACAAGAATTAAAACTAATCGAAAAGAGACGAAATCGATGCAAATGGAAATATCAAAATTAAAAACTCTAAAGATTGGAATTCCTAACGTTACTTCAATCGGAGGAATTATAGTCATTGAATTAATTCATGTTCGATTATCTCAATTGCAATGTGAACATTCAAAAGCACTTAACAGACTCAATCCCAACACCCTCTCTCGATTAGGTGATAGGAAATTCTAGGACCGGCTAACATAACCTCTCTCGAATAGTCAAATTAGCAAAACCCAAAACCGAGTTCATCAAATACTTTCATCAATTCACAATCCTAATTACTACCTCTAGCAATCAAGAAAATACAATCAAGATTATTCAAACACCAACAATCCAATGATTAACCCCCAAAATCTATAACATCAAGTCATCCAATCCTTAGAAAAGGAACTACTCACTAATGCAATCCATTAAAGCTAAAATCATGAAATTCAAATTAAACTATCCTATGAATTCAAAACTAATTCTAATGAAACTAAAATGATAACAAGAAATTAAGAAACTTAACAAAATTAACAATGAAAACTAAAACAAAACCTGAATTGAACTTTAATTGAAACAATTGGAATCTTGGTTTACAAAGATGAAAACAAGAATTAAAGAACTAAAGCTAAAACTTGGAATTCAATTGAAATCTTTAGAGAGAAATCCACTACTTGAGACTGTGTTTAATGCTAGCTAAAAACTATTCTAAAATCTGAGAACTTTTCTTCTTTTTTTTTTTTTTTTTTTTAGAACTTCAATGGAATCTTGAGAAACTTGAGTAACAATGGTGAACAATGAATTTGAAGAACAAAATACAAATCTACTTGAATATTGGAAAACCTAGAAATTTGAGAGTGTGTTTTTTCTATTATTGAGCAACTAGAGTACAAACTAATGAATGTCTGAAATCTGAAAACTTAGTCTCTAAACATAGCCTAAAACCTTACTAAAAACTCTAAATTACACAAAGTACATGGCCCAAAACTTAATTCACGAGTTGTACCGTGCACGATCGTGCAGTAATAAGCTGCACGGTCGTGCCACTTAGTTGCACGATCGTGCAGTTGACATGCACGATCGTGGCAAAACGAAGGCCTTTCTGCATGATCGTGCAGCTTATTACTGCATGATCGTGCACTCCAAAAGGGCTCTCTGACCTCTGCACGATCATTCTGCACGATCGTGCAACTAAGTGCACGATCGTGTAGATCTGCGCACTCGGTCTTCAAATGCTCATAACTCCTTCGTGTCTTAGCGGAATTGAGCATATAATATATCAAATTAAAGCTCTTGGAATAAGGAATCTTCTCCAAGTGGAATCACCTGAAAAAGTGTTAGATAAAAAAAGATATGAGTCTTTAAATCAGACTATATATGCAAGAGCACTTGAAATGCTTCCATTTTGAGCCTAATTATTCAAGAAAACAAATAAAACACAACTTTATTGAAGGAAACCATAAAATAAGATAATTCTATACTAAAAGACTAAAAACCAAAGAAATAAAGTCTAAAAGGCCCGAAAGACAAGTGAAACAAAGCCGGAAAATGGGTCCAAAATGGACCGATCAACGGTGAGTAAAAGGGATGTTGCTTCTCAAATTAAAAACAGGAATATGTATTTGTCGCTCATTGAGGAGGGTGATGAAGATGGGGAGGAGTTGAGTGGAGAGGGGGATGGCTCTACCCCTTTTCATGCGGATTGTTAGTTGGAATGTGAGGGGTCTAAATGACCCTACTAAGATAGCTTCAGTAAAAAAATTATTGCAAAATCATAATATTGAAGCTATTGGTATTGTGGAGACTAAGGTGAAGCAGCATAAAGCTCCGGGTATTCAAAAGATATTCGGCAAGGATTGGGCTTGGTGTGCTAATTACGGGTTTTCAAGGAGAGGTAGGATTTGGGTTGGATGGAGGCTTGATAGGGTTGTGGTGAAGGTGCTTGTTACTCATGATCAATTCATTCATTGTGAGATCAGGACTCGTGATGGTAGCCTTGTTATCGCTTGCACTTTTGTTTATGGCCTCAACACAGTGGAAGAAAAACGAGCTCTCTGGAGGGATACTGGTGCTCTTAAGACAGGTAATTTGCCTTGGCTTTTACTTGGTGATTTTAATTCTATTCTTTCTCAGGAGGATAGGTTGAATGTTAGACCTATTATGCATGCTGAGACTAGGGATTTTAACATGTGGATGAACGACCTTTCCCTTTCCCCTCTTAGGGCTAAAGGTAGTTTATTTACTTGGTCTAATAAGTCTCTTGGTGATGGTAGAATTTGTAGTAGGATTGATTGGGCGTGTGGTAATGAGGAGTGGTTAGATGCTTTCCCTCAAGTTGAGGCGAGTTATCTTCCCCCTGCTCTTTCAGATCATTGTCCGGTTCTTGTGGAGTGTGCTCGGTTTGTTCCAGGTAAAGGGAAGCCATTTCGGTTTCTTAATATTTTGGCTACTCACAAGGATTTCTTGGATATTGTGCGGCATAGTTGGGACCTTCATGCTACCGGTTCTCAGTTGAAGGTGGTTTGGGAGAAGTTGAAATTTGTTAAGCAGGAGCTCAAGCATCACAATATTCAGCATTTCTCGAATATTCAGGCTCATATTTAGGAGAAGCAGCAGGAGTTAGAAGATGTTCAGGTTCTTTTGGGTGTTAATCCTGGTGATTATGATCTTCAATGTAAAGAACGAATTACTTCTCTTCAGCTCAGGCACTGGAGCTCTCTTCATGAGAGTGTTCTTCGTCAAAAGTCCAGGGTTCAGTGGGTGAAGCTCGGGGACTCTAATTCTCAATACTTCTTCTCTTTCATGAAGCAGAGGCAGAATTCGAACAGGAGTGATTCACTTCTTTCTGATGATGGTCGTGTTCTTGTGGAGCCTTCGAAAGTAGAACAGGAAGTTGTGGGCTTCTATAAGCGGCTACTTGGGTCTAGTGCTTCGGTGCTTCCTCATATTGATGTTCGGGTTGTTCGGCGGGGGCCTAAGCTCAGTGATGATGCTCAGTCTCTTTTGGTCAGACAGGTTTCTTATGGAGAGATAGATGATGCTTTGGAGGCAATTGAAGATTCTAAAGCCCCGAGAGTTGATGGTTTCAATGCTTTCTTTTTTAAGAAGGCATGGCCCATTCTTAGGGAGGATGTTCATGGTGCTATTCAGGAGTTCTTTGCTACGGGTGTTATGTCTAGGCAGTGGAATTGTACCTCTGTCACTTTGGTCCCAAAAGTTCATAATCCTTAGTATGTGAAAGAGTATAGGCCTATTTCTTGTTGTACTGTGCTTTATAAAATTAATTCTAAGATTCTCACCTGTAGGTTGGCTAGAGTAATTGGAGATGTTGTGAATGATTCCCAAGCAGGTTTTATTCCTGGGAAGCATATTGGAGATAATATTATGTTGGCCACGGAGCTCATGAAGGGGTATTCTCATAAATATATTTCTCCACGATGTGTTGTCAAGGTAGACCTTAAAAAGGCCTATGATTCTATAGAGTGGACCTTTCTTGAGGCTATGCTTTATGAGTTGGGGTTTCCTCCGCTATTTATTAAATGGGTAATGGGTGTCGTTTCTTCGGTGTCTTACTCTATATTGATTAATGGTTTCCCCACTGTTCCCTTTCCTGTGAGGATGGGATTGCGGCAAGGAGATCCTATGTCTCCTTTTTTGTTTGCGATTGGCATGGAATATCTTTCTCGTTGTCTTGGTGATTTGCAGGATGATCCTAATTTTAACTTCCATCCGAGGTGTGAGAGATTGTTTCTTACTCACCATATGTTTGCTGATGATCTTTTGTTGTTGTGTAGAGTGGATCATAGTTCTCTTCGTTTACTCTTTGATGCTTTTCATAAATTCTCGGCGGCTTCTGGTCTTTCTGCTAATCTTGACAAGACTGAGATCTTTTTTGGAGGCATTCCTTCTCTTGAGCAGGAGTCTTTGAGGACTATGGTCGGGGTCTCCCAGAGGGTGTTACCTTTTAGATATCTTGGAGTTCCTCTTTCTTCTAAGAAGCTGACGATGGCTCAATGCTCGCCTTTGGTGGCTCGGGTTACTGGTAGAGTTAGAAGTTGGGCTTCGAGGCATCTCTCTTATGCGGGGCGGCTTCAACTGATCAAAAGTTTTCTTTTTGGCCTCCAGACCTATTGGGCGGTTTTCCAGGCTTTCTTATGGACGGGACGAGCTGATAAATGTAAGAGGGCTCTTGTTGCTTGGAAGCAGGTATGTCTCCCTAAGGTTAGTGGTGGTTGGAATGTGTTAGCTCTTGCGGACTGGAACAAAGCAGCTATCTCGAAGTTGGTTTGGGACCTTGCTAGTAAGGCAGAGTCTCTTTGGGTGAAATGGGTGCATAATTATTATTTCAGAAGAGGGGAATGGTGGGGTTCTCCTACCCCGCTAAGTGTTCGTGGGTGTTGAAAAAGGTGTTAAAGTGTCATGCTATGATAGACCAGCTTGGGGGGTGGAGTCAGGTTCTTCATCATGGGGTTTTTAAAATCAAACATGTTTATAGGCTTCTTCGCCCTCAGGTGCAGGTGGTTCCTTGGAGGAATCTTGTGTGTCATAATGGAGCTTCCCCGAAGAGTATCTTTATTCTTTGTTAGCTCTTCATGATGGTTTGTTGACTAGGGATAGGCTTTTCAAATGGGGTCATGTAGATGATCCGAATTGTGCTTTGTGTTGTTTGGTTGTAGAGTCTATTTCCCATTTGTTTTTCGATTGCAGTTTTTCCATGCAGGTTTGATGGAGGTTGCTAGATGTGGTGAAACCAAGAACCCGAATATTTTCTTTCTCGGATCTGGTAAGGTGGTTGTGCTTCATTATGAAGCGGGGCAGATGTAAGGCTAAGACCTTAGCTGTTGTTTTTACTGAGGCTGTATATGTTATTTGACTTTACAGAAATAATGTAATTTTTAGAGGGTCTGTAAGGTCTATTGCTAGCATTGTCAGGGAGATTATTTTCTTAGCTGCTTGTCGTTGTGATGATGCAGGTAGGCTGTATATGTTATTTGGCTTTACAGAAATAAGGTTGCTAGTGATGTAAGTGTAATTTGTGTGTTCTCCCCTGTATGCTGCCAGCGATTTGTTGAGGCTATGGGACCCTTCCTAGAAGGTGGTCATGGTCTTATTGTGAGGCGTTAGCATCTGGGATAGGTGCAGGTTTGTAGAGTTTTGGGGGTCTGTACCTTTATTCTTTTTGGTAATAAAATTTCTCTATTTACCAAAAAAAAAAAAAAAAAAAAAAAAAAAAAAAAACAAAAAAACCTCATTTGAAATTATATATTCACAACCTGACGGAATTTTTAAGTAATGACATGAGTAACATAATAACACACTTGATTCAAGTAGTTTCTTATTCAGAGACTTGTTCTCTAGAAACTTAACTGTTAGGAAACTTGAAATCCTTGAAAAAAATCCTTGCACATTGTGGAAGCTAGAAATGATTTTCCCACCTGATGTCATGGTGCATTTGGTGATACACTTAGCATTCTGCTCTATATACATAACAAACATTTACACTAAATTTAACCGTCCAACAAGGAATGGTGACAATTTTAATGACTTAATATTTCAATGCTTGTTAAAGATGTTTATGTGTTTATTTATTTTTTCATTTTTATGGACATTATTATATTAAGCCTTGTATTTGCTACTTTAAATTTCATTGGCATATTATAGATTTGAGGAGTCAAAGTACAACCTTTACTCTAGATAAAGAAAACGAGTCTCCTACATTGAATGGTGACAACAATAATGTTGAGCATGTCATAAAAGCTTCACATTAAGATGAAAATAATGTACAGAATGATGGTGAATTTGGAGGTCTTGTCACTGCAAGGACTGAAGGTATGATGCCCCCTATACTAATTAATTAAGTGTTGTTTTATTCTTTTGTTGGGTTCATAACTTACACTACATAAATATATGATATTGGGACATTGGGTGTACTTGGTAAGATAAAATGAGTAAGGTAGCTAGAAGGATTACTTAAGCTATTGAAGTGAATGAAGCTTGAAATCCAATAATAGATTGGTGCAAAACGATCACCATATTGATGAGGGTGATCAAGGAAACATAGAAGGTTTGAATGAAGGTAACTTGCTCTCACCTTATCCCTTCTCCCTTTATAGTCTCACGCACACTCACTCTTATATGTGCTCACAGTGTAGAACTACTTTGGTTTTGTTTTATTTGTGATTGAGCGTTTGGCGGTTTCTTTGTGGCTTTGTGGTTAGTTGTAAACTTGGAGTAGTTGTGAATGAGGGTGTTTGTTGGTTGTTTGTAGTGGCCTGTGAACGGTTGTATATTTTGAATCATTGAACAAAGACTTTGAAACCTTCAGTCTCCAATGGGGAGTATTCAAAAATTCAAAGGAAACTTTGTCGAAATTTGTACCTTTTCTTTTAATTTAAAGGTCAATATGCTTTTGCTCACCTTTTTAAGAGGTGACCAAATAACCAAAGACTAATATGATAAGCGTTTGTATATTTTGATTGTTTAGGTTTTTTTTTTAATTACGCTCTCTTATTTGTGATTGAGGTATTTGGCGGTTTCTTTGTGGCTTTGTAAAAGCTTGTGGATAGTCGTAGTAGTTGTGATTTGTGGTTGTTTGTGGTGTCATATAAAATGTTGTATATTTTGAATCATTGCGCATATGTTTTGAAACCTTCTCCAATGGGTTGTAGTCCAAATTACAAAGTAAGCTCTGCTGAAATTTGTACTCACCCTTTGGTTGTAAAGATTAACATTTTTTAAACCTTTTTAAGAGGTTACCAAATAACTAAGACTAATATGATAAGAGTTTGTTGATAATTTAGGTTTTTTTTTTTTTTAATGAAAATGTTGTTGGGATTAAAATGAGAAGTTGGTTAATATTTGTTATTATTTAAGTTAAATTTTCCTATAATAATTACATAATAATATTGGTTTTTGTTTTATCATGATTAAATTTTAATATATTGCAGGTAGTCACAATAGATGAACTTACAACAACGGTGCAGTGATTCAAGCAAAAACTATGATATCCACTTCCTTTTGTTATTAGCATTGTTTATGCTTTTGTTATTAGAATTATAAGTATCATGTACCTAATGATGCATATTTTGTGTAGTGATGTAAGTAAACAAACTTCTATGCTATTTTGTAATGAAACAATCAACTAAATATATTATATACACTTTGTATTGTTATAAAAATTCAGTATCATGATCAACACAACAGAAATTATCAGTATATTGGCATATATATTCATTTGACCCAGAAAAAAAATTAGCAACTATTCTTTTGCAACTACATTGTCGTTGCAAAAAAATTAAGCAAACACATATATTGCAACGACTTTAGTTGTTGCCAAAAAATAATTGTATTGCAACGAAGAAAGTCATTGCAATATATATGTTTTTTGCAACGACTTTTGTTGTTGTCATACTAGGAATAATATATTGCAACGACTTTAGTTGTTGCAATAGATAACCTTATTTTTGGTGAATAAAACACATGATTTGTAACGATATTTGTTTGGTAACGGCAAAAGTCGTTACAGTATGTTTTATTTTTTGCAACGAAAAAAGTCATTGCAAAAGCTTTCGCTACGGCTTTACCTGCAACGACCTTGTTTTGTCGTTGCAAAAACCATTTATTGCAACAACTTTTGGCTTTTCGCAACGACTTTCGTCGTTGCAATAAATGGTATTTCTTGTAGTGTTATTATCTTTGCCCTATTAGAAGTGTCTGTGAATAAATTAGGGTCGGATCACCTGTAATAAGGTCAGGTAGGTCAAAGCTTAGTACCATCAACATTATCAATTTAAAATAATTATATACTTCCTCCGTAAGTTAATTCTTGCAACAAAAGAAAATTTTCACGTATGCCGAGACAAAACTTTGAAGATTAATACCTCTAATTATGTATTTATAAAAAATTATAATCACTAACTAATAAAAAACTACAAGCTGAGACGAATCCAAGGAGATCCCACATGACTATATTTTTCTTTATGCATAAGTGACAGATTACGAACAAAGTGGAAATTATGAATAATGTCAAAAGTACAATCGTTGCAATAATTCATTTACGGAGGAAGTATATTATTTGCATTTACACGATTTTTTTTTTTTTTGAGAAAAGGTAAACATTGAAAAAATTAAAATCGCACTCCTCTCAAAAAGATATCCTAATTTATCTAATGCTTAGAAGAGAACTTAACATGCAGCATGAAGAGATTGATAACGACATGTGTAGGGGCCCAATGCCTACTGGATGAGATACAATCCGCATTGTGATTGGCTTTACGGAACACGTGGCCATACGAGAACCAAGGATGCACGGACACACCTCCAACCTGCCGTACCCTGTGTCCAACATCCGTTGGACAAATGTACCCAAATTGAACTAATTGCTTAATCTTACTCAAGTATCCCATAACTCTTAAGCTATTTTTCGCGCTTTAATTGTTCATGACTTGTATGTTTTGAATAATTTATATAGTGAATAACCATATTATCATCACCAAATTTGATATGTAACTCAATGTTATATTGAAATTATGTTAAAATTTATAGATTCACTTATTGTATTCTTTCACGTACCCGTATCCTTAATTTTTTCAGTAACGTTTTTCCGTACCTGTATTATGTCCGTATCCATATCCGTATTCGTATTAGTGCAACCTAGACGAGAACGCCACAAAGTCTTGAAAAAATAGAGCAAATGTTGATGCATTTACATCATATTTTCATAGAAAAGGTAAACGTTGAAAAAAAAAATCAATATTTCTTGCTCTCAAAAATATATCTTAATATATGTAGTCGTAAGTCGTAAGAAGTAAGGTAATTTAGCATTCAAGAAGGGAGATGCGATTTACAGTATAACCTAATTTTCGTGCACATGAGTTATAAACTTATAAACTTATAAACTTATAATAACAGTAGTAATAATAGTAATACTAACCATAGATAAAATGTTCATGCGTCTATTATATTTATTTTTATTATTAATAATTTTACAGCAGAGATTACTCCAATTACTGCCTAATCATTCAATTCATTGCCGCACGGTGTATACAGAAACAAAACAGAAGATACATCCAATTTCAGACGTCACCTTTCTCTCACTTCCCATGTTCCCCCCCACATGGCCTCTCTTACCTTTCAATTTTTCTTGCTTCCCAACACCAATGAATTTCTTCACAAACCCTTCTTGGGAACTTCCCTTCTGTATCTTCATTTAATGGAGGATGATGGATGTTCCTTTTTTTCCCCCATAATTTGATTGATTCGATTTTTACAAACACCCCCTTTTTTTAGCTTCAACATCCTCAATTTTCACACCCCTCGAAATTTGGGTTTTTCTTCCCCTGTTTTTTAATTTAATTATTCCCAAATAATAATAATAATAATAAAAACATTACCATAATCATTAAATTCATACAAATCTCTCTTTTTCTGGGATCAATCAAGTCCACTGATCTGGGCAGTACCAGTGAAGAGAAGGAGCTTGTTCTTCAGAGAAGAAATTACAAGCTTCTTCTCCACTAAAGAAATTATGCTCTTCAATCTTCACAAACTGAGGATGATACACGACATTATTATTAACATTGTTGTTGTTGGAGCTTCCTAGACCGTCTGATCTTGAATCAGAGAAGTTGAAGCAAGTGATCGACGGTGGAGATGAAGAGTTGAATCTGAAAGAAGATGAAGAGGGAGGAGACATGAGTAACTGTTGCTGTAGATTATGAAACATAGCCCCATTTGATGAGTTTGGGCTGCTGCTGTTATTATCTTCATTCAAGATTGCACTTGAATCACTATCTGATGGCCCCTCTGTAAACACATTCTTCTTCTTCTTCTTCCTATTCACCTTCATCAACTCTGGTTCCTCTGATCCAACCACCCCATGCTCATCATTCAAGATTATTGGCTCAATCATTGCTGGTTTCTTGTTGTTGTTTTGATCATCAGATTCATACACCAATACTTCCTCTTTGATGTTCCCCTCTGATGAGCTTTTCTCTTCATTTAGCTTTGACTTTAGCTCTTTAATCTGTCATTTGAAATTAACCCCATTTTAATCCAATCCAATCAAATCAAATCAAATCAAATGGGAGATATAATAAACTGATTAATTAAGTGTATATATATGATACTTGCTCTGCTCCATCATAATTGCAACGTTCCATTTTCACCATTATAAAGCACAAAAGTGAATTATAACAACGAGACGATTGTAAAGAGATCTCACGTTTATAAAGTACAAAAATGAATTAGAAGAGCGATTGTGAATAGTGTCAAATTTCCAATGTTGCAACTAATATGGAGTGGACAAGTATGATAGTCCGTCTCTCCACAAATAAGTGCTTCATCTTGACCAAGGAGCACCCACAATTTTGGTCAAAATAGAGAGTTAGAGTATAATATAACATAATAATATACCTCTTCGAGGAGGGCATCTTTGTCATGTTGAAGGGACTCATAATTCTGCTTAAGAGTATCAAAGTTGGATTTAAGAACACCATAATCTCTTTCAAGCTGTTTGGTTTTCCACCTAGCTCTGCGGTTCTGAAACCAAACAGCAACTTGTCTAGGCTGCAACCCAAGTTCTTGAGCAAGCTTAACTTTCCTCTCAGGCTCTAACTTGTTCTCAACTTCAAAGTTTCTTTCTAAAGCCTTTACTTGATCTACACTTAGCCTTCTTTTCTTCTCTGGTACATGACCTGTTTCTTCAATGCACCCTTCATCTTCAAGCCCATCTAACATGGACTGGTAATCTCTGCTGTACATGTTGTTTCTTGGGCTATGTTCCTCTGCATCATTTATTCAAACAAGTGTTACATATTTCCCTAAAAAAATAAAAATTATAGTCGATTTTAGGCTATTTTTAGCCCCCACTCTCGACTACAGACACTGTGAATTATAAAAACGAAATAACTATGACACACTGCCTCAACGGAAAGTGATTTTGGCACAGTTTCAATTGATTTTGGCACCCCATTTTAAGAGTAAAATATGGAAAATATATCTCTTACAATGGGGTGTCAATATCAATTACTGGGTTACTAAAATCATTTCCCTGCCTCAACCCATAATTCAGTAAACATGTATTTCAAACATAAAGATCAAGCATAAACAAAATAGATCATATATTATAGAGATTGAACAAACAAGAAAATAAAATTATGTGTAAATGTGAAAGAATATGTGCAAACCTGTAGGAGGGCACATGGAGATAAGGGCACCCAATGAATCTGAATTACCAATTCTCTTCATAATTTCAACAGTTTTGACTGATTCTTATCAAAAGTTTTTTGCCTTTCTTTTTTTCTTTCTGTTTTTTGTTGATTTCTTTCAAATCTGTAAAGAAATCTAATGTAGGGTTCTTTTGTTTTTTAATTAAATGTTAAAGATAAGATAGATTTTGATTGAGATTTTGAGTGTTTGATTGAAAAATGTTCTAAGCTTAACTTGTTGTAATATTGTCAAGACCTTTTAAGTTGAAACAAGTGATGATGATCCCAAGCAAGGGAAGGCATCAGCAGAAGAAGCAGTAGTTGAAATGGTGAGGTAAAGAGGATTCTGATGATTCATTACTAAACAACCACTTTTATTTCCTCCCATCATGATCTGCTTTTCTTGTTTTTTAAAAACTACTGCTTTATCTAACCCCATGCAGTAGTAAAACTAGAACAGATTAAATTAGCAATAATAAGCTTTTTCAAAAAACAAAAAAATCCAAGCTAATTATTTATCAAAATTACAACTCTCATGATCATAATGGAAGATATGAGATTTATTTTAATTTTTGTTTTGGAATTGGGAGGAAGAAGAGAGTGTGAGAGAGAGATATGTGAGCTGAAACCCAAGATCACAAACCAGAGCCAGAAGGCTCTCAGAATTCAGTGTCTTTAAATAAACCAACTGGGGTTAGTGAGCAGGGTTAGAATCCAACTTGGGTTACTTGCCAGTGAGTTGGGAAATGAAATGTGTCTCAAATTTGAGCCAAATGCAAATTCAATCACCGGCTATAGCCGGTTGAATGACCTCTTGCCCATTTTAGCCGGTTGAATGACCTCTTGCCCATTTTACTTGTTTTTTTTTTTCCAAATTTTGTTCTAGTTACTAGGAAGTGTCAATTTAGGTCAACAGTTCAGTTTTGATTTTAATCAATCAGTTTGGATTGTTTCAGTTCAGTTAATTTTAGATAATTTTTTTTCCAGTTCAGTTCAGTTAATTTTGATTTCAGTTTTTGTACGGACATATTTCTGTGCAGTTCAATTTTAGTTAATTGTTCAGTTTAACCAATCAGTTAAAAATTCAAATGAGTGCAATTCAGTTCAGTTCAAAATGTCAACAATTCAGTTTTGGTTACAGTTTTTTTGGTTCGGTTAGCTTTAGTTCATGTCATTTGAGATTATAATTTTGTAAGTTTGTAACTCCAAACCAAATTTCCTACCCCTAGTCAGTCGCATGCAAATGTGTAAAATCTGTCACAAATCACCTACCCATATTTCCAATACGAAATTGTCTACCGCATTTTCGGTCGAAAATGTTGAGAATTGCGGTAGCAAATCACCTACCAATATTTTATATTTTTCGATAGGAAATTACCTGCCACTAAAAGTCGTAGGAAATGTTGTAAAATGCGGTAGGTAATTTTTCCGACTGAAAATCGGTCGAAAATGTACAATTAGCGATTAACGTATTTCCTACCGCTCAATACCGACCGAAAATTGGTCGGAAACATGATTTCTGACCGATTTTTCTACATTTCTTACCACTTATGGCGGTAGGTAATTTAGCATTTTCTTGTAGTGTTCAAAACAGTTCGGATAATATTGTATCATTTTTTGATTCAGTTTCGTAATATTCAAATTAAATTAGTTTCAAGTCATTTTTAGTTTCAGTTAGATCTAGTTCTCATCTTTTCAGTTCAGTTTCAGTTAGCTTCAGTTCTCCTCTTTTCAGTTCATTTTCAGTTCAGTTTAGTTATTCTCAGATACCTGATTTTCAGTTCAGTTTTCGTTCAGTTATTTTCAGATATTTAGCTGTTAACTTCAGTTTCAGTTGGTTTCAGATTCAGTTCAGTTTAGTTCAATTTGATATTTTTCAGTTGACTTTCAGTGCTCAGTTCATTTAGTTCAGTTCACTTTTAGTTTCAGGTAATTTCAGATCGACCCAAAACAGTTTATTTCAGTTAGTTCAGTTCAGTTAAATCAGTTCTGACCCAATTTGATAGCACTACTAGGTACCATGGGTATTTCATTAATCATACTCGTATCGGTTACCGATACTTATACGATATTTGATATTTTATTCAGTTTTAACATTATTGTTTTGACAAGTTTTATTATAATTTTATCCATTTTTTTATGTTTTTTAAATGTATTTATTATATTATTTTTGCTAATTAAAGTATTCAATAATATCTATTTTTGGTACCCGAATCCTATACTTTTCAAATCAACGTACACTACAAAACATTGTTCCATTAACGACGGGTACAGATTAATGACGACCTAAATTTCGTCGCAAATATAGATATTTTGTGACGATTTTTGTAACGACCCGTAATTTAGCAGCGTTGTTTTCGGAGAAAACAACAATCACAGATCATTAACTTCTAAAACTTCAAGATTAGATTCATAAACTACAGCGGAAGCTCTATAACTTAATCATATTATTCATTAAAAACTGTTAATTAAACCCAAAATAATTATTATCCAAAGTCCTTTACTATTAAAAAATAAAGATTAGACTACTAAAACCAAAAGAACATGATCAACACTAGTCATCAGGTCACTTCTAAACTGGCTAGCTCACAATCCCAGCCCATGCCAAACCAAAACTCAATCACCACCTGTACCTGAAAGAGAATGGGGGGTCCACAGTCAGTGGTGAGTAATTAGACTGTTCTACTTAATCAGTAGAACACAATTAGAAACATAATAATCAGAATAGATCATCTGAACAGTCAAACAAGTCATCATGCAAAGAAATCAAAGGCAAATACATCAAATACGCAGCGGAACATACTTAGCATAACTAAATTATACCTTCCAACGGTCACCTCTCAACATCTCATAATCTGAAACAACTTATCTTTCATTATTCCATTCTATAACTTCTATCGGTCCAACTTCAACGTACGCCAATCGTACTCCATCTTTCCAATGGTCCAACTTCAACGTACGACGAATGTACTTCATCGTTCCATTGGTCTAACTTCAACATACGATTATTGCACTCCATTGTCCCGTCAATCTCTTCATTGGTCCAACTTCAACATACCACTGTTGCACTCCATCGTTCCAATGGTTCAACTTCAACGTACAACAAATGTACTTCATCGTCCCATCGGTTCAACTTCAACATACAACAATAGCACTCCGTTGTTCCATCAACCATACCACACGACAATTATCCCTTCTTGCAACACTAATCAACTCATACTCTTAAATAAACCCAATATCAATCTTACAACTCAATAGAATAAACCCATAATCGTATCAACTATCAATCACCAACAGTTATTGCTTAAAACGTAATAAAAATCATATTTTTCCCACACACAACCATTCGACAATCATCAAAGAACAACATAGAAATGATTCTTTAAATCAAATTAACATATACACCATGAATCAAACATATAACTTAACAATAAATCATAGAATCATAACATGAGCATATAATCATCATACAATGACTAAAACAAGAACAAAACCAAACCTTTCATACATCATACTACACGGTTCATAGTAATAACAATAACAACAAGATCAAAATCAAGAAACCAACATATCATTCTCTAATCAAAGATTCAAATCAAGACTATCATCAAAGAACAATCACATATCAAGATTTCAACTTAAAGATCAAGAATTAAACATAAAAATCATATTTTTAATCCAAGAAAGTATTCGACATTCATAAAGAGTACACGGCTTAACATCATACAACATTCAAGATCAATCAATAATTCAATACAACAATTCTACACTAGCAAGAATCATGAAACAAGCATAGGTTAGTAGTGAAACATGCAAATAATTCATCAAATCATCATAGAATCCCATATAAACCACTCTGCCATCCTCTAAATAAACAATTAATCAATTTAAAACCAAATCAACATGATTCTAAGCAATCCTACGTTGTTCTAAACTATTCCAAATCAAATTCTAAAGACTATGAAACTAATCTATCCTAAAGATTAAGTAAAAGCAATCCAATTACCTTTGAAAGGGGAAAGGTTCGAACAAAGTGCCAAGACCACACGGTTCTTGAAGGTTCTTTAAGGTTTCTTTAATGTTCTTTGATCGATCTTTAAGGGTTGAAGCAAAAGGAAAGGGTTAGGAATAGTTTTATAGATTGATCTTTGAAGGAAGATTATTAAAGAATTTGGTTGGTGTAGTTTCTTTCCTTGGCCGTGTAATATGGGAAGAAAATAGGGTTTTAGTTTCCTATAATTCAGTAGAAAAGGTAGGAAACAACAATAGGGAATAGGTCAAAATAGATATAGCATTTAATAACATAGGGTGAAATAAATTAAAGAAATTAATCAACAAGAAAAGAATAGGATGACCGAAAATATTGAAAGGAATAGGAGTTAAAAGTTCCTAAAATTTAGTCGAAAAGATAGGAGGCCAAAGATAAAAATAGGATTTTTATAATAAGTCAAAATAGATAAAGAATAGTAATATCGGTTTAACAAATTAAATGAAGTAATTAAAAGGAAATTAATCAAGGGAGCTGTGTAACAATGAAGGGGAAAGGGTTGTTTCCTTCCTAAAATTTAGTAGGAAGTTTAGGAGAACAAAGATTAGACCTTTAGAAAGGGTCAAAATAAATATGGTTTAATAAATTAGGATGGAAATAAATTGAATTAAATTAGAAGAAAAGGGAACAAGGGGGCCGTGAGTCTGTATGAATAAAAAGGGGGTTTTTATTTTGTAGTTTTTATTTGCAGCTTAGTTTTTTATTTGTAGTTTAGTTTTTATTTGTAGTTTGGAAAATAAATAAAATAAAAACAAAGGGCTGATGATATAGGTAAGCAAGGATTAGGGTTTTAGGCTTAGTTACAAAATAGATAAATGTTTAATAATAATATTGATCAAAACAAGAGAAACAATTTAATTTAAAGAAATGGCCAAGAGGGCCGTGAGATAAAGATAGGGAAAAGAAGAATTGGGCTCGGGTTTAACCTGACAAAATAAAAAGGTTCGAGCCAGGATTAAAATAATTGGATCGCTACAATAAAAGTATTAATTAATTAAATAATAATCAATTAATTACATATTTAATTAATCAAGAAAAAATTTAAAATAACACGAAATTTCGGGGTATTACAGTTTTTGAGCCTGTCGCTAAAAGTTACCTAATACCTAACCCAAACTCTATTAGAAATAACTCATTTACGACGGGATTGTGACGGGAAAAATCATTTGCGACCCCCCTTTTTCTGTGACAGGGTCATATTTTTACAACGGGAAAACTCATTTGCGACCCCCTTTTCAACGAGAGGGTCATATTTGTACGACGGAAAAATCATTTGCGACCACCCTTTTTACGACGGGACCACATATTTGCGACGGTAAACCTCGTCGTCGTAAATAGCATCTCTTCTAGTTGTGGTAATTTGTACATGTTTCTTACCGACCCGAACCCGTTTCCGTTCTTTTATCCAAATATCTTAGATCGTGTTTTGATTAATATCCACAAAAACTCCGAGACACCAAACAAATTCCCTATTAGTGATTATTATTAAAAAAGATAAATAAGTAAATGACAAAGAGCGAAAAAAGAAAAAAAAATTGTTTATTTCATTCGTTTCTTAATGTTGTTTTAAATTATTGGATTTTTTGCTTTGAATAATATAACATTTCAACGATTTGCAAAGAATAATACAACTTTCTGTTTATTCGTGAATAATACAACCTTGGCTTCATTTTTGCAACGAATGATACAAAACCGGTTTTTGACTTATAAAACAGGTTAAAGGGACACGTGTCACGTTATGATTGATCCTTGTTATTTTTTTTAAAAAAAAAAAGAAAAAACAAATAGAAAAATTGCAAAATAAAATCAAAAAATAAAAAAAAATTATTAAAAAATCATAAAATTAAATTTTAAAAAAAAATAATTATATTTTTTTTTTAAAAATTGATTTTGATTTTAATTTATTTTATTTTTCTGACTTAAAAAATAAAAAATTAAAAAAATTAAAAAAAATAAAAAATTTTGATTTTGATAGTGAGGGGTGGGGGGGGGGGGGTAAATTATTTTTTAAATTTTTTTTAAAAAATTTTGTTTTTGTTTTTTATTTTAATTTTGATTTTATTTTTCTGACTTAAAAAAATAAAAAATAAAAAATAAAAAAATTAATAGTTTTAACCTGAATAGCGGGTTAAAGGTCATATGTATTATTGGTTGCAAAATTGAGGACAATGTTGTATTATTCACGAAAAAACGATAGATTGTATTATTCTTTATGAATCGTTGAAATGTTGTATTATTCAAAGCAAAAAATCCTAAATTATTTTATTTAGTGAGAATTAAGAAATTATTAAATGAGGTACAACATTCTCCTTTTTCTATTAATAGCTTTCTAAATTAGATAAGAGAATATAAATAACAACGTTAACAGAGGAGAGGTAAAGAAGTTTCAAGGAAAATTTTGAAGACTTTAGTGTATACTACATAATTTATGCATTTAATTTAATATACATACATATTAAAAATATCATTTGGTAATTTTAAGTGTTTGTTTGGTTGTCATGGAATTCACTTCCCATGGTAATTTACAATTTAATGGAATTAACTTCCCTTGTTTACTTCGTGTAGTTTTTTTCTTGCACGCTACACGCACGTGCGCAATATTTTTAGCTTTATCACTGTTACTCAATAATGAAATAAATCAAAATGTCTTTGTTTAATTTATAATCAGAAGGGTAAAATTTTTATGTCAAAAACTACATCAGTATGGTTGTTTTTTATAGATAATTCAAAAATATGGATTCAATCAGTTTTATCTTATTTTGTTGAATTTTATATTTTATAATATTTTCATTTAAAATTAAGAAATTATAATAACTTTCGTTATTATGTAGTTTAAATTTTTATAAATTTTTAAGGGGCAATGTAGACTTTTCGTGGGGACATCATATCTCATTCCTTGGCTTATATAATAAAGATGAATTAGACGACAACTGTTTTTGGCTGAGATTACGGAAATCACATTTCCTATGAATCACACTTCCACGAATTTCAAATTATACACTCACAGCCCGTTTGGTAGCCGGACATAAATGGAGGTAATGGTAATGAATTTATAACTAGATTGAAAATAAAAAATCATTCCAATGGTGGAGCTACCTTAACTCCAATTTATCTATTTTTTTTCACAAATATCCATAATCATCTAATACCATTCTTCCACATGGTAATGGATGATAATGGAAAATAAGAGGGAATTTAAAGTTTGGGAATGAAAATTATGTTTTCCATGGAGATTTTGAAGTTTTTGTTGAACCATGTTTGATTTGAATGATGACAAACCAGTTCTCTATACTTGATTGATATGCATGTTTGTGTATGAACATGTTCAATCAAGTGAGGACTCATCAAGTCAACTTTGAAGGCCTTGAGATACTTGAAAATCAGAAGCCAAGAGCTTGGAGCTTTTTATTTTCTATTGTTCTAGGATCTTCTTGTAAAATAAACTTAGGAAAATAAGACTTGTGTTTATAAGTAAAGAGCAAAAAGGGTTGAAGTTTATGTCCAGTAAAGAGAACATGTGACGACCCCACTCTTATAAATCGGCCGCGGAAAGAACCGACGAGTCGAATTGTCATACTAACTACAAACATACTTAAAATAAAAAACTTTTACTTCAAATTATACTTCTAAAATCCCAAATGTACAATTACCACAAGATGTACATAACTAAGCCTCCGAAAAGTCACTACTAATGGTTTAACTCCAAAAACTGTAATCAAAGTTAGAAAATACAAACTAACAATAATCCAAATCCTAATGACGAAATAGAAACTACATGAAAATAAGTACATCGACGCTCGCCCATTCCCAAAGCTAAGCATCACCTTCACCATCAGAGTTACCTGAAAACATAAATCCACCATCAGTGGCGAGTAACATAACAGTTCCACCCTAAAGTGGATACATATGAACATACAACAGATCAGACAAACAAAGCAGACAATCATACAAATAAACAAGCAAAGCTTAAATAACAGCGCCAGGAAAACAGAAATCGTAACTTACTTAAACTTAACTATATCTTTGTCTCTATCATTCACATATCAGACCGGACTATGCTCGTACGAACACATCTTACGTACGTGATCGAACTTCTTATTATGCCGGGAATGAGAATCTTACTCTCATATCCACGAACCCATCTTACGGACCCATATCATAAAGACGACACAACAAGTATGAACTATCCCAATACCGCGGTTAGGATAGTGGCAGCGTCTTAACCCAAGTCTTAGAATCTTACTCTAAGGTTAGGCGTCTCATATGCAAATTAAAGCTATTCTTTATTAATCATTACATCTTGGTTATTCTCAAGCCCACATCTTACGTCTGAACCTGAGTATAACTATGTGCACTACTATCTTTGAACTTCTTTGATCATCTTTTAGACTTTCTTTAACTTTCTTTAATTATCTTTAACTATCTTTAACTATGACCACATAATCTATACTTAAAGATTAAATAACCACAATCAAGAAAAGCAAGAATCATCATAAGTCAATCAAGAAATTCGAAGAAACCTCAAACATTGATAACTATACATCAAGAATACGTTTCTTTAACTTGAATCGTCAATTAAAAATTCAAGATTCACATGAAACTCATCAAGATTAACAAGAATACAATCATGAACAAACACCATATACACGCATGAATCATGATACAAAACTTGATCCCGACTTCATC
Source organism: Salicornia ramosissima (assembly GCA_951394345.1). Classification (NCBI taxonomy): domain Eukaryota; kingdom Viridiplantae; phylum Streptophyta; class Magnoliopsida; order Caryophyllales; family Amaranthaceae; genus Salicornia; species Salicornia ramosissima. Next base: position 40,575,809 of record OX596238.1, read on the forward strand.
TTTTTAACACCAAATTCCATATATAGATACATAAACATGCCATAATACATAATTCATGATTTAAATCGCATAAAGATCAAATTATAATACCTAAAATCAGCCATTAATCACACGCATAACATGAATTATTTTTACTCAAATTCATCAAACTTCTAGTCTAATTCGTTCACCAAATCTATCCTATAATCACGGTATTCAATCTAGGATGAAAAAGCATGTTACCTTAATGAAACTTGGTTGCCAAAAATCACAAAAACTTGCTGCCCAATTCGTCCCACGTCTGCCACACACGGCTGGCCACCTACACGAACACGGTGCACCTCCATGAACATGGCCACCCCACACGGCTTCAATACACGACTGGCCACACGAAAACGACCTCCCTTCGAACCACACGAACACAGCCTCCCTTCGAACCACACGAACCAAACCCAAAACCTGAATCAAAACTCGAATTCTTGCTTAATGTAAATGAAGGTTTACTTGTGTTTAATTACATAAAGATCAATAAGAGATGAATCTTTAAGTTTTTGGGTTGAAAAAGTTGATAGACAAAAGTTGGAGATTATTTAGCCAAAATGCCTTGTGGAAATGGAGAGAAATGGAAGGAGTGTGTTTTAGTTTGATTTTGTGAGCAAAAGATGATTAATTGAGCAAATGATCCTAAGGCACGGCCTTACTAACATCCCTATTTATAGAAGTTAGTTGGGTGTGAAAACAAAACAAGTGGCAATTGAGCCAAAACAAGGAGGGGGCGGTTATGGGCACTAAAAATGGACCATCAAGCTCACATGGGCTAATTGCACTCAAGCATGACTAATCATAATTAATTTTGGACTTAACCCAAAATCAATTAATTAGAAACTTAATAATTCTAAATAATTAAAATAACATAAAATCAAATAATATAAAATAAAATAATCACACTCAAGCAATTACAAAATAGCCAAAATAAATTTAGACCATGCACATAATTAAATAAAAATCGAAGAAAAATAATCAAAGCAGATTTAACATAAATCTGGGGCGTTACAACCTCCCCTCCTTAAAAAGAATTTCGTCCCAAAATTTAAAGCAAGAGAGAGAGATCACCTGAGAATAACTCCGGGTACTTCTGCTTCATTGACGCCTTAGTCTCCCATGTTGCCTCTTCATGATGTTGACTTCTCCACAACACCTTGACTAGTTTGACTTGCTTGCGCCGGAGGGTCCTCTCTTCTCGATCCAAGATCTGGACTGGTCGCTCCTCGAAAGTCAGGTTTGGCTCAATGGTGGCTGACTCCACTAGGATGATGTGGGTAGGATCATATACATATTTCCTTAGCTGAGAAACATGAAACACATCGTGAACGTTAGATAAACAAGGCGGTAAAGCAAAACGATATGCCACTCCCCTAACTCGTTCAAGTATCTCGTAAGGTCCCACGAACTTCGGTCGGGGCTTCCCCTTCTGGCCAAAACGAGCAACTCCTTTGAATGGTGAAACCTTAAGCAAGACTCTGTCACCTACTTCAAACGTCAGTGGTCTACGTCGGTGATTGGCGTAGGACTTCTGGCGGCTCTGAGCAGCTTGCATCTTCGATCGGATGACTCTGACCTTCTCCACAGTGTCTCGTACAAGCTCGGGTCCTAAACCAACAGAATCACTGATATCATTCCAAAAAATCGGACTCCGACATTTCCTGCCATAGAGAGCCTCGTACAGAGCCATATCAATGCTGGAGTGATAACTGTTATTATACGAAAACTCGACCAAGCAAAGCATCCTAACCCATGACTGATGATACTCTAGAGTACATGCTCGCAACATATCCTCCAGAGTCTCAATGGTCCTCTCAGTCTGGCCATCCGTCGCCGCGTGAAATGCGGTGCTAAGCTTCAACCTCGTCCCGAAGGCCTCCTGAACTGATTTCCAGAAACAAGACAAGAATCTCGGATCTCGATCAGAAACTATCTCCCTCGAAACTCTGTGAAGTCGAATGATTTCTATTTGGGATCACTTTTCAGTCAGCATTCGTTTGGGCCGTTGGGGCGCATTTAGGCCAAATCAGCTGGGGTTGCTTCTTGTTTCTTTGGGTTGGTGTTAGGCGTGTGGGAATGGGAGAGGTGACTCATTCTAATCGGTTGGTTGGGTCAGCCCTATTATTGGGGGTGGGTTAACCGTGTAAAGGGGAATGGGTAGTGGAGTCCCATTTTTTTACTAGTTTTTAGGGAATTAGCTCTATAAAATAAGTAACGTAATTATTGTATGGCATTCGAATTCATAATCAGAAATACAACTGCTCATTCTTTATTGTCTTTTCTCTTTAATTCTAATTCACTCGCCATTAGCGTATTTATACAATACTTTGCAAAATCAATTTGAGGGTCAGTACCTTGCTCCATAAACGTGTAAACAAAAGAAATTTGTGAAGTTCGAGTCAATCAAATTTTGGCATGAACAATGTCCTGGGTGTAAGCCTCTGCTAGGCGCTCCATCGACCAAGTCATCTTCATCGGTATGAATCTAGCGACTTTAGTCAACCTGTCCACAATTACCCAAATGGCATTCATCCCATTACAAGTAGGCAGGCTAACCACAAAATCCATAGATACCGACTCAAATTTCCAGGTCGGAATCGGTAGTGGCTGCAAAAGACCTCCTAGTCGCTGATGCTCGATCTTAACCTTCTGAAAGACCAAACATCGAGCTACAAACTCTGCCACATCCATCTTCATCTTAGGCCACCAAAATTGGCCCTTAAGGTCCTGGTAGAACTTATTACCTCCCGGATGAACAGAGTAGGGCGAGTTATGTGCCTCAGACATGACCCTATTCCGGAGATCAGAACTGTCCGGTACGCACCATCTCCCCTGAAAATGCAGACTATTGTCGGACGAAACCTCAAAGCCAACGGTTGATGAAGGGGTTTTTGGGCTCTTTCACCAAACAAAAAAAACCCCCGTTGTAGTATGAGTGGGGGTGTCGAACACGAGGTACAAGTTGTGAATCGTGTTATGCGATTTAGGTCGATTGAGGATCTTGGTTTTGTTGTTGAAATGGAAGCTAAAACTATTGCAAGAAAATAAATGCGAAAAATAATAAACTAAATTCTAGGGTTGTCGGATCCGGGTTCAATTGATTTCGGGGGAATTACTTCAATAAGTCTAAAGTACGAACTAAATCAAAGAAGGGGAATTAAACTCTAATAAGGTACCTAAACCTCCTCCCGGAGTGATTTAGGAGTTGATGCATGAATATAACAATAACGACTTCTCCCGAATGGACATTATCACTACATTCAATGATCACCATTATACCAAGGTTTCACTAGAAGTAAATTCCTAGATCGACTACCGACTCCTGTTGTAATAGTCTCACTAACAACGTACCTAAAGTGGATTCCTAGCTCGACCACCGACTCCCGTTGTAATGGTCTCACTAGCAACATTGGGCAAGGAAAAATCAAAGCATATTTAACTCATAGACAAAGCCCTATTATACTTAGAAAACACCAAGAAATCAACTATGGCCTTTACCTAATCTCTAAGCTCATTGACACCAACATTAACCAACCATGAAAACAATTCAACCAAAAACTATATGAAAACCCCCAATTTCAAGTCATGAACCCATCACCTTCAAATCCTAGAAATTAACTACTCACTAAACATGAACAAGAACATTACAGTAATAAACAAGCACAAAAACATCAAAATAAACACTAAATCTACCAACAAGCAAGAAAATAATCCAGGAAAACTTGAAATTGCATAAATTAAACACAATACTACTTGAAAAACATGAGAAAAACAAGATTGAAAGCATAGAAAATAGCAAAGAGAAGGAATAAATAACTTATTGAAATTTGATGTACAAATTCGTTGGAATGGCCATGTCACTTGAGCAAACCTTCAAATCAATTCATCATCTTCAACAAACTATTGAAATCTAAAGCTAAAACTACATCTAAAACTATGAAACAAGAAGTAAGCATAAACCCTAACTATGGGAAGAGCAAATCTAAATTTTTGGGACTTAATCTAATCTAAAGTGTTGTTTTTTATTTTTATTTTTAGGAACCTTAGAATATATATACAAGGTTTGGAAGCAAGGGCCCATGCACAACAAGAGGCACGAGCTGAATTAAAACACCACGAGCCAGTAGCAAACACGGCAAAAAACAGAGCTGCAAATCCCAGCTCCGGCGCGCACGCGCGGTGAGGTCGGCGCGGCCGCGAAGATGGTGGTGGCGCGGCCGCGAGTGAGGGCTCGAGCAGGTCTCTAGTGCTGCTTGAAAACGTGCTGTCGCGGGTAGCTTTCATTTGTCGTGGGCGCGTCTGTACCTCTGTCCGCGACCATGACTTGACCCAAATGTTTCCAACTTTTGCTCGGGTTTCTCGGGGCGGGTCGGGACGCCTCCCGAGACATCGGGCCTCGGGCCCGACAAGCCTTAAAAATTACAAAAATGCCCTTTCGGTGCACTTTGCCTTGATTTGTGGTCTTGGCTTTGCGGCATGCTTCCCTAAGCTTCCTGGGACCTCTCACGACCCTTGACAGCTTTCGAGAATCGCTTGAAAACCCGCAAAACACCTGCATTAAAGAAGAAAAGGCATAAGTAACACAAAATAGCTCAATTATTGAGAAAAACAACTATAAATGGACATTATTCAACGAAAACATTAAATGAACTAAAACTAAGCTAAAAAGGCTTAAAACATGGAATAATAAGCCTAAAATGCGCGGAAAACAAGCGAAAAGAGCCCGGAAAATTGGTCCTAAACTGGGGTATAAAAAAAACAAGGGTCATATAAGGCTAGTAATGTAGCTAGAAGAATAGGAAAGGCTAAGCTCAAAGGGTTCCAAAGGATAAATGCAAAGCAAAATTCTAGAAAAGTGAAAAAAGCAAAATTCTAGGACAAAAAGGGAAATGGAAAATAACTAAGAAATGAATGCCTCCGTCCTCCCCTAGAGTAGCTTGGTCGCGGACTTGGCAAGTCATGAATCAAGTTCTTGATCAAGCTAAGCTATGACAAGGATCCTATCGCCACTCAAACAAAACAATGTTGAAGGCTTGAAAGATTTGACAATTCCTCACAAGTTAAGGGTAGTGGATTGCAAATACTACCTCTAGGGACTCAACTAGCTAGCAAAGCATTACCAATCATTCCACAACCCTAGAGTTTAAGTTTCATGAACTCTAAAGCTCTAAAACCTAGCATATAATATTTGAAAATCAACCCCAACATCTCAAACCATGTGGATCGCTAATAATTAGGAAGGAATGCATTCAAAATCCAAGACTCTAAAACGATCAAGTCCAAACTAAAAACAAAATGAAAAATACACTTTGCCTTGAAAAGAAAAGAAAGGAAAAAGAAGTGGAAAAAGGGAAAAACAAAAAAAGAAAAACTATACAAAAGTGAGGAAAACAAAATCCAAGCATGAATGACTCTCAAATAAGCAATCAAGCATCAAACAAATAAATAAATCGAGGCCCAACGCCATCGATATCCAAATTTCCTCAAGGGCTTAAAAGCCAAAATTAAAAGCCAAACATCCTCGAACAATCATCTCCTCCTAGATCTAATCCTAAAACTAAGCAAACAAAGAAAATAAAAAAGAGAATTTGGAAAGATCTCACCAAAGCAAGCTTCAAAATAATCCAAACAACCTCTATTTTGCATTTTAGCATCATACATGAGCCATTTGAGTTGCCTAACCATTAAACCTGCAAAAGAAGAGAAAGCAAGCACCAAACTCCAAAAACAAATTAATTACAGATAAAAGAATTAAAAGAAAAGAGGGGAAAGCCAAGGAAAACTATATACAAGGGAGAGAAGGATGCCATCTAGTAATAGCATCGTAGAGCTCGTAGTAGCGTGTCATGGACATCGCCACTTAATCGAGAGAGAACCACGTAAGCAAAGAGAATTAGATAGGGAAAATGACAACGGAATGTTAACATTTGTTTATGTGGGGGAGGCGGATCAAAATTAAAACAAAAAGAAAAATTAAGAGAAAGAAAAGAATTAAAATCATAATCAAAATAAGAAGCATAAGAAAAACTATAATTACTATACATTTTTTCCGCTTTGGTTTCAGAAGAGTAGTCATGAGGCTCAAGATGGGGTAAAGACTCATCAAATGGTGGACAACACACAAAATGTAGAAGAGAAACGGGTGATGAAGGAAAAAGGACATACGCCCTAGGTAAGGTGGAGCAAGAAAAAGACTCGATGGAAATAGAATAGGGAGGCTTAACAACATCATTCCCAAAGAGAGGATTTTGATACTCACAAATTTCATCCTCAAAAAGAGGATTAAGAAACTCGCAAGTGTCATCATCAATCTCAAAGGGAGGGTTTTCACTTTCAAAACAAAAGTCCTCATCCTCACTAGAGTCATCATAATGGGCCATGCCACCATCACAATCACTCAAAACCCTATGATTTTCTCCACAATCAACGTCGTTGTCACCAAGAAATGCAAAAATCTCATCGACTAAAAGCAATAAATCCTCTTCTTCCTCAATGGAAACATGGAGCTTGGATGATTTAGGTGAAGAAAGAAAGAAAGGAGTGGTCGGCTCAAGAGGAGAGGGAGAAGTCAAAACTGGTTCAAAGGAATCATCATCATCCATTTGAGCGACATCCACCTCTTCTTGAATCGGATTCCTCAAAGAAGAGATCGGGTCATCCTTGCCACAACCACCCTCACAATTAACCATAAATCCAAAATCATCCATCTCATCCTCTAAGCAAGATTCTAATATCTCAAGTCTCTTTATTAATTTACTTATCTGGACTTTGATGACTCGCCTTCCCTCATATTCTAATGGGAGACATTTATGGAACTTAAAACACATGTCAATCAAGTCATTATACCCCTTAATCTCTTGAGGAGTACAAACACTTGTATGAACAAAGTTAAAAGGTCTTAGAATTCATCAAGAAGGGAATGGTCATAGCTAATTTCATCACTAGAAACATGAGAATCTTGATTGTAATGTGTGTAATCAAATGAAGAATTAAAATCGGGGTGCACAATATTACAATTAGGAGAAATAGGAGGAAATGAATCGTATTTGGGTTGAACTTGGCTAGAATGGGTACCCATGTCCCATTCATAAGTTTCTTGGGCTAGCCAACAATAAAAATTCCAAGAATTTCCTAGGGTCAAAGCTGGAAACTCACTGTTATGCATAGACTCAACAACATCCAAAGTAAAAGAATTCAAACCCATGTAAATCACCTCACAAATATTCATCAAATTATCATTCCCATTAAATGGGACTATACCTTGAACTCTATTGAAATTTTTCCAAAATGACTCACCTTCGATTTGAGGAATAGATAAGCTTGCCATCATGAAAACAAAATTCGACAAAAATGCAAGCAATTATTATTAAATAAATAAATAGCCAAAATAAAACACCCTTTTTTTGTTTTTTGTTTTTTTTTTCAATTTTTTTTTCAAATTTTTGGGAAAGAATAAAACAAAAAAAAATCAAAAGAAAAGAAAAATAAAGCAATTAACTCAACCAAGAAAAATTACACAACATTTTTCAACCGTTGTTCCCCGGCAACGGCGCCATTTTGATGAAGGGGTTTTTGGGCTCTTTCACCAAATAAATAAAACCCCCGTTGTAGTATGAGTGGGGGTGTCGAACACGGGGAACAAGTCGTGAATCGTGTTGTGCGATTTAGGTCGATTGAGGATCTTGGTTTTGTTGTTGAAATGGAAGCTAAAACTATTGCAAGAAAATAAATGCGAAAAATAATAAACTAAATTCTAGGGTTGTCGGATCCGGGTTCAATTGATTTCGGGGGAATTACTTCAAAAAGTCTAAAGTACGAACTAAATCAAGGAAGGGGAATTAAACTCTAATAAGGTACCTAAACCTCCTCCCGGAGTGATTTAGGAGTTGACGCATGAATATAACAATAACGATTTCTCCCGAATGGACGTTATCACTACATTCAATGATCACAATTATACCAAGGTTTCACTAGAAGTAAATTCCTAGATCGACTACTAACTCCCGTTGTAATAGTCTCACTAACAACGTACCTAAAGTGGATTCCTAGCTCGATCACTGACTCCCATTGTAATGGTCTCACTAGCAACATAGGGCAAGGAAAAATCAAAGCATAATTAACTCATAGACAAAGCCCTATTATACTTAGAAAATACCAAGAAATCAACTATGGCTTTTAGCTAATCTCTAAGCTCATTGACACCAACATTAACCAACCATGAAAACAATTCAACCAAAAACTATATGAAAACCCCCAATTTCAAGTCATGAACCCATCACCTTCAAATCCTAGAAATTAACTACTCACTAAACAAGAACAAGAACATTACAGTAATAAACAAGTATAAAAACATGAAAATAAACACTAAATCTACCAACAAGCAAGAACATAAGCCAAGAAAACTTGAAATTGCATAAATTAAACACTATACTACATGAAAAACATGAGAAAAACAAGATTGAAAGCATAGAAAATAACAAAGAGAAGGAATAAAGAATTTATTGAAATTTGATGTACAAATTCGTTGGAATGGCCATGTCACTTGAGCAAACCTTCAAATCCATTCATCATCTTCAACAAACTATTGAAATCTGAAGCTAAAACTACATCTAAAACTATGAAACAAGAAGTAAGCATAAACCCTAACTATGGGAAGAGGAAGAGAGGGTTTCTCTACCTCAAACCCTAAGCAAATCTAAATTTTTGGGACTTAATCTAATCTAAAGTGTTGTTTTTTTATTTTTAGGAACCTTAGAATATATATACAAGGTTTGGAAGCAAGGGCCCATGCACAACAAGAGGCATGAGCTGAATTAAAACACCACGAGCCCGCAGCAAACACGACCCAAAAACAGAGCTGCAGATCCCAGTTCCGGCGCACACGCGCGGTGAGGTCGACGCATCCGCATAACTGGCGGTGCAGGCGCGAAGATGGTTGTGGCGCGGCCACGAGTGAGGGCTCGAGCAGGTCTCTAGTGCTGCTTGAAAACGTACTGCCGCGGGTAGCTTTCATTTGTCGTGGGCGCGTCTATACCTCTGTCCGCGACCATGACTTGGCCCAAAAGCTTCCAACTTTTGCTCGGGTTTCTTGGGACGGGTCGGGAAGCCTCCCGAGACATCGGGCCTCGGGCCCGACAAGCCTTAAAAATTACAAAAATGCCCTTTCAGTGCACTTTGCCTTGATTTGTTGTCTTGGCTTTGCGGCATTCTTCTCTAAGCTTCCTGGGACCTCTCACGACCCTTGACGCTTTCGAGAATCGCTTGAAAACCCGCAAAATACCTACATTAAAGAAGAAAAGGCATAAGTAACACAAAATAGCTCAATTATTGACGAAAACAACTATAAATGGACATTATTCAACAAAAACTTTAAATAAACTAAAACTAAGCTAAAAAGGCATAAAAATTGGAACAATAAGCCTAAAATGCGCGGAAAACAAGCGAAAAGAGCCCGGAAAATTGGTCCTAAAATGGACTGATCAACGGATTTTCCTTGAAGCAAAGCCTCTCGAATCCTAGTCAACTGCGGGTCATCCTTCTGTCCTTCGCGCAACTCCTGGAAAAACACGGGCTCGGCACTCATAGATGTCAGACGAACTCTGACGGAACCATGACGTCTACTGAAGCTCAATCGATTCTTGCGACTCAGTGTGTCAGCAACTAAGTTCGCCTTGCCTTCACAATAATTAAGCGTCAGGTCATAGTCCTTAATCAGCTCAAGCCATCATCGTTGCCTCATGTTGAGGTCCTTCTGTGTGAAGATGTACTTGAGACTCTTATGATCCGTGAATACCTTGCACGATCCACCATAGAGATAGTGACTCCAGATCTTAAGCGCAAAAACCACAGCTGCTAGCTCCAAATCGTGCGTGGGGTAGTTGCGCTCGTGCACCTTCAGCTGTCTTGATGTATAAGCGATGACCTTCCCACCCTGCATCAGCACACATCATAGGCCACTCTTAGATGCATCACTGTAGACCTTAAAATCCTCCTCATCGTTCGGAAGGGTAAGATTAGGATCAGAAACTAACTTCTGTTTCAGCTGCTGAAACGCTTGCTCGCAAGCCTCCGTCCAAACGAATCAGATCTCCTTCTGTAGGAGACTAGTCATCGGCCTAGCAATCTTGGAGAAGTCCTAGACGAATCTTCGATAGTATCCGGCCAAACCCAGAAAACTACGAACCTCCGCCACATTTCTCGGGCTACTCCACTCCACTATTGCCTTAACTTTTGCTGGGTCTACCTTAACGCCTTCCTTACTAATAACATGACCTAGAAATGCTACTTTGCGTAGCCAACTGGGAAGGCCCCTACCAGATCTGCGAGCAGGTGGCACCAGGGTCATACAAGCTCATGACTGTAGAAGGAGAACCACTGAAAAACAGCTTTAATGCAGATGTCCTGAAAAAGTAATCTAAGACCCCAGAAATAAGAAACTTACCTGAGACTACGTCTGGCTGGACCTCTGCCTCTGCCTCAGTCATACAGTAGAATCGGTTCATCACAGGAGTCTTAGTCGGTGTCAGTATTTACTTGACTTCAGTACTCAGCTTCTTCTCGGGGCAAACTGATGCCTTATGGCCCTCCTTCCTGCAGATGAAACAAGAGATAGGCGTCACGTTGCATCGCTTCCCTGGATGGAAGTCCTTGCTACAACCTCTACACTTCGAACTCTCAGAACTCTTAAACGAACTGGCGGTCTGAGGGGTACTGCTAGGAGTACTGAATTGGGGCTTCTTGAAAGGTGGCGACGACACCGGGGTCGGGCTCCTCTTCTTGCTTTCCTCTCCCTCTATAATAGAAGCCCGGATCTCGAGTGCTACGTCGTAAGCTCGCTGAAATGACTTCGCTCCACTGCTGATCATGTGAACACGAATCCTCGGATCCAACTTCTTGATGTAGCGCTTGACCCGTTCATCCTCGGACGGAACAACAGATTTAGCGAACCTCGATAACTCGACGAACTTATCGGTGTAGGCCTGAACCGTCATCTTACCCTGAGTGGGAGTAAGAAACTCCTTCTGCTTCTGCCGCTGTAACTCGTCGGGGTAGAACCTCTCTTGAACCCTAGTCATGAACTCGTCCCAAGTCATCGCGTGCAAAGGCATGTGCGCATCTCTGGCCACGCTCCACCAATTGTCAGCCTCTCCTCTCAAGTAGTAGGCGGCGATCTGGACCTTCTCGTGCTTCGGAAAAAATGTGGCGTCGAAGAGCTTCCCCATCTCACGGATCCAGCTCTCCAAAACCGTAGGATCGGCAGTCCCATCGTAAGTCGATGGTTGATGACGAGCGATACGATTGAACGTCTACTGTGAGTTAGGCGGTTGACGACTATGGTGCGCTAACGTAAGAATAGCCTCCTCGAGTGCACGTAAACGTTGTCGTCCCGAATTCGACCGGTGAGGCGTGGACATGCTAAAATAGAAAGACAACAAGAAGTGTTAGTCAAAAGTCCACTACCCTAGTCAAACACACACAACAAAATAAGAGAAAAGAGTCCTATACCGGTTTTCTGCCCGAAACTCTTCTCCCTTATACTTATTCTTAATTGGGTTTATCACTCGGGAAAGGTACAACTCACAATTCCCGAGTTTACTCAAATTCTTGATACTTCACTTAATGTTTAACTTTTCAGTTCTGATACCAACTGTGACGACCCGACTCTTATAAATCGGCCGCGGAAAGAACCGACGAGTCGAATTGTCATACTAACTACAAACATACTTAAAATAAAAAACTTTTACTTCAAAGTATACTTCTAAAATCCCAAATGTACAATTAGCACAAGATGTACATAACTAAACCTCCGAAAAGTCACCACCAATGGTTTAAATCCAAAAACTGTAATCAGAATTAGAAAATACAAACTAACAATAATCTAAATCCTAATGACGAAATAGAAACTACATAAAAATAGTAAATTCTACAATATTTTTTAAATTCAAACCAAAATCACCTCCGCAGCCCCGTAGGTGCCATCTGCTGCAGTATCAGCCTTGATAGCACTGTCAATGTCCTTCTATGTCCACATTCCAAGTCTTGGACAATCAATTCTCCGTCTAAGTCCTTTTCCTTTAACATTCAGCCTATCCAAGTACACAATCTAAAAAAAATATAAAAAAAAAACATTTACAATTTTCATTGGTTGATAATTATGTAAACTATGTAGAGGGAAATACCAGAAGAACCAACGGGGACCCCTTCACACCACACCCATCTTTGTCCTTGTCCTTCCCATGCTTTACCATCCATTCAAGAACAAACCTTGCCCAGTTCCATTAAGAACATGATCTAACATACTCTTTTTTAACTAACCAACAAAAAGCAGGACTAATCCAATTTTTTAAAACTGTACAAAATAAATTTCCAAACACATATAGAATGAATGATTGAAGGAATTTAATCCTGTCATCTGAACTGTCACAACAATGTTTATACACAATTTCAGAGCCAATTCCGCCCTTGTTCTTGTATAAGCATTTCAACCTCTTGTACTCTTGATCAGTTGCTTTATGATCCGGAAATTCATACCTATTGTCTCCAAAAGGAAGTCCTAATACCCATCCAACCATCTCTTCATCGATGGTTATTTCATAGTCTTCTCTTATCCGTAAAATTCTGCTTTCAGGATCCCACCGATCACAAAGACATGTCAAAAAATATCGATCAAGGCTTTGTATTTTAGGATTCAACAATTCTTCGAATCCTACGTCAGTCACCCATTTAATCTGGACATCCCCCATTTGATCAACAAGAGCTTGTACTCTGTCTGGGTAGACTCTCATTGTTGGTCTCTGTTTGTCAAATATAATTCTAATCACAACATTGCAAAAAAAATAAAGACTACTAACAATATTAATGTACCAAAAATGACCCTGTAAAAATAAATTAAAACTTACAAATGTGTTTTTTCAACATATCTGATATTTGCCTCCTACCATGCTTTCTGCGTTCTGAATCTTTTGAGGTTTCCTGTAACAACAAGTATATTTAAATGACACTATAAAATAATTGACATCCTAACTTATGAATTCCCCCAATATTCACATAGTAAGGAAAAACATACCTGTGTAGATCTTTTTGTTTTTAGACCTGTTGTTTTCCCCTTTTTTTGTATTTCAACATCATCTTTTTCTGATCCTCCTTTGGAAGAGTCTTTTGCTACCTGAAAATTATAATTCATCTCAATTCCTATTCACTTCAACAATTATACCAACTACAATAATCCTACTAATATTTAAATGACCCTTTAAAAATACTTGATATCATACTAAAAAATTTACATACTCTCATACTCTCATAGTACATACAAACTTACCCGTGTACCACCTTTTGTATTTGGACCTGTTTTTTCACTTAATTTTTTATTTGAACAACATTTTTTTTAAATCCTGCCTTGGAAGAGTCTTTTGTTACCTGAAAATTCAAATTCATCTCAATTCCTCTTCAATTCAATAATTATACCAACTACTATTATACTCTCATACTAGATAAAAACTAACCTGGGTAGCACCCTTTTTTTTGGGACCAGTTTTTTTTCCCTTTGTTTGTATTTCACCATCATCTTTGTCCGATCCTTCCTCAGAAGAGATTTTTGTTACCTGAAATTTCAAATTCATCTTACTTCATCTTACTAATATTTAAATGAGCCTATAAAAATACTAAAAATCATAAATACTCTCATAGTAGTAGATAAAAACTCACCCGTGAGGAAATTTTTTCTTTTGGACATGTTTTTTTCCTCTTTGCTTTTATTTCACTATCATCTTTATCTGGTACTCCCTTGGATGAGTCTTTTGGTAGCTGAAAATTGAAATATATCTAAATTCCTCTTCATTTCATTAAAAAATATTAAAAACTACAATTATCCTACGAATAATTATATGACCCTATGAAAATACTTGACATCATAACTAAATAATTTTAATAATCTCATAGTAGATAAAAACTTACTTGTGTAGAACCCTTTTTTTAGGACCAGTTTTTTTCCCCTTTGTTTGTAGTTCACCATCATTTTTGTCCTATCCCCCCTTAGTAGAGTCTTTTGTTAACTGAAAATTAAAATTCATCTCAATTCCTCTTCACTTCAACAATCATACCAACTACAATTTTCCTACTAATATGTAAATGACCTTGTAAAAATAATTGACATCATAATTAATTAATTTAAATACTCTCATAGTAGTTATTAACTTACCCCTGTTGAACCTTTTGTTTTAGGACCTGTTTTTTTCCCCCTTTTTTTGTATTTGAACATCATCTTTTGTTACCTGAAAATTCGAATTCATCTCAAATCCTCTTCGCTTGAACATTTATACCAACTACAATTATCCTACTAATATTTAAATGATCCCAATAAAATTGAATCAGATAATTAAAGTGATAACACAGGACAAATCATCCTACAAAAATGAAAAAAAACCCAACAAAATAGCATGAAAGCCAACAAGAGCTTACTGGAGTCATAGTTTGAAACTTTAGAGCAGGTTTTCTGGAATTATCCTTAGTTTGAGCAGCAGTTGTGGTAGTTTGGGCCTCGGTGGTTTGTGTCGTTGCCTGTATGAAGCACTTAGGCATTTAAATTTGAATAATTCAATTTAGATGCAGTCATTTTTCAACTTACCTCAATATTTTTTTGCTTTGCTACCGGGTCTGCGTTCTTTCTCATTGGTTGTTTTTCACGCTCAATTTTATTCAATTTCTAGTAGAACACAAATTAACCAATAATGAATGAAAACCTAAAAAATGGAACAATTAATTAAAAAATGTTGTTAATTTGCTTACCTTGGGAACATATTTTCTTGGTCTTTTTGTTGTTGATTCATCTTCAACAAACATTTCTTCTCTTTGATGCTTTTTTCCAAAATTGTCCCTAATTTTGTACCCTTCAGAACCCTGTTCTACGTCAGGCGGCTTGTAAGTCGCCAATGGCTCGACATCCAGGTAAGGCCCCAATGGCGGTTCTTGGATGGGTGTTTCGGGAGTTGTTGATTTTTCTTTAGCTGTGGATGAAGAAGGTATAGTTGTTTTTGGATTTTGAGTTAATGGTAGTGATTGTTTTTTTTGAGGTGATTTTGGTGGTGATTGTTGTGGTTTTTCTGGTGAATGTGGTTGTGGTTATGGTTATTTTAGATTTTCTATAGTTGTGGTTGTTTCTGATTGAGTAGGAATTGGATTTTGTGGTTGTGGTGATGAAGGTGGTTTTTCTAGTGAATGTGGTTGTGATTGTGTTGGATTTTCTTTAGTTGTGTCTGTTTCTGGTTGAGTAGGGGTTGGATTTTGTGGTTGTGGTGATGAAGGTGGTTTTTATGGTGATTGTGGTTGTGGTTGTGGTGGTTTTTCTTTGTTTGTGGATGAAGATGTAGTCTGAGTTTGATTGTTTTCATCTGAATCCAGTTTATCCCCTTTACCTGCTTCATCTTCTGTTTCCTTTGCAATTTCGTGAATATCAGACATCACCTGTTCCCACGATTCTGAATGATATGGTTCAGAATCCATTAAAACTTTGAGTGTGGAGGTTTTTAGAAACTAAAAGGAATTGTGGTTTTTTTTTAAAAGGTTAATGTTTATGGTAACTGTTTTAAAGTTGAAAGGAATTGAAAAATAATCTTTCTCCAAAATTCAAAACTTTTATGGGATATCAGTTATTTTGAGTTAAAAAACAAAAAAAAAAACTGTTTTAAAATTTCAGTTTTATCAATATTTTTTTATTATTTTTTTTTGAATTTAAATCTTGTTTCATATACAAATTTAAATTATATTATTTACTTACGGTTTGTTTGGTTAATTGGTTTTTTTTAATAATCACATAAATCTCCAATTTTAACTTTAATGATTTTTTTGTTATTACAAATAAATAAATTAGTTTCCAAATTTAACGTAAATGATCCTTTTGTAACATAAACGGTTGTTTTAATTTAAACATTTTCACAATCAAAAAAGGCAACCTCTTTTAGCATTAATGAATCAATAACATTCATATAAGAATACATAACATTTTCATCGAAATAGTTTTTGTTATGAGTACTACAAAAGATCAACTTTCAATTTCATCATCATCTTCGTCATCTTCAACTTCCTTGGAATCTTCATCGCTTTCTTCTACGTCATCCTCATCATCCTCTTCTTCACTTTCACTTTTTTCTTCACTTGCAACAACTTCAACTTCATTCTGCAATCAATATTCGTATTTTATATACAATTAATTAATCTCAATGATAAAAACTATATAGAAATAATATGATACTTAAAACACATAAATGATACTACATTATAAATATGCCTACTATTCATATACCTCCTCAACTTCATAGGTGTGTACGTGTGTTTGGGTTGATGCAACCTTCATCCTTACCCGCCGCCTTACAGGCACCTTTCCTTCCACTTCCTACGTAGGTAGTATCAAATGAATAGAATTAATAAAATTTTGGCAAAATTGACACCAACAGTCCATACTATTTGCCATCTATCCATATCAGTCCCTACAATTGATTATCCCAGAGTAGGCCCAACTATTACAAAAACTTGCCCAAAATAGTCCGGCTTACCGGTTGACCTATTGTTGCCGATAATCGCCACTAAAACTCATGTGCTAGTCACGTGTTGTGGATTAATTATTTTCTAAAAATGATTTGATTATCAATTAATTATTTTCTAAAGACAATTTGATTAGCAATTAACCCCCACTAAAAGTCATGTGCTAGTCACGTGTTGTGGATTACCGGCTACAATAGGTCAACAAGTAAACGAGACTATTTTTGGCAAATTTGCGTAATAGTTGGGCCTACTCTGGGATAATCAATTGTCCGGACTGATATGGGAAGATGGCAAATAGTATTGCCTGGTGGTGTCAATTTTTCCTAAAATTTTATGATATATTTTTGTTCTAACTACGATAAGTACAATATAACATGTTTGCCCTTGTAATTTGGAAGATTTCTGATTTTAATTTTTGGTGCAGGCTTTGAAGGACCTTGTAATTCTCCTTTGTGTGTACCGTCCACATTCTCTATAACCGATCTCCATGATAACCAAGTAGCTTTCTTCATTGGTGCCCCTATTGGGTAATCTTTCACATACTCCACATCTCTAACAACCTGTAAACAACAATTTATCCAAATGTTCACTGAATCTAAACACTACAATAATCTTGAAAAATAACTTTTGATTTCATAGAAAAACCACCTCCGCAGCCCCATAGGAGCCATCTGTTGTTGTGTCAAGCTTGATAGTGCTCTCAATGTCCTTCTGTAACCACTTTCGAAGTCTAGGAGAATCAGTACACCATTTAACTCCTCTGCCTCCCACATTGATCCTACCCAAGTAGACAATCTGCTTCAAAAACATATTACTATACCACATACCAGCAGAACTTGTAATTGAGAAGGTGTACCGATTCAATATTACAAGGCATTTAACACCGCATTTAACTCCTCTGTGGTTCAATGGTTCTGCTGGTATGTGGTTCTGCTGGTATGTGGTTCAATTACAAGGTACACCATTTAACTCCTCTGCCTTGTAATTTAATATTACTATACCACATATTACCATTTAACCACTTATAATTGAAATACTATTACTATACCACATACCAGCAGAACTAACGCGGATCCCTTCACACCGCATACATCCTTCTCCTTCTCACCATTCCCGTGCTTCACCATCCAATCCAGAACAAACCTAGCCCAATTCCATTGTAAAGGAGCCCTAACATACTCCTTCTTTACCACCCAACACAGTCCGGGACTTATCCAATTATTTAAAACAGTGCAAAATAAATTTCCAAATACATAAAGAATAAAAGAGTGCAAAAATTTAATCCTGTCATTTGAATTTCCACAACAATACTGGTAGACATTCTCATAGCCAATTCCCCCTTGTTGTTAAACAAGCACTTCATTTTTTTAAACTCTGCATCACCCGCTCTCTGTTCTAGGAATTTGTATCTGTCTTCTCCAAATGGTAATCCTAAAACGCACCCCACCATCTCTTCATAAATTATTATTTCATAGTCATCCCTAATGAACAGAACCCTAGTTTTTGAATCCCGTCTGCCACAAAGCCATGTCAAAAAATAACGGTCAAGCCTTTCTATTTTCAATTCCAAAACTGATTGGAATCCTGCATGTGTGATAAGAGGGTTTTCTCACCAAATAAAAACCCCCGTCGTAGTAAGAGTGGGAGTGTCGAACACGGGGAAGGTACGTCGCACTAGTCTAGGGATGAGCGTCGAACAAGCTAGGTTAATGGATGGTCGCGAGAGGCGGAGAGAACTACGGGAATTAACTAAAGATATACTATGGAAACAAGAATTAAAAGGGACTAGGGTTAGAGATCGACAACTCATACCACCATGAATTGTGACTCAATCGAACTTAGACTTAGGTCATGGATAAGGGGAGGTCATTCTAAGATCACACTACTCTTTCAAGCTAGTGTAACGACCGGGAAGACATACACAAACCTACTTTCGTGGCGGAACATCTAACTAGTCATAAGCACAAATCACGAAAACTGGTAACTTTCCCTTGATCGAAGGCCCAACTTTCGTGGTGCTTCCATCAATCGGGCGATGGGAGTCATCACCCACGTTCACCTTTCGATCCTTCGGTGGGGATTCTTCTATGAATCTAATGTTAGCTAGACACGACACTCAACATCACCGAACCTTCGGTACCGACATTATCACAACCAAAACCAAGAAACAACTAAACCACAAACATGGAGGATTTTGAGAAGTTTCACTCAAACCTTAGAAATTAACTACTCACACATAATTAATATAAACTAATAATTATAATTAAAACTAAAACTAATAACATAAACTAAACCTAAAATCTAAGAGCAACAAACATAAACAACTAAAATCCTAGAAAATAAGAACACCAACTGAAATCAACAACTAGAAAGTAAAGAAACAAAAACTACAATTAACTACAACAAGACAAGCAAGAATAATTACTAACAAGAACAACAAAAGCAATTAACAAAGCTATTAAAACAAAGATAACAAAGCAAGAAAACCAGAAAATACCTTGAAGAAGATGAAGAACAAGCAAATAGAGAAGAAAAATCAAGAACTTTGCATAAATTAAGAACAAAATGAAGTAGAAATTACAAGAGAAATGAAGAACAAAGCTCTAAAACTAACCTAACCCTAAGTTTGAGCCTCCAACCTCAGTTGCCTTCTAAAATAAGGGGAGGGGGCTATTTATAGTTCCCCAAGAAAAACACGAGAAAAGACCTAAAGCAGATTAAATGATACGAATAGGGCCTTCTCAGCGGGCGCTTGGCCTCTCCAGCGGGCGCTGTAGCCAAAAAATTAGCTACTGACTGTTTTGGCCAATTCAGCGGGGAATTGAAAATATCAGCGGGCGCTGGAGAGGTCGCAGCGGGCGCTGGAGTGGTCTCAGAGGCCGCTGGACAGCTTGACAGCCAATTTTTAAAACATTATAACTCCTTCATTTCTTATCAGAATTTAGCTTATGACCAGGCATTTCGAAGCTATCAAAACGAGCTTTAACCTCCAACTTGAATCGCCTTAAATTGATAAGTATGTAAAAAGTTATGGCCTTTCAAAGTTGACCTATGCTCCAAAAGTGGTGATTGTGCTCTCGGCTTTATTGCGGAACACTTCCCAAAGCTTCTCGGGATCTCTCACGACCCTTGCAGGCTTTTAAGAATTGATCGAAAACACACAAAATACCTACATGAATGAACGCAAGGCATTAGTAACGCAAAAGTGCTCAATTATTAGCAAAAATGGTAAGAAAAGGCATTATTCAACGAAAACGTAACTAAGACCTAAACTAAGCTAAAAAGGCCTAAAAGTAATAAAACTAAGCCTAAAATTAACAGAAAACAAGTTAAAAGAGTCCAGGAAATCGGTCCTAAAATGGACCTATCAAACTCCCCCAAGCTTGCCTTTTGCTTGTCCTCAAGCAAATACAACATGAAAAACTTAAAAATAAAATCCTAACTCACTTTCGTAGGAATCATGGTTGCTTTTAGCAAAAGCAACAAGCCATGTAAACCTCTAAGTCGCCAAAGAGGACGAGTGTGCTCTCGTAAGGGTTTCCCAAGAGTTTAACCCATAACTCTTTCAAAAAATAAACCAAGGCAAAGGTACACAAGAAACAAAAGAAAAGAAAAACAAAAAGAAAGGAAAATAAAAGGAAACAAAATAAAACAAAGACACCTAGTTGGACTTGTTAAAGGACCGAGGATCAATGAATGCGAACCTTTCTAAGCACTAACGGAAAAAATGGTCAAAGATGTCAAGGGTGGATAGTCAAATAAAACATGCTATATTGGAGAACTAGGGAGGAACATTCTCCTTTCGCTCAACAACCAAGCATCCACATGCTAAGCTAGTGTCGTCTCTACCCATAAAGTTAGCTTCTCATAGCTCCACGAAGGAGTCGGAAAAACAAAAAGGAAAAACAATTTAGGCTACCCGACATCTCATCATAGCAAACCGCTCAATATGCTTGAAACATGACTTCCTCAACCGAAAAGGACTCAACTATCTAGGATCGAGAGGGCTTTAAGGTTGTAATGTAAGGCTAGGGATAGGGTAGGAATCAATTTGGCTTGTGGTGCTCAAACCTAAATAGTGAAGCAATAAGTAGAAATGAGCATCAAATAGCAAACCAACTCCTCAAATTCGCACACATACACTAAAAACCCCCAAGCTTATTCAAAAAACTATATGAAAAAAAGAAAAATTTATACAACAAATTAATAAAAGAAATTCTTTTTTTTTTCTCGAACTATTCATCCCCCCAAGCTTGAATGATACAATGCCCTCATTGTGAAAAGGGAAGGAATAATTGCATTTTTAAATTTTTAAATTTTTTTTATTAATTTTTTTATACATTTTTTTTACATGACCTTGCCTCTTTTACAACGTAGGTCGGCTTTTACTCTAATTCATACAAATTAACACACTTTCGATTGGTCGAACTCCTTACTTCACAAATTTTTCACTACAAAACAAATACGAACCAAGACGCTCCAATTGCTTCACTACACCTCAAGGGTACAAAACAAAACCATGGGAATCAAGGCTTGTATCGTGGCTAGAAGAAAGGAAGGGCCAAGCTCAAAGGGTTTCAAAGGATGAATGTAAAACAAACACCTAGAAAAGTAAAAAGAAGCAAGACGCTAAAAGAAAAAGCAAAAATGGATAATAACTAAGAAATGAATGCCTCCGTCCTCCCCTAGATTAGCTCGGTCACAGTCTCGGAAAGTCATGAATCAAGTTCTTGATCAAGTTATACTATGACAAGGATCCTATTGGCACTCAAAAAAAATGATGAAGGCTAGAAAGATTTGAAAATTAATTTTCTCACATATTAAGGGTAGTGAATTGCAAATACTATCTCAAGGGCTTCAACTAGCTAGCAAAGTTTTGCCAATCGTACCACAAGCCAAGACATTAGGTTTCATGAACTCCAAAGTTCTGAAACCTAGCATGTAGTATTTGAAAATCAACCCCAAAATCTTAAACCATGTGGACCACTAACACTTAGGAAGGAATGCATTCAAAGTCCATGAAATTAAGAACCAAGTCCAAACTACAAACAAAACAAAACACACTTTGCCTTGAAAAGAAAATAAAAGAAAAAGAAGAGGAAAAAGGAAAAAAAGAAATAAAAAATAAACAAAAGGAAGGAAAATAAAATCAAAGCATGAATGACTCTCAATCAAGCAACCAAGCATCAAACAAATAAATAAATCGAGGCCTAACGCCATCGATATCCAAATGTCCTCAAGGGCTTAAAAGCCAAAAATTGAAAGCCAAACATCCTCGAACAATCATCTTCTCCTAAAACTAATCCTATAACTAAGCACACAAGAAAAATAAAAGAAAGGGAATTTGGAATCATCTCACCAAAACAGGATATAAAATAAGCATACAACCTTCGTTTTGCGCTTTAGTACCATACATGTCCATGAGAGTTGCTTATTCATTTAACCTGCAAAAAGAAAGAAAAGAACCCAAACTCCAAAAACTAAATAAAAACAAAAGAAGGAAAGAAAATAAAATAAAAAAAAGGAACACGGGTTGCCTCCCGAGAAGGGCTTGGTTAACGTCTTAAGCTTGACAAGGAGCTGGACACAAGGACAAAGACATAGAAGAAAAAATATGTCAAAGTCATCCAGTGGGACCAACCGCCGGGGCTCAGTAAATAGCCCCGCAAAGCTCGTAAGAGCTTATCAAATGCACTGGCACTCAACTCACTGAATACCACATAAGCAATGATCAAATAAAGCAAAGGGGACGGTTTGAAAACCGACATCCAATGCTTATGTGGGAGTGAGTGCCCACAGGGAAGTAAAATCAAAATAAAAACTACTTAAAGGAAAATCAAATAAAAGAGAAGGACCACCCGCAAACACCTCCCTTGCCTTGGATCTGAAAGAGAAACATTGTAGTCAAGACAAGAGACGGTGCCCTCGAATGGGGGTGATATGAGCATGGATGGAAGGGGAGTGGGATGTGAATACACAAGGCTAAATCCTCATAAAAAGGGAATAAGAGAAGGTGGTATAACCACATCCTCCACATTAATAATGACCTCGTTAACTTCACTCGACTCAACTAAGAAGGCATCATCCAATATGACATCACATGACGAGACGGAAGGGTCATGATTTTCATCATGACATTGCAATGAAACATCAACGTCTATATGAGTCTGGATGGGTTCTACAACAACGAGAGGAGGGGGATCAAAATCATAACTAATGTCGCAAACAACGGGCTCAACTTGAAGATTATGCGATAAATCATCGGAATTCACACCACCACCTTGTAAAAACTCATCAAGAGCATGCTCTTGTGAGTATTGATGCTCAACATCTAAGGTAGGGGTATGAATCGGAAGATGATTAAAGCCATACTCCACAAACAAGCTCGGCCCATTACTAAAGTCATGTATCCCTTGGGTAGTCATGTCCCACTCATAGGTTTCCTTAGCCAGACACGTGAATAAAAGCCAAGCTCTATCCAAGTTTAAAGCTATGAAATCGCCATAAAAGAGAAACTCAACCCAGTTTCTCGTTTCATAATTCAAGCCCTCATACATATATCCCACTTTTCAAAATTATGATTAGGAGGAAGAGAGCTTCCAATCCTATCGTAATACATCCAAAACGGTTCATGCTTATATTGGGGATCGATCAAAGAAGTGGTCATAAGGCCTAAATATTCACAAAAATAAAAATAAGGAAAAAGAAAGACCTAAAACCATTCTACTCAACCTAAACTAATGGCATTGCCTTCCCCGGCAACGACGCCGGCCAATTTGATAAGAGGGTTTTCTAACCAAATAAAAACCCCCGTCGTAGTAAGAGTGGGGGTGTCGAACACGGGGAAGGTACATCGCACTAGTTTAGGCATGAGCGTCGAACAAGCTAGGTTAATGGATGGTCGCGAGAGGCGGAGAGAACTACAGGAATTAACTAAAGATACACTATGGAAACAAGAATTAAAAGGGACTAGGGTTAGAGATCCACAACTCATACCACCATGAATTGTGACTCAATCGAACTTAGACTTAGGTCATGGATAAGGGGAGGTCATTCTAAGATCACACTACTCTTTCAAGCTAGTGTGACGACCGGGAAGACATACACAAACCTACTTTCGTGACGGAACATCTAACTAGTCATAAGCACAAATCACGAAGACTGGTAACTTTCCCTTGATCGAAGGCCCAACTTTCGTGGTGCTTCCATCAATCGGGCGATGGGAGTCATCACCCACGTTCACCTTTTGATCCTTCGGTGGGGATTCTTCTATGAATCTAATGTTAGCTAGACACGAGACTCAACATCACCGAACCTTCGGTACCGACATTATCACAACCAAAACCAAGAAACAACTAAACCACAAACATGGAGGATTTGAGAAGTTTCACTCAAACCTTAGAAATTAACTACTCACACATAATTAATATAAACTAATAATTATAATTAAAACTAAAACTAATAACATAAACTAAACCTAAAATCTAAGAGCAACAAACATAAACAACTAAAATCCTAGAAAATAAGAACACCAACTGAAATCAACAACTAGAAAGCAAAGAAACAAAAACTACAATTAACTATAACAAGACAAGCAAGAACAATTACTAACAAGAACAACAAAAGCAATTAACAAAGCTATTAAAACAAAGATAACAAAGCAAGAAAACCAAAAAATACCTTGAAGAAGATGAAGAACAAGCAAATAGAGAAGAAAAATCAAGAACTTTGCATAAATTAAGAATAAAATGAAGTAGAAATTACAAGAGAAATGAAGAACAAAGCTCTAAAACTAACCTAACCCTAAGTTTGAGCCTCCAACCTCAATTGCCTTCTAAAATAAGGGGAAGGGGCTATTTATAGTTCCCCAAAAAAATCACGAGAAAAGACCTAAAGCAGATTAAATGATACGAACAGGGCCTTCTCAGCGGGCGCTTGGAAAAAGTCAGCGGGCGCTTGGCCTCTGCAGCGGGCACTGGAGAGGTCTAAGCGGGTGCCGTAGCCAAAAAATTAGCTACTGACTGTTTTGGCCAATTCAGCAGGCACTTGAAAATATCAGTGGGCGCTGGAGAGGTCTTAGTGGGCGCTGGAGAGGTCTCAGCGGGCGCTGGAGAGGTCTCAGCGGCCGCTGGACAGCTTGAAAGCCAGTTTTAAAAACATCATAACTCCTTCATTTCTTATCAGAATCTAGCTTATGACCAGGAGTTTCGAAGCTATCGGAACGAAATTTAACCTCCAACTTGAATCGCCTTAAATTGATAAGTATGTAAAAAGTTATGGCGTTTTAAAGTTGACATATGCTCCAAAAGTGGTGATTGTGGTCTTGGCTTTATTGCGGAACACTTCCCAAAGCTTCTCGGGACCTCTCACGACCCTTGTCGGCTTTTAAGAATTGATCGAAAACACACAAAATACCTACATGAATGAACGCAAGGCATTAGTAACGCAAAAGTGCTCAATTATTAGCAAAAATGGCAAGAAAAGGCATTATTCAACGAAAACGCAACTAAGACCTAAACTAAGCTAAAAAGGCCTAAAACTAATAAAACTAAGCCTAAAAGCAACAGAAAACAAGTTAAAAGAGTCCAGGAAATCGGTCCTAAAACGGACCTATCAATGTGATACCCATTTTAGGTGAGCATCCCCCATTTGATCAACCAGAGCCCGTACTCTGTCTGGGTAGACTCTCATTGTTGGTCTCTATTTGGATAATAATTACCACATTTGCAAAATAAATAAAAGGCATTATAAATATCGTAGTACATATCACATAATTTTGGAAATATTATATTATCCTATACACAAAATTAAATTAATATGCTTACATAAGTCTTTTTCTTTGAATCAGGTAGCGGTTTCCTACTACGCTTCTTTCGTTCTTTTGAGGGCTTTGTGTCAACTCCATCCTTTGTGGATGATGATGTTCCCTGAAACATCAAATTTATCTAAATTCGTTCTTAACAAGTATTGAGAGAACATCCTGGATGATGATAAAACATCCTACTAAAATAAAAATGACTCCAATAAAAAAATATCAAGAATCCTGGTAGAGCATTCTTCTGATCCAAAACCCTATATTATTCCTATTGCAATTAAAATGAACCTGTGGATTAATTGAAATTTAAAATTAAATATTTCCATTGTTGGACCACTTGCTAGTCGAACGTTTAAACAAAAAAAAAAAAACCCTTCGTTACTTTGCTTACCATGGTATTCGATATTCGTTCTTCTTCAGCTTGCAAGTCCTCTATTTCATGCCTTATCTTTGCTGAATTTTGCGTGAAATCCAAAATTGGCACTTGGATTGGAATTGCATTACATGAATTTGGCTGGTTTGGTTCAAGAACTTCTTCTATGTTTGTTTTTGAAGAACGTTTTTCATTTGGTTCTATGCATGTGGGTTGAGATGATTTTTTTTGGATTGTCTAATGTGGAATTTTGTGGTGACTGAGGTTTCTGTGTTGATGGTTCTTTTAATGGTTGTGACGGTGGTGGTGAATGGGTTTGTATTTCCATTAATTGTTCTGTTTCTTTAGCCAAAAAATCCTCCCAAAATTTATCTAGATTTTCATCTCCTTCAACATCACTGCAAATGTAGTGATAATTTCTTAAATCATATATAAGGTTGAGTTTTATAAATTAAAGCCATAAAAATTAAAAGCATTAAAAAAAACGAACTTACTCTGTTGACGCCATTGAAAGAAGGGAAGGATTCTATAGGATTTTCTAACTTTGCGAGAATAATCTTTATAAATATTATGGAATACTAGTTAGAGTGTTTTTTTGTAAGGAGGTTTAGTATTTTGAATGATTTTAGGAAGAGAAAAAATGTAAAAAGGAATAGACAGGTTACAGGAATTTGAAGGATTTTGGCATTGTTTTTAATAATTACTATATGACGCATGATGATCCAATTTTTCCAATTTACCCTATGAATTCTGTTTTAACATTTTCTCCATTTTTAATAATTTTGGGTTATGTTAATGTAAATACCTTTAATTAGCCTAACAATAATAATTCACAAGAATTATTGGTTCATTCTAATGATAACTAATTTTTTAAGACTGGAAACAATCATATATCAGGTCCATGAGGGTCAAGAAGTTCGTTTTAGGCTACTCTATTCAGTCCAAATAAGATCGGCTTATGTGCTATTTGATTCCAAAGAAGTCCCCATAAACAGCCATATTTTAATGCAATATCTGTACTAAAATGTACCTTAAACGTTATAAAAATTACAAATTAAAACAAACTAAAATTAAAATTACCTTTTTTATTAAAAAATAAAATAGTATAAAACAACTTTTTCAATCTTATAGATTTCGTAGAGAATAAACTAATTAAAATAACAAAAAGTTCATTTTAGTATCATTTCGTTTTAAATAGTATTTCATGCATTATTAGAAAATGGCGGGAAAAAGATGAAACTTTTTATTTTGCCTTGCGACAGCCTAATTAATACAATTGTATGTAATTATTTTTTTATTAAATACATTTCTTTGCATTCCAAACGATAAATATAACTACATTAATTACTGCTCGCTTTTTCCTACCTTTATGAAGTCGTGTATACTTTCTTCTTCTTATATGTTTGTTCATACTACTAAATGTTTTTTGATCTCGTACATGTTGAATATACATAGCAAAAACTTATTTCTAAATTACATTTTTCAGAAAATTATATTATGTTACGGAGCAAAGAAATATATCTTCTTAAATCTTTAACATATGAAAATATACATTTCATCATTAAAATCATAAAGCTTACTTCTACAAAAGAAAGATTGTTTTCAGCATTTAAAAAAATAAAATTACAAGTAAACATTTCGTTAAATAAAATTAAAACAAATCTACTACTGTTATATTTCCATTCTTCCTAATTTTAAATATAAATGGGCAATTAAGCTCTTCATGCTTCACTTGACCCCCGTAAGTATTGATCAAATATTCTTTAGCTTCCAAGAACTTTGCTTGATGAATATGAACACTCCACCCACAATGAGGACATTCTACAAACTCAATAAAATTATTGATTCACTAAAGGGTGTCTCGGCCGTAATTGGTCGAGCCATTCGAAAATTAAAAATGATTCACTAAAGGGTGTCTCGGCTGTAATCGGTGGAGCCATTCGAAAATTAAAAATGATTCACTAAGGGGTGCCTTGGCTGTATTTGGTCGAGCCACTCGAAGATTTAAAGTGATTCATTGAGGGGTATCTCGGCTGTCATTTGGTCGAGACACTCGGAAGTCTAAAAATACTTTACTAAGGGGTGTCTCGGCTGAAATTGGCCGAGTCACTCAAAGGATTAAAACTATTCATTAGGAGATGTCTCGACTATAAGAAGCCGAGCCATATGAAAAACTTAAAATATTAAAAAATGGGTACCTCGACTACTTAAAGCCGAGCCATTAAACAGTTGAATAATTTTCATGTATATAAGCTTCCAAATAAGCAACAAAATAAGAACTTTAATATATTAAGCAATAAAATGCAGTAAATGTGACGACCCAACTCGTATAGAACGGCACGTAAGAGACCGACAAGTCGAATTGTCAAAATAACATACAAACATACTTAAAATCTAAAACAGAACCTCGAATTTTATTATTATAAAACCCAAAACGTAAAAAACCTCAAGTTGTACATAACTAAGTCCCAAATAGTCATTACTAAAGAAATAACTCCAAATCTGTAGTTAGAGTTAGAACGTACACACTGCAACTACTAAAGGCCTGAATACTAATAGCGGGAAAATAAAACTATAGAAATCAATCAACGGCGCTCGCCCAATCCCAAAGCTAAGCAACACAGTCATCATCAGAGTTATCTGAAAACATAAATCCACCATCAGTGGCGAGTAACATAAAAGTCCCACCCTAAAGTGGATACATATGAACATAGAACAAACCAAATAAACAAATTAGGCACTCATACTTATAAACATACAAAGCTAATAATAACAATAATAACATCAAGAAATAAAAACTCGCTCGACTTTACTTAATTTTAACATAATCTTTGTCGCTATCAGTTACATATCAGACCGGACTATGCTCGTACAAACACATCTTACGTGATTGAACTTTCCTACTATGCCAGGAATGAGAATCTTACTCCCATAACCATGAACCCATCTTACGGAATCCACATCATAAAGACGACATAGTAAGTACTAACTATCCCAATACTGCGGTTAGGATAGTGGTCGCGTCTCAACCCAAGTCTTAGAATCTTACTCTAAGGTTAGGCGTCTACTATGAAAAATCAAGCTAATCTTTATGTTCTTTACATCTTGGTTATTCTCGAGTTCGCATCTTACGCCTTTACTCGAGACTAACTATGTACATCATAACCTTGGAACTTCTTTAGTCAATCTTTATACCTTTCTTTAACTTTCTTTAATTATCTTTAATAATCTTTAATTAAACTACACTTAAAGAATAAATGATTTAATCAAAGAACTTCAAGATTCATCAAAGAATTATAAAGAAAATTCAAGAAACCTCAAGAATCATTAAATAAACACCAAGAACATATTCTTTAACTAAATTCATCAATTCAAGATTCAAGAATCATATAAAACCCATCAAGATTAATCAAGAACCATCATCAAAATCAAGACTACCATACATGTATGTTACACGAAAATTCCAGCCACATCTTCATCAATTTGCATCAATTCTAAGCATCAAAACTTCATGAAAATTGAAAAAAAACATAGCCAAACTTGAACCTATCATAATCCATCATAACATGCATGGAAACAAGGTTAAAAAATCATGAAAAAAACTCCCAAAACTGCCCAAAAATCACGTATGGCATAGGTTAGATTCATCAAACTTTTGGTCTAATTTGGTCATCAAATCTACCTTATGAATCATGGTATTCAAATTAGGATGAAGAAGCATGTTACCTTAATCAAACGGGATAGCAAACAATACAAAAACTCGCTGCCCGGAACTCGTTATACACGGTGCAAATACATGGACCACCACCACCACACGGTGCTTTCACGCACGGCCACCACAAACACGCATGGCTGCCACTCCTTGAACACGGCTTCCACGCACGGCCATCCACGAACACCACGCATGATCAACACGAACCAATACCCACTCGAACCAACCCGGAACCAAACCCAAACTCGAAGTCTTGATTAATGGCAATGAAGGTTATTGTGTGTTTAGTCACTTAAAGATCAATAGAGGTTGAATCTTTAAGTTTTGGGTTGAGAGATTGATGAACAAAGGTTGGTGATGGAATGCCAAAAATGGCGTGTGGAATGGGGAGAGAATGGAGAGTGTGTTTGCGCTTTTAATTGTGAGAAAATGAGGATTAAGATGGCAAAAATAATCCTTAAGCCTTACTAACACTTCTATTTATAGAAGTTAGTTAAGGTATGAACATAAGGCAAGTGGCAAATCAAGCCATATCATAAGGGGGGCCGGTTATGGGCAAGCCTAAATGGGCTTTGATGATCACTTGGGCTAATTGCACTCAAGCATGACTAATTACGATTAAATTCGCTCTTGGCCCAAAAATAATTAATTAGAAAATTAAAAATTAAAATTCTAATTAATAAAAATAAAATAAAATAAAATAAAATAAATAATAAATCAATTAATCATCAAATTAATCACACTCAAACAATAAAAATATTCCAACAAAAATTACAACCATGCACAAATAAATACAAAAGCAAGCAATAAAATCAAATAAAAAAACACAAAAATCTGGGACGTTACATTAAAAACGGGGCAAGGCTTGACACTTGCCATACTAAAATTAAAAGGCTTACAAATAAAATGAAAACAACCAAACCTAAGTGGTCTTATCACTATCCTCGTCTAGAACAAGTTTCGTAGGCGAGGGAGGGATGGCTCAACCAGTTTGCTCACACAAACTCTTCATGTCAACCTAGTCTAAGAACTAACTAAATTGACCGAAGCCTTTGTTTGAGTAAGCCTTATTCCAGGCCTCTTCAACCTTACTCCTGTATGCCTCCTCGGTCTCTATTTCTCGCCAAGGGGCATCCCTCTTCAGTTTCTGAAGCAGGTCCTCTTTCGAGGCCAGCAATTTCATCATCTATTCTTTCTCCTGCTAAAGGATGTCACGTTCAAGCTTTAACTGATTAATAATAGTGGGATGTTCATTACAGTCAGGCTCAACAAACTTACCGTTCTTCTTTGATCCAGAGGGCTCAACACTCTTCCTGTTGCCCAAAGAGGTTGAACCCTCACCATCACCAGAGCACCACATTCGCTTCTCCCAACGCTTCAATTTCCACTCATACTTCATGTTCAGATAATAGGCCTCGTCTAGAAAATCATCCACTTTCTCCCTAGGAGGTTTACCTGTTGGGGTCTGCTCTTCCTCCCTTTTTTTCATCTTTAACTCATAATGCTCGGTTAGAAAAGCCTTGTCTTCCATCTCTTTAGGGAGTCGGTTTTTGGGTGGCATCTCTCTCTCTTTGGGAAGGCGAGACATGTTCATTGCAGCCCAAAAAGAACGAGGCTCACTATAACAATAATGACCAAAATTAAAACAAAAATAACAACAAAGAGAAAGGAGAAATTTACCTTCAAATAGAGACAAGAGCTTGATGCTTCTTCAAAGCTTCTCTCCCTTCTTTCTCTCTCAAGAATGGTAAATGATTTGTTAATATTATTTAGGGCCAGAAAATTTCGCAATTTATTAATATTATTTTATAGAGTTTTCAACTTTTGTAATAACCCGAAATTTAGGGCCAGAAAATTTCGCAATTTATTAATATTATTTTATTATTCTAAGTCCAAAAGGCCCATTATTGGACTGTTTAATTCTTATATCTTTCAGCTTGTCCTGGAATTGGGCCCAAAGACCCATTCCCATCCCCCTTGGCCGGCCCCCTTATGTTGTGCCAAGGGTATTTTCTTTTCTTCTTATTTTGGGTCATTGCTTTTAGGTGAGCACATATCTTATTGCCCAATTAAAAACCCTATTTTTCCCCATACTAAGTTTTCTTAAAATCACTCCCACTTCCCTACTCCCTCTCCAATCTCACGCCCCCCCCCCCTCTCTTTCTTTTTAAATTTTTATTCTTTTCTTCCTTATAATATAAATAGGGAACAAGTTCATAACCTAATTTCTTTTTACCCTAATTTCAAAAGCTCTCAAAAACTCACAAAAACCCTAATACTTGTTCTAGTTGGCCGTGTGACCCTAAGGCTACAAAGGAGTATTTTTCTTGATTTCTTTCCTATGCTAAGGTAACTAGACTTTAGATTATGGTAGATTTCCATATAGTTAATTGTTCTAATTATATAATCGCTTGAATAATTGCATGATAATTTTCGATTCTTGTTCTTGAATTTTTTTAAATGTCGAGTAGAATAAAAAGAATTTTAATAATAATTTCGTGATATTTTTCTTGAATAAAACATGTAATCTTGATTATTTAATTATTTAATTAAAGTCTTAAATTAAAGTTATTATTTTGTTCATAATAACCAAAAATGTCGAGTAGAGCAAAATAATAGAAGGAAATAAGATCTAATTTTTATCATTGAATCTTGATTAATCTTGAATTAGTAAAAATAATCTTTAATTTAATATTGTTTTAATCATATTATTGTAAATTCTTGAAATTAATCTTGATATTATTATTCTCCCTAAAAGTCGTGTGGTTCATGTATAAAAAGGATTGATTTTGATCTTGTTTTGATACATGTTGTATGATTTATTGTTCAAGGCATGATTTATTTGATTTTAATTAAGTTTATGTGATTAAATATTGATAATTATGTTTATTTAATTAATTGTGAAATTTTCGGTATTTCCACATGAAATTTTCGAGTGGAATAAAGTATGGAAAGTAGAATTTTTATCATGTTTTAAGTAATTTTTAATGATAATTATTGATTACATGCTTTATTGTTAATTTAAATAATTTATTTAATTGTTATATGATTGTCTAATAAATTTATTTTAATTATTATTTTGGATACAAAAATGTCGAGTGGTCCTTGTAATATTATGATCAATTTTAGTTTAATTTTTTACTTATAATAATATTAGAAGGTAATTTTAGGAATTAATATGATTAAAGGATTAAAAAGGAATTAATAGGGATAAGTTGTAATATGAAGGAAAGTAACAATATGATTAAAAGGAAAGTTATAAGATGATATGAACTAGTGGTCTCAAGATGGCCTTTAGAAAATGATGTGAACTAGTGGTCTCAAGATGGCCTTTAGATATTGCTTGTTAATAAGTGGTCTCACGATAGCCTTTTGAAAAGACAAGATACGTAAGGATGCCCATTTGATGATACACGAGTCATCAGATCGGGTTAAGTCGAAGCCACTTCCCTACTGCAGTCTCTGGGCAGTTCTGGATCTTAAGATATGTAGTCGCCTAAGTAGTAGTACACGAGTTGCTATTTAGGGGTTATGGCCATAGCTTAGGCTTAGTTCTTGAAAAGGAGGGCTACGGGTTGGATACACGAGTTCACCCCGACATGTTTTAGGAAAGTTGTGGTGCACACGGGATCCACAACGAGCATTGTGACCGGTCCGATAAGAAGGTTAAAAGAGGGTTAAAGGGTAAAATATGATAAATAAGTAGTTCACGGGAAGGGTTATGTGTATATGTGTAATTTCGTGTATATATGTATTATTTATGTAATATTAAGTCTTCCGCTGCATACGTCTGGTAAGTCTGTATTTTATATATGTATTTCTAAGTATATGTATGTTGTACGTATTTGTGTATGTATGTTATACGTATTTGCATTCGTATGTTGTACGTAGTTGTATTCGTATGTGTACGTATTTGTATCTGCAATGTATACGTATATTGTATGTATATCTAACCGTATTCTACAGGTATTGTACACGTATTCTCATACGTATTTTTATACGCATTTTTGTACGTACTCCGTACGTATTTTTATACGTATTTTTCTACGTATTTTTCTACGTATTTTTGTATGTACTTCGTATGTATTCCGTATGAATTTTTGCATGATTTCCTCGTTTGATTCTAAGCTATTATATGGTTAACGGCCCCTCATTTAAGCGGGACAGCCTAGTTACTCGCCACTGACGGTGGACCCCCCCCATTTCAGGTGAAGATGCTGAGGTTTAGAATGGGCTTACGTTGGCTCGGGTTGTGTGTTTTAGAGTTATTTAGTGCAACCGTAGGTTGTTTTGAGTATTTTCTTCTGTTTATTAGCTAGTTGTTCCTAGCCTGTTGAGAAAGACTTCATTCAGTTATGTAATTTAAGTATTGTTTATTTACTCTTGGGATTATTATTTCAGTATTTAAGTAATAAAAGGAATTTTAGACCTGAATTATAATATTATTGTTGAGCTTTTATGTTGGTAATGATCCATTTGTCGTTACATATTTATACTATAAAAATTGACAAAATTTGCCTAATTATCACTTTAGGCCCAAATAAAGGCCATTTTTCGAATAAAATTCCACGTGGTAAGGCCTAATAAGGTTCACCACAGGCCCAATAAGTTGTCCACATTAGAATGATAAAGTCCATATGGTAGGCCTTCTTTATAGTCAAAATTTCTTGATTGGCATCTATGTTAAAAAAAAAAGAGGTGCCTCGCCTATTCATGGCCGAGGTCTTCAATGATTTCCAGACATTTCAGGCAAGTCCATTGTGAAATTTTATAACTTTAAGCAATCCACTCGGTTTAAGGTCAATCATGCATCTGATTGATTGCTCCTTGAATCATTGGCAAAGAACAATTGCCAAAATATTCAAGTAAGCAATCACCCAGACTCTTTAAACCGACTACATTTCTGAGGGGCATAACTCAAGACAACAATTAAAGATAAAGTCAAGTACTGAGAATTTGATTTAAAGAAAGGTCTCGTCATATTCATTAAATAGTACTTGTTACAAACTATGGCGGACCGGCTGCCTACAATAAAAAAAAAATTAGCTAAAAATTAAAAAACTAGCTAAAACTAAAAACAAACAAGTGTAGTACAAGAACTAAAATGAGAGTGGCTTAACTCTCAGCATCATCTTCATCATCATCATCTTTAGATATATTAGGAAGAGGGGGAGGGTCGCGCCCTGTCTTATCACATACAGACTTAATGTCCACCCAATCAAGAAAATGACTCAATCGCCCAAAATCGGCGCCTGAGTAGGCCAATTCCCAGGCCTCGGTCACTTTTCACTTGTAAGCCATCTCGGCTTCCAAGACTTTCCGGATTGAATCCTTTTCCAGAAAGGCAACCTTTCCCTCCAGCTCCTCTTTTTCCTTCTAGGGCTAGGTTACTTGAGTTACAACCGAGTCCCAGGCTGTAATGGCCTCGTCTTTAGCTGCGATGGCCTCGTCTCTGGCCGTTATGGCCTCATTCTTGTCCTTGAAGTCCTTCTACACCACCTCCTTCTCTAGGATAAGCTAGTTTATCCTAGTGAGATACTTGTCGAGATCAGCTTTGAGGTTGATGATGGTGTAAGCCTGCGATTCCATTGTAGCACTAGTTAGTTAATCTTGGCGAAGTGTAGTGAACATGGCAATATTTTTTGTATCACTAACTTTGGCCCTAAAAGCTTTGACAACCTTTACCTGGGTAGTTCGCCAACTTTTGGCCCCTTCTAACCTCAGCATAGCCTAAGAAACAAAGTGTCAGTAATATTTCAAATTTCAAAAATTTTTAAATCAAAAAAATAAGCAAGCTTACATCTGCTAAGGAATATTGGATAGGGGCAATATTCCCATCATCGAAACCTCTAAGGTTATGGGCAAATTCTTTGCCCGCCCCTTTGATCATCTCGCGAACGATCTTTATATTTTCTTTGCTCGAGTAGCCGGGAAAGGGAGGGCCTGGGGCCATGCTTTCGGCCTCTTCCTCGGATGGGCCTCCTGAGGGATCTGAAATAGGAATAACAATCGAGTCCGAATGAGAGGGGGAGGAAGAAATAGTGCGCCCCGAAATATAACCACTAGTGGAAAAAACGTCATATACTATGCGCTATTGGCTGCGGTTCTTTTGGAACCGCAACCATAAGTACTGAAAATATAGGGAAAACTACACTACTTATGGCTGCGGGGTAAAAAACCGCAGCCATAGGTACTTATGGCTGCGGTTTAAAAAAACGCAGCCATAAGTACCTATGGCTGCGGTTCCAAATCTTATGGCTGCGGGTTTTGGAACCGCAGCCAAAACCTTAACTTTTTAAAATAAATACGAATTATGAAATAGAAAAAACATTTCCTTTTCTTCTCTTTCCTTCTCACGCGTTCTTTCTTTCCTCCTCCCTCGCACCATTCCTTCTTCTTCTTCACCTAGCCCTCCTCCCTCGCACAACCCTGTCACCATCGCCGCCACCACCACTTCGCTGCTGCTTCTACCCTGTCACCAGATTGTCCTCCCTTGCACCTTTGCTTCTGTTGCCTTCGCTGCTGCTGCTGCCTTGCGACCTCGGTTCGTTTTTTTAAAAAAAATTCATTTAGGGTTTGTAACTTTGCTATTGTTCGAAATTATGGTTCGAATTTTTTTTGTTCATATTAGGGTTCGAAATTAGGGTTTGATTTTTTCGTTTAGGGTTCGAAATTACTAAATGAATTTTTCATTTAGGGTTTTTTTAAAATTAATTAGAGTTCGAATTTTTCTGTTTTTTGTTTGAATTTAGTTTATGTTTTTTTTAAGTTGTTCTTGCTATTGCTGCTGCTGTTGTTTTGTTGTTGTTCTTGTTCTTGTTTTTATTGCTGCTGCTGTTGTGTTGTTGTTGTACTGTTGTGTTGTTGTTGTTGCTACTGTTGTTGCTGTTGTTGTGTTGTTGTTGCTGTTGTTGTTGTTGTTGCTATTGTGTTGTTGTTGTTGTTGTTGCTATGGCTAGGGAGAGGGGGGTTGCCATTAGGCTAGGGAAGGGAGAGGGGGGACTGCTAAGGCCTGGGGAAGGGGGAAGGGGGCTGCTAGCTAGGGTCTGTGTGTGTGTGGTGTGTGTGGTGTGTGTGTGTGTGTGTGGTGTGTGTGTGTGTGCTGCCAGCCCCCCCTGCCAGAACCCCCTGCCAGCCCCCCCTGCCAGGCCCCCCCTGCCAGCCCCCCATGCCAGCCCCCCCTGCCAGCCCCCCACCCCCTGCCAGCCCCCCCCTGCCAGCCCCCCCTGCCAGAACCCCCTGCCAGCCCCCCATGCCAGCCCCCCACCCCCCTGCCAGCCCCCCCTGCCAGAACCCCCTATGCTGCCCTCCGCCCCCAGAACCCCCTAGGTTTTTATTGCTGCTGTTGTTGTGTTGTTGTTGTTGTTGTACTGTTGTGTTGTTGTTGTTGCTATTGTTGTTGCTGTTGTTGTGTTGTTGTTGTTGTTGTTTTTGTTGTTGTTGCTATTGTGTTGTTGTTGCTATGGCTAGGGAGAGGGGGGTTGCCATTAGGCTAGGGAAGGGGGAGGGGGGACTGCTAAGGCCTGGGGAAGGGGGAAGGGGGCTGCTAGCTAGGGTCTGTGTGTGTGTGGTGTGTGTGGTGTGTGTGTGTGTGTGGTGTGTGTGTTGTGTGTGTGTGTGTGGTGTGTGTGTGTGTCCTGCCAGCCCCCCCGCCAGCCCCCCCTACCACCCCCCCTGCCAGCCCCCCCTGCCAGAACCCCCTGCCAGCCCCCCTTGCCAGCCCCCCCCTGCCAGCCCCCCATGCCAGCCCCCCACCCCCCTGCCAGCCCCCCCCAGCCCCCCCTGCCAGCCCCCCCTGCCAGAACCCCCTATGCTGCCCTCCGCCCCCAGAACCCCCTAGGTTTTTATTGCTGCTGCTGTTGTGTTGTTGTTGTTGTACTGTTGTGTTGTTGTTGTTGCTATTGTTGTTGCTGCTGTTGTTGTTGTTGTTGCTATTATGTTGTTGTTGTTGTTGTTGTTGCTATGGCTAGGGAGAGGGGGGTTGCCATTAGGCTAGGGAAGGGAGAGGGGGGGACTGCTAAGGCCTGGGGAAGGGGGAAGGGGGCTGCTAGCTAGGGTCTGTGTGTGTGTGTGGTGTGTGTGTGTGTGTGTGGGGTGTGTGTGTGTCTGGTGTGTGTGTGTGCGTGCTGCCAGCCCCCCCTGCCAGAACCCCCCTGCCAGCCCCCCTGCCAGCCCCCCCAGCCAGCCCCCCCTGCCAGAACCCCCCCTGCAAGCCCCCCCTGCCAGCCCCCCTTGCCAGCCCCCCCTGCCAGCCCCCCCTGCCAGCCCCCCTGCCAGCCC
Source organism: Salicornia ramosissima (assembly GCA_951394345.1). Classification (NCBI taxonomy): domain Eukaryota; kingdom Viridiplantae; phylum Streptophyta; class Magnoliopsida; order Caryophyllales; family Amaranthaceae; genus Salicornia; species Salicornia ramosissima. The sequence continues at coordinate 40,613,546 of OX596238.1, forward strand.
CCCCTGCCAGGCCCCCCTGCCAGCCCCCCCTGCCAGAACCCCCCTGCCAGCCCCCCCTGCCAGCCCCCCCCTGCCAGAACCCCCTATGCTGCCCTCCGCCCCCACAGCCCCCTCCCCCCTACAACCCCCCCACTTCCCTGTTGTCCCCCCTCCCCCCTATTTGATTTGATTTAGTTGTTGCTGTTATCATAATTGTATATGTTGTATATGATGATCAGAATGTTTAATAGGTTCTGCCGTTCTGCTGCTGTGTTGCAATGTTGCTGGGCTGCTGGGCTGCTGCGCTACTATGCTGCTGTTCTTGCTTTTTTTTGTAGTAGATTTCTTGATAGTTATTTTTATACAATTTCTTAAGTTAAAATGTTTTTTTTTTCATGTTTGTAATATTGTAATGGTAAATTTAGTTTATATTATTAATATTCGTCATGGATACTTGTATTTAATTTTGCATATCAATGTAAGACCACGAATGATTATATTATTGATATATATTATTGTAATGGTAAATTTAGTTTATATTATTGATATATATATATATATATGGTTTTTTTTTATTTTATAAAAAAAATGGACTTTTGGCTGCGATTCTGGGGGAACCGCAGCCAAAAGTCCTTCTTTTTAAAAAAAAAAATACTTTTGGCTGCGGTTCCTAATAGAATCGCAACCAAAAGTGGACTTATGGCTGCGGTTTTTACAAAGACCAGCAGCCATAAGTTCACTTTTGGCTGCGGTTCCTAATAGAACCGCAGCCAAAAGATTTTATGGCTGCGGGTGGAACCGCAGCCATAGGTCTTAGACCTATGGCTGCTATAGCATTGGCTGCGGGCTTGAACCGCAGCCATAGGACCTAAAAAGCCCGCAGCCAATGATGTTTTTTCCACTAGTGAACGCACAGTTCTTACTCGGTGGGAATAGTATTTACCTCCCATTTCAATTGCCATCTTTTTGATAGGCGAGGGGATGTTTTGAGCAACTTTTGGCATGCCAGCAAAAATATCATCAAAAGGCTGGACCGGTGGGGCGCCTTCTGTCTGTAGCTGATGCACAACCAGAGCCGTGTTTTCCCCCTTCGATGGGGTAGGTCTGGTCTTCTTCGTGGCCACCTTCTCCTCAGGGGCCACGGTTTCTTTCCCTTTATTCTTTTTACCCCGTCGCCAGGGGTGTTCTTCTTGGTGCCACTGGAGCCGACACCCATCTTTCTTTTTACCCCCCCTCAATGGGGCATCACTTGCCTATAAGCAAAAAGAAGTTAGTATATATTTATAAATATCCCTCTCGACCTTAATAAAGGACGAAAGGGGTAAAAATAACAAGTTAACCACAAACACCCCCTCTGCCTTGTTAAAGGACGATAGGGGTGAAAAATACAAGTTGACCACAAACACCTCCCTTGGTCTTGTTAAAGGACGAGAGGGGTGAAAAATACAAGTTAACCACAAGCACCCCCCTCGGCGTTATTAAAGGACGAGAGGGGTGAAAAATTTAAGTTGATTACAAACACAATAAGGGTGAGTGGGGTGAAAAACATAATTTGATAACAAACACCCCCCTTGGCCTTATTAAAGGGCAAGTGGGGTGAAAAGCATAAGTTGATTACAAACACCCCACTCGGCCTTACTAAGGACGAGGGGCGAATAATTTCCATGTTAGGCATTAATTATATGTTGCTAGCAATATACCCCCTCGGCCTACATAAAGGTCGAGGCAGGAAGTTGCAAGCAACCTTCCATCATACCCTCACTCGGTCCAAATTAAGGCCGATTGAGATGTGTTTTATGTGTTGCTTGCAACATACGCCCTCGGCCTACATATAGGCCGAGGCAGGGGGTTGCAAGCAACCTTCCATCATACCCTCACTCGGCCCAAATGATGGCCGAGTGAGATGTGTTTCATATGTTGCTTGCAACATACCCCCTCAGCCTACATATATACCGAGGCAGGGAGGTGCAAGCAACCTTCCATCATACCCTCACTCGGCCCAAATGATGGCCGAGTGAAATGTGTTTTATATGTGGCTTGCAACATACCCCCTCGGCCTACATATAGGCCAAGGTAGGGGGCTGCAAGCAACCTTGCATCATACCCTCACTTGGCCCAAATGATGGCCGAGTTAGATGTGTTTTATACGTTGCTTGCAACATACCCCTTCGACCTACATATAGGTCGAGGCAGGGGGTTGCAGCCAACCTTCCATCATACCCTCACTCGGCCCAAATGATGACCGAGTGAGATGTGTTTTATACGTTGCTTGCAACATACCCCCTCGACCTACATATAGGCCGAGGCAGGGGGTTGCAAGCAACCTTCCATCATACCCTCACTCGGCCCAAATGATAGCCGAGTGAGATGTGTTTTATATGTTGCTTACAACTTACCCCCTCGGCCTACATAAAGGCCGAGGCAGGGAGTTGCAAGGAACCTTCCATTATACACTCACTCGGCCTAAAAAATGACCGAGTGAGGCATTACAGTATTAAACATAATTTATCCCCTCGGCCTACATGAAGGCCGAGGTAGGGGGTTGCAAACAATCCTCTAAAACACACTCACTCGGCCCAACTGATGACCGAGTGAGATAACAATACATACATTTACCAAGATAAAAATACAAATGTATCTAGAATGACTTACAACGGTCTCGTCGCGTCTCTCCAACTAGGTCTGCATCTTCATCTGATACATAGCGCCGAGGTACTCGTCGCCTGTCACCTCGCCTTTCTTGTGAGGTGGAAGATCTGTCATGGAAAGTGCTAAAACAAAATAAAAGAGAAGACTTAGCAACATACAAGGCACCACTTTATGCTTAAAATTGAAGGCCTTGTATTACCTGGTTCTATGGCTTGGCTCAAGCCAACAGAAGATAAAAAAATTTTGTCCCAGAAGAACATCCAGTCAGGAGCCCAAACCTTTGGGACATTATTCTTTTGGCCTCTAGCAAACCTGATTTTGGTCTTAAAACCATGACCCCTTAGTACCTCATCATCACATTGATGAGTGGGGGGCAAGTCAACATCTCAGCCACATAAGTAAGGGGCCGTGTTGACACGGTTAAGTTTGTTGGCAAACTCTTGGTCCTTAGTATAAACATACAAAAATCATTTCCTCCATTCTCTCCACTTGTTATTTTCGGAAAAGGTCATTTGGTAAGAAGGGCGAGTGCTAAGGAAATAACAAGAATCGCAGCTATTCTCGACGCTATTAAAGTGATGCATTTGTGCAAAGCATGAAAAGGATATGTCGTACCCCATAATTTTGCATATGGCAATGTAGCCAAATATGTTAGCCCAAGAGTTGGGGGTAAGCTGCCACAAGCCTAGTCCATAACCCTCTAACACTTCTAAGATAAAGAGGTGAAGAGGGAACCTGAGGCCCTGGTCTATTACAGCCTCGTAAACATGAATGCCCTCTTAGGAACGACTCACACATTTGCCCCCACCTTGGGACCGCCTAGAGTTTAACCCCTCGCCAAAAGCACACTCTCTTTCCATGCCCTCCAAATTGGGTGCATAAAGGTCAAAACATGTCTCGTTCTGCTCACACATCATTAGGTCATAAAAACGCTCAGCTCTCTTGGCAGGAATCCTGGAAATCTGGCTGGACTCGGTCAATTGATCCCTTTCTTGGCCCAGCTCGCTCTCCCTTTCAGCTTCTGGCCTCTTAGAACCCGAAGGTGTCGGGCCGGTCTCTTGGTTTTCAAACACCTCGGTCTGACCTGGCTGTACTCCCATGTCCTCAAGTATAGGGCTGCGGCTTCTTAATCGCACAGTAAGTTTCACCCTTGCCATTTTACCCTGCAAAGGTACGAAGGTAAGAGTGTTTAGAAAAGAGTAAGAAAGTTCCAAGCTCAACCAAAGAGATCGACTAGGTCCAGAAACTCTAGAATCTTTGCTACTGGTAGACTCGGTCATTTTATCAATAAAAAGTAAAAGAAAACGACCGACCCCTAATAACCAAAGCAACAACGAGTAGGGAAAGAAAGGAATAACTGAATGAAAGGTAGATGTAATAACCCCAAATTTTGGGCTATTTTAAATTTTCTATATTTAATTAATTATTTAAATTTAGCCATGTTTTGAGGTTAAGCTAGCCCAATAATTGACCTGAGCCCAAAACCATCTACCTCATCTGGCCAATTTTAGAACCCAAAGGCCCATACCCTTGCTTAAACCCACGACTACCACGAGATTTGATTTAATATTTTTAGTTTGATTTATGTACTTAAATTATCTAATTAGATCTATTTTCCTTTAAACCAAAAAAAAAACTCAACTTTTATATCCTAACCACCCTACTAAATTTTAGGAGCACCAAATCCCCTCACCTATTGAACCTCATGGCTCCCCTTGTTTTTAATTGCCATAAAAAGCTTATTATTCCTCTACAATCTTTAATCATTCACAAAATTACCTAAACACAAAGTATTTTCTCTTGATCTACAACTCAAAGATTGAAGCAAGAAGTTCAAAGAAACCCAAGCTAGGACCGAGTACCCTTCACGGCCATCCTAGGAGTTCAAATCTTAGTCCATCATTAATAGGTAATTAGTTGTTCTATTTAATCTTAGAATAGATTAGTTATATAATTTCTAGAATATAATGAGAATTGTTTAGAATTTCTTAAAAGTTGTTTTGAATTGATGAAAGTTGCATGATGATAAAAACCGTGTGATGGCCGTATGGTTCTAAGATAGTTTTGATGATTTTATTTTGTATTTTGATAAGAATTTATGCATGTTCTTTGATCCTTTCATGAACTATGATGATTGATCTAATGAATTGTTATAACATGTAAAAACCGAATTGTTCCCTTGTCCTAATCACATTCTTTAATGATTTCTTGATTTATTTTCTTAAATTAATTAAGTTCTTGAAAATCAAAGTATTAATCTTGATTTGATGATGTTGATGTTGAATAATAATATTGTTTTTTAAGTTTTCTATTCGAAAATCTTGACTAATAAAAATAAGTATGGATTTTTATAAAGTTAGTATAATTTATTGTTTTTAATCTTAATAGTTTTGAATAACAGGAAAAGATTAAATTTTGATTTATAATTATTTTATGAAAGCTATGTGATATGTAGAGTATTAAGGATTAATTTTTATTGTTCAATTGATAAAAAAGATTAGATATTGAACTCTTCCATGAAATTATTTTGGTTGATATTAATTAAGGCTTGTATTTTTAATTAGTAAATTGATTTAATTATTTATTTGTGAAAGATTAAATTTGTGACTTATTTTTAATGAGGAAGCCGAGTGTGATGTTGAACGTAGAGGCAATGTTTGATTTCTATTATTTATTTAATGGTTAAATTTTAATTATTGAAATTATGATATTTACATGCTATATTGTACGAACTTGTTGAATTGAAGTAAATATGGTTGCATGGTGAATTTCGAATGGTTCATTTTGGTTGCATGAATCACGTGTAGTGTCTACTGTTTTTGAGTCAAGTAAAGTCGGTCTAGAGCTGACTAGAAGTAAAGTTAAGTTGAAAAGAGTCAAAGTTATGAACTGGAATAGAGAATGATAAGAACAGTGATAATGAATAATGTTAACGAATAAAAGAATGATTAACTATGAAGTGACCGCCCATCTAGTGGCTAATGCGCCACGAACATGGATATAGTCGAAGCCACTGCGCCACTGCGGAATGGCGTCAGTTCTGGATCCTAGCGCTCGGGGAGTAGATCTCATGTGGTTGACCCGGCGTGAGCAAGGAAAGTTAGGAAATGAGTTAAGGTGTTCTCCTACGAGCATATGACTGTGTCACGGATTAGAACGATAAGAAGAGGGAAATGAAATGTGAAAGTTAAGGAATGAAAGACTAGAGTCTAGAGTCATTACTAGCTTAATGGGAAGTTTGGTCATAGCTTAGTCGTGTGTATTTTCCGTTGCGTGTCTCATGATTCGTATATGTTGTATGTTGGTGTTTGTCTTGTTGACTTGTGTGGGCATTCGGGTTGACTTTTGTTCTGATTATTATATTTCTAATTGCGTTCTACTATTAACTAGTACAATCTAATTACTCCCCACTGACTGTGGACCCCATATTTCCTTTTTCAGGTAATGAAGAAGAATAGTTGGGTGTTGCGAGGGATGGGATTGAGAGCAAGCAAGTTCAGTAGCTTAGCAACCCATTAGAATATCCTAGCCTTTTAGTATTAATTTTTCATGGACATTTGTAGTTTTGTTGTTAATAAGAGACTTTGTTTATTATATTGTTTTGGATTATTTTAAGTTCAATAAATAAAATGATTAAGTTTAGAGCTTCCACTGTTACTACTTAGTTTAATATTTAAAGTTTATAGTTAATAATGATTCGTAATGTCGAATTCTTCGAAAACAACGTTGCTAAAATATGTATCGTTACACTTGGTATCAGAGTTGAACTTTAGGTTTACTTCTCCATTAGTAACCCGTGTGATTGTGTGCTTTATTTTCCGAGAGTTGGATGTAATTAGCTATACCACCGGAGAACCTAAGTGAGTGTTGACTCGGGTAGAGTTATGGGATAAGATGATTTTGTCTTTTTGTGACCATTTATTTCCTCAGTTCTAGTAGTCTTGTAACTCTACCTTCGGGAGAGGATTTTGCTTGTAACCGGGAATTCAAGGAAGTTCCTATACTCATAGCCGGTGAGCAATTAACGGAAGATTTATAGGAATATCCAATGACTGAATTCGATGTAATTCTTGGAATGGATTAGCTATCCATGTATCAAGCGGCAATCTGATGAAGAGATCAAACGATTGTGTTACGTGGTCCCGAAGGGAAGTGATTAACCTACTCCGGCACCACAAGCAAGAAGAGCGTGAAGTTCGTGACACCTATGAAGATGCGGAAGTTGCATCAGAAAGGAGGGACGGTGTTCTTATGTCAAGTGAAAGACATTTCTAAAGAAGAACAGCTTGAAGCAATCTCATTAGTCAAAGACTATGCAGATGTATTTCCCGAAGATCTACCGGGAATACCTCCAGAAAGAGAAGTGGAGTTCAACATCGATTTGGTTCCGGGAACGGCACCTATATCGAAGGCACCTTATAGAATGGCGCCGGTGGAGCTCAAGGAGTTAAAAACTCAGTTGCAAGATCTGATTGACAAGGGTTTCATAAGACCTAGTGTCTCCCCGTGGGGTGCTCTAGTGCTATTTTTCAAGAAGAAGGACGGAAGCATGCGGTTGTGCATCGACCACCGGGAGCTCAGCAAGGTGACCATAAAGAACAAGTATCCTCAACCAAGTATTGATGATCTCTTCGATCAATTAAAGGGAGCAGGTATATTCTCAAAGATCGATCTTCAATCGGGATATCACCAGATTCCAGTAAAGGTAGAGGACATTCCGAAGACAGCATACCGTACTAGATACGGGCACTATAAGTTTGAAGTTATGCCATTTGGTCTAACTAATGCCCCAGCGGTGTTTATAGATCAAATGAATTGTAACTTTCACCACTTGATGTTTGCGTAGAAGTGTTCATCGATGACATATTAATATATTCTTAAGATGAACGAGACCACGAGAAACACTTGCGAATGGTAATGGACGTACTACGAGCTTAGAAGTGGTTTGCAAAGTTGTCAAAGTGCGAATTCTGGCTCCGAGAAGTGACATTCTTAGGACACGTCATCAGCAAGGACGGTGTCAAAGTAGACCCAGCAAAGGTCAAGGCCCTTGTTGAATGGTGTAGCCCGAAGAGTGTGGCGGAAATCAGAAGTTTCCTCAGTTTAGCGGGGTACTATTGGAGGTTCGTAAAGGACTTCTCAAAAGTCGCTTAACCTATGACAAAATTATTACAAAAAGAAAGTAAGTTCATCTGGTCCGAGTAGTGTGAAAAGGCATTCCAGACGTTGAAGCAGAACCTTGTTAAAGTGCCAGTTTTAACCTTGCCTAATGAAGGTATAGGGTATGAAGTCTACAGCGATGCATCGAAGAACGGACTGGGATGTGTGTTGATGCAGGAAGGGAAGGTGATATCATATGGTTCGAGGCAGCTCAAGGTACATGAGAAGAACTATCCTACACATGACCTTGAGTTGGCAGCTATAGTGTTCGCTCTCAAGATTTGGCGGCATTATTTGTATGAGGAGACATGTAAAATGTTCACCGACCACAAGAGTCTCAAGTAAATCTTCACTCAGAAGGAACTTAACATGAGGTAGCGAAGGTGGCTAGAACTCATCAAAGACTATGATCTATCCTTGGACTATTGTGAAGGGAAGGCTAACTGTAACGCCCCAGTTTTTTGGTATTTTTCTGCTATGTTTATTTGTCTATTTATGTTTATTTTATGTATGGCCCGAATTTATTTGGACTATTTATTTTGTTTTATTGATTATGATTATTTTATTGGATGCTTAATTGTGTTATTATTTATTTTATTTTAATTAATTAGAATTTTATTTTTAATTTTCTAATTAATGAATCAATTTTGGGCCAAGTGCAATTTAGACATGATTAGTCATGCTTAAGTGTAATTAGCCCAAATGAACTTGTTAGCCCATTTTGAACAAGCCCAACCGACCCCTTGTGTTGAGTGGCTTGGTTTTGCCACTTGCCTCATGTTCACACCTTAACTAACTTCTATAAATAGAAGTGTTAGTAAGGCTTGATGATAATTTGCCCATTTAATCACCCTTGCTCACAAATCAAAAACTAAACACTCCCTCCATTTTCTCCCATTCCACACGCCTATTTGGCTAGTTCACCACCAACCTTTTTTCATCATTTTCTACAACCCAAAACTTAAAGATCAATCCTCCATTGATCTTTAGTAATCAAAACACAAATTAAACCTCATTAATTCCATTCAAGATCACTAGATTGGGTTTGATTTCGGGCTAGTTCGAGTGGGTATTGGTTCGTGTGGTTCGTGCGTGGTGCTCGTGTGGGATGTGTGTGGTGCTCGTGTGGGTGTTGCACGGTGTTCGAGTGGTGTTCTCGTGGTGGCCGTGCATGTTCAAGTGGTGCAACACGATGGTGCATGGTGACCGTGTGGTTGAAGTCGTGTGGTTCGTGTTGATTGGGCCGTGTGGTTTGATTTCCGGGCAGCGAGTTTTCATGTGTTCATTCGTTTAAACTTCAATAAGGTAACATACTTTTTCATCTTAATTTGTATATCTTGATTCATGGGGTAGATTAGGTGATCAAATTAGAGCTAAAGTATGATAGAATTGGGTGTTGATTACGCGAGTTTCATGCGTGATTTTTGGGCAGTTTTGGAAGTTTTTTTCGTGATGTTTTTTCCTTGATTTCATGTATGTTATGATTGATTATGATGGGTTTATTTTTGGCCATGTTCATGTTCAATTTTCATAAAGTTTTGATGTTAAGAATTGGTGCAAATTGATAAAGACATGGCTGGAATTTTCGTGTGATATTCATGTATGGTAGTCTTGATTTTGATGATGGTTCTTGATTAATCTTGATGGGTTTTACATGGTTCTTGAATCTTGAATTGATAAATTTTGGTTGAAGATTGTGTTCTTGATGATTATTTAATGATTCTTGAAGTTTCTTTATAATTCTTTGATGAATCTTGAAGTTCTTTGATTAAATCATGTATTCTTTAAAGTATAGTTTAATTAAAGAAAGTTAAAGAAAAGTATAAAGATTGGATTAAGAAGTTCCAAGATTATGGTTTTCATAGTTAGTCTCAAGTAAAGGCATAAGAAGCGAACTTGAGAATAACCAAGATGTAAAGAAAGATAAAGATTAGCTTGAATTTACTTTTAGACGCCTAACCTTAGAGTATGATTCTAAGACTTGGGTTAAGATGTTGCCCCTATCCTAACCGTGGTATTCGGATAGTGTATACTTGCTATGTTGTCTATATGATATGAATTTCCGTAAGATGGGGTTCATGGGTTTGGGAGTAAGATTCTCATTCCTGGCATAGTAGGAAAGTTCGTTCGCGTAAAATGCGTTCGTACGAGCATAGTCCGGTCTAATATGTAAATGATAGCGACAAAGATTAAGTAATGATAAGATTGAGTCAATTTAAGTTAAGCAAGTTTTATTATTATTATTATCCTTATTATTGCAATGTTATCATTATGATGTGTATTGCATCATTGTACGTTTGTGTGCCTGATTTGCTTATTTGACTTATTCTATGATCATGTGTATCCATGTTACGGTGGGATTGTTATGTTACTCGCCACTGACGGTGGACTGTTTTTTACTTTCAGGTAACTCCGATGATGACGGTGTTGCTTAGCTTTGGGTTGGGCGAGTGACGTCGTATTTTTATTTGTTTAGTTTGTATTCTGTTTTTAGTTTCGTACTTTTAGTAGTTGTAATTCATATACACTAACTTTGACATCTATTTTGGAGTTAATTCATTAGTAGTGATTATATGGAACGTAGTTATGTACAACTTATGGTTTTGTACAATTTGGGTTTTATAATAATAGTTTTTGAAGTTTTGTTTTAAATTTTAATTATGATTGTATGTTAGATCGACAATTCGACTCGTCGGTTTCTTCCGCGCCGGTTTAAGCGAGTGGGGTCGTCACATTTGGTATCAGAGCCGAATAGGTTAAAACCCTAAGTGAAGTTTTAGGATTTGAGTAAAACCCAGGAGTTGTGAGAATAAGCATAAGGGAGAAGAGCATCGTGTAGAAGAAACCGGGATAAGACTCTTTTTCCTATTTTCTTTTGATTTGTGTACTTGACTATAGTGTGGATTTTCGACTGACACTGCTTCTCTTTGTGTGTCTTTTTTTCTTGCGATGTTTTTCAGAATGTCCACAACTCGCCAGTCAAGTTCAGGACGATAGAGGTTACGGGTGCTCGAGGAAGCTATTCTTACGTTATCGCACTATAGTCGTCAGCCATCGGGATCGTAGTCGACGTTCGATCGTATCGCTCGTCATCGACCACCGACTTACCATGGGGTTGCCGACCCTACGATTTTGGAGAGCTGGATCCGCGAGATGGGGAAGCTCTTCGACGCTACGTTTTGCGCCGAGTACGAGAAGGTCCAGATCGCCGCCTACTACTTGAGAGGAGAGGCCGACAATTGGTGGAGCGTAGCTAGGAACGCATGCATGCCCTTGCACTCGATGTCTTGGGCCGAGTTCGTAGCTAATTTCCAGGAGAGGTTCTACCCCGACGAGTTACAGTGGCAGAAACAGGAGGAGTTTCTTACTCTCACTCAGGGTAAGATGACGGTTCAGGCCTACATTGATAAGTTCGCCGAGCAATTGAGGTTCGCTACATCTGTAGTACCATCCGAGGAGGAGTGGGTCAAGCGCTACATCAAGAAGCTAGATCCGAGGATTCACGTTCACGTGATCAGCAGTGGAGCGAAGTCATTACAGCGAGCTTACGAGGTAATACTCGAGATTCAGGCATTTGTTATCGAGGAGGATGCGAGCAGGAAGAGGACCCCGACCCCGGTGACGTCGTCATCTTTTATGACGCCCCGATTCAGTGCTCCTAGCAGTACCCCTCCGAACGCTAGTTCGTCTCAAGGATCAGGGAATTCGAGATGCTGAGGCTGTGGCAAGGACTTCCATCCAGGGAAGCGTTGCGACGGGACGCCCATTTCGTGTTTTATCTGTGGGAAGGAAGGCCATAAGGCGTCAGTTTGCCCCGAGAAGAAGCCAGGCACCGAGATCAAGCAACTACCGGCTCCGACTAAGACTCCTGTGAAGAATCGAGTCTACTGTATGACTGAGGCAGAGGTCCATCCGGATGTAGTCTCAGGTAGATTTCTTTTCTCTGGTATTCTAGCTTATGTATTGTTTGATTCTGGTGTTACTATCTCATTTGTGGCTAGTAGTTTTGCCTCGAGGTCTAATCTTCGTGGCTTTTCCCCTGTTAGTTCGATTATAACTCTCCCTTCTGGAGAGGATTTTGTTTGTCAGCGTGAGTTCCGAGGAGTGCCCATCATTATAGCTGGGGAGCAAGCGACGACCGATCTGAAGGAGTTCCCGCTGATGGAGTTCGATGTCATTCTTGGCATGGACTGGCTGTCGAGGTATCGAGCAATCATTCGATGCCGAGATCAGTCAACGACATTACAAGGATCGCAGGGTAATCGAATTACCTACTCTGGGATCGTTCTGGAGAAGGGAGTAAAGGTAATCTCAGCTTTGAAGATGAGAAAACTTCGCCAGAAGGGCGATATGGTTTTCTTATGTCAGGTAAGGGACTTGACTGAGGAAAGTCTGTTGGACGATATACCTATAGCGAGGGATTTCAGAGACGTATTTCCTAATGAGCTACCAGGAGTTCCACCAGAGTGCGATGTCGAGTTTAATATCAACTTAGCACCCGCGAAAGCGCCGATTTCAAAGGCACCTTACGGATGGCACCATCGGAGTTGCAAGAGTTGAAGACGCAACTTCAAGATTTGATCGATAAGGGCTTCATTAGGGCGAGTGTTTCTCCATGGGGAGCACCTGTGCTCTTTGTGAAGAAGAAAAGACGGTAGCATGCGCCTGTGCATAGACTACCGAGAATTGAATCGGGTAACGATCAAGAATAAGTACCCGTTGCCTAGGATTGAGGACCTATTCGATCAGCTGAGAGGAGCAGGAGTTTTCTGGAAGATAGATCTTCGATCTGGAGATCATCTGATTCCAGTCAAGAGAGAAGATATCCCGAAGACCGCATTTCGTACAAGATACGGCCACTACGAGTTTAAGGTGATGCCCTTTGGTCTCACTAATGCTCCAGCCGTGTTCATGGATCAGATGAACCGGACCTTTCATCACTTACTCGATAAGTGTGTCGTAGTCTTTATCGATGATATCCTAGTGTATTCGAGAGACGAGTCTGAGCATGCAGAGCATCCCTGGATAGTGCTAGAGATATTGAGGAAGCATAAGTGGTTCGCGAAGCTCTCTAAGTGTGAGTTATGGCTTCACGAAGTAGCATTTCTGGGTCACGTTATTAGCAAGGAAGGCATTATGGTAGACCCGACAAAAGTTAAGGCTGTAGTTGAATGGAGTAGCCCGAGAAATGTGGCGGAGGTTCGTAGTTTTCTAGGTTTGGCCGGATACTATCGACGATTTGTCCAGGACTTCTCCATGATTGGTAGGCCGATGACTAGTCTCCTACAGAAGGAGATCCGATTCGTTTGGACGGAGGCTTGCGAGCAAGCATTTCTACAGTTGAAACAGAGATTAGTTTCTGCTCCTATTCTTACCCTTCCGAACGATGAGGAGGATTTCGAGGTCTATAGTGACGCGTCTAAGAGTGGCCTAGGATGCGTGTTGATGTAAGGTGGGAAGGTCATCGCTTATGCATCGAGGCAGTTGATGGTGCACGAGCGTAACCACCCCACGCATGACTTGGAGCTAGCAGCTGTGGTTTTCGCGCTTAAGATCTGGAGTCACTATATCTATGGTGGTTCGTGTAAGGTATTCACGGATCATAAGAGTCTCAAGTACATCTTCACTCAGAAAGACCTCAATATGAGGCAGCGACAATGGCTTGAGCTTATTAAGGACTACGACCTAACGCTTAATTATTGTGAAGACAAGGCGAACTTAGTCGCTGACGCACAAAGTCGTAAGAATCTATTGAGCTTCAGTAGAAGTCGTAGTTCCATCAGAGTTCATCTGATATCTATGAGTGTCGAGCCTGAGTTATTTTAGGAATTACGCGAACGTCAGAAGGATGACCCGCAGTTGACTAGGATTCGAGACGCCTTGCGGCAAGGAAAAGCCATCGGCTTCGAGATTTCTTCCGACGGTAGTATGCGCTTTCGAGGGAGGTGGTGTGTACCGGAAAGTTCTGATCTTCGGAACAGGATCATGTCTGAGGCACATAACTCACACTACTCTGTTCATCCTGGAGGTAACAAGTTGTATAAGGACCTTAAGGGCCAATTCTGGTGGCCTAAAATGAAGCAGGATGTCGCAAAGTTCGTAGCTCGATGTTTATTCTGTCAGAAGGTTAAGATCGAGCATCAGAGACCTGGAGGTCTTTTGCAGCCACTACCGATTCCGACCTGGAAATTTGAGTCAGTATCTATGGATTTTGTGGTTAGCCTACCTACCTGTAATGGAATGAACGCCATTTGGGTAATTGTGGATAGGTTGACCAAAGTCGCTAGATTCATACCGATGAAGATGACTTGGTCGATGGAGCGCCTGGCAGAGGCTTATACCCAGGATATCATTCGACTTCACCGAGTTCCGAGGGAGATAGTTTCTGATCGTGATCCGAGATTCTTGTCTCGTTTCTGGAAATCGGTTCAGGAAGCCTTTGGGACGAAGTTGAAGCTTAGCATCGCATTTCACACAGCGATGGATGGCCAAACTGAGAGGACCATCCAGGCTTTGGAGGATATGTTGCGAGCATGTACTCTGGAGTATCACCGGTCTTGGGTGAGAACGCTTTGCTTGGTCAAATTTTCGTATAATAACAGTTATCACTCCAGCATTGATATGGCTCCGTACGAGGCCGTTTATGGCAGGAAATGTCAGAGTCTGATTTGTTGGAATGATATCAGTGATACAGTGGCCTTGGGACCTGAGATGGTACGAGATACCGTAGAGAAGGTCCGAGTCATTCGGTCTAAGATGCAGGCCGCGCAGAGTCTCAGAAGTCCTACGCCGATAACCGATGTATACCACTAACATTCGAGGTAGGTGACAGACTCTTGCTTAAGGTTTCACCATTCAAGGGAGTTGCTCGCTTTGGCCAGAAGCGGAAACTCCGACCGAAATTCGTGGGACCTTACGAGATACTAGAACGAGTTGGGGAGGTGGCATATCGGTTGGCATTACCACCTTGTTTGTCTAATGTTCACGATATGTTCCATGTTTCCCAGCTAAGGAAATACGTATATGATCTTATCCACATCATTCCAGTGGAATCGGCCACGTTTAAGCCGAATCTGACGTTCGAGGAGCGACCAGTTCAGATCTTGGATCGCAAAGTGAGGACCCTCCGACGCAAGCAAGTCAAGCAAGTCAAGGTGTTGTGCAGAAATCAACATCATGAAGAAGCGACTTGGGAGACAGAGGCGTCCATGAAGAAGAAGTACCCAGAGTTGTTTGATGGTGAGCAATCTCCTTTGCCTTAAATTTCGGGACGAAATTTCTTTAAGGAAGGGAGGTTGTAACGCCCCAGTTTTTTGGTATTTTTCTGCTATGTTTATTTGTCTATTTATGTTTATTTTATGTATGGTCCGAATTTATTTGAACTATTTATTTAGTTTTATTGATTATGATTATTTTATTTGATGCTTAATTGTGTTATTATTTATTTTATTTTATTTTAATTAATTAGAATTTTATTTTTAATTTTCTAATTAATGAATCAGTTTTGGGCCAAGTGCAATTTAGACATGATTAGTCATGCTTAAGTGTAATTAGCCCAAATGAACTTGTTAGCCCATTTTAAACAAGCCCAACCGGCCCCTTGTGTTGAGTGGCTTGGTTTTGCCACTTGCCTCATGTTCACACCTTAACTAACTTCTATAAATAGAAGTGTTAGTAAGGCTTGATGATAATTTGCCCATTTAATCACCCTTGCTCACAAATCAAAAGCTAAACACTCCCTCCATTTTCTCCCATTCCACACGCCTATTTGGCTAGTTCACCACCAACCTTTGTTCATCATTTTCTACAACCCAAAACTTAAAGATTAATCCTCCATTGATCTTTAGTAATCAAAACACAAATTAAACCTCATTAATTCCATTCAAGATCACTAGTTTGGGTTTGATTTCGGGTTGGTTCGAGTGGGTATTGGTTCGTGTGGTTCGTGCGTGGTGCTCGTGTGGGATGTGTTCATTCGTTTAAACTTCAATAAGGTAACATAATTTTTCATCTTAATTTGTATACCTTGATTCATGGGGTAGATTAGGTGATCAAATTAGAGCTAAAGTTTGATAGAATTGGGTGTTGATTACGCGAGTTTCATACGTGATTTTTGGGCAGTTTTGGAAGTTTTTTTCGTGATGTTTTTTCCTTGATTTCATGTATGTTATGATTGATTATGATGGGTTTATTTTTGGCCATGTTCATGTTCAATTTTCATAAAGTTTTTATGTGTAGAATTGGTGCAAATTGATAAAGACATGGCTGGAATTTTCGTGTGATATTCATGTATGGTAGTCTTGATTTTGATGATGGTTCTTGATTAATCTTGATGGGTTTTACATGGTTCTTGAATCTTGAATTGATGAATTTTGGTTGAAGATTGTGTTCTTGATGATTATTTAATGATTCTTGAAGTTTCTTTATAATTCTTGGATGAATCTTGAAGTTCTTTGATTAAATCATGTATTCTTTAAAGTATAGTTTAATTAAAGAAAGTTAAAGAAAAGTATAAAGATTGGATTAAGAAGTTCCAAGATTATGGTTTTCATAGTTAGTCTCAAGTAAAGGCATAAGAAGCGAACTTGAGAATAACCAAGATGTAAAGAAAGATAAAGATTAGCTTGAATTTACTTTTAGACACCTAACCTTAGAGTAAGATTCTAAGACTTGGGTTAAGACGTTGCCCCTATCCTAACCGCGGTATTGGGATAGTGTATACTTGTTATGTCGTCTATATGATATGAATTTCCGTAAGATGGGGTTCATGGGTTTGGGAGTAAGATTCTCATTCCTGGCATAGTAGGAAATTTCGTTCGCGTAAGATGCGTTCGTACGAGCATAGTCCGGTCTAATATGTAAATGATTGCGACAAAGATTAAGTAATGATAAGATTGAGTCAATTTAAGTTAAGCAAGTTTTATTATTATTATCGTTATTATTGTAATGTTATCATTATGATGTGTATTGCATGATTGTACGGTTGTTTGCCTGATTTGCTTATTTGACTTATTCTATGATCATGTGTATCCATGTTAGGGTGGGACTGTTATGTTACTCGCCACTGACGGTGGATTGTTGTTTACTTTCAGGTAACTCCGATGATGACGGTGTTGCTTAGCTTTGGGTTGGGCGAGTGTCGTTGTATTTTTATTTGTTTAGTTTGTATTCTGTTTTTAGTTTCGGACTTTTAGTAGTTGTAATTCATATACTCTAACTCTGACATATATTTTGGAGTTAATTCATTAGTAGTGATTATATGGGACTTAGTTATGTGCAACTTATGGTTTTGTACAATTTGGGTTTTATAATAATAATTTTTGAGGTTTTGTTTTAAATTTTATGTATGATTGTATGTTAGATCGACAATTCGACTCGTCGGTTTCTTCCACGCCGGTTTAAGCGATTCGGGTAGTCACACTAACCGTGTAGCAAATGCTCTAAGTGACAAAGAGAGGCATTCTCTCAACCGTGTATTAGTGCCTCCAAGAGATATTCATGCACATCTTCGGCGGCTAGGGGTGGAGGTAGTGACACCAGGACATACTCGGGTATTAATCAACGCCATGAGTGTGGAGCCTAATCTCTATCAAGAACTTCGAGAAAAGCAGAAGCAAGATCCCCAATTAGAGAAAATCCACGAAGCCAAGCTCCAAGGGCAAGCCCGAGGACTTTGTTATAGGGACAGATGGGAGATTGAAGCTCCGGAACAGGTGGTGTGTGCTCAACGATAAAGTCTAAGGAACAAAATTATGCATGAATCTCACAACACCCCATATTCAGTACATCCTAGGGGCGGGAAGCTGTATAAAGAGTTGAAAGAACATTTCTAGTGGCCCGGAATGAAGCGGGAAATTGCAGAGTTCGTAGCTCGATGCCTTGTTTGTAAAAAGGTCAAAATAAAGCATCAAAGGCTCGGAGGTCTACTACGGTCATTATCGATACCGAAGTGGAAGTTCGAATCTATTTCAATGGACTTCGTAGTGAGTTTGCCCCCTACTACTAGTGGAATGAACTCCGTGTGGGTGATAGTAGATAGACTAACAAAGGTAGCAAGATTCATTCCAATGAAGATCACTTGGACCATGGAGAAGATGGCAGAAGCTTATACTCATGAGATAATTCGACTCCATGGCGTGCCGAAGGATATTATATCAGATCGAGATCCGCAATTCTTATCGCGATTTTAGAAGTCTCTCCAAGAAGCTTTTGGCACCAAGCTAAACTTGAGCACAACATTTCATGCAGCGAAAGATGGCCAGACGGAGCGGGCCATCCAAACTCTCGAAGACATGCTCAGAGCCTGCGCATTGGAATTCCAACAGTCTTGGATTAAATCATCAACTCTTGTGGAATTTTCCTACAACAACAGTTATCACTCTAGCATTCAGATGGCACCCTACGAGGCTTTGTACGGGCGCAAGTGTCGCAGTCCTACCTACTGGAGCGACATCAGTGATGCCTTAGTCATTGGGCTAGATCATATCAAAGACACGATGGAACAGATAAAATTGATTCGAACAAAACTTCAGGCAGCACAAAGCAGGCAGAAGTCCTACGCAGATCGGCGGAGAAAGGCCCTAGACTTCCAGGAAGGTGATAAAGTGTTACTGAAAGTGTCTCCGATGAAGGGAGTGACTCGTTTTGGGCAAAAGGGGAAGCTTTGACCTAAGTATGTGGGCCCATACGAGATATTGGAAAGGGTAGGTGAAGAGGCCTATCGGCTCGCTTTACCACCAGAGTTATCAAAGATGCATGATGTGTTTCAAATCTCACAACTACAAAAGTATGTGAGCAATCCATCACATATTATTCGAGTGGAGTCAGCTGCAATTCCACCCAACCTATCCTTCGAATAGGTACCGGTGCAGATTTTAGATCGTCAGGAGCGAATGTTAAGGCGGAAGGTGGTGCCGCTAGTCAAAGTGCTATGGAGGAGCCAGCAGTATGAAGAGGCTACCTGGGAGACCGAGTCCTCCATGCGTGAGAAGTACCCCGAACTGTTCAGTCAGGGTATGCGCATTTCCTTTCTATTCCATTCTTTCTTTTGGTTCTATTGTTTTTATGCGTGTGCTTCCTTCTGAAAAATTTTGAGGACGAAATTTTCTTAAGGAGGGGTGATTGTAATAACCCAAAATTTTGGGCTATTTTAAATTTTCTTTATTTAATTAATTATTTAAATTCAGCCATGATTTGAGGTTATGCTAGCCCAATTATTGACCCAAGCCCAAAACCATCTATCTCATCTGGCCAATTTTAAAACCCAAAGGCCCATACCCTTGCTTAAACCCACGGCCACCATGAGATTTGTTTTAATATTTTTAGTTTGATTTATGTACTTAAATTATCTAATTAGATCTATTTTCCTTTAAACCTAAAAAAAAACTCAACTTTTATCTCCTAACCACCCTACTAAATTTTAGGAGCACCAAACCCCCTCACCTATTGAACCTCACGGCCCCCCTTGTTTTTAATTGCCATCAAAAGCTCATTATTCCTCTACAATCTTTAATCATTCACAAAATTACCTAAACACATTAAAGTACTTTCTCTTGATCAACAACTCAAAGATTGAAGCAAGAAGTTCAAGGAAACCCAAGCTAGGACCGAGTACCCTTCATGGCCAGCCTAGGAGTTCGAATCTTAGTCCATCATTACTAGGTAATTAGTTGTTCTATTTAATCTTAGAATAGATCAGATTAGTTATATAATTTCTAGAATACAATGAGAATTGCTTAGAACTTGTTTTGAATTGATGAAATTTGCATGATGATAAAAATTGTGTGATGGTTGTATGGTTCTAAGATAGGTTTGATGATTTTATTTTGTATTTTGATCAGAATTTATGCATGTTCTTTAATCCTTGCATGAACTATGATGATTGATCGAATCAATTGTTATAACATGTACAACTCGAATTGTTCCCTTTTTGTTCGTGATTTTCGAATGGTATAATATTTCCAAGATTTGATCTTTTACTTGTAATCTTGTCCTAATCACGTTATTTAATGATTTTCTTGATTTATTTTCTTAAATTAATTAAGTTCTTGAAAATCAAAGTATTAATCTTGATTTGATGATGTTGATGTCGAATAATAATATTGTTTTTGTAAGTTTGCTATTCGAAAATCTTGACTAATAAAATTATGGATTTTTATAAAGTTAGTATAATTTATTGGTTTTAATCTTAATTGCTTTGAATAAAAAGAAAAGATTAAAATTTGATTTATAATTATTTTATGAAAGTCGTGTGATATGTAGAGTTTTAAGGATTAATTTTTATTGTTCAGTTGATAAAAAGATTAGATATTAAACTCTTCCATGAAATTATTTTGGTTGATATTAATTAAGGGTTGTATTTTTAATTAGTAAATTGATTTAATTATTTATTTGTGAAAGATTAAATTTGTGACTTATTTTTAATGAGGAAGCCGAGTGTGATGTTGAACGTAGAGGCAAGGTTTGATTTCTATTACTTATTTGATGGTTAAATTTTAATTATTGAAATTATGATATTTACATGCTATATTGTACGAACTTGTTGAATTGAAGTAAATATGGTTGCATGGTGAATTTCGAATGGTTTCATGATGGTTGCGTGAATCACGTGTGGTTTCTACTGTTTTTAAGTCAAGTAAAGTCGGTCTAGAGTTGACTAGAAGTAAAGTTAAGTTGAAAAGAGTCAAAATTATGAACTAGAATAGAGAATGATAAGAACAATGATAATGAATGATGTTAACGAATAAAAGAATCATTAACTATGAAGTGACCGCCCATCTAATGGCTAACGCGCCACGAACATGGGTATAGTCGAAGCCACTGCGCCACTGCAGAATGGCGTCAGTTCTGGATCCCAGCGCTCGGGGAGTAGATCTCATGTGGTTGACCCGGCGTGAGCAAGGAAAGTTGGGGAACGAGTTAAGGTGTTCCCCTACAAGCATATGACTGTGTCACGGATTAGAATGATAAGAAGAAATGAAATGTGAAAGTTAAGGAATGAAAGACTAGAGTCTAGAGTCATTACTAGCTTAATGGGAAGTTTGGTCATAGCTTAGTCGTGTGTATTTTCCGCTACGTGTCTCATGATTCATGTATGTTGTATGTTGGTGTTTGTCTTGTTGACTTGTGCGGGCATTCTGGTTGACTTTTTTTCTGATTATTATATTTCTAATTGTGTTCTACTATTAAGTAGTACAATCTAATTACTCCCCACTGACTGTGTACCCCATATTTCCTTTTTCAGGTATGAAGAAGAATAGTTGGGTGTTGCGAGGGTTGGGATTGAGAGCAAGCAAGTTCAGTAGCTTAGCAACCCATTAGAATATCCTACCCTTTTAGTATTAATTTTTCATGGACATTTGTAGTTTTGTTGTTAATAAGAGACTTTGTTTATTATAATGTTTTAGATTATTTTAAGTTCAATAAATAAAATGATTAAGTTTAGAGCTTCCGCTGTTACTACTTAGTTTAATATTGAAAGTTTATAGTTAATAATGATTCGTATTGTTGTTTTCTCCGAAAATAACGTTGCTAAAATACGTGTCGTTACAGTAGACGTCTCGGACAAACAATCTTGGAAGAAGACTTCACGTCCCAGCTGAATCAAAATCCAAGTTCTTCAAAGTTCTTTAAGAAATGAAGAAAATTTCCACAATCAATCTGAAAGTTCTCTCGAGGTTTTTTTACCAACTTGTTTTTTCTCAGACCTTCTCTCTCTAATTCATCTCTCTAAAAACCGATGATTGTAAACAATGTTTATGAAAATGATTAGGGGGTATTTATAGACCCCTAATCATTTCAAATTTCAAATATTTCCTTTTTTTCCCTCCAAATTTGGTTAAGATCTTTAATTAGAGAGGAATTGTTCAAAAGAGGAAAAATTAGTCTATTTTTCCCCCTTTTGAGGGGCAAATGTTATCACCAAATTAATGGCCCACATGCCTAAGTGAGGACCAACAGATAAGAAGACTCAAAACAAGGTCCAAAGTGTTAGCACAACCCATTTTAAAGGTTAAGCCCAAGATGTTCAGAAGCCCAAGAGAGAAGCCCAATAGAAGCCACCAAAGCAAGGGCCACGTGGCAAGACACTATTGTGCCACGTGGTAACATCTTATAGGTCCACGTGGAAGAATACCATAGGGCCACATGGCATCACCCTGTGACGACATCTAGCAGGTTGAAGTTTAGCATGAAAGCTTAAGTTAAAACACCAAATTGTGAAATGTATGAATCCCACATTGATAGTTTACACCCATATGTAAAGAGATTCTTGTATAAAAAGCTTTATGAAATGATTGATGGGACAACACATTGATTGCTGATTTGACTTTATACATTAGCTTGTAATTGGTCAATTAATCTTAATCAAATTTGATTAACAACGATTAAAAGTTATTATTATCTTTTGCTTATTTATTTATCTTTATATTTACTTTTGCATTTATTTCTATATTTGTTATATTTTGGAACAAAAGTTTGTAGCATATTATTGGGTAGTCCTCTCCTTATTTCAAAAACACCTTAAAATAATAGCAGCATATATTAATATTTTTTTAAATAAAATTTTACCACGAAATACAATATATTATAGTATTAAACAAAATACACATCTCTTTTACTTAAAATAGGTTGAATCATATTTTAGTGTTTATCATAAACACTACAATATAATTTTAACTCATTGTTGTTTAAAAATGCATGAACTAAGTCAATAGTCTTTTATTTAATTTATACCCGTGTTTATATAGATTATTTTTAAATAACACCGACAATAACATGTTTTTGTAAAAGTAGAAATATAAATATTCTTATCCACTAACTACCCTATTCTTATTTCTCTAATAGTTTTCCGCCATTTATAATCCTCTATTAAAAATATGACATGCCCCCATTTTTAAGAGTATGTAGTTCGTAACTTGCTAACTCGATCACATTTTCATTCACGTATAAACTTCTAAGAATATTGGTACGGTATTCATGGTTTTGGTTGATCTAATATAAGTGTTTGTACAATGAAATAGTATACAATTTCTTATAAAATGATGATTGTAACAAAATTTAAAAGATTAATGATATTTTTTTGGTAATATTTTGATTGATATTTAATTCAATAATTGTTATAATTAATATAATTTAAATCGAAGATCAATGCATCAAAAAAGAAATAAAAGATTATTAATTTATTTCTTCAAATTAATATAACATATGGATATGAATAAAAAAAATGTAGGAGAAGTCAACGAAATCTACAACAAAAAATGAAGTATAAGGTGATACATTATATTTAATATAAAATGGTTAAATATAAGGTAAGATGAACAAATTTTGGAGTAAATTTAAATAATTTTAGAACCAACTTTTAACCCGCAATAATTGTTATCAAACTTTAGCTAGTTATTAATTTTTAAAGGATAGTTTTGAGAAAAGAGAATAAAATTACCTTTATACATTATGATTGTTTTTTTGTTTTTGAAATATATCTCTTATTAAAAGAAAAATTTAGGGCTTAAAAAATCTAAAACATGAAGTTTTTAAACTATAATAATTTTCTTTTAAATGCTTCTCATTTAGTATAATTTTATATAAAGATCAATTATGTCATACACTTGTTCTAAATAATCATATAGCAATAATATAGATTCAATTTTAAAAATTTATTTTCTCGTTTATTTTCTTTGAAAATTATAGTCATACATACAAATTAAAAAAAATATATAATACACTCAAAATTGAAATATACAAAATAATACATTAAGCTAAAACTTATTTTATAACAACTGTTAGGAGAAAATAAAACTAAAATGTACATTGTTTGTTGATTTTCTAATTATTAGAATCCTAAAAAAATTGATAAGTTAATATGGACATCCTTCGAATTATATAAGAAGTCATGTTATGCATGTCAAAATAATAAATTAATATTGATACTTATTTCCCCAAAAAAATGTAGCGAAATTTTTATTATGAGAATATGTATAAACAATAAATGTATAATAATTAGTAAATTTAATTTTGATCATAAGAATATATAAGAAATTAGTATATGATCAAAACTAAATTACTTATATTAAAAGAATTAAGGTGCGAGTATTATTTATAGGAATTAAATCAAATAATATTTCAAAAGATATGTTGCATTATATACAATATTTATTAAGGTAGAAAATATATTAAGATAGAATAAAAAGTTGCTTTTTTAGGTTAAGGGAAAAGGGCGGGAAATTTTTTTTATTGAGAGAGCGACATGTGGCAAGATGCAGTTCTAGTTGCTTCTCTTATAGTATATATATTGATGATTTTTACATAAATAGTCCAGTTAAACTTAATTATATCTACCAAAAGTTATAATTTTATAGTTAAAAGTAGCAATTTTATGCGAAAGTTAGTTATCCTATCAAACCGTTAAACGACCTGGCAAGAGACTTGTTGCTGTAAAATTGATTAGAAGTCTATCGAAAAGTTTATGCTAAGTTAGTCTCATAATGGATTCAAGGGAAATATCTAGTGGGGTCAAAATAAACATTTGATACATAGAAAATAATTTAGAAAATCCTTATTAAATTTTACAAATGAAATTTTTATAAATTCCAGTTCAAGTAGAGTAAAAAAAACACTTATTATATGTGGCTCTGCCACTATTCATGATATAAATTTTTTGACTAAACATTGATGTTATTCATATACTAATTATATATAAGGAAACAAATCAAATGAGGTATCATTATAATATTTGTACTAATGATGAGTAGATTTCAAATCAAATATATAATTTTCATTATCTATTTTGGAATAATATTAAACATATTTTACAATTACTAAATAAAAATAATTGAACTGGTTTTTCCCTAATTGATCTAAGGTTTCTTTCCCTTGTAATGAGAACTTGAGTACTTAAATAAGGCTTAGTCTGACCTCTGACCTAATTTGGTTTTTTTTTCTTTCTAATTTGATCTGAAATTTTATGGTCTGATTAAATTTGATTTTAGATGTTCACTAATGCTTGACTTTATTTACATACTAGCATAATACCCGTGCAATGCACGGTTTATAAATCAAATTATTAATCCTATAGGAGAAAAATAAGTCAATTTACCGTAAATGACTCATTTACTTGAACACAAATTAATTATTAAAATATTATTCACCAGTCGTAATAGTGGCTAATTTAAAAATTAAACAATATAATTTTGATAGTATATTATGATATTTGTATTAATTTTATTTCATTCTAGCTCTTTTCATTTTTTTATAATGTAATTTATTTGATTGAAAAATAAATTGATAATAATAACATTTTAATGTTATTTGTTACATCTAATATGAAGAACTTGTTTTATCCGTCGCAACATTCGCTAAATCTATAAGAAAAATAATAATTTTTTATCTTACCCGCAATATATATAAGCAAAATAATAAATTTTTATAGCTAACCATTTTGCCAAAAATTACTTGTAGAAATGAGAATATTCTTTATACTATTTTAAAAATGTACCGAATATTTAATTAATATTACAGATGTATAAATTTTTAACATAATTTTTCAAGGAAATTATTTCTATAAATTTTTTGTAGAAAAAGTTATGCTAGATATATATGTTTTAGAATATAAATTTAAATAGTTAATTTAATTTTACTTTAGTTTTGTATATTCATAATTTGGGAACTATGCATTAATGTAAAATTACATTAGATATGTAATATCAAACTACGTACAACCTTAGATATATAGATATTAGTTATATAGTGTGATAAAGATATACATATATTGTTAAAATTAAATATTAAATCCGTGTCAAAAAAATTGCATCAATTTAACCAGAAGGCTCTCACAATTTTGATCAAAGTGGAGAAATTTTTGGGGCGGAGTGAGTATAAAATAAGCCATTCAAAGACTATAAAAAAATATCATATTAAAGATGTATGAAGGTATCATGGAAATTAAATTTTGGTATTCCCCAAAAATAGGTATTTTTTCAGAAAGTTGGGATTCTCTTCTTGTTCAATTCTAAATTATAAGAATAAATAGGAAATGATATATGATTAAAAGTAATTAATGATTAAGGAATTAAGATATGGGTATTATTTATAGAAATTAAATTGGATAAATAAAAACTGTACTAAATAAATCTTTAATTAATATATTAGATGTACTGTATAAATTTTTAGCATAATTTTTTCTAGGAAAATATTTTTATAACTTTTTTCTAGAAAAAATTGCTTTAAAATCTAAGTTAAATAATTAATTTAATTTAACTTTAGTTTCGCATTATGTTCATAATTCAGAAACTTTATATTAATGTAAGATTACATTAGACATGTAATTTAAAATTATAACGTTAGATATATTTGTTTAGTGAATATATAGTGTGACAAAGCTATACACATATTGTTCAAATTAAATAAAAAAAAGTCATTCATAAACAATGAAAAAAATATCATATTGAAAATATATGAAGGTATTATGAAAATTAAAATTAAGATACATGTACCAAATAAATCTTTAATTAATATAGTAGATGTACTGTATAAATTTTTAGCATAATTTTTTCTAGGAAATTTATAACTTTTTTCTAGAAAAATTTGCTTTAAAATCTAAGTTAAATAATTAGTTTAACTTAAATTTAGTTTCACATTTTCATGATTCAGAAACTCTATATTAATGTAAGATTACATTAGATATGTAATTTAAAATTACAACGTTAGATATATTTATTTAGTGATTATATAGTGTGACAAAGCTATACACATATTTTTAAAATTAAATAAAAAAAAAAGTCATTCATAAACTATGAAAAAAATTATCATATTGAAAATATATGAAGGTATTATGAAAATTAATATTAAGATACATGTACAAAATAAATCTTTAATTAATATAGTAGATGTATTGTATAAATTTTAGCATAATTTTTTCTAGGGAAATTTTTTTATAACTTTTTTCTAGAAAAAGTTGCTTTAAAATCTAAGTCAAATAATTAATTTAATTTAACTTTAGTTTCACATATTCATAATTCAGAAATTCTATATTAATGTAAGATTACATAATACATGTAATTTAAAATTACAACGTTAGAAATATTTATTTAGTGATTATATAGTGTGACAAAGCTATACACATATTGTTAAAATTAAATAAAAAAAGTCATTCATAAACTATGAAAAAAGTATCATATTGAAAATATATGAAGGTATTATGAAAATTAAATTTTCATTATAATAATATATAGGAAATGAATGTATGATTAAAATTATATAATAATTAAGGAATTAAGATATATGTATTATTTTTTATTTATAGAAAGTAAATTGGATAATACTTCTAAAGATTTGTTATAGTACATATCAGTATCAATATTTATTATGGTACAAAATTATTTCAAGATAGATAAAAGAAATATTACTTTTTTAGGCTCAAGTAAAAAGAGCGGGAAATTTTTAAATCAGAGAGTTACATGTGTCCAGCTATTTCCTTAGTTGCTTATCTTTTAGTATATATATACTAGCATACCACCCGTGTGATGCACAGCTTGAAAATCTCAATATTAACTTTGTAAATATTAATGTAAAGATTTGTATAATTCATTTTCTGTCATAGTGATTTTAACATCATATCAAAATTTTATCTTAATAAATAGCAACCTAAAATGTATTTTTGTAATAAAAGTAGCACACTGTTCAAAACATTGAATAATCCATACAAAAGAATGAGTAATCTTTATACAAAATCTTCACTAACCCCCACACAGAATATTAAGTAATCATTACACTAAACACCCGGTAATTCATATATATACTACATATATAATAAATTTTCAGTTCCCTTTGTCTAAACATGAACTATTAGAACTACTACATAAAATAGTGAAATTTATTTTTTCATATTTCATAAACTATTAAATAGTAAACTTAAAAAATTATAGTAAAATTTATTGAAATATTAAAAATATTACATAAAATAGTGAACTTTATTTTAAACAAAAATAAATTAACTCCTTATAAAATTATAGCAGATTCTAGAAGATGAGCTGAATCATGAAATTTGTGAAACATGAAATAGCAAATTAGAGTAACATAAATCATTTATTATATCCATATTTAACCAAGAAAGCAGCTGGTCCGAAAATATTGTATCAGAGCGGACGATCTAACCTTTTAGAGCGGACGCTTTGTTTTTGGCAGCAATTTTTGACGAGGTTTAGAGCGGACGCTCTAAACTTTTGACATTATGAATAAGTTTAGAGCGGACGCTATAATCTTTTGGCATTTTCCACTTGATTGCCCAAATGTTTAGAGCGGGCGCACTAAAATTTATAGCGGACTGTAGGGGTCGTTTTTACCCGGCCGCCTACATGTTACGAGTTATTTTGAATGCTCGTTAATGGCGTACGTGAATACGGACTAGTAGGGGTTGCCACCGTGCGGTTTATATGGTCCACGGACACCGAATAAATACCGAAAGCCAGGAGCAATCAGCCCCATATGGTCATGCACCAGAGTATGGGTTCGGGCATAGGTTACGGGCCAATCGTGCATTGGGCCCGCCCGCCTGTAAGCGGTCTCTACTAGGTCTCCTTTTGTGATCAAATTATTATTAATCCTGAATACATAAATATCTCAGTTTTACCATAAGAAACGCATATTACTAAGTGGGTTTAATTTATTTACACATCAAAACTAACCTTATCGTGACCACTTTAAATTAAATCAGTATTAAAAATCCTAGAAAATGAAAACAAATAAAAACATGAACAAAATACAAAATTAAAAGCAATAAATGAATAAAAAATAAATATGTGCAGGTTCAAAGTGTGTTCCAGGAATATGTGGTTTGATGTGTTGTTCAACCAATAAAAATATAAATAAAACATATATGAATTAATTGAATGACTTTTAATACTTAAAACCAGATGTCATATCAATGTTAACAATAATAGTTGTGATTTCATTCATAATCAGGCCAAATCTAATATGACTTATAAATTAACCAGGTTTATTATCATAATCATTATTGGAAATATTCAATTTAATAAATAAATCATTATATTAAAAATAAATTTATCAACGACATAAAAAATGAAGTTTTTTTATTAAATTGATACACGATAACAGATCTGATTAATATGAGTCATAAATTATTATGCATCAATATTGAAAATTTATAATCCATGGCCGATTAGATTAAAACAACAATTAAAGTATTAACATTAATATGACAGACATGAATTTAAGCACTAAAATTCGCATAAAACATATTGAACACATTAACAATTATCAAAGATCGTCATTTTGAATGATTTATAAATATAACAACAAACTTAGAACGAATAGATTTGAAGTAGAGACTTCAGAAATTGTACCTGGTTATGCCTTGATCGAACAACCAAGGAGAGATCAACGATGATGAATATGAAATGCTTGTTTAAAGTTGATTGAGTTGGTGATTTGTGATGTGTTTAGTGATGTTTTGAGAGTGATTTGATGGAAGACAAAGGTATAGGATGTAAGCATGCAATGCAGAAGGGTGGTTCGTGGTATTGGCGTCTGCTGAAATGCTTGGAATGACTCGTATTTATTCGCCAGAAGGAGAAAAATCGACCCCGGAGTACA
Source organism: Salicornia ramosissima (assembly GCA_951394345.1). Taxonomy (NCBI): domain Eukaryota; kingdom Viridiplantae; phylum Streptophyta; class Magnoliopsida; order Caryophyllales; family Amaranthaceae; genus Salicornia; species Salicornia ramosissima. The sequence continues at coordinate 40,642,940 of OX596238.1, forward strand.
CCAGACCTGCGCCTAGGCGCAGGTCCATTAACATGACCTGCATCTAGACGCAGGTCATTATTGGTGACCTACGTTTAGGCGCAGGTCCTGTAATATGGACCTGCATCTAGGCGCAGGTCCTGGTCAGGTCCGGGTTGATTTTTTTGCTTGATTTTGCGCGTGATTTTCAGGATTACGATCCGATTTTATTCGATTACGTAAATATTTCGTAATATTTTGATATTTCGGAATATTCTGTAATGTCCCGAAATGTTCTAGAATGTGTCGGAATGCCCATAACGTTCAGGAATGTTCTAGATTCCTTCAGAAGCTCCAAAAAATTACAGAGAAATTATTAAAAATTATGAAAATTTATGAAAAGTATGAAAAATACTAATACGCTTTGTGCAACAATTTTCAACATTCAGAAATGACGAAAATGCTCCTAAGCATGCAAAAATCCCAAAAAATCTATAAAAAGCTCTAAAAATATGATAAAAAAGACAGAAAAATATGAATAAATTATAAAATTATTTTTATGATTTTTAAAAATATTTTGTGATGCACAAAGACATTTTTATTATTTTTTTATGAATATAAAACATCGAAAAATGCATGAAAAAATATAAAAATATATCTAAAAATGAAGAAAAATTACGAATAAATCCTGTAATCATCGCAAAACCTAACATTTGTTTCCAAGGTACTTTAGACACGGTTTAGGCAATTGGTTGAGGTATATTGTGCGTTTTCGTTGTCGATTTCCCTTAGTTGTATCTTATTGCAATATATTACGTTCGTCATTAGTCTCTACATTTGGGAGACACATTTAGGTGTCTACAGAAGCCCCCACTTTTACTGAGTCTGGAGAGTAAGCATAAACTCGCAAGACGAAAGTCAAAGTATTCCTGTCTGGACGGAGGATAACTCAAGACGTTCTGCGACCTTGAGTCACCCTTTTTAAGGTCGGTACCTGCAAAACAAATGTTAGTTTTACCTGTAATCGCGCCCCACGCGGTTTAATCGCTTAGAAGCACTTGGATCCTTGGGATGATGGTGGATGAATCGTCGGGTTCCTCCGAATGCGCCTAGATCTTTCAGAACTATTCCCTTGGGTAAGCATAAATCCTTGGGACAGTGAAAAGTCGTATAGGTGGGATCGATCAAGAGTAAGCATAAACTCTTGAAAAGGTATGCGCAAGTAAGCATATAATCGCGAGAAAATATGTTTAGGGTAGGCATAAACCCGTTGTGTGCCAAGAGTAAGCATAAACTCTTGATAAAAAGGTATGATGTGTGTTTGGGCTAACATAAACCCGTGAGAATGATAATGTGTTAAGAGTAGGCATAAACTCTTAGAGAAAGAAAACAAGACTAAGAATAAACTCTTGAGAAATGAGGATAAGCATAAACCCATAAGGATGATGTATTAAGAATAAGCATAAAATCTTAGGAGGGGAATCAAGAGTAAGTATAAACTCTTGAAATCAGAGAAAGTATTAGGGTAAGCATAAACCCTAAGCAAAGTGATGTGTTAAGAGTAAGCATAAACTCTTGGTAGGCATAAACCCTTAGAGGTATTTTTGTAAGCTTAGGGTAAGTATAAACACGTGAGAAAAGTAGGTGAATTAAGGGTAGGCATAAACCCTTTTATGAACTTTTGTAAGATTAGAGTAAGCATAAACCATGTGAGGAAAGTGCTTGTGAGTGATGTCGTTAAGGTGGGAAAATGTGTACGGAAAAACATATACATCTGATGATGAGAAGCCCCCACTTTGACTGAGTCTGGAGAGACGAATGTTCTCGAAATTCGAAAGTTAAAGTATTCTGGCTGGGAAATTAAGGGTAAACCCTTAGAGGGAATAGGGTAAGCATAAACCCGTGAGAAAGGTAAGTTAATTAAGGGTTGGCATAAACCCTTAGAGGAATTTTTGTTAGATTAGGTTAAGCATAAACCCTGTGAGAAAACTAGGTGATTTAAGGGTAGGCATAAACCCTTAGAAGAACTTTTATAAGATTAGGGTAAGCATAAACCCTGTGAGTAAAGTAATTATGAGTGAGGAAAAAGAAAGTGTGTGTCTAATGAGAAGCCCCCACTTTGACTGAGTCTGGAGAGGCAAAAGCTCTCGCAAGGCGAAAGTCAAAGTATTCTTGCTGGGGAATTAAGGGTAAACCCTTAAATGAATTAGGAACACGCGTCATGGCTGGGACGAGCCGGTTATGATTATTGAGGTCGGGCACCAAAAGTAACCATAATCAAACCCCCCGGATCGGTCTCGAGCATAGAACATGCTCATATGAGACAAGGTCCTATGGTGTGACACCTATTCATAGGGCCACATGCAATATGCCTGAAATTATTCGGGAATGATAGTAATAAGACCACGAGACCTTTCAGGTTTGTCCACACCACTAAGGAATGTCCCCAGTGGAGTCGCCAAACTGTAGGGGTCGTTTTGACCCGGCCGCTTACGTGTCACGAGTTATTTTGAATGCTCGTTAACGTTGGACGTGAATACGAACTAGTAGGAGTTGCCACCGTGCGTTTTATACGGTCCACGGACACTGAAGAAATACCGGAAGCCAGGAGCACTCAGCCCCATATGGTCGTGCACCAGAGTATGGGTTTGGGGACAGGTTACGGGCCAATCGTGCATTGGGCCTGCCCGCCTATAAGCGGTCTCTACTAGGTCTCCTTTTGTGGTCAAATTATTATTAATCCCGAATACATAAATATCTCAGTTTTACCCTAAGAAACGCATATTACTAAGTGGGTTTAATTTATTTACACATCAAAACTAACCTTATTGTGACCACTTTAAATTAAATAAGTATTAAAAATCCTAGAAAATGAAGACAAATAAAAACATGAACGAAATACAAAATAAAAGCAATAAAAGAATACAAAATAAATATGTGCAGGTTCAAATTGTGTTCCAGGAATATGTGGTTTGATGTGTTGTTCAACAAATAAAAATATAAATAAAACATATATGAATTAATTGAATGCGACTTTTAATACTTAAAACCAGATGTCATATCAATGTTAACAATAATAGTTGTGATTTCATTCATAATCAGACCAGATCTAATATGACTTATAAATTAACAAGGTTTATTATCATAATCATTGTTGGAAATATTCAATTTAATAAATAAATCATTATATTAAAAATAAATTTATCAACGACATTAAAAATGAAGTTTTTTTATTAAATTGATACTCAATAACAGATCTGATTAATATGAGTCATAAATTATTATGCATCAATATTGAAAATTTATAATCCATGGCCGATCAGATTAAAACAACAATTAAAGTATTAACATTAATATGACAGACATGAATTTAAGCACTAAAATTCACAATAAAACATATTGAACACATTAACCATTATCAAATATCGTCATTTTGAATGATTTATAAATATAACAACAAACTTAGAACGAATAGATTTGAAGTAGAGACTTCAGAAATTGTACATGGTTATACCTTGATCGAACAACCAAGGAGAGATCAACGATGATGAATATGAAATGCTTGTTTAAAGTTGATTGAGTTGGTGATTTGTGATGTGTTTAGTGTTGTTTTGAGAGTGATTTGATGGAAGAGAAAGGTATTGGAGGTAAGCATGCAATGCAGAAGGGTGGTTCGTGGTATTGGCGTCTGCTGAAATGCTTGGAATGACGCGTATTTATAGGCCAGAAGGAGAAAAATCGACCCCGGAGGACACCAGACCTGCGCCTAGGCGCAGGTCCAGTAACATGACTTGCGTCTAGACGCAGGTCATTATTGGTGACCTGCGTCTAGCTAGGAGCAGGTCTTGTCATATGGACCTGCGGTCAGATCCGGGTTGATTTTTTTGCTTGATTTTGCGTGTGATTTTCAGGATTACGATCCGATTTTATTCGATTACGGAAATATTTCGTAATATTTTGATATTGCGGAATATTCTGGGATGTCCCGGAATGTTCTAGAATGTCCCGGAATGCCCAGAACGTTCCGGAATGTTCTAGATTCCACCAGAAGCTCCAAAAAATTACAGAAAAATTATTAAAAATTATGAAAAATTATGAAAAGTATGAAAACACTAATATGCTTTGTGCAACAATTTTCAACATTCAAAAATGACGAAAATGCCCCTAAGCATACAAAAATCCTAAAAAATCTATAAAAAGCTCTAAAAATATGATAAAAATACAGAAAAATATGAATAAATTATAAAATTATTTTTATGATTTTTAAAAATATTTTGTGATGCAAAAATACATTTTTATTATTTTTTTATGAATATAAAACATTGAAAATACATTCAAAAATATAAAAAATATCTAAAAATGAAGAAAAATTACGAATAAATCCCGTAATCATCGCAAAACCTAACATTTGCTTCCAAGGTACTTTAAACACGGTTTAGGCAATTGGTTGTGGTATATTGTGCATTTTCATCGTCTATTTCCCTTATTTGTATCTTATTGCAATATGGTACGTTCATCATTAGTCTCTACATTTGGGAGACACATTTAGGTGTCTACGGAAGCCTCCACTTTGACTGAGTCTGGAGAGTAAGCATAAACTCGCAAGACGAAAGTCAAAGTATTCCTGTCGGGACGGAGGATAACTCAAGACGTTCTGCGACCTTGAGTCACCCTTTTTAACGCCGGTACCTGCAAAACAAATGTTAGTTTTACTTGTAACCTCGCCCCATGCGGTTTAATCCCTTAGAAGCAGTTGGATCCTTGGGATGATGGTGGATGAATCGTTGGGTTCCTCCGGATGCGCCTAGATCTTACGGAACTATTCCCTTGGGTAAGCATAAATCCTTGGGAAAGTGAAAAGTTGTATAGGTGGGATTAATCAAGAGTAAGCATAAACTCTTGAAAAGGTATGCCCGAGTAAGCATATACTCGCAATAAAATATGTTTAGGGTAGCCATAAACCCGTTGTGTAGCAAAAGTAAGCATAAACTCTTCGTATAAATTGTGACGAGTCAAGAGTAAACATAAACTCTTGATAAAAAGGTATGATGTGTGTTTGGGTTAACATAAACCCGTGAGAATGATAATGTGCTAAGAGTAGGCATAAACTCTTAGAGGAAGAAAACAAGAATAAGAATAAACTCTTGAGAGATGAGGGTAAGCATAAATCCATGGGCAAGGATGATGTGTTAAGAGTAAGCATAAACTCTTAGGAGGGGAATCAAGAGTAAGTATAAACTCTTGAGGTCAGAGAAGGTATGAGGGTAAGCATAAACCTAAGAAAAGTGATGTGTTAAGAGTAAGCATAAACTCTTAGGAGAAGAATCAAGAGTAAGTATAAACTCTTGAGAGGAGGTATGAGGGTAAGCATAAACCCATAAGCAAAGCGAAGTGGATTAAGGGTAGGCATAAACCCTTAGAGGTATTTTTTTGAGCTTAGGGTAAGTATAAACCCGTGAGAAAAGTAGGTGAATTAAGGGTAGACATAAACCCTTAGATGAACTTTTGTAAGATTGGGGTAATCATAAACCCTGTGAGGAAAGTGTTTGTGAGTGATGTCGTTAAGGAGGGAAAATGTGTACGGAAAAACATATACATCTGATGATGAGAAGCCCCCACTTTGACTGAGTCTGGAGAGAAGAATGTTCTCGAAATACGAAAGTTAAAGTATTCTGGCTGGGAAATTAAGGGTAAACCCTTAGAGGGAATAGGGTAAGCATACACCCGTGAGAAATGTAAGTGAATTAAGGGTAGGCATAAACCCTTACAGAAATTTTTGTGAGATTAGGGTAAGCATAAACCTTGTGAGAAAAGTAGGTGAATCAAGGGTAGGCATAAACCCTTAGAAGAACTTTTATAAGATTAGGGTAAGCATAAACCCTGGGAGTAAAGTAATTATGAGTGAGGAAAAAAGAAGTGTGTGTCTGATGAGAAGCCCCCACTTTGACTGAGTCTGGAGAGGCAAAAGCTCTCGCAAGGCGAAAGTCAAAGTATTCTTGCTGGGGAATTAAGGGCAAAGCCTTAGAGAAATTAGGATCACGCATCACGGCTGGGATGGGCCAGTTATGATTATTGAGGTCGGGCACCTCAAGTAACCATAATCAAAACCCCCGGGTCAGTCTCGAGCATAGAACATGCTCATATGAGACAAGGTCCTATGGTGTGACACCTATTCGTAGGGCCACATGCAATATGCCTAAAAATATTCAGGAATGACGATAATAATAAGACCACGAGACTTTTCAAGTTTGTCCACACCACTAAGGAATGTCCCCAGTGGAGTCACCAAACTGTAGGGGTCGTTTTTACCCGGCCGCCTACGTGTCACGAGTTATTTTGAATGCTGGTTAACGTTGTACTTGAATACGGACTAGTAGGAGTCGCCATCGTGCATTTTATATGGTCCACGGGACACCGAAGAAATACCGAAAACCAGGAGCAATCAGCCCCCATATGGTCATGCACCAGAATATGGGTTCGGGGACAGGTAACGGGCCAATTGTGCATTGGGCCCGCCCGCCTGTAAGCGGTCTCTATTAGCTCTCTTTTTGTGGTCAAATTATTATTAATCCCGAACACATAAATATCTCAGTTTTACCCTAAGAAACGCATATTACTAAGTGGGTTTAATTTCTTTACACATCAAAACTAACCTTATTGTGACCACTTTAAATTAAATCAGTATTAAAAATCCTAGAAAATGAAGACAAACAAAAACATTAACGAAATACAAAAATAAAAGCAATAAAAGAATACAAAATAAATATGTGTAGGTTCAAAATGTGTTCCTGGAGTATGTGGTTTGATGTGTTGTTCAACCAATAAAAATATAAATAAAACATATATGAATTAATTGAATGCGACTTTTAATACTTAAAACCAGATGTCATATCAATGTTAACAACAATAGTTGTGATTTCATTCATAATCAGACCAGATCTAATATGAATAAAAAAATTAACCAGGTTTATTATCATAATCATTATTGGAAATATTCAAGTTAATAAATAAATCATTATATTAAAAATAAATTTATCAACGACATAAAAAATGAAGATTTTCTATTAAATTAATACACACGATAACAGATCTGATTAATATGAGTCATAAATTATTATGCATCAATATTGAAAATTTATAATCCATGGCCGATCAGATTAAAACAAAAATTAAAGTATTAACATTAATATGACAGACATGAATTTAAGCACTAAAATTCACATAAAACATATTGAACACATTAACCATTATCAAAGATCGTCATTTTGAATGATTTATAAATATAACAACAAACATAGAACGAATAGATTTGAAGTAAAGACTTCAGAAATTGTACCTAGTTATTGCCTTGATCGAACAACCAAGGAGAGATCAACGATGATGAATATGAAATGCTTGTTTAAAATTGAATTGAGTTGGTGATTTGTGATGTGTTTAGTGATGTTTTGAGAGTGGTTTGATGGAAGAGAAAGGTATAGGATGTAAGCATGCAATGCAGAAGGGTGGTTCGTGGTATTGGCGTCTGCTGAAATGCTTGGAATGACGCTTATTTATAGGCCAAAAGGAGAAAAATCGACCCCGGAGGACACCAGACTGCGCCTAGGCGCAGGTCCAGTAACATGACCTGCTTCTAGACGCAGGTCTTTATTGGTGACCTGCGTCTAGGTGCTGGTCCTGGTCAGATCCGGGTTGATTTTTTTTCTTGATTTTGCGCGTGATTTTCAGGATTACGATTCGATTTTATTCGATTACGGAAATATTTCGTAATATTTTGATATTCCTGAATATTATGTGATGTCCCGGAATGTTCTAGAATGTGCCGGAATACCTAGAACGTTCCGGAATGTTCTAGATTCCTCCAGAACCTCCAAAAAATTACAGAAAAATTATTTAAAATTATGAAAATTTATGAAAAACACTAATATGCTTTGTGCAACAATTTTCAACATTCGGAAATGATGAAAATGTCCCTAAGCATGCAGAAATCCTAAAAAATCTATAAAAAGCACTAAAAATATGATAAAAAATACAGAAAAATATGAATAAATTATAAAATTATTTTTATGATTTTTAAAAATATTAGGTGATGCAAAAAGACATTTTTATTATATTTTTATGAATATAAAACATTGAAAAATGCATGCAAAAATATAAAAAATATCTAAAAATGAATAAAAATTACGAATAAATCTCGTAATCATCGCAAAACCTAACATTTGCTTCCAAGGTACTTTAAACACGGTTTAGTCAATTGGTTGAGGTATATTTTGCATTTTCATCGTCAATTTCCCTTAGTTGTATCTTATGGAAATATGGTACGTTCATCATTAGTCTCTACATTGGGGAGACACATTTAGGTGTCTACACGGACGCTCTAAACTCTCGACATGGATATGAAAATTCCCTAAATGTTTAGAGCGGGCGCTCTAAAATTTAGAGCGGACGCTCTAAACTCTCGACATTCCTCAGCCAAATCATCCCTTTTCACCATCAGGCCAGAGCGTCCGCTCTAAATTTTAGAGCGTCCGCTCTGGGGCCTTAATTCATCTACTTGAATCAGCTCTCACACCTGCAATCACACAAAGAAATAGCACACAAACCTCAATGTAGTTAGTCTAGCCGGGGCTAGATATGGGGCGTGACACAAAACCCGACTCCACCATTGCTTGGTGGTCCCGAGCGGCCGTGCCCAGCAATTGCTAGTTACTACTCACCCCTCCTCATGGGGAAAAATCCTCCGGATTTTTGTAAAGTACTAATACAACCAAGTGAAAGAAATAAAAAAATGAAAAAAAGGAAAATAAAATTGTTCAACCTAAAATCTAAAATTATACTACAAAAGAGTGCTTATTTATGGCTGTAAGCTTGACCATCCATCCAAATTGAGTGAGCTAAGTGGTTGAGGCGGTTTGAGCCGTGTGACGACCCGACTAGCATAAACCGGCGCGGAAGAGATCGACGAGTCGAATTGTCGAACTAACAAGCAAACATACTTAAAATTTAAAAACAAAACCTCGAATATAATATTACTAAAATCCCAAAAGTACAAAACCACAAGTTTGTACAAAACTAAACCAAAATAGTCAATACTAAAGAATTAACTCCAAAACAAATATCAGAGTTAGAATATACAAACTACTAAAGTCCAAATTTTAATAACAGAAATACAAGCTATAAAATGAAAAGTACAAGGGTACTCGCCCAACCTAAAGCTAAGCAACACCGTCATCATCAGAGTTACCTGAAAATGAACACAAATCCACCATCAGTGGCGAGTAACATCACCGTCCCACCCTAACGTGGATACATATGATCATAGAATAAATCAAACAAACAAATCACGCACTCATACATATAAACACACAAATGTAAGTACAATAATTACAATAATAATAATAATAGTAATAACTCGCTTAACTTTACTTGATTTAATCTTATCATAATCTTTGTCGCTATCATTTACATATTAGACCGGACTATGCTCGTACGAACACATCTTACGTGATCGAACTTTCCTACTATGCCAGGAATGAGAATCTTACTCCCAAAACCCATGAACCCCATCTTTCGGAAATCCATATCATATAGACGACATAGTAAGTACTAACTATCCCAATACCGCGGTTAGGGTAGTGACCGCTTCTTAACCCAAGTCTTAGAATCTTACTCTAAGGTTAGGCGTCTAAATGTAAATTCAAGCTAATCTTTACGTTCTTTACATCTTGGTTACTTCTCAAGTTCGTATCTTACGCCTTTACTTGAGACTAACTTATGTAAATTACAACCTTGGAACCTCTTTAATTATTCTTTATACTTTCTTTACTTAAATTCAACCTTTCTTTAATTATTCTTAACTATAACTATATAATCTATACTTAAAGATCACATAACCATAATCAAGAAAATCAAGATTCACCATAACATAATCAAGAACTTCAAGAACTTCAAGAATCATTATCAAGATTACATTCTTTAACTTAATTCATCAATTCAAGATTCAAGAATCATATACTACTCAACAAGATTATTCAAGAATCATCATCAAATACACACCCAAGTACAAGCATAATCATAGGCAAGTTCCATCAACATTTTCATCAATTCTATGCATCGAAACTTAATGAAAATTATACATAAACGTAATTAAACATGAAACTATCATAATTGATCATAATATACATAGAAACAAGGCAAGAACATCACAAAAACAACCTCCCAAATCAGCCCATAGTTCACGCATAACAAGGGGTTAATTTCATCAAACTTTTGATCTAATTCGATCATCTAATCTACCCTATAAATCATGGTATACAAATTAGGATAGAATAGTATGTTACCTTAATCAACTTGAACACAAACAACTGTAAAAACTCGCTGCCCGAAAAGGAAATCACACGGCCCAGATCACACGGCAGCAACACCACACAACACGGCCTCCACGAGCACGGGCACCTCCACGAACACGGGCTTCGATGCACGACCACCCACACGAACCACCCTCTCGAACACGACCTTCAACACGGCACCACCACACGAACCCAAACCCAAACCCAAACCTTTTCAAGTGATCTTGATCAATGGCAAAGAAGGCTGAAGTGTGTTTGATTACTTAAAGATCAATGGAGGTTGAATCTTTAAGTTTGGGTTTAGAAAGATTGATGAACAATTGATGGGTTGATTAGCCAAAAATGGCGTGGGACATGGAACAAGGGTGGAGAGAGTGTTTGAATTTTACTTGTGGCAAAAGATGATTATGATGGCAAAATGATCATTAAGCCTTACTAATACTTCTATTTATAGAAGTTAGTTAAGGTGTGAACACAAAGCAAGTGGCAACCATGCCACATCACAAGGGGGCCGGTTATGGGCTAGCCAAATGGGCTTTGATGATCACTTGGGCCATTTGCACTTAAGCATGACTAATCATGTTTAAATTCGCACTTGGCCCAAAACTTAATTAATTAATTAGAAAATTAAAATAAAATTCTAATTAATTAAAATAAAATAAAACAAATAATAAAACATTTAATTATAAAATAAAATAATCATATTCAAGCCATAAAAAAAATAGTCCAAATAAATTCGGACCATACATAAAAAAAACATAAATACGAACAAATAATCAAAGTAGAAAATACCAAAAACCTGGGGCGTTACAACCTCCCCTCCTTAAAGAAATTTCGTCTCGAAATTTTAAAGCAAAGGAGATTGCTCACCTTCGAATAACTCTGGGTACTTCTGCTTCATGGACGCCTGAGTCTCCCAAGTCGCTTCTTCACGATGTTGATTTCTCCATAACACCTTGACTAGTCTGACTTGCTTGCGTCGGAGGGTCTTCTCTTCGCGATCCAAGATCTGAACTGGTCGCTCCTCGAACGTCAGGTTCCGCTCAAAAGTGAACGACTCCACTGGAATGATGTGGGTAGGATCGTATACATATTTCCTTAGCTGAGAAACATGAAACACATCGTGAACATTAGATAAACAAGGCGGTAATGCTAAACGATATGCCACTTCCCCAACTCGTTCCAGTATCTCGTAATATCCCACGAACTTCGATCGGAGTTTCCCCTTCTGGCCAAAACGAGCAACTCCCTTGAATGGTGAAACCTTAAGCAAAACTCTGTCACCTACCTCGAACGTCAGTGGTCTACGTTGGTTGTTGGCGTAGGACTTCCGGCGACTCTACGCGGCCTGCATCTTCGATCGAATGACTCGGACCTTCTCCATGGTATCTCGTACCAGCTCAGGTCCCAAAGCCACAGTATCACTGATATCATTCCAACAAATCGGACTCCGACATTTCCCGCCACAGAGGGCCTCGTACGGAGCCATATCAATGCTGGAGTGATAACTGTTATTATACAAAAACTCGACCAAGCAAAGCATCTTCACCCAAGACTGATGTTACTCTAGAATACATGCTCGCAACATATCCTCTAGAGTCTGGATGGTCCTCTCAGTCTGGCCATCCGTCGCCGCGTGAAATGCGGTGCTAAGCTTCAACTTCGTCCCAAAGGCTTCCTGAACCGATTTCCAGAAACGAGACAAGAATCTCGGATCACGATCAGAAACTATCTCCCTCGGAACTCCGTGAAGTCGAATGATGTCCTAGGTATAAGCCTCTGCTAGGCGCTCCATCGACCAAAAAGTCATCTTCATCGGTATGAATCTAGCGACTTTAGTCAACCTGTCCACAATTACCCAAATGGCGTTCATTCCATTACAGGTAGGTAGGCTAACCACAAAAGCCATAGATATCGACTCGAATTTCCAGGTCGGAATCGGTAGTGGCTGCAAAAGACTTCCAGGTCTCTGATGCTCGATCTTAACCTTCTGACATACTAAACATCGAGCTACGAACTCTGCGACATCCTGCTTCATCTTAGGCCACTAGAATTGGCCCTTAAGGTCCTTATACAACTTATTACCTCCAGGATGAACAGAGTAGGGCGAGTTATGCGCCTCAGACATGATCCTGTTCCGAAGATCAGAATTGTCCGGTACACACCATCTTCCTCGAAAACGCAGACTACAGTCGGTCGAAACCTCAAAGCCAACGGCTTTTCCTTGCCGCAAGGCCTCTCGAATCCTAGTCAACTACGGGTCGTCCTTCTGACCTTCGCGTAATTCCTGGAATAACTCGGGCTCGGCACTCATAGATGTCAGATGAATTCTGACAGAACTACGGCTTCTACTGAAGCTCAATCGATTCTTGCAACTCAGTGCATCAGCGACTAAGTTCGCTTTACCTTCACAATAATTAAGCGTCAGGTCATAGTCCTTAATCAGCTCAAGCTATCGTCGTTGCCTCATGTTGAGGTCCTTCTGAGTGAAGATGTACTTGAGACCCTTATGATCGGTGAATACCTTGCACGATCCACCATAGAGATAGTGCCTCCAGATCTTAAGTGCAAAAACCACAGCTGCAAGGTCCAATTTATGCGTGAGGTAGTTACGCTCGTGCACCTTCAGCTGCCTCGATGCATAAGCAATGACCTTCCCACCCTGCATCAGCACACATCCTAGGCCACTCTTACATGCATCATTGTAGACCTCGAAATCCTCCTCATGATTTGGAAGGGTAAGAATAGGGGCAGAAACTAACATATGTTTCAGCAGCTGAAATGCTAGCTCGCAAGCCTCCGTCCAAACGAATCGGATCTCCTTCTGTAGGAGACGAGTCATTGGCCTAGCGATCTTGGAGAAGTCCTTGACGAATCGTCGATAGTATCCGGCCAAATCCTAAACTCTAAGTGAAATACTAACTATTTCAACTTATTTCAAGACTAAAAACAACATACTATTCACCTCTCTTGGAGCGCGGTATGACATCAGTATCGGGTTGTGGCACACGAGCTAGGATCTTAGTTTCGAGCTCTTGGTCTCAAAGTATTGTCTTCTCGTTGCCTTAAATCTCCTTTCCACTCCTTAATTTGGTAGGACTGGCATTAGCAGGCCTAGGATTAAGCTCCATTTGAGATGGTAGCTTACTTGAATCTCTAGCCTCTAGTCTTGTAACCGCCCAAAAAATCTGACTCATTTGGCCTTCCAAGTTCTTTATGCTCGATCTAGTTTGTTCTTGAAATTGCATCATATTACCTTGCATGGAAGTAACATTCTTTGTTAAGGCATTGATCATGTCCTTAGTCGACATGCTAGAACTCGGACCTTGACCTTGAGGCCTCTGAAATGATTGTTGGGGTCAATTGTATGATTGTTGTTATGGTTGTTGATATTGATGTTGTTGTGGATATTTTTGATTCTGTTGCAAATAATGATTCCCTAAAGCATTGCCATAACTCATATTCGGATGATCTTTCCAATCTGGATTATAAGTATTGGAGTACGGGTCATATCTCTTTTGCACTCCTTGACCTTGGAAACCAATAGCTTTCACGTCTTCGCTATCTTCTTCTTGTAAATGGGGGCAAGAATCAGTAGGATGGTCGGAGGAACAAATCTCACAAGATTTCGCATGCTGAACCTTGGTTTTTGTCATAAGTTCTGATGTAATATGAATAGCAACTACAAGAGGGGGGTGAATTGTAGTTGAGGGAGTTTTTGACTTTTTAGCGGAATTAGAAGTACAAACTCGAATGGAAGAATAAACAGAAATAAAGACAGAGAGATTTAACCTACAAGGAAAACTTCCTAGGCCCAGTTAGGAAGAAAAACCTTGACCACGAGGGATTTTGACTCTAGGACTTCTCTTATTAATATAGGCCAACGACTCTGTTACAACCTATATAGGACCTTTCTCTATTCTCAATCGTTCCACTAGGAACTTGTTCCCCCTGACACCAGTTCCCCCTGAACTGATGCTACGAACTTACTAAAGTTCGACTTTTTCTCACCTCAGATTTCGAATGAAATCTGAATTCTCTCTTTTTCTTTTTCTGATTACAATCAAATATTCTCTTTTGATTTTTCTTCTCTCACCCAACCCTTATCACTAATGAATTACAATTGAAACACTAAGGAAATGAAAATTCAAAGAACATTTCGAATTATTTTTCTCTTGAAAATCTTGATCTCTGAATTTTTGTTGTTGATTGTGGTATCTGAATTCTGGCAGCAACCTTGTATTTATAGGGCTTCAAAATGATTAACTTGGAGAGCAAGAAAACCACGTATCATGGGTAGCAATGCCACGTCAGCCATGTCCTCCAATCATGCTTGACCTAGACAAAATATAAAACAAAGAAAAAGAACTAACCCTAAAATAAGACTAGATACATTATTCCTAGTCAAACCTACTAATAAAAAAAATAAAAATAAATAAAGAAAGACTATCCTACTGACTTTCTAAACTCACGTAAAACAAAAGGAAACGGTTTTTTTTTTTAATTTTTTTTTTTAATTTAAAAATTAAACTCCTACTAACAACCTAGTAAGCAACAAACTAACCACACTCCTAAATATTAGTATGACCAAAGACTAACTAACAACCCACTAAGTCAAACACTAATATTGTGGAGAAGACTAATTCATAAATTTAAAACTAATACCTACTACTAACAAACAAAACAAACTTTTACTAAGTACATAATTATAATATTATTCGGCCATTAGAATAAAAAACGGACCAACTAACATTACTAACCCTAACTACATATACATAAACTAAATAAAATATATTAGTTTAAATATATAACTTATATAAATAGTCGAATAGCCCCACCGAAATTTCCTGTACCACATACAAAGATTAGTATTCAAAAGCAAAACAATATAACATAAGAGTTAGAATATAAAATATATTTATTCTAAAATTAGATACTCCTCTAATTTTATTCTCCATAAATATATTCTATAAGAAACACATATATATTAAATGAAATATATTTAATATGAATTTGACACTTATCAAATTCATTCTCTATAAATATACGACATAAAATATAAAATATAAAAGATGAAATAAATTTAATTTCAACCAAAATTACTTTTAGTTGATTCTCCTTAAATCTATTTAATCTTTATTCTCTGGATTATATTGTCATCATCAAAACTTAAGGTTCAACAATATTCCCCCTTTTTGATGATGGCAAATATAATGACATTTTTTAAGATTTTTCATTTTATTTATTTTTTTTTTTTTTGTTCATACCAAGAAAACAAAGAAAGCAAGCATAATAGCATAGCATATACTCAATAGACTTAACCAATTCATGTCATTTGTCTTCCCCCTTTTGTCATCATCAAATGACTAAGGATAAACCTGCAGCACTTAACAGTGTTAAGCAAACAATTTCTCTAAGATCATGAAAGTCTCAAGCATATAGTCTAATAATATTATCCATCCAAACGAAAGAAATAGACATGCAAATCAAGTAATGAGCAAAAGACGAAGTAAGCAAAAGCAGAAGAAAATTAAAGTTGTGAGCCAAACTGACTCAGAATACCAAAACAGATAGGAAGATGGTATGAGGGCGTGAGGACCAAATACCATAGAGTAGTTGATAAGGTGGTCAGCAAAAATAAGAGTTAATTACAACACATAAAATCAGACTGCTAAATGGAACGGACAAAATGGGAGGCCGTCTTCTCAACTTTTTCCTCGAGTTGGAGACGATTCAATCGAATGTTGTTGATTAAATCAGTCTTCACCGAGGTGATCTTTTCGTCCAGTTGGCTCACTCGGGCACCCATGTCCTCAATCTTCACCAGTACAGTGCGAACCAAGTCTTGAAGGCGTTGCATCTCACGGCCAATTGTCCCACCACACGTCATTAATATCCAATCCATGTTTGGTGGCTCGGTGGGAGTTCCATCCGTTGGTGCCTTACCCTTGGCATTCTTAGGATCAGCCGAAGTACGACCAAGCTCCCTACGAATTTGTTCTTCCTTCGATATGACCTCCCCGGCATCCATACACAGACCATGCCGCTCAATCATTCCCTCATCCAAGATATTCTCCTTTTTCAGTGGAAATGTGGGGTGAGGGGCAAGGGGAATATTTAAACACTTAAAGATTTTTGTAAAAATATTTCCATAGCCCAACACGTTTTTCTGTTTAATAGTGTAGGTCACTTGCTTGATGAAAAGAGAAGGGAAGTTGATAGGGATGTAATGAACAAGACAGTACATGAGGCAAAGGTCAAGGAGATTTGCACTACATCGTTTTTGAGGACGGGGGTGTAAGAAACGTTTTACGAACTGAAAGATCATCTTATGAAAAGGGGTTAAAACGTCCTGGGTGACCGAATTTTGCTTGGGATTTCCTCCAAAAAATTTTACAATGTCTGAATTTTTCTTTCCCTTAATATTCACTCGGTCTTTACCACTGACTAATTCATCAAACCCAGTATTCGGTACGTCTAACCACTCACTTAAATCTTTTTCAGAAAATGTATGGATTTGACCTTGGATTAGAACTATGGCCAATTCATTTTTAATATCAAACACCCTAGTTACATCCTCCATTTCTTTTTCATACAGCCCCTCGTTGGCATGAGTGTCAACAAGTTTGACCCATTTTTGTTTTGAAATAATTTTTGAGAATTCGGGCCAATGTTGTTGTACCCACGTCATATCAACCCGACAACCCACCAAGAATTTAACAGATCGTTTTGGCTTACCAATTTTCGTGGATGTATCATCATCATCATCCTCTTGCATGTTAGAATTTTCCCTTGAAACCTCCTCAGATTGTTGTTGTGAGATCGATTCTTGAACAGAGGGAGAGGGAGCAATTTCGTGGGTCTTCTCATCATCACTTTCGTTGATGATGATTCGTTTTCTTGAGGATCGTTTTGGTGTTGGTGATGGTGACTTTGATTTTGGTAGTGGTGCTTTTCTTTTTGGTGCCATTGTTGGATATTGAAGGTTGAGGAGATGAAGGTTGAAGATGAAGAAGATTAAAAGCTGAAAATTATGGTAGAGAGAGAGAGATTCGGATAGTGTGTTGAAGAAGCAAAGGAAGAGTGAGGAGTGATAGGAGGAGTGACGGTTATGGAGAGGGAAGTAATGATGGCATGTAAGTATAGGATAGTGTGAGTGATAGTGATAGGTTGAGTGTTGAGGGGAAAGCGACGTGAGAGAGAGGTGGAGTGTGTGAGTGGGTAAATGGTAGGGTAAGTGGAGTGGTTTTAGGAAATCAGTTATTTTGGTTTATTTTGGGAGATGTGGTAGCATAAATATAGGAATGAATGTGTCTGTTTGTGTTCTTTTCCTAAGTTCCTGCCCCATTTAACCAATTCGTTTTCCAAAATTTGAAATATATGAAGTAATTTCTCCAATTTTGCTGTACACGGTTTTGGCAGTTTTTTTTTTTTTTTTTTTTTTTGTTGGAATTATTTAGTATTATGGAAAAAGAATTATTTTTGCCACTAGATAGAACAAATGAAATAGATAAAGAAAATTTTGCTCATCAATCAATCATACATGCATTATCAATATTTGGACCATAGGGGTAATATTATAAAGACCTTTGCGAGATTAAATAATCCATAAATTGTTATGAATTATAAAATTCACACCTTTTTTGCAAGTTTATCAAGACCAAATATTTGACGACGCATGGAGAAGTACTTTATGAAAATAAATAGTTAATGAATCTTAAGCATGCCTAGCTCTAGTCGAATGCTCTCGAATTTTTCTCTTGGTAAGGGTTTAGTAAAAATATCTGCAATTTGTTTTTCTGTTTCACAAAACAATAATTTTACTAAACCTTTTTCTACATAGTCTTTTAGGAAGTGATGCCTAATGTGAATATGCTTCACTCTAGAATGATGCACTGGATCTTTTGAAATGCAAATAGCACTAGTATTATCACAGTAAATAGGAACACATTCGTATTTAATGCCAAAATCGCGTACCTGTTGTTTTATCCATAATACCTGAGAACAGCATGCAGCAGCTGCTACATATTCTGCCTCAGCTGTGGACAATGCCACTGTATTTTGTTTTTTCGAACTCCAGGATACCAAGCTATTTCCTAAATATTGTGCAATACCTGACGTGCTTTTTCTATTTACAAGATCTCCTGCATAATCAGCATCTGCATAACTTGTTAGATCGAAAATGTCACTGCGAGGATAAAAAAGACATAAGTCATCGGTTCCCTTCAAATACCTAAGAATCCTCTTAACCGCAGTTAAATGGGATTCCTTTGGATTTGATTGAAAACGTGCACACACACCTACACTAAATGCTATATCAGGTCTACTTGCTGTTAGATAAAGTAAGGATCCAATCATACCTCGGTATTGTTTTTCATTTACCAACTTACCATTAATATCTTCATCCAACCTTGTACCTGTTCCCATTGGTGTATGATTTGTCTTTGAGTTCTCTAGTCCATATTTTTTCAGGAGCTCTTTCACATATTTTTGTTGATGGATCATTGTCCCCTTTTCAGTTTGCTTAATTTGCAAACCGAGAAAGAAATTCAATTCACCCATCATACTCATTTCAAACTCACTGCTCATGAGACTTGCAAATTCCTCACATAAAGAATCGTTAGTAGCACCAAAAATAATGTCATCAACATAAATCTGAACTACTAATATATCAGTTCCCCTCGACTTGAGGAATAAGGTTCTATCAATCTTTCCTCTTATGAAATTATTTGACAATAAGAATTTTGATAATCTTTCATACCACGATCTAGGAGCTTGTTTAAGTCCATAGAGTGCTTTGTCTAGTTTAAAAACAGAATTTTGGAATTTTGGATTTTCAAAGCCAGGTGGTTGTTCCACATAGACGTCTTCATTTAAATACCCATTTAGAAATGCGCATTTAACGTCCATCTGATACAACTTAAAACCCATATATGATGCAAAAGCTATTAAAATTCTTATTGCCTCTAATCTCGCTACTGGTGCAAAAGTCTCATCAAAGTCTATACCTTCTTGTTGATTATAGCCTTTAACTACTAATCTAGCCTTGTTCCTTACCACAGTACCGTGTTCATCTAGTTTATTTCTAAAGACCCATTTTAAACCAATTACCTTTTGAGACTTAGGTTTAGGTTCAAGATACCATACCTTGTTTCTCTCGAACTCGTTTAATTCTTCTTGCATGGCAGTTACCCAATCTGCATCTCCTAGGGCTTCTTCATGGTTTTTGGGCTCTAGCATGGATAAAAATGCATGAAACGCACAAAAGTTTCTCATCTGAGATCTAGTTTGTATTCCCTTGTTCATGTTGCTCATAATTAGATCTAAAGGATGAGAGCTTTGATATTTCCACGGCTTAGGCTCGAAGACTTGATCACTTCTTTCATTTTGCATTCCGTTGTTATCTTCAGGAACCTGTTCCTCTTCTACCTGTACTTCTTCTTCTTGAGGAACTTGTTCCTCAGGAACTTGTTCCTCAGGAACTGGATCCTTCTGTTTATTTGCAATTTGCTCCTCATCTTTCTTTTGAGACTCGTCTGGCCGAACCAAACCAATCTCAAAATCTTCTCCATTTATTTCTTCCTGCAAACTGTTAGTCTCATCAAAGATAATATGGACACTTTCCTCTACACACATTGTTCTTTTATTATAAACACGATATGCTTTGCTATTCAAGGCATATCCTAAAAAGACTGCTTCATCACTTCTCTGATCAAACTTACCATGATTATCTTTTCCATTGTTATGAACAAAGCACTTACAGCCAAAAATACGAAAGTAAGAAATATTAGGTTTTCTTCCTTTAAAAAGTTCATATGGTGTTTTGTTTGATATAGGTCTAATCATAGCACGATTAATTATATAACAAGCCGTATTCACGGCTTCAGCCCAGAAGCTCTTTGGTAGACCGCTAGCAATTATCATAGTTCTAGCCATGTCTTCCAAAGTGCGATTTTTTCTTTCTACCACTCCATTTTGTTGTGGAGTCCTTGGTGCTGAAAAATTATGATCTAGACCTTGTTCCCTGCAAAGCTCATCAAACTGTGAGTTCTCAAATTCCTTACCATGGTCAGATCTTAAATGTTTAATCTTAAAACCACTGACCCTTTGAATTTTAGTAGCAAAGGCGACAAATTCATCAAATGTTTCATCTTTGCTATGAAGAAAGATAATCCAAGTAAATCTCAAAAAATCATCAACAATGACAAAAACATATTTCTTACCTGATCTGCTTTGAGTTCTTATTGGTCCACACAAATCCATGTGAAGTAATTCCAAGGGACTTTGCGTGCTCACCATTTTCTTTAATTTGAAGGAAGATCTCACTTGTTTTCCTTTTGCGCAAGCATCACAAATTTTATCCATAGAATATTTCATAGTGGGTAAACCCACAACCAAATTTTTTGAGTTTAATTTGTTTAGCACAGTAATGCTTGCATGACCGCATCTTCTGTGCCAGAGTAAAGGATCTTCCTCAATCACGCTCAAGCATTTCAAACTGTCACGAGGAACTAGATCCAGGTCCACGATATACGTGTTCCCTTTTCTGGTGCCCTCAAGTACTTTGTTCCCTGTTCGACTATCACTAACTACACAATTATTGTCTGTAAAGCTAACATTGTTTCCTTTATCACAAAACTGAGAAATACTAAGTAAATTATGTTTAAGACCCTCGACTAAAAAAACATTATCAATGGAGTTTGTCTGTGACTTTCTAATCTTGCCAACTGCAACTATTTCTCCTTTCTGATTGTCTCCAAACGTCACAGATCCTCCATGGTAAGCTGCAAGTGAAAGGAATTTTGATTTGTCTCCTGTCATGTGTTTCGAACAACCGCTGTCGAGGTACCACTGGTTGTTCCCCCTCACTTCAGCCTGCATCCACAATCAAACATTAGTATGAGGAACCCAGTCCTTCTTGGGTTCCTTAGTTATATCAGAAATCGGTTTTTCTTTCTAGACAAAAGCAGAGTTTTTCTCATCTTATTCTTTCTTAGCAATGCAACTGTCCTTAAGGTGGCCAGTCGTACCGCAGAAGGAACAAATCTTATGACTTGGTAGATCTACATATTTCTCTTTCTTTCCATTTTTCCTATATCCCAAACCTTCCTTACCTTTGTTCTGGTATTTTTCAATCCAGCTTACAACGTCAGGAAGTTTCTTTTTGTTTGGATACAGATTCTTCTTCAAAGTCTGATTTTCTTGTTTTAGTTTTTCATATTCGTTTTTCAAGTTTTCGAATTCAGGTTTCGACTTTGAAGAGGAACCTGTTCCTTCAGGAACAAGATCCTGTAGTTCTGCCAATTTCATATTAAGAAGAAAATTCTCATTTTTAACCGTTTCATATCTTTCTTGTATTTCTCTGTTTTTGTCAAATAGATCAAAAAATCTAGCTTCTGTTTCTGATTTAAGTGTGCTTAACCAGGTTGTGTGTTCCTTGGAAATTTCCAAGGCTTTTTCTAATTGATCTCTGTTTAGACACACTTCTTGATAATCCTCTAGAGTTTCAATTAATAACTTCGAAATTTTATTTTTTGACATTTTACTTATTTCCTTGTCTATTGAAAGAAGACTTACCTGAGTATCGGATGATTCTTCATGTTCATCAGTTCTAGCCATCAAACATAAGTTGGCTGTTTCTCCTGTATCTTGTTCCTGTTCCTCGTCTGAATCAGAATCACCCCACGCAGCAATCATAGCTCTTCTCGTATCCTTCTTTGAGAACGGTTTTTGAATTTCTTTCCCTTTGTCTCTTAATTTACCCTTACCTTTCTCGTTTTCCCAAGTTGGACAATCTTTTATGAAGTGGTCAAATTCTCCGCATTTGTGACATTTGAACTTTGATGGTTTCTTTGCTTGTTTGTACTTCTTAGTGTAAAATTTTCTGAATTTTCTTACCATCATTGCTGTTTCTTCATCTTCCGACTCTGATTCTTCTTCACTTTCGACCTTTAGAGCTATTGCCTTACTTTTCACAGGTTCGACTTCTTTAGATCCTAGATGAATTTCGTGAGTCATCAGTGAACCTGTAAGCTGCTCTATGTTGAAAGTGGTGAAGTCTTTGGTTTCTTGCAGAGCCGTAACTTTGGCCAACCACTTCTCGTCTTGGGGAAGGCTTCTTAGAGCTTTACGAACTTGTTCCTCAGGAGTGATGATTTTGCCTAAAGATTCCAGTTCATTAATAATGTTGGTGAACCGGGTTAACATGTCGTGAATGGTTTCCTTAGGCTTCATCTGGAACAATTCGTACTTGTGCATGAGCATATCGATCTTGGCCCTTTTAACTTCATTCGTCCCTTCATGTGTAACTCGTAGGAGTTCCCACATTTGCTTTGCTGTTTTGCATCCCATGACACGGTTGTGTTCATGAGGTCCAAGACCACACAGGATTAGCTTCTTTGCAAGACTGTTCATTTCCTTTTTCTCGAAGTCTTCCTTGTCGAACTTCTCCAGAGGTTTTGGAACCACTTCTCCTTTCTCATTAGTTGTAGTGACTTCGAAATCACCTATTTCAATCACTCTCCATACTTGGTAATTTTCTCCTTGAATGAAAATTTCCATTCTATTTTTCCAGTATGGATAGTATTTTCCATTGAACATAGGTGGTCTCTGGGTTGAGTAACCTTCCTCGAGTCTTTCTCCCGTAGTATTCATTTTTCAGGATTTTGCTCCGCAGTGTTACCTGTTCCTGGAGGAACCTGCTCTGATACCAATTGATGTAATATGAATAGCAACTACAAGAGGGGGGTGAATTGTAGTTGAGGGAGTTTTTGACTTTTTAGCGGAATTAGAAGTACAAACTCGAATGGAAGAATAAACAGAAATAAAGACAGAGAGATTTAACCTACAAGGAAAACTTCCTAGGCCCAGTTAGGAAGAAAAACCTTGACCACGAGGGATTTTGACTCTAGGACTTCTCTTATTAATATAGGCCAACGACTCTGTTACAACCTATATAGGACCTTTCTCTATTCTCAATCGTTCCACTAGGAACTTGTTCCCCCTGACACCAGTTCCCCCTGAACTGATGCTACGAACTTACTAAAGTTCGACTTTTTCTCACCTCAGATTTCGAATGAAATCTGAATTCTCTCTTTTTCTTTTTCTGATTACAATCAAATATTCTCTTTTGATTTTTCTTCTCTCACCCAACCCTTATCACTAATGAATTACAATTGAAACACTAAGGAAATGAAAATTCAAAGAACATTTCGAATTATTTTTCTCTTGAAAATCTTGATCTCTGAATTTTTGTTGTTGATTGTGGTATCTGAATTCTGGCAGCAACCTTGTATTTATAGGGCTTCAAAATGATTAACTTGGAGAGCAAGAAAACCACGTATCATGGGTAGCAATGCCACGTCAGCCATGTCCTCCAATCATGCTTGACCTAGACAAAATATAAAACAAAGAAAAAGAACTAACCCTAAAATAAGACTAGATACATTATTCCTAGTCAAACCTACTAATAAAAAAAATAAAAATAAATAAAGAAAGACTATCCTACTGACTTTCTAAACTCACGTAAAACAAAAGGAAACGGTTTTTTTTTTTAATTTTTTTTTTTAATTTAAAAATTAAACTCCTACTAACAACCTAGTAAGCAACAAACTAACCACACTCCTAAATATTAGTATGACCAAAGACTAACTAACAACCCACTAAGTCAAACACTAATATTGTGGAGAAGACTAATTCATAAATATAAAACTAATACCTACTACTAACAAACAAAACAAACTTTTACTAAGTACATAATTATAATATTATTCGGCCATTAGAATAAAAAACGGACCAACTAACATTACTAACCCTAACTACATATA
This sequence comes from Salicornia ramosissima, assembly GCA_951394345.1. Lineage (NCBI taxonomy): Eukaryota > Viridiplantae > Streptophyta > Magnoliopsida > Caryophyllales > Amaranthaceae > Salicornia > Salicornia ramosissima. Next base: position 40,667,070 of record OX596238.1, read on the forward strand.
CATAAACTAAATAAAATATATTAGTTTAAGTATATAACTTATATAAATAGTCGAATAGCCCCACCGAAATTTCCTGTACCACATACAAAGATTAGTATTCAAAAGCAAAACAATATAACATAAGAGTTAGAATATAAAATATATTTATTCTAAAATTAGATACTCCTCTAATTTTATTCTCCATAAATATATTCTATAAGAAACACATATATTAAATGAAATATATTTAATATGAATTTGACACTTATCAAATTCATTCTCTATAAATATACGACATAAAATATAAAATATAAAATATAAAATATAAAATATAAAAGATGAAATAAATTTAATTTCAACCAAAATTACTTTTAGTTGATTCTCCTTAAATCTATTTAATCTTTATTCTCTGGATTATATTGTCATCATCAAAACTTAAGGTTCAACAAGTTCTTACATCATTGAGGTAAGAGTTTGCATTTGATACTCAAGTTTCAGAACACCAGAACTAGAACCCCGTTCACTTTGCTTCGAATGACTAGATCACCCATTGAACTACCTAGAGCCATCAGCCAACTTTTCAATTAGAACCCGAGCAGAAGCTGGAGTCTTATTTGTGAACGACCCCCCATTAGAGGCATTGACCATTCAGACATCTTCATCAGAAAGACCATTGTAGAAGTATAGAATGAGATCTTCCTCTGAATATCCATGGTACTGACAGCGGGCACATAATCTTTTAAACCTTTCCCAGTTTTCATAGAAAGACTCATCACCTCTTTGCTCGATGTTACTGATTTCTTTCTTCAGAATGGATGATTTCGAAGCTGGAAAGAATTTCTCTAAGAACCATCTCTTCATCGCACCCCGTGTTGAAATGCAATTATAAGGAAGATAGTACAACTTATCTTTGGCCCTATCCTTTAAAGAAAAAGGAAATTCCCTTAGGTTTATCTGCACTTCGGTAACCCCATTAGTTTTCATGCTTGTGCACACAACATGAAATTCAGACAAATGCTTGTTCGGATCCTCTCGACTCAACCCATGAAAGGATGGTAGCAAATGTATCAACCCTGACTTCAACTCAAATGTAGTGCCCTGATCAAGAGCCTGAAATGTAATGCACAAGGGTTTTTGATCCAAGTTTGGAGGAGTGAACTCCTTCAAAGTTCGATTTTCCGGTGCAGCCATGGAGTCTACCTCACTTTCAAGAAAGAAAGGCAACACTCAAATGTTCTCTCGCAATTCCTTATGCAACCTGAAAAGATTTAATTCCAAATCCGGATCGTACTGCAAAGGTTCTTGGTTAGTAGCACGGGTATGCACCATACACAAAAAAAAAGCAGTAAAATCACTCAAGCTTAATACCAATTACACAAGTAACACAGGTAACACAGAGTTCCCCGGAAACGGCGCCAAAATTTGGCAGGCCCTTGTCGTATGCGCCCAAACCAAATATAATTCTCTTACTTTCTAATATAAATAAATGTAATAGGGAAAAAAGGTTCGTATCCACATGGAATAAGGATTACTAAAATGTACTTGAATTAAAATCTTTTAGTTATCAGTTGCTTCAAGTTAGTGTTATCATTTAAAGCAAAAATACGTTGAATGATTGTAAAATAGTGATCTAAAATAAAAGAAAATAATAGTTTAAATAATCATTTAACCTATTTTTGGCATAAATGATAATAAGGTTAGCTTAATTACTCTGGATTTTCAAAAGGTTGGCTTAATTGTGGAAGATCGGCCAAAGATTGGCTTATTTTTTACAATTTGTCCTATTTTTAAAGGGTTTATTAATAGCTTTATTTTGTTCTTCAAAAAAATATTAGCTTTATTTTTCTCACTCATATGTCTCATAAAACTTCTATTAAGTACTCCCTCTGTAACGAATTACTAGCAACAATTTTCATTTTTAGGTGTAACAAAATACTTGCAACAATTTTTTTCAATTTCATTTTATTCCTTTTTTGGCAAAAAAAACAACACAATACCCCACTTACTTTTCTCTTTCTTACTTTTCTCTCTCTTACTTTTATCATCATACCACATAATACCTCATTCACTTTTCCTTCTCTTACTTTTCTCTCTCTTACTTTTATCATTATACCACCTAATACCACAATTAACCTATTTCATCTAGGAGTCCGTGCTAGTCCAAATGCTGCTACTAATTCGTTAAGAGGGAGTACATTTTAACGCAGCATGATGATGATGAGTACCGGAAGCATATCGCATTCACTTGAGAACAATTAGTACTGATTTCATTTTTTAGTATTTGTATTTTATTATTTTCATTTTGAAAAAAAAGGGAGAACAAAGTACCCCAACAAATATCAAACTACCCCAACAAATATCAAATCAGGTTATGGGTACCACATATAAAAATCTAAAAATTCTTTAAAAAATGTAAAGAATAAAAAACATTTTCATATAGGTAACGGGTATCCGTTGACCCAACCCGCTAAAAGCAGGTACCCAAAATGGGCCGCAAAAATTATTACCGCATTTGCGGGTACCCGCAATTTCGAGTACTTGTAAATACTGGTACTTGAAAATGTGGGTACCCGCTAATTAACACTCTTGCTTTCCGCATCAATGGCTTTTTAGATTTGTTTGATAAAAGTTTAAAGTTAACACAGCTTAAAAATTTTACACTTTACCAGCCGATTAGGTAATTCTAAAATGAATTTGAATTAAATCTTTATCTTTATCTTTAATTAAAGCAATTATATGAAATCCCTATCACTGATTATAAAATGTCATTAGTAGAAAATTGTAACTATATACTAATTGCATGGAAATAAAATGCAAGGGAAAACAGGCAAAGGTTGTTGTAGGAATATTGGGACATATTTTTTGGGTTAGGAATATTGGGACATATTTAAAAATAAAACTAAAATATGCAGTAGTTGTGAAAATTTAGGAAAGTTAAAAAAATACATACTTCGTATATAATGAACAATAATAGGATATAAAATACACATGAACAATATATAGTACATCTCAAGTAAAGCAAAATCCATTTGGCCCAAATGAACATTAATTACCATTGGTATGAATCACTGGCAGACCCTTGTCGTATGCGCTCAAATCAAATATAATTCTCTTACTTTCGAATACAAATAAATGTAGTAGGGAAGGTTTGTATCCACAAGGAACAATGGTTACTAAAATGTACTTGAATTAAACTAAAATAAAATAAACCAAGATAGTGAACAAAGGGGGTTTATAAAATTGTTAAGCTAATGATTAAACTAATTAAGAAACTCAATAAAAACATTGGAATTAATTAAGAATAAATACGTTCAACAATCGGTGAATTAGAAATCAAAGAAGGTCTTAGGTCCGATTAATATCCACTTACAACTATAGTATTGATCATCGAAAACAACTCAAAATCTATAATCTTGATTACCTAATATGAAAAATAAATCTTCTAATCTCCTTATGACTAGCTAAGAAGTAAAATTTTCAATACTACAAAACCCTTATTTAAAGACAACCTAGAAGATCGACTTCTGAGTTCAATCTGAGAATAGCATTAAGAGAAGAGAACAATAAGATTGCTTATGTTAAAAAAACTTTTAACATATAACAACACACTTAAATTCTTAAGGATAAATAAGGATGTAGCACATCCAAACCAAACCCTAACTTGCTACTAATTGACAAGGGACTTCATTAGCAAAGCAAATCACAAATCTAGCAATAATTCATCATCACAACAATACTAGTAGCACTCCTAGCAAGCTATGCAACAAACAAATATATTCAAACATGAAAAACTAAGTGGTAATCAAGTATAAACAAATAGTAGAAATTATAACAATACAATAGTGAAAGATTCAATAAATCTTCACCAAGATAATGTATAAGCTACAAATTTCATAGAAACCAAAATATACAAAGCTTTCAAGCTCATGAAAACTGTAAAAAATGGTGAGAAACTAAGTAGAGAGGAAGGAGATGTAAAACGTTTCTAAGTGCGAAAAATATGAGAAGTGCAACATGCACCAACCAATCACAACAAAGAAAGGAAAACAACTTGCAAAAGAAGAAAGCAATCCACCGCCTTATGTCGCGACTCGCGAGTTGGCTCTGCCTGCTCTGTTCTACTTTTGGTGAGGAGCCCCTAGGTTGGATCACAACTCACGAGGAATGTCGCGACTCACAAGGGGGCCCTGCCTTCTTTGCTCTTCATCAGCTTCTTTGCTTCAAATCGCACTCCCGAGCAATCATCGATGCAACATTAATCCGAAACCAAAAATACATAATAATCAAGGGAATAGGAGTACAAAAAGAACCAAAATTCTTAAACCCTATAAATACGTAAAGGATTCTAAAATCCAAAAACTATCTAAGTACTAAACAAAATGGAAAATAAATCTTTCTAAAAATAGCGTATAACTTGGACATATCAATCACAATAGAAAATTATCAAAGTATAAATATCATTAAAAAATAAAAATTGACTAGAATAAGTCAACCTTTGGGTCGCATTCCACTATTAAGCCAAGCATTTGAAAACCAGAAATAAGTCAAATTTAACATCATTAAACCAGAAATTAGTAAGGCAAGCACATGTAAATGTAATGAAAAAAATGTGCCTAAGATGTAATTAATATAGTTGGATAAATAAGTTTATTACTCAAGAAGAATAAATTGAATCTGTAAATGTAAGGTCTTTGAAACATGACCATAAGCATTATAAAATAATATGCAACAAATGTTTTGAGTTTCCAACAATGGGGTGGTTAGTCTATACCTAATGTAGATAGATCAACATGCGGCAACAAGCTATCCCAAGTTTTAGCCAGTAATGTTGGCAAGAGATCAAACAAACAAACTATCCACCGGTATTTATGATTGAACCGCTCCAGATCAGAAGGAATAACCATGAAACTCGTCATGAATCCCAAATAAAGGAGCTTATGGCACAAGTGTAGAGAACGATATACTACCATACCATGTATTCAATTGTAAACAACCTAATTACCTGACCATCACAAGCATTTTATCCCTTGAAATCTTGATTCCTCGCTGGAATTATTGACCTGTTTTTCAAAAAGAAATGAATATAGTCCACAATGGAGCTCTACACAATAACTCGAGTAAAGGTGTCAGGATTGAACCACTGTCCTGTGAGGCTTGGGTGCATTAGGATTTCCGCGTTCATAAAATGTTTGAAAAAGAGAAACTGCTTCCGATGCCAGTATCCCTCCAGTACATTTATACCCTTTTGCTTCAGCAATATTGCAGTGCTCAGACCTGGTTTTATGCAAGGAAAGAATTGAGCCACATCCTCCAAATTTATCATTAGCACATCCATAGTACACTTCCTTTATTCCCAAAAATGATAAAGAAGCAGCACACATTATGCAAGGCTCACAGGTCACATATAGGACACACTCTGAAAACCTCTTGGCAAGATCAGACTGAGAAAGCCCGTCTCGTTGCCACTGCTGCAGAAGACTGTCAGTTGCTTCCATCTCTGCATGTCTTGTAGCATTTCGAGTCTCGTTAGTACGATTGCTCCCAGATGCAATCACCTTATTCTTCTCGACAATTACACAACCAACAGGCACTTCAAGTCTTTCCAAAGCATGCTTTGCTTCTTGTATTGCCAGCTCCATAAAAGCAGAAGCATTGCAAGAATCTCCCAACTCAATTGAACTCATCAACACAGACTCCCAAGCAAAGAATTTTATTATCAATAACTTCAGTAACAAATAAGTTTCTGTAACTGAAAATTGCTTTCTTTAACAGTGGGCAGAAATACTTGAATTTGTCAGCACATAGTAATGACTTGTTTACTTCTCAAAAGTTGCAGCCTGCATATCAAAAGATAGAACCATGCCATGTCAAACAATTGGATCCCAAAAACAAGGTTACACCAACAAGGCAAGATGCATACATGTATAAAGCTGATTAGCTGAGAATAGGTGAGAGGAAAATATATACTTGATAGCAAAATCAGCAGGCAATGATAATAGCAATATAGTGCAATTTAATCCCTTCATTAATCAAGCATTGTTGGTGTTTCCAAATGACCAAATTTGCATGCTTGAAGTGTACGCACTAAAGCTATTACAATTGTTACTTTCACTTTCGTAGTGGTATTCTGCTTTTGTAGGCTACAGTAGGATTATTAGCTTCCAAGCTCCAATAGGAAGACTTGGCTAAGCACAAGATACTATCATAGGTTTGCACACTCTAAGAGGAGATTTGTCAGATTTAGTAGTTAGTAGCTAAAAGTGAAATCGGAAATCTTCAAATCATGCAAAATGGGGAAACTAACAACACTGTTCAACATGAACCAATCATAAACCTTGAAATTTTGCAAGGAGAGAATAGAATTGACAAAGAAAAATCTTAAATGATAAACATCATAATCATCCTCTCGGTCTAAAACTAAAATTAAAATAAAGAGGAAAAATTGAATTCTTTACACTATACCCTCCTTCCTATCCTAATCCTTAATTACCTTTTCTTCCTAAGTAGTTCCAAGAAACCGTCACCGCTACCCTTTCAAAAAAATTCCTTCCTACTCCTCCAACTCCACCCCTCAACAAGGTAATTATCCAGTATTTTCATCTTGTGGGTTCGGAGCTCGAAAAATAAACCGAATTCTGAGAATATCATCAATACATATCATAAAAGCAAATAAAGTTATCCAAAGTTCAAAATAACGGCAAATGTTATTCAAACAAGTATGCAACAATTAGTTAATTACATAATTAATTAGTAAGTATTTCAATCAGAAATTTGAAGCAATTGTAATTGTAATTTGTAAAATTTAAATAATAAAAAAATCACTGCAACTACATTTAGTGAATAATAAAATACAATTACATCTATGATATACAGATTACAAATTATAAACTAAAAAATAACATCAGAAAATGGTATTCGGTAAAAATAGCATCTAAATTACATGTAAAACAGCTTTAATTAGCAATTGGTAAATTAGCAAACAGAAATTGATAGCTGTATGCTATAGAAAAAATTAGTAATTTATTCAAGTACACAGGCCCTTAGTAGCTACTATGTATAGCATTAGTTTGTTGTGTGGGAGTGTTGTGACTACTGAACTTGTGGTCAGTATGCAAGGCACCAAACATGATCATATCTTGCTATGGGGGGGTACCCGCCTGACCCGATCTGCTAAAAGCAGGTACTCAATTTCTGGGTACCCGCTTTTAGCGGGTTGGGTTAGGAGCCGCATTTCTTATTTCCCGGAAAAGCGGGTACCCGCTAATGCTCACCCTTACTGATAATAAACTAAATGCTCTAAACTAAATGCTCTAAACTAAATTAAGGGAAATCAAACGGGAAAACAAACTACAAAAATAAAAACTATATGCTCTAACGTAGTGGAAAGTTCCCCCAAACTAAAGAAGAGCACAGGCCCTATGCTTTAGAATGTGAAACAAATGAGGGAGGGGGGGGTGCACCTTGGTTAGGCGTAGATGGAATGACCTTGGCCGTGCCTAAATCATTAAACTTAGGTGTAACTAGAGATGATGATGCACAATCACAAGCACAAAACACAAGCAAAGACAACAAGAATTGAGTTACAAATTCAAACAAATAGTCCTAAGACCAAATTAATCAACTTCAATCCTAACCGGTCCATGACTATGGAAGTATGGAGCCAAAAAAAACTGGGGAAAAGCTTGAGGCTTTTCTCTCTGCCTTCTCTCTAACTCTCATCCAAAACCCTAACCCTAAGAGGCTCGCCGGAGCTCCGGCGCCGCATGAGTTAACGGCGAGAGCTCCGGCGAGTCTCCGTTCATCTTTTCTCTTGCTTGTCTCTGTTTCTCTTCTCTGTTTTCTTCGCCCCCTGTTTGTTTTTTCTTTTATTTGTTCAGTGTCTGTTCGTCGGCGCTTTTATCAAGCCACGAAGGAAGTTTTGAGAGTCTAGGGCTACTTCTTGCGCCGCCACCCATTATTGCTAGTAAGGGTAGTTTGTGGTGGTCTTTTGGTGAAGCTAGACTGCTAGAGGTAGGGTTTCGAAGCTCTCTATTTGGGTTAATTTCTGTTTCGCCGAAGAATCCTAGTGGTTAGATTTACTGTTGCTGGAGGTTAATAGTGCAACACCATAAGCGGTTGCCTCCCCCCTCCCCCCTCTGGTTAGTGAAGGTAGATTTAAGGTTTATTAGGTTGTCCTCGGTATGTTGCTCCCCTTTCTCCAGATCTGGTGTTAGTATTACTGTCTTAAGGATATGTCTTTTCTTTTAATTTCTGTTGTTTTGGGTAGGGTCTTGGTTTGGTGGTCTTAGCTTCAGAGATTTCAATTCTCATATGTAGCGGCATGTTTTAATGTTGATGATAGGGTTCGGTTGCTGGTGGTGGATGGGTGTATGGTAGTTGAAAGTATAAAGGGTGTTTGGTATATTTGGGATCTAGTTGTTGGGTGGGTTTGGTTAGATAGTACGGTAGGTAGTCTCATTCTTGTCGTTCCATGGCTCAGAAGTAGTTTCGCCGATTTGGGTAATTGGAGAAATGGTTGTTCCCTGCCAAAGGTTGGTAGGTTTGTCTTAGTAGTTATTGGTGTCACTACCTTTTTAACTCAAATCCGAAGGGTTGTTTTTCATAACACCCAAACGAATTCAAGTCTCTCCATACCTGAGAGGCCAAGATTTCCCTCTCATAAGGGTATCTTGATCCAGTTGCATCGTTCTGCAACTTTTAGAAGCTCAGAATCTCATACGTTGACAAAAGGTCTTTGGGATTGCTTCAGGGACAAGTGGTGTGGCTTGTCCAAGTTAGTTTTCTGGTTTGCCTATGGAAATTCTACCCTCCTACTTCTCCTTTTTCCCATCAAAGTTCTAGAGTGTCCAAGTATAAGTTGGTTATCGATTTGGAGTCACCCTGCATCGCCTATCATCTTTCAGAATGTTTATGTTATGTTTCTACCGGGCCTTCTTCAATTCATGTTTTATGTTATAATGTTCGCCGTCGACAATGTTTTAGTTTTGTTCCTGTTGTTTTCATTATGTTTTTGTTCTTTGGAATGTATAGGCTTCCAAGCTAGAGTTGTTAAAGCTAGCTTGCTCTTCCTTCCTTTTTTTGCATGATTGTGCTTTATCAATAAATTGGAGCCTAACTCCAAGTGCCCCAAAGCCAAACAAAACATTCAATAAAACAAAATCAACCAAAACCCAATAATCACCAAATGTATGGATAATAAAATCAACTACAAATTATCAACAATCAAGCACAAATTATCCAATTAACAACTAAACCAACAAAAATAGATAAATGAAAACAACTTTAATCACCAAAGTCTCACAAAAACAAAAGTTTCTAGAAAAATCATCCACACAAAACGCAAAAATCTATAAACAAGTAAGGGTGCATTCTCTTTACCTTAAAAAAATAAGTTTCACGTTTAATAAGTTCAGATAAGTTCCAATAAGTTATATCAAGGCTAATAAGTTCCAATAAGATCTAATAAGTTCTAATAAGGTCTAATAAGCTCTAATAAGGTCTAATTAGGTCTAATAAGTTCTAATAAGTTCCAATAAGGCCTAATAAGTTCTAATAAGTTTCAATCAGGTTTAGGTTATTTTTTTAATTATTGATTAAATAAAATTAATTAAATTAATAATTACCTTAAATCACTCTTATACAACATAAACTAATTTTATTCCATCATTCTAGTTTTAATTTTTTTAGAGAATGATTGAATTAAACTATTTTTTTATATTATAAAATAAGAAAGATAGGTTTATAATAATTTGCAATTCTAGTACTAATTAAAATTAAATAAAATTCACTTGAATAAAAATTCACATCAATACATTGCTTCAGATTAATCATCGGAGAAAACTACGGTAAACTAATAAAAAAACAACTCCCTATCAAAATAATGATAATAATGATCATAATAATAATAATAATAAATAACACTAACTAAAATGGAGGTGGTCTAAATGATTGAGCGAAGGAAGGGAAGTGTTAAAAAAAAAAATAATAAGAGAAAGAAGGGGACAAGTTGCCAAAATAGTGGAGAATGGTTTGAACGAATGAAGTGAGATTTCCTTCCTATTTTATTTATTTTGGGTTTGATTTAATTTTGGTCCAAATTAAACTTTACGAATCCTCCATATTATTATTATTATTCCATTTGTTCCAATTTGTTAATTTTACTACCTGTGAATTAAGAAAAATTAAATATGTAGATAAGTTGTTATTGAAATTGATAATATTAATTAATAACGAGTTTGAAAAAAGTGATATTAATTATTACTACTCCCTCGAACGTAATTCAACAATAAAAAAGAACATAAGTTCAAATGTATAGAATATTGCTTATGATAAAGTCTAATAAGTTTAAATAAGGTTTAATAAGTTTCAATAATGTCTAATAAGTTAAATAAGGCCTAATAAGTTAAATAAGGCCTAATAAGTTAAATCAGGTCTGATAAGTTCAATTTAGATAAGTTCAGCTCTAATAACTCGAAGAGGAGACACGCTAACGAAAAAACAGCAACAATCACACGAAAATGACCAACAATCACACGAAAATGATACAAAATCAGCAAAAAAAAAAAAGTCACAAAAATATGAACAAGAATATGAACAATTTGAACAAAGCTAATAGGAATAGAATTTTACCACACTGGAGTATGAACATACTCCCAATCCCTCTCCTTGGCTGCCTGTTCGAACTGAAGTATGAATTGTGGTTTTTTTCTCCGAACCCTAGAGCTGAAGTATTCGAACTGGAGAACTTCGAAGCCCTAAACTGAAGATTTCGAACCCTAACACTCGAATTCGAACTCTAGGATTGAAGAACCTAAATTCTTTGTTTCATTTTTGTGTGAAAAATAATCCGAATTTCGCACTACAGTGTGTGAAAAACTGAAGAGAGTTCGCAATTTTTTTTTTTCTTTTTGAAGTTTGAAAATTCGAAATGGATACGAGAGAGAAGGAAATAGGGTCATTTGAGTAAGATTGAAAGAGAAGGGAGAAGTTTTGGGGAGATTTGAAGGTGGTATAATGGAGATTTATAGTGAGGGAGATGAAGATGGGAGAGGGAGAAAGGACTTCGTGGGTACGAAATGAGGAACAGGGTTTGAAAATCTGAAAATCAAACTAAAACAAGTCACTGTTTTCTTGGAGTATATTACTCAATGTAGCCCCATCTTATTTACTAAAGTCCGTATTTGGACAGTTTTACGTCTTGACCTAGGCAGGGGCGCATAGACCATGCGCTCCAGTTTATATTTTTTTAAAAATTTCATGTTTAATAAATTATTTTTAATGCTTAATCATATGAGTTCATGATTTTAAGGTTCATTAAATGCTATGTACATATTATGATTAAACTTGATATAAAATTACTTAATAAGAGGAGAAAATTGGTTTTTTTTTAAAACAAGGGCAAAATTGTCCAAATGGAGACTTTAGTAAGTAAAGTGGGGGCTATGTTTAGCATTTCACTTTTCTGGTTGCACCCAGGTGAAACGGTAGATTGGAAGGACGAAGTGGCCCCTATGTTGATTTGAAGACCTATTAGAAAATACAGGGGTGTTGGTGAAGCGGGTGCTGAGGCGGATGACGCGGCCGCATGAAGGCATAGGAAGAGGTAAAACTGGCAAAACATGACCTAACACAATAATCCAACCCGAGCCCAACCTAATAACTCGGGTTGGGTTGAGTTTTTCAACCCATTTAGCTAAATGGGTTGACCCAAACAAACCCGTTTAGTTTAATGTGTTGGGTTGGGATGAAATTCTCAACCCGATTTCAATCCCGGTTAACATATTAAGAAAATACGTTAAAAGAAAATTAGGTTCAAGTTTAATTGAAGTACTAATCTAGTATGTCACTTTCATATTTTTAAATTTTTATTATGTTGTAGATTTTTACGAGTTGAGTTATGTAGCTAGTTGTAATGTCTTAAAATTATTTTTTTTGTCTTGAACGTTAGAACTCAAAAGGTCGTTAGTTAATAATTACTACTGTGTTGTTATGTGTAAATTATGAATAATATGACTTGTAATATATATGGCTATCGTGGATTGTTGTTATTGTTCATATAATAGTATATACATATATTGGTATAACTTTTTTGGGTTTTTCTCAGTTATACCCTTGAGGTATTGGGAAATCCTCGTGGTAGCCACCTTTTTTGAAAAAATTTCCTATCACACACACCAACTCTCCCCAATTTACAAAAAGTAACCAAATTCATTAATATCCCTAAACTTTTCTTAACAGACGTTAAGTATTGTTATAGGGGCAAATAAGCTGGTTAAAAAAAGAGGGAAATTTGCCTCCAAAACATCACACCCTACTCACGTGACCCTCTATTAAAACATCACACCCCTTACCTTCCCTTCTCTCACTTCTGTCTCCCTTCCTCCCCCCCCCCCTCCATTTTCATGCTTTTCTACACACAAAAATGGCGAGCATCAACAGCAACCATTCTGCTTCATTTTCACCATTTTCACCATGCCAATTGGATTTTATAAGTCCTAGATGTAACTGTAACCCTCGTGCTAATGCTAAGTTACAACTGTCAAAATCAACAAGGAATCTAAGGAAAGCGTTTTGGCGATGTGATGGTTGTAATATGTTTTGTTGGGTCGGTCCTGAGACCATGGTGTAGAGAGGAGAATCTACTGATGCTTGGGTTGAGGAGGTCGATTTGATTCTAGATTAAAGAAGACTTGGTGGATTTGAAGGCTAAGCTAACAGAATTGCAGTTAATATTAGGGATTAATTAAGTTTGGGGTTTTAGGGTTTATGTTGTTGGTTGTAATTGTCAAAATGTGATTATGTAATTGGGGGTTCAGGGTTTTGTGTGGTTTATCAGTAGTAATTTGTGGGGTTTAGGGTTTGTTATGTGTTGTTTGTTGTAATTGGGGTTTAAGGGTTTATGATTGTTGTACTTTGTTTTGTTGGATGTAATTTTCAATATAAATTATGGTATAAATAAAATGGACTTTTCTTGGTATAAATTACTCTTTCGTAAATTATGGTATAAATTATGGTATAAATGCAGAATGTCTTTTCTTGGTATAAATTACACTTTAGTAAATTATGGTACAAATTTAATAGTATAAATTATGTTATAATATCTATACATGATTTAACGGTATAAATTATGGTATGAATTTGAGGTAATATCAATTTTACTCTTTCGTAAATTATGATATATATTTAAGCTAATATCATAAAATGGTGAAAACACATTACAAAGTGTGCATTATTAAGTGGTTGGCAACACCAAACATAAACCACTATACTGCATTACTAAGTTGTTGACAACACCAAACATAAACACATTACTATGTTGACAGCACCAAACAAAGTATGCATAGTTGTTGACAATACCAAAAATATACTACTAGGCATAGTTTTTTACAGTACCAAAATAATCATTACTGCTTGAATCAAAATTTATGCAAACACCAAAATAAAATACTACATAATACTAAACTACTGCAAATGTGACAACCTTTTCTGAATTTTCTTTGCCTTAGGGCTCATTTAACTGGTACTAGGGTTAAAGACTTCAGGTTGCGATTGTGTGATCATGCTTTCAATCATGTCTTCACAGGTAGTTGAAACCTCTTTTCCTTTTCTTCCTCGTTTCTTCTTTTGTGGAGTGGCAGAGGGCTTTTCAGTTGCATCTTCATTGAGAGGTTGAGAGAAAAAGTTTGATGTTTCATTTCCATCCACAAATTGGTCAGCAATTCCTGAAGACAATGAAGGAGTGGTTATGGAAAATCTACAAAGATAGGTGCTAAGTTTAAATCATTTAATGATTGACACTCACCTGCAATCATCATCTCAATCAAATTGAAAAGCAGATTCAAAGTTGTTGTCGGTCATCTGTTTCTTGGACTTTCTTCAGGGCTTCCTTTTTTTCCCCTTCAAGCTCAGCTTGCTCCCTAGCTGTTAGGCCTCCGTTGCAAGTAGAACTGTTATGCCCATATGCCTTGCACTTGCCACACTGCAAAGTATTTGTAACAACCCGTATTTTAGCAACGTTGTTTTCGAAAAAAACAACAATACGAATCATCATTAACTATAAACCTTCAATATTAAATTAAATAATCACAACGGAAGCTCTAATCTTAATCATTTTATTTATTAAACTTTAAATAGTCCCAAAACAAAAGAATGGACATGGTCGTTTAAAAACGACAGAAACTACTAGAACAGGAAAAATAAACAGGAAGTTAACAGGAGCCTAATTCGCTTACCAAACACACAACCAAACTCTAATCTCTATCTTGCTCACCTGCAAAATAAAAATTGGGGGTCCACCGTCAGTGGTGAGTAATTAGACTGTTCCACTTAGCAGTGGAACCAAACAACATAAAATAATAGATCAAATAGCAGGCACATTATAACCAATTCATTCTTCAATTATAAGATCAAGTATTACTACTAACAGCAACATACAATAGAGAGCACAGATAGCGGAATAACATTGACATCATCAAATATCATACTCAAAGATTACAATTCTTACTCATCAATACAATTATTAACATTAATAGACACCAAGGATATTTCCAACACGACCGAAGTCGATACAACAAACAAGTCCCCGACACGGCTCAAGGCCGATACAACAAACAAGTCCCCAACACGGCTCAAGGCCGATACAACAAACAAAGTCCCCGACACGGCTCAAGGCCGATACAACAAACAAGTCCCCGACACGGCTCAAGGTCGGTACAACAAACAAGTCCCCGACATGGTGCAAGGTCGATACAACAAACAAGTCCACGACACGGCCCAAGGCCGATACAACATTGACACGACTGACTCAAAGCGATAAATGACATGACCCAAAAATTAAGCCTCAAATGACACGACTCAAGACCAAGCAATCACGCATGACTCCTACAATAATGACACGTCAAGTTCAATAATTCATACAACGCCAAATAGCGGATTTACCAAACAACGTATGAAGAGCAAGAAACAAACATAAAAGGTTCGATTTTTATAATTAACAAACAAGATTTCATTATTCGAAACTCAATAAAAAGAACTTGTACCATTCCGCTATTAAAGGACCAAAACAAGAATTTTAATGCAACGATTCAAATAATGAAGATAATTCATATAAACTCAAGATTCATGATTCCATCAAATGATTTACAAAGATTAAAACTAGCATGACAATTAATCAAGAAATCAAGAAAACAATAGTCTATCCTTAACAATCTTACACGGCTATCAATGACAAAATTAAGGCCAAGAATAACTTCATCAATTTACATAACACAATCATGAAAATTTATAATATGATTATAACATAAAGATTTGATTTTTATACTTTTAAAACTGTCAAGGATTCAAGAACATTAAAGATACATGCTTTAAAATCCAAAAAAAATCAAGAATCAAGAAAGACTCAAGCTTACTAAAAAATATGCATTGGACGAAACCAAACTTGTAACCAAACTTCATGCTTTAAGTTAGCTTTAAGTTAACTTAATTACACGCAGGCTATCAATATTAATCATGCAACGACAATTTACTTTGCAACGAAATCCATACTAGAATATTAGTCAAAGGTTGGGAAAATGTAATTGAACAAAGATTCATTAAGATAAGTACAAAAGCAATTTAAAAATCTAAGCTTTGACTACTTGTAAATACACGCACAAGATTACTCAAAGTATTGGTCAAAGAACTCATCAAATTTGCATCAAGATTGTATAAAACATCCATCACCGAATAAACATAGCATAATTGTTATGGTCAAATTTTACTTAACCTGAATACAGGTTGAAAATCGAGAAGCAAGTTAAGCCGAGAAGTAGAGGTGCAGGCCGTCGTTGGAAGAATCTAGAAGCCATTGCAAGTTCAAATTCAAGTATAAGAAATAGGTCTAAAGTCAGCTGGCAAGGGAGGAATAATAGCTTGTTGATGTGGCAGGAATAAGTCAAGACTAGTTTGCATGAAGAATAGGTGTGTGCTGACGTGGCATGAAGAAGTCCATCCCACTTGGTCTCACGCATCCCAAGAAATTAGGAGGTTGTTCCTAATTTAATGGAACAGCTAGCTTGGCAGTTTAGTTGAATAAATAGGGAAAAATCCCATTGAAAAATCAGATTGTTATTTACTACTAATCACCTACGCATTGTATTGCCTCAAAAAATATACATATAGCTTTTACATTCACCCATACTCTTTCCTTTGAAACACGAATATTCACTGTAATCACAAGAAAGAAATATATTAAAATAGTGGATTGGTAGACTCAAAGCTACCCGCAGTTTTCCCTCAGCTTCGAGGTTTCTGCGTCACCATCTTCTCGTATTACCCCCGTCCCCTCTTTTTGCTTTGATTCGCATTTTCCATATTACGTCATCATTTGAATAGCATACATATTCACTTGTCGCAATCCAGCTGTGGCTCGTACCAGCTTAGTCCCATACTTTGGTTGGGATTTTGCATAAACAATTTGGCGCCCAACGTGGGGCCATAGCTTGATTGTTCACTCGAAAACACAAAAAAAAGGAGTATATACCTACTCGCCACAAAAAGCCCAAAAATACGCATATCATTTTTGTTTTTTATTTACATTTTTTCTAGACAAAGATCATGGCTCCCGAGACATCCAGCCACGGAGCAAACGCGAAGCAGATCGAAGCAATGTCACAAGCCCTGAAAGAAACCCAAGAACAACTGAGAGTGGTCATTGAGGCGGCCAAGGCCAAAGATGAAACCGTAGCTTCCTTGCAAAAAGAACTGGAATCCGTGAAAAGTAACATCCCCAAAAACAAGAAGAAATTCAGAACAGACGGTATCCCCATTCTCAACCTAAATGGCAGCTCAGACGGAGAAGACGACGAAGATAAAATACCAGAAGACGAGACTCCCCATAAGGAGGATGACCGAGATGATCAAGAAACAACCCTAACCCATGAAGACATACGAAACTTAAAAAAGCAGTATAAAGAGATGCAGAAAATAATATCCAGGTCCTCTGGTTCTCATGAACATGATGTGTTCGAGAAGCAGAAATTATACTCACATAGCCCCTTCACTGCTGAGATAGTGGAAACAATACCTCCAAAAAAGATCAATATACCCTCTTGGCACGACCTCTATGACGGAACCACAGACCCTCTAAACCATGTGAACCATTATCGCCAAAAAATGATGTACCTCCCAATACCTGCTAATAAACTAGATGCAACCCTTTGCAAAACATTCAGAGGCACCCTAAATGGATCCGCCCTACAATGGCTGATTAACCTGAAAGCAGGATCCACCCCCGACTTCACTACTTTAGCCACTAAATTCTGCAACCAATTCTCCAGTAGCAGAGCACTCGAGAAACATTCCAGTGACTTATACTGTGTTGCCTAACGCCAAGGAGAATCGAACCGAGACTACCTGGATCATTTCAACAAAGAGATGATCAAGATACCAGATGTTGATGCTCGAACCTGTGTAGAAGCTTGCAGAAGAGGACTCCCTCCTACTTCTAGGTTATACCAGGAACTGACTAGGTACCCGACTACAAACTTCGAAGATGTAAGGCGAAAGGCCATGGCAGAGATCCGCTTCGAAGAAGACGAAACACCGCGAGTCGGAGGACCTGAACCCAGAAAGCAGCAAAGCAGAACCTGGAGACATCAACCTTACCCCAAAAGGGAATTAGATCAGGTAAACTCTGCTACTCCGGATCGATCGATAACTAATTACTCTGTTTTGGCTGCTGTAGGTAACCCGAGCTCAACCCGGAAACACGTGGATTATCCCAGCTTATCCTCGTACCAGTTCAACACAGATGCAGAAGGCATAGTCGAAGCCTTAAGGCGAGTAGGCAAGAAGGTGAGGTGGCCCAAGAAAAGTAACAGACCAAACTCAAAAAAGGACAAATCTAAATGGTGCAGTTACCACCAAGACCATGGGCACGTGACCAGGGAATGTTTCCAGCTGAAAAAAGAAGTAGCCTGGCTGTATAAGAAGGGACATCTAGACCACTTAACACAAGCAAAAGAACCAGTGATCAACTAATCAGAGGGGCCACCACCACCACCTCCATTAGGAAAGGTAATCAATTCTATAATAGGAGGTTCTGATTTATATGGACTAACATATTCTGCAGCTAAAAGAGTAGCCAGAGAAACCGGGTCAGTATCGAGTGTAAGCAGGAGACCACTACACGAAGCAGAGAAGAAGTTACTTGAGATGCCGGTCAGCTTTGAAGCAGAGAACCTGGAAACAACAAAACACCATGACTGCTTGATAATCTCCCTCCATGTCAGCAATTTCCTAACCAAACGAGTCCTAGTAGACGGAGGAAGTACGGCGAACATTATCTTCATGGACGCATTGGAAGCCATGGGGTTGGGAGAAGCAGATGTGGTGAAGAATACCAAGACTCTGGTAGGATTTAGCGGAGAAACAAAGCAAACAATTGGCGAAGTGACATTGCATACCTGGGCAGGGGGAGTAAATACATCAAACATCTTCAACGTGGTGGATTGCCCGTCAACTTATAACAACATACTTGGGACGCCATGGATACACAAAATGAAGGCAGTACCATCCACCTTCCACCAGGTAGTGAAGTTCCCTACACCATGGGGTGTTCAGGAAATCAGGGGAGAAAGAAAAGCAGCCAGAGAATGTTACAGCAGTAGTCTAAAGCCAAAGAAACAGTTAGCATAGCAATTACAGTAGAATCTAGCCCCAGTTGGACCAGACGAGATGTTGTTGGATGAAGTGGAGCTGGAACCTTCGCAACCCGAGCGTAAAGTCCTAATTAGTGCTACCCTCACCATACCCCAAAAAGAAGCTATAACCCACTTCCTGAAGCAGAACGCAGATTGCTTTGCTTGGTCACATGAAGACATGGTCGGAATCAGCTCCGACATCATTACCCACAAGCTGAACGTAGACCCAAGTATGAAACCAATGAAACAGAAAAGGAGGAAATTCGCACCAGAAAGAAACAAAATCATAAACGAGGAAGTGGCCAAACTCTTGGAAGCAGGAAAGATTAGAGAAGTAAGTATCCAGAATGGCTAGCTAACGTGGTCGTTGTGGGGAAGAAGAATGGTAAGTGGAGAGTTTGTATTGTTTTTACAGATTCGAACAAGGCGTGCCCAAAAGATCCATTCCCTCTACCCCACATCGACTCAATGGTAGACGCCATGGCCGGACATGAGATGCTGACATTCTTGGACGCATACTCGGGTTACAACCAGATACTAATGCATGCAGAAGACCAGGAGAAAACAGCTTTCGTCACTGACAAAGGTATATATTGTTATAAAGTAATGCCATTTGGTTTAGAGAATGCAGGTGCAACGTACCAGAGGTTGGTGAACAAGATGTTCGAGAACCAGTTAGGAGACACAATGGAGGTATACATCGACGACATGTTAGTAAAATCAAAGAAATCCGAAGATCACACCCAGCATTTAACCGAGACCTTCGAGATACTCAGGAAGCACGGCATGAAGCTGAACCCCACAAAATGCTCCTTCGGGGTCGCCGCCGGGAAATTCCTCGGGTACATAGTCACGCAGCGGAGCATCGAAGCCTGCCCCGACCAGGTAAGAGCTATTGTGAATATCAGGTCACCTGCGAACCTGAAAGAAGTACAAAAGCTAACTGGTAGATTAGCTGCATTAAACAGATTTATATCTAAATCCTCGGATAAATGTCATTTGTTTTATAACATTTTGCGAAAAAATAAAGGGTTTGAATGGACAGAGGAGCACGAAAAAGCACTCCATGAACTTAAACAGTACCTGGCATCGCCTCCTCTACTATCCAAACCGAACTCGGGGGAAACATTACAGCTATACTTATCAGTT
The DNA here is from genome assembly GCA_951394345.1 of Salicornia ramosissima. Classification (NCBI taxonomy): domain Eukaryota; kingdom Viridiplantae; phylum Streptophyta; class Magnoliopsida; order Caryophyllales; family Amaranthaceae; genus Salicornia; species Salicornia ramosissima. Next base: position 40,686,878 of record OX596238.1, read on the forward strand.
AGCGAGCAAGCAGTAAGTGCGGTGTTAACAGAGAAGCTGAGAACCAGCAACTCCCTATCTATTACGTAAGCAAAACACTCTTAGATGCTGAATCTAGGTACTCTTCTTTAGAAAAACTGGTTTTAGCTCTGGTTACAACATCTAAGAAGTTGAGGCATTACTTCGAGTCTCATACTGTAGTTATGATGACCAATTACCCGATAAAAGCAGTTTTGAAAAAACTCGAAATTTCTGGAAGAATGGATAAATGGGCCATCGCACTAAGCAGCTTAGACATCAGGTACCAGCCGAGATCGACCATAAAATCGCAAGCCCTAGCAGATTTTATGGCAGATTTCAGCCCAACCCTGGAACTTAAGGCAGACAGCGAAATGTTACAATTAAACCAGTTATCTGGTCCCCAGGTATGGATTTTATATGTGGATGGTTCATCCAACTTTAGAGGAGCAGGGTTAGGGGTTGTACTAAAATCGCCACAAGGGGAGATGATAGTACAATCCATAACCTGCGACTTCTCCGCTACTAACAACGAAGCAGAGTATGAAGCTTTGATTGCAGGATGGCATTAGCCAAAGATTTAGGAGCTACCGGGTTGAACGTCTACAGTGACTATTGATAGTAAGCCAAATCTGTGGAGAATTCGCAACTAAGGATTCAAAGATGATCGTATACCTGGCAATAACAAAGCAGAAAGCAGAAAAATTTCAACCATTTACAATCACACACATACCCAAGGACCAAAACACACAAGCAGATGCACTCGCCAATCTAGGGTCAGCACTCAAATCCTGCAACTTTGACAACATACCTTTAATACACTTATCAAGCCCAGCTATAACCAAACCTGAAGTAGATACGCTGCCCTTAAACTCTACGTCCCAAAGTACACCCTGGTTCCAAGAAATCTTTGATTACTTACAAAACCAAACATTACCACAAGACAAAATGAAAGCCAGAAAAGTAAAAACTAAAGCAGCAAGCTATGAAGTACGAGAAGGCGTTTTGTTTAAAAGATCATCTAAAGGAATCATACAGAGATGTTTATCAGAAGCCGAGTGGCCGAATATTCTATCAGAATTTCACGATGGCCAATGCGGGTCTCACATAGCAGGAAGGTCATTAGCTAACAGAATCCTAACATACGGGTACTATTGGCCAACTATAAAAAAGGACGCCCACAGGTACGCATCCAAATGTGATAAAACATGCAGGTTTGTCACATCAACCAACCCAACAACTAAGCCTAATCCTCACACCGTGGCCCTTCAAGAGGTGGGGAATGGACATAGTAGGGAAGTTACCAGAAGCACCAGGCCAGAAAACATACATGCTCGCAGTAACCGACTATTTCTCTAAGTGGATAGAAGCTGCAGCCTACTCCCAGGTAAGGGATAAAGAAGTTATATCATTTCTATGGACTAACATTATATGCAGGTTCGGAATCCCATTAGAAATCATATGCGACAACAGATCCCAATTCATCAGCGATAAGACGAGAGACTTCTGCAAAGAATGGAATATAGACCTACATAAGTCAACACCAAGGTACCCCCAGGCAAACGGGCAAGCATAATCAAGTAACAAAGTCATCATTAACGGTATCAAGAAAAGACTGGAAGCAAAGAAAGGAAGGTGGGTAGAAGAACTACCAAGGATAATATGGGCCAACAGGACTACACCTAGAGCTGCTACAGGCCAGACGCCATTTTCTCTAGTATACGGCTGCGAAGCTGTATTACCAGCAGAAGTGGTAACTCCAATAGCAAGATACGGGTTACTCACACCAGAGTAGAACGTAGAAGAAATAACGTGTGACTTAGACACCATAGAAGACTTACGAGAAAACGCGATGATCAGGAATGCAGCATACCAGAGCATTGTGTCACGAAGCTTCAACAAGAACGTGAAAGCAAAAATGTTCCGAGCTGGAGATTGGGTTCTCAGGAAAGTGTTTCAAAACACGCAAGAAAGAAATGCAGGAAAGATGGGGGCAACCTGGGAAGGGCCGTATCAGATAGAAAAGATAGTTGGAAACGGGCGTATCGCCTAGTAGATTCACAAGGTAAGCAAATCCCTAGGAGCTGGAATGCAGTGCACTTAAAGAAGTATCACTTCTAAAAGCACACTGCAGGGGGCAACTATCCCCAACTACTCAGGTACTTCACTTGCGTAAAATAAATTCCTAAATTTCTTTTTCAAAAAATCACATACTAACTTAAGCATCGGAGGCCGTTGGTGGCAACACCAACGGTCGTTCCTAACCAGTGTTACATTGCAGAAATTAAAAACAAACAAAAAATAATTCAGGAGATCCAAAATCCCAGGTATTTAGGTTACAATACTTACAGGTATGCAGGTTACCAGGTTATACCTAAATCCCTAAGTGTTTATATCGAGTTCATGTATTATTCATAATTTCTTTCCCAAAGCCTTTACTGACTTAAGCATCGGAGGGCCGTTGGTGGAAACACCAACGGTCGCCCTTAACCTATCTGGTGAATTCAGGTGCACGCAAGAAACAACAAGAAGCATATACACGATGTCAACGGAAAGCTGTAAAAGCAAGCAGTAATAGCAGGAATCCAGAGTAGCAGCAAGGTAAAGTAAACATAGTTAGCACACAGTTAAAACTAACGGTCACACTTTGTCAGGTACATAACAAAACACATTGACCCCTTGATCAATGGTAAAAGAAGCATTAGCTAGTCAGATTATTTACTAAGAAACAAATAAAAAGAAGTGAAATTGTTCGAACTATTGAAAATCTAAACCTACGAATTCTCACCAACATCATCGTTCCCCTTATGACTCGATCCTTCCCCTACCTCAGCATCCCCAATAGTCGAAGGAGCAGGCCCCAGATCAGACATAGATCCCATGTGAAGGTACGTATCTATATACCCTCGAAATTGGGACTCAGGCAACTTCTGAATGAGGAACTGATGTGACACTTGGGCCCTCACAATCACAGTGGCCCCAGCTTCTAAGTTCTTGTTCTCCTCCAGGGCCTCTTGCTTCAATCTCCGTTCTTCGGCTAGCTCCCTCTTCAGTTCCTCCGCTTACTGGGTGAACTCCCTCTCCTGCTTCTCAGCTTCATGGGTAAGCCTTTCCTCCTGCGCCTTCAGCTCTGCTGCCTTCACCTCCTCAGATAGGAAGTCAGACGGGATACCTGAGAAGCTAGAACCCGAGGAAATGGGAACGGGAGCAGCAGGGATGACAGGAGGTTCCACTTTCACCACATCTTCAGACTTTGCCTTCTTCGTGGGGGTCTCTGCACCCGTGTCCGCGCAGTATAGGGTGTCCCCACCAGTACTTGAAGTAGAGGGTCCACCCCTCTTTCTCCTCATACGTTGGGCTCTTCAGAATTTCCTCTTCAGAACCTAAGATGCCTTGTGGTGCTGCAAAAATGACAACCCAAAGGTGAGAGCCAGAATACCAGGTAATAAGGTAAGAAAAAAAATAAAAATAATATTAATAATTAGAAAAGAAGCAGGCACAATTCAAGCATAGTCATGGTAGCAGGGGATCCGGGGAGCAGATTATAGCAAGGAGGAGCCCTAGAGAACGTCCTCTTGCTGCGAGATATCTTCAAGAACCGTAGTACGCGCTCTCTCGGCCCCTCAGGCTCTGGGGTGGGGATTTCAAGATCTGCAAGGAACAAAGACAAGTAAGAAAGCATAAAATTCAACGCATTCAGGAAAAATTAGACATGAACAAACATGTTAGTTGTACCTCCATAATTCCAACCACCTCGCAGCCACTCTCCTTCTTCTCCCAAACTCGACTTAGTGACGAAGATGTCAGATTCTTTCCATTTCTATCTTTCACATCCTTATCCACCACCAAGTAATCACACCCCACTCGTTTCTTGAACGAGTAGGTGAAATCGGGGGCTCTCTTTACCTCATACACCGACATTAGATCATTGTAGGTAAAGACCTCATCCCAATTAGCTGTTAGATGTTCTATAAGTGCAAGAGCCCTCCATGCTTGTGACCCTAGTTGTCCAGGGTTTACATCCCAGTTGGTAAGCACAGCCTGGACTAAAGGAGTGAAAGGGAATTTGTGGCCCAGGTCGAAGGTGTAGGTGTAGACCACGCAGGTTTCTAAGTCGACTAGTTCCGGCTTGTGGTCGGGTAAGGGTGCGGTTACAATGGTGTCCGGGGGGAAGTTAGTTGTTTCTTTAATTTCATTTAAGTCACCCTCTCTAACTCTACTAGCGTAGTGCTCCTTGGCTTTCCCCATTTTCCAAGAATCATCCAGATTTCACTCAAAATTTGACAAAGAAAAATACTCAATTGCACCCCAGAATTCACCCAAATCTAATTCGCTAAAAAGAAAGATTACTAAGTGTTGAACCTAGAAACTGAAAAAGCAAGAACGAAGGGGACAAAGATTACCTGAAGGGACGAAAATGACGCCTCCTAAAGACTTGAGCAGAGAGAGAGAGTCTCAAAGGGAGAGAGAAAGTGAAAAAGTGAAGGTTGAGTGTGAATAAAGAGAAAATGAAGAGAAGAAGTAATTAAGTAAGAAGGACGGTTGGAGAAAAGTGACGGTTGGGAGGTTAATGCATGCAAAAGTCATCCACCATCCATTGCTTGCCACGTGCCCCACTAAGAGGGAAGGGGAGGTTTTAATTTTGAATTAATTTGAATTCTTTTGAATCATATTTGGCTATTTCAAGTTTTGGTTAATTGTTTTAAACGGTTTTGAAGCCGAGCTGTTTATTTCTCAGTTAGTAAAATTGCAAATATTTTTGGCTTAAATCGCCTGTTCTTAAATATAACTAGCAGGTTGCATCATACAGAATTCCCAACCAGCGAGTTGGGGGCAAATTGTTATGGTCAAATTTTACTTAACCTGAATACAAGTTGAAAGTCGAGAAGCAAGTTAAGCCGAGAAGTAGAGGTGCAGGCCATCGTTGGAAGAATCTAGAAGCCAGTGCAAGTTCAAATTCAAGTATAAAGAATAGGTCTAAAGTCAGCTGGCGAGGGAGGAATAATAGCTTGCTGATGTGGCAGGAATAAGTCAAGACCAGTTTGCATGAAGAATAGGTGTGTGCTAACGTGGCATGAAGAAGTCCATCCCACTTGGTCTCACGCATCCCAAGAAATTAGGAGGTTGTTCCTAATTTAATGGAACGACTAGCTTGGCAGTTTAGTTGAATAAATAGGGAAAAATCCCATTGAAAAATCATATTGTTATTTACTACTGATCACCTACGCATTGTATTGCCTCAAAAAATATACATATAGCTTTTACATTCACCGATACTCTTTCCTTAGAAACACAAATATTCACTGTAATCACAAGAAAGAAATATATTAAAATAGTGGATTGATAGACTTAAAGCTACCCGCAGTTTTCCCTCAGCTTTGAGGTTTCTGCGTCACCATCTTCTCGTGTTACCCCCGTCCCCTCTTTTTGCTTTGATTCGCATTTTCCATATTACGTTATCATTCGAATAGCATACATATTCACTTGTCGCAATCCAGCTGTGGCTCGTACCAGCTTAATCCCATACTCTGGTTGGGATTTTGCATAAACAATAATCACTTGAAGATTTGTCAAGATGCAAATAAAGAAAGCCTTAGATTACATCCTAATCCACTCGGCAACCACATATAAAACATTCAATAAATATAATCTATCTAATCTAGTTATCCTATATTGATTAGTCCTAATACTAAGTGAAAAAGCTAGTTACCTATTGATTGATTTGGTGAGTTGAAGGATGGATTTTTGGGGTGGTGTTAATGGAGGTGCCGTGAGGGCTAGAAGAGGGAAGAGAGTTTTTGGTTGTTGTTTTAGTTCATATGATGAATGAGGGAAAGGGTGGATTTTTTTTTAGGATATAAATAGATTATGGTTTACTAGATTTTAGGAGTTAGTTTAAGAGTGAAATAGGGAAAATAATAAGAGGGGGTCGGCTATGGGAATGCAAGGCAAGGTTTTTGGGCATGATCAACTAAATAAAAATTAAGTCTTTGGGCCCAAATCGGATGATTCGGACTTTAAGGCTTAATTTCAAACTAAATTTTACAGCCCAAAAATCTGGGTCGTTACAGTATTGCTCCTCTTGCCTTTTCTTTGCTCTCCCTCCTCTCTTTTTCTGTTTCTTGAAGGTCTCCCAACACTTCTTTTCGTGACAGGTGGAACCAATGTTGCAATCCCTTCAATATGTGGCCATTGATCTTTATTTGGCACAGGGGCATATTACCATTGTATGCTTGTTTGTAAGTTGAAACTTTGAACCAATCACAAACGTAGTCTAGGGGTTCTTTGCCTTCGCATAATATGGCTTTAATAGCATGTTTACAAGGAATGCCACTTATTTGCCACCTTCCACAAGCACATGTCCTACCATTGAGGGAGAGAAAGGGAGGCTAGCTGTTCCATCATGTATCTCATATGTTCCTCTGCCACATGGATATGCATGGCATAATCTTGAATTTTTACCGAGTACCCTTAGCTGCTGCACAATGTTGGGATAAACTCCATCATCAGGCCATTACTTTGCTAGTTGTTGCCTAGTGGTGGACTATGATGGACCTCAAGCAAGGATAATAAAAAAAGAATTGCTTGAAAGATTATAGATTTCACACTCCTAAATCACTCACAACAATAAGAATATGGATATTTTAGTGAATAGATGAAAGAATACACTCAAATCTATGAACTAAATTGAATATAAAGCTAAGAGAATCACTCTCAAATCTGAATATTCTGAATTGGTTAGCTTCAATTAAGAGGGTTAATCTTCTAATCTATTAACCTAGATAATGAAACTAAGAGGGTCAATCTCTTAATTTAATCTCTTAATTGGTGAAATCTTGTAGTTAAACAACTATCCAAGAATTTCGAACAATGTTAGTTTCTAAACACACAGTTTAAAATACTAAAGAGAAAACAAAGGTTTTTAATTCAATTTCATTCAAGTCTGATTTTTAAGTACATACTACAAGCTATTTAAAGGAAATTAAAGCAAACTAGAGCTATGTACAATTATACATATAATATACGTATATTCGTACAATACAATCAAAATACGTATCTAATACAATACAAGTATTATACAACCTAAGGATAAACTCATCAAGCAAAATCAGCCACCATAGTCCACTTGCACAGGTTGCACCAATTCAGCACCACTCATTTTTGTTCTAGTTTCCATGACTCACCTAAGCTATATCATGCTCCAACCAAGTAGTATGACACCAAGCTAGGCTAGTAGATGATGCAGCAAGGCTACTCAACCAACTTGCAAGACCACACACAAAGCCCACAAGCCAACATGCAAAGGCTGAAAGACGTAGAAGCAAGCAGAAGAAAGTCACACCTTGCGACCTTCTGGGGTCCCTAGGCTCACACCTCGCGACCTAGGCTCGCACGTCGTGATTTTCTACTTGATCGTTTGTGCAATTTTATTCCGTAGTATAAGGGCTTTACTAGATATTACAAATTACATTGAAAAGTAACTAAAACTAGTTATCTAAAGTACTTATTAAGCTATTACACCACAAACATAATAAAAAGTACTAATTAAGCTAATACAAAATAAACATAATTAGAACAACTATTTATTAGATTTTGATTATAGTTTAAGTTGCATGCCTAACCATAGCTATTCTCCTCACCCCTATTTCCCACATATCAAAGTAAATACAATTTAGTAATGTGTATAGGATAAAAAAAATACAATTTAGGAATGTGTATAGCTATTTTGTATATAATTAATTACCTTCAAGCACTGTGAGTATAGGATATGATCTGTCCACTCTAATAGTGCTATTGAAGCTTTCTACAAAGTTGTTAGTGTTTTCATCACAACAGAGTGAAGGTTCAAACTTAAACCTTGTCCATCTATCCAAAAGGCCAACATCCTTGAACCATTTAACTGCTCCAAGTCAAGCATTAATTTGAACTTGTTGAATTGACTTTTTGAATACAAACTCAGAATATGAATTGACAACTGTCCAAAATAGTTTGTGCATCAATAATCTAGGGTATACAGCCTTGAAATTCTTGCAAAGGTGCCTCCCACAATATCTTCTTGGAACATTTGGCTAAACTTCATCAAGTGAAGGATCAATACCCTAACAAAGGCATTAATCACGTGTTAGAAAAAATTAATAGAATTACATGATTTACATTATTAATCATTAGGAGCGTTAGCAAACCCTTTTGTCTATTTGAAATAATTATCCCGTCATCCCTTCAAGTTTCTGTCAACAATGTCTTCAAGTGATTAAAAAACCAAGACTAACTACTCTTATTTTCATAATCAACAACAACTACTGCCACTGGGAATATCTCATTATTACCATCTAAAGACAAAGCTTAAAGGAGGTTCCCTCCAAACTTCCCCTTCAAATGACATCCATCTACACCCACAATACCCCCTACATCCACTTATTAATCCTCAAAACCGAGCTGCAAAACTAACAAAGATCCCTGTAAACTACAGAGATTTCTGTTGTTCATGAATAGTCCTCCAAATGCAGATTGTAATTGACCCAGGGTTGCTGCCTTTCAACAGCTCATAATATTTTGGCAGATTAGTGTAAGAATCATCATGGCCACCTTGAATAGCATCCACAACCTTCATCTTACCTCTATATAGAGTTGATAATGCCATATTAAGCCCATATCTCTCCCAAAGAAGTGTATTAAGTGCCTTTCCACTTATGTCAAGGTTTGCTTTAATGTCTTCATACAATTTGTCAGCAACCCAGTCAGCTGTAGCCATAGGATTATTTATTAAGTTCAGGCCACATGCATGGTTCTTACTCATTTTCTTGATTTCCCAAGTATGGCCATCAGATAATTTAGAAGCATAAATCTTCCAATCACATCTCGAGTCAGCACACAAAAGTTGAGTATCTTCCACTATCACATCTTTCAACAATAATGGAGAATCCTTCCTGAACACAGAAGCCCCTGAGAACATCTTTGAACTGCTCTTTATCCACAAACAGCTACCATACTTTCAGCCTGATCTTACCCATATCAACATCTTCATATACTTCTCCATTTTCATACATCCTAGACAAGTACCCAGAGTCATCAGCTACCCATTCATTAGTCTTGAAAGCCTCCCATTCCCCATCAATATAATTATGATTAAGCATATCTTCTATGTCTCCCTCAGAGTACTCTACCTCATCATCATCATCAGATTTTCACCAAATAAAAAACCCCGTTGTAGTAAGAGTGGGGGTGTCGAACACGGGAAAGGTACATCGCATTAGTGTAAGCATAAGCGTTGAACAAGCTAGGTCAAGTGATGGTCGTGAGAGGCGGAGAGAACTATGGGAACTAACTAATACTAAACTATGGAAAGAATATTTAAAGGGACTAGGGTTAAGAGATCAACAACTTATACCACCATGAATTATGAATCAATTGAAACTTGGACTTAGGTCATGGATAAGGGGAGGTCGTTTTAAGATCACACTACTCTTTCAAGCTAGTGTGACGACCGGGAAGACGTAGACAAACCTACTGTAACGACCCAGATTTATCGGTATTTCTGTCGTCGATTTATTTGTTTATTTATGTGATTTTATGTATAGTCTGAATTTATTTGGACTATTATTTATTGATTATGTGCTTATTTTGATTTGTTTTATTCGATGAATTATTGTTTATTATTTATTTTCTTATTATTTAATTAATTAGAATTTTTATTATTTAATTTTCTAATTAGTTAATTAATATTTTTGGGCCAAATCGATTTAGGCATGATTAAACATGCAAGAGTGCAATTAGCCTAATTATTTATCGAAAGCCCAATTAGGCCCATTTTTCGTGACATAACCGGCCCCCTTGAGTGATGTGGCTTAATTTGCCACTTGCTTCATGTTCACACTATAACTAACTTCTATAAATAGAAGTAGTAGTAAGGCTTTGGGATCATTTGTTCATTTAATCACCTTTGCCATCTTAAACACTCTTGATCATCAATTCAAAAGCCAAAAACACTCTCTCCTTTGCCATCAATTCCCACACCATTTTTGGCTAATAAATCCCAACATTTGTTCATCTTCATTCCAAACCCCAAACTTAAAGATTCAACATCCATTGATCTTTAAGTGACTAATTTCACAATTAGCCTTCATTACCTTATTCAAGACTTGGGTCTTTGGTCCGGTTTTGGGTTGGGGTTCGTGTTTGGGACGTGTTCAAGAGTGGTGCCTCGTGTGGGTGGCCGTTTGGTGGTTTGTGGTGAAGAGCGTGCAGTGTGGCCGTGTAAGTGGTGAAGCTGTGTTGTGTCTGTGTGGTGTCGTGGTGGTGCCGTGGTGGACCGTGCTGCTGGGCCGTGTGGTTTGGGTTTCCAGGCAGCGAGTTTTCGCGTGTTGATTTGTTTATACTCCAATAAGTTAACATACTATCCAAATCCTAGTAGGTATACTATGATTCATAGGGTAGATTAAGTGATTAGATTAAACCGAGATTGATGATTTTGACCCTTGTTTATGCGTGTTTTTGGGCTGGTTGGGAAGATGTTTTTATGTTGTTTTTGCCATGATTTTATGTACATTATGTTTGCTTGAGATAATTCCATGTTTGATGTTGTCCATGTTCAATTCCATGAAGTTTTGATGATTGTAAGATGAGGAAATTGTTGTTGTTAATTGCCTAGTTCATGCGTGAATTTGATGATGTTTTTGAGGTTGATTTCTGTATGAGTTCTTGAATCTTGATTAAGTTCTTGATTGAGTTCTTGAATCTTGGTTGAGTTCTTGATGAGTCTTGATTGAGTTCTTAAGTCTTGATAGTTCTTTAAGATTCCTTGGTCGAGTCTTGAAAGTTAAAGAAAGTTAAAGAAAATGAAAAGAATGATATATGAGGTTCCAAGATTGTTGAATTACATGTTAGTCTTGAGTTAAGGCGTAAGATGCAACTTAAGATTAACTAATAATGTAAATTTCGGTTAAAGATTAGCTTGATTTTACTATTAGACGCCTAATCTTAGAGTAAGATTCTAAGAATTGGGTTAAGACGTTGCCCCTATCCTATCCGCGCTATTGGGATAGTTGGAGGTCTTACTATGTCGTCTCTTGATATAGATTTCCCGTAAGATGGGTTTCATGGGGTTGGGAGTAAGATTCTCAATCCTGGCATATTAGAAAGTTCGTTAGCGTAAGATGCGTTCGTACGTGCATAGTCCGGTCTAATATGTAAATGATTGCACCAAAGATTAAGAATGTTAATTAATGATTAATTTAGTCGAGTCATCATTGTTGTCTATTGTTGTTATTATAATGATTGATGGTATGATATGTTGGTTCGCATGTTGGTATGTTTGGATGTTTGATTTGGTTGCTTGATTTGTATTATGATCTTGTGTATCCCCATTAGGGTGGGACAGTTATGTTACTCGCCACTGACGGTGGACTGTTGTTTGTTTTGCAGGTAATTCTGATGATGAGGTTCTTCCTTAGCTTTGGGTTGGGCGAGCGCCGTTGTTACTTATGCTTTATTTTTAGTTGTATTGTGATTCTTAGTTCGGACTCAGTTGTATTTTACAATTTTTAACTCTGACGTTTATTTTTGGAGTTAATATTGTTCGTAGTAGTAGTGATATTTGGGTTTAGTTATGTACAATCTTGTGGGTGTTGTACTTTTGGACTTAGTATATATTCAATTTGAGGTTTTGTTTTAATTTTTAAGTACGTTAGTATGTTAGAACTGACAATTCGACTCGTCTGTTTCTTCCGCGCCGGTTTAAGCGAGTCGGGTCGTCACACCTACTTTCGTGGCAGAACATCTAATTAGTTAGAAGCACAAATCACGAACACCGGTAACTTTCCCTTTGATCGAAGGCCCAACTTTTGTGGTGCTTCCATCAATTGGGCAAAGGAAGTGATCACCTACGTTCACCTTTCGGTCCTTCGGTGGGGATTCTTCAATGAATCCTATGCTAGCTAAATAAAAGACTCAACATAATCGAACCTTTGGTACCGACATTACCACAATCCATGTCCAAGAAACAACTAAGCTACAAACATGGAGCATTTGAGAAGATTTACCCCTGACCCTAGAAATACAATACTCACACATAACTAATAAAAACATAATTAAAACTGCAACTAAATACAAAAATTATACCTAGAACTAAGAACAACAAATCAACAACTAAAACTTAGAAAACTATGAACACACTACTAGCATAACCAAGAACAAGAGCATAAAAACCAATAAATTAACAACTAGAACTAAGGACAAACATCAAAAGAAGAACAAATAACTAATTACAACAACTACATACACCAATTAAATAATAAAAAGCAAGGAAACAAAGAAATAAAAGAAAGCAATAAAAATACATTGAAGATTGAAGAGCAAGCTAAGAAGACATTGAAGAACAAAACTAAAGATTCAATACATAAATCAAAGCGTTTGATTACCTAAGAAATCTAAAGGGTTACAAAACTAAGATGAGGTGAGAGAAGAGACTCTCACGAGCTCCAATCTAGGGTTACCAACGAGGTAAAATGACGCTCGAAAATAAACAAGACCAAAGTGGTGGTCACATATGCATGAAAGCTCAAAAACCTCACTTAGGTTCAAATAATCACCGTTCCGAGAATCAAATCACTATGGAGAACAACCACATACCACAAACTGGACATCGGTTGACAATCGTTCTAAATGGTTCTCCTAAACTAAAGAAACCGCTATTTATAGAATCTATTAAAAATATTAACAAATGTGCGGACTCGGGTTTAAAATAGAAAAAGAAGTTCCTAAAAGCATTCCCCTAGGTTCGTCATTGGAAAACGACTTACCTAAAAGGAAAAAGAAAAGAAAAGGGAAAAATGCATGCGAAAATAAACTAAGGAATTTTAAAAAGAAAAAAAAAACTAAGAAAATTAAACTATATGCTCTAAACTAGTGGGAACTCCCCCAAACTAAAGATGAGCACAAATGGGACTGAAAAATGGAGGGGGGGAATAGGTTTTGGTTAGGTCAACAAAATAGCAAAAATCGCCAACCAATAATTGGCAAAATGCAATAATCCACAACAATTCAGCAATTAAACCAAATTTCAACCAACAATTTCACAATATAAGCTCAAATGCAAGAAGTGAACCAAAAAGCTTAGAAGAGTTGAAATTTATACCAAATGGGAGTATGAAAATACTCCCAACTTCCTCTTTGAAGTGTAAAAATGCAATGTTGACAACTTGATAACCTTGCCGACAGATCAAAACCCATGATTTTTTCTAATTTTTTTTAAAAAGGAGCGACCGTGCATGTTATAGGAGCGACCGCTCCATTCGACCATCTAACTACTGGAAAATGAGGAGCGAGCGAGCTAAAGTAACAGACCAAAGGAGCGGCTGTGCAAGATATTGGAGCGACCGCTCCTTTTGGACCTTCATGCTACTTGAAGATACAGGAGCGAGCATGCTAAAGGAGTTGAACAAAGGAGCGACCGTGCATTACATAGGAGCGACCGCTCCTTTGAGGTCAGTAGCTACTGACCTTTTTTCCATCTTTTCTTACGCCCTTGCAAAATTCCATCAAGGGGGCTCCTTTGAAGGAGCGGTCGTGTATCATAGAGGAGCAACCACTCCTTTCTTCTGCTTCAAAGCTTTTGCTTTGCTCTTTTCCTTTGTATTCCAATGACCAAAGGGGAGTTTATCTAGATCAAATGCCTCTGTTTTCACCCCTTTGGTTCATCACATTGCCAATACCTCTTTCTCATACTCGTTCCAAAAATGGTGCTCGCATTTACGCTCGTTATCTGCACAACATTCAAATAATATACCAAAACGAGCATAAAATGAAACTCAAAAATCATAATATAAAAGCAAAAACAAAAATTTACTCTAAAAAGCATTAAACTACGGGTTGCCTTTCGAGAAACGCTTTTTTAACGTCCCGAGCCTGACGAACTAGCAGGACACAGTGCTAAGATGTAACAAAACTTGCATCAAAGTCATCCAGCGGAAGAAACACCCGGGGCTCAGTATATAGCCCCGTAAAGCTCGTAAGAGCTTATCAAACGCACTGACACTCAACTAACTAAAAACCACATAAGTAATGATCAAATAAAGAAAAGGGAGCAGTTTGAAAACCGGCATATAATGCTTATGTGGGAGTGAGCGCCCACAGGGAGGAAAAGCAAAATAAAAACTACTAAAAGAAAAATCAAACAAAAGAGAAGGAACACCTCCATACACCTCCCTTGCCTTGGTTTCAAGAAGAGAAACATGGGATTCAAGACAAGAGACGGTGCCCTCGAATGGGGGTGATATGAGCATGGATGGAAGGGGAGTGGGATGTGAATAGACAAGGCTAAATCCTCCAAAAAGGGAATAAGAGAAGGTGGTATAACCACAACCTCCCCATCAATAATGACCTCGTCAACTTCACTGGAATCAACTACAAGGGCCTTAACTAATACAACATCACACGACGAAAGGGGAAAGTCTTGATTTTCATCATGACATTGCAAAGATACATCATGTGAGTTTGGATGGGTTGTGCAAACATGAGAGAAGAAGGACCAAAATCATAACTAAAGTCGCCAACGACGAGCTCGACTTGAAGATTATGGGATGAATCATCGGAATTCGCACCACAACCTTGTAAAAACTCATCAAGAGCATGCTCTTGCAAGCTTTGATGATCAGCATACAATGTAGGGGTATGAACCGGAAGATGATTAAAGCCATATTCCGCAAGCGAGCTCGGTTTGTTACTAAAGTGATGTATCCCTTGGTTAGTCATCTCCCACTCATAGGTTTCCTTAGCTAGACACTCGAATAAGAGCAAAGCTCGATCCAAGTCAAAAGCTAAGAAATCGCCATAAGAAAGAAATTCTATCCAATTTCTCTTCTCATAATTCAAGCCCTCATACAATACATTACATATATCCCACATACCAAAATTATGATTAGGAGGAAGAGAGTCTCCAATCCTATGATAATACATCCAAAAGGGTTCATGTTCATATTGGAGATCGATCAAAGAAGTGGGCCTAAGGCCTAAATATTCACAAAAATAAATAAAAAAGAAGACCTAGGACCATTCTACTCAACCTAACTAATGGAATTACCTTCCCCGGCAACGACGCCAATTTGATAAAGGGATTTTCACCAATTAAAAACCCCCTTCGTAGTAAGAGTGGGGGCGTCGAACACGGGGAAGGTACATCGCATTAGTGTAAGCATGAGCGTTAAACAAGCTAGGTCAAGTGATGGTCACGAGAGGCGGAGAGGAATACGAGAACTAACTAAAACTAAACTATGGAAAAAAGATTAAAAGGGACTAATGTTAAGAGATCCACAACGCATACCACCATGAATTATGAATCAATCGAAACTTAGACTTAAGTCATGGATAAGGGGAGGTCTTTCTAACATCACACTACTCTTAAAAGCTAGTGTGATGACCGGGAAGACGTACACAAACCTACTTTCGTGGCGGAACATCTAACTAGTCATAAGCACAAATCACGAAGACCGGTAACTTTCCCTTGATTGAAGGCCCAACTTTCGTGGTGCTTCCATCAATCGAGCAAAGGAAGTCATCACCCACATTCACCTTTTGGTTCTTCGGTGGGGATTCTTCAATGAATCCTATTCTAGCTAAACACAAGACTCAACATAATTGAACCTTTGGTACCGACATTACCATAGTCCAAGTCTAAGAAACAACTAAGCCACAAACATGGAGGATTTGAGAAGCTTTACCCCAAACCCTAGAAATACATTACTCACACATAACAAATAAAAACATAATTAAAACTACAACTAAATACAAAAATTATACCTAGAACTAAGAACAACAAATCGACAACTAAAACTTAGAAAACTATGAACACTACTAGCAAAACCAAGAACAAGAGCATAAAAACCAATCAATTAACAACTAGAACTAAGGAAAAATATCAAAAGAAGAACAAATAACTAATTACAACAACTACATACAACAATTAAACAATAAAAAGAAAGGAATCAAAGCAATAAAAGAAAGCAATAAAAGTACCTTGAAGATTAATGAGCAAGCTAAGAAAACATTAAAGAACAAAACTAAAGATTCAATACATAAAAAAAGTGTTTGATTACCTAAGAAATCTAAAGGGTTACAAAACTAAGCTAAGGTGAGAGAAGAGACTCTCACGAGCTCTAATCTAGGGTTACAACTTACAAGACGAGCTCCAAAAGTACATATACACTACATAATTTACAAAGCAAAACGCGGCTAGAAAATGCGAGAAAACAGAGCTGTCAAAAGGAGCGGTCGTGCAAGCATGAGGAGCGACTGCTCCTTTAGAGGAGCGGCCGTGCCAAGAAGAGGAGTGACCGCTCCTTTGGTTAGGTGCTTAAATCTTCATTTAACAGCTTGGGCGTGACCGTGCTACTAGGGGAGCGATCCCTTCTTTTGCAAAAAGCCTAAAAATGTGCCCTGGCTCAGATATCCGATGCTCAAACGATTCCTCGAATCTCGTGAAGCATGAGTTACCCATGACTCAGTGTTCACAGAACACTCCCCAACCACTTCCCTCTAAGTGGTTCAAATATTACAAAGTTAAATCTCCGTAAGTTTTTCTCTTAAATACGATGGATTTGGAGATAGTTTTGCTCTAAGGATAGACTCTCAGAAAATAAGACTTGGTTTTCTTTTGAGAGCAAAAGTCTTCTAGGGTTTTTTTAAGAGATTGTTTATATAGGCAAGGAAAAAACCGTCCTCTAGAAGTGTGCTTGGAGACTTGCCCGAATTGTGCAAACAAGCTCAGCTGACATAAGTACAAAGGCACCCATTTCAGACCTTTGTCTCCTTCCACTACATGTAGTGGAAAGTACACAAGAGTTCAAACAAGTACATTGCAAAGCTGATTTGGTGAATCAATTTGGCAGATTTCCAAAACATAAGTGATCAATATTTTTTCAAATAAATTTTTCAAAAATAATTTTGAACACAAAATTTGTACGGATCACTTAAGTGCAAGTGCGTAATACTGAGGTTTGTTCCCACAGTGGTTTCAGTACTACTAAGTCTACATCTGGTAAAGGGAATTGTTCCAAGCTTGTTCTTTGCTTGTTCTCAGCTTGTTCTTGGCCTGTTCTCTTTACTGGATGTTAACTTAAAATATTTTTGCTCTTTACTTAAAAACACTAAGAATATTTTCCTAAGTCTATTTTACAAGAAGATCCTAGAAATATAAAAAATAAATAACTCCAAGCTCTTGGCTTCTAATCTTCAAGTATATCAAGGCCTTCATGGTTGCCTTGATGAGTCCTCACTTGATTCAACCTGTTCATACACAAATATGCATAGACATCAAGTATAGAGAACTGGTTTGTCATCATTCAAATCAAACATGGTTCAACACAAATAGCAAGAATACTGCAAAATAGCTGAAGCACAACTAAACTACAAAAAAGAAATAAAATGGACAAACTGAAATAAGCTAGAAAAGGGCAAACTAAGATATAAAACTAAACTAAAAGCTTGGAATAACACTACCAAAAAGCGGGCTATCAGATACATCACTGATGTAATATGCCTGATTTTTGGATGTGATTTTTGATTTATTTTTATATTATATTCTATGTCTTTGATTTATTTTATGGTTATTTTAAGTTGTGATTTAATTTTTTAGGCTTAGAATTTATTAAGTTAGATTAAATGGCCCAATTAGCCAAAAACCCTTCCCCTTGGCCGGTTCTAATATGGGTTTAATGCCCATGATTAGGCTCCTTTCCTTGTCTACTCATCTATAAATAGGTGATCACTTTAGGATTTTAGATTAACTAATTCATTTCTACCAATCATTTTTACACCACTTAAACACTCTAATAATCATCTCTCTCAATCACTACATACTCCATTAAGGACCCATTTTCTCTATAGAAAATTTATCAATATCTCCCACTCCAAATTCCAAGATCCTTATATCATTGAACTACATTTCTAGTGTAGTTTCATATTCAACGATAATTTTATTCAAGACCATTGGATCTGGTTGTTTCCGGGTTAGCTTTTGATCGTGGATCGTGTGTCCGTGTTTGAGTCGTGGAGTCCGTGCGTGGTCAAGGGTGGCCATGGTACTTGCGGTTGTGGCAGCACCTGCTCGTGGTGGTTATCGGCTCAACTTGCGGTGGCAAGGGTGGTGTTTGTGTTGGCCGTTCGTGGCTCAAGTGACGGTCGTGTGGTTTCATGCATGGAGCCGTGTGGGTTATTGTTCGGGATGGCGATCGTGTTGGTTCTTGCTTTGCGTTTTGGTGTTTCAAATAGTCCAGATTACTAGATGTTTTGTCTAGGTTTGGGTAGTGAAATTCACATAGTATAACATAGGTTTAATATTGAAAATATGATTTTATAATATTTTTGATTTATGGATTTATGTATGATTCATGTTCATGTGTTGAATCATGCAATTCTTTATTTTATGATTTAATTTTCTTTAAAGATTGTTGATCGATTTTATGATGTTAGTAAATTGTATAAATTTAATTCTTGGTCGAATCTTGTTGTTTCTTGATGAAACTTTGGTTGAAGCTTCTATACTTATTATAGTTAATCCCAGATGTATTTCATGGTCAATCTCGTCCTTTAAGTGCTTAAAACAGTCGAATTTATCAAACCGGTAAATCTGCCCAGTTTGAGTATTCTATTTTATTAAGATACTTATTCAAGTCCTAATACTACGAAAATTTTGGTGAACATCATGATTAGAATAAAGTAAGTCTTTCTAAGATTTCCTGATTTTTAGAGTCCATTTACTATGTCGAAAAATTCTGAAACTGATTGTGAACGAATCTGACCAGTCAGTTATAAAATCACCTAAAATTAGTAAATGTTTTATTTTTGGTTGAATCTCATACACAACCATATTGATATCCAGTACTAATAATCAAGAAAATTTCTAGTACGTTCGAAGTCTTTAAATGGTGCTCTTTAATTTAAATTGAATAAATCAGATTATGTAAAAAGGTGTAAATTAATTATTAAAAATAGTTGCGATGGAATTTGGGTGAAACCTTTGGAAAAAATTGATCTTATGGGAAGTTTTAGGTTTTAGCCTAACTAAAATTTGATGACCGACTAAAGTATGTACTTTAATGAATTATAGTATTATTTATTGTTTGTTTGGAATCTTGATGATTCTTGGATGTTTGTGTTGAATCTTGAAGTTTTTTGTTGAATCTTGAAGTTTCTTGTTAAGGTATTAATGATTTCTTGATGATTTCTTTAAGTTATTTAAATTCTTGAATAAATATTTTATGATTTAATAAATGACTTCTCAAAGTTGATTTTGAATTAAGTTCTTTTTTAAATGATATTTAATTTTCATTCTTTATCTTTTATGGTTCCTAGTTTTCTTGGATAGTCTTCATGAAATCTTTTTTTGGGTCGGTTTCTTGGATTTTTAAACCATATCAGTCGTTTTCTTGAGTTTTCGTTGGTTTTGGTTATTTCAAAATGTGACGACCCAACTCATTTAAACCGGCGCGGAAGAAACCGACGAGTCAAATAGTCAGATCTAACAAACTAAAATACTTAAAAATTAAAACAAAACCTCAAAATGTATATATCTACTAAACCAAAAGTACAATACCCACAAGATTGTACATATCTAATTCCAAATGTCAACGATACTACTACTAACAAACGTAAACTCCGAATATATGTCAGAGTTAGAGAAATATACAAATACTAAAACTAAAGTTCAAAACCAGAATATATATCCTAAAACAACAACATGAAAGCTAAATAACAACGGCACTCGCCCAATCCAAAGCTAAGCAAGGACCTCATCATCAGAGTTACCTGAAAAACAACAACAGTCCACCGTTAATAGCGAGTAACATAACCGTCCCACCCTAACGGGGATACACATGAACATAGCACAAACCAAACAACTAAATCAAACATGCCAACATACATCAGATCATGCGAATCATCATACCAATTAATCAACAATGAATAACAACAATTAATCATGCTGACTCGACTAACTTGACCATTAATTAACAAATCTTTAACTTTGGCGCAATCATTCACATACTAGAACGGACTATGCATGTACGAACCCATCTTACGCGATCGAACTTTCTACTATATCAGGATTGAGAATCTTACTCCCAACCCCATGAAACCAATCTTACTGGAAATCCATATCCGAAGACAACATAGTAAGACCACCAACTATCCCCATACCGCGGATAGGATAGGTGCAACGTCTTAACACAAAAACATAGAATCTTACTCTAAGTTTTAGGCGTCTAGTAGCGAAATCAAGCTAATCTTTAACTTTAAATCGAAGTATACATTCTTAGTTAATTCTTAAGTTGCATCTTACGCCTTGACTCAAGAAATAACATGTAAACCAACAAACTTAGAACCTCTTATAACAATCCTTAACCTTTTTTAACCTTTCTTTAATTATAACTAACTTTCTTTAACTTTAAAGACTCAACCAAGAACTTATAAAGAACTCAAAGAACTCATAAAAAACTCATTCAAGATTCAAGAACTTCAATCAAGAACTCATTCAATATTCAAGAACTTCAACCATGAACTCATTCAAGATTCAAGAACTCAACCCCAAACTCAACATGATACACGCATAACACAACAAGTTAAAAAACAAAATTCATCAACTTCCTAATATCTAAACTTCATCAAACTTAAACATGAATAACATCAAATATAATATCAACATAATAAATCATGAAATTCCCATAATCAAATAGAAATCACCATATAACATCATCCAAAAATTCAGATCATAACCCACACATAAACATGGTTACATAACATCAAAATAGTCTAATCTAATCATTTAATCTATACTATGAAACATAGAATACCAATTAGATTGAGAAAGTATGTTACCTTATTAAGGTTTACACACAATTTCAACACGACTTACAGCCCAGAACTCGAACTACACGGACCACCCACACGGTCTTGCACACGAGCACGCACGGCTTGGCTCAAACGACCACCACGGACCACCCTCTTCAACTCGTGCCACGACTCGACCGACACGGCACCACTGCCCAACTGCACAGCCTCACTCGAACCACCACACGGCCAGACCACGAGCCACGGTCCTGCTGCACGGCTCACCACACGAACCACCACTTACACACACACGGCTTCCACACGAACTAACCCAAACACGCAACAACCCGGAACCCAACCTAAACTAATGATCTTGATCACAAAAGATGAAGATTAATGGATGATTAATCACTTAAAGATCAATGGAATATGAATCTTTAAGTTTTTGGTTGAAAAAGTTGATGAATAATTGATGGGCAAAATAGGCCAAAAATGGCGTGTGAAGGAGAGCAAATGGGAGGGAGTTTTGTGTATAAACTTTTGATGAGCAAGTGTTTAAGATGGCAAATGAGCAAATGATCTCAAGGCCTCACTAACTACTTCTATTTATAGAAGTTAGTTAAGGTGTGAAAGCAAGGCAAGTGGTAAAACTTTGCCATGCACAAGGGGGGCGGCTATTACAAGGCCAAAATGGGCTTTTGGTGATTAATTGGGCTAATTACAAACTTGCATGATTAATCATGCTTAAATCGATTTAGCCCAAAAATATTAAATAATTAATTAGAAAATTAAATAATAAAAATTCTAATTAATTAAATAATAATTAAAATAAATAATAATCAATCAAAATAAAATAATTCAAATTTAATCGAAATTATTCACATAAAATAAAATAAATAGTCCAAAATAAATCTTGGACCATACATAAAATCACATACATATAAATAAATACACGACAGAAATACCAATAAAATCAGGGTCGTTACAACCTCCCCTCCTTAAAGAAATTTCGTCCCGAAATTTAAGGCAAAGGAGATCGCTCACCCTCAAACAGCTCCGGATACTTCTGCCTCATGGACGCCTCTGTCTCCCAAGTCGCCTCCTCATGGTGTTGATTTCTGCACAACACCTTGACAAGCTGGACTTGCTTACGCCGAAGGGTCCTCACTTCCCGATCCAAGATCTGGACGGGTCGCTCCTCAAAAGTCAGATTCGGCTCAAACGTGGCCGACTCCACTGGAATAATGTGGGTAGGGTCATGTACATAATTTCCTTAGCTGGGAAACATGGAATACGTCATGCACATTAAACAAACTAGGTGGTAATGTCAATCGATATGCCACCTCCCCAACTCGTTCCAGTATCTCGTAAGGTCCCACATATTTCGGTCGGAGTTTCCCCTTTTGACCAAAGCGTGCCACTCCTTTGAACGGTGAAACCTTAAGCAAGACTTTGTCACCTACCTCGAAAGCCAGCGGTCTACGTCAATTATCGGCGTAGGATTTCTGACGACTCTGAGCGGCCTGCATCTTAGACTGGATGACTCGGACCTTCACGATAGTATCTCGTACCATCTCAGGTCCTAAAGCCACAGAATCACTAATATCATTCCAACATATCGGACTCCGACATTTCCTGCCATACAGGGCCTCGTACGGAGCCATCTCGATGCTAGAGTGATAGCTGTTATTATAGGAAAACTCTATCAAACAGAGCAAACGTAACCAGGACTGATGGTACTCCAGAGTACATGCTCGAAGCATATCCTCTAAAGTCTGGATGGTCCTCTCAGTCTGACCATCGGTCGCCGTGTGGAAAGCGGTGCTCAGCTTCAGCTTCGTCCCAAAGGCTTCCTGAACTGATTTCCAGAAACGAGACAGAAATCTCGGATCTCGATCAGAAACGATCTCCCTCGGAACTCCGTGAAGTCGGATAATATCCTGAGTATACGCCTCTGCTAGACGCTCCATAGACCAGGTCATCTTCATCGGAATGAATCTAGCGACCTTGGTCAACCTATCCACTATTACCCAAATGGCATTCAAGCCATTACAAGTGGGTAGGCTAACCACGAAGTCCATAGATACCGACTCAAATTTCCAGGTCGGAATCATTAGTGGCTGCAACAGACCTCCTAGTCTCTGGTGCTCGATTTTAACCTTCTGACAGACTAAACATCGAGCTACGAACTCTGCTACATCCCTCTTCATCTTAGGCCACCAGAATTGGCCCTTAAGGTCCTGGTACAACCTGTTACCTCCAGGATGAACAGATTAGGGCGAATTATGTGCCTAAGACATAATACTGTTCCTAAGATCAGAACAGTCCGGTACACACCACCTCCCTCGGAATCGCAGACTACCATCGGAAGGGATCTCGAAACCTAAGGCTTTACCTTGCCGTAGAGCCTCTCGATTCCTAGCTAACTGCGGATCATTCTGCTGACCCTCGCGCAACTCCTGAAGCAAATCAGGCTGAGCACTCATAGATGTCAGACGAAGTCTGACGGAACTACGGCTTCTACTGAAGCTCAAGCGATGCTTACGACTTTGTGCATCAGCGACTAAGTTCGCCTTGCCCTCGCAATAGTTAAGCGTCAGGTTGTAGTCCTTAATAAGCTCAAGCCATCGTCTCTGCCTCATATTGAGGTCTTTCTGAGCAAAGATGTACTTGATACTCTTGTGATCCGTGAATACTCCACACGAACCACCATAAAGATAGTGCCTCCAAATTTTGAGCGCGAATACCACAGCCGCTAGCTCCAAGTCATGCGTAGGATAGTTACGCTCGTGCACCTTCAGTTGTCTCGATGCATAAGCAATGAACTTCCCGCCTTGCATGAGCACACATCCTAGGCCACTCTTTGAAGCATCACTATAGACCTCGAAGTCCTCCTCATCGTTCGGAAGGGTAAGAATCCGAGCAGAGACTAATCTCTGTTTCAAGTGTTGGAATGCTTGCTCACAAGCCTCCGTCCAAACGAATCGGATCTCCTTCTGTAGGAGACTAGTCATCGGCCTAGCAATCTTGGAGAAGTCTTGGACGAATCATCGATAGTATCCGGCTAATCCCAGAAAACTACGAACCTCCGCCACATTTCTCGGGCTACTCCAATCAACTACAGCCTTAACTTTAGCCGGGTCTACCTTAATGCCCTCTTTACTAATTACGTGACCCAGAAATGCTACTTCGCGAAGCCAGAACTCACACTTGGAGAGTTTCGCAAACCACTTATTACTACGCAATATCTCAAGTACCATCCGGAGATGCTCCACATGCTCAGACTCATCTCTCGAATAGACTAAGATATCGTCTATAAATACTACGACGCACTTATCGAGTAAGTGATGGAATGTCCGGTTCATCTGGTCCATGAACACGGTGATAGAAGGGATTTTCACCAAATAAAAACCCCCGTCGTAGTATGAGTGGGGGTGTCGAACACGGGGAAGGTACGTTGCACTAATCTAGGCATGAGCATCGAATGAGCTAGGTCGGGGTTGTCACGGGAGAAGGAGGAGGAAACTACGAAAACAACTAAACTATGCTAGGAAAGCAAGGATAAAAGGGACTAGGGTAAGAGATCCACAACTCATACCACCATGAATTATGAATCAATCGAAACTTAGACTTAGGTCGTGGATAAGGGGAGGTCGTTCTATGATCGTACCACTCTTTCAAGCTAGTACGATGACCGGAAAGACATAAACAACTCACTTTCGTGCAGCGACACATCTAACAAGTCCTAAGCACAAAATCACGAAGACCGGTAACTTTCCCTTGATCGAAGGCCCAACTTTCGTGGTGCTTCCATCAATCGGGCAAAGGAAGTCATCACCCACGTTCACCTTTCGGTCCTTCGGTGGGGATTCTTCAATGAATCCTATGCTAGCTAAACACAAGACTCAACATTACCGAATCCTAAGGTACCGAAAAAATCACAACCAAGCCTAAAAACAACTAAACTACAATCATGGAGGATTTGAGAAGTTTCACTCAAACCCTAGAAATTAACTACTCAAACATAAATAAACAAAACATAACTAAAAACATAATTAAATACATAAATTAAACCTAAAACTAAGAACAACAAAAACAACAAACTAAAACCTAGAAAACTAGAAACTAAACTACTAAGAACAACAATGAAATCAAAATGAACAACTAGACAAACATGAAAATAACAAAAAAACTAACTAATTAAACTACAATAACAAACTAAAACTATAAGGAATAAGTACATAAAGCAATAAAAAGCAAGTAAGAGAAAGCTATAAAATTACCTTAAAATGGAGAACAAGAAGAAGAACAAGAACAAGAACTATCTACTTGCATAAATCAAAGAACAAGAATGTAAATTACAAGAAGATTGAAGAAGAAAGCAATAAAATCTAACCTAACCCTAACTATGAGCCTCTAACCTCAGCTGAAAAACGAAATGGGAAGAGGGGGGTATATATATAACCCCCCAAAAATGTCGAGCAAAACAGCTGAAAAACACTAAACAAAACGAAAAGCAGCGCGTCAGCGGGCGCTGAAAAATGGTCAGCGCCCGCTGACCCCTACTTTCATAGGTCTTCAGGGTCTGCAGACTAAAGTCAGCGGCCGCTGCGTTTAGGTCAGCGGCCGCTGCAAGCTTCTTGGGAAGCTACTGCCTCAAAACAGGGGAGAGGGACAGCGGGCGCTGAGTTGGGGTCAGCGGCCGCTGTCTTCTCCTATGTGATCAAAAGTGCCCTGAAGCTTTATGATCAGCGGGCGCTGAAGGGGCCATCAGCGGGCGCTGAAGCGCCATCAAATGCTACTGCCTCTTTTCAGTCAAAAATTGGCTCGAACCATAATACATCTCAGCGGGCGCTGAGGAATTCCCAGCGGGTGCTGAGGCCTTCTAAAGCCCCTACTGCCTCAAGCAATGTACATCTCAGCGGGCGCTGAGGGGCCCGCTGAGGCCTTTTTAGCCTCAACAATGGCATAGAGGAATTGTGTTTTCCTCGAGGTTCCCGACTCGCTTCCTCGTGTTCCAAAATTGACTCGGGACCTGCAAAAAGGGAAGAAAACGCAGAAACAAAGAAAAATAGAGGAAATCACCTAGAAAAAGGGGAAGGGGACTACAAAAGCGAAAATAAACTAAAAAGACTAAAAATGCTAACAAAAGCTAAATAAAATAAGAAAATAAACTAATAAAAACTAAGAAAATAACTACCAAAATACCACTTATCAAACTCCCCCAAGCTTAGCTTTTGCTCGTCCCGAGCAAAACTTAGGCTAGAAGTGATGGAAGAGCTTGACAGGAGGTAGTACTAGAAGGGAAAAACAAAACACTAATAATTCACACTAACTCACTTTCGTAGGAATCACGGTTGTTTTTAGCAAAAACAACAAGCCATTTAAGCCTCAAAGTTGCCAAGGAGGACGAGTGTGTTCTCGTAGGGGTTTCCAAAGAGTTTAACCCATAACTCTATCAAAAACAAACCAAGGCAAAGGTTCGAAGGAAACAAAAGAAAAGAAAAACAAAAAGAAAGGAAAATGAAAAGAAAAGAAAACAAAAAAAAAAACAGAAGCAACTAGTTGGACTTGTTAAGGGACCGAGGATCGATGAATGCGAACCTTTCTAAGCACTAACGGAAAACATGCTCAAAGATGTCAAGGGTGGATAATCAAATAAAACATGCAAGATTTGAGAACTAGAGAGGAACATTCCCCTTTCGCTCAACAACCAAGCATCCACATGGTAAGCTAGTGTCGTCTCCACCCATAAAGGTAGCTTCTCATAACTCCACGAAGGAGTTGGAAAAACAAAAAGGAGAAACAATTTAGGGTACCCGACATCTCATCATAGCAAACCGCTAAATATGCTTGAAACATGACTTCCTCAACCGAAAAGGACTCAACTATCTAGGATCGAGAGGGCTTTAGGGTTGTAATGTAAGGCTAAGGATAGGGTAGGAATCAATTTGGCTTGTGATGCTCAACCTAAATAGTGAAGCAATAAGTACAAATGAGCATCAAATAGCAAACGAACTCCGCAAATTCGCACACATACACCAAAAACCCCCAAGCTTATTAAAAAAAAACTATATGAAAAATGAAAAAAATAAAAATATACATCAAATTAAAATTTTTTTTTCTTGAACTATTCCTCCCCCCAAGCTTGAATGACACAATGCCCTCATTGTGAAAAGGAAAGGAATAATTGCTTGTGTTTTTTTTTTTTTTTATTTTTATTTTACATGACCTTTCCTTTTTTACAACTTAGGTCGGCTTTTGCTCTAATTCATACAAATTAACACACTTTCGCTTGGGGGAACTCCTTACTTCACAAATTTTCAAAACAAAACATATACGAACCAAGACGCTCCAATTGCTTCACTACACCTAAAGGGTACAAAACAAAACAATGGGAATCAAGGCTTGTAACGTGGCTAGAAGAAAGGAAGGGCCAAGCTCAAAGGGTTTCAAAAGATGAATGTAAAGCAAACACCTAGAAAAGTGAAAAGAAGCAAGATGCTAAAATAAAAAGGAAAATGAAAAAGGAAAAAAATGGAAAATAACTAAGAAATGAACGCCTCCGTCCTCCCCTAGATTAGCTCGGTCACAGTCTCGGAAAGTCATGAATCAAGTTCTTGATCGAGTTATACTATGACAAGGATCCTATTGCCACTCAAACAAAATGATGAAGGCTAGAAAGATTTGACAATTTTCTCACATATGAAGGGTAGTGAATTGCAAATACTACCTCAAGGGCTTCAACTAGCTAGCAAAGCTTTGCCAATCGTACCACAAGCCAAGACATTAGGTTTCATGAACTCCAAAGTTCTGAAACCTAGCATGTAGTATTTGAAAATCAACCCCAACATCTCAAACCATGTGGACTGCTAACACTTGTTAAAGTATGCATTCAAAGTCCAAGAAATTAAAAACCAAGTCCAAACTACAAACAAAACAAAAACACACTTTGCCTTGAAAAGAAAATAAAAGAAAAAGAAGAGGAAAAAGGAAAAATAGAAATAAAAACTAAAAAAAAGGAAGGAAATAAAATCAAGCATGAATGACTCTCAATCAAGCAACCAAGCATCAAACAAATAAATAAATCGAGGCCCAACGCCATCGATATCCAAATGTCCTCAAGGGCTTAAAAGCCAAAAATTGAAAGCCAAACATCCTCGAACAATCATCTCCTCCTAAAACTAATCCTACAACTAAGCAAACAAGGAAAATAAAAGAAATGGAGTTTGGAATGATCTGACCAAAACAGGCTAATAAGTAAGCATACAACCTCCGTTTTGCGCTTTAGTACCGTACATGTCCATGAGAGTTGCTTATTCATTTAACCTGTAAAAAGGAAAGAAAAGAAACCAAACTCCAAAAAACAAAATAATTATAAATAAAAGAAAAAAGGAAAAGAAAAAGAAAGGGCTCGGGTTGCCTCCCGAGAAGCGCTTGTTTAACATCTTAAGCTTGACAAAGGAGCTGGACATAGGGACTAAGACATAAAAGAAAAACTATGTCAAAGTCATCCAGCGGGAACAACCATCGGGGCTCAGTACATAGCCCCGCAAAGCTCGCAAGAGCTTGTCAAATGCACTGGCACTCAACTCACTGAATACCACATAAGCAATGGTCAAATAAAGCAATGGGGACGGTTTGAAAACCGGCATCCTATGCTTATGTGGGAGTGAGTGCCCACAGGGAGGTAAATTAAAATAAGAATTACAAAAAGAAAAATCAAATAAAGTAGGGGGAACACCTCCAAACACCTCCCTTGCCTTGGTTTCTGAAAGAGAAACATTTGAGTCAAGACAAGAGATGATGCCCTCGGATGGAGGTGATATGAGCATGGATGGAAGTGGGGTGGGATGTGAATAGACGAGGTTAAATCCTCCTAAAAAGGGAATAAGAGAATATGGTATAACCACATCCTCCACATTAATTACCTCGTCGGTTTCACTCGACTCTGCTATAAGGGCCTCATCCTCTACAACATCACATGACGGTATGAAAGTGTCATGATTCTCATCACAACATTGCCAATAAATGTCATCGTCTATGCGAGTCGGGATGGTGTGCTCGACTATGAGGGGTGAGGGATCGAATCCATGACTAAGGTCATCATCGAAGGGCTCACCTAGGGGAATATGAGGTGAATCAACTATGTTCATGCCAAGACCTTGTAAATACTCATCAAGAACATGATTAAGCGAACTCGACTCATGTGAAAAATGATGAGAAAAATCAAAGGTAGTGGCATGAGGTGATGGTTGATTAAAACCGTATTCCTCAAGTGCACTCAACTTATGACTATAATCATGTATTCCTTGGCTAGTTATATCCCATTCATAGGTGTCCTTAGCGAGACACTCGAATAAGAACCAAGCTCTATCCAAGTCGAGAGCTAAGAAATCGCCATGACATAGGTATTCTATCCAATTTCTCGTCTCATAGTTCAAACCCTCATACAACATATTGCATATATCCCACTTACCAAGATTATGATTAGGCGGAAGAGAGCTTCCGATCCTGTCATAATACACCCAAAACAATTCATGCTCATATTGGGGATCGATCAAAGGAGTGGCCATAAGGCCCAAATATTCACAAAAATAAAGAAAAAGAAAGACCTAGAACCATTCTACTCAACCTAAACTAATGGCATTGCCTTCCCCGGCAACGGCGCCAATTTGATAGAAGGGATTTTCACCAAATAAAAACCCCCGTCGTAGTATGAGTGGGGGTGTCGAACACGGGGAAGGTACGTTGCACTAATCTAGGCATGAGCATCGAACGAGCTAGGTCGGGGTTGTCACGGGAGAAGGAGGAGGAAACTACGAAAACAACTAAACTATGCTAGGAAAGCAAGGATAAAAGGGACTAGGGTAAGAGATCCACAACTCATACCACCATGAATTATGAATCAATCGAAACTTAGACTTAGGTCGTGGATAAGGGGAGGTCGTTCTATGATCATACCACTCTTTCAAGCTAGTACGATGACCGGAAAGACATAAACAACTCACTTTCGTGCAGCAACACATCTAACAAGTCCTAAGCACAAAATCACGAAGACCGGTAACTTTCCCTTGATCGAAGACCCAACTTTCGTGGTGCTTCCATCAATCGGGCAAAGGAAGTCATCACCCACGTTCACCTTTCGGTCCTTCGGTGGGGATTCTTCAATGAATCCTATGCTAGCTAAACACAAGACTCAACATTACCGAATCCTAAGGTACCGACAAAATCACAACCAAGCCTAAAAACAACTAAACTACAATCATGGAGGATTTGAGAAGTTTCACTCAAACCCTAGAAATTAACTACTCAAACATAAATAAACAAAACATAACTAAAAACATAATTAAATACATAAATTAAACCTAAAACTAAGAACAACAAAAACAACAAACTAAAACCTAGAAAACTAGAAACTAAACTACTAAGAACAACAATGAAATCAAAATGAACAACTAGACAAACATGAAAATAACAAAAAAACTAACTAATTAAACTACAATAACAAACTAAAACTATAAGGAATAAGTACATAAAGCAATAAAAAGCAAGTAAGAGAAAGCTATAAAATTACCTTAAAATGGAGAACAAGAAGAAGAACAGGGGAGAGGGACAGCGGGCGCTGAGTTGGGGTCAGCAGCCGCTGTCTTCTCCTATGTGATCAAAGTGCCCTGAAGCTTCATGATCAGCGGGCGCTGAAGCGCCATCAAATGCTACTGCCTCTTTTCAGTCAAAAATTGCCTCGAACCATAATACATCTCAGCGGGCGCTGAGGAATTCCCAGCGGGCGCTGAGGCCTTCTAAAGTCCCTACTGCCTCAAGCAATGTACATCTCAGCGGGCGCTGAGGGGTTTCCAGCGCCCGCTGAGGCCTTTTTAGCCTCAACAATGGCATAGAGGAATTGTGTTTTCCTCGAGGTTCCCGGCTCGCTTCCTCGGGTTCCGAAATTGACTCGGGGCCTGCAAAAAGGGAAGAAAACGCAGAAACAAAGAAAAATAGAGGAAATCACCTAGAAAAAGGGGAAGGGGACTACAAAAGCGAAAATAAACTAAAAAGACTAAAAATGCTAACAAAAGCTAAATAAAATAAGAAAATAAACTAATAAAAACTAAGAAAATAACTACCAAAATACCACTTATCACACGGCTGGCGCATTAGTGAGGCCAAAGGGCATCACCTCGAACTCGTAGTGGTCATATCTAGTACGAAAATCGGTCTTCGGGATGTCTTCTTTCTTGACTGGAATCTGATGATATCCAGACTGAAGATCTATCTTCGAAAACACTTCCGCTCCTCGTAACTGATCGAACAGGTCCTCAATCCTAGGCAACGGGTACTTCTTCTTGATAGTTACCCGATTCAACTCTCGGTAGTCTATGCACAGGCGCATACTACCGTCTTTCTTCTTCACAAAGAGCACAAGTGCTCCCCATGGAGAAACGCTCGGCCTAATGAAGCCCTTATCGATCAAATCCTGGAGTTACGTTTCTAACTCTTACAACTCCGAAGGTGCTATCCGGTAAGGTGCCTTCGAAATCGGCGTTGTCCCGGGTGCTAAGTCGATATGAAACTCGACGTCGCGCTCGGGTGGAACTCCAGGTAGCTTATCAGGAAATACGTCTTTGAAATCCCTCGCTATAGGTATATCGTCCAACAGACGCTCCTCAGTCAAGTCCCTTACCTAACATAGGTACACCATATCGCCCTTCTGGCGATGCTTTCTCATCTTTAAGGCTGAGATTACCTTTACTCCTTTCTTAAGGACGAACCCAGAGTAGGTCACTCGGTTGCCCTGAACTCCTCGGAATGTCACTGACTGATCTCGGCAACGAATGATCGCTCGATACCTCGACAGACAGTCCATACCAAGAATAACGTCGAACTCCATCAGCGGGAACTCCTTCAGGTCGGCCGTCGCTTGCTCTCCAGCTATCACGATAGACACTCCTCGGAACTCGCGCTGATAAATAAAATCCTCTCCGGACGGGAGAGTTATAACTGAACTAACAGGAAAGCTGCCACGAAGATTAGACCTCGAGGCAAAACTACTAGCCACAAAAGAGAGACAGTAACACCAGAATCAAACAACACTAAAGCTAACACACCAGAAACAAGAAACCTACCTGATACGACGTCAGGCTGAACCTCGGCCTCTGCCTCGGTCATACAGTATACTCGGTTCTTCACCGGAGTCTTAGTCGGTGCCGGAAGCTGCTTAATCTCAGTGTCTGGCTTCCTCTCGGGGCAAACTGACGCCTTATGGCCTTCCTTCCTGCTGATAAAACATGCTATAAGCGAACCGTCACACCGCTTCCCTGGATGGAAGTCTCTGCCGCAGCCTCTGCATTTCGAGCCATCGGAACCCTTATGCGGACTCATGATCGGAGGGGTACTGCTAGGAGCACTAAATCGAGGCTTCTTAAAAGAAGCTGTCGTCGTCGGAACCTGAGCTCTCTTCCTGCCCGCATCCTCCTCGGCCGTCGATGCCTGAATCTCGAATGCTACCTCGTAAGCCTGCTGAAATGTCTTCGCTCCACTACTGATCATGTGAACGCGAATCCTCGGATCTAGCTTTTTGATGTAGCGCTTGACCCGCTCCTTCTCTGATGGAACTACAGACGTAACGAACCTCGATAACTCTGTAAACTTGTCGGTGTACGCCTGAACTGTCATCTT
Source organism: Salicornia ramosissima (assembly GCA_951394345.1). Classification (NCBI taxonomy): domain Eukaryota; kingdom Viridiplantae; phylum Streptophyta; class Magnoliopsida; order Caryophyllales; family Amaranthaceae; genus Salicornia; species Salicornia ramosissima. Next base: position 40,719,371 of record OX596238.1, read on the forward strand.
AGCCTGAGTAACAGTAAGAAACTCCTCCTGCTTCTGCCACCGCAACCCATCGGGGTAGAATCGCTCCTGTATCTTATCTACGAACTCGATCCACGACATCGAATGTAAAGGCACGCACGCATCCTTAGCGACCGTCCACCAGTTATCGGCCTCTCCACGTAGATAATAAGCGGCGATCTGCACCTTCTCGTGCTCGGGGCAAAACGTCGCATCGAAGAGCTTCCCCATCTCGCGGATCCAACTCTCCAGGATAGTAGGGTCGGCAACCCCATCGTAAGTCGGAGGTCGATGACGTGCGATACGGTCGAACGTCGACTGCGTACTCGGCGTATGACGACTATGGTGCGCCAACGTAAGGATCGCCTCCTCGAGTGCTCGCAACCTCTGTCGTCCAGTACTCAACCGGCGAAGCGTAGACATGTTGCAACGCAACAAAACAAAAGACATACCAATAATAATGTCAGTCATACATCCCCACCACAGTTAAGCACACAAAATAAAGAGAGAAAAGAAATAGAAAAAGATCTTATCCTGGTTTTTCTACCCGAACTCTTCTCCCTTTACTTAATCTTAATTTGGGTTTATCACTCGGGAAAGATAAAGCTCTCAACTCCCGGGTTTAACTCGAATCCTAAAACTTTACTTAAAACCTATTCGGCTCTGATACCAACTGTGACGACCCGACTCGCTTAAACCGGCACGGAAGAAACCGACGAGTCGAATAGTCAGATCTAACAAACTAAAATACATAAAAATTAAAACAAAACCTCAAAATGTATATATCTACTAAACCAAAAGTACAATACCCACAAGATTGTACATATCTAATTCCAAATGTCAACGATACTACTAACAAACGTAAACTCCGAACATATGTCAGAGTTAGAGAAATATACAAATACTAAAACTAAAGTTCAAAACCAGAATATATATCGTAAAACAGCAACATGAAAGCTAAATAGCAAAGGCACTCGCCCAACCCAAAGCTAAGCAAGGACCTCATCATCAGAGTTACCTGAAAAACAACAACAGTCCACCGTCAGTGGCGAGTAACATAACCGTCCCACCCTAACGGGGATACACATGAACATAGCACAAACCAAACAACTACATCAAACATGCCAACATACATCAGATCATGCGAATCATAATACCAATCAATCAACAATGAATAACAACAATTAATCATGCTGACTCGACTAACTTGACCATTAATTAACAAATCTTTAACTTTGGTGCAATCATTCACATACTAGACCGGACTATGCACGTACGAACGCATCTTACGCGATCGAACTTTCTACTATGTCAGGATTGAGAATCTTAATCCCAACCCCATGAAACCAATCTTACTGGAAATCCATATCCGAAGACAACATAGTAAGACCACCAACTATCCCAATATCGTGGATAGGATAGGGGCAACGTCTTAACCCAAAAACATAGAATCTTATTCTAAGTTTTAGGCTTCTAGTAGAGAAATCAAGCTAATCTTTAACTTTAAATCGAAGTATACATTCTTAGTTAATTCTTAAGTTGCATCTTACACCTTGACTCAAGAAATAACATGTAAACCAACAAACTTAGAACCTCTTATAACAATCCCTAACCTTTCCTTAACCTTTCTTTAACTATAACTAAATTTCTTTAACTTTAAAGACTCAACCAAGAACTTATAAAGAACTCAAAGAACTCATTCAAGATTCAAGAACTTCAACCAAGAACTCATTCAAGATTCAAGAACTTCAACCATGAACTCATTCAAGAGTTACTTCATCATAAGTAACCTGTGAGTTGTGTGGTTTATGTTTCCGAGTGCATAACTTAGTTAGCCTAACCTTGTTAACCTAGTGAGTGAAGCCTTGGGTAGAAGCTCGGGTTAGGATTATTTTTTCGCTATTTCTGTTTGTATGTTTGATAAAGTTATTACGCTAGTCGTGTAACTATCACTTTTGGTTGCAAGGTCTTCTGTTTCGAAAGCGATCCTAGTAGGAGTGCCTCCGATTATACATTCGATTACTCTTCCTTCGGGACATGAAGTTGTTTGTCATCGGGAATTCGAAGATGTTCCCGTAATGACCTCCATTGTGCCACCCCTTGTTGTTATAAAGGAGTTCCGATAATCAAATTCGGTGTCATATTTGGTATAGATTGAATATCTAAGTGCCAATAAGCCATTGTGTTACCCAGGCCTAATGGTAAAAGCGTGACCTACTCCGGAGTTCAGTGAAGAAAGGAGTAAGGATAGTATCGACATTAAAAGTGCGCAGCATGTGGCAAAAGGGCAAGATGGTATTCTTATGTCAAGTTGAAGTCTTAAAGACAATAGGAATAACATTAAAGCATGCCAATTGATAGTAAGCATGCGGATATGCTACCCGAAGAGTTTTCAGGAATCCCTTTAGAAAAAGGATGTCGAGTTCGGCATTAATCTTATGCCGGTACGACGCCTATCTCACAAGCTCCTTATCACATGACACCAGCATAGATCAAAGAATTGAAGACTTAACTTCAAGAGCTCGTCGTCAAGGGCTTCTTTTGGCCTAGTGTATTACTTTGGGGTGCTCCGATTTTGTTCATCAAGGAGTAGAACGACGGTATGCAGCTTTGCTTCGATTACTGGGATTTAACAAAATAACCACAAAGTATAAGTATCCCTTGACAAAGATCGAAGACCTCTTCGATCAACTCAAAGGAACAAAGTATAATAACACATTATATTTATGCCGATAGCAAACATCAAGAAGAGTATCCCGAACAACATTATGCCGATACTTAATATCAAGCAGTGCAGGGTGCCACAATTGAGAACAAAGGAACTCCTAACCGGTAGCATAGAATAGAACGGTAAGTCCTAGCATTCATCGTCTGACCCAGAACCGAGATAGGGACTTCTTGAAGCCAAGCTGTAACGACCCGACTTTTAAAGACTGTTGATTTGCGAAGGAAATTGACAAATGGATCGTTACCAAACATAAAACTTAGAAATAATATTAATAATAATGACTAATAATCTTTTTATTAATTAAAAAGTGAAGATAAAATCCCAAAAGTCTAAAAATAATACCCAAATACATAATAATAGTGTTCTTTCCCAACAGGCTGGGAACAGCTAACTAATGAACAAAAGAAATAACTCAAAACAAACTACGGTTACTCTAATCAACTCTAAAACACACAGCCCGAGCCAACGCAAGCCCATTCTAAGTCTCAGCATCATCACCTGAAATGGGGGGGTCCACCATCAGTGGCGAGTAACTAGGCTGTCCCGCTTAAATGAGGGACCGCTAATCGCATAATAGCATAGAATCAACTAAGAAAATCATGCAAAAACACATGGAAATACATACGAAAGTACATGCGGAATACGTACAGAAATACGTAGAAAAATATGTATAAAAAATACGTAGAAAAATACGTATAAAATACGTAGAAAAATACGTATAAAAATACATAGAAAAATACGTAGAAAAATACGTAGAAATACGTATACAAATACGTATACAATACGATTACAATACGTATAAAATACCTGCAAAATACGGTTAGAAATACATACAATGTATGTATAAAATACGAGTACAATACGTATAAAATACCTGCAAAATACAGTTAGGAATACATACCATATACGTATAAATTACAAATGCAAATACGTACAAATATACATACAAAATACGTATAGAATACAGACAACGTACGGATACAATACGTACAGAAATACAGTCAACGTACGGATACAATACGTACAGAAATACAGACAACATACGTACACAGCGGAAGACTTAAATCTACGAAATTAATACTTAATACACGAAAATACACACAACACATATAGCAAAATCCTTCCCGTGAAATACTTACCTTATCACATTTTACCCATAAACCCTTCTTTCAACCATCTTATTGGACCGGTCATTATGCTCGTTGAGGATCCCGTGTGCACCTCAACTTTCCTAAAACATGCCGAGGTGAACTCGTGTATTCAACCCGTAGCCCTCCTTTGCAAGAACTAAGCCTAAGCTATGGCCATAACCCCTAAATAGCAGCTCGTGTACTACTACTTAGACGACTATATATCTCAAGATCCAGAACTGCCTAGAGACCGCAATAGGGCAGTGGCTTCGACTTAACCCGATCTGATGACTCGTGTATCATCAAATGGGCGTCCGTATCGTATCTTGTCTTTTCTAAAGGCCATCGTGAGACCACTAATTCACAACATCTTTTCTAAAGGCCATCTTGAGACCACTAGTTCATATCATCTTTTCTAAAGGCCATCTTGAGACCACTAATTCATATCATCTTATAACTTTCCCTTTTTATCATATTGTTACTTTCCTTCATGTTACAACTTATCCTTATTAATTTCTTTTAATTCCTTTAATTATATTAATTCCTAAAATTACCTTCTAATATTATTATAAGTCAAAAATAAACCAAAATTGATCAAAGTTAATATGGGCCACTCGAAATTTTTGGTGACAAAAGAATAATTAAATAAATTCATCAAATAATCATATAAACAACTAAATAATTCAGCTAAAGTAACAGTTAACAACACATATTACCTAAAACATGATAAAAAATCTTATTTTTCCTATTCTAACCTACTCGACATTTTCATAAATAATAACCAAAATTCACCCTTTAAATTAGTTAAATACAATAATCAATAATTAATTAATAAAACTTCATACCAATTTTTAAAATCATGCTTTGAACATTTAATCATCAAAATTGTACCAAAACAAGATTAAAATCCATTCTTTTAATACATGAAACCACACAGCCAACATAAGAATAATAATACATCAAGATTGTTTTCAAGAATTACAATAACATGATTAAATTATAGATCAGGTTAAAGATTATTAATTCTAATTCAAGATTTAGCAAGATTCAAAAATAAAAATTAGATCTTTAATTTCTTTTATTATTTTATGTCACTCGAAAAATATAACAATATGAACAACATAATTCTTTTTAATTCAAGATTTTAATATAACAAATAAACATTAAAGATTACCATTTTAATTCAAGAAGCTATCATAAAATCATCAAAATATTCACCCTAATAATCGACATTCACTCGGCATTTTCAAGAGCAAAAACAAAATTTATCATACTTTTATTCAATATAAACATACAATTGAATAAATTAATTTATACATAGATTTTAATAAATCAATTAAAGATTCATGGAACAACAAGAAAACAACATGAAAATTATTTCACATGGTTCGAAATTTTTCAACCTATTCATGATACTATTTCTTTCGATTTTCATGATTTAATCCTAATTAATTATATGACTAACTTGTACCAAATTTAAGAAGAAAAGTCTAGTTACCTTAGATTAGGAAAGAAAACAAAGAAAATCTCCTTTGGAGTTTTGAAAACACACGGCCAATGCTAGAGAGAATTTTAGGGTTTCTTTTATGCGAGTTTGAAAATAGGGTTAAGAGCTTTGTTCCTTATTTAATTACAAAGAACAAAAGAAAAATAAAAAAATAACAAAAACAAAATGGGGGCCGTGAGTTTAGAGGGATAGTAGGGTTTGTTGAGCTTATCTTGGTGGACTTGGTACAAGGTAGGTACAATTAATTTTTTTTTTAACTAATTAATTAAATAATCATGAAATTATCTAATTAATTAAATTACAAAAGAAAATTAATCCTTGGCCATGAGCAGAGAAGGCCGGCCAAGGGGTTACAATTGGGTCAATGGCCCAACTTCAGGATAAGGAAAGAGAAATAAGAATTAAACAGTCCAAATCATCAGGCCTTTTGGACTTAGATTATAAAATAATATTAATTAACCGCGAAATTTTCTGGCCCCTAATTTCGGGTTATTACACAAGCAGATGTGTGGTCTCCCTGCTGCGATTTCCATAATGCCAACTGACGCGAAGATAAAGAGAAGGTGGACTCTGCAGCTGCAGTAACCTTAGTGAAATATATATCTGTCAATTTTTTCATGAGTTTAGGGGCAGCGACCTCACTAGGATTACGCAAAAGGTTAGTCTCCCCAATCATATTATACAACCCAGTGCATCCTCAAAAGCATGGCCGAACCCAGCAACACCAGCACAATGTAAGAGCTTAGCCTGTAGATCAACATACGGCAATCATGAAGCAGGGAAAACATAATGTCGAACATCACCTGTAGAATAAACACCAAGCCCACCCCAAGCAAAAGGTAAGGTAGCAAGACGCCACTGCCAATCACCAAACCCTGGCCCCGAAGCAGTAACAATGCGTTCAAATGAAGACCGAAGAGCTCCAACAAAAGAGAGTTGAGCTTCCTCAAACACACAAGGATGACAGGTCCGCAAAGAAAAGTAAAGCTTTAAAACCCCTTTACATGCACGAAGTAATAATAGCTCACATTGTTGATCTTCAAACTTGGAAACAACGTCCATCAACATAATAGTCTTGTCCACACGTGTCTTCGCAAGTTCGGCACTAAACACTGAGTCCGAACTAACAGGCCCACCAAGCAACTTAACACCTCGCAATGGTCGTGAGATATTAGCGGGAAAAAGACCTGCAAGCCTACTACGAGGGTCTTCCACAGGACAGTAAACTTCCGTTTTTTCCACTTTAAGATGTAACCCGTAACGAGGCCCTTCATCCATAATCAACTCCAATGCCTTTCCCACCACCAAAGTATCACCAACAATGGTGTCGTCATCCAAGTACCACACCTGAAGACACAGATCAAAGGTGTCCCTGATTTAGCACACCAAGGGATGTAAAACTAATGCAAAAAGCATTGGACCAAGAGGATCACCCTGTTGCACACCTTGACACATATTTCACCTTGACACATATGAGCTTCAGCTTATATGTGAGGAGCTTAAAGAAAAAAATTTTGAACTTGAGATAATAGCAGATCATCAGAAAATAGAGATTGAGACATTAAACTCCAAATCAATTCCCAAAGAGGATGAGTTTTTAAAAAAGATTGAAATGGGGTTTAATGAGCTCAAGAAACTGCTCACACATAATTCAAACTTTGAATTGTCAAAAGACACATGTACCTTTGGTAAATCTGATGCCATACTTGCAAATGACAACCTAATTGAAAAACTTGAAGGTTTACACAAGGAACATGGTGATCTTAAGGTTTATAAAGAAACTGGTTCTCCCACTGCCTTTGATGAGGTTCTGGATGTTTTACATGATGAGTGCATAGCTAAGTTCTGTGATCTTGAGGCTGAACTCATCTTGTTAAAACAAGAAAACATCAAGAAGACCAGTGATGAACCAGATCCCTCCCTGGTTTCAAGACTACAAGATGAACTTCAGAAAACTAGACTTGATCTAAAATGATTTGAAAAACAAAATGCAGTTCAACATAAGAGGCTTGAAAACAAGGAGAATGAGCTAACAAATTGTATGAACCAATTAAACAAAATGTTTGATGCTCAGAAAACCCTAAACATCCTCACATCCCAACCTGGAAATTCTCAAAGGTTTGGTTTACGGTATTCTGGATCTACTTCTACAACTGTTCTAGGCAGAGACAACACATGGTTGGATGAATTCAAGAAAGGCAAGTATATATTTGCCAAGGATATGCATGTTTGTACCTACTGTGGTAAAAGTGGTCATGTTACTAAAAAATGTTTCACCAAAAGGAAAAATGAAAAGAAGAACAAAGCCTACACCCAGCAACTGTGGGTTAGGAACGTCAAGATTGAGAATGTTTCAAAGAACAACGAACCCAAGTTGGTCTGGGTTCCTAAAACTAGCCTTTAATTTGCTTGTGCAGGTGCGAGTGAAAGGAAAGCCATATTGGTATTTGGACAGTGGTTGCTCAAGACACATGTCCGGGGATAAAGAACAATTAATTTCACTCACTGCATTCGAGGGAGGGCACGTGACATTTGGTGACAATAGCAAAGGACTTACCAATGGAGTAGGTAAGGTTGGTAAGTCACTCTCCCAGGCAATTGACAATGTTTATTATGTAGAAGGTTTGAAACATAACCTTTTGAGCATATCTCAACTATGTAACAAGGGAAATAAAGTGAATTTTGAATAAAACACTTGTCACATAGTGAACCCTAAGACAAGGGAACTAGTTTGTGAAGGAACAAGGCATAACAATGTGTACATTACATAATTAAGTCAAATTCCACATAACAGTGCCCTCTTCCTTAGTGTTGTAGAGGATGACCAATGGCTTTGGCATAAAAGATTAGGACATGTTAGTTTCACTTTGCTCAACAACTTGAGAACACAAGATTTGGTGATAGGTTTACCTAACATCAAATATGTGGTACACCAGCTCTGTCAAGAGTGTGCAAAGTTCAAACATGTTAGATCATCTTTTAAACCAAAGATAGTGGTTAGTTCCTCTAGACCATTTGAACTTGTACACATGGATTTATGTGGACCAATACGTATACAAAGTAGAAATGGCTTTAGTTATGTATTTGTCTTAGTTGATGATTACTCTCGTTTCACTTGGACCATATTCTTGAAATACAAAGATGAAACTTTTGATGAATTTGAAATTTTAGTGAAACAGGTCTAGAACAAGATCAATCATCAGTTGGCATTTATCAGATCTGACCATGGATCAAAGTTGATAATTCTAGCTTCATAAATTATTGTATGGAGCATGGTGTTTCTCACAACTTTTCAGCCCCCAGAACTCCACAACAAAGTGGAGTAGTTGAAAGAAAGAATCACACTCTAGAAGAAATGGCTAGAACCATGCTTCTAGGGAGTGGTCTGTCGAAGAAATTTTAGGCTGATGCTGTGAGTACATCATGTTACATACTATAGAGTTATGCTAACACCAATACTAAGAAAAACACCTTATGAACTTCTAAGTGGTCGAAAACCAAACATTGAACATTTAAGAATATTTGGTTAAGTGTTTTGTACACAGCAATGGTAAGACTAGTTTGGACAAGTTTGACCCCAGGAGTGATGAAGCTGTTTATATTGGGTATTCTCCTCATACCAAGGCATATAAAGTCTTCAAAAAAAGAACCTTGTGTGTTGAAGAGAGTATCCATGTGCTATTTGATGAAACTAACATGTTCAACAAGCCTGTGCAGGTAGATGATGATGAAGGTTTTGATATTGGGATGACAAATTTCACTGGAGCTGAACCAGAGAACATTGCTGAACCAGACCCTCCAACTCCTCCTGAAAATGAAAATGGGTCTAGTGCAGCAGAGGTAAATGCTCAACAGGTTGTTGAACTCAGTGACTCTCCTGCCCATCCAACTGAAGATGAAGTGGGAGAGAACAATGAAGAAACTGGTCCATCTTCTCAAAGTGAAAATGAGATAGGGGGAACCAGTACAGACATTGCTTCTAACTTAGGTGACTCAAATGCTATAAGAAAGAGTATGTTTAAGCGAAGAAACTATCACCCTTCTGATCAAATCACTAGTGATTTATCAAAAGGAGTCCAAACTAGAAATTCTGTTTGGAAGAATTTCTGTGCTTACTTCTCTTTCTTATCTCACATAGAACCAACTGGCTATAAGATTGCACTAACTGATCCTGATTGGATCTTGGCCATGCAAGATGAGTTGAACCAGTTTGAAAGAAATCAGGTTTCGCATCTTGAACCAAGAACCAATGAGATGTCAGTTGTTGGAACCAAATGGGTCTTCAGAAACAAAATGGATGACTCAGGCACTAGAGTCAGAAATAAGGCCAGGCTAGTTCTTCAAGGGTTTATGCAACAAGAGGGAATAGATTATGATGAAACCTTTGCTCCAGTAGCCAGGCTTGAGGCAATAAGAATCTTAATTGCCTTTGCTACCCACATGAACTTCAAACTCTTTCAAATGGATGTTAAAATTGCTTTTCTAAATGGCTATTTGAAAGAAGATGTGTATGTGGAACAGCCCCCTGGCTTTGAGGATAGAGTTTGTCCTAATCATGTCTACAAGCTAGACAAAGCTCTTTATGGCCTCAAACAACCTCCTTGTTCTTGGTATGAGAGACTCTCTAGTTTTCTAATTGAAAATCATTATGAGAGAGGTTCAGTGGACAAAACTTTATTCTTAAAGAAAAGGGGAACAAATATGTTAGTGGTCCAGGTATATGTTGATGATATTTTATTTGGGGCTACTAATTTTGTTTTGTGTGATGAGTTTATAGACCTAATGAAAAGTGAATTTGAGATGAGTATGATGGAAGAACTTGGCTTCTTCCTAGGGATCCAAATCAAGCAAGTGGATGATGGAATCATGATCCATCAACAAAAGTATCTCAATGAGCTGCTCAAGAGATATGGTCTGCAAGATAGCAAGTCCTATGACACACCCATTCCTACCTCTTCTAAACTGAGCATAGATGAGAAAGGAAAGGATGTTGAGGATAAGCTATACAGAGGTATGATTGGCTCACTTCTCTACTTAACAGCTAGTAGACCAGAAATAGTGTTCTCAGTTGGGTTGTGTGCTAGATTTCAAAGCAACCCAAAAGAGTCTCATCTAAAAGCTGTTAAGAGAATTTTTAGGTACTTGAGTGGTACCGAGGACATGTGCTTGTGCTATCCAAATGGAAGCAATTTTGATCTTTTAGGATACACTGATGCTGACTATGCTGGTTTTAGTGTTAACAGGAAGAGCACATCAGGAATGGCTCACTGCTTAGGTTCTTGTCTCATCTCATGGGGATCTAAGAAACAAAATTCAGTGGCCTTATCCACAGCTGAGTCAGAGTACATAACTGCTGCTTTGTGCTGTGCTCAATTGCTTTGGATATAGACACAACTAAAGGATTTTGGAGTCTGCTCCGGAAGTGTTCTCATATTGTGTGATAACACCAGTGCCATAAACATTTCTAAAAATCCTGTCCAGCATTCTAAAACCAAGCATATTGAAATCAGACATCATTTTCTCAGAGACAATGTTGAAAAAGGAAATGTGAATCTTGAAGATCTGAAGAGCAATTGGCTGATATTTTTACTAAACCCCTAAGCAGGGAAGTGTTTGTCAAACTTCGCACATTACTTGGTATGGTAAGGATTAGATCCTAGTACCTTAGGACTTATCTTTCCCTTTTTGGTTATGTTTGACATTTTTGATCCTTAATGTACATAAGCAGGGTTGGTTAACTTTTAATTTTCATATATGCAAGTGGTCTCAAAGTTCTTATGTTGATGTTGTTCCAATGTGTGGTATCTCAAAGTTGCCTAACTAAAAGATGCCTCAAGTTATTAATGAATACAGATCAGCGTCAGACCATCGTCAGACCAGTCCCTCACGACGGTTATCTTAGTTTATTATTGAACCTTCAATTTTTAAACTAAGAATTAAATTGTTCTAACCGGTGACTGTTGTGGGACGGATGAACAATGTAAAGTAACTTCCTCTTTATCTCTTGTAATAACTGCCAATTTTCTTCATTTTAATTCATACTTTCACATTGACATCTCTTTCTAACCGTCTCTCTCTCTAATTTCTCTTCTCTCTCAAACCCTAAGCATCATCAAAAGAATCTCTCTTCAAGAATTCTCAAACACTTTCTCTCTCTCTTCAATCTACTAAATCAATCGAAAATGGGAAGAAAGAAGAACAAAGCATCAAAGAAGAGAAGCAAGGGATTGAGTCGATCACCTAGTTTCACATCTTCTAAGATCCAGAAGGAATCAAGTACTGCAGTGGTTGCTGAACACCAAAAAGCAGAAGAGAAGCAGAAAGAGGTTAAGAACCAAGCCACTGAAGAAACGATTGTGGAACCCATAGATGTTTGTAAGCCTAAGGAGAAAACTACACCACCACCAAGCCCTGAATCACCACCACCATCTTCACCAACATCTCCACCACCTTAACCTCAGAAAACTCCATCCCCATCGAAGCCATCACCCTCCAAATCAAAGAAATCACCCTCTCCATCACCTAAACAACCCTCTCCACAGCCTACTACTTCATCACCTCCACAGAAATCACCATCACCCTCAAAGGCCAAAACTCCTCCTCCACCTTCACCACCAAAGTCCAAAACTCCACCAACCTCTTCACCACAAAAATAAAAAACCCCATCACCTTCTCCACAACCACAAAAGACACCTTCACCAACCTCACAAACCACAGAGAAACCAGTGCCAAGCACTGAGGGGGAAGATGTAGAGAAGGAAGAACCAGAACAGAAGGCTGGAGACACACATGGGGAGGATATGGATGTTGAAATTACTGGAGTGGTACAGGGGGAAAAGGAAACTGGGAAGAAAACAAGGCCTTTAAGGTCAAGGATCTGTAAGGATGAAATTAAGAAGGAGCCTGCTGAGGAGGCTCCATGGGAAAGAAGGAGGAAAAGAGGAAAAGAAGAAATGAATGAAAAGTGTAGCAAAGAAGGGAAAAACTTCTGATAGCCTAAAACCTGCAACAAAGCTACCAACTGAAAAGAAGAGGAAGGCTGACTCTGCACCAGAGAAGGCCTCAGCCAAGAAGAAAGGTAAGACCATTTCTGAACCACTATTTGAATTAAGTGGTAGGGGTGTTTTGTTTGGTTTTGCATGCCCTAAGTCTTGGATGAGCCAACCTTTTCTAGAGGAGTTTAAGGAGGCTATAGAGTTTCAATGTTGGGAGGGGCTGGATGTTTTTGAGTCCTGTGTTAAGGAATTTTATTCAAAATTGGGGAAGTTAGGCAAAGGGAAGGTCTGGAGTGAGGTCGAAAGGATAGATATCACTCTGTCAAGGAAGAGTCTAGGGGAGGTACTGGGTGTACCAAGAGGGGGGTTCTGTGACTACTCAAAAGACAACTGGCCTACTATCCCTGAGGTCAGTACATAACTCATCCAAACCACTCTCTTTACTGGTTCTCCCACTGATGGTTCTCGCTATGTAATTGGCCAACTAAGGGAACCAGTGATGAGGCTGTTTCATACAGTAGCCTCTAAGATAGTACTCCCTAGGGCTCAGGGCAGAATGGATGGGAGAAAAATGGATGATGTGATAATCTACTGCCTGTATGAGAAGATCAAGTTGAGTCTCCCTAGTCTCATGCTAGCCCACATGGTTAGCATTCTGGAAAGGTCAAACCACTCTCTACCCTATGGTGCCTAGCTTACTCTAGTTTTACATAGTGCGAAGGTACATGTGAGTGGTGAGGTCAAGAAGATGTCTGTCCTCACCAACCAGATCCTAGGTAAGAAGGGAATGACCTTTGAAGGAGAAATACTAAAGATGAGGGATGAAGAGAGGACCACTGGGGTCAGGAGAACTAGCAGCTCAAGATCTGAGGAAGCTACTAGGCTGTAACGACCCATATTTTATCAGCGTTGTTTTCGGAGAAAACAACAAAACGAATCAATGTTTAATTAAAAGTTTGTGATCCAAAGTTTACTAAGGATAGCGGAAGCTCTAAACTACTCAGTTTTAATAAAGTGAATATAAAATAGTTCGGAATCCAAATAAAAATGTCCAATACAACTCGGACTTCACAGTCCATTATTAATATCAAAACTATTAAATGTCCACTAAAATACTATTACAAAGGCTAGGATAGGTATATAAATAACTAAAATTCTCGCTTGCTCACAAACTCAGCCCTTGCTTATACCCCAATCATTCTTCTTCCGTACCTGTAAAAAGGGATATTTGGGGTCCACAGTCAGTGGGGAGTAATTAGATTGTTCTACTTAATCAGTAGAACACAATTAGAAACATAATAATAAGAATAGATTCACCGAACATTCAAACATAGAAAATCAGCATAATATTAAATTTCAAGTACGCAGTGGAATTAAATCATATTAAGAAATCTAGTCTAGACTCACAAGACAACATAACTCAGTCCTAGACTTCTAGACTCCATTATTGACTTTCAAGTTCTAGTTCAGTTCAAGTGCTAATCCACGAAACAGTCATATGCTCGTAGGGGAAACCTTAACTCTTCCCCAACTTTCCTTGTCTCATGCCGGGTCAACCACAAAGGATCTACTTCCCGAGCATTGGGATCCAGAACTGTCCCAAAACTGCAGAAGGGACAGTGGCTTCGACTATACTCATGTTCATGGCTCTTTAGCCACTAGATGAGCGGTCACTTCATAGATTATTATCTTTCCAAGTTCATCTTTGCAGTTCATAGTTTAACCTTCATTAACACGATTTGACTTTTATTCAACTCTAGTTCAACTTAATTGACTCAAGACTCTAGTCCAAGACTCGAAACATTCGGCCAAAATAACAAGCATTTATACGAAATTTCCACAAACACTACTGTTATTCAATCTATAAAGTTCATACATCAAAACATGCAATTATCATTAAACCAAAACTTCCAACAATTTAATAGATAGGAAATATAAATCAAATCTGGTCTTCCATCCTTCATATCACTCGACTTTTCTCAAGAAAAGTCACAACAATCACACATTTTGATATACTAACAATTAAATCAATCTTCTAAATAAAATATAGGCCATAATTAATTAATCCGAACAATTTCTAGATGGTATCTAAAACTATAATATCCTGGTTAACTAAAATAAAAATTAGATCCTTTTTGTTGATTATCCACTCCACATTTTCGAGTAAATAAAACAAGAATTTAAGTTTCAATCTAAATAAAATACAAGCTTTGATTCAATGAATTTAATAATTTCAAGAACAAGTTTGAACTCTAATCTTTTATCAGGAAAACAAGTAAAAATCAAGTCTTTCACTCTATTATTCCACACGGCATTTTCCATAAATAAACACTAATTAATTCTTTCTTGTTAAATTCTAGGAATATCAAGATTTAATTCATAATTCTAGATTAATTAAATAAATATTTATACTTTGATTTGTTTAAGAATTTCGAACCAGAATCATAATTATTCAAGAATATAACACGAAAAATTGGTTTAATTAATCAAGATTTGTATTCCTTAATTCAAGAATTTTACTAGTTAAAGATTAAATTCAAGAAGATCATTTAAGCTATCAATAGATCATGATAATAACAAAAAGATCAAGAATTTTATTCAACAATTATTCAACTATTCGAACCAAAGGGGACAATACACGGCTTCCATTCATCTAGTTTTCATGTTCATCCAATAATTTATTCAACAATTATATTCAACAAGATTCATAGATTAATCATAGAACAAGGTGAAACATGAATTAAACTAATGAAAATCATCATGAAATATTTTTGAACCACTCGACATTCATGAACATAAAACAGCATGCAATTCTGAGTTTAATAGACATGATTCTAAGAAATTCTATATAGTTCTAAACCTATTCTAAAGAATTGTATAACTAATTATTCCTAAAGATTAAAAAAAAAAAAAAACTAATTACCTATTGTTGAAGTGTATGGTTCGAACCATCAAACAAGTGCCACACGGTTCTTGAGGTTCTTTTGCTTCTTGTTCCAATCTTGAGAGTAAATTCCTAAGCAAGAGGTTTTTCTAGAGATTATTTGTGAATTGTTTGATAGGGAAAGATAATACTATAATTGTTGAATTCTCGCTTTAAAAATAATGAGGGTCGTGTGGTATGATGGAGGTAAAAGGTTTGTTTTTCCTTCCCTAAATTTTAGTAATGAGGTTAGGATAAAAACTAGATTTTTGGGGTAAGGTCAACTATAGTTATCTAGCTTAATAATTTAGTAAATAAATTGAATTAATCCAATAAAGAAAATAAAAAGAAAGGGGACGGTTTTTATGGGGATTTTACCTAGTAAAACAATGTAGAAGATTTGGGCGAAGATTAATAATCAGGATTGCTATCAAGTTAGATTGTTAAGTGATCCATTAACAATTAATTAATCAGCTAATTAATTAAATAAAGTTTAAAATAGCCCAAAATTTTAGGGTATTACAGTCACCGCTCCTTAAGAAAATTTTGTCCTCGAATTTTTTCATAAGGAAGCACACATTCAAGGCATGACAAAAGAAAGGACAAAAGGTTAGGATAAAGCAACACATACCCTGACGAAACAGCTCCGGATATTTCTCGCGTATGGAGGACTCGGTTTCCCAAGTAGCTTCTTCATATTGCTGGCTCCTCCATAGCACTTTAACTAGTGGAACTGACTTCCGTCTCAACATCCGCTCTTGTCGGTCCAGAATCTGCACAGGGACCTCATCTAAGGATAGGTTAGGTGCGATAGTAGCTGACTCAATCGGAATAACATGTGATGGATCACTCACATACTTCCGTAACTGTGAGATGTGAAATACGTCATGCACCATCGACAACTCTGGTGGTAAGGCCAGCCGATAAGCCACCCCGCCCACTCTCTCTGAAATATCGTATGGACCTACATACTTAGGCCGGAGCTTCCCTTTTTGTCCAAAACGATTTATACCCTTCATTGGGGATACCTTCAGCAATACTTTTTCACCCTCCTGGAACTCCAACGCCTTTCTTCGTCGATCTGCATAAGATTTCTGTCTGCTCTGCGCCGCTTGCAGCTTTTCTCTAATCACTTTGATTTGCTCCACCGTATCTTTAATATGGTCTGGTCCTATGACCAGTGCATCACTGATGTCGCTCCAACAGGTAGGACTGCGACACTTACGCCCATATAAAGCTTCATACAGTGCCATCTGAATGCTGGAATGGTAGCTGTTGTTGTAGGAGAACTCCACAAAGCTTGGAGATTTAATCCAGGACTGCTGAAATTCTAATGCGCAGGCCCTAAGCATATCTTCAAGGGTCTAGATGGTCCGCTCTGTCTATCCATATGTAGCTGCATGAAACGCCGTGCTTAAGTTCAACTTAGTGCCAAAAGCTTCTTGCAAGGATTTCCAAAATCGTGATAAGAACCGAGGGTCTCGATCCGAAACAATGTCTTTTGGCACGGCATGGAGTCGAATTATCTCCTGAGTATACGCTTCTGCCATCTTCTCCATGGTCCAAGTGGTCTTCATAGGAATGAATCTTACTACCTTCGTCAAACGATCTACTATCACCCATACAACATTCAATCCACTTGTGGTAGGCGGCAAACTGACCACAAAATCTATTGAGATGGAATCAAACTTCCATTTCGGAATTGGCAACGGTTGAAGTAACCCTCAGGGTCTCTGGTGCTCAATCTTAACCTTTTGACAAACAAGGCATCGAGCTACAAATTCTGCAATTTCCCGCTTCATTCCGGGCCACCAGAAGTGTTCTTTCAAATCCTTATACAACTTGCCACCCCCGGGGTGCACTGGATAAGGAGTATTATGTGCTTCTCACATGATCTTGTTCCGTAGAACCTTATCGTTCGGCACACACTACCTGTTGATTTATTGTTAGATTTAGCATAATTATAGATTAGCAAGAGTATTCCGAATAGTACATAATATACCTTTCCCGGAGTTTCAAACTCCCATCAATCTCTATAACAAAGTCTTCCGCTAGGCCTTGCAGCTTGGCTTCACGGATTTTCTCGAGTTGAGGATGCTGCTTCTGCTTGTCCCAAATTTCTTGGTAAAGATCAGGTTCCACACTCATAGAATTAAAGTACACCCGAGTATGTCCCGGTGTAACGATTTCCACCTCCAGTTTCTAAAGATCTGCATGAACTTCCTTCGGCAACACCATTACTCGATTGAAGGAGTGCCTTTCCTTGTGGCTTAAAGCATCTGCCACACGGTTAGCCTTCCTCTCGCAATAATCCAGTGACAAGTCATAATCCTTGACGAGCTCTAGCCACCTTCGTTGCCTCATGTTGAGTTCTTTCTGTGTGAAGATATATTTGAGGATTTTGTGATCGGTGAGCATTTTTCAAGTCGCCCCATACAGGTAATGCCGCCAAATTTTGAGGGCGAACACTATAGCTGCCAACTCTAGGTCGTTACTAGGGTAGTTCTTCTCGTGTACCTTGAGCTGTCGAGAGGCATATGCTATCACCTTCCCTTCTTGCATTATCACACACCCTAGCCCATTCTTCGACGCTTCATTGTAAACTTCATATCTGATCCCTTCATTAGGCAAGGATAACACTGGCACTTCAACTAGGCTTTGCTTCAAAGTCTGAAATGCTTTTTCACATTGTTCGGACCAGATGAACTTGCTCTCTTTTTGCAGTAACTTTGTCATTGGCTGAGCGACCTTTGAGAAGTCCTTTACGAACCTCTGATAGTAACCTGCCAAGGACAAACATCATTTTACGGCTTCAACTTATTAGGTAACATATCTTATCATTCTTAAGATAATTCCATTACCTGCTAACCCGAGGAAACTTCTAATTTTCGCTACACTCTTCGAGCTATTCCACTTTACAATGGCCTTGACCTTTGCTGGGTATACTTTGATATCGTCCTTGTTAATGACGTGGCCTAGAAATGCCACTTCTTGAAGCCAAAATTCACACTTGGACAGCTTGGCAAACCACTTCTGAGCTCGCAGCACATCCATCACCATACGTAGATGTTTCTCGTGGTCCTGCTCATTCTTAGAATATATCAGGATATCGTCGATGAACACCACCACGCAAACATCAATTAGATGGTGAAAAGTAGGGTTCATTTGGTCCATAAACACCGCCGGAGCGTTGGTTACACCAAATGGCATCACTTCAAACTCATAATGCCCATATCTTGTTCGGAACGCTGTCTTAGGAATGTCCTCTGCCTTCACCGGAATTTGATGATATCCGGATCGAAGATCAATCTTGGAGAAAACACCTGCACCATTCAACTGGTCAAACAGATCATCAATCCTGGGTAGAGGGTACTTGTTCTTTACAGTCACCATGTTGAGCTCTCGATAATCGATACAAATTCTCATGCTTCCATCTTTCTTTTTAACGAACAATACCGGAGCGCCCCATGGTGACACACTAGGTCTTATGAAACCCTTGTCGATCAAATCTTGCAGCTGAGTCTTGAACTCCTTAAGTTCTGCCGGTGCCATTCTATATGGAGCCTTTGATATTGGTGCCGTGCCCGGAACCAAATCGATGTTGAACTCCACCTCTCTCTCCGGAGGTATTCCCGGTAGTTCCTCGGGGAACACATCTGCATAATCTCTAACCACTGGAATTGCCTCAAGTTGCTCTTCTTTAGAGATCTCTTTCACTTGACATAGATATACGGTCTCTCCTTTTTGGTGAAGCTTCTGCATTTTCATTGCTGATATGAACTTCACACCCTTGCCACTCGTGGTGCCGGAGTAAGTTAAACGCTTTCCCTTAGGTCCACGCAACATGATCACTTGGTCTCGACATCTGATCGCCGCTTGATATTTGGATAACCAATCCATTCCCAAAATTACATCAAACTCGATCATCGGGAATTCCTTTAAGTTGGTCGTTAACTGCTCACCGGCTATAACTATTGGAACATCCTTGAATTCACGATTACAAGCAAAGTCCTCTCCCGAAGGTAGAGTTAC
This sequence comes from Salicornia ramosissima, assembly GCA_951394345.1. Taxonomy (NCBI): domain Eukaryota; kingdom Viridiplantae; phylum Streptophyta; class Magnoliopsida; order Caryophyllales; family Amaranthaceae; genus Salicornia; species Salicornia ramosissima. Next base: position 40,738,683 of record OX596238.1, read on the forward strand.
AATAGATTTTACGGGAGACTCTCCCGGTAAATTAGCTTTACACACAAAAGACTTTGCAACAAAAGAAACAGTAGCACCTGTATCAAACAATACCAAAGCTGACAAATTATAAACAAGAAATGTACCCGTAACTACATCGGGCTACGCATCCGCTTCTTCCTGTTTCATGGAGTAGATACGGTTCTTTACTGGTGCCTTGTTCTCCGTGACAGCTGGTTTGTTCTTTGGACACACCCAAGACTTGTGCCCTTCCTGACCGCATGAGTAACAAACTACCACCGAGCCATCACACTTCTTCCCTGGATGAGCCTCTTTATGGAAACCCTTACAGATCCGATTTCCTTGAAATCTAGGAGCTGAGTTACCCTGCTAATGCGATCTATGAGGCCACTCGTACCGCGGCTTTTTTTCTGCTGCCGGTGGTTGACTAACCGTAGTCCTTTTCTTGGAAGCTTCCTCTTCAGCCAAGGATGCATGAATTTCCAAGGCCACCTCATAAGCCTTCTAGAAAGTGGATGCCCCACTGCTGATGATGTATACTCTGATGCGGGGGTTTAGCTTCTTGATGTACCTCTTCAGTCTCTCCGCCTCAGATGGTATCACTGCAGTAGAAAATCTAGACAGCTCCGTAAATTTGTCAGTATAAGCCTGCACTGACATGGTTCCCTGTGAGAGCATCAGGAACTCCTCCTGCTTCTGCCAACTAAGTTCGTCGGGGTAAAAACGTTCTTGGAGTTTGGCGATGAACTCTTCCCAAGGCATGCCCCTCACAGATCATCCTTGTGGACGAATGGTCATCCACCAGTTATCAGTCTCCATTCGTAGGTAGTAGCTAGCGATTTGGACTTGCTCTTCGTCCGGACAAACGGTCGCGTCGAATAATTTCCTCATTTCTCGAATCCAGCTCTCGAGCACCACAGGATCAGCTGTGCCGTCATAGGTAGGAGGTCAATGACGGGAAAACCGATCAAATGTGGACTGGCCACCAGAGGACTGTACTCCTCTCTGAGCTAAGCTGATGATTGCTCCTTAAAGCATGTGACGTCGATCGCGACCACTGAGTGATCTTCCCAGGCTTGCCATTCTATTAAAATCGTACCCATGTTAAGAAAATAAAAGGACAATTAAAAGTTAATTATTCGCAAAAAGAACAATAGTTGCTTATCCCAAGGTTTCTACCCGAGTCAACTCTCACTTAGGTTCTTATGGCAAAGCTAAATAAGTCAACTCTCGGGTAATAAAGCACACAATCTCACGGGTTACTTATGGTGAAGTAACCTAAAAATTCAGCTCTGGCACCAACTGTAACGACCCGTATTTTATCAGCGTTGTTTTCGGAGAAAACAACAATACGAATCAATGTTTAATTAAAAGTTTATGATCCAAAGTTTACCAAAAATAGCGGAAGCTCTAAACTACTCAGTTTTAATAAAGTGAATATAAAATAGTTCGTAATCGAAATAAAAATGTCCAATACAACTGGGACTTCACAGTCCATTATTAATATCAAAACTATTAAATGTCCACTAAAATACTATTACAAAGGCTAGGATAAGTACATAAATAACTAAAATTCTCGCTTTCTTACAAACCCAGCCCTTGCGTATACCCCAATCATTCTTCTTCTGTACCTGTAAAAAGGGATATTTGGGGTCCACAGTCAGTGGAGAGTAATTACATTGTTCTACTTAATCAGTAGAACACAATTAGAAACATAATAATAAGAATAGATTCACCGAACATTCAAATATAGCAAATCAACATAATATTAAATTTCAACTACGCAGCGGAATTAAATCATATTAAGAAATCTATTCTGGACTCACAAGACAACATAACTCAGTCCTAGACTTCTAGACTCCATTATTGACTTTCAAGTTCTAGTTCAGTTCAAGTGTTAATCCACGAAACAGTCATATGCTCGTAGGGGAAACCTTAACTCTTCCCCAACTTTCCTTGGTCTCATGCCGAGTCAACCACAAAGGATCTACTTCCGGAGCACTGGGATAAAAAAACTGTCCGAAAACCACAAAAGGGACAGTGGCTTCGACTATACTCATGTTCGTGGCTCTTTAGCCACTAGATGAGCAGTCACTTCATAGATTATTATCTTGTCAAGTTCATCTTTCCAGTTCATAGTTTAACCTTCATTGACACCACTTGACTTTTATTCAACTCTAGTTCAACTTAATTGACTCAAGACTCTAGTCCAAGACTCGAAACATTCGACCAAATAACAAGCATTTATACGAAATTTGCACAAACACTACTATTATTCAATCTATCAAGTTCATACATCAAAACATGCAATTATCATAAAACAAAACTTCTAAGAATTAAATAGATAGAAAAAAGAAATCAAACCTGGTCTTCCATCCTTCATATCACTCGACTTTTCTCAAGAAAAGTCACAACAATCACACTTTCATATACTAACAATTAAATCAATCTTCTAAATAAAATATAGGCCATAATTAATTAATCCGAACAATTTTAAGATGGTATCTAAAACTATAATATCTTGGTTAACTAAAATAAAAATTACATCCTTTTTGTTAATTATCCACTCGACATTTTCGAGTAAATCAAACAAGAATTTAAGTTTCAATCTAAATAAAATAGAAGCTTTGATTCAATTAATTTTAATAATTTCAAGAACAATTTTGAACTCTAATATTTTATCAGGAAAACAAGTAAAAATCAAGTCTGTTACTCTATTATTCCACACGGCTTTTTCCATAAATAAACACTAATTAATTCTTTATTCTTAAATTCTAGAAATATCAAGATTTAATTCATAATTCTAGATTAATTAAATAAAAATTTATACTTTGATTTGTGTAAGAATTTCGAACCAGAATCAAAATTATTCAAGAATATAACACGGCAAATTGGTTTAATTGATCAAGATTTTTATTCCTTAATTCAAGAATTTTACTAGTTAAAGATTAAATTCAAGAAGACCATTTAATCTATCAATAGATCAAGATAATAACAAAAAGATCAAGAATTTTTCACTTGAACTATTCGAACCAAAGGGGACAATACACGGCTTCCATTCATCTAGTTTTCATGTTCATCCAATAATTTATTCAACAATTATAATCAACAAGATTCATAGATTAATCATTGAACAAGGTGAAACATGAATTAAACTAATGAAAATCATCATGAAATATTTTTAAACCACTCGACATTCATGAACATAAAACAACATGCAATTCTAAGTTTAATAGACATGATTCTAAGAAATTCTACATAGTTCTAAACCTATTCTAAAGAATTATATAACTAATTATTCCTAAAGATTAAATAAAACAAACTAATTACCTATTGTTGAAGTGTATGGTTCGAACAATCAAACAAGTGCCACACGGTTCTTGAGGTTCTTTTGCTTCTTGTTCCAATCTTGAGAGTAAATTCCTAAGCAAGAGGTTTTTCTAGAGATTATTTGTGAATTGTTTGATAGGGAAAGATAATACTATAATTGTTGAATTCTCGCTTTAAAAATAATGAGGGTCGTGTGGTATGATGGAGGTAAAAGGTTTGTTTTTCCTTCCAGAAATTTTAGTAATGAGGTTAGGATAAAAACTAGATTTTTGGGGTATGGTCAACTATAGATATCTAGCTTAATAATTTAGTAAATAAATTGAATTAATCTAATATAGAAAATAAAAAGAAAGGGGACGGTTTTTATGGGGGTTTTACCTAGTATAACAATGTAGAAGATTTGGGCCAAGATCAATAATCATGATTGCTATCAAGTTAGATGGTTAATTGATCCATTAACAATTAATTAATCAACTAATCCATTAAATAATTAATTAAATAAAGTTTAAAATAGCCCAACATTTTGGGGTATTACAGGGGCACTGTCCAAATAGGTGCAAACACATGGAGAACTACTGCAACAAATGATGGCTAGTGTGAATGCCCTGTGCACTTCTCTGGATGGATCAATCAAGAACATATTAGCACAGTTGGACTCCCATGAAGAACAGCTTGCCTCCTCATCCAGCATTAAGCCCAAGACCACTCCGCGACCAGTTCCCATCATTGCTCAAGTGAAGAAGAAGAAGCAGGAAGCAAGTGCATAACAGGAAGAAGAGGATTCTACTGAGGATTCTGATGATGATGCTAACTATGACTCTTCTTAGCTTACTCCCTACCCTACTAACATATCTTTCAAACTATCATTTCTCTGGTTTCCTTGAATAATTAACTGTTCTTAATTCTTGACCATTTCTGCCAAACAATTTCTCTGAAGAATGGTCTCTTGGTCTGTATAATTAAGTAACTTGTGTGCACTTTGACATTTGGGATTGTGAGTTGCAGGTACTCACTTTTGGGACAGCATCTCTAGAATGTTGTGTTTATATTATGCTTGTGTTTGACTTTACTTGTTGCCTTCTCCTAATTTTTATGCTATGATTATTTTGTCATTTGATGATTCCAAAAGGGGGAATAGGACAGGGAAGTTCCTAGTGTCAGGTGTAGCAACATAAACAAGGTTTAGACCTTGTTAGAGATGGCCTGGCTTCATGCCTAGGAGTATTTTTATATTCAGATCAAATACTCCTACCCATCCCAACTGTAAGAAACTCTTCCAAGTGAATTTAGAATTCTCTTGCTACATTTGATATTGATAAGTCTTGCAGGTTACAGGTTTAATGTTGAAACTCAATAATTATTGAGTTATGTGATGAGTGACTGACCCTTGTAATCAGTCTAATTGTGCTTTGGTCTGCTGTTTTTTTTTAATTCTCTGAGATTATGAATCTGACTGCAGGGACAGTGTAAGACCAGTTCCTCTGAACAGTTGTTTTAATCTTAAAACAATTGGTCACTGTTCTCACGGGGAACTTCATGGTTTGTCATCATCAAATAGGGGGAAATTGTTGAAACATGTTTGATTTGATGGATGACAAACCAGTTCTCTATACTTGATTGTTATGCATGTTAGTATTTGAACAGGTTAATTCAAGTGAGAACTCTTCAAGGCAAATTTGAAGACCTTGAGATACTTGAAGATCAAAAGTCAAGAGCTTGAAGCCTTTTTAATTTTTGTACTTCTAGGATCTTCTTGTAAAATAGACTTAGGAAAATATACCTTGTGTTTCTAAGTAAAGAGAAAAAAGAGTTAAAGTTTATGTCCAGTAAAGAGAACAAGCTAAGAACAGACAAAGAACAAGCTTGGAACAGTTCTCTTTACTAGATGTAGACTTTGTAGTACTAATACCACTGTGGGAACAGACCTCATTATTACGCACGTGCACTTAAGTGATCAGTATGATTTTCGTGTTCAAAATTATTTTTGAAAATTTATTTGAAAAAATATTGATCACTTATGTTTTGGAAATCTGCCAAATTGATACACAAAATCAGCTTTGCAATGTACTTGTTTGGACTCTAGTGTACTTTCCTACTACATGTAGTGGAAGGAGACAGAGGTCTGAAATAGGTACCTTTGCACTTGTGTCAGCTGAGCTTGTTTGCACAATTTAGGCAAGTCTCCAAGCACACTTCTAGGGGACGGTTTTTCCTTTCATATAAAAACAATCTTTTGGAAAACCCTAGTAAGACTTTTTCTCTCCAAAGAAAACCAAGTCATATTTTCTGAGAGTTTATCCATAGAGCTAAACTATCTCCATATCAATCTTTAAGAGAAAAACTTACAGAGATTTAAGATTGTAATCTTTGAACCACTTAAAGGGAAGTGGTTGGGGAGTGTTCTGTGAACACTGAGTGAACTGTTAGAGTTAACAATTGGGGAATTAAGTGTTACAGAGTTGTAGCATTTAATTGAGTGTGTAACCTTTTTATTATTCAGAGTTGATTAATAATATTGGTGAGAGAGTGGAGGACGTAGACTTGTTTAGAAGCCGAGCCTCGTTAAATCCTTGTGTCCTTACTCTTTATTTACTGTTCTATCGTTGTTCTCACAAAAAGTTAAACAAGCCTTGAAAACGATTAAAAAACACACATACACAATTAAACCCCCCTTCTTGAGTATACATTGAACTTCCAGGGTGTCCACCATCAGTGGCGAGTAACTAGGTTGTTCCACTTAATGTGGAACTAAAAGATACATAGATCAATTAAGATTAAACTGCGATAGATCAATACGTAACACATATTCATATTAGGTATTCCAGATATATATAACACACATTCACTTACCTGTCGTCCTTCTCAGCAGAAGCATTCAATCAAAACATACCACACTTAGACGTACGACGCATAGATCTTACGGGATCATCTTAGGACTCTAGTCCACTTAGATATCAATCTTCCTAACCTTCTTATTCATTTTAATATATGACCCGGTCTCTAATGCTCGTAGCGGATCTTATTTGCACCCCAAATTTCCTAGAACATGCCGGCGAGGACTCATGTATCCTAACCGTAGCCCCCTCATGTGAGGAATATGCCTAAGTTATGGCCATAGCTCTTAAGTAGCAGCTCGTGTACTGCTACCTAGATGATAACACATCCTAGGATCCAGATCTGTCCATATACCGCAGTTGTACAGTGGCCTCGACTTAACCCGGTTTAGCGGCTCGTGTACCACCAAGCGGGCGGTTACTTCTGTTGGATTTTATATTTGATGATAAATTGCACTTGGAAAAACTCATACTTTGATATGTGTGTTTAAGTGTGTTGAGACCCTTGATGTTTTGAGTGATGACAAACAGATGAGTCAAACAGGTGTGACAAACAGGTTTCACAAACAGCTGTTAAAAACAGTTGACAGGAACAGTTATTATTGAATGAGTTTATGCAGTTATTCTGAAAACAGCTGAGGTATACTGTTCTTGTGTTACTCATTCTAAGTAATATTACATTTCATGTCATATATTGTATATTGTATTGTGCATGTTTGGCATACAAGTATTCTACTACTTCAGACATGTAGATTAGCATCATCAAGATTGAAGTGTGCTAACAATGGAGAATCCAAGTGTCCAAGTAATGAAGAACATGAAGACTGAAGAGTAGTCTTAGGGTTTTTACTTAGTCTTTTTGTTGTAAAGAATGTTTAAGTAGTTTAGTAGATTTGTTATGTTTGATCTTGGTATGTTGCAAACACCAGACCAGTGTCTTGTGGTTGTAGCACGACTGATCTGAAGAACAGTTTCTAGAACAGTTTAATAGACTAACAGGTTAACAAACTGACCCATAAAATAATTTGAAAGAATTTGATTCTTGGATTCTTTAAATATCTTGCACGTGGTTAAGTCAGTTTTGTAATCAATGTTAAGTGCTTACAAACCCATGTATCTTTATGAGACCTTAACAAATCTTCGAGATCTTTGATTTCGAATATTTTATCTCAACATTAAATGGGTTTAATAATTACGGTTACAAAAACCCTCTTCATTGGAATAATCTGGGTTTTCTAATTGTCTATATATAGTACCACTTAATGAACAAAAAAAGAGGTTATACGACTCTCCAATACTTAATTAAGCAATATTTTCGAGAATCTAAAAGATCAAACAGAATAGTTTACAAACTACAAGAGCATTCCGGAAAACTCAGATATTAACTTCATCTCTTGTAAACTTTTGAGAAGCATCTTTTGAGAGAAACTTTCTGTAATTCGTCACTAACAAAGGGGTTAATGATTGGTAGAATTTGAAAGTTCATTAGCGAGTGCTTGTGAGTTCAAGTGCTCGGGAAGTAGATCCTTTGTGGTTGACCCGGCATGAGACAAGGAAAGTTGGGGAAGAGTTAAGGTTTCCCCTACGAGCATATGACTGTTTCGTGGATTAACACTTGAACTGAACTAGAACTTGAAAGTCAATAATGGAGTCTAGAAGTCTAGGACTGAGTTATGTTGTCTTGTGAGTCCAGAATAGATTTCTTAATATGATTTAATTCCGCTGCGTAGTTGAAATTTAATATTATGTTGATTTGCTATATTTGAATGTTCGGTGAATCTATTCTTATTATTATGTTTCTAATTGTGTTCTACTGATTAAGTAGAACAATGTAATTACTCTCCACTGACTGTGGACCCCAAATATCCCTTTTTACAGGTACAGAAGAAGAATGATTGGGGTATACGCAAGGGCTGGGTTTGTAAGAAAGCGAGAATTTTAGTTATTTATATACTTATCCTAGCCTTTGTAATAGTATTTTAGTGGACATTTAATAGTTTTGATATTAATAATGGACTGTGAAGTCCCAGTTGTATTGGACATTTTTATTTCGATTACGAACTATTTTATATTCACTTTATTAAAACTGAGTAGTTTAGAGCTTCCGCTATTTTTGGTAAACTTTGGATCATAAACTTTTAATTAAACATTGATTCGTATTGTTGTTTTCTCCGAAAACAACGCTGATAAAATACGGGTCGTTACAGTTGGTGCCAGAGCTGAATTTTTAGGTTACTTCACCATAAGTAACCCGTGAGATTGTGTGCTTTATTACCCGAGAGTTGACTTATTTAGCTTTGCCATAAGAACCTAAGTGAGAGTTGACTCGGGTAGAAACCTTGGGATAAGCAACTATTGTTCTTTTTGCGAATAATTAACTTTTAATTGTCCTTTTATTTTCTTAACATGGGTACTATTTTAATAGAATGGCAAGCCTGGGAAGATCACTCAGTGGTCGCGATCGACGTCACATGCTTTAAGGAGCAATCATCAGCTTAGCTCAGAGAGGAGTACAGTCCTCTGGTGGCCAGTCCACATTTGATCGGTTTTCCCGTCATTGACCTCCTACCTATGACGGCACAGCTGATCCTGTGGTGCTCGAGAGCTGGATTCGAGAAATGAGGAAATTATTCGACGCGACCGTTTGTCCGGACGAAGAGCAAGTCCAAATCGCTAGCTACTACCTACGAATGGAGACTGATAACTGGTGGATGACCATTCGTCCACAAGGATGATCTGTGAGGGGCATGCCTTGGGAAGAGTTCATCGCCAAACTCCAAGAACGTTTTTACCCCGACGAACTTAGTTGGCAGAAGCAGGAGGAGTTCCTGATGCTCTCACAGGGAACCATGTCAGTGCAGGCTTATACTGACAAATTTACGGAGCTGTCTAGATTTGCTACTGCAGTGATACCATCTGAGGCGGAGAGACTGAAGAGGTACATCAAGAAGCTAAACCCCCGCATCAGAGTATACATCATCAGCAGTGGGGCATCCACTTTCTAGAAGGCTTATGAGGTGGCCTTGGAAATTCATGCATCCTTGGCTGAAGAGGAAGCTTCCAAGAAAAGGACTACGGTTAGTCAACCACCGGCAGCAGAAAAAAAGCCGCGGTACGAGTGGCCTCATAGATCGCATTAGCAGGGTAACTCAGCTCCTAGATTTCAAGGAAATCGGATCTGTAAGGGTTTCCATAAAGAGGCTCATCCAGGGAAGAAGTGTGATGGCTCGATGGTAGTTTGTTACTCATGCGGTCAGGAAGGGCACAAGTCTTGGGTGTGTCCAAAGAACAAACCAGCTGTCACGGAGAACAAGGCACCAGTAAAGAACCGTATCTACTCCATGAAACAGGAAGAAGCGGATGCGTAGCCCGATGTAGTTACGGGTACATTTCTTGTTTATAATTTGTCAGCTTTGGTATTGTTTGATACAGGTGCTACTGTTTCTTTTGTTGCAAAGTCTTTTGTGTGTAAAGCTAATTTACCGGGAGAGTCTCCCGTAAAATCTATTGTAACTCTACCTTCGGGAGAGGACTTTGCTTGTAATCGTGAATTCAAGGATGTTCCAATAGTTATAGCCGGTGAGCAGTTAACGACCAACTTAAAGGAATTCCCGATGATCGAGTTTGATGTAATTTTGGGAATGGATTGGTTATCCAAATATCAAGCGGCGATCAGATGTCGAGACCAAGTGATCATGTTGCGTGGACCTAAGGGAAAGCGTTTAACTTACTCCGGCACCACGAGTGGCAAGGGTGTGAAGTTCATATCAGCAATGAAAATGCAGAAGCTTCACCAAAAAGGAGAGACCGTATATCTATGTCAAGTGAAAGAGATCTCTAAAGAAGAGCAACTCGAGGCAATTCCAGTGGTTAGAGATTATGCAGATGTGTTCCCCGAGGAACTACCGGGAATACCTCCGGAGAGAGAGGTGGAGTTCAACATCGATTTGGTTCCGGGCACGGCACCAATATCAAAGGCTCCATATAGAATGGCACCGGCAGAACTTAAGGAGTTCAAGACTCAGCTGCAAGATTTGATCGACAAGGGTTTCATAAGACCTAGTGTGTCACCATGGGGCGCTCCGGTATTGTTCGTTAAAAAGAAAGATGGAAGCATGAGAATTTGTATCGATTATCGAGAGCTCAACATGGTGACTGTAAAGAACAAGTACCCTCTACCCAGGATTGATGATCTGTTTGACCAGTTGAATGGTGCAGGTGTTTTCTCCAAGATTGATCTTCGATCCGGATATCATCAAATTCCGGTGAAGGCAGAGGACATTCCTAAGACAGCGTTCCGAACAAGATATGGGCATTATGAGTTTGAAGTGATGCCATTTGGTGTAACCAACGCTCCAGCGGTGTTTATGGACCAAATGAACCCTACTTTTCACCATCTAATTGATGTTTGCGTGGTGGTGTTCATCGACGATATCCTGATATATTCTAAGAATGAGCAGGACCACGAGAAACATCTACGTATGGTGATGGATGTGCTGCGAGCTCAGAAGTGGTTTGCCAAGCTGTCCAAGTGTGAATTTTGGCTTCAAGAAGTGGCATTTCTAGGCCACGTCATTAACAAGGACGATATCAAAGTATACCCAGCAAAGGTCAAGGCCATTGTAGAGTGGAATAGCTCGAAGAGTGTAGCGAAAATTAGAAGTTTCCTCGGGTTAGCAGGTAATGGAATTATCTTAAGAATGATAAGATATGTTACCTAATAAGTTGAAGCCGTAAAATGATGTTTGTCCTTGGCAGGTTACTATCAGAGGTTCGTAAAGGACTTCTCAAAGGTCGCTCAGCCAATGACAAAGTTACTGCAAAAAGAGAGCAAGTTCATCTGGTCCGAACAATGTGAAAAAGCATTTCAGACTTTGAAGCAAAGCCTAGTTGAAGTGCCAGTGTTATCCTTGCCTAATGAAGGGATCAGATATGAAGTTTACAATGACGCGTCGAAGAATGGGCTAGGGTGTGTGTTAATGCAAGAAGGGAAGGTGATAGCATATGCCTCTCGACAGCTCAAGGTACACGAGAAGAACTACCCTAGTAACGACCTAGAGTTGGCAGCTATAGTGTTCGCCCTCAAAATTTGGCGGCATTACCTGTATGGGGCGACTTGAAAAATGCTCACCGATCACAAAATCCTCAAATATATCTTCACACAGAAAGAACTCAACATGAGGCAACGAAGGTGGCTAGAGCTCGTCAAGGATTATGACTTGTCACTGGATTATTGCGAGAGGAAGGCTAACCGTGTGGCAGATGCTTTAAGCCACAAGGAAAGGCACTCCTTCAATCGAGTAATGGTGTTGCCGAAGGAAGTTCATGCAGATCTTTAGAAACTGGAGGTGGAAATCGTTACACCGGGACATACTCGGGTGTACTTTAATTCTATGAGTGTGGAACCTGATCTTTATCAAGAAATTCGGGACAAGCAGAAGCAGCATCCTCAACTCAAGAAAATCCGTGAAGCCAAGCTGCAAGGCCTAGCGGAAGACTTTGTTATAGAGATTGATTGGAGTTTGAAACTCCGGGAAAGGTATATTATGTACTAGTCGGAATACTCTTGCTAATCTATAATTATGCTAAATCTAACAATAAATCAACAGGTAGTGTGTGCCGAACGATAAGGTTCTACGGAACAAGATCATGCGAGAAGCACATAATACTCCTTATCCAGTGCACCCCGGGGGTGGCAAGTTGTATAAGGATTTGAAAGAACACTTCTGGTGGCCCGGAATGAAGCGGGAAATTGCAGAATTTGTAGCTCGATGCCTTGTTTGTCAAAAGGTTAAGATTGAGCACCAGAGACCCTGAGGGTTACTTCAACCGTTGCCAATTCCGAAATGGAAGTTTGATTCCATCTCAATAGATTTTGTGGTCAGTTTGCCGCCTACCACAAGTGGATTGAATGCGGTATGGGTGATAGTAGATCGTTTGACGAAGGTAGTAAGATTCATTCCTATGAAGACCACTTGGACCATGGAGAAGATGGCAGAAGCGTATACTCAGGAGATAATTCGACTCCATGGCGTGCCAAAAGACATTGTTTCGGATCGAGACCCTCGGTTCTTATCACGATTTTGGAAATCCTTGCAAGAAGCTTTTGGCACTAAGTTGAACTTAAGCACGACGTTTCATGCAGCTACATATGGATAGACAGAGCGGACCATCTAGACCCTTGAAGATATGCTTAGGGCCTGCGCATTAGAATTTCAGCAGTCCTGGATTAAATCTCCAAGCTTTGTGGAGTTCTCCTACAACAACAGCTACCATTTCAGCATTCAGATGGCACTGTATGAAGCTTTATATGGGCATAAGTGTCGCAGTCCTACCTGTTGGAGCAACATCAGTGATGCACTGGTCATAGGACCAGACCATATTAAAGATACGGTGGAGCAAATCAAAGTGATTAGAGAAAAGCTGCAAGCGGCGCAGAGCAGACAGAAATCTTATGCAGATCGACGAAGAAAGGCGTTGGAGTTCCAGGAGGGTGAAAAAGTATTGCTGAAGGTATCGCCAATGAAGGGTATAAATCGTTTTGGACAAAAAGGGAAGCTCCGGCCTAAGTATGTAGGTCCATACGATATTTCAGAGAGAGTGGGCGGGGTGGCTTATCGGCTGGCCTTACCACCAGAGTTGTCGATGGTGCATGACGTATTTCACATCTCACAGTTACGGAAGTATGTGAGTGACCATCACATGTTATTCCGATTGAGTCAGCTACTATCGCACCTAACCTATCCTTAGATGAGGTCCCTGTGCAGATTCTGGACCGACAAGAGCGGATGTTGAGACGGAAGTCAGTTCCACTAGTTAAAGTGCTATGGAGGAGCCAGCAATATGAAGAAGCTACTTGGGAAACCGAGTCCTCCATACGCGAGAAATATCCGGAGCTGTTTCGTCAGGGTATGTGTTGCTTTATCCTAACCTTTTGTCCTTTCTTTTGTCATGCCTTGAATGTGTGCTTCCTTATGAAAAATTTCGAGGACAAAATTTTCTTAAGGAGCGGTGACTGTAATACCCTAAAATTTTGGGCTATTTTAAACTTTATTTAATTAATTAGCTGATTAATTAATTGTTAATGGATCACTTAACAATCTAACTTGATAGCAATCCTGATTATTAATCTTCGCCCAAATCTTCTACATTGTTTTACTAGGTAAAATCCCCATAAAAACCGTCCCCTTTCTTTTTATTTTCTTTATTGGATTAATTCAATTTATTTACTAAATTATTAAGCTAGATAACTATAGTTGACCTTACCCCAAAAATCTAGTTTTTATCCTAACCTCATTACTAAAATTTAGGGAAGGAAAAACAAACCTTTTACCTCCATCATACCACACGACCCTCATTATTTTTAAAGCAAGAATTCAACAATTATAGTATTATCTTTCCCTATCAAACAATTCACAAATAATCTCTAGAAAAACCTCTTGCTTAGGAATTTACTCTCAAGATTGGAACAAGAAGCAAAAGAACCTCAAGAACCGTGTGGCACTTGTTTGATGGTTCGAACCATACACTTCAACAATAGGTAATTAGTTTTTTTTTTTTTTTTTAATCTTTAGGAATAATTAGTTATATAATTCTTTAGAATAGGTTTAGAACTATATAGAATTTCTTAGAATCATGTCTATTAAACTCAGAATTGCATGCTGTTTTATGTTCATGAATGTCGAGTGGTTCAAAAATATTTCATGATGATTTTCATTAGTTTAATTCATGTTTCACCTTGTTCTATGATTAATCTATGAATCTTGTTGAATATAATTGTTGAATAAATTATTGGATGAACATGAAAACTAGATGAATGGAAGCCGTGTATTGTCCCCTTTGGTTCGAATAGTTGAATAATTGTTGAATAAAATTCTTGATCTTTTTGTTATTATCATGATCTATTGATAGCTTAAATGATCTTCTTGAATTTAATCTTTAACTAGTAAAATTCTTGAATTAAGGAATACAAATCTTGATTAATTAAACCAATTTGTCGTGTTATATTCTTGAATAATTATGATTCTGGTTCGAAATTCTTAAACAAATCAAAGTATAAATATTTATTTAATTAATCTAGAATTATGAATTAAATCTTGATATTCCTAGAATTTAACAAGAAAGAATTAATTAGTGTTTATTTATGGAAAATGCCGTGTGGAATAATAGAGTGAAAGACTTGATTTTAACTTGTTTTCCTGATAAAAGATTAGAGTTCAAACATGTTCTTGAAATTATTAAATTCATTGAATCAAAGCTTGTATTTTATTTAGATTGAAACTTAAATTCTTGTTTTATTTACTCGAAAATGTGGAGTGGATAATTAACAAAAAGGATCTAATTTTTATTTTAGTTAACCAGGATATTATAGTTTTAGATACCATCTAGAAATTGTTCGGATTAATTAATTATGGCCTATATTTTATTTAGAAGATTGATTTAATTGTTAGTATATCAAAATGTGTGATTGTTGTGACTTTTCTTGAGAAAAGTCGAGTGATATGAAGGATGGAAGACCAGATTTGATTTATATTTCCTATCTATTAAATTGTTGGAAGTTTTGGTTTAATGATAATTGCATGTTTTGATGTATGAACTTTATAGATTGAATAACAGTAGTGTTTGTGGAAATTTCGTATAAATGCTTGTTATTTTGGCCGAATGTTTCGAGTCTTGGACTAGAGTCTTGAGTCAATTAAGTTGAACTAGAGTTGAATAAAAGTCAAATCGTGTTAATGAAGGTTAAACTATGAACTGCAAAGATGAACTTGGAAAGATAATAATCTATGAAGTGACCGCTCATCTAGTGGCTAAAGAGCCATGAACATGAGTATAGTCGAAGCCACTGTCCCTTCTGCAGTTTTGGGACAGTTCTGGATCCCAATGCTCGGGAAGTAGATCCTTTGTGGTTGACCCGGCATGAGACAAGGAAAGTTGGGGAAGAGTTAAGGTTTCCCCTACGAGCATATGACTGTTTCGTGGATTAGCACTTGAACTGAACTAGAACTTGAAAGTCAATAATGGAGTCTAGAAGTCTAGGACTGAGTTATGTTGTCTTGTGAGTCTAGACTAGATTTCTTAATATGATTTAATTCCACTGCGTACTTGAAATTTAATATTATGCTGATTTTCTATGTTTGAATGTTCGGTGAATCTATTCTTATTATTATGTTTCTAATTGTGTTCTACTGATTAAGTAGAACAATCTAATTACTCCCCACTGACTGTGGACCCCAAATATCCCTTTTTACAGGTACGGAAGAAGAATGATTGGGGTATAAGCAAGGGCTGAGTTTGTGAGCAAGCGAGAATTTTAGTTATTTATATACCTATCCTAGCCTTTGTAATAGTATTTTAGTGGACATTTAATAGTTTTGATATTAATAACGGACTGTGAAGTCCGAGTTGTATTGGACATTTTTATTTGGATTCCGAACTATTTTATATTCACTTTATTAAAACTGAGTAGTTTAGAGCTTCCGCTATCCTTAGTAAACTTTGGATCACAAACTTTTAATTAAACATTGATTCGTTTTGTTGTTTTCTCCGAAAACAACGCTGATAAAATATGGGTCGTTACAGCCTAGTAGCTTCCTCAGATCTTGAGCTGCTAGTTCTCCTGACCCCAGTGGTCCTCTCTTCATCCCTCATCTTTAGTATTTCTCCTTCAAAGGTCATTCCCTTCTTACCTAGGATCTGGTTGGTGAGGACAGACATCTTCTTGACCTCACCACTCACATGTACCTTCGCACTATGTAAAACTAGAGTAAGCCAGGCACCATAGGGTAGAGAGTGGTTTGACCTTTCCAGAATGCTAACCATGTGGGCTAGCATGAGACTAGGGAGACTCAACTTGATCTTCTCATACAGGCAGTAGATTATCACATCATCCATTTTTCTCACATCCATTCTGCCCTGAGCCCTAGGGAGTACTATCTTAGAGGCTACTGTATGAAACAGCCTCATCACTGGTTCCCTTAGTTGGCCAATTACATAGCGAGAACCATCAGTGGGAGAACCAGTAAAGAGAGTGGTTTGGATGAGTTATGTACTGACCTCAGGGATAGTAGGCCAGTTGTCTTTTGAGTAGTCACAGAACCCCCCTCTTGGTACACCCAGTACCTCCCCTAGACTCTTCCTTGACAGAGTGATATCTATCCTTTCGACCTCACTCCAGACCTTCCCTTTGCCTAACTTCCCCAATTTTGAATAAAATTCCTTAACACAGGACTCAAAAACATCCAGCCCCTCCCAACATTGAAACTCTATAGCCTCCTTAAACTCCTCTAGAAAAGGTTGGCTCATCCAAGACTTAGGGCATGCAAAACCAAACAAAACACCCCTACCACTTAATTCAAATAGTGGTTCAGAAATGGTCTTACCTTTCTTCTTGGCTGAGGCCTTCTCTGGTGCAGAGTCAGCCTTCCTCTTCTTTTCAGTTGGTAGCTTTGTTGCAGGTTTTAGGCTATCAGAAGTTTTTCCCTTCTTTGCTACACTTTTCATTCATTTCTTCTTTTCCTCTTTTCCTCCTTCTTTCCCATGGAGCCTCCTCAGCAGGCTCCTTCTTAATTTCATCCTTACAGATCCTTGACCTTAAAGGCCTTGTTTTCTTCCCAGTTTCCTTTTTCCCCTGTACCACTCCAGTAATTTCAACATCCATATCCTCCCCATGTGTGTCTCCAGCCTTCTGTTCTGGTTCTTCCTTCTCTACATCTTCCCCCTCAGTGCTTGGCACTGGTTTCTCTGTGGTTTGTGAGGTTGGTGAAGGTGTCTTTTGTGGTTGTGGAGAAGGTGATGGGGTTTTTTATTTTTGTGGTGAAGAGGTTGGTGGAGTTTTGGACTTTGGTGGTGAAGGTGGAGGAGGAGTTTTGGCCTTTGAGGGTGATGGTGATTTCTGTGGAGGTGATGAAGTAGTAGGCTGTGGAGAGGGTTGTTTAGGTGATGGAGAGGGTGATTTCTTTGATTTGGAGGGTGATGGCTTCGATGGGGATGCAGTTTTCTGAGGTTAAGGTGGTGGAGATGTTGGTGAAGATGGTGGTGGTGATTCAGGGCTTGGTGGTGGTGTAGTTTTCTCCTTAGGCTTACAAACATCTTTGGGTTCCACAATCGTTTCTTCAGTGGCTTGGTTCTTAACCTCTTTCTGCTTCTCTTCTGCTTTTTGGTGTTCAGCAACCACTGCAGTACTTGATTCCTTCTGGATCTTAGAAGATGTGAAACTAGGTGATCGACTCAATCCCTTGCTTCTCTTCTTTGATGCTTTGTTCTTCTTTCTTCCCATTTTCGATTGATTTAGTAGATTGAAGAGAGAGAGAAAGTGTTTGAGAATTCTTGAAGAGAGATTCTTTTGATGATGCTTAGGGTTTGAGAGAGAAGAGAAATTAGAGAGAGAGACGGTTAGAAAGAGATGTCAATGTGAAAGTATGAATTAAAATAAAGAAAATTGGCAGTTATTACAAGAGATAAAGAGGAAGTTACTTTACATTGTTCATCCGTCCCACAACAGTCACCGGTTAGAACAATTTAATTCTTAATTTAAAAATTGAAGGTTCAATAATAAACTAAGATAACCGTCGTGAGGGACTGGTCTGACGATGGTCTGACGCTGATCTGTATTCATTAATAACTTGAGGCATCTTTTAGTTAGGCAACTTTGAGATACCACACATTGGAACAACATCAACATAAGAACTTTGAGACCACTTGCATATATGAAAATTAAAAGTTAACCAACCCTGCTTATGTACATTAAGGATCAAAAATGTCAAACATAACCAAAAAGGGAAGGATAAGTCCTAAGGTACTAGGATCTAATCCTTACCATACCAAGTAATGTGCGAAGTTTGACAAACACTTCCCTGCTTAGGGGTTTATTAAAAATATCAGCCAATTGCTCTTCAGATCTGCAAAATTCAAGATTCACATTTCCTTTTTCAACATTGTCTCTGAGAAAATGATGTCTGATTTCAATATGCTTGGTTTTAGAATGCTGGACAGGATTTTTAGAAATGTTTATGGCACTGGTGTTATCACACAATATGGGAACACTTCCGGAGCAGACTCCAAAATCCTTTAGTTGTGTCTATATCCAAAGCAATTGAGCACAACACAAAGCAGCAGTTATGTAATCTGACTCAGCTGTGGATAAGGCCACTGAATTTTGTTTCTTAGATCCCCATGAGATGAGACAAGAACCTAAGCAGTGAGCCATTCCTGATGTGCTCTTCCTGTTAACACTAAAACCAGCATAGTCAGCACCAGTGTATCCTAAAAGATCAAAATTGCTTCCATTTGGATAGCACAAGCACATGTCCTCGGTACCACTCAAGTACCTAAAAATTCTCTTAACAGCTTTTAGATGAGACTCGTTTGGGTTGCTTTGAAATCTAGCACACAACCCAACTGAGAACACTATTTCTGGTCTACTAGCTGTTAAGTAGAGAAGTGAGCCAATCATACCTCTGTATCGCTTATCCTCAACATCCTTTCCTTTCTCATCTATGCTCAGTTTAGAAGAGGTAGGAATGGGTGTGTCATAGGACTTGCTATCTTGCAGACCATATCTCTTGAGCAGCTCATTGAGATACTTTTGTTGATGGATCATGATTCCATCATCCACTTGCTTGATTTGGATCCCTAGGAAGAAGCCAAGTTCTTCCATCATACTCATCTCAAATTCACTTTTCATTAGGTCTATAAACTCATCACACAAAACAAAATTAGTAGCCCCAAATAAAATATCATCAACATATACCTGGACCACTAACATATCTGTTCCCCTTTTCTTTAAGAATAAAGTTTTGTCCACTGAACCTCTCTCATAATGATTTTCAATTAGAAAACTAGAGAGTCTCTCATACCAAGAACAAGGAGGTTGTTTGAGGCCATAAAGAGCTTTTTCTAGCTTGTAGACATGATTAGGACAAACTCTATCCTCAAAGCCAGGGGGCTGTTCCACATACACATCTTCTTTCAAATAGCCATTTAGAAAAGCAATTTTAACATCCATTTGAAAGAGTTTGAAGTTCATGTGGGTAGCAAAGGCAATTAAGATTCTTATTGCCTCAAGCCTGGCTACTGGAGCAAAGGTTTCATCATAATCTATTCCCTCTTGTTGCATAAACCCTTGAAGAACTAGCCTGGCCTTATTTCTGACTCTAGTGCCTGAGTCATCCATTTTGTTTCTGAAGACCCATTTGGTTCCAATAACTGACATCTCATTGGTTCTTGGTTCAAGATGCGAAACCTGATTTCTTTCAAACTGGTTCAACTCATCTTGCATGGCCAAGATTCAATCAGGATCAGTTAGTGCAATCTTATAGCCAGTTGGTTCTATGTGAGATAAGAAAGAGAAGTAAGCACAGAAATTCTTCCAAACAGAATTTCTAGTTTGGACTCCTTTTGATAAATCACTAGTGATTTGATCAGAAGGGTGATAGTTTCTTTGCTTAAACATACTCTTTCTTATAGCATTTGAGTCACCTAAGTTAGAAGCAATGTCTGTACTGGTTCCCCCTATCTCATTTTCATTTTGAGAAGATGGACCAGTTTCTTCATTGTTCTCTCCCACTTCATCTTCAGTTGGATGGGCAGGAGAGTCACTGAGTTCAACAACCTGTTGAGGATTTACCTCTGCTGCACTAGACCCATTTTCATTTTCAGGAGGAGTTGGAGGGTCTGGTTCAGCAATGTTCTCCGGTTCAGCTCCAGTGAAATTTGTCATCCCAATATCAAAACCTTCATCATCATTTACCTGCACAGGCTTGTTGAACATGTTAGTTTCATCAAATAGCACATGGATACTCTCTTCAACACACAAGGTTCTTTTTTTGAAGACTTTATATGCCTTGGTATGAGGAGAATACCCAATATAAACAGCTTCATCACTCCTGGGGTCAAACTTGTCCAAACTAGTCTTACCATTGCTGTGTACAAAACACTTACAACCAAATATTCTTAAATGTTCAATGTTTGGTTTTCGACCACTTAGAAGTTCATAAGGTGTATTTCTTAGTATTGGTGTTAGCATAACTCTATAGTATGTAACATGATGTACTCACAGCATCAGCCTAAAATTTCTTCGACAGACCACTCCCTAGAAGCATGGTTCTAGCCATTTCTTCTAGAGTGTGATTCTTCCTTTCAACTACTCCACTTTGTTGTGGAGTTCTGGGGGCTGAAAAGTTGTGAGAAACACCATGCTCCATACAATAATTTATGAAGCTAGAATTATCAACTTTGATCCATGGTCAGATCTGATAAATGCCAACTGATGATTGATCTTGTTCTAGACCTGTTTCACTAAAATTTCAAATTCATCAAAAGTTTCATCTTTGTATTTCAAGAATATGGTCCAAGTGAAACGAGAGTAATCATCAACTAAGACAAATACATAACTAAAGCCATTTCTACTTTGTATACGTATTGGTCCACATAAATCCATGTGTACAAGTTCAAATGGTCTAGAGGAACTAACCACTATCTTTGGTTTAAAAGATGATCTAACATGTTTGAACTTTGCACACTCTTGACAGAGCTGGTGTACCACATATTTGATGTTAGGTAAACCTATCACCAAATCTTGTGTTCTCAAGTTGTTGAGCAAAGTGAAACTAACATGTCCTAATCTTTTATGCCAAAGCCATTGGTCATCCTCTACAACACTAAGGAAGAGGGCACTGTTATGTGGAATTTGACTTAATTATGTAATGTACACATTGTTATGCCTTGTTCCTTCACAAACTAGTTCCCTTGTCTTAGGGTTCACTATGTGACAAGTGTTTTATTCAAAATTCACTTTATTTCCCTTGTTACATAGTTGAGATATGCTCAAAAGGTTATGTTTCAAACCTTCTACATAATAAACATTGTCAATTGCCTGGGAGAGTGACTTACCAACCTTACCTACTCCATTGGTAAGTCCTTTGCTATTGTCACCAAATGTCACGTGTCCTCCCTCGAATGCAGTGAGTGAAATTAATTGTTCTTTATCCCTGGACATGTGTCTTGAGCAACCACTGTCCAAATACCAATATGGCTTTCCTTTCACTCGCACCTGCACAAGCAAATTAAAGGCTAGTTTTAGGAACCCAGACCAACTTGGGTTCGTTGTTCTTTGAAACATTCTCAATCTTGACGTTCCTAACCCACAGTTGCTGGGTGTAGGCTTTGTTCTTCTTTTCATTTTTCCTTTTGGTGAAACATTTTTTAGCAACATGACCACTTTTACCACAGTAGGTACAAACATGCATATCCTTGGCAAATTTATACTTGCCTTTCTTGAATTCATCCAACCATGTGTTGTCTCTGCCTAGAACAGTTGTAGAACTAGATCCAGAATACCGTAAACCAAACCTTTGAGAATTTCCAGGTTGGGATGTGAGGATTTTTAGGGTTTTCTGAGCATCAAACATTTTGTTTAATTGGTTCATACAATCTGTTAGCTCATTCTCCTTGTTTTCAAGCCTCTTATGTTGAACTGCATTTTGTTTTTCAAATCATTTTAGATCAAGTCTAGTTTTCTGAAGTTCATCTTGTAGTCTTGAAACCAGGGAGGGATCTGGTTCATCACTGGTCTTCTTGATGTTTTCTTATTTTAACAAGATGAGTTCAGCCTCAAGATCACAGATCTTAGCTATGCACTCATCATGTAAAACATCCAGAACCTCATCAAAGGCAGTGGGAGAACCAGTTTCTTTAGAAACCTTAAGATCACCATGTTCCTTGTGTAAACCTTCAAGTTTTTCAATTAGGTTGTCATTTGCAAGTATGGCATCAGATTTACCAAAGGTACATGTGTCTTTTGACAGTTCAAAGTTTGAATTATGTGTGAGCAGTTTCTTGAGCTCATTAAACCCCATTTCAATCTTTTTTAAAAACTCATCCTCTTTGGGAATTGATTTGGAGTTTAATGTCTCAATCTCTATTTTCTGATGATCTGCTATTATCTCAAGTTCAAAATTTTTTTCTTTAAGCTCCTCACATATAAGCTGAAGCTCAGCAGATCTAGCTCCACATATTTCATAATCTCGAATTGTTTCTTTAAGTTTCTTTTTGTTGTTCTGGTAAGCAGACCCAACACTAATGCATTGAACAATAGTGAATTCAAGATAGTCAAGTAATTCATCTCTATCTAGATTATGCATGTTTGCCTTTATATCATTAAAACATACATGACTGTCACCTGAAGTGCTTCCATCAGCCATGAGACAGAGAACCTCTTCTTCTTCCGAACAGACCTCAGACTGGTCTGTGCATGTGAAAGTAGTAAGGCAGAGATTTTCTTCTTCTTCAACTTCCTCATTCTCTGATTCTGAATCTCCCCAAACTGCAGCAAGCATAGCTCTTTTGAAAACCTTCTTCTCAGCCTTGACTCTAGGATTTCCCTTGGGATTTTTCCATGTTGGACACTCCTTGATTCTATGCCCCACTTCACCACATTTAAAGCAACCAGCATTGGAACTGGTTTTCCTGAATTGTCCAAAACTGTTTCTTCCTTTTGCAAACTTACCCTTGGACTTTGTCCTAAGGTATTTTTCAAATCTTCTGGCCATAAGACTGAAATCATCTTCATCTTCCTCAGATTCCTCTGCTTTGAGAACCATCTCCTTGTTTTTCGAACTAGATTTAGCCTTTGAATCTACCAACATCTCATGAGTCATCAAAGAACCAATAAGTTGTTCTAGAGATAGTGTGGTCAGATCCTTTGCTTCTTGTAGGGCTGTAACCTTGGGCATCCACTTCCCTGACAGGCTTCTCAACATTTTCCTCACCAACTCTTCACTTGAGATGGTCTTCCCTAATGACTTAAGTTCATTTACAATGGCCATGATCCTTGTAAACATATCCTTTATGTTTTCTTCCCTAGTCATCTCAAAGACCTCATCCTTTGACATGAGCATGTCAATTTTTGACCTTCTCACTTCAGAATTTGCCTTCATATGCAAGCTCTAGTGTATCCCATATTTCCTCTGCAGAAGAACAAGCTAGAATTCGATTTACCTTACATTCTGCAATTCCTTGTTGAACAAGTGACATTGCCTTTGCATTCTTCTCTAGCTTCTTGTAATCCTCACTTGTATATTCTTCTTCTGAGTTTGGAACAATGAGCCCTTCCTGATTTTTCTTGTGAATGGACGTGGGTCCATTTTTAACAGATTTTTCATGCAGTTCTTCCACCAAGAGTAGTTAGTGCCATTGAACTTAGGGAGTCTGGAACTGTTTGATTCTTGAGTAGACATCTTCTTTCTCCTCTAGGTAGTTAACCTTTGCAGAAGTTAGGCTCTGATACCAATTGTAAGTTCAATGTATACTCAAGAAGGGGGGTTGAATTGAGTATGTGTGTTTTTTCAATCGTTTTCAAGGTTTGTTTAACATTTTGTGAGAACAACGATAGAATAGTAAATAAAGAGTAGGGACACAAAGATTTAACGAGGTTCAACTTCTAAACAAGCCTACGTTCTCCACTCTCTCACCAATATTATTAATCAACTCTGAATAATAACAACGTTACACACTCGATTAAATGCTACAACTCTGTAACACTTAATTCCCCAGCTGTTAACTCTAACAATTCACTCAGTGTTCACAGAACACTCCCCAACCACTTCCCTCTAAGTGGTTCAAAGATTATAATCTTAAATCTTCGTAAGTTTTTCTCTTAAATATTGATATGGAGATAGTTTAGCTCTATGGATAAACTCTCAGAAAATATAACTTGGTTTTCTTTGTAGAGAAAAAGTCTTACTAGGGTTTTCCATAAGATTTTTTTTATATGCAAGGAAAAACCGTCCCCTAGAATTGTGCATGGAGACTTGCCTAAATTGTGCAAACAAGCTCAGCTGACACAAGTGCAAAGGTACCTATTTCAGACCTTTGTCTCCTTCCACTACATGTAGTGGGAAAGTACACTAGAGTCCAAACAAGTACATTGCAAAGCAGATTTTGTGTATCAATTTGGCAGATTTCCAAAACATAAGTGATCAATATTTTTTCAAAAAAATTTTCAAAAAAATTTTGAACACGAAAATCGATACTGATCACTTAAGTGCACGTGCGTAATACTGAGGTCTGTTCCCATAGTGGTCTTAGTACTACAAATTCTACATCTGGTAAAGAGAACTGTTCCAAGCTTGTTCTTTGTCTGTTCTTAGCTTGTTTTTGGCTTGTTCTCTTTACTTGGGCATAAACTTTAACTCTTTTTTCTCTTTACTTAGAAACACAAGGTATATTTTCATAATTCTATTTTAAAAGAAGATCCTAGAGGTACAAAAATTAAAAAGGCTTCAAGCTCTTGACTTCTGATCTTCATGTATCTCAAGGTCTTCAAATTTGCCTTGAAGAGTTCTCACTTGAATTAACCTGTTCAAATACAAACATGCATAACAATCAAGTATAGAGAACTGGTTTGTTATCCATCAAATCAAACATGGTTCAACACACCCCCATTTAAGGTAATGATGATGAGTAGCTGTTTTGTGATAACTCGGGCATCGTTTTGCGTATGCAAAAGATTAAATTGAAGCAACCTTTTTATCTTTTTCTCTTAAGAAGTATATTTTGATTAATAGTTCTGTTTTGGAAAAAGTTGTTTAATATTTTATATAAGTAGTGACGAACCGACTTGTCGATTTCGGAGAAATCTATGTTGCAATAAGACGGGTCGTGACATGAACATTTTCCCAGAGAAGTTTAAAACTTGCCAAATGGTTTTGAACCCTTAGACGGCTCGAACCTTGGCTTCTTTGAGTTAGGCGAGATAATAGGAAGTAGAACCCGCTTCTTTGCCGCATCCTCCTCCAAATGAGAAGCGTGAATACCGAAGGTAACCTCATACGCCTTTGAAAAGTCGATGCACCACTACTAATCACGTGAACCCGAATACGAAGACTTATCTTTTTGATGTAGCTCTTCACCCTTTCAGCCTCGGAAGATATCACCGATGTAGTAAAGAAAGAGAGCTTGTTGAACTTGGTTGTATAAGCTTGAACAGACATGGAACCTTGACTCAAAGTGAGGAACTCCTCTTGTTTCTACCAATGCAACTCGTCGGGGTAGAAATGCTCTTGAAGTTCTTAGGTGAAATCTGACCAATACATCTATTGAATTGGGTTGGGGCTAGACTTGATCGTGTTCCATGTTGGGGCTCATTTCTTGACCCACATAATCGGGCCGTAACAAAGTAGTGGTAAGTTAGGAAAGATTAGGGTTAAGAATAATTCAAGTTAGTATTTAAATTATTGTTGTAAGTGCCTATTTTTTTGGTGGAGGTTGGCTGATTACTGGGTTGTATGTGGGGGAAATATGCTAATTCAAACTGACTATTTCATGGATTTGTTGTGTGTGCCTAGTAAATAGGAGGAGGTTACCCCACTATGTTGGTAAACGTTGTATTAAAGCAGCATCTATAAATAGTCACTGGTATAGTTGTTAGAGGGAGGATTATTCAACTTCAATCTCAATCATTAATAGCATACATATTCTCTGACTCAAATTCTCTTTCTTGTTCCTATTGCTATTTGCAGGTAAAACCATTAATTTCTTCAAGCATAATATAGAATATAGTAGACTATATACAAACAATCCACTCTGAGGTGTAGTTCAACCATTCACGTGGTAGTAGTGTAACTATCAACTTCATATTTCATTTAAATTATGCTTCCAGTAGTATTTAATTGATAGTAAACATTTCTATCCTTAATCATTCCTAAAGCCAACTTACTCTAGCTAATTATTGTTGATTTGATATATTGATAATATAGCAGCAAAAGCCACTAACTTGCACTTCTCTTTATTATTTCTTCGAGCATCATAGTTTCATTACTATATACTCCTTGCTTTATTAATCAAATATCCTGTAAATCTCCGTCATCAATTGTGAAGACCCGACTCGCTTAAACCGGCGCAGAAGAAACCGACGAGTCGAATTGACGATCTAACAAACAAACTTACTTAAAATTGAAAATAAAACCTCAACATATTTATTACTATAACCCAAAAGTACAACACCCACAAGTTTGTACAATACTAAACCCAATGAAATCAATACTAGAAAGTAATTCCAAATACTATCAGAGTTAGAATATACGGAATACATAAAGTATACGTCCAAACTAAAAACATAACACAGTCTAGAATAGGAAAACAACGGCACTCGCCCAACCCAAAGCTAAGAAACACCGTTATCATCAGAGTTACCTGAAAAATTAACAACAATCCACTGTCAGTGGCGAGTAACATAACAGTCCCACCCTAACATGGATACACATAATCATAGAACAAATTAAACAACACATCAGACTAAACATACCAACATGCGATATAATCAACATAATAACAATAACATAAACTGACCAACTTTAATTATTCTAACTTATATCATTAATTTATCTTTATCGCTACCACTTACATTTTAGACCGGACTATGCACGTACGAACACATTTTACGCGAACTAACTTTCCTACTATGCCAGGAATGAGAATCTTACTCCCAAACCCATGAACCCCATCTTACGGAAATTCATATCAAACAGACAACATAGCAAGTATACACTATCCCAATACCGTGGTTAGGATAGGGGCAACGTCTTAACCCAACTCTTAGAATCTTAATCTAAGGTTAGGCGTTTAAAAGTAAACTTAAGCTATCTTTACTTCCTTTACAACTTTGTTATTCTCAAGATCGCTTCTTACGTTTTTTCTTGAGTCTAACCATAAACAATTACTACTTCTTTAACCAATGTTTATCGAATCTTTAACTTTCTTTAAACCTTTTTTTAACTTTCTTTAGAAACCTTTACCAAACTTTACTTATCTTTAAATAAAACTTCAATAAACATTAATAAACTTTGCACTTTAAAGATTACATGACTTACTTCAAGATTTCAAGATTCAATCAAGAACTCATAAAGAGCTCAAAGAACTCATCAAGAACTAATCAAGAACTCATCAAGATCTCATCAAGAACTCAACAAGAACTCAACAAGAACTCAACTTCAAACTCAAGTCACACGAAAATCCCATGAAACATGCATGAAAACTTAACAAATTATCATGAAATCAATACCCAAATCAACCCTTAAAAACCACGCAAAAAAAGGCATACATTCATCAACAATTCATCCAACATGATCATTTAATCAACCCTATAATCAAAGTATTCAAATTAAGGTAAGAAAGTATGTTACCTTATTAAAGATTAAGCAAATTAACACATAAAACTTGCTGCCCGGAAACCCAAACTGTAACGACCCAGATTTATCGGTATTTCTGTCACCGATTTATTTATTATTTATGTGAATTTATTTTATTTTATGTGAATAATTTCGATTGAATTCGAAATTATTTTATTTTTGATTGATTATTATTTATTTTATTATTATTTAATTAATTAGAATTTTTATTATTTAATTTTCTAATTAGTTATTTAATATTTTTGGGCCAAATCGATTGAAGCATGATTGGTCTTGCAAGAATGCAATTAGCCCAATTATTTATCGAAAGCCCAATTAGGCCCATTTTCTCCTTGCCTTGGCCGGTTACCCCCTTGTTATGTGGCAAGTTTTGCCACTTGCCATGCATTCACACCTTAACTAACTTCTATAAACAGAAGGGTTAGTAAGGGGCTTGAGGATTCATTTGCTCATTTGCCATCTTAAGCACACTTGCTCATTAAAAGTTTAAACACAAAACACCCTCCAATTTGCTCTCCTTCACACGCCATTTTTGGCTTAATTTTCCCATTAATTGTTCATCAACCTTTTAAACCCAAAACTTAAAGATTCATATCCCATTGGCCTTTAAGTGGTTGAACATCCATTTATCTTCATATTTTGTGATCAAGATCATTAGTTTAGGTTGGGTTTCGGGTTGTTGCGTGTTTGGGTTTGGTTCGTGTGGAAGCCGTGTGTGCAAGTAGTGGTTCGTGTGGGAGCCGTGAAGCAGGACCGTGGCTAGTGGTGGTTCGTGTGGTGTTCGTGCAGTAGGGGTCGTGCTCGTGAGGGCTTCCAAGTGACTCGTGGTGGTACACGGTGGTGCCGTGTTGTTCGTGCCGTGTGCGTGACGGTTGGGCTGTGTGGTTCCTTTTCCGGGCAGCGAGTTTTTGTGTATTGTTTGCTTAATCCTTAATAAGGTAACATACTATCTCAACCTAGTTTGTATACCTTGATTCATAGTATAGATTAAGTGATTAGATTAGACCGTTTTGATGCTTATAACCCCATTCTATGCGTGAATTATAGGCTGGTTTGGGTGATGTTTTTGTGATGATTTTCATTGATTACATGTATTTCATGATTGATTATGTTAGGTGTATATTTTATGTTGATTATGATCAAGTTTGGTGAAGTTTTGATGTTGGGAAGTTGATGAAATTGTTGTTGTTAATTGCCTAGTTCATGCGTGAATTTGATGATGTTTATAAGGTTGATTTATTGGATGAGTTCTTGAATCTTGATTGAGTTCTTGAATCTTGGTTGTGTTCTTTATGAGTTCTTTATGAGTCTTGATAGTTCTTTATGAGTTCTTGGTCGAGTCTTTAAAGTTAAAGAAAGTTAAAGTTAATTAAAGAAAAGATAAAGAAAGTTAAAGATTGATATTTGAGGTTCCAAGATTGTTGATTTACATGTTATTCTTGAGTCAAGACGTAAGATGCAACTTAAGAATTAACTAAGAATGTAAATTTCGATTAGAGTTAAGTTTTCCTTGATTTTGCTACTAGACGCCTAATCTTAGAGTAAGATTCTAAGAATTGTGTTAAGACGTTGCCCCTATCCTATCCGCGGTATTGGGATAGTTGGAGGTCTTACTATGTTGTCTTCGGATATGGATTTCCAGTAAGATTGGTTTCATGGGGTTGGGAGTAAGATTCTCAATCCTGGCATAGTAGAAAGTTCGATTGCGTAAGATGTGTTTGTACGTGCATAGTCCGGTCTAGTATGTGAATGATTGCGCCAAAGTTTAAAGTATGTTAATTGTTGGTTAAAGTTAGTCGAGTCAACATGATTACATGTTATGATTCACATGTTGGTATGTTTGATTTGGTTGTTTGATTTATGCTATGACCATGTGTATCCCCGTTAGGGTGGGACAGTTATGTTACTTGCCACTGACGGTGGACTGTTGTTTACTTTTCAGGTAATTCTGATGATGAGGTTCTTGCTTAGCTTTGGGTTGGGCGAGCGCCGATGTTATTTAGCTTTTGTGTTGTTGTTTTACGATTGCTAGTATTAGAATATAGTAATGTTATATGTAATTTCTAACTCTGACATCTATTGCAGTTTATGTTGTTAGTAGTAGTAACATTGACATTTGGGTTAGATATGTACAATCTTGTGGGTGTTGTACTTTCGGATTTAGTATATATTCTATTTTGAGGTTTTGTTTTAATTTTTAAGTATTTTAGTTTGTTAGAATTGACTATTCGACTCGTCAGTTTCTTCCGCGCCGGTTTAAGCGAGTCGGGTCGTCACACAAACCACACGGCCCTATACGCACAACACGGCACGGCTTGCACGGCATGCACGACACCACCACTTGCACCACCGTCTTCAACACGGCACGGCTGCCCACTGCACGGCCACACACAAGCCACCACACGACTTCACACGAACCCTTCACGAACACGACCCAATCGAACAAACCCCAAAACCAAACCCGAAGTAGAAGTCTTGATGGAAATATATGGAGTTTGTTGTGTTTAAAGTTACTTAAAGATCAATAGTGATTTAATCTTTAAGTTTTGGAATTGATTGGATGATGAACAAAAGATGGTGGAACACTTCCAAAAATGGCGTGTGGAACTTATGGCAAAGAGAGAGTTTGTGTTTGGCTTTTGATTGTGGCAAAAGATGAGCAAGTGTGTAAATGATGGCAAATGAGCTCTTAAGCCTTACAACCCTTCTATTTATAGAAGTGGTTTAAGGTGTGAACATGAAGCAAGTGGCAAACTAAGCCACATAATCATAAGGGGGGCCGGTTATGACAAGGCATAATTGGGCTTTTGTGATCATTTGGGCTAATTGCACTCATGCATGACTAATCATGCATAATTTTCATTTGGCCCAAAAAAAATAATTAACTAATTACAAAATTAAATAATAAAATTCTAATTAATTAAATTAATAATAAAATAAATAATAACACAACCAAAAATAGAAATAATCGAAATTATTCAAATAAAATAAAAATAAATAGTCCAAATAAATTTTTGACCATACATAAAATAACATAAATACACAAATAAATGAACAACAGAAATACAAACAAAACTGGGTCGTTACAACCTCCCCTCCTTAAAGAAATTTCGTCCCGAAATTTAAGGCAAAGGAGATTGCTCACCCGAAAACAGCTCCGAGTACTTCTGCCTCATGGACGTCTCTGTCTCCCAAGTCGCTTCCTCGTGGTGCTGATTTCTCCACAACACCTTGACTAGCTGGACTTGCTTACGCTGGAGGGTCCTCACTTCGCGATCCAAGATCTGAACTGGTCGCTCCTCGAACGTCAGATTCGGCTCAAACGTGGCCGATTCCACTGGAATGACGTGGGTAGGATCATGTACATATTTCCTTAGCTGGGAAACATGGAACACATCGTGAACATTAGACAAACATGGTGGTAATGCCAACCGATATGCCACCTCCCCAACTCGTTCTAGTATCTCGTAAGGTCCCAAGAATTTCGGTCGGAGTTTCCCCTTTTGGCCAAAGCGAGCAACTCCCTTGAATGGTGAAACCTTAAGCAAGACTCTGTCACCTACCTCAAATGTCAGTGGTCTATGTCAGTTATCGGCGTAGGACTTCTGACGACTCTGCGCGGCCTGCACCTTATACCGAATGACTAGGACATTCTCTACGGTATCTCGTACCATCTCAGGTCCCAACACCACTGCATCACTAATATCATTCCAACAAATCGGACTCCGACATTTCCTGCCATACAGGGCCTCGTACGGAGCCATCTCAATGCTGGAGTGATAACTATTGTCATAGGAAAACTCTACCAAGCAGAGCATACGCACCCAAGACTATCTCCCTCGGATCACGATCAGAAACTATCTCCCTCGGAACTCTGTGAAGTCGAATAATGTCCTGGGTATAAGCCTCTGCCAGGCACTCTATCGACCATGTCATCTTCATCGGTATGAATCTAGCGACCTTGGTCAACCTATCCACAATCACCCGAATGACGTTCATACCATTACAAGTAGGTAGGCTAACCACGAAATCCATAGATACCGACTCAAATTTCCAGGTCGGAATCGGTAGTGGCTGCAAAAGACCTCCAGGTCTCTGATGCTCGATCTTAAGCTTCTGACAGACTAAACATCGAGCTACGAACTCTGCTATATCCTGCTTCATCTTAGGCCACCAGAACTGTCCCTTAAGGTCCTTGTACAGCTTGTTACCTCCAGGATGAACAGAGTAGGGCGAGTTATGTGCCTCAGACATGATCCTATTTTGAAGGTCAGAACTGTCCGGTACACACCACCTCCCTCGAAATCGCAGACCCGTCGGAAGACGTCTCGAAGCCAACGACTTTTCCTTGCTGTAAGGCCTCTCGATCCCTAGTCAACTGCAGATCATTCTTCTGACCCTCGCGCAATTCCTGAAATAATTTAGGGTCAGCACTCAAAGATGTCATATGAAATCTGACGGAACTACGGCTTCTACTGAAGCTCAATCGATTCTTGCGACTCAGTGCGTCAGCGACTTAGTTTGTCTTGCCTTCGCAATAATTAAGCGTCAGGTCGTAGTCCTTAATAAGTTCAAGCCATCATTGCTGCCTCATATTGAGGTCTTTCTGAGTGAAGATGTACTCGAGACTCTTATGATCCGTGAATAGCTTACACTAACCACCATAGAGATAGTGCCTCCAGATCTTAAGCGCGAATACTACAGCTGCTAGCTCCAAGCCATGCGTGGGGTAGTTACGCTCGTGTACCTTCAGCTGCCTCGATGCATAAGCGATGACCTTCCCACCTTGCATTAGCACACATCCTAGGCCACTCTTCGATGCATCATTGTAGACCTCAAAATCCTCCTCATCGTTCGAAAGGGTAGGAATAGGAGCAGAAATTAATCTCTATTTCAGCTGCTGAAATGCTTGCTCGCAAGCCTCCATCCAAATGAATTAGATCTCCTTCTGTAGGAGACTAGTCAATGGCCTAGCGATCTTGGAGATATCCTGGACGAATCGTCGATAGTATCCGGCCAATCCCAGAAAACTACGAACCTCCGCCACATTTTTCGGGCTACTCCATTCAACTACAGCCTTACCTTTTGCCGGGTCTACCTTAATACCTTCTTTTCTAATAACGTGACCCAGAAATGCTACTTCGCGAAGCCAGAACTCACACTTGGAGAGTTTCGCGAATCACTTATTCTTTCTTAATATCTCTAGCACTATCCGGAGATGCTCTGCATGCTCAGACTCGTCCCTCGAATAGACTAGGATATCATCTATGAAAACTACGACGCACTTATCGAGTAAGTGATGAAAAGTCCGGTTCATCTGATCCATGAACACGACTGGTGCGTTAGTGAGGCCAAAGGGCATCACCTCAAACTCGTAGTGGCCGTATCTCGTATGAAATGCGGTCTTCGGGATGTCTTCTTTCTTGATTGGAATCTGATGATATCCAGATCGAAGATCTATCTTAGAAAACACTCCCGCTCCTCGTAACTGATAGAACAAGTCCTCAATCCTAGGCAACGGGTACTTATTCTTGATAGTTACCCGATTAAATTCTCGGTAGTCTATGTATAGGCGCATACTACAGTCTTTCTTCTTCACAAAGAGCACATGTGCTCCCCATAGAGAAACGCTCGGCCTAGTGAAGCCCTTATCGATCAAATCTTGGAGTTGCGTCTTTAACTCCTGCAACTCCGATGGTGCCATCCGGTAAGGTGCCCTCGAAATTGGCGCTGTCCCGGGTGCTAAGTCGATATTAAACTCGACATCGCGCTCGGGTGAAACTCCCGGTAGCTCATCAGGAAATACGTCTCTGAAATCCCTCACTACAGGTATATCGTCCAACAGACTATCCTCAGTCAAGTCCCTTACCTGACATAGGAACACTATATCGCCCTTCTGGCGATGTTTTCTCATTTTCAAGGCTGAGATTACCTTTACATCCTTCTTCAGAACGTTCCCAGAATAGGTGATCCGATTGCCTTGCGATCCTCGGAATGTCACTGACTGGTCTCGGCAACGAATAAGCACTCAATACTTCGATAGCCAGTCCATGCCAAGAATAACATCGAACTCCATCAGTGGGAACTCCTTCAGATCAGCCGTCGCCTGCTCTCCAGCTATAACGATGGCCACTTCTTGGAACTCACGCTGAAAAACAAAATCCTCTCCAGAAGGGAGAGTTATGATCGAACTAACAGGGGAACTGCCACAAAGATTAGACCTCGAGCCAAAACTACTAGCCACGAAAGAAACTGTGGCACCAGAATCAAATAAAACAAATACTATAATACTAGAGACAAGAAATCTACCTGAGACTACATCTGGCTGGATCTCTGCCTCTGCCTCAGTCATACAGTAGACTCGGTTCTTCACTGGAGTCTTAGCCGGTGCTGGAAGTTTCTTGGTCTCGATGCCTGGCTTCTTCTCGGGGCAAACTGACGCCTTGTGGCCTTCTTTGCCATAGATAAAACATGTAATGGGCGTCCCGTCGCATCGCTTACCTGGATGGAAGTCCTTGCCACATCCTTTGCATCTCGAACTCCCTGATCCCTGAGATGAACTAGTGGTCGGAGGGGTACTGCTAGGTGCACTGAACCGGGGCTTCTTAAATGATGGCGACGTCACCAGGGTCGGGGTCCTCTTCTTGCTCGTATCGTCCTCGATGACAGACGTCTGGATCTCAAGTGCTACCTCGTAAGCTCGCTGTAATGTCACCGATCCACTACTGATCACATGGCCGCGAATCCTCAGATCTAGCTTTTTGATGTAGC
Organism: Salicornia ramosissima; assembly: GCA_951394345.1. Lineage (NCBI taxonomy): Eukaryota > Viridiplantae > Streptophyta > Magnoliopsida > Caryophyllales > Amaranthaceae > Salicornia > Salicornia ramosissima. Next base: position 40,772,806 of record OX596238.1, read on the forward strand.
GCTTGACCCGCTCTTCCTCAGATGTTACTACCGATGTAGCGAACCTCGACAACTCGGCGAACTTATCGGTGTAGGCATGAACCCTCATCTTACCCTAAGCGAGAGTAAGAAACTCCTCTTGCTTCTGCCACTGTAACTCGTCGGGGTAGAACCTCTCCTGGACCTTAGCTACGAACTCGGCCCAAGACATCGAATGCAAGGGCATACATGCCTTCCTAGCTACGCTCCACCAGTTATCGGCCTCTCCTCGCAAGTAGTAGGCGGCGATCTGGACCTTCTCGTGCTCGGGGCAAAACGTAGCGTCGAAGAGCTTCCCCATCTCGCGGATCCAACTCTCCAAAGTCTTAGGCTCGGCAACCCCATCGTAAGTAGGTGGTCGATGACGAGCGATACGATCGAACGTCGACTGCGATCTCGATGGCTGACGACTATGATGCGCTAGCGTAAGAATCGCCTCCTCGAGCGCTCGTAACCTCTGTCGACCCGAACTTTTCCGGTGAGGTGTGGACATGCTGAAATCATTGCAAGCAACAGACAAACAAAAGAGGCAATGTCTGTCAAAAATCCATACTGATGTCTAGTATTCACACAAAAAGAAAATAGGAAAAGATTCTAATCCCGGATTCTTCTAACCGACACTCTTCTCCCTTAAACTTATTCTAATTTGGGTTTATCACTCTGGAATGGTAAAGCTCTCAACTCCCGGGTTTTACCCAAGTCCTAAAACTTCACTTAAAGTCTTAACCTATTCGGCTCTGATACCAACTGTGACGACCCGACTCGCTTAGCTTAAACCGGCGCGGAAAAAACCGACGAGTCGAATTGTCAATCTAACAAACAAACTTACTTAAAATTGAAAATAAAACCTCAAAATATTTATTACTATAACCCAAAAGTACAACAACCACAGGTTTGTACAATACTAAACCCAATGAAATCAATACTAGAAAGTAACTCCAAATACTATCAGAGTTAGAATACGGAATACAGAAACTATACGTCCAAACTAAAAACATAACACAATCTAGAATAGGAAAACAACGGCACTCGCCCAACCCAAAGCTAAGCAACACCGTCATCATCAGAGTTACCTGAAAAATTAACAACAATCCATTGTCAATGGTGAGTAACATAACAGTCCCTCCCAAACATGGATACACATAATGATAGAACAAATCAAACAACACATCAGACTAAACATACCAACATGCGATATAATCAACATAATAACAATAACATAAACTGACCAACTTTAATTATTCCAACTTATATCATTAATTAATCTTTGTCGCTACCATTTACATTTTAGACTGGACTATGCACCTACGAACGCATCTTACGCGAACGAACTTTCCTACTATGCCAGGAATGAGAATCTTACTCCCAAACCCATGAACCCCATCTTAAGGAAATTCATACCAAACAGACAACATAGCAAGTATACACTATCCCAATACCGCGGTTAGGATAGGGGTAACGTCTTAACCCAACTCTTTGAATCTTACTCTAAGGTTAGGCGTCTAAAAGTAAACTTAAGCTATCTTTACTTCCTTTACAACTTTGTTATTCTCAAGATCGCTTCTTACGCCTTTTCTTGAGTCTAACCATAAACAATAACTACTTCTTTGACCAATCTTTATCAAATCTTTAACTTTATTTAACTTTCTTTAGAAAACTTTACCAAAATTTACTTATCTTTAAATAAAACTTCAATAAACATTAATACACTTTGCACTTTAAGGATTACATGACTTACTTCAAGATTTCAATATTCAATCAAGAACTCAAAAAGAACTCATCAAGATCTCATCAAGAACTCAACAAGAACTCAACAAGAACCCAACTTCAAACTCAAGTCACACGAAAATTCCATCAAACATGCATGAAAATTTAACAAATTATCATGAAATCAATACCCAAATCAACCCTTAAAAACCACGCATAACATAGCATACATTCATCAACAATTCATCCAACATGATCATTTAATCAACCCTATAATCATAGTATTCAAATTAAGGTAAGAAAGTATGTTACCTTATTCAAGATTAAGCAAATTAACACACAAAACTTGCTGCTCGGAAACCCAAACAACACGTCCCTATATGCACAACACGGTACATACGCATGGCACACACGCACGGCTTGCATGGCACCACCATGGCTTGCACGGCACCACCACTTGCACCACCGTATTCAACACGGCACGGTTGCCCACTGCACGGCCACACATGAGCCACCACATGGCTTCACACGAACCCCTTCACGAACACGACCCAATTGAACAAACCCCAAAACCAAACCCGAACTAGAAGTCTTGATGGAAAAATATGGAGATTGTTGTGTTTAAAGTTACTTAAAGATCAATAGTGATTTTATCTTTAAGTTTTGGAATTGATTGGATGATGAACAAAAGATGGTGGAACACTACCAAAAATGGCATGTGGAACTTATGGCAAAGGGAGAGTTTGTGTTTGGCTTTTAATTGTGGCAAAAGATGAGCAAGTGTGTAATTGATAGCAAATGAGCTCTTAAGCCTTACAACCCTTCTATTTATAGAAGTGGTTTAAGGTGTGAACATGAAGCAAGTGGCAAATTAAGCCACATAATCATAAGGGGGGCCGGTTATGACAAGGCATAATTGTGCTTTTGTGATCATTTGGGCTAATTGCACTCATGCATGACTAATCATGCCTAATTTGCATGTGGTCCAAAAAAAAAAAATTAATTAATTAGGAAATTAAATAATAAAATTCTAATTAATTAAATTAATAATAAAATAAAATAATAACACAACCAAAAATAGAAATAATCGAAATTATTCAAATAAAATAAAAATAAATAGTCCAAATAAATTTTGGACCATACATAAAATAACATAAATACACAAATAAATCAACAACAGAAATACCAATAAAACTGGGTCGTTACATCAATTCTGAGCAACACCATTCACTAATTATACCCTTTTATTATTACCATCCTATCAATTGTTTGATAACCTTTATTTCATTGTCAATATTCGAATAGTTCTCAACATCAACGTTAACTTTATCTCCTATTTTAAGTAACATTAAGAGCCGCAGATTATCCATTTAGTGGCTAACACCCCATCGCAATTCGATCGAAAGTAATTCGATTGAAACAAAAATACAAGTTCGAATCAGATCATTTTTTGGCACGAACATTCCACCAATTATTCCCCTCACTCTTAAGATAGTAAGTCGCGTTCATTACCCGTTCATTTTCAAGGAACCTAGTAGCGTTAAAGAGTTTCCTCATTTCCTGAACCCAATTTTCCAAAACAACTAGATTTGTCGTACCATCATATGTCGGAGGTCGTTGTCATGAAAATCGATCAAAAGTGGACATGCTGCCCAAAGAGGGAATACCCCTATGAACAAGTGTAAGTATCGCATCCTCTAGAGCACGTTGCCGAAATCGAGAATTAAGGGAGCGAGATGGAGTCGACATACTGGAAAACATTAAAATTATGTTAAGCAAACATTCAAACCAAACGAAAAGGCGTGAATTAAAACAAAGATCATCCTAACCCAGGTTAGTGCCCAAGTCAACGCTCGTTAAGTAAAAAGGGTTAGGCTAACTAGGTTATGCACTCACGAAAGTAAAGCGCACAACTCTCGCGTTACTTATGAAGAAGCAACTAAAAATTCTCTAGCCTAGAGTTCTGATACCAACTGTAACACCCCGACTTTTACAAAGCAAACTTATACGATTAAAAGCCGAAGTGCCACTCAAAACAAACAAGAAATACTGAAAAAATGTAAACATAAATCCGAAGTATTATTAATATAACTCCAAAATCACCTAAGTCCAAATACAACTATAACCCAAAATATCCAAATATCACAACTTCTAGAGTACTAAACGGAAATACTAATCAACATGAAATACAAATCTACATTTAACTACAATCTCCCAAATACACGCGCCCGAGCCCGACCAATAGTACAAAAACTACTCATCTTCGACACCTGAAAAATGGAGTTCCACCATCAGTGGTGAGTAACTTGACTGTCCCATTTAAATTGGGAACGCAAGCATGCAACATAAGATAGAAAAATCAACGCAAAATAACACATAATCATGCATTTGCGCAACCAATTAGAACAAATAGTCATATACCTGGCATCCATTCTGCAACGTAGTCAACTATATTGTAAGTTCAAGGATACTCAATAAGGGGGGTTGAATTGCGTATATGTGTTGTTCTATTCGTTTCAAAAAATTTTTTTCAGTTTGTGGAAACAACGAAAGAACAGTAAAGTAAAGAGTAGAGACACAAGGATTTAACAAGGTTCGGCTTCTCAATAAGCCTATGTCCTCCACTCTCTAACCAATATTATTAATCAACTCTGACGAATAACAATGGTTACACACTCAATTGAATGTTACAACTATGTCACAAACAATTACCCAACTATTAACTCTAGCAGTTCACTCACTGCTCACAGAACACTCCCCAACCACTTCCCTCTAAGTGGTTCAAATACAATAATCGAATTCTCCGTAGGTTTTCTCTTGAAGATGAGCATGGAGATATTTTTTTTTCTCTATGAATGAACTTCTGGAAATATGGCTTCTTTTCTTTGGGAGAGCAAGAGAGTTTTTAGGGTTTTCCAAGAGTGGGCGTTTTTGCAAATGAAAACCGTCACCCTAAATGTGCATGGATGATTTGCTTAAATATTACAAACAAATCAACTGACATAATTATAATAGTACCAAATTAGACTTTGTTCCCTTCCTCTTCATGTAGTGGGTTAGTGGAAAGTACACTAAAGTCCAAAGTTGTACAATGCATTAAATGAGCTGATTGAGAATATTATTTTAGTAAATATTCCAAAACCTAAGTAATCAATATTTATGATTTGAATTTGAAAACGTTTTGGTGATAAAATATCAATACTGATCACTTAAGTGCACGTGCGTAATACCGAGGTCTATTTCCACAGTGGTCTAAGCATTACTAAGTTTATGTCTGATAAAGAGGACTGTTCTTTGCCTGTTCTTTGACTGTATTCTTTACTGGACATAGACTTCACCCCTTCTTGCTTCTTAATAATTATACTTCAGCCTTACTTCCCTAAGTTCATTTTTACAAGAAGATCCTAATGTACAGAAAATTAAAAGCTCCAAGCTCTTGGCTTCTGATCTTCAAGTATCTCAAGGCTCTGATGTTCTTCACTTCAAATCTTGCCTTGATGTATCCTGACTTGATTCAACCTGTTTATACACAATCATATATAGCAATCAAGTATACAGAACTGATTTGTCAACATTCAAATCAAACATGTTTCAACAATTCCCCCCTATTTGATGATGACAAACGATAAAGTTCCCCCTGAGAATAGTAACCAATTTTTTCAATTAAAACAACTATTTAGAGGAACTGGTCTTTCCCTGTGCCTGTAATCAGTCTCATAATCTCAGAGAATTAAAGCACAAAATAGACTAAAGCACAATTAGACTGATTACTAGGCCAATCAAATCATTCCATTACTTAATATTTATTGAGTTTCATCATTAAGACCTGTAACATGCAAGACTTATCAGAATCAAGTGTAGCAAGATAAAAAATCTAAGTTCACTTGGAAGATTTACTTTAAGTTGGGATGCATAGGAGCATTTGATACGAATTTAAAACTCTCCTAGGCATAAAGTAGGGTCATCTCTAATAAGGATTGAACCTTGTTCATGTTGCTACATAAGGTAAAAGGAACTTCATCTGTTCCTATTCCCCCTTTTGGCATCAACAAATGACAAAACATATACATAGCATAACAAATAAGGGAAGGGCAACAGATAAAGTCAACACAATTTTATATCAAGACAACATTCTAGAGATGTTTTTCTAATCAGTGATTACCTGCAACTCACAATCAAAATCAGTTCAAAGCACACTCACAAGTTTTAAAAATTATACAGACCAGTGCCACTTTGCATGAATTTTTTTTCGCAAAGTGGTCAAAACCAAAAGCAATTAAAATGTTCAAGGAAATAGAATTAAGAAGAGTTTAATGAATAGGTTGGCAAGGTAGGGGCTAAATCAAGAAGAATTAGAATTAGTATCCTCACCAAAACTCTCAGTTCAGTCCTCATAATCATCTTCAACACTCTCCTCCTCCTTCTTCTACTTGGCAACTACAATGATAGGGATTGGTGTAACGACCCGACTCGCTTAAATCGGCGCGGAAGAAACCGACGAGTCGAATAGTTATAAACTACAACTCAAAACCTAAGAAATTAAAACTAATTCCTCGAAATATTATTAATAAACCACAAACGTACAAATACCCACAAGTTTGTACGTACTAATCCCAAAAGTCAAACTAAAAATACTAAAAATACAAGTAAACTCCAACTACATGTCAGAGTTATAAACAACGTAAAAGAGCCCATACAATACTCCAATACTATCTAAAAACAACAGTAATAGTAAATACAACAAACAATGGCAATAACAACGTCGCTCGCCCAACCCAAAGCTAAGCAAGAGTATTGTCATCAGAAATACCTGAAAAATATACAACAGTCCACCATCAGTGGCGAGTAACATAACTGACTCACCCTAATGGGAATACACATGTACATAGTACAAATCAAATAATCAAATCATCAATCAAAAACATGCGAGAACATCCCAAACGTGAACTCGACTCAAATCATCCTACTCAACTATCTTTGGCGCAATCATTCATGTTCTAGACCGGACTGTGCTCGTACGAACTCATCTTACGCATTCGAACTTTCTACTATGCTCGGATTTGAGAATCTTACTCCCAAACCCCATGAAACCAATCTTACTGGAAATCCATGTCCCGTGAAACCAATCTTACTGGAAATTCACAAAGATCACATAGTATGACTCCAACTATCCCAATACCGCGGATGGAATAGGGGCAACGTCTTAACCCAAATACAATGAATCTTACTCAAAGTATCAGGCATCTAAAAAATGAAATCAAGCTAATTATTAATTAATTAAATCTTTTAATCGACTTTATCATATTATCATCATTATTACCCAACATAACTAAATTAAGTTCAAGAATTGCCTCTAGCCTTGATTCTCGAATTTAACTAGTTAAATTATCGAAGTTATTCTCAAGAACTGCCTCTAGCCTTAATCTTGAGTCTAACCAATCATAAATCATCACACTCTATAATCATCTTTTAATCATATTAGATACTTTCTTTAACTTTCTTTATCATTTAGACCATTTTCTTTAACTTCCAAGATTCAATCAAGAACTCAACAAGAACTCATAAAGAACTCAAAGAACTCATTCAAGATTCAAGATCTTCAATCAAGAACTTAATCAAGATTCAAGAACTCAATCAAGAACTCATCCAAACCAATTCAATCCACACGTATATTCATCAACAATTCATTCGAAAATTACCATCCAACTTATCCAAAATTCATCGAACTTTAACATAATATACATGATCATAAATCAACATATAACCAATCATAATATCATGAAAATCATCATCAAAACACCATACAAACACATAAAAATCAGATCTAGAAATCATTCATGAAATCATGGATAAACTTCATCAAATAACCCATACATGCATTTAATCTATACTATAAACATAGTATACCAAAATGGTTGAGAAAGTATGTTACCTTGATCACGATTAAACACGTAAAGAACCCCAAAACCCGCTGCCCGGAACGAGTCTTGCACGGCAAAAACCCACGCAGCAACACGCACTCGAACACGACTTGCACCATCCAACACGGCTTCCCACAACTGCCCATGGCCTGCTGCCCTGCACGGCTGCCTGCACCAACCTCCCACGCACTACTGCTGCACGGTCCACAACAACCCACACGGCCCCATGGTTGCACGGACACTCTGCTGCCCACACGGCCATCACCTCCACGCAAGACCCAAACCCAAAACCGAAACCAAGCCAAGACATGATCAAATGGAGGCTACTTGTTTGTTAATCACTTAAAGACCAATGAATGTTGAATCTTTAAGTTTGGATTTGGAATTGAAGATGCACAAAACTTGGGTTCATAACACCCAAAATAGGCGTGTGGCAAGAGGTAGAAATGGAGGGAGAGTTTGGCTTTTAAAAGTGATGGCAAGGGTGATTAAATGAGCAAATGAACAAAAGATCCTCATGCCTTGCTACTACTTCTATTTATAGAAGTGAGTTAGGTGTGAATGCATGGCAAGTGGCAAATCAAGCCACTAAAAGAGAGGGAAAACCGGCCATGGCTTACTCAAATGGGCTCAAAATTCACTTGGGCCATTTGCACTAATTCATGACTAATCATGATAAATTTTGCACTTGGCCCAAAACTAATTAATTAATTAGAAAATTAAATAATAAAATTCTAATTAATTAAAATAAAATAAAATCAAGAAATAATAAACCATTAAATAATATGGTTACACAATAGCAATTAAAATAGTCTAAATAAATTTAGACCATGCACCGGGACAAACTAATCACTAGCAAACCAACACGAAACTAGCCCAAAATCTGGGGTGTTACAACTGGTCTCTTGTTGGTCTTGGGCTTGATGCTGGAAGAGGAAGCAATCTAGTCATCATGGTTGTCCAGTCTTGCAGAAATATTCTTTAGAAACCCATCAAGTGATGTATAGATAGCATTTACACTGGCCATCATCTGCTGTAACAGCTCCCCATGAGTTTGGACTTGCTTGAACAAGACCACTGTAGCTTCATCATACTTGGAGTTCGTTCCCTTCCTAAAGCCACTTTTCCCCTCCTCATCTTTCATATTAAGAAGCCCATCCTCAAAAGTCATATCTTTCTGTCTAAAGGTCTGATTAGTGAGGACATACATTTTCTTAACCTCACCACAAAGCGGAACACTTCTATCCTTAAAGACCAAGGTGAGCTAAACACCATAAAGAAGGGAATGGTTGGACCTTTTGAGGCTGTTGACCATATGGGTAATCATCAGACCAGGGAGGTTGACCTTAATTTTCTCATAGAGGTAGTATATTATCACAACATCCATTTTCCTAACATCCATTCTGCCTTGAGCCCTAGGGAGTACTATCTTGGAGGCCACAGTGTTAACAGTATCATTACTACCTCACTCAGTCAGATAATCAAATAGAAAAAACTTTCAGATGGAGAACCAATAAAGGGGGTGGTCTGTATATGTTCTGTACTCACCTCTGGAATGGTAGGCCAATTGTCCTTAGAGTACTCACATAATCCTCCCCTAGGCACCCCTAGTACTTCCCCCAGTTTCTTCTTGGACAAAGTAATGTCCACTCCCTGGACTTAACTCCAGACTTTCCCTTTATCAAGCTTTCTCAGCTTTGGATAAAACTCCTCTACATTAGACTCAAAGACCTCAAGTTTCCTACTCAATAGCCCCTCCCACCCCTGGAATTCTATAGCCTCTTGGAATTATTCCAAGAAAGATTGGTTCAACCAAGAACTAGGACATGCAAACCCATACAACACACCTCTACCACTTAATTCAAATAGTGGTTGGGCAGTAGACTTACCTTTCTACTTGGTTGATTCCTTCTCAGGGGCAGAGTCACCCTTCCATTTCTTCTCAGTGGGCAGTTTTAGTGGAGGTTTTGGGCTCTCTGATTGTTTCCCTTTCTTGGAAACCATTTTTATTCTTTTCCTTTTCTCTTCCTACTTCTCTTCAGCCTTCTCTTCTCCTGATTCCTGCCTCACCTCTTCCTTGCACAGCCTAGACCTCAGAGGTCTTGTTCTCTTGTTGGGGCCTTTTCCCCCCTGTTTCTCAGCAATAATCCGAATGTCCTGATCAGTTTCAGGAATAGCTGTGTGGCATCCATCCCCTTCAGTCTAAACTTTATCTTGGGGTTCACCCATCTCTTCATCATTATCCTCAATGCTTAGCACTGGTTGATCAACAATCTGTGAAGGTAGAGATGGGGATTTTTGTTGTTGTGGGGAAGGTGATGGAGATTTTCCTTTTGGTGCTGACAGTGGTGGTGGAGTCTTTTCTTGTGGTGGTGATGATGGAGGTGGAGTCTTTTCTTGTGGTGGTGATGGTGATTTTTGTGGTGATGGCTGAGTTTGTGGAAGAAAAGGAATTGAGGGTTGTGGAGATGGTTGTTTTGGTGATGGTGATGGTGGTTTGTTAGTTGTAGAAGATGTCGATTTTGGTGATGAGGGAGTTTTCTGGGTTTGAGGTGGTGGTGATTTTGGAGATGGTGGTGGTGTAGATTCATCCTTCTACTTACATGGCTCCTTTGAGCCCTCTATAATTTTCTCGATCACAGATGCAATAACTTCCTCTGTAGTTTTCTCCTTTTCTTCGTGGTGTTCAGCAACCACTGTAGCCTCAGAATTTTTCTCAACCCTAACTGGAACAGATTGAGATGATTAATTTGCACTTCTGCCTTTCGTCTTCAATCATTTGTTCTTCTTCTTTTGCATGATTGACATTGAATTAATTTGAAGAAGAGGGAGTGAGAGAATGATGAGAATTCTGAAGAAAAATTCCCTTGAGAACACTTAGGGTTAGAGGGAGAAAGAGTAGTTAGAGAATGAGAGAAATGGTTAGAAATTGAAAGTGAGATGAAGAAAATAAGTAAGGAGTTAAGAAAACTTAAAAGAAGTTAAGGGAAGTTACTTTAAAGATGTCATAAGTGCTACAACGATTCTCTGACAGAGTAATTAAAGTCTCAATTTCAAAATTGAAAATTCAGGATTTGAAATGAGAAAACCGTTATAAAGAGCTGGTCTGGTAGTGGTCTGACGCTGATTTGTATTCAATCAAAACGTGAAGTACCTTAGTAGTTAGGCAATTTAGAGGCACAAAATATTAGAACAACATCATCATAAGCACTTTGTGAGCACTTGCAAATATGACAATTTAAATGTTAACCAACCCTGCTTATGTACACTAAGAATTAACTTAGTCAAATATTATCAAAAGGGGAAAGATAAATCCTAAGTAACTAGGATCTAATCTTTACAATACCAAGTAATATCCGGAGTTTGACAAACACTTCCCTACTCCACGGGCTTAGTGAAAATATCAGTCAATTGCTCTCCAAATCTGCAAAATTCAAGATTGACATTTCTTATTTCAACATTGTCTCTGAGAAAATGATGTCTGATTTCAATATGCTTGGTTTTAGAATGGTGAACAGGATTTTTATAAATTTTTATGGCACTGGTGTTCCAGAACAGACCCCAAAATCCTTGAGTTGTGTCTTTATCCAAAGCAACTGAGCACAACATAATGCAACAGCTATATACTCTCACTCAGCTGTGGATAAAGCCACTGAATTTTGTTTCTTAGATCCCCATGAAATGAGACAAGAACCTAAGAAGTGATCCATTCCTGAAGTGCTCTTCCGGTCAACATTAAGACAATAAAAGTCAGCATCAGTGTATCCTAAAAGATCAAAATTGCTACCCTTTGGATACCAGAAGCGCATGTCCTTTGTACCACTCAGGTACCTAAAGATTCTCTTAACAACTTTTAGATGAGATTCTTTTGGGTTGCTTTGAAATCTAGCACACAACCCAACTGAGAATACTATGTCTGGTCTACTAGCTGTTAAGTAGAGAAGTGAGCCAATCATACCTATGTATAGCTTATCCTCAACATCCTTTCTTTTCTCATCTAGGCTCGATTTAGAAGAGGTAAGAATAGGTGTGTCATAGGACTTACTATCTTGCAGACCATATCTCCTGAGTAGCTGCTTGAGATACTTTTGTTAATGGATCTTGATTCCATCATCAACTTGTTTGATTTGAAGAACCCAAGTTCTCCCATCATACTCATCTCAAATTCACTTTTCATTAGATCTGCAAACTTATCACACAAAAAACAGAATTAGTAGCCCCAAATAGAATATCATCCACATATACCTGGACCACTAACCGATCTGATCCCGTTTTCTTTAAGAATAGACTCTTATCCACTAAACCTCTCTCATAATGATTTTCAATTAGAAAACTAGAGAGTCTCTCATACCAAGCACGAGGGGCTTGTTTGAGCCCATAAAGAGATTTATCTAACTTGTAGACATGATATAGACAATCTCTATCATCAAAGCTAGGGGTTGCTCCACATACACATATTCTTTCAAAGGCAATTAAAATTTTTTATAGCCATTTAGAAAAGCAGTTTTAACATCCATTTGAAAGTGTTTGAAATTCATGTGAGCAACAAAGGAAATCAAAATTTTTATAGTGTCAAGCCTGGCTACTGGAGCAATGGTTTCATCATAATCTATTCCTTCTTGTTGGATAAAACCTTGAACCACTAGTCTCGCTTTTTTTTTTTCTGAATATAGTGCCTGAGTCATCCAATTTGTTTCTGTAGACCCACTTAGTTCCAATAACTGACACCTCATTGGTTCTTGGCTCAAGATGCCAAACCTGATTTCTTTCAAAATGGTTCAACTCATCGTGCATGGCCAAGACCCAATCAGGATCTGTTAGAGCAATCTAATAGTCAGTTGATTCTATGTGAGATAAAAAGAAGAAGTAAGCACAAAAATTTTTCCAACCAGAATTTCTAGTTTGGACTCCTTTTGATAAATCACTAACGATTTGATCAGCAGGTTGAGAATTTCTTTGCTTAAACATTGCACTTTTTACAACATTAGAATCAACTAAATTAGAACCAATATCTGTACTGGTTCCCCCTAACTCATTCTGAATTTAAGTGGGTGGACTAGTTTCTTCAGTGTTCTCTCCCACTTCATCTTTATATGGATGAGCAGGAGAGTCACTGTGTTCAACAACCTATTTAGAATTTTCTTATATTGCACCAGACCCATTGTTGTGTTCAGGGGAAGTTGGAGGGTCTGGTTCAGAAGAGTTCTCTGGTTCAACTCCAGTGAATTTTGTCAATCTAATCTCGAATCCTTCATCATCATTTACCTGGACAGGCTTGTTGAACATGTTAGTTTCATCAAACAACACATGGATACTCTCTTCAACACACAAGGTTCTTTTGTTGAAGACTTTATATGCCTTGCTATGAGGAGAGTATCCAATGAAAACAGCTTCATTACTCATGGGGTTAAACTTGTCCAAACTAGTCTTACCATTGTTGTGCACAAAACATTTACAACCAAAGATTCTTAACTGCTCAATGTTTGGTTTTCGACCCCTAAAGAGTTCATAAGGTGTTTTTCTTAGCATTAGTCTTAATATAACCCTAATAAGTATGTAGCATGATGTACTCACAGCAACTTCCCATAATTTCTTGGACAAACCACTCTCCAAAAGCTTGGCTCTAGCCATTTCTTCTAGAGTGAGGTTCTTACTCTCAATTACTCCAATTTGCAGTGGAGTTCTCGGGGCCGAGAAATTGTGGGAAACACCATGCTCCAAACAATAGGTTATGAAGCTGACAATATTAAACTCTGATCCATGATTGATGTGTTCAGTTTGTATTAATCAATTAGCTCATTTTGATGTATAGTTTGTTTAGAACGTGTTTTGTGAAATTAATTAACTTTAAGCTTAAACGAACGTTTATGTCTCAAAACATAATTTAATATTGCATTTAATAATTTAATTGCTTTTTAGGACATAGTTTATTTTTTTTGTTACATGCTCCTGTTTCTTTCCATATTTTGTATATAATAAGGAAGACCGACACTTGTTCGGGACTTGGAAAAAGTGCGATAAAGTCTTCAAGAAGAAGGTAGGGCGCTGCCAGCGCCTGTCTGATCCAGGAAGATGATGGAGCAAGTGGCCAAGGAAGAAGGCTCGCCCCGTGCCTATAGGGCACTCCCCTCGCCCATTAGCATTCCAAAGGGGGGCGCTACCCGCCCCTATGGGCCGCTGCTAGCGCCTATGTCACAGTACCATTGCAAAGAGGGGGGCGCCCCGTGCCTATGAGGTTGTGTTTAGGGTGCGACTAGGGTATTTTTTTACTTCTTTTTACTTCATTTTTGTTGCTTGAAATTTGTGAATCTTGTGTTTTACATTAATTCATGAATTTGTGATGATTTTAGGTTTAATTTGAAGATGAAATCTCTTTAATTGAGTGTTGAGTTTGAGTGCTTTGAACACACACCTTTGCAAGTTGATACTTGGTTTTGTTGATAAATGTGTTCTTGTACTTGAGTTCGACAATACTATGATTAAGTGTGAATATTTTGTTGAGCTTGAAGTTGAAATTTTTTATCTTGTGCTTGCCATACTTGAATTTTTTCTTGTGCTTGCCATGGTTGTCATACGTCTTTAATGGTTGAATTTTTGATCTTGTGCTTGCCATGGTTGTAGTAATCTTTGCCAAGCTAGTGTATATCTGAGTGGTTTGATTCAATGAAAGTTGTTTTCAAGAGTGGTGATGTTGTTCCCCAAATGAATTTAGTGTAAGAATTTGTTTTTAAATAATTTTTCTTGATTGAATTGCATTAGTGCTGTTGTGAAGTATGATAACATTCAAAGTTTACTTCTTATGTTGTCACTCAAATCACATTTTAATCAATAAAATTTTTCATTTACACTAATGGTTTTGTGTTATGATTGTGTTTAGGTGTTTCGACAGTGCTTTGGCTTAGCCCAAGCAAGCTCTCCCCAACCACTCTCTAAGACAAAATCACTTTTCTCAACAACAAACCCCCTTTTCCACCACAATAATTTAACTCGAAATGGCTTCAACTTCCGGTGCAAAAAAAAGGAAGACTGTAGCCTCTTCTGTCACATCTTTCTTCAACCTAAAAAGACTCACGTCCCCGCAGAAAACCTTTTTTGCCCGGCTAAGAAGAAAACGCAGCGTCCAAGCCACCGTTTTCGCTTGTCACAGAACTCTCAAAAGGCTCGAGATTCTCCGACCTATGATAAGGTTACTAGGAAGAGTTGGTTTGGACGGCTTCCTAAATGAACATGCCCACACATACTACTCCTTCACTTTTGAATTCCTCGCCACCCTGCAAAAGCGTAATGACCCCAGCAAGCCCAGGGGCGAGGAGTCCTGCTACATAACCTTTAACGTCGATGATGAAACTCATACAATGTTCTATGATGAACTTGAGGAGGTTTTTAGGTGGGAGTCCTCTCCTATCGGTAACTTTTGAGGCCCTATGGGTTTAAGTGCGCAACAGTTCTATAGAGGGATCACTCAGTTCTTTAAGTTTGATCGAAATGCCATCATCAATTCCATTCCTCATCCGGATCTCCGATACGTCGTGTTCTTTATAGCAATGCCCATATTTTGTCGGGCGGAGGCCAACAAGCTCCCTTTAACCACCCTTAAGGCCCTTTGGGCCATGACTCCCGAGGGAAATGATCACCCGTATTGGGCGGCATTGTGGATTGATTCTTGCCACGATTTTGTCGACGAGAGCAAGAAGAGAACAATAGCTATGGGAGGTATGGTGACTCTGATATATGAGTATTTAGAGCAAAAGAAGAGGAACAGTAAGAAGGAAATCGAATACCCTGATGGACGGGTCGGGAGTGACCCCGAAGATTTTCTTACCTATTGGGTTCTGTAAACTCGGAGTTTCATTTACATCTCCGAACAGCGTGAGACTCCTCGATCGTTTGGTTGGCGTTTTGGATCGGGACATGAGGCATACATGAATTTCCTCAACCGCAGCGTACTTCAATCATGGGATGTACTCGAGCGAATGATTTTTTTGCCCCCCCCCCCCCCGATCTAGCCTACAAGCAAAACCTGAAAAATGCGTTCCGACTTGAATTTCCGGATCCTCCACCTTCTAACCCAGAGTAGCAGGAGAGTGACAGTGAGGAGGAGTATGATGAGGGAGATGATGAAAATGATGGTTATGATGTTGATGGTGATGTAAACATGGGGAAACGCATACCTCGGGTACGAGGTGGGATACGTATGCAAGAGCCGGACCCTTGATGAGCCCAAGTTATACCATATTTTTAGTTTGTTTTTAATGCTTTGTTTTTGTAATTTAGGTCATTCTCCTTAGTGTTTACATTAATTTGAGTTTTTGGTGAAGTTTAGAGTTTATGTTGTAAACTAGATTAACTTGCAAGTTTTAGCCTAAATTAAGAATAAGTGAAAGCAAGGTTTTTGTACATCAATATGCAGCATGACCAAATTCAAACGCTAATATCTTCTGATCTAGAAATGATATTGAAGTGATTAAAATTGGTGGTTGTAGATCTCTTCAAGAGCTTTCCAACGGTAGGTCATATGCCTATTTTCGCCAAGGAACGAGAGAGTTATGGCCATTTTAGTCCGACCTGTGTGTGTAGTCAGCAGGGGGCGCGCCCCGCGCCTTATAGGGCGCTGCCAGCGCCCTTGATACAGTGAGGTCCTTTCAAAAGGCGATTCCAGCGCCCTCCAAGACGCTGCCAGCGCCCTGTGTGTCTGTTTGGCCGACTTCAATCCACTTGAACCTTTGTGATTGCCGACATCACCCCACTTGCCTCTTGTACTTGTTGATTTGGTTTTTGCTTCTTCTGCCACTTGCTTTTGTTCCCTGCACCTAGCTTGTGTAAAGATTATCCTACAAACTTCCCTTGGCTAGTGACTAAGATGATCACCATTTTAGTTTAGTAGATCATCTTTGATTTCTCTACTTGATCAAAGATGATCATCTTTTGCCTTTTCATTTTGGACCCTTGGTTCTACTTTAAATGTAGTCCCTTAGTTTGGTCTTTTGCTTAGTTCATAAGTTTACATTAGTCAAGAAAGGCAACTTTCTTGCCTTGCTCATTGCCTATAAATAGGCATATGATGAGTTTGTAAGAAGGTCATGCTTGAACTCTTCTAGTTCTTCATCTAATAATAACTAGTATATATCTCTCCTTCCTTTTCTTCTCTTCTTTTATGTTCTTCATTAGATTAATGTAGCCCTTTTATCTTCACTTTGGAAAGGTGGTAATCATGTTATTAACTAAGTTTATGTAAGAATCACTACCACTTCTAAACTCTTTTACTTGATTATTGTCTAAAAATGGTTTAAACACATGACCTTAGACTAACCTTAATTAGGTTCGAAACTAGTTAATGAAGGTTGAAGGTCTAAAGCTAGATTTTGGAGTATTCATGCGTTTTGGAACCTTAATCTATGTAGCACCCAAGTCCCTTTAATCCAACTTAGTCTTCACTAATTGAACTTAGCAAAATTGACACATTGCATCTCAGTAAAATTGACACTTTACCCAGGGGGTTCACTTAGTTTAAGCTAGTCTTGGTTAATCGAACTTGGAAATTTAGACAGGTTAATTGAAAGTTTAATTTGACAAGTTAAATCCGACGATTAATTTTATTGTAACTCCATGCCTAAAGCTTTTAACGAATGTGTATTTGGTAATTTAGAGTTAGATATTCGCACCGAAGTAGAGTCTAACTATCCTAAGGAGACTTCAAAGGATTAAAACCTTTGGCAATAGATAATCATAAATTGAGTATAGTTGGAGTCATTCGATAAATAAACCTATTTTAAGCATATTTCCACCAGACCACTCTTTTATTTTCCTTATTTAAATTTTGTTTTAGCTTAGTTTCACCAAACCACCCCCTCTCTTTATTCTTCACGTTCAATAAAATGAAAGCATTAGCTCAACAAAAAACAGATTAAATGTTCGATGATGTCAACCATGTTCCCTGTGTTCGATAACCCCCACTCATACTACAACGGGGGTTTTATTTGTCTTAGAGACCGAAAAAACCTCTTCGTCAACCCTGCTTCTTCTGATCAGTCGTGGATTAATCTCCTCAATGAGCGATTTAACTCTTTGCCAGTCGAGGTAGGTGTCCTTCGGCACGACATACGCCGGATGGAGGACGTGATGTGCCCCATGTCTTCCATGATTACAGCGATGCACACCATGCATCTTTACGGTACCCCTTATGTTGATCCGACCGCAGATATTGAGCGGGAAAGCCAAAAAAGGGAGGAGAGGAGGAGGAGGCCTTCGGGGCCCACTTTTCCCAGGCGGTCCTCCAATGCTTGAGCAGATGGTGAATGTTTAACCCACAATGAGGACATTGTGTCGTTCAAGTGTGGGGGTACGTTCACTTGTATATAATTTTGGGTTCTTTTACTTTTATATTAAAAAAAACAGAAGAAAAAGAAAGCTCGATAGGTTCAAAACCCGAAAGGTCAACCTATGCAAATTCAGAGCTAAAGAGTTAGAGAAAAGGGAGTGAGAAATTTAGGATGAAAACCCGAAAAGGCTCCTAGGCAAAATGAGAGAAAAATAAAAGAGAGCAGTTCGTTTTCTTTTTTATTCAAGACCGGATAATTTCATCTTCCGGAGTGCTTTGGTAAGAACAACTTCTTTTGTTCTTTATTTCCCATTTTGATTTTTGTAAATAGTGTGAGCCATGCTTGAATTTTTTCTTCTACTCATTAGTTCACATTTGGTTTTGTTTTCCTTCTCATGAATTGTTTTAGCTCAAATCATAATTTTATTGTGTTTTGGTTTAGAACAAGTTCATTAGGGATTTTTGTTAGAGTTTAGTTGTTTTTGCGAACTTTTGGCTTATAATCCGTTATTACTCTCTTTTGATTTACTCGAGGTCGAGTAAAGACTAACTGTGGGGGTATTTGATGTGTTCAATTTGTATTAATCAATTAGCTCATTTTGATGTATAGTTTGGAATAGTTTAGAACTTGTTTTGTGATATTAATTAACTTTAAGCTTAATCGAAAGTTTATGTCTCGAAACTTAATTTAATATTGCATTTCATAATTTAATTGCTTTTTAGGACTTAGTTTATTTTTGTTGTTACAGGCTCATGTTTCTTTCCATATTTTGTATATAATTGGGAACACCGAAACTTGTTCGGGACTTAGAAGAAGTGTGATAAAGTCTTGAAGAAGAAGGTAGGGTGCTCCCAGCGCCTGTGTGATCAAGGAAGATAATGGAGCAAGTGGCCAAGGAAGAAGGCGCGCCCCACGCCTATGGGGCGCTCCCCGCGCCCATGTCACAGTTGCATTCCAAAGGGGGGCTGTAGAACCATGTTTGATTTGAATGATGACAAACCAGTTCTCTATACTTGATCGCTATGTGTGTTTGTGCATAAACAAGTTCAATAAAGTGCGGACTCATCAAGGCAACATTAGAAGGCCTTGAGATACTTGAAGATTAGAAGCCAAGTGCTTGGAGCTATTTAATTATTACATATTTCTATGATCTTCTTGTAAAATAAACTTAGGAAAATAAGACTTTTGTTTATAAGTAAAAGAGCAAAAGCGGTTAAAGTTTATGCCCAGTAAAGAGAACAAGCAAAGAACAAGAAAGGAACAGGCAAAGAACAAGCGAAGAACAGTTCCCTTTATCAGACATAAACTTAGCAGTACTGAGACCACTGTGGAAACAGACCTCAGTATTACGCACGAAGATGAATACTCAAGAATGAAGCAGTTCCAGACTTCCCAAGTTCAATGGCACAAACTACTCATGGTGGAAGAACTGCATGAAAAATCTTATCATTGGAATAGACTATGAATGTTGGATGACTGTTAAGAATAGACCCACCTCCATTCATAAGAAGAATTTAGGAAGTGCTCATTATTCCAAAGTCTGAAGAAAAAAATACAAGCTAGTGAGGATTACAAGAAGCTGGAAAAGAATGTAAAGGCAATGTCACTTGTTCAACATGGAATTGCAGAATGTGAGGTAAATCGAATCCTAGTTTGTTCATCTGCAAAGCAAATTTGGGATACTCTGGAGCTTGCTTATGAGGGCAATTCTGAAGTGAAAAGGTCAAAAATTGACATGCTCATGTCAAAGTATGAGGTCTTTAAGATGACTAGAGAAGAAAACATCAAAGATATGTTTAGAAGGTTCATGACCATTGTAAATGAACTAAAGTCATTAGGGAAGACCTTCTCAAGTGAAGAGTTGGTGAGGAAAATGTTAAGAAGCGTGTCAGGCAAGTGGATGCCCAAGGTTACAGCCATACAAGAAGCAAAAGATCTAACCACACTATCTCTGAAACAACTCATTGGTTCCTTGATGACTCATGAGATGTTGGTAGATTCAAAGGCTGAAACTAGTTCAAAAAATAAAGAGATGGTTCTCAAAGCAGAAGAATCAGATGAGGATGAAGATGATATCAGTCTTATGGCTAGAAGATTTGAAAAATAACTTAGGACAAAATCCAAGGGTAAGTTTTCAAAAGGAAGAAACAGTTTTGGACAGTTCAGGAAAACTAGTTCTAATGCTGATTGCTTTAAATGTGGTGAAATGGGGCACAAAATTAAGGAGTGTCCAACATGGAAGAATCCTAAGGGAAATCCTAGAGTCCAGGCTGAGAAGAAGGTTTTCAAAAGAGTTATGCTTGCTGCAGTTTGGGGAGATTCAGAATCAGAAGATGAGGAAGATGTAGAAGAAGCAAATCTCTGCCTTACTGCTTTCACATGCACAGACCAGTCTGAGATCTGTTCTGAAGAAGAAGATGTTCCCTGTCTCAAGGCTGGTGGAAGCACTTCAGATGACAACCTGGTATGTTTCAATGAAATAAAGGCAAACATGCATAATCTAGATAGAGATAAATTACTTGATTATCTTGAATTCACCATTGATCAATGCATTAGTGTTGGGTCTGCCTACCAAAAAAAAAAGAAACTAAAAGAAACAGTTCGAGATTATGAAATATGTGTTGCTAGGTCTGCTAAACTTGAAATTATTTGTGAAGAACTTAAAGAAAAAAAATTCTGAACTTGAAATGACAGCAGATCAGCAAAGAATAGAAATTGAGACATTAAACTCCAAACCAGTTCCGAAGGAAGATGAACTTTTTGAAAAAATTTAAAAGGGTTTTAATGAGCTCAAGGAGCTATTCACACATAACTCAAATCTGGAATTGTTCAAAGGTGCATGTACCTTGTGTAAATCTGAAGCCATAGTTGCCTATGACCATTTGATTGAAAAACTTTCAGATTTACACAAGGAACATAGTGATCTTAAGGTTTCTAAAGACACTGGTTCTCCCACTGCCTTTGATGAGGTTCTTGATGTTTCACATAGTGAGTGCACAGCTCAGATTTTTTATCTTAAGGCTGAACTTATTTTGCTAAAACAAGAAAACGTCAAGAAGACCAGTGACGAACCAGATCCCTCCCTGGTTTCAAGACTAAAAGATGGACTTGATCTGAAATCTTTTGAGAAACAAAATGAAGTTCAACTTAAGAGGCTTGGAAACAAGGAAAATGAGCTAACAGATTGTATGAACCAATTGAACAAAATGTTAGATGCTCAGAAAACCCTAAACATCCTCACATCCTAACCTGGAAATTCTCAAAGGTTTGGTTTAGGGTATTACGGATCTAGTTCTACAACTTTTCTAGGTAGAGACAACACATGGTTGAATGAATTCAAGAAAGTAAGGTAAGTATATATTTGCCAAGGACATGCATATTCGTACCTACTGTGGTAACGTGGTCATGTAACTAACAAGTGTTTCACCAAAAAGAAACATGACAAGAAGAACAAAACCTACAGTAAGCAGGTGTGGGTTAGGAAGGTCAAAGTTGAGAATGATTCAAAGAACAAGGAACCCAAGCTGGTCTAGGTCCCTAAAACTGACCTTTAGTTTGCTTGTGCAGGTACGAGTGAAAGGAAAGCCATATTGGTATTTGGACAGTGGTTGCTCAAGACACATGTCTGGGGATAAAGAACAATTCCTTTCACTCAATTCATTCGAGGGAGGGCACGTGACATTTGGTGATAATAGCAAAGGACTTTTTCAAAGGAGTAGGTAAGGTTGGTAAGTCACTCTCCCAAGCAATTGACAATGTTTACTATGTAGAAGGGTTGAAACATAAGCTTTTGCGCATCTCTCAACTATGTGACAAGGGAAATAAACTGAATTTTGAATCAAACACTTGTCACATAGTGAACCCTAGGAGAGGGGAACTGGTCTGTGAAGGAACAAGACATAACAATATGTATATCAAATACTTAAGTCAAATTCCACAGAACAGTGCCCTCTGCCTTAGTGTTGTAGAGGATTACCAATGGCTTTGGCATAAAAGATTAGGACATGTTAGCCTCAGTTTTCTCAACAAGTTGAGATCACAAGATTTGGTGATAGGTTTACCTAACATCAAATATGCGGCGGACCAGCTCTGCCAAGAATGTGCAAAGTGCAAGCATGTTAGATCATCACTTAAACCAAAGAAAGTGGTTAGTTCCTCTAGGCCATTTGAACTTGTACACATGGATTTATGTGGACCTATGCGTTTACAAAGTAGAAATGGCTTTAGTTATGTGTTTTTCTTAGTTGATGACTACTCTCGTCTGACTTGGACCATATTCTTGAAATACAAAGATGAAACCTTTGATGAATTTGAAATTCTAGTGAAACAGGTCCAGGACAAGATTAATCATCAGTTGGCATCTATCAGATCTGATCATGGATCAGAGTTTGATAATGCTAACTTCATAACTTTATGTATGGAGCATGGTGTTTCGCACAACGTTTTATCCCCCAGAACTCCACAGCAAATGGAGTAGGTCAAAGAAAGAATCGCACTCTAGAAGAAATGGCTAGAACCATGCTTCTAGAGGGTGGTCTGTCAAAGAAATTCTGGGCTGATGCTTTGAGTACATCATGCTACATACTTAATAGAGTTATGCTAAGACCAATACTGAGAAAAACACCTTATGAACTTCTAAATAGTCGAAAACCAAACATTAAACATTTAAGAATATTTGGTTGTAAGGGTTTTGTGCACAACAATGGCAAGACCAGTTTGGACAAGTTCGACCCCAGGAGTAATGAAGCTGTTTTCATTGGGTACTCACCTCATAGCAAGGCATATAAAGTGTGACGACCCGACTCGCTCAAACCGGCGCGGAAGAAACCGACGAGTCGAATAGTCGATCTAACATACTAAAAAAAATTAAAAGAAAACCTCAAAAATTATTATTATAAAACCTAAATTGTATAAAACCACAAGTTGTACATAACTAAGTCCCAAATAGTCACTACTAATGAATTAACTCCAAAACAGATGTCAGAGTTAGAGTATATAACGTACTAACATTCTAAAGTCTAATAACAGAAAATTATAACTAAAATAATGGATAGTAAATCGACACTCGCCCGATCCAAAGCTAAGCATCAACATCACCATCAGAGTTACCTGAAAATGAACATATATCCACCATCAGTGGCGAGTAACATAACGGTCCCACCCTAATGTGGAAACATATGATCATAGAATAAATCAAACAATAAATCAGGCGCACATACAAACAAACATGCGAAAGAAAAACAACAACAACCATAATAATAACTCGCTTGACTTTAATTATCCAATCTTATCATAATCTTTGTCGCAATCATTTACATATTAGACCGTACTATGCTCGTACGAACACATCTTACACGAACGAACTTTCCTACTATGCCAGGAATGAGAATCTTACTCCCAAACCCATGAACCCCATCTTACGGAAATTCATATCATTTAGACGACTTAGCAAGTAATCAATATCCCAATACTGCGGTTAGGATAGGGGCAACGTCTTAACCCAAGTCTTAGAATCTTACTCTAAGTTTAGGCGTCTAAATGTAAATTCAAGCTATCTTTAGGTTCTTCATAATCTTGGTTAATCTTAAGTTGCATCTTACGCCTTTACCTAAGACTAACTATGTAAACAATAATCTTGGAACCTCTTTAATCAAACTTTATACTTTCTTTAACTCTCTTTACTTATCTTTTGACTTTCTTTAATCAAGACTACACATTCTATACTTAAAGAATACAAGAAACTCATAAAGAAATTCAAGATTCATCAAAGAATGATAAAGAAACTTCAAGAACTCAAGAATCATCAAAGAACTCATCAAGATCATATATTATAACTTAATTCATCACTTCAAGATTCAAGAATCACATACTACTCAACAAGATCATCAAGAATCATCATCATAATCAATAACAAAGTACACGCATATCATCATCAAATTCCATCAACTATTCCATCCATTCTATGTACCGAAACTTTATGAAAATTGAACATGAAGACAATTAGACATGAAACTATCATATTTTATCATAATATACATAAAAAAAAAAAAGAAAGAACATCACAAAAAAAACCTCCCAAGTCAGCCCAATATTCACGCATGGCTCAAGGTAATAATCATCAACTTTCGATCTAATTTAATCATCTAATCTACCCTATGAATCATGGTATACAAATAAGGATAGAAAAGTATGTTACCTTAATAAAATGGGATAGCAAACAATACAAAAACTCGCTGTCTGAAACTCGTTATACACGGCCCAAGCACCATGCACAATTGCACGACCACGGCACCACACTCGAACACGCACGAGACCACCGTGCAACACCACCCGAACCACCGTGCAGCACCACTCGAACACCGTGCAGCACCCACACGAGCACCACGCACAACCCACACGAACCACACGCAAAATCCACATGAACCAACCCAGAATCAAACCCAAACTAGTGATCTTGTATGGAATTAATGAGGTTTAATTTTTGTTTTGGTATCTAAAGATCAATGGAGGATTAATCTTTAAGTTTTTGGGTTGAAAGATTGATGAACAAATGATGGAGATTGGAAGTAAAAATAGGCGTGTGAAATGTGGAGAGACTGGAGTGTGTTTGAGTTTATAATTGTGGAAAAGGATGATTAAAAATGGCAAATGATCATCAAGCCTTACTACTACTTCTATTTATAGAATTTAGTTAAGGTGTGAATGCAAGGCAAGTGGCAAAACCAAGCCACTTATCCTAAGGGGCCGGTTGGGCTTGCTCAAAAATGGGCTACCAAGTTCATTTGGGCTAATTACACTTAAGCATGACTAATCATGTCTAAATTGCACTTGGCCCAAAATTAATTAATTAACTAGAAAATTAAAATAAAATTAAAATTAAAATAAAATTAAATTAAAATTAATTAAAATAAAATAAATAATTAAGCAATTAATCATCAAATAAAATAATCATAATCAATCAATAAAACAAAAATAAATAGTCAAAATAAATTTGGACCATACATAAAATAACATAAATACCAACAAATAAACAAGTAGAAAAATACCAAAATCCTGGGGCATTACAATCTCCCCTCCTTAAATAAATTTCGTCCCGAAATTTAGGGCAAAGGAGATTGCTCACCTTCGAATAACTCCGGGTACTTCTGCTTCATGGAAGCCTCTGTCTCCCAAGTCGCTTCTTCAGGATGTTGATTTCTCCACAACACCTTGACTAACTTGACTTGCTTGCGTGGGAGGTCCTCACTTCGAGATCCAAGATCTGAACTGGTCGCTCCTCGAACGTCAGATTCGGCTTAAACGTGGCCGATTCCACTGGAATGATGTGGGTAGGATCATATACGTATTTCCTTAGCTGGGAAACATGGAACAAATCGTGAACATTAGACAACAAGGCGGTAATGCTAATCGATATGCCACCTCCTCAATTCGTTCTAGTATCTCGTAAGGTCCCATGAACTTCGGTCGGAGTTTCCCCTTCTGGCCAAAGCGAGCAACTCCCTTGAATGGTGAAACCTTAAGCAAGACTCTGTCACCTACCTCGAATGTCAGTGGTCTACGTAGGTTATCGCGTAGGACTTCTGACGACTCTGCGCGGCCTGCATCTTAGATCGAATGACTCGGACCTCCTCTACGGTATCTCGTACCATGTCAGGTCCCAAAGCCACAATATCACTGATATCATTCCAACAAATCGGACTCTGACATTTCCTGCCATAGAGGGCCTCGTACGGAGCCATATCAATGCTGGAGTGATAACTGTTATTATACGAAAATTCGACCAAGCAAAGCATCTTCACCCAAGACTGGTGATACTCCAGAGTACATGCTCGCAACATATCCTCCAGAGTCTGGATGGTCCTCTCCGTCTGGCCATATGTCGCCGCGTGAAATGCGGTGCTAAGCTTCAACTTTGTCCCAAAGGCTTCCTGAACCGATTTCCAGAAACGAGACAAGAATCTCGGATCACGATCTGAAACTATCTCCCTCGGAACTCCGTGAAGTCGAATAATGTCCTAGGTATAAGCCTCTGCTAGGCGCTCCATCGACCAAGTCATCTTCATCGGTATGAATCTAGCGACTTTGGTCAACCTATCCACAAATACCCTAATGGCGTTCATACCATTACTGGTAGGTAGGCTAACCATAAAATCCATAGACACCAACTCAAATTTCCAGGTTGGAATCGGTAATGGCTGCAAAAGACCTCCAGGTCTCTGATCCTCGATCTTCACCTTTTGACAGACTAAACATCGAGCTATGAACTCTGCGACATCCTGCCTCATCTTAGGCCACCAGAATTGGCCCTTAAGGTCCTTATACAACTTGTTACCTCCAGGATGAATAGAGTAGGGCGAGTTATGCGCCTCAGACATGATCTTGTTCCGAAGATCAGAACTGTCCGGTACACACCACCTCCCTCGAAAGCACAGACTACCGTCGGAAGAAATCTTGAAGCCAACGGCTTTTCCATGCCCCAAGGCCTCTCGAATCCTAGTCAACTGCGGGTCATCCTTTTGACCTTCACGTAATTCCTGAAATAACTCAGGCTCGGCACTCACAGAGTTCAGATGAACTCTGACGGAACTACGGCTTCTACTGAAACTCAATCGATTCTTGCGACTTAGTGCGTCAGGTCATAGTCCTTAATAAGCTCAAGCCATCGTCGCTACCTCATATTGTGGTCCTTCTGAGTGAAGATGTACTTGAGACTCTTATGATCCGTGAATACCTTACACGAACCACCATAGAGATAGTGCCTCCAGATCTTAAGCGCGAAAATCACAGCTGCTAGCTCCAAGTCATGCGTGGAGTACTTAAGCTCATGCACCTTCAGCTGCCTCGATGCATAAGCGATGACCTTACCACCTTGCATCAACACGCATCCTAGGCCATTCTTAAACGCATCATTGTAGACCTCGAAATCCTCCTTATCATTCGGAAGGGTAAGAATAGGAGCTGAAACTAATCTCTGTTTCAACTGTTGAAATGCTTGCTCGCAAGCCTCCGTACAAATGAATCGGATCTCCTTCTGCAGGAGACTAGTAATCGGCCTAGCAATCTTGGAGAAGTCATGGACGAATCGTCGATAGTATTCGGCCAAACCCAGAAAACTACGAACCTCCGCCACATTTCTTGGGCTACTCCATTCAACTATAGCCTTAACCTTTGCCGGGTCTACCTTAATGGTTTCCTTACTAATAACGTGACCCAGAAATGCCACTTCCCGAAGCCAGAACTCACACTTAGAGAGCTGTGCGAACCACTTATGCTTCCTCAATATCTCTAGCACTATCCAGAGATGCTCTGCATGCTAAGACTCGTCTCTCGAATAAACTAGGATATCATCGATAAAGACTACGACACACTTATCGAGTAAGTGATCAAAGGTCTGGTTCATGTGATCCATGAACACGACTGGAGCATTAGTGAGACCAAAGTGCATCACCTCAAACTCGTAGTGGCCGTATCTCGTACGAAAAGCTGTCTTCGGGATGTCTTCTCTCTTGACTGGAATCTAATGATATCCAAATCGAAGATCTATCTTCGAGAAAACTCCCGCTCCTCTCAGCTGGTTCCTAGGCAACGGATACTTATTCTTGATCGTTACCCGGTTCAACTCTCGGTAGTCTATGCACAAGCGCATGCTACCGTCCTTCTTCTTCACAAAGAGCACTGGTGTTCCCCATGGAGAAACACTCGGCCTAATGAAGCCCTTATCGATAGAATCTTGAAGTTGCGTCATCAACTCTTGCAACTCCGATGGTGCCATTCGGTATGGTGCCATTGAAGTCGGCGTTATCCTGGGTGCTAAATCTATATTAAACTCGACATCGCGCTCGGGTGGAACTCTTGGTAGCTCATTTGGAAATACGTCTCTGAAATCCCTCACTACAGGTATGTCGTCCAACAGACTCTCCTCAGTCAAGTCCCTTACCTAACATAAGAACACCATATCGCCCTTCTGGCGATGTTTCCTCATCTTCAAGGACGAAATTACTTTTACTCCTTTCGTCAGAACGATCCAGAGTAGGTAACTCGATGGCCCTGCGATCCTCGGAATGTCACTGACTGATCTCGGCAACGAATGATCGCTCGATACCTCGACAGCCAGTCCATGCCAAGAATGACATCAAACTCCATCAGCGGGAACTCCTTCAGATCGGCCGTCGCTTGCTCCCCAGCTACAACGATTGACACTCCTCGGAACTCGCACTGACAAACAAAATCCTCTCTAGAAAGGAGAGTTATAATCGAAATAACATGAAAACTGCACAAAGATTAGACCTCGAGGAAAAACTACTAGCCACAAAAGAGATAGTAGCACCAGAATTAAACAACACAAAAGCTAACACACCAGAGACAAGATATCTACCTGAGACCACATCTGGCTGGACCTCTGCCTCTGCCTCAGTCATACAGTAGACTCGGTTCTTCACAGGTGTCTTAGTCAGTGCCGGTAGTTGCTTCATCTCAGTGCCTGGCTTCTTCTAGGGGCAGACTGATGCCTTATGGCCTTCCTTCACACAGATAAAACACGAAATGGGCGTCCCGTCGCAATGCTTTCCTGGATGGAAGTCCCTTCCACAACCTTTGCACCTCGAACTCTCTAATCCTTTAAACGAACTAGCGGTCGGAGGGGTACTTCTTGGAGCACTAAATCGGGGCTTCTTAAAGGATGGCGACGTCACCGGGGTCGGAGTCCTCTTCCTGCTCGCATCCTCCTCGATAACAGACGCCTGAATCTCGAGTGCTACCTCGTAAGCTCGCTGAAATGACTTCGCTCCACTGCTGATCACGTGAACGCGAATGCTCAGATCTAGCTTCTTGACGTAGCGCTTGACCCGCTCCTCCTCAGATGGTACTACAGATGTAGCGAACCTCCATAGCTCGGTGAACTTATCGGTGTAGGCCTGAACCGTCATCTAACCCTGAGTGAGAATAAGAAAATCCTCCTCTTTCTGCCACTGTAACTCGTCGGGGTAGAACCTCTCCTGGACCTTAGCTACGAACTCGGCCCAAGACATCGAGTGCAAGGGCATGCATGCATTCCTAGCCACGCTCCACCAATTATCGGCCTCTCCTCTCAGGTAGTAGGCGGCGATCTGGACCTTCTCGTGCTCGGGGCAAAACGTAGCATCGAAGAGCTTCCCCATCTCGTGGATCCAGCTCTCCAAAATCGTAGGGTCGGCAACCCCATCTTAAGTCGGTGGTCGATGACGAGCGATACGATCGAACGTCGACTGCGAACCCGATGGCTGACGACAATGGTGCGCTAACGTAAGAATCGCTTCCTCGAGCACTCGTAACCTCTGTCGTCCCGAACTTGACCTGCGAGGTGTGGACATGCTGAAAACATCGCAAGAAAATAACGACAAAAGCAAGTGTCAGTCAATAATCCACATCTACAGTTAAGCACTCCAAAAGAAATAAATAATAAAATAAAATAAGGAAAAAGAGTCCTATCCCGGTCCTCTACCCGATGCTCTCCTCCCTTATACTTATTCTTAATTGGGTTTATCACTCGAGAATGGTAAAGCTCACAACTCTCGGGTTTTACTCAAATCCTAAAACTTCACTTAAAGTTCTAACCTATTCGGCTCTGATACCAACTGCGATGACCCGAATTGTCGAATAGTCGATCTAACATACAAACATACTAAAAAAAATTAGGGTTTTTCTCAAAAATACCTATGAGATTTTTCAAATTATCAAATGTACCCAATTTTTTTAGGGTTTATTGTATCTACACACTAACTAATAGGGGATTTATTAGCATTAACCATACTTAATCAAGTATGTTGACAGTGTTAGGGGGTTAACAGATTTTTATTTATTAATTAAAAATACAAAAAAAATCCAAAAATAATTTGAAAATTTATTTTTTATTTTCAGAAAACCAATTCATTACTCACTGCTACATTCTAACGTTCATCACTTCATTCCTCACTTTATTTCACTCCATCCCTGTTCTCTCTCATTCCATCTCTCATTCCATCGTTCTTCATTTGACCCAAAAAAATTCTTCATCAGTTCAGAAATTTCGAGCTATAAATTACGCGGTTTGGTGGCATTGAAACCCAAAATTCAGGGGGAATTCTCTATATTTTGCGAGGTATGATATTTAAGAATTTGTCTTGTTTATTGCTTGATTTAATCGAAATAGTGTGATATAATTTAGGGTTTTCGATATTGATAAGCAATTGTTTGATTTTTCCCTTATTTTTGTTGCTGTGCATTGTAATTTTTTAGGGTTTTAAATGTTATTATCGTTCTTTGTTTTTGTTTGTTGTTGTTGATGTTCTGTGTTATATTTTCACAATTGCAGAATGTATGAATTCCTGTTGAAATTGAACTACTTGGGTAATGTTGTGGATGTTATCATTGATGATAGTGATACATGCTTGCTCATTGATGTGTTGAATGATATGTGTGATGAGTTTGAGAAAAATGGATGTGAACTTCCACCAAACCCTGTTCTTCAGTATGATTTTAGGGGAGTTATTGTTGAGTTGACTGATGATGCATCACTCATGAAAATGTTTGAGGTTTCTAAGACAAAGAACATTAAGCTGAATGTTGGTTCTCTGCCTGAACCTAATTTCATATGGAGTTTGGCACAAAAAGCGAAGTCTAATAACAATCCTAAGAATTTGGATAAGCTACCTATTAGGAGACCAAAGAAAGACAAAGAACCTATGGTCAGACCTAGGAGGAGTACAAGGAATAGAGATGTAATCATATTAAATAAAGATCAGGCAAGCCATTTTGAATCAAACTTTGTGGTGAATTCCCCCCCACAAAGTAAGGCCAAATCACCTTCATCCATTACTCAGCCAGCCAAACCAAGTTCTAATCCTAAATCATCTCCCAAAACAACCTATGATCTTAACATAGAACCAGATCCAAATACCAATTCCACTTCACAACAAAACCCTGCTAAACTTGCATTTCCTCATGGAAAGAAGATGTGTAGAATCACAGCTATGAAGAAGATGTTGTGGGTGCCAAAAGTAAGACCAGTGCAACAACAAAATGAAACCACTCATGGTCACTCGCTGAGGAGAAGGGGAGGAAATACTTTGGAGGATTTTGATATATCAGATACTAGTTCTGACAATCAGGATTACGAACCTGAAGTTAGTGATGTTGAATCAGAGGATATGGTAGTTGATGATTTTGATGAGGGTGACATTGTTGAGTTACTAAATCACAATTATGTTGATGGTGCATGGGACCCTTCAATGAGAAATGAGCCTTCATATGAAGATAGTGGGTATGTGGGATACTTAGGGCAGATTTATAAAAATGGTGAGGTATATGCTGATGCTGAGATAGGTAGGATTAATTTGAAAAAGTGGCAGCTATTTGTTGACAGAGACCATTTCAGAGATACATTAAGGGATTTTTGCATCCAAGAAGGATTTGCTATGATGGTAGAGAGGGTTGACAACTCAAGATTTACTGGAGTATGTGCTGATCAGAGATGTGATTGGAGTGTCCATGCTTCTATGCTGCCTGATGGATACACTTGGGCAATCAAGAATATGGGCAAGAAACATTTGTGTGACATGAATCTTGTGAAGAATCCCATGTGCTCAGCTGAATGAGTTGGAAAAAAATTGGTTGAGGATGTGAAAGCCAACCCTGATATCAGTGCCAAAGCACTGTTGGCTCTTCTACGGGAAAGATATGGGTTGGAGATGCCTCAATCCAGTATGTACAAAGCAAAGAATGAGGCTATGAAGTTGATACAAGGAGGTCACGATGAGTCATATACCCATTTACCTCAGTACTGTGAGCTACTTAAAGAGAACAATCCTGGTTCAGTGGCCTTTTGCACTTAGAGGACACTTCATCAGCCCAAAAAAGCATTGCAATTTACAAGTATTTTTGTGAGTTTTGCTGCTCAATTCAGAGGAGTTATTAGTGGTTGTAGAGGAGTAGTAGGAGTAGATGGGACTCATTTGAAAGGCAATTATGGGGGTATTCTTTTATCAGCTGTGTCATTAGATGGAAATAATGAGATCTTCCCAGTGGCTGTTGCAGTAGTTGATTCTGAGAATAACCAGAGATGGAAATGGTTCTTTGATCAACTCAAGAAGATTTTAACAAGTACAGGGAGACATGAATGGTACAGTATGTCAGATAGACAAAAGGTTATTCCTACATCAATTTCTACTTTCATGTTTATTTTGACAGTAAGTTAATATACAAATTTGTTTTTTTTTTTCTTGTAGGGAATAGATCCATCACTTGATGAAGTGTGGCCAACAGTTGATAGAAGATATTGTGCTAGGCATTTTTGCTCAAATTTTAAATCTGACTACCCTGGTTTACTGATGCATAAGTTATTTTGGGGGGTAACAAATGGATACTCAGCTTTCACCTTTAGGAAAGCTTTGCAACAAGTGCAACTTTATGGAGGGCTAGGGGCTGTGAAGTGGTTTAAAGATGTTGGCCCTTTA
Source organism: Salicornia ramosissima (assembly GCA_951394345.1). Classification (NCBI taxonomy): domain Eukaryota; kingdom Viridiplantae; phylum Streptophyta; class Magnoliopsida; order Caryophyllales; family Amaranthaceae; genus Salicornia; species Salicornia ramosissima. The sequence continues at coordinate 40,805,239 of OX596238.1, forward strand.
GAGAGATGGACTAGGTGGTAGTTTGACCCAACACTTAGTAATGATGAAAACACAAATAACTTTGTGGAGAGCTTCAATAGTACAGTTGGTGTTGAGAGGACATACCCTATCCTAACTCTTCTTGAAGGTAGTACTACTATTAAATATTTTTCATACTAATAATGTTATGTGCTTTTGATTTAAGTTATTGAAATTGTAATTTTATTTGCCAACAGGTGAGCAGAACAGCCATGGTCAGGCATGCTACAAGGCAACAAATTGCACAACAATGGCCTGATGAAGGTATTTGTCCCAATATTTTGCAGATGATTAAAGTGCCTACTAAGGATTCAAGGTATTGTTAAGCATCGAGGTCTGTATGAAGTTCATGATGGTAGGTCTAGACTACCTGTGTCCATACATGCATGAACATGTGCATGTGGTAAATGGAAAATAAGTGGAATCCCTTGTAAGCATGGTATAAAAGCTCTTTTGAGTGAGGGCAGGGATCCAACACACTATGTGAGTGAGTGGTTTAAAGTTGAACGATACAAGCAGTGCTACAATGAGAATATTTCACCAGTGCCTGACCAAGAACAATGACCCATCAATGTTGATTTGCCTATTCTAATCCCACCAACTATGAAAAGAAGTGTAGGTAGGCCATCAAGGAACAGAAAGAGGGAAGAACATGAGCAAAGGAAGGGAAAAAGAAGCACAACAGTGTCTTGTAGTAAATGTAAGGGATTTGGCCATAATGCCAAAATATGCAAAGGGGGCAACACTGCTAAGGAGTTAGCTGAGCAACAAGGGAAATTCAAAGAATAGAAAAAGGGATATAAGAAGCAAAAGAGTGTGTATGGTCAGTATGATGGTAGCCTAATTGATGCAACGATTGCTGGTACTGCTAATGAGTGGGTAGATCCTTTTGAGACAACTGCTGCAAGGGACACAACAAGCACAGCTGCACCAAGTGTGAATGAAGTGGGTGAAACCTCAAAACAAGGGAAGAAAAGAGGCAGGAAGTCCAAGTCCAAGCAACCTACAACACTTGATGAATTTGATGACTTGAATGGGTTTGATGATAGTATAATTGAAAGCATGATCTCCCAATCCCCACCAACTGTTCAAACTCAAAAAGCAACAGCAACAACAGGACATCAACCTCAATAATCCAGGTCTGTAGCACCAACAGCAGCAGCTCATCACACTCAACAATCCACAACTGCAGCACCAACAGCAGCAGCTCATCAGACTCAACACTCACCTACTGCAGCAACTACAAGTCAGCCCATGAGCCCACTGTCAGCCAAGATCAGGAAAAGACTGACCATGCTTGAGTGATCACATTGTTCATTTTAAATGTTTAACCGTTGGCTTTTTTTGTAAACAATTATCAAGGGTTAATTTGGATAGAAATCAGAAATTTTAATATGGTATTTTTGGGTCTTAAATTAGGAGTAAATTGGTAGCATTTGTCACAACTTGTGAAGTTGTTTTTGGTTTGTAAATACTTAATGAACAGGTGCTTTTTTGGGTAGTATTTTGGGAGTGCAGTTGCAGTAATTGATTTGGTTTGTAAAAACTCATTAATTATTAATGCAGAACATATTTTAGACTTTGGTAATTTCTTGTGTTTCATATATAATATTTCATTAATTGTTAGATGTTTTATTCTCAATTTAATTGCATAAAATTCCATTAGATTATGCATTAGATGTGCATAAAATAAATTGCATAAAATTACATTTAATTGCATAAAATTCCATTTAATTGCTTAAAATTCCATTTCATTCTATTAGATGCATAACATTAAACAAACACTGCATATTTGCAAAAAAAAAAAAAAAAAACTAACTTTTATTGCTGAATCAAACCAATTACAACAACTCTGCTACTAATTCATACATCAAAATATATCATTCATTTCCCAAAAACCCTAATTCAAATCTAACTAAATCACTCCATTCCTAACAACCCATTAAACCTTTACAACAACAACTAACAAAACAAACATAATAAGACCAAATTTCATCATTTGCTTCACAGAATTTCCAATTTCTGCTATCTTCTCTCTTAAAACCACGAATTCTTCTTCAATATGATTCATGTTGAATTCTTCACCATCCCCTTCCCTAACCATGTTTCGAGGTCCAATCCAATCAAAAAACGTACATTCTTCGCACCTCCAATAGGCTTTTCTAAGGTTGCTCACCGATTTCGAAACATGAAGCTTCGAATCCTTCAATGGTCTGCAATTGCACTTTGGAGCTATAAAATCCCATTAGCAAGGAGAAGTTGGTGAAAAATTGCTTGTCGACCTGCTGCTGCTAGCCATGAGAAGGTGTGGTGTTGTCGACCTGCTGCTGCTGAAAAAATGGAAGGGATGAAAAAATGGAAGGGATGAAAATGTGGTGTTTGGGTTAAATGGAAGGTATAAATAACACGTGACATACAATGGTATATCATGTATTTTTCTTTTTTTAAAAAAAAAATTACTAATATAAATACTTAACTGATACTTAACCCTCATTTAACAACAATGATATAATTGATAAATCCCCTATTAGTTAGTGGGTAGATATAATAAATCCTAAAAAAATTGGGTACATTTTATTATTTGAAAAAGCCCGTGGGTATTTTTGAGAAAAACCCAAAAAATTAAAACAAAACCTCAAAAAATTATTATTATAAAACCCAAATTGTACAAAACCACAAGTTGTACATAACTAAGTCCCAAATAGTCATTGCTAATGAATTAACTCCAAAACAGATGTCAGAGTTAGAGTATACAATGTACTAACATTGTAAAGTCTAATAACAGAAAATTATAACTAAAACAATGGATAGTAAATCGACACTCCCCCGAACCAAAGCTAAGCATCAACATCACCATCAGTGTTACCTGAAAATGAACATATATCCACCATCAGTGGCGAGTAACATAATGATCCCACCCTAATGTGGACACATATGATCATAGAATAAATCAAACAATAAATCAGGCGCCCATACAAACAAACATGCGAATGAAAAACAACAACAATAATAATAACTCGCTTCACTTTAATTATCCAATCTTATCATGATCTTTTTCGCAATCATTTACATATTAGATCGGACTATGCTCGTACGAACGCATCTTACGCGAACGAACTTTCCTACTATGTCAGGAATGAGAATCTTACTCCCAAACCCATGAACCCCATCTTACGAAAATTCATATCATATAGACGACATAGCAAGTAATCACTATCCCAATACCGCGGTTAGGATAGGGGCAACGTCTTAACCCAAGTCTTAGAATCTTACTCTAAGTTTAGGCGTCTAAAAGTAAATTCAAGCTATCTTTACGTTCTTTACAATCTTGGTTAATCTTAAGTTGCATCTTACGCCTTTACTTAAGACTAACTATGTAAACCATAATCTTGGAACCTCTTTAATCAAACTTTATACTTTCTTTAACTCTCTTTAATTATCTTTTAATTTTTTTTAATCAAGACTACACAATCTATACTTAAGGAATACATGACAATCATAAAGAAATTCAAGATTCATCAAAGAATCATAAAGAAACTTCAAGAACTCAAGAATCATCAAAGAACTCATCAAGATCATATATTATAACTTAATTCATCACTTCAAGATTCAAGAATCACATACTACTCAACAAGATCATCAAGAATCAGCATCATAATCAATAACAAAGTACACGCATATTATCATCAAATTCCATCAACAATTCCATCAATTCTATGTACCGAAACTTTATGAAAATTGAATATGAACACAATTAGACATGAAACTATCACATTTGATCATAATATACATAAAAACAAGGCAAGAACATCACAAAAACTGTGACGACCCGACTCGCTTAAACCGGCGCGGAAGAAACCGACGAGTCGAATAGTCAATTCTAACACACTAAAATACTTAAAAATTAAAACAAAACCTCAAAATAGAATATATACTAAATCCGAAAGTACAACACCCACAAGATTGTACATATCTAACCCAAGTGTCAATGTTACTACTACTACCAACATAAACTCCAATAGATGTCAGAGTTAGAAATTACATATAACACTACTATAGTCTAATACTAGCAATCGTAAAACAACATCACAAAAGCTAAATAACATCGGCGCTCGCCCAACCCAAAGCTAAGCAAGAACCTCATCATTAGAATTACCTGAAAAGTAAACAATAGTCCACCGTCAGTGGCGAGTAACATAACTGTCCCAACCTAACGGAGATACACATGGTCATAGCATAAATCAAACAACCAAATCAGACATACCAACATGCGAATCATAACAAGTAATCATGCTGACTCGACTAACTTTAACCAACAATTAACATACTTTAAACTTTGGCACAATCATTCACATACTAAACCGGACTATGCACGTACGAACGCATCTTACGCGATCGAACTTTCTACTATGTTAGGATTGAGAATCTTACTCCCAACCCCATGAAATCAATCTTACTGGAAATCCATATCCAAAGACAACATAGTAAGACCTCCAACTATCCCAATACCGCGGATAGGATAGGGGCAACGTCTTAACCTAATTCTTAGAATCTTACTCTAGGATTAGGCGTCTAGTAGCAAAATCAAGCAAAACTTAACTTTAATCGAAATGTACATTCTTAGTTAATTCTTAAGTTGTATCTTACGCCTTAACTCAAGAATAACATGTAAATCAACAATCTTGGAACCTCAAATATCAATCTTTAACTTTCTTTATCTTTTCTTTAATCATCTTTAACTGTCTTTAACTTTAAAGACTCGACCAAGAACTCATAAAGAATTATCAAGACTCGTAAAGAACTCATAAAGAACTCATAAAGAACACAACCAAGATTCAAGAACTCAATCAAGATTCAAGAACTCAATCAAGAACTCAATCAAGATTCAAGAACTCATCCAAGAAATCAACCTTATAAACATCATCAAATTCACGCATGAACTAGGCAATTAACAACAACAATTTCATCAACTTCCCAACATCAAAACTTCACCAAACTTGAACATAATCAACATAAAATATACAACTAACATAATCAATCATGAAATACATGTAATCAATGAAAAATCATCACAAAAACATCACCTAAACCAGCCTATAATTCACGCATAGAATGTGGTTATAAACATCAAAACGGTCTAATCTAATCACTTAATCTATACTATGAATCAAGGTATACCAACTAGGTTAAGATAGTATGTTACCTTATTAAGGATTAAGCAAACAATACACAAAAACTCGCTGCCCGGAAAAGGAACCACACGGCCCAACAGTCACGCACACGGCACGAACAACACGGCACCACCGTGTACCACCACGAGTCACTTGGCAGCCTCACGAGCACGACCCCTACTGCACGGACACCACACGAACCACCACTAGCCACGGTCCTGCTGCACGGCTCCCACACGAACCACTACTTGCACACACGCCTTCCACACGAACCAAACCCAAACACGCAACAACCCGGAACCCAACCTAAACTAATGATCTTGATCACAAAAGATGAAGATAAATGGATGTTCAACCACTTAAAGACCAATTGGATATGAATCTTTAAGTTTTGGGTTTAAAAGATTGATGAACAATTGATGGGAAAATTAATCCAAAATTGTCGTGTGAAGGAGAGCAAATTGGAGGGTGTTTTGTGTTTAAACTTTTGATGAGCAAGTGTGCTTAAGATGGCAAATGAGCAAATGAATCCTCAAGCCCCTTACTAACCCTTCTATTTATAGAAGTTAGTTAAGGTGTGAATGCATGGCAAGTGGCAAAACTTGCTACATAACTAGGGGGTAACCGGCCAAGGCAAGGAGAAATTGGGCCTAATTGGGCTTTCGATAAATAATTGGGCTAATTTCATTCTTGCATGACCAATCATGCTTAAATCGATTTGGCCCAAAAATATTAAATAACTAATTAGAAAATTAAATAATAAAAATTCTAATTAATTAAATAATAATAAAATAAATAATAATCAATCAAGAATAAAATAATTTTGAATTCAATCGAAATTATTCACATAAAATAAAATAAATAGTACAAAATAAATTTTGGACCATACATAAAATCACATAAATAACAAATAAATCGGTGACAGAAATACCGATAAATCTGGGTCGTTATAACCTCCCCTCCTTAAAGAAATTTCGTCTCGAAATTTAAGGCAAAGGAGATTGTTCACCCACAAAAAGCTACGGGTACTTCTGCCTCATGGACGCCTCTGTCTCCCAAGTCGCCTCCTCATGGTGTTGATTTCTCCACAACACCTTGACGAGCTGGACTTGCTTACGCCGGAGGATCCTCACTTCCCGATCCAAGATCTGGACGGGTCGCTCCTCGAAAGTCAGATTCGGCTCAAACGTGGCCGACTCCACTGGGATGATGTGGGTAGGATCACGTACATATATCCTTAGCTGGGAAACATGGAACACATCGTGAACATTAGACAGACTACGTGGTAATGCCAACCGATATGCCACCTCCCCTACTCGTTCCAGTATCTCGTAAGGTCCCACGTATTTCAGTCGGAGTTTCCCCTTTTGACCAAAGCGTGCCACTCTTTTGAACGGTGAAACCTTAAGCAAGACTTTATCACCTACCTCAAAAGACAGCGGTCTACCACAGTATCACTAATATCATTCCAACAAATCGGACTCCGACATTTCTTGCCATACAGGGCCTCGTACGGAGCCATCTCGATGCTGGAGTGATAGCTATTATTATAGGAGAACTCTATCAAACCGAGCATGCATACCCAAGACTGATGGTACTCCAGAGTACATGCTTGTAACATATCCTCTAGAGTCTGGATGGTCCTCTCAGTCTGACCATCTGTCGCCGCGTGAAAAGCGGTGCTCAGCTTCAACTTCGTCCCAAAGGCTTCCTGAACTGATTTCCAGAAACGAGACAGAAATCTCGGATCTCGATCAGAAACGATCTCCTTCGGAACTCCGTGAATTCAGATAATATCCTGGGTATACGCCTCTGCCAGACGCTCCATAGACCAGGTCATTTCATCGGTATGAATCTAGCAACCTTGGTCAACCTATCCACTATTACCCAAATGGCATTCAAACCATTACAGGTAGGTAGGCTAACTACGAAGTCCATAGAAACCGACTCAAATTTCCAGGTCGGAATCGGTAGTGGCTGCAACAGACCTCCTGATCTCTGTTGCTCCATTTTAACCTTCTGACAGACTAAACATCGAGCTACGAACTCTGCTACATCCCTCTTCATCTTATGCCACCAGAATTGGCCCTTAAGGTCCTGGTACAACTTGTTACCTCCAGGATGAACAGAGTAGCGAGTTATGTGCCTCAGACATAATTTTGTTCCTAAGATCAGAACTGTCCGGTACACACCACATCCCTCGAAATCGCAGACTACCATCGGAAGGGATCTCGAAACCTACGTCTTTTCCTTGCCGTAAAGCCTCTCGAATCCTAGCTAACTGCGGATCATTCTGCTGACCCTCGCGCAATTCCTGAAGCAATTCAGGCTCAGCACTCATAAATGTCAGACGAACTCTGACGGAACTACGGCTTCTACTGAAGCTCAAGCGATGCTTGCGACTCAGCGCGTCAGCGACTGAGTTCGCCTTGCCCTCGCAATAGTTAAGCTTCAGGTCGTAGTCCTTAATAAGATCAAGCCATCGTCTCTGCCTCATATTGAGGTCTTTCTGAGTAAAGATGTACTTGAGACTCTTATGATCCGTGAATACCCTACACGAACCACCGTAGAGATAGTGCCTCTAAATCTTGAGCGCGAACACAACAGCTGCTAGCTCCAAGACATGCGTGGGATAGTTACGCTCGTGCACCTTCAGTTCTCTCGATGCGTAAGCGATGAACTTCCCGCCTTGCATGAGCACACATCCTAGGCCACTCTTCGAAGCATCACTATAGACCTCGAAATCCTCCTCATCGTTCGGAAGGGTAAGAATTGGAGCTGAGACTAATCTCTGTTTCAACTGCTGGAATGCTTGCTCGCAAGCCTTCGTCCAAACGAATCGGATCTTCTTCTGTAGGAGACTAGTCATCGGCCTAGCAATCTTGGAGAAGTCCTGGATGAATCGTCGATGGTATCCGGCTAATCCCAGAAAACTATGAACCTCGGCCACATTTCTCGTGCTACTCCAATCAACTACAGCCGTAACCTTAGCCGGGTCTACCTTAATGCCTTCTTTACTAATTACGTGACCCAGAAATGCTACTTCGCGAAGCCAGAACTCACACTTGGAGAGTTTCGCGAACCACTTATTACTACGCAATATCTCAAGTACCATCTGGAGATGCTCCGCATGCTCAGACTCATCTCTCGAATAGACTAAGATATCGTCTATAAATACTACGACGCACTTATCGAGTAAGTGATGGAAAGTCCGATTCATCTGGTCCATGAACACGGTTGGCGCATTAGTGAGGCCAAAGGGCATCACCTCGAACTCATATTGGCCGTATCTAGTACGAAAAGCGGTCTTCGGGATGTCTTCTTTCTTGACTGGAATCTGATGATATCCAGACCGAAGATCTATCTTCGAAAACACTCCCGCTCCTCGTAACTGATCAAACAGGTCCTCAATCCTAGGCAACGGGTACTTATTCTTGATAGTTACCCGATTCAACTCTCGGTAATCTATGCACAAGCGCATACTACCGTCTTTCTTCTTCACAAAGAGCACAGGTGCTCCCCATGGAGAAACGCTCGGCCTAATGAAGCCCTTGTCGATCAAATCCTGGAGTTGAATTTTTAACTCTTGCAACTCCGATGGTGCCATCCGGTAAGGTGCCTTCGAGATCGGCGCTGTCCCGGGTGCTAAGTCGATATGAAACTCGACGTCACGCTCGGGTGGAACTCCTGGTAGCTCATCAGGAAATATGTCTCTGAAATCCCTCGCTACAGGTATATCGTCCAACAGACGCTCCTCAGTCAAGTCCCTTACCTGACATAAGTACACCATGTCTCCCTTCTAGCGATGTTTCCTCATCTTCAAGGCTAAGATTACCTTAACTCCTTTCTTAAGGACGAACCCAGAGTAGGTAACTCGGTTGCCCTGTAATCCTCGGAATGTCACTGACTGATCTCGATAATTCGAACTCCATCAGCGGGAACTCCTTCAGATCGGTCGTCGCTTGCTCCCCAGCTATCACGATAGGCACTCCTCGGAACTCGCGCTGACAAATAAAATCCTCTCCAGATGGGAGAGTTATAATTAAACTAACAGGAAAGCTGCCACGAAGATTAGACCTCGAGGCAAAACTACTAGCCACAAAAGACACAGTAGCACCAAAATCAAATAAAACTAAAGCTAACACACCAGAAACAAGAAATCTACCTGACACGACGTCGGGATGAACCTCAGCCTCTGCCTCAGTCATATAGTAGACTCGGTTCTTCACCAGTGTCTTAGTCGGTGCCGGAAGCTGCTTGGTCTCGTGTCTGGCTTCCTCTCGGGGCAAACTGACGCCTTATGGACTTCCTTCCTGCAGATAAAACATGCTATGGGCGAACCGTCACACCGCTTCCCTGGATGGAAGTCTCGAGGCATCGGAACCCTTATACGAACTCGTGGTCGTAGTCGTACTTCTAGGAGCACTAAATCGTGGCTTCTTAAAAGAAGACGACGTCACTGGAACCTGGGTCCTCTTCTTGCTCGCATTCTCCTCAGTCGTCGATGCCTGAATTTCGAGTGCTACCTCGTAGGCCTGCTGAAATGTCTTCGCTCCACTACTGATCACTTGAACGCGAATCCTCGGATCTAGCTTTTTGATGTAGCTCTTGACCCGCTCCTTCTCTGATGGAACAAGAGACGTACCGAACCTCGATAACTCTGTGAACTTGTCGGTGTACGCCTGAACTGTCATCTTATCTTGAGTAAGAGTAAGAAACTCCTCCTGTTTCTGCCACCGCAACTCGTCGGGGTAGAATCGCTCCTGGGTCTTATCGACGAACTCAATCCACGACATCGAATGTAAGGGCAAGCACGCGTCCTTAGCTACCGTCCACGTAGATAATAAGCGGCGACCTGCACCTTCTCGTGCTCGGGGCAAAACGTCGCGTCGAAGAGCTTCCCCATCTCGCGGATCCAACTCTCCAGGATAGTAGGGTCGGCAACCCCATCGTAGGTCGGAGGTCGGAGGTCGTAGGGTCAGTCATACATTCCCACCACAGTCAAGTACACAAAATCAAAAGAAAAAGAAAGGAAAAAGAGTCTTATCCCGGTTCATCTACCCGCCCTCTTCTCCCTTATACTTAAACTTAATTTGGGTTTATCACTCGGGATTAGTTAAGCTCTCAACTCTCGGGTTTAACTCGAATCCTAAAACTTCACTTAAAACCTATTCGGCTCTGATACCAACTGTGATGACCCGACTCGCTTAAATCGACGAGTCGAATAGTCTATTCTAACAAACTAAAATACTTAAAAATTAAAACAAAACCTCAAAATAGAATATATACTAAATCCGAAAGTAAAATACCCACAAGATTGTACATATCTAACCCAAATGTCAATCTTACTACTACTAACAACATAAACTCCAATAGATGTCAGAGTTAGAAATTACATATAACACTACTATAGTCTAATACTAGCAATCGTAAAACAACATCACAAAAGCTAAATAACATCGGCGCTCGCCCAACCCAAAGCTAAGCAAGAACCTCATCATTAGAATTACCTGAAAAGTAAACAACAGTCCACTGTCAGTGGCGAGTAACATAACTGTCCCAACCTAACGGAGATACACATGGTCATAGCATAAATCAAACAACCAAATCAGACATACCAACATGCGAATCATAACAAGTAATCATGCTGACTCGACTAACTTTAACCAACAATTAACATACTTTAAACTTTGGCGCAATCATTCACATACTAGACCGGACTATGCACGTACGAACGCATCTTACGCGATCGAACTTTCTACTATGCCAGGATTGAGAATCTTACTCCCAACCCCATGAAACCAATCTTACTGGAAATCCATATCCGAAGACAACATAGTAAGACCTCCAACTATCGCAATACCGCGGATAGGATAGGGGCAACGTCTTAACTCAATTCTTAGAATCTTAATCTAAGATTAGGCGTCTAGTAGCAAAATCAAGCAAAACTTAACTTTAATCGAAATGTACATTCTTAGTTAATTCTTAAGTTGCATCTTACGCCTTAACTCAAGAATAACATGTAAATCAACAATCTTGGAACCTCAAATATCAATCTTTAACTTTCTTTATCTTTTCTTTAATTACCTTTAACTTTCTTTAACTTTAAAGACTCGACCAAGAACTCATAAAGAATTATCAAGACTCGTAAAGAACTCATAAAGAACACAACCAAGATTCAAGAACTCAATCAAGATTCAAGAACTCATCCAATAAATCAACCTTATAAACATCATCAAATTCACGCATGAACTAGGCAATTAACAACAACAATTTCATCAACTTCCCAACATCAAAACTTCACCAAACTTGAACATAATCAACATAAAATATACAACTAACATAATCAATCATGAAATACATGTAATTAATGAAAAATCATCACAAAAACATCACCTAAACCAACCTATAATTCACGCATAAAATGTGGTTATAAATATCAAAACGGTCTAATCTAATCACTTAATCTATACTATGAATCAAGGTATACAAACTAGGTTGAGATAGTATGTTACCTTATTAAGGATTAAGCAAACAATACACAAAAACTCGCTGCCCGGAAAAGGAACCACACGGCCCAACAGTCACGCACACGGCACGAACGACACGGCACCACCGTGTACCACCACGAGTCACTTGGCAGCCCTCACGAGCACGACCCCTACTGCACGGACACCACACGAACCACCACTAGCCACGGTCCTGCTGCACGGCTCCCACACGAACCACTACTTGCACACACGGCTTCCACACGAACCAAACCCAAACACGCAACAACCCGGAACCCAACCTAAACTAATGATCTTGATCACAAAAGATGAAGATAAATGGATTTTCAACCACTTAAAGACCAATGGGATATGAATCTTTAAGTTTTGGGTTTAAAAGTTTGATGAACAATTGATGGGAAAATTAAGCCAAAAATGGCGTGTGAAGGAGAGCAAATTGGAGGGTGTTTTGTGTTTAAACTTTTTATGAGCAAGTGTGCTTAAGATGGCAAATGAGCAAATGAATCCTCAAGCCCCTTACTAACCCTTCTATTTATAGAAGTTAGTTAAGGTGTGAATGCATGGCAAGTGGCAAAACCTGCCACATAACAAGGGGGTAGCCGGCCAAGGCAAGGAGAAAATGGGCCTAATTGGGCTTTCGATAAATAATTGGGCTAATTGCATTCTTGCATGACCAATCATGCTTAAATCGATTTGGCCCAAAAATATTAAATAACTAATTAGAAAATTAAATAATAAAAATTCTAATTAATTTAATAATAATAAAATAAATAATAATCAATCAAGAATAAAATAATTTTGAATTCAATCGAAATTATTCACATAAAATAAAATAATATTCCAAAATAAATTTTGGACCATACATAAAATCACATAAATAACAAATAAATCGGTGACAGAAATACCGATAAATCTGGGTCGTTACAAAAACAACCTCCCAAGTCAGCCCAATATTCACGCATGGCTCAAGGCAATAATCATCAACTTTCGATCTAATTTAATCATCTAATCTATCCTATGAATCATGGTATACAAATTAGGATAGAAAAGTATTTTACCTTAATAAAACGGGATAGCAAGCAATACAAAAACTCGCTGCCCGGAACTCGTTATACACGGCCCAAGCACCACGCACAATTGCACGGCCACGGCACCACACACGAACACACACGAGACCACCATGCAACACCACCCGAACCACCATGCAGCACCACTCAAACACCGTGCAACACCCACACAAGCACCACGCACGACCCACACGAACCACATGCACGATCCACACGAACTAACCCGGAATCAAACCCAAACTAGTGATCTTGTATGGAATTGATGAGGTTAATTTGTGTTTTGGTATCTAAAGATCAATGGCGGATTAATCTTTAAGTTTTTGGGTTGAAAGATTGATGAACAAATGATGGAGATTGGAAGCCAAAATAGGCGTGTGAAATGTGGAGGGAATGGAGTGTGTTTGAGTTTTTAATTATGGCAAAGGATGATTAAAAATGGCAAATGATCATCAAGCCTTACTACTACTTCTATTTATAGAAGTTAGTTAAGGTGTGAATGCAAGGAAAGTGGTAAAACCAAGCCACTTATCCTAAGGGGCTGGTTGGGCTTGCTCAAAAATGGGCTACCAAGTTCATTTGGGCTAATTACACTTAAGCATGACTAATCATGTCTAAATTGCACTTGGCCCAAAATTAATTAATTAACTAGAAAATTAAAATAAAATTCTAATTAATTAAAATAAAATAAAATAAATAATAAAACAATTATTCATCAAATAAAATAATCATAATCAATCAATAAAAAAAAAATAGTCCAAATAAATTTGGACCATACCTAAAATAACATAAATACCAACAAATAAACAAGCAGAAAAATACCAAAAACCAGGGGCGTTACATAAAGTCTTCAACAAAAGAACCTTCTGTTTTGAAGAGAGTATCCATGTGTTGTTTGATGAAACTAACATGTTCAACAAGCCTGTACAGGTAGATGATGATAAAGGATTTGAGATTGGGATGACTAACTTCACTGGAGCTGAAATAGAGAACACTGCTGAACCAGACCCCCCAATCTCTCTTGAACACAACAATGGGTCTGGTGCGGCAGAGGTAAATGGTGAATAGGTTGTTGAGCTTAGTGACTGTCCTGCTCATCCAACTGAAGATGAAGTGGGAGAGAACACTGATGAAACTGGTTCACCCTCTCAAATTCAGAATGAGATGGTGAACCAGTACAGACATTGGTTCTAACTTAGGTGACTCAAATATTCTAAGAAAGGGTATGTTTAAGCAAAGAAACTCTCACCCTCCTAATCAAATCATTAGTGATTTATCAAAAGGAGTCCAAACTAGAAATTCTGTTTGGAAAAATTTTTGTGCTTACTTTTCTTTCTTATCTCACATAGAATTAACTGACTATAAGATTGCACTAACTGATCCTGATTGGGTCTTGGCCATGCAAGATGAGTTGAACCAGTTTGAGAAAAATCAGGTTTGGCATCTTGAACCAAGAACCAATGAGATGTCAGTTATTGGAACCAAATGGGTCTTCAAAAACAAATTGAATGACTTAGGCACTATAGTCAGAAACAAAGCCAGGCTAGTGGTTCAAGGGTTTAACCAACAAGAGAGAATAGATTTTGATGAGACCTTTGCTCCAGTAACCAGGCTTGACAAAATAACAATTTTAATTGCCTTTGCTGCTCATATGAATTTCAAACTCTTTTAAATCGGTGTTAAAACTGCTTTTCTAAATGGTTATTTGAAAGAAGATGTGTATCTGGAGCAGCCCCTGGCTTTGAGGATAAAGATTGCCCAGATTATGTCTATAAGTTAGGCAAAGCTCTTTATGGCCTCAAACAAGCCCCTCGTGCTTGGTATGAGAGACTCTCTAGTTTTCTAATTGAAAATCATTATGAGAGAGGTTAAGTGGACAAAACTCTATTTTTAAAGAAAAGGGGAACAGATCTGTTAGTGCTCCAGGTATATGTTGATGATATTCTATTTGGGGCTACTAATTTTGTTTTGTGTGATGTGTTTGAAGACCTAATAAAAAGTAAATTTGAGATGAGTATGATGGGAGAACTTGGCTTCTTCCTAGGGCTCCAAATTAAGCAAGTGGATGATGGAATCATGATCCACCAACAAAAGTATCTCAAGGAGCTACTCAAGAGATATGGTCTGCAAGATAGTAAGTCCTATGACACACCCATTCCAACCTCTACTAAATTGAGCCTAGATGAGAGGAAATGATGTTGAGGATAAGCTATACAGAGGTATGATTGGCTCACTTCTCTACTTAACAGTTAGTAGACCAGACATAGTGTTCTCAGTTGGGTTGTGTGCTAGATTTCGATGCAACCTAAAAGAGTCTCATCTAAAAGCTGTTAAGAAGATTTTTAGGTACCTGAGTACAGAGGACATGTGCTTGTGGTATCCAAAGGGGAGAAATTTTGATCTTTTAGGATACACTGATGCTGACGATGTTGGTTTTAATGTTGAGTAGAAAAGCACTTGATGAATGGCTCACTTCTGAGGTTCTTGTCTCATATCATGGGGATCTAAGAAAAAAAATTCAATGGCCTTATCCACAGCTGAGTCAGAGTACATAGCTGATGCTTTGTGTTGTGCTCAATTGCTTTAGATAAAGACACAACTAAAGGATTTTTGGGTCTGTTCCAGAAGTGTTCCCATATTGTGTGATAACACCAGTGCCATAAACATTTCTAAAAATCCTGTCCAACATTCTAGAACCAAGCATATTGAAATCAAACATCATTTTCTCAGAGACAATGTGGAAAAAGGAAATGTTAATCATGAGTTTCGCAAATCTGAGGAGCAATTAGCTGATATTTTCACTAACCCCTGAGTAGGGAAGTGTTTGTCAAACTCCGCACATTACTCGGTACGGTAAGGATTAGATCCTAGTTCCTTAGGATTTATCTTTCCCCTTTTGATAAGTTTTGGCATTACTGATCCTTAGTGTACATAAGTAGGGTTGGTTAACTTTTAATTGTCATATATGCAAGTGCTCACAAAACTTTTATGTAGATGTTCTCCCAATGTGTGGTACCTCTAAATTGCCTAACGGATAGGTGCCTCAAGTTTTTAATGAATATAGATCAGAATTAGACCATCATCAGACCAGTTCCTTACAACAGTTATCTCAGTTCATTACTGAATTTTTCAATTTTGAAATTAAGAAGTTAATTTCTCTGATAGGTGACCGTTGTGGCACTAATGTGCAGTGTAAAGTAACCTCCTCCCTATCTCTTTAATAACTGCTAACTCATTTTCATTTTACTTCTACTCCTTTATATTTTCATCATCTCTTTCTAACCGTCTCTCCCTCCCTCTCTAATTGCTCCCTCCTCTCAAACCCTAAGAATCTTCGAAGAATCTCTCTACAGAATTCTCATCACACTCTCACTCTCTCTCTCTCCTTCAATTTACTACAATAAACAACAATGGGAAGGATCATGTTATTGAACAAGCTAACGGATTAAAGAAGAAAAGCAAGGGTCTCAGTCAATCACCAAAATTCACATCTTCAAAGGTCGAAATGAAATCAAGTGCTACAGCGGTTGCTGAACACCACGAAGCAGAAGAGAAGTTGGAAGAGGTTAAGGATCATGTTAATGAAGAAACTATTGTGGAATCTAAGGATGCATGCAAACCCGAGGAAAAAAATCCACCACCACCATCACCAAAATCACTAACACCTCAAGCTTAGAATACTCCATCGCCATCTAAACCATCACCCTCTACACCAAAGAAATCACCATCACCATTACCCAAACAACCATCCCCACAGCCTATCATTCCATCTCCTCCACAAAAAAACCATCACCCACAAAAGCTAAGACTGCACCTCCACCATCGTCACCAAAGTCCAAAACTCCACCACCATCTCCACAACCAAAAGAAAAATCCCCATCTCCTTCTCTACAACCACAAAAATCTCCATCACAATCCTCACAGACCACAGACAAACCAATGCTAAGCACTAAAGAGAAGGACGAAGTGATGGGTGAACCCCAAGAGAAGGTTGAAGGTACTGATTCACATACTATTGTTCCTTTTGATGACAAGGACGTGGAGATAGCAGCTGTAAAGCAGGATGAAAAGGGGACAAACAAGAGGACAAGGCCTCTAAGGTCCAAAGTGTGCAAGGAGGAAATACAAAAGGAATCTGCTGATGAGGGTCCTGAAGAAAAGAAGGAAGAAAAGAAGAAAAGGGTGAAAAGCATGGCAAAGAAAAGCAAGAAATCTGAGAGCCCAAAACCTGCAACAAAACTGCCTTCTGAGAAGAAGAGGAAGGCTAGCTCTGCACCTGAGAAGGCTTCAGCTAAGAAAAAGGGTAAGACCATCTCTGAACCACCGTTTGAATTAAGTGGTAGGGGTGTACTTTTTGGTTTTGCATGTCCACAGTCAACCCTTCCTAGAGGAGTTTAAGGAGGCCTTAGAATTTCAGGGTTTTTTTTTTGGGTTTAGGGTTGGGAGGGGCTGTTTGGTAAGAAGGTAGATGTGTTTGAATCTTGTGTTGAGGAATTCTACTCTAAGTTGGGTAATCTAGATAAGGGCAAGGTCTGGAGTGAGGTTGAAGGGGTAGATATCACTCTGTCCAAAAAGAGCCTAGGGGAGGTACTGGGAGTAACTAGAGGGGGGTTCTATGATTATTCCAAGGACAATTGGCCTACTAACCCAGAGGTCAGTACAGAACATATCCAGACCACTCTCTTTATTGGTTCACCATCTGATGGTTCTGGCTATGTAATTGGCCAACTGAGGGAACCAGTAATGAGGCTGTTTCATACTGTGGCCTCTAAGATAGTACTCCCTAGGGCTCAGGGCAGGATGAATTTCAGAAAGATGGATGTTGTAATAATCTACTGCCTCTATACGAAGATCAAGTTGAGTCTCCTTGGTCTTATGCTAGCCCACATGGTTAGCATCCTTGAATGGTCAAACCATTCTCTTCCCCATGGTGCCTGGCTTACCCCGGTCTTTCAAAATAAAAAGGTACCTCTGAGTGGTGTGGTCAAGAAAATATTTATCCTCACCAACCAGATCTTAGGATATAAGGGAATGACCTTCGAGGGTGGATTCTGAAGATGAGGGATGAAGAGAGGATTAGTGGGGTCAGAAGGACAAACAGCTCAAAGTCTGAGGAAGCTACTGTGGTACTGTCCAAACAAGTCCAAATACATGGAGAGCACCTTCAATAGATGATGGCAAGTGTTAATGCCTTGTGTACCTCTTTGGATGGATCTCTCAAGAACATATCAGCAACGTTGGGCAGCCATAAAGAAAAGCTTGCTTCCTCATCCAGTATCAAGCCCAAGACCATCAAACGACCAATCCCCATCATGCTGAGGACGAGAAGAAGAAGGAGGAGGAGAGTGTAGAAGAAGAAGACGAGGATTCCACTGAGGATTATGATGATGATGCTAACTACAACTCTTCTTAACTTACCCCCCTGCCCTGCTAACCTTTTTCTTAAACTTTTTAATTCTGGCTCTCTTAAACAATTTTAACTACTTTTAGTTTTAATCACTCTTGCAAAACATTTTCTATGAAGAGTGGTCCTGGTCTGTATAAGTTTAAAATTGTGTGCACTTTGAACTTTTGGGATTGTGAGTTGCAGGTACTCACTGATTGGAACAGCATCTCTAGACTGCTGTGTAAATTTATGCTTGTGCTTGACTTTATCTGTTGCCTTCTCCTAATTTTTATGTTGTGATTATTTTTTCATTTGATGATGCCTAAAGGGGGAATAGGACAGGTGAAGTTCCTAGTGTCAGATGTAGCAACTTGAACAAGGTTCAGGACTTGTTAGAGGTGGCCCAGCTTTACGCCAGGAGTATTATGAATTCATATCAAATGCTCCTATCCTTCCCAACTGGAAGTAAATCTTCCAAGTGAACTTAATTAGAATTCTTTTGCTACACTTGATATTGTTAATTATTAGAGGTTACAGGTCTAAATGCTGAAACTTAATAATTACTAAGTAATGTGATGAGTTAACTGACCTTATAATCAGTTAAATTGTGCTTCAGTCTGTTGTATGTTTTTAATACTCTGAGATTATGAATCTGACTACAGGCACAGTGCAAGACCAGTTCCTCTGAACAGTTGTTTCAATTGATCAACAATTGGTTACTGTTCTCAGGGGGAACTTCATGGTTTGTCATCATCAAATATGGGGAAATTGTTGAACCATGTTTGATTTGAATGATGATAAACCAGTTCTCTATACTTCATTGCTATGTATGTTTGTGCATAAACAGGTTGAATCAAGTGAGGACTCATCAAGGCAACATTAGAAGGCCTTGAGATACTTGAAGATCAGAACCCAAGTGCTTGGAGCTATTTAATTTTTATATATTTCTAGGATCTTCTTGTAAAATAAACTTAGTAAAATAAGACTTGTGTTTCTAAGTAAAAGAGCAAAAAGGGTTAAATTAAAGTTTATGTCCAGTAAAGAGAACAAGCAAAGAACAAGAAAAGAACAGGCAAAGAGCAAGCGAAGAACAGTTCTCTTTATCAGAATTAAACTTAGCAGTACTGAGACCACTATGGAAACAGACCTTAGTATTAAGCACGTGCACTTAAGTGATCAGTATCGATTTTTAAGTTCAAAATGTTTTTAAATTTAATTAAAAAATTCTGATGACTTAGGATTTAGAAAAGCTGCCAAAATGATACACCAAATCAGCTTATGCAATGTACTTAGTTTGGACATTAGTGTACATTCCCACTACATGTAGTGGAAGGAGACAAAGTCTGAAAAAAGTAATATTGTACTTGTGTCAACTGAACTTGTTTGAATTATTTAGGCAAGTCTCCATGCATACTTTTGGGTTCAAGATTTTCATTCACAAAATTGTCTATCTTTTGAAAAACCCAAAAAAAAAAAACCTCTTGCTCTCCATAGAAAACCAACTCATATTTTCTAGATTTTATTCATAGAGAAAATATCATCTCCATATCCATCTTTAAGAGAAAATTTACGGAGATTTTGATATTGTATTTTTGAACCACTTAAGGGGAAGTGGTTGGGGAGTGTTCTGTGAACACTGAGTGAACTGTTAGAGTTAACAGTTGGGGAATTAAATGTTATAGAGTTGTACAATTTCATTGAGTGTGTAACCCTGTTATTATTCAGAGTTGATTAATAATATTGGTAAAAGAGTAGAGGACGTAGGCTTGTTTAGAAGCCGAACCTCGTTAAATCCTTATGTCCTTACTCTTTATTTACTGTTCTATCGTTGTTCTCACAAATAGATAAACAAACTTGAAAAACAATTCAAAAAACATTCATACTCAATTCACCCCCCCTTCTTGAGTACACATTGAACTTACAGGGGCGCTGCCAGCGCCTATGTAACGACGCGTATTTTAGCAGCGTTGTTTTCGGTGAAAACAACAATACAGATCATTATCATCTAAAACCTTTTAATATCAGATTCATTATTTACAGCGGAAGCTCTAAACTTAGTCCATATTATTCATTAAAACCATTAAATAGTCCAAAATAAATAAGTTTCTAAAGTCCATTTGTAATGACCCAGATTTTATCGGTATTTTGCCGGTATTTATGTGTGTATTTATGTGTTTATTTGCTAGTTCAAAATTTATTTTGAACTATTTATTTTAATTTCATGTGAATAATTTCGATTTAATCGAAATGTTTTATTTCTTAGTTTTTATTATTTATTTTAATTATTATTTAATTAATTAGAATTTTTATTATTTAATTTTTCTAATTAATTATTTAATATTATTATTTTTTGGGCTAAATCGATTATTGCATGATTTTTCGTGTAAAATTCTATAATTGGCCCAATGGATCACGAGAGCCCATTTAGAGCCCAAGCAAGCCCATTTTTCTCAAGAGGGCCGGTTTTCCTAAGGCTTAGAGTGGCTTGCCACTTGCCTTGTGTTCACACCTTGCTAGCTCTATTTATAGGAGAGTTAGTAAGGCATTAACCCATTTTTGCCATCATAAACTCTTGCCATCCAAAGCAAACACATCTCTCCCATTTGCTCTCTAATTCACACGCCACTTTTGAGTAATTGAACCCATCAATTGTTCATCATCTTTCCTAGCCCAAAACTTAAAGATTCAAAGTTCATTGATCTTTAGGTGTTCAAACACAAGCCTAAACACATTTATTTCTTTCAAGATCTCTAGTTCGGTTTTTGTTTTGGGATTGTGTTCGTGTGGGTATTGTTGTTCGTGTGTGGGTTCGAGGTGGTGCACGGTGGTGGTCGTGTTTGGGTGCCGTGGTGGTGCAGGTGAGCCGTGTACTGCAGCCGTGTTGGTGGTGCTGTTGGTGTGTTCGTGTTCGTGAGGTTCGAGCCAAGCCGTGTGCAAGGCCGTGTTTGTGGTGTTGTGTGCCGTGTGGTGCCGTGATTGAGTGCGTGTTCTTGCACTACTTTTGTGTGTTGAATTTGTGTGTAATCTTCAAAAGGTAACATACTAACTTAACTTAATTGGTAATACTATGTTTATAGCTTTAATTAAATGCATGTTTGATTGAATTGTTGATGATTGTTGATGATTGTTTATGATTTTTGAAGTTAATCTTAATTCTGATTTTGAAGTATTAAATGATGATTTTAATGGTGGTTTTTTTTATATTTTAAGATTGATTTATGATGTTTTGAAAATCATGGTGATTGGGTTTGAATTTGTTGAATTTTGATTAAAAACATGAAGAATGCCGTGTGGATTAGTAATGATGTTCATGCGTGTAGTTTGAGTTTGTATGAGTTCTTGATTGAAGTTCTTGAATCTTGATTGAGTTCTTGATTGAAGTTCTTGAATCTTGAAATGGTTTCTTGATGAGTTCTTTAAGTAATAGATGAGTTCTTTAAGGTTCTTGATTGAGTTCTTTAGAGTTCTTGTTGAAGTTTGATGAGTTCTTTAAGAGTCTTGGAAGTTAAAGAAAGATGTTGAAAGAGTCTTGAAAGTTAAAGATTTGGGATATGTTGATTAAAGAATGAGTTAAAGATTGATGATATGATGTTTGGTTAGTCTCAAGAGTATGGCTATAGGCAATTCTTGGGTTAACTTCGATGATTTAGTTATTAATTTCAAGAGTATGGCTTATTCTTGCCTTTAATTAACTATGAGGATATGATGATGATATGATGAGGTCTTTAGCTTGATTTCTTTTCTAGACGCCCTTGACTTTGTGTATGGCTTATGCTTAGTTTTGGGTTAAGACGTTGCCTCTATTCCATCCGCGGTATTGGGATAGTTTGGAGTCTCACTATGATTATTCCTAGTACGCCCAGTATGATTTGGGGATTAGGAACACGACTTCCCGGGTTGAATTCGGGTTCGTGAGATTTGGGTGTATGGCTTATGCCCGGTCCTGTCATAGTAGAAGTTCGGTTGCGTAAGATGCTTCCGTACGAGCCTAGTCCGGTCTAGAATTAGAATGATTGCGCCAAAGTTAGATATGGGATGATGATGTCGTATGATGATGTTGAGTGATATGTCGAGTTTGGATTACGAGCTTGAGGTTATCTCGTGTCTGCGAGGGTTTTGTGTGTGATGTCATTTGATTATTGCTATGTGCTTGTGTATTCCCGTTAGGGTGAGTCAGTTATGTTACTCGCCACTGATGGTGGATATGTTGTGTTTTTCAGGTACATCTGACGATGATGCTCTTGCTTAGCTTTGGGGTTGGGCGAGCGGCGCTTTGTGTGCTTTGTTATTGTTTGTTTCAGTTGTTTCATAGTATTAGATTCTATAGACGTTGCTTCAAACTTATGGTATTACAGTTGTTGTATAAGACTCTAGCATGTGGTTAGAGTTGCACTTTACTTTGTTTTTAGTTCATTTGACTTTTGGACTTAGTTTGTACAAGATTGTGGGTTATTGTACACTTATGGTTTAATAATAATATTTTGAGGTACTAGTTTATTTTCTAAGTGTTGAAGTTTTAGTTTTATAACTACTTGACTCGTCGGTTTCTTCCGCGCCGATTTATGCGAGTCGGGTCGTTACAGTTGGTATCAGAGCCGAATAGGTTTAAGTGAAGTTTTCTAGGAATTCGAGTTAAACCGGGAGATGAGAGCTTTACTTTCCCGAGCGATTAAACCAATTCTAGGACTATATGAAGGGAGAAGAGTTGGGTAGAAAGACCGGGATAGGATTCTTTCTATTTTTCCTTTTTCTTCGTATTTTCTTTGTATGTATTTGGTGAGGTTTTGTACTGACTTGCTATTCTTGTTATGTCTGTTGTTGTGATGCGTTGCAGCATGTCTACACCTCGCCGGTCGCATACTGGACGACAGAGGTTGCGGGCCCTCGAGGAGGCGATCCTTACGTTGGCGCATCATAGTCGTCATACGCCGAGTACGCAGTCGACGTTCGACCGCATCGCACGTCACCGACCTCCGACATATGATGGGGTTGCCGACCCTACGACCTTAGAGAGCTGGATCCGCGAGATGGGGAAGCTCTTCGATGCGACATTTTGTCCCGATCACGAGAGGGTGCAGATCGCCGCATATTACTTACGTGGGGAGGCCGATAACTGGTGGACGTTAGCTAAGGACGCGTACCAGCCGTTGCATGCGATGACTTGGACCGACTTTATCGATAAGGTCCAGGAGCGTTTCTACCCCGACGAGTTGCGGTGGCAGAAACAGGAGGAGTTCCTTACTCTTGCACAGGGTAAGATGACTGTCCAGGCGTACACCGATCGATTCACGGAGTTATCGAGGTTCGCTACGTCTGTGGTTCCGTCGGAGAAGGATCGGGTCAAGCGCTACATCAAAAAGCTAGATCCGAGGATCCGAGTACACGTGATCAGTAGTGGGGCGACGACGTTCCAGCAGGCCTATGATGTGGCACTCGAGATACAGTCATCGATTTCCGAGGAAGATTCGAGCAAGAAGAGAGCTCCGGTTCCGACGACTACAGCTTCGTTTAAGAAGCCCCGTTTCAGCACACCTAGCAGTACCCCTCCGACCACGAGTTCGCGTAAGGGTAATGATGGTTCGAGTTGTCGAGGCTGTGGCAAAGACTTCCATCCAGGAAAGAAGTGCGACGGTTCTCCGATCACTTGCTTCACTTGTGGTAAGGTAGGCCACAAGTCTACGGTTTGTCCCGAGAGGAGGCCAGATTCAGAGGTTAAGCAGCTTCCAGCACCGACAAAGACTCCGGTGAAGAACCGAGTCTACTGTATGACCGAGGCGGAGGCCGAGGTTCAGCCTGACGTTGTATCAGGTAGATTTCTTGTCTCTGGTATGTTAGCATTAGTTCTTTTTGATTTTGGTGCTACTGTGTCTTTTGTAGCTAGTAGTTTTGACTCGAGGTCAGATCTTCGTGGCAGTCTACCTGTTTGTTCAGTTATTACTCTCCCTTCAGGAGAGGATTTTACTTGTCAGCGAGAGTTCCGAGGAGTGCCTATCGTGATAGCAGGGGAGCAAGCGACGGCCGATCTGAAGGAGTTCCCGTTGATGGAGTTTGACGTTATACTTGGTATGGACTGGCTATCGAGGTATCGAGCGATCATTCGTTGCCGAGATCAGTCAGTGACATTCCGAGGATCTCAGGGCAACCGAGTTACCTACTCTGGGTTCGTCCTTAAGAAAGGAGTAAAGGTTATCTCAGCCTTGAAGATGAGGAAGCATCGCCAGAAGGGCGATATGGTGTTTCTTTGTCAGGTACGAGACTTGACTGATGAGTCTCTGTTGGACGATATACCTGTAGCGAGGGATTTCAGAGACGTATTTCCTGACGAGCTACCAGGCGTTCCACCGGAGCGCGACGTCAAGTTTCATATCGACTTGGTACCCGGGACAGCGCCGATCTCGAAGGCACCGTACCGGATGGCACCGTCTGAGTTATTAGAGTTAAAGACACAACTCCAGGATTTGATCGATAAGGGCTTCATTAGGCCGAGTGTTTCTCCATGGGGAGCTCCTGTGCTCTTCGTGAAGAAGAAAGATGGTAGTATGCGCCTGTGCATAGACTACCGAGAGTTGAATCGGGTAACTATCAAGAATAAGTACCCATTGCCTAGGATTGAGGACCTGTTCGATCAATTGCGAGGAGCAGGAGTGTTTTCAAAGATAGATCTTCGGTCTGGATATCATCAGATTCCAGTTAAGAAGGAAGACATTCCGAAAACTGCTTTTCGTACTAGATACGGCCATTACGAGTTCGAGGTGATGCCCTTTGGTCTTACTAACGCGCCAGCCGTGTTTATGGACCAGATGAACCGGACATTTCATCACTTACTCGACAAGTGTGTCGTAGTATTTATAGACGATATCTTGGTCTATTCTAGAGATGAATCTGAGCATACGGAACATCTCCGGATGGTACTCGAGATATTGCGGAGTCATAAGTGGTTCGCGAAACTCTCCAAGTGTGAGTTTTGGCTTCGCGAAGTAGCCTTCCTAGGTCACGTGATCAGTAAAGAAGGCATTAAGGTAGACCCAGCCAAGATTAAGGCTGTAGTTGATTGGGGTAGCCCGAGAAATGTGGCGGAGGTTCGTAGTTTTCTTGGCTTAGCCGGATACTATCGACGATTCGTCCAGGACTTCTCCAAGATAGCTAGGCCGATGTCTAGTCTCCTACAGAAGGAGGTCCGATTCATGTGGACAGAGGCTTGCGAGCAGGCTTTCCAGGAGTTGAAACAGAGATTAGTCTCTGCACCGATTCTTACTCTTCCGAACGATGAAGAGGGCTTCGAGGTCTATAGTGATGCTTCGAAGAGTGGCTTAGGTTGTGTGCTCATGCAGGGTGGGAAAGTCATCGCTTACGCATCGAGACAGCTGAAGGTGCACGAGCGTAACTATCCTACGCATGACTTGGAGTTAGCAGCTGTAGTGTTCGCGTTGAAAATCTGGAGGCACTATCTCTATGGTGGTTCGTGTAGAGTATTCACGGATCATAAGAGTCTCAAGTACATCTTCACTCAGAAAGACCTCAATATGAGGCAGAGGCGGTGGCTTGAGTTGATTAAGGACTACGACCTGACGCTCAACTATTGCGAGGGCAAAGCGAATTTGGTTGCAGATGCGCTAAGCCGCAAACATCGCTTGAGCTTCAGTAGAAGCCGTGGTTCCGTCAGACTTCGTCTGACATCGATGAGTGCTGAACCTGATTTAATTCAGGAAATGCGTGAGGGTCAGCAGAACGACCCACAGCTTGCTAGGATTCGAGAGGCTATACGGCAAGGTAAAGCCGTTGGTTTCACGATCTCTTCTGATGGTAGTATGCACTTCCGAGGGAGATGGTGTGTACCGGATTGTTCTGATCTTAGGAACAGGATCATGTCCGAGGCACATAACTCGCCTTATTCTGTTCATCCCGGTGGTAATAAGCTTTACCAGGATCTTAAAGGCCAGTTCTGGTGGCCTAAGATGAAAAGGGATGTCGCAGAGTTTGTTGCTCGGTGTCTGACCTGTCAGAAGGTCAAGATTGAGCATCAGAGACCAGGAGGTCTGTTGCAGCCACTACCTATTCCGACCTGGAAGTTTGAGTCTGTTTCTATGGACTTTGAAGTGAGCTTACCCACTTGCAATGGCTTGAATGCTATTTGGGTCATTGTGGATAGATTGACTAAGGTC
Organism: Salicornia ramosissima; assembly: GCA_951394345.1. Lineage (NCBI taxonomy): Eukaryota > Viridiplantae > Streptophyta > Magnoliopsida > Caryophyllales > Amaranthaceae > Salicornia > Salicornia ramosissima. The sequence continues at coordinate 40,831,549 of OX596238.1, forward strand.
GCTAGATTCATTCCGATGAAAATGACCTGGTCGATGGAGCGTCTAGCTGAGGCGTATACTCAGGACATAATCCGACTTCACGGAGTTCCGAGGGAGATTGTTTCTGATCGGGATCCGAGGTTTCTATCTCGTTTCTGGAAATCGGTTCAAGAAGCCTTTGGGACGAAGCTGAAGTTGAGCACCGCTTTTCATGCGGCGACTGATGGTCAGACTGAGAGGACCATCGAGACTTTGGAGGATATGCTTAGAGCATGCACTCTGGAGTATCATCAGTCTTGGGTGCGTATGCTTTGCTTGATAGAGTTCTCCTATAATAACAGCTATCACTCTAGCATTGAGATGGCTCCGTACGAGGCCCTGTATGGCAGGAAATGTCGGAGTCCGATTTGCTGGAATGATATCAGTGATACTGTGGCTTTAGGACCTGAGATGGTACGCGATACTATCGAGAAGGTTCGAGTCATTCGGTCTAAGTTGCAGGCCGCTCAGAGTCGTCAGAAATCTTACGCCGATAATCGACGTAGACCACTGGCTTTTGAAGTAGGTGACAAAGTCTTGCTTAAGGTTTCACCTTTCAAAGGAGTTGTACGCTTTGGTCAAAAGGGTAAACTTCGACCGAAATATGTGGGACCTTACGAGATACTAGAACGAGTTGGGGAGGTGGCTTATCGATTGGCATTACCACCTAGTTTGGCTAATGTTCATGACGTATTTCATGTTTCCCAGCTAAGGAAATATGTACATGATCCTACTCATGTGATCTCAGTGGATCCGGTCGTAATCGAGCCGAATCTGACTTATGAGGAGCGACCCGTCCAGATCTTGGATCGGGAGGAGAGGACCCTGCGGCGTAAGCAGGTACCGCTTGTCAAGGTGTTGTGGAGAAATCAACACCATGAAGAAGCGACTTGGGAGACGGAAGCGTCTATGCGGCAGAAGTACCCTGAGCTTTTCGATGGGGAGCGATCTCCTACACCTTGAAATTTCGAGACGAAATTTCTTTAAGGAGGGGAGGTTGTAATGACCCAGATTTTATCGGTATTTTGCCGGTATTTATGTGTGTATTTATGTGTTTATTTGCTAGTTCAAAATTTATTTTGAACTATTTATTTTAATTTCATGTGAATAATTTCGATTTAATCGAAATGTTTTATTTCTTAGTTTTTATTATTTATTTTAATTATTATTTAATTAATTAGAATTTTTATTATTTAATTTTTCTAATTAATTATTTAATATTATTATTTTTTGGGCTAAATCGATTATTGCATGATTTTTCGTGTAAAATTCTATAATTGGCCCAATGGATCACGAGAGCCCATTTAGAGCCCAAGCAAGCCCATTTTTCTCAAGAGGGCCGGTTTTCCTAAGGCTTAGAGTGGCTTGCCACTTGCCTTGTGTTCACACCTTGCTAGCTCTATTTATAGGAGAGTTAGTAAGGCATTAACCCATTTTTGCCATCATAAACTCTTGCCATCCAAAGCAAACACATCTCTCCCATTTGCTCTCTAATTCACACGCCACTTTTGAGTAATTGAACCCATCAATTGTTCATCATCTTTCCTAGCCCAAAACTTAAAGATTCAAAGTTCATTGATCTTTAGGTGTTCAAACACAAGCCTAAACACATTTATTTCTTTCAAGATCTCTAGTTCGGTTTTTGTTTTGGGATTGTGTTCGTGTGGGTATTGTTGTTCGTGTGTGGGTTCGAGGTGGTGCACGGTGGTGGTCGTGTTTGGGTGCCGTGGTGGTGCAGGTGAGCCGTGTACTGCAGCCGTGTTGGTGGTGCTGTTGGTGTGTTCGTGTTCGTGAGGTTCGAGCCAAGCCGTGTGCAAGGCCGTGTTTGTGGTGTTGTGTGCCGTGTGGTGCCGTGATTGAGTGCGTGTTCTTGCACTACTTTTGTGTGTTGAATTTGTGTGTAATCTTCAAAAGGTAACATACTAACTTAACTTAATTGGTAATACTATGTTTATAGCTTTAATTAAATGCATGTTTGATTGAATTGTTGATGATTGTTGATGATTGTTTATGATTTTTGAAGTTAATCTTAATTCTGATTTTGAAGTATTAAATGATGATTTTAATGGTGGTTTTTTTTATATTTTAAGATTGATTTATGATGTTTTGAAAATCATGGTGATTGGGTTTGAATTTGTTGAATTTTGATTAAAAACATGAAGAATGCCGTGTGGATTAGTAATGATGTTCATGCGTGTAGTTTGAGTTTGTATGAGTTCTTGATTGAAGTTCTTGAATCTTGATTGAGTTCTTGATTGAAGTTCTTGAATCTTGAAATGGTTTCTTGATGAGTTCTTTAAGTAATAGATGAGTTCTTTAAGGTTCTTGATTGAGTTCTTTAGAGTTCTTGTTGAAGTTTGATGAGTTCTTTAAGAGTCTTGGAAGTTAAAGAAAGATGTTGAAAGAGTCTTGAAAGTTAAAGATTTGGGATATGTTGATTAAAGAATGAGTTAAAGATTGATGATATGATGTTTGGTTAGTCTCAAGAGTATGGCTATAGGCAATTCTTGGGTTAACTTCGATGATTTAGTTATTAATTTCAAGAGTATGGCTTATTCTTGCCTTTAATTAACTATGAGGATATGATGATGATATGATGAGGTCTTTAGCTTGATTTCTTTTCTAGACGCCCTTGACTTTGTGTATGGCTTATGCTTAGTTTTGGGTTAAGACGTTGCCTCTATTCCATCCGCGGTATTGGGATAGTTTGGAGTCTCACTATGATTATTCCTAGTACGCCCAGTATGATTTGGGGATTAGGAACACGACTTCCCGGGTTGAATTCGGGTTCGTGAGATTTGGGTGTATGGCTTATGCCCGGTCCTGTCATAGTAGAAGTTCGGTTGCGTAAGATGCTTCCGTACGAGCCTAGTCCGGTCTAGAATTAGAATGATTGCGCCAAAGTTAGATATGGGATGATGATGTCGTATGATGATGTTGAGTGATATGTCGAGTTTGGATTACGAGCTTGAGGTTATCTCGTGTCTGCGAGGGTTTTGTGTGTGATGTCATTTGATTATTGCTATGTGCTTGTGTATTCCCGTTAGGGTGAGTCAGTTATGTTACTCGCCACTGATGGTGGATATGTTGTGTTTTTCAGGTACATCTGACGATGATGCTCTTGCTTAGCTTTGGGGTTGGGCGAGCGGCGCTTTGTGTGCTTTGTTATTGTTTGTTTCAGTTGTTTCATAGTATTAGATTCTATAGACGTTGCTTCAAACTTATGGTATTACAGTTGTTGTATAAGACTCTAGCATGTGGTTAGAGTTGCACTTTACTTTGTTTTTAGTTCATTTGACTTTTGGACTTAGTTTGTACAAGATTGTGGGTTATTGTACACTTATGGTTTAATAATAATATTTTGAGGTACTAGTTTATTTTCTAAGTGTTGAAGTTTTAGTTTTATAACTACTTGACTCGTCGGTTTCTTCCGCGCCGATTTATGCGAGTCGGGTCGTTACAGTTGGTATCAGAGCCGAATAGGTTTAAGTGAAGTTTTCTAGGAATTCGAGTTAAACCGGGAGATGAGAGCTTTACTTTCCCGAGCGATTAAACCAATTCTAGGACTATATGAAGGGAGAAGAGTTGGGTAGAAAGACCGGGATAGGATTCTTTCTATTTTTCCTTTTTCTTCGTATTTTCTTTGTATGTATTTGGTGAGGTTTTGTACTGACTTGCTATTCTTGTTATGTCTGTTGTTGTGATGCGTTGCAGCATGTCTACACCTCGCCGGTCGCATACTGGACGACAGAGGTTGCGGGCCCTCGAGGAGGCGATCCTTACGTTGGCGCATCATAGTCGTCATACGCCGAGTACGCAGTCGACGTTCGACCGCATCGCACGTCACCGACCTCCGACATATGATGGGGTTGCCGACCCTACGACCTTAGAGAGCTGGATCCGCGAGATGGGGAAGCTCTTCGATGCGACATTTTGTCCCGATCACGAGAGGGTGCAGATCGCCGCATATTACTTACGTGGGGAGGCCGATAACTGGTGGACGTTAGCTAAGGACGCGTACCAGCCGTTGCATGCGATGACTTGGACCGACTTTATCGATAAGGTCCAGGAGCGTTTCTACCCCGACGAGTTGCGGTGGCAGAAACAGGAGGAGTTCCTTACTCTTGCACAGGGTAAGATGACTGTCCAGGCGTACACCGATCGATTCACGGAGTTATCGAGGTTCGCTACGTCTGTGGTTCCGTCGGAGAAGGATCGGGTCAAGCGCTACATCAAAAAGCTAGATCCGAGGATCCGAGTACACGTGATCAGTAGTGGGGCGACGACGTTCCAGCAGGCCTATGATGTGGCACTCGAGATACAGTCATCGATTTCCGAGGAAGATTCGAGCAAGAAGAGAGCTCCGGTTCCGACGACTACAGCTTCGTTTAAGAAGCCCCGTTTCAGCACACCTAGCAGTACCCCTCCGACCACGAGTTCGCGTAAGGGTAATGATGGTTCGAGTTGTCGAGGCTGTGGCAAAGACTTCCATCCAGGAAAGAAGTGCGACGGTTCTCCGATCACTTGCTTCACTTGTGGTAAGGTAGGCCACAAGTCTACGGTTTGTCCCGAGAGGAGGCCAGATTCAGAGGTTAAGCAGCTTCCAGCACCGACAAAGACTCCGGTGAAGAACCGAGTCTACTGTATGACCGAGGCGGAGGCCGAGGTTCAGCCTGACGTTGTATCAGGTAGATTTCTTGTCTCTGGTATGTTAGCATTAGTTCTTTTTGATTTTGGTGCTACTGTGTCTTTTGTAGCTAGTAGTTTTGCCTCGAGGTCAGATCTTCGTGGCAGTCTACCTGTTTGTTCAGTTATTACTCTCCCTTCAGGAGAGGATTTTACTTGTCAGCGAGAGTTCCGAGGAGTGCCTATCGTGATAGCAGGGGAGCAAGCGACGGCCGATCTGAAGGAGTTCCCGTTGATGGAGTTTGACGTTATACTTGGTATGGACTGGCTATCGAGGTATCGAGCGATCATTCGTTGCCGAGATCAGTCAGTGACATTCCGAGGATCTCAGGGCAACCGAGTTACCTACTCTGGGTTCGTCCTTAAGAAAGGAGTAAAGGTTATCTCAGCCTTGAAGATGAGGAAGCATCGCCAGAAGGGCGATATGGTGTTTCTTTGTCAGGTACGAGACTTGACTGATGAGTCTCTGTTGGACGATATACCTGTAGCGAGGGATTTCAGAGACGTATTTCCTGACGAGCTACCAGGCGTTCCACCGGAGCGCGACGTCAAGTTTCATATCGACTTGGTACCCGGGACAGCGCCGATCTCGAAGGCACCGTACCGGATGGCACCGTCTGAGTTATTAGAGTTAAAGACACAACTCCAGGATTTGATCGATAAGGGCTTCATTAGGCCGAGTGTTTCTCCATGGGGAGCTCCTGTGCTCTTCGTGAAGAAGAAAGATGGTAGTATGCGCCTGTGCATAGACTACCGAGAGTTGAATCGGGTAACTATCAAGAATAAGTACCCATTGCCTAGGATTGAGGACCTGTTCGATCAATTGCGAGGAGCAGGAGTGTTTTCAAAGATAGATCTTCGGTCTGGATATCATCAGATTCCAGTTAAGAAGGAAGACATTCCGAAAACTGCTTTTCGTACTAGATACGGCCATTACGAGTTCGAGGTGATGCCCTTTGGTCTTACTAACGCGCCAGCCGTGTTTATGGACCAGATGAACCGGACATTTCATCACTTACTCGACAAGTGTGTCGTAGTATTTATAGACGATATCTTGGTCTATTCTAGAGATGAATCTGAGCATACGGAACATCTCCGGATGGTACTCGAGATATTGCGGAGTCATAAGTGGTTCGCGAAACTCTCCAAGTGTGAGTTTTGGCTTCGCGAAGTAGCCTTCCTAGGTCACGTGATCAGTAAAGAAGGCATTAAGGTAGACCCAGCCAAGATTAAGGCTGTAGTTGATTGGGGTAGCCCGAGAAATGTGGCGGAGGTTCGTAGTTTTCTTGGCTTAGCCGGATACTATCGACGATTCGTCCAGGACTTCTCCAAGATAGCTAGGCCGATGTCTAGTCTCCTACAGAAGGAGGTCCGATTCATGTGGACAGAGGCTTGCGAGCAGGCTTTCCAGGAGTTGAAACAGAGATTAGTCTCTGCACCGATTCTTACTCTTCCGAACGATGATGCTCTTGCTTAGCTTTGGGGTTGGGCGAGCGGCGCTTTGTGTGCTTTGTTATTGTTTGTTTCAGTTGTTTCATAGTATTAGATTCTATAGACGTTGCTTCAAACTTATGGTATTACAGTTGTTGTATAAGACTCTAGCATGTGGTTAGAGTTGCACTTTACTTTGTTTTTAGTTCATTTGACTTTTGGACTTAGTTTGTACAAGATTGTGGGTTATTATACACTTATGGTTTAATAATAATATTTTGAGGTACTAGTTTATTTTCTAAGTGTGAAGTTTTAGTTTTATAACTACTTGACTCGTCGGTTTCTTCCGCGCCGATTTATGCGAGTCGGGTCGTTACACCATTAATACTACAAAATAAAGGAAAATCTACTAAAAATAATAATACAAAGGCTAGTAATGGTCATCAGGATAAACTACTAAGCTATCTTGCACACAATCCCAGCCCTTGCGTAACTCAATCAATCATCACCTGTACCTGAAAAGGGTTTTGGGGTCCACAGTCAGTGGTGAGTAATTAGATTGTTCTACTTAATCAGTAGAACACAAGTAGAAACATAATAATCAGAATAGGTCAACCAAACAGTCAAACAAATCATCAGGAAAACATTTGTAGACATCATCGTTCAAGTACGCAGCGGAAACAAACATAACATCACAATAAACCAAGACCTTCTATACTAACTTATTCAGTTCTAGACTTCTTGACACCACTATTGAGTCTTCAGTTCTATTCAGTTCAGGTGCTAATCAGTGACCAGTCATATGCTCGTAGGGGAAACCTTAATTGTTCCCCAACTTTCCTTGCTCATGCCGGGTCAACCACGTTAGATCTACTTCTTGGCACTGGGATCAAGAACTGTCCCAAATCCGAAGATAGGACAGTGGCTTCAACTAAACCTACGTTCATGGCAACTTAAGCCACTAGATAGGCGGTCACTTCATAGTTAATCATCTTTTCCATCTTACAGTTCTGTTCTTAATTCCAAATCATAATTCAATTCCTTATTGACACAACTTAACTTCTAATCAATTCTAGTTCGTCTGAACTTGACCCAAAACTCTAACCCAATACTTGTACCACTCGACATTCACCCAATAAAACAATAATTAATTCAATTCTTAAATAATCATATATATAAACAATTTAATAAATCAATTAAATAAACAAATAATCATATAAACTAATAATCATCAACAAATATTACTAAAAACATGATAAAAATCCTCCTTTTTGTTACTTGATACCACTCTCTATTCATACCTGTCAAAACATCTTGGAATAATATTAGATGCACTCGACAAACATGGTTAATAATCAATAAACAATTCAAAATTCATCCAGCATGATTCTAAGCAATACTAAGTAATTCTAAACAATTTTATACATGATTAAACCTATTCTAAACATGATCAAACCTATTCTAAGAACTATATAACTAATTTATCTTATTGATTAAATAAAGCAATCTAATTACATAATAATCTAATATTGATAGTGAATGGTTCGATCTTCAAAGGCTAAAGGTTGAACTTTCTTTGATGAAGGTGTTTGAATTGATGAAGTGAAGGAAGTATTTGTGTGGGGAAAAGGAGGAGTTTTTATTTGTAGTTTAGTTTTTAGAGATTAAGAATTATAAAAGTGGTTCCCCTTTTTGTGGTGTGTTGGCCGTGTAGAAATACTAGGCAAGGGAGTAAAACAAACTCCTAAAATGTAGTAGAGAAAGTAGGAGGATAAAAATTAGATTTTTGGAATCTGGTCAAACATAGATATGATTTATTATTTTAGCTTGAAAAGGAATTAAATAATTTGAAGGAGAATGTTAGGGGGCCGTGGGGTATTATAAGGAGGATGGGTGTTATTGGCTTCCTAAAATCTAGTAGTCAAAGTAGGAGAAGTAGGGATAAAAATAGGATTTTTAGGAAAAGGTCAAAATAGATATAAGAATTAATAATATTGGGTAAAACAAATTAAATAATTTAATTAAGAGAAAAGGGATGGGGGCCATGAGGTTTAACAAGAGAAGAGAAAATTGGGCTCGAGTTCTGATAAGATGAGATCAAAGCTTTGGGCTAAGGTAAAATAATTAGATTGCTACAACTAATTTAGTAATTAATTAAATAATAATCAATTAAATGATTAATTAATTAACTATTTAATTAATTAAAAAAAAATTAAAATATCCCGTGATTTCGGGGTATTACAGCCTGTCACAATATCATTGCAAAGAGGGCGCGCCCTGTGCCTATATGGGCGCTGCCAGCGCCCATGTTACAGTAGGAGTCCCAAGAAGGGGGTGCGCCCCGCGCCATTGAGGGCGTTGCCAGCGCCCCCTTTGCTCTGTTTTGCACGTGGCTTCATCCACTTGATTTCTAGGTTATATTTTAGTTTAGTATATATATGAAGAATCTTTGTTTATCAATGGAAATGGTAGCTTAAACTTGTTATTGTGATTCGTTTCAATGATTCTAAAAAGCTCCTTGTGAGGATTCACGAACTCTAAACTATTTCATTACTTTAATTATTTACTTTCTCTTATATAAATTGTTATAGATTTTGTTGAATGTTTTAGCTATATTTTACAAAATCATTACTCGGGTTTGAACACAATCGATTATTGTGTTCAACCTCGAGTAGCAACTATCTTGTTCATGCTTAAGCGTATTCTTGTTGTGAACAATTTAGTAGAGCTTTTTTAAACTTTAATTGTTTATTGTGTATTCTCTAAACAATTGCGTTTTTATTGTGTCTCCGTTCTTAAAGCTTTTGTTCACTGAGTGTTCTTTGAACATTAAGGGTTTTAGGCAATTTATGATTTATCTTGTCTAGCTAATTAAGGGGATTACAAGAGTTTACTCTTATCAGTAATTAATTGAGTATTGAAGTGGTTTGGTAATAGAGAGTCTAATTCAATTAGCCGAGTAAGAGTCGTTGTAACCAAATCCTAAGATTCTTTAGTACTAGAATATTCCCATAGTCACTTAGTTGTTAGTTTCTTTTATCATTAAAATCTCCAATTTCCCCCCTTTTTTACCAATATCACTACGAAATTAGTGATTCCCCCTTAAATAATCCAAATACATTTAACACAATTAAATCGACATAAATCCGTTCTCTGTGGATACGAACCTTACTTGCCCTTTACACTAGTTGTAATTGGAGGGTAGGAGAAATTTACTTTTGATAAGTCTTTTATTTTTAACGACATAAAAGTCCTACCAATGATCAAACCTAATAGATGCCAACTGATGATTAATCTTGTTCTGGACCTATTTCACTAGAATTTCAAATTCATAAAATGTTTCATTTTTATATTTCAAAAATATGGTCCAGGTGAAACGAGAGTAATCATCAACTAAAGCAAACACATAATGTTTGGGACCCTTGATGTTTTGAGTGATGACAAACAGATTATTCAAACAGGTGTGACAAACAGTTGTCACAAACAGCTGTTAAAAACAGTTGACAGGAACAATTGTTGTTGAATGATTTTATGCAGTTGTTCTGAAAACAGCTGATGTATATTGTTCTTGTGCTACTCATTCTGAGTAACATTACCTTTCATGTCAAATATTGTATATTGTTTTGTGCATGTTTGACATACAGGTATTCCAGTACTTGAGACATGGAGATTATCTTTATCAAAACTGAAGTGTGTAATGGAGAATCCAAGTGTCTATGTAATGAAGAACATGAAAACTGAAGAGTAGCCTTAGGGTTTTTACTTAGTCTTTTTGTTTTATAGTGTGTTTAATTAGTTTAGTAGATTTTTGATATTTAATCTTAGTATGTTGCAAACACCAGACCAATGTCTAGTGATTGTAACATGACTGATCTGAGGAACAGTTCCTAGAACAGTTCAACAGACCAGCAGGTTAACAAACTGACCAACGAAATAATTTGAAAGAATTCGATTCTTGGATTCTTTAAAGATCTTGCACGTGCTTAAGTTAATTTGGTAGTTCTAACAAACCCACGTATCATTATGAGATCTTAGCAAATCTTCGAGATCTTTTGATTTCGAATATTTGATCTCAACATTAAATGGGTTTAATCATTACGGTTATGTCTTGTTCCTGCACAGACCAGTTCCCCTGTCTTAGGGTTCACTATGTGACAATTATTTGATTCAAAATTAACTTGATTTCCCTTGTCACATAGCTGAGAAATGCTCAAGAGGTTATGTTTCAAACCTTCTACATAGTAAACATTATCAATTTCTTATGAGAGTGACTTACGAACTTAATTACTCCTTTGATAAGTCCTTTGTTGTTGTCACCAAATATTACGTACCCTCCCTTGAATGCAATGAGTGAAAGGAATTGTTCTTTATCCCCGTAAATGTGTCTTGAGCAACCACTGTCCAAATACCAATATGGTTTTCCTTTCACTCGTACATGCACAAGCAAATTAAAGATTAGCTTTAGGAACCCAGACCATCTTGGGTACCTTGTTCTTTAAAACATTCTCAAATTTGACCTTCGTAACCCACACCTGTTTAGTGTAGGCCAGGTTTTGTTCTTCTTGTCATGTTTCCTTTTAGTAAAGCAATTATTAGTCACATGACCACTCTTACCACAGTAGGTACAAACATGCATATCTTTGGAAAATATATACTTGCCTTGCTTGAACTCATTCAACCATGTGTTGTATCTACCTAAAACAGTTGTAGAACTAGATCTAGAATACCCTAAACCAAACCTTTGAGAATTTCCAGGTTGGGATGTGAGGATGTTTAGAGTTTTTTGGGCATCTAACATTTTGTTCAGTTGGTTCATACGATCTGTTAATTCAAGCTTATTGTTTTCAAGCCTTTTAAATTGAACTTCATTTTGTTTCTCAAAGGATTTTAGATCAACTCTAGTCTTTTGAAGTTCATCTTGTAGTCTTGAAATAACTAGGGAGGGATCTGGTTCGGCACCTGTTTTCTTGATGTTTTCTAGTTTTAGCAAAATAAGTTCAGCCTCAAGATCACAGATCTGGGTTGTGCACTCGCCATGTAAAATGTCAAGAACATCGTAAAAAGCAGTGGGAGAACCAGTTTCCTTAGAAACCTTAAGATCATTATATTCCTTGTGTAAATCTTCGAGTTTTTCAATTAATTAAGTGGTCAAAGGCAAGTATGACATCATATTTACTCTAGGTACAGGCATCTTTTAGTAATTCAAGATTCGAAGCATGTGTGAATAATTCCTTGAGCTCATTAAACCCCTTTTGAATTTTTTCAAAAAACTCATCTTCCTTAGGATCAGAACTGGTTTAGAGTTTAATGTCTCAAGTTCTATTCTTTGCTGATCTACTGTTATTTCAAGTTTATAAATATTTTTTCTTTAAGTTCCTCACAAATAAGTTCAAGTTCAGCTGATCTAGCACCACATATCTCATAATCTTGAAATGTTTCTTTTAGTTTCTTTTGGTTGCTTTGGTAGGCAGACCCAACACTAATAATGCATTGATCTATTGTGAATTCAAGATAATCAAGTAATTAATTGCATGTTTGATTTTATTTCACCAAAGCATTCTTGATTATCATCTTAAGAGCTTCCACGATCCATGAGACAAAGAACACTTTCTTCATCAGAATAGATCTCATACTGGTCTGTGTATGTGAAATCAGTGAGGCAGGGTTTAGCTTCTTCAAAATCTTCCTCATCTTCAAATTCTGAATCTCCCCAAACAGCAGCAAGCATAGCCCTATTGAAAACCTTCTTCTTAGTCTCGACTCCAGGGTTTCCCTTTGCATTCTTCCAAGTTGGACACTTCTTTATTTTGTGCCCTGGTTCACAACCCTTGAAGCAACCAACATTGGAACTGGTTTTCCTGAACTGTCCAGAACTGTTTCTCCCTTTTGAAAACTTACCCTTGGATTTAGTCCTCAGGTATTTTTCAAATCTTCTAGCCATGAGACTGACGTCATCCACATCTTCCTCTGATTCTTCTGCCTTGAGAACCATTTCCTTGTTCTTCGAAATGTTTTCAGTCTTTGAATCAACCAACATCTCATGTGTCATTAAGGAACCAATCAGTTGTTCCAGAGATAGTTTGGTTAGATCTTTTGCCTCTTGAATGGCTTTAACCTTGGGCATCCACTTCCCTGACAGGCTTCTCAACATTTTTCTCACCAACTCCTCACTCGAGAAGGTCTTCCCTAATGACTTTAGCTCATTTACAATGGTCATAATTCTCGTGAACATATCATTGACATGAGCATCTCAATTTTTGACCTTCTCACTTCTGAGTTACCCTCATAAGCTAGTTCCAAAGTGTCCCACATTTCCTTTACAGATGAACAACATAGGATTCGGTTTACCTCACATTCTACAATTCCTTGTTGAACAAGTGACATTGCCTTGACATTCTTTTCCAACTTCTTAAAGTCCTCACTTATATATTCTGCTTCAAACTTGGGAACAATGAACCCTTCTTGATTCTTCTTAAGGATATCCGTGGGGTCCATTCTTAACTATCATCCAACACTCATAGTCGATTCCAATGATGAGATTTTTCATGCAGTTCTTCCACCATGAGTAGTTTGTACCATTGAACTTGGGAAGTCTGGATCCACTTGATTCTTGAGTATTCATCTTATTGTTCCTCTAGCTAGTTAACCCTTTGAGAAGTTAGGCTCTGATACGAATTGTAAGTTTAAGGATAGTCAAGAGGGGGGGTGTTGAATTGAGTATGTGTGTTTTTCTATTCGTTTCAACATTCTTTTTCAGTTTGTGGAAACAACGAAAGAACGGTAAAGGAAAGAGTAGAGACACAAGGATTTAACGAGGTTCGGTATCTCAATAAGCCTACGTCCTCCACTCTCTCACCAATATTATTAATCATCTCTGAAGAATAACAATTGTTACACACTCAATTGAATGTTACAACTATGTAACAAACAATTCCCCAACTGTTAACTCTAATAGTTTACTCAGTGCTCACAGAACACTCCCCAACCACTTCCCTCTAAGTGGTTCAAATACAATAATCAAATTCTTCGTAAGTTTTCTCTTGAAGATGTGTATATAGATATTTTTTGCTCTATGAATGAACTTCTGGAAATATGGCTTCTTTTCTTTTGGAGAGCAAAAGGGTTTTAGGGTTTTCCAAGAGTGGGCATTTTCGCAAATGAAAATCATCACCCTAAATTTGCATGGAAGATTTGCTTAAATAATACAAGCAAATCAGCTGACAAAAGTACAATAGTACTAAATCATACTTTGTTCCCATCCACTACATGTAGTGGGTTAGTGGATAGTACACTAAAGTCCAAAGTGGTACAATGCATTATAAAAGCTGATGAGAATATTATTTTAGCAAATATTCCAAAACCTAAGTAATGAATATTTATCATTTGAATTTTAAAACGTTTTGGTGTTAAAATATCAATACCGATCACTTAAGTGAACGTGCGTAATACTAAGGTCTGTTTCCACAGTGGTCTCAGCATTAATAAGTTTATGTTTGATAAAGAGGATTGTTCTTTCCCTGTGCTTTAACAGTTCTCTTTATTGGACATAAACTTCAACCCTTCTTGCTTCTTTACAATTATACTTCAGCCTTACTTCTCTAAGTTCATTTTTACAAGAAGATCCTAATGTACATAAAATTAAAAGCTCCAAGCTCCTGGCTTCTAATCTTCAAGTATCTCAAGGCTCTGATGTTCTTCACTTCAAATCTTGCCTTGATGTTTCCTAACTTATTCAACCTGTTTATACACAATTATAAATAGCAATCAAGTATAGAGAACTAGTTTGTCATCATGCAAATCAAACATGGTTCAACACATATCAAAACATAACGAAATACAAGAACTTATTCAAAAATCGATACAAGCATGCTTTCCAAAACAAAATGAATAAAAGAATAACAAAATTACTAGGTGTCCGCAACCAAAACTGCGAAATCAGAACCGACCACTCTATGTCCTTTCCTCCAAAAATCAATTACGAAAAACCAAAACATATTTCAAAAGACCAAACTAACGAAACACACAACAACACGCAAATCCATATCAATAACTAAAAACTTATGACAGTATCGTCCATGCTTGTTGGTCAACCTTTGCGTTTCCCAACTTACTAAACACATGCGGGGTCAAACCTTTACGTTTTTCCCGTACTCCTCCTTTGCAAGAACTATGCCTAAGTAATGGCCACCACTCCTGAACTAGCTATTTATGTTTCAGTAACCAAACGACAACATATCCTAGGACACTGACTACCCTACAATCGAACACAAGGTAGCGGCTACGACTTAACCCATCTTAGTTACTCATGTTTCACTAAATTAGGCGACTAACTTTCGAAATAATTTCAACATCATAACAACACGATCATCAAGATCGATACAAAATTCAAAAATAGTAACTTCAATATTCCAATCGAAAAATCAAGAAAAACTTCGAAATACAAGAGCTCGGAATAACAATTCAAGAATGTCATAAACTTTAAAGATCCATTTTCATTAAGAACCAAGAAAGTCCAAAAATCATCATAAGTATTCAAGATTCACCAAGATTCATCAAGAAACTTCAAGAATCATCAAGATTTCATTAAAACTATCAATAACTTAGCAAGAACCTAAATCAACCAATCTTTTACCCAAGATTCATAAAGAACAACGAAAGATGAACATTACATTACATTAGATTAAAGATTCATTGACGTGTGAATTGGGAGATTAAGTAATGTGAATTGGAAGATTAAGTAATAAGTATAAAATATGAGAGTTGAAAATATAAACAAAAACGTTACACTATGATAGAGAAAAATTCTCCTCCATACAACTTCATGAATACCACACACGTGCAATAATTTCTGTAACGGCCCGTTTGGTAGCCGGTCATAAATCATGGTAATGGGAATGAATTTATAACTAAATTTGGAAGAAAAATCAAAATCCATTCCCATGGTGGTGCTACCTTAGCTCCAATTTATTTAGTTTTCTTCACAAATATCCATTCTCATCAAATACCACCCTCCCCAATGGTAATGGATGGGAATAAAAAATTAGAAGAAAATTGAAGTTTGGGAATGAAAATGTGTTTTCCATGGAGATTATAAGGTTCATCCTTAACAAAATTACACTATAAATTCAGTACCATTACCACAATTTATTACCAACAACCAAACAGGTCGTTCTCCTCCTCTGAAATATGATGAATATAATTGTCAAAAAAAAAAAAAAAACTATGATGAATATAGAATAGTTGTATGTACCAAACAAACAATAAGAATCTCTTTCCCGTAAAATAAAATTAAAAAAAAAAAAAGAAAAAAGAAAAAAGGATTCTTATATTTATTGAACCCTTTTGAAAAATATACAATAAGAGATCAAAAATAATAACCATCAACAAAATGAATAAATCTAATACTACTTACTACTTATTCTTAGAAGTTGCAGTAGTAGTATCAGTATGAGATGATCTTTCATTAAGAGTCTTGGAATGTGTTAAAACCCCTTTTGTCTTCTTCCCTGTTGAATGAATCAATTTCTTCAGAAATCCATTTTTTTTCCTTGAATTCTCTTCCTCCAAAATCTGCCCACTAATTCCAGAAACATAATTCTTGTTCTTTCTACTAATCATCTTTTCATCATTACTAACACAATCATTGTTGTTGTTGTTGGTTTTTGATGAGAGAGGTGCACAACTAACTGACCTACTCTTTTTCAACCCGTTATTCAAAACCATCCCTACAGAAACGTACCCCTCTGACCCGTTTCGGGTGTGCCGGGCACCCGGGAATTTCCGGGCTGTGGTGGTGGTGGAGTAAGGTGGACTTGATGATGAAGAAGAAGATGTGTATGATATGACAAAACGAGTATTTCTGCTGTTAAATGATGGTGAGTTGCTGAGTTTTGAGAGCTTTTCTCTTAAGCAAGATGAACAAACTCCTGGGACTTGTCTCTGATTTGGGTGTCTTCTGCACTTTGATGAATCTGTTTCGGAGATACCCATGTTTAATTCTTGCAGTTTTTTTTTTTTTTCTGTTAATAATCAATAATTTATTTAGGGTGATTATTATTGATGGGTTTGATTTTGGTGGCTGTAAGATTGGTGGCTGAAGAATAATAATATGTGTTTGATTGAATATAATGTAATAAAGGAAGCAAGCTAAGGAAGGAAGGAAGATTAGTTGGTGGGGATGAGTATATATATGTGGAGGTAATAGACAAATGACATGGTTCCACGAAGTTTCATTGACGGGTCATGACAGATGACTAATACATTGAGTTGAGTTCCCCCACAAACTTCCCTACTTGTATGCACTTTTATCTTTATTTTTAAAGGAAAAAAAATATCTATTACATAAGTCAAGGGGAGTTATAACGTCAGTATTACCCGTATTTGTTAGGAAATTTATTACAATTTTTAAAAATTTTAAAATAAAAATATTACAAAATATAAAAAACGTAATAATAAATTAAAATAATCAAAATTTATATTTTAAAATTCTCGATCTACAAATATACACCCATTTTGATAAAGTTTGCCACATGAAAATTTTACCTCTTGATTATTGTATATTTCTAATAACCGGTTTTGTTAATTGTTGTGGAATGATCGGATCAAAAGGGAAAGTTTATTTATGATTATTTGATTGAGTGCAAAACTTAACAAATATTTCAATTTCTCGAACAAAAAACATTCGATAATTTTAAGATATATTTAAAATATCATCACACGCAAAGCGTGGACACAATGCTAGTATCTCTATAGTATAAGTGAAGGGAGCAATATATTAATTCTACCTATATATGATTTACAAAGTTTTATGCTCAATAAAATTATGTAAAAAAAAAAAAAAAATCACATTCCTAAATAAGCAAAATTAGGTACACTGTTAGGGGGAATCAACACAAATCAATACATATTCGACAAGATAATTTTTAGGAATAATTAAATTAATAGGTACCAATTATTACACTTTTTATTTTATAGGTACCAACTTTTGATTATTCACCAGCAGCACAAACTATTACATAAAGTTGTAATGATAGGTATACGACCTAAATATTCGCTAGTAGAAAAATACAATTTTGCTGCACTTCATTTTCGGCGGATTTAAGCATATGCAGCAAATAATAATACATTTGAGATTTAATGTATTATTACGTTTATATTTGCTGCAATCTGTAATAAAGACCCCCGCAAATAACAATCTAATCTCTTTTGCTGCATAACCATATGACAACTGCCGCAAATTCAACAAAAAAAAAAATCATTTTCCATTTTTTCCATTTTTTTGAATGGTTTTTTTTTTAAATGGTTTTCCATTTTTTTCTCTTATACATTTAATTATTTTTTTACACCCAACCCAACTCTTGAACATTTACTGGACAAAAAACAATTTTTTATTTTAAAGAAAAAACCGTTTTCTTAGAAGTATAAATCCTATGTGTAACTGAAATTGCCGTTGCCATGACTGCATAATCAGGTGAGCCTTTGGTCTAAGCTGTTGATTTTTTGTTTTTTCTTTTTTTGGAGATTTAAAAATTGATGTTGCTGAGTTGGTTTTTAGGTGGTGTTTTGAGTCAATTTCTGTGGGGTTTTTCGAGGTGATTTTGGGGTGGTTATTGTGGTCGTGGTCAGCGGGTTTTGATTTAGGGTTTTCGGGTGGATGGGTTTTGGGAGTTGCGGGTTTAGGGTTTTTGATGTTGTTTGGGTTTGGGGATCGATCTAGGTTTTAGGTTTTTGGGTTTTATCTTTGTTTATCTAGGTTTCATTAATTCACTAGTGGAAAAATCCGCATATACAGCACCATATTGGATGCGATTCCAAGAATCGCATCCAAAACTACTGAATATATTGAAAAAATTACACTATTTATAGTTGTGGGGTGAAAAACCGCAACCATAAATACTTAGTGATGCGGTTCCTAAAAAACGCAACCATAAGTATTTATGGGTGCGGTTCTTAAACCTATGGCTGCGGGTTTTAGATCCGCACCCATAAGTAGTCAGATTTAACCGCATCCAGTGGTTCTCCTTCCTCCTCCTGTTTACCATTTAAAAGTTAAAACCTAACCCTAAAATTTCCTCCATTTTTTCAAGATCCTTTCTCTTCTCCTCCATCGCGCCTCCCTTCTCCTCCCTCGCTTCTTCTCTGCTGTACACCACCACACCAGCAAGGCGTCATCCATAGATTATTCGATCGCCGTCACTTTGGGTATTATCAAAGCCACATTTTCAAGGTTTGGTCGTTGTCCTTGTCATTTGATTCAAGTTTTGCTCGATCTTTGCTCTAATTTAGGGTATTATTTAATTTTGTTTTATTTGTCCTCTTTTTATGCTTCAATCGATCTTGACTACAGCTTCAAAAATCATGCAAATTCTAAGCTTGGTCTAGGGTTTGACAGGTTTGATTTCCACGCTTTTTATTCTTCGATTTTTGCTATGCTCAAGGTTTTTCTTGTTCATTTTCCCCTACTTGCTTTCCTATTTATCATTTTCAATGTCTCTTTCTCATTTTATCTCTGCTCTGCTCACCAAGCTACTTCGCTGCTCCTCTTGGTGCTCCTGCTCGCTGCGCCTCCAATCCACCGACACTGAACTCAGCACAGAACGCGCCAATAGGTTTGATTTCTTTCATCGAATTCTTTTTATAATTTTCAGAGTAGTTGGATTTTGATTTTTTCTTACATATTTTCGACTTTTATGTTCCTTTTTTTAGCATCAAAGCAAAATCAAAGCAGAAAGAAAAGCAACTTTGATGGCTGAGTCTGATGTGCTGATTCTAGGGTTTAATTTGATCCCAATTCGATTTCTGATTCTAGGGTTTAATTTGATTCAGGGTTTCTGTTTCTTGCTCTTTCTTCATTAGGATTATAGAATTGGGTCTGTCCTGTTTTCGTTTCATCTTCGATCAGTTCCAACTCCAAAACCCTACATTTCAGTCCAATTCTCCAATTCTCCTCTTCCATTTAAGTAATCATTTCCATCTAATATTTTCCGTACTTATTATATCTTCATTCAATAACTAGATTTGTGTTTGATTACATGCCTCCATGAATTTGTTTTTTTAGTTTTCATGTTGAGTTGTTTAAGCTATTTTTTTTTCTAATTAATCTTTTTTTTAGTTCTTGTTCGATGAACTCCGTTGGTTTTGGTGTTCAGTAATCATTTAGATGTGCTGTCTTAATCTGCCTAAATTTGCATTGATTTCCGACCTTATTTTAAGTGCTTTTGGGAGTTATTTGTTGAATCTTGTTGCTAATTTCCTTTATTATGTGCCATATTGCTCGACATTATTTGTTTCTATATTCTTTTGAATTTATGGATGGAACATTTAATTCCTTTCAAATTAAGCTTGGAAGATTTTATGCTCTCTAATTTCTTAATTTGATGTCTAGAATGCACAAGAATCATGAAATTAAATATCACACGACATATAATGTAATCGTTTTTCTTTATTGTATTATGATGTAATTAAATGTTACGGTTTACGAAGCTCACTAATGATGGAATGAATTTTGCTTTCTCATACATTGCGTACCATCGTTTTCTTTTTCAATTCCAATGTTGCTAAAATGTTGGTAATAGAATGTAAATTATATATATTATTATTTTTGGAAGAACAAGTAATTTCTTAATTTGTTCACCATTTTTATTAATAATATTCAAATTAGTGATTGTTAAAGAGGTGAATGCTTTTCGAATATTGAAGATGAGTGTTATGACTTCAAGCAAGTTGATTCAAATGACGGGTATAGAATAGTAAGCAGAAGTTTATTTATTTTTCCATTTTAGTTTGGTTTTGGAAGATATAACCATATAAGTTGATTGTGTTTGGGTTTGGATATGTCATTGATGCTATTTTCATTTCGCTGTGTTGATGTGTTTCTTGGCTTGGCTGTTGTGTTGCTGTTTTGCTGTGCTGGTGCTGCTGTTGTTTCATTGTGCTGTTGTTGTTTTGCAATGCTGCTATTGTTGTTGTGTTGCTGTTGTTGTTGGGCTGCTGTGTTGCTATAGTATTGGTTGCGGGGTTGAACCGCAGCCATAGGCCCTAAAAACCCCACAGCTAAAGTCGATTTTTCTACTAGTGATTTTTTAGGTTTTTCTTTTCATTTTTATTGATTTTGTTGAATTTGCTCTAATTTAATTGTAATTTTCCAGTTTTCTGTTGATTTGTGATGTGGACATGCGGCAGAGCAGCGGCGGTGGAGTGGCGGCGTCGTACTACGCAGTTGGCGACGGGAAAGGTGGCGTTGAGCAGCGTCGTCGGCGAGTGGCGGAGGCAGTGTGAGCAGGGGCGGCTTCGACCGGCAGTGTTTGGTGGCGGCTTCGAGCGGCAGTGTTGAGTAGCGGCGAGAAGAGTTTGTGTCTCGGGGGCGGCAGTTCATTTGTCCAATTTTGTTGATTAAATTTCAGTTTTTTTTTTAATTCTTATATAAATTTCCTTTTTTTTTTGTGTTGAATTCTTGTATATATTTCATTTTTAAAATTTTGAATTCTTTGTATAAGTTCATCAAAATTATTAATAAAATTATCTTGTTATTTATTTACTTTATTTCTTTCTATATTAAATTTATTTCTTTGATTTTTTTATTTTTATTTTACCATAATTGTATTTTTTTTAAAGCAAAATTAATTTTATTTGTTGCATTCATATGAAACTTATGCAGCAAATAAATCATTTCATTTGCTGCATTTGTGAACTGCAGCAAACGTGACAATTCTTATTTGCTTCCCCTATATTTGCAGGGGGCCTACATCCGCAGCAAATGAGCCATAAAACCTCGCAGCAAAATTGCTTTTTTGTACTAGTGATTGTTGCAACTTATAGGTCATCCATACCTATCGTTCCAACTTTATGTAATAGTTAGTGTTGCTGGTGAATAATCAAAAGTTAATACCTATGAAATAAAAAGTGCAATAGTTGATACCTATTAATGTAATTATTCCTAATTTTTAAAAGGAAAATCTATAATTGTGCTGTCAATTAATTAAAATAATTTATGTTAGTTTTTTAAAATCATAATTAGGCCATGTTCTTTTGGACTTAAAAGCTACAGTAATCAGATCAGATCAGATCAGACATTATTACTCTTTATTATTATTATTATTGTTATTATTATTATTATTATTATTATTATTATTATTATTATTATTATTATTATTATTATTTCGAGCATTGTTTTTTCCGCTTGACATTTTTCGACGACGGTTTTCGGACTGTCTTTTTCAGCATTGATTATTCGGCCGACTTTTCCGACGATGGTTTTCGGAATGACTTTTCTAGCGATGATTATTCGGTCGACTTTTCCGGCGGTGATTATTTGGCCGACTTTTCCGGCGACGATTTTCAGGCTGCGTTTTTCGGCCTCTTGTTAAATTGGTTCATACAAACTGTTAAATTAGTCTGATAACGGTTTTTGGAATGACTTTACCGGCGGTGATTATTCGGTCAACTTTTTCGATGATGGTTTTGGAGTCAGATTAAATGAAAGGTTTGAAAAGAATGAAAAGTAAAATACTGAAGAAGTGAAATGAAATGAGCTTGAGGCTTTGGGCTCATTAAATTTGTCCCTAATAAAAATAAAAATAAAAATAAAAATAAAAATTTAAAAGTAAAAATTGGTTATCAAAATAAAAATAAAAAAATAAAAATGAAAATAAAAATAAAAATAAAAATAAAAATAAAAATAAAAATAAAAATAAAAAATAAAAATAAAAATAAAAATAAAAATAAAAATAAAAATAAAAAATAAAAATAAAAATAAAAATAAAAAATAAAAATAAAAATAAAAATAAAAATAAAATAAAAAATAAAAAAATAAAAAAACAAAAATAAAAAAAGATATAAAAATAAAAATAAAAATAAAAATAAAGATAAAAATAAAAATAAAATAAAAATAAAATAAATAAAATAATAAAAATAAAATAAAAATTAGATCAGATCAGAAAAACTCAAATCAGATCAGATCAGATTAGATCAGACAAACTCAAAACAAATCATATCAGTCCTAAAGAACAGAGGCTTAGTCATATATATCAATATTGAAAAAACAATAAAATCATAAAATATGCATAAATATAGTGACTTATATATCCATAACTTATAGCACGACAATTGCTTTGGACACAATCTATGATAGAATTGTTAATTTAATTAGTTAGCAAAATATACTATATACACATAATTTTCTCCCGATTATGAAAAATTATACTTGAGCACATCATGTACATGCAGGAAACGTTATACTTCCTCCGTTCAAAAAAAAAAAAAACGCAACAAACCATTTTGCACGCGTTTTAAGGAAGTGATTTAAGGGTGTAAATGAGCAAATTAATCAAAATAATTTTAACACAAGTAAGAATGATGTTATAGGTTACTTGTCTTAAAATAACATATATTAATTTGATCGTTTAGACCTTTAAATATCTCCTTTAAAATGGGCGCAAATAAGTTTGTTGCGTTTTTTTTTTTTTTTTTGAACGGATGAAGTATATACATATATATATATATATATATATATATATATATATATTAAATTCGTTGTTGGTTAACTGGCTTGGAATATAAGCCACATAATACTCCCTTTGTCCCTTTTTGTTTGCCCCATTCACTTTTTCCCATCTCCCGAGACACATCTTTAAACGAAAATATATGTAAATACATGTACGTAATAAAAAATTGTATAAATTGCATATTCAAAAAGTACACATTGAGCTGAATCAAACGAGATCCCATTTGACTATATTTTTCCTTATATGTACAAAATTATAGAGAGTCAAAATTACCAAATGAACAGTGCCAAAAGTCAATATGGGGCAAACAATAAGGGACGAAGGGAGTAGTACATTCTATTCAACGATATTGTATCATTAGCAAGTGAATTCTATTGGGATTTGGGAAGCATTGATTAGCTTATGATAATCCCAAAATGTGTGAAAATTTGTGAATTATTAGTGCATCATCACCGAAAGTAGGGATGTCAGTTTGGGTTGGAATCCGTTGGATTAACTGAACTGACCGTGACCTGAACTGAAATAAACTGAACTGAAAGTAACCCGTAACATAACCTGAAATTGACCTGAACTGAAGTGACCCGAATTGTTATTGGCCCGTGAATTAATGACCTGACCTGAACTGAACTTGAACTGAAAGTAACCTGAACTGAGGATAACATGTCCCAAACCCGAAGATTTATTAAATTGAACTGAACTGGACTGAACTGAAATCAACCCGTTACATTATTTGACCTGAATTGAACTGAACTGAAATATTATTCAACTTGAAAGTAGCTTCATATCAAAATTAACATATTAGGAAACTTTTTGTGTTTTATGATCAATTTTTATCGTAATGGACGCTCCAAAATAACCCGATGTAAACTGATGCTAACCTGAAACATATTGTTTCTTATCATTGAACTGTATTAACCTGAACCGTTTTGAACTGAACTGATACTAGTCTGACCGTTAATGACCTGAACCTGAACTGAACTGTCATCGAGAAAAAGACAACTTGTTATGACCTGTTACCGAAATGAACTGAACTGAATTGAATTAAACCGTTGTGCTAATAACCTGATTTAACTTGAACCTAAATTGAATTGAACCCGTTTGGATCAACCCTAACCTGTATCGTTAACCCGTTTTTGACATCGTAACCGAAAGTAAAACACATAAGGCTGTACATGTTAGACGAAATAGACAATATGCCTTTTTTCACAATGCTGACAACGGGTAGAGCACAAATCTATCTGTTCTATTGAGGAAAATGTGGACAATACATAAACATAGCACTCCTGCCAGCAGGCACCACACGGACCATCCTAAAATAAACGTCGGCGCAATATAGTTGCGACACGAAATGCTGCTATTAGGGGTATGTATTTTCGGATATGGGATTCGATCCGAAACTGAAAAAATTCAGTTCGGAAAACTAAATATCTAGATCCGAATTGAATCTTGCAAACATTTTAATTAAAAATCCGAATTATCCCGATTATCGAAAATCCAAATATTTAAAAATCCGGATTGAAATGCCAGATAACCCGATTTTAAATTCTATTTGATTGTAATTCAGATATACAGTTTTAAATTCGGAAATCCCGATTATCCAAATTTATTTTAGCTCCGAACCGTTTGCAATTCGGTACTCAATTTAAAAAATTAGATATTCAATTCGACACCCCAAGGGGTTGAAAACAAGTATGATTCAGTGTTTAGGCCTAATTTACAATCTCTATCAATTTATCTACTTCTTCTATTTAAAAATATTTCCAACAATTGAAGTAGCATAGAATACTGGGCAAAATTTAGCTGTAAAAGTAAAAGGGATATAGAGAGAAAGTGGTAAATATAATGATGTGAGAGGTAGAAAGAAAAGAATTACAAAAATGAAAAGATTAAAATTGTTGCAAATAATTTGAAACTTCAAAACATAGAAACAGTCACATTAAATTTGAAACGGAGTAGATATATCCCTGTTAACCAATAACTATTTGTTTCCCCTTACATTATATTTAGTTTGCCAATGTGTAATCAGCACCGGATAATCAATTCCATTAGGATTTATAGAAGAGTCCAACTAACTTTGAACATCCTCTTTAGGTCAGAGATTTGAGTAAATCTTGGAAAGGGTCGTCCGAAGTTCCAATTGAGATGCATATTATTTTTAGTAAACTACTCCCTCGGATCATATTTAAGTGCTCAATTTTGATCAAAATCAGAGAGCTTTTTGGTCAAAATGGAGCACTTATTTGTGGACAGAGGGAGTAACATGTATTGTCAAATAGCTGCATTTCACGCATTTATTGTCAAATAGCTAGATTTTAGATACTAATTCTAGCACACATTAATTGTCAAATTCTTCCTCCGTAACATATTAATGTCAATAATTTGATATAAAGTAGAGAGAAAAGATGTCAAATTGTGGTCATTAATATGTTAGGAAGGAAGTACCTAAATTTCACCCCATTATTCCGATCCACCTAGTAAAGAATTGTTTGTTGTTTGGTAATAGTATTGCAATTGATATGCTATGTTGTTTTAGTTCCTCATTTAAAAAAAAAAATGATATGTGCATCAACTTAGATTCGGTCCATCAATACTATTAATAGACATATATTATTTTCTTTGTGTCAAATTATTAGTCATTTAAAATCTAATTTATAAATGGATAAAAAAATCCTAATGAATCGTTTTGATAGAAGAAATACGTATAATGAAAGGAAGGGACGTGAAAGACAACAAAACTCGCTCCTTATTAAGGGGAAAAAACATTAGGGGAAGAATCCATTTTTCTTCTTTTAATAACCATTCTCGACCCTCAAAATTTTGAGAAGCAAAATGGAGCTCCATCTCCCCCCTTGGTTTCCTTTCATTCCCATTCCTATTTTTAATTCTCTGCTTCTTCCTTTATTCATTTCCATACTACTATACAAACAAAGCTTAAGTAATGTTAACAATTTCAAGTGTCAAAGGAAGAGCCTTTAGGCTTTCGCAGACTGGAGTAAAGATCACTACGCCAAAAACTGTCTTTTATATATAGCAGTTATAAAGGCACAATCAGTTTTTGTAATGGGATATTTGAACCTCACAACCTCTATTTTTGAGTACTCTCATACGACATTATCCTAACATAGAACAACAAATATTTCTTTTATGGAAAACTACACAAGATTTATGGATGTGTTCTCATAAGACTAAACCCTAATCTATATAGATTTACAAAATAAGAAAATTTTACATCTACATAAGGATCAATATCCTGATAAAATGGAATCCAATGACCTATAAAAGCAAGGTTATCTGTTGCCCGATAAATAGAACAACGACTAATTGCAATTATAGATGGGAAAAGAAGCCATCGTTGCCACTAGTGTGGGGAAAAACAAAACATGGATAAGGAGGTGTTGGGAATAATAGAAAATACAAATTTTTCCGGGTTACGTAGTGATCTAAGACTTGGAATGTGATAAATATGGTCAAAGGAAATGCGAGTGAAATGCTTTTATAAAAGAATTATAGAGTCGTTAGGATTGAATAGTCCAACTTAGTGGACGGTATGGTATTCTCATTCTCAAAACCCATGTATGATGTTGATGTACACGTGGACGCAAGTATAGGTGTCATAAAGGTATTACACGGGCAGGATCGGCACACGTGCACCAACATCTACTCAAAGTCACGAAGTTTCTACGTTTCGTAAAATTTAACATTTTACACTGATACACTCTACCAATACCAACTACCCCTCTGTCTATAAAGAAGTGCTCAATTTTGACCAAAATCTCTCACAATTTTGGTCGAAATGGAGCATATATTTGTGGACAGAGGAAATACGATTTTTTTAAGGATGATGTGGTGTTTTTGGGTGTGACTTGTATTACCAAGTCATTCTATGGTATTACGGACTAGTTTGGCGAAGAAAGACGAAGTTTGGAAGCGTTGGAGCAATAGAGATGCGCTACCGGGCAGGTATGAGATGCCCCGGGCGGATTCCTTGACGAACAAGTTAAAGACAATCTCGGCCCCGGTCGGGTCTTGAGATCCCCGGGCGGGTCTGTGACTTTGTATTCTGGTGGAGATGGCCACGCACCCGGGTGGGGGAGTGGTGCCCCGTTCAGGTCCTGGGAGTTGGTTTTTTGTGTGATTCATATACTCGGTCGGGTTTCTTCATACCCGACCTGGTCCGTTCAGTTTCTAGGGTTTTGTTCGTCTATTTGTCGAGTAACTATGTATTTAGTATAAATAGGACTTTAGGGTTTTGTTTCTATTTATCCTCATTAGTTCATTCAAGCCACAATTGTGAGGAAAACACATTGAGAGTTTTAGTGAGTGAATTCTTGGGAGAATTATCAGTCTGTCAATTGTATTCCATTTGTTTGATTTCCATAGTGAAACAAATTCATACCGGCCAGAAGGACGTGGTCAAAATTGGATCTGGGAAGATGAACACTACTACCACGAAGATTGAGAAATTTACGGGTAGGAATAACTTTGCACTATGGCAGATCAAGATGTCTGCCTTGTTGAAACAACAAGGTATTTGGAAGCCTTTGACTGAAAAAGAAAAGGATTTGATTGAAAAGGGCTTTAGTGCAACGGAGTTTGAGGCGATGGAGGAGAAGGCTCACTCCACCATATTATTGAGTTTGGCAGATGATCTGATCACAAAAGTTTCGAATGAGATATTAGCATCAGGTTTGTGGTCGAAATTGGAGAGTCTTTATATGACAAAGTGTCTCACCAACAAGTTATTGTTAAAACAACAATTGTTTTCTCTACGAATGCAGTCAAGTACGCCTTTAAGGCATCATCTAAACAAACTTAATACTATTTTACTTGATTTACGTAATCACTAGTGGAAAAACCCCTTATTTGTACCGGTTTTTATCCCTATTTGTACCGGTTCAAGATGGATACAAATAAAGGCGATACTAATAGCACTACTATTTGTACCAGTTCTATAACCGGAACAAATAGTAGAACTATTTGTATCGGTTAGATAAAAACCGGTACAAATAGCTCTTTTTTTATTAAAAAAAACTTCTATTTGTACCGGTTGTTAATTATAACCAGTACAAATAGATTTTTTTTTTCTAGCAATGATATATTTTTTTTACATTGTTATATAGAAATTTTTATAAAAATCCCAACAGACACTCCAAGTACAAAGTACAGCAGCCTGCACCCCATACCTAGCCCCAACATCACCCCTAAACCTCATGTAAGCCTCGTCTCGAAGTCTCGCTCCCCCTTGCCGAATACCATTGTAAAAAAATCAAACAAAAATGCAACGAACATACAGATATCTACCAATTCAACTTCATCCAACCACATACAAAAATAGTAAAATTCAAAATATTATTTCCTCCATCATAATGGCAACCTGTAGCTTTTGCACTATTCATTAATTTAGATTTAAACACATAAAAATTATCACCAAAAGAAAATACAAATTAAAAATTTAATGAACAATGCATTAAACTTATGACAATAAAAAATTTAACCTAAAATACTACGCCCATTGTTCTCGAACTTCATCCAATTCTTTTTACTATACGAGGAAGATCGTTTGGTAAGCATGTTCTGCAAAAAAAAAAAAAGAAAAAAAAGAAAAGGTAATATAAGTACATAACTATTAAAGTATAAAAACAAAAATAAACACGAGCCAAAAATAGCTCAACATTTTGGGTTAATTTTGGGTGTTATTGCTCCCATCTCCGCACCAATCAATCTAATTAATATTTTTAAGGTCTAATCATGTCCTATAACATTCATGTAAGAATCATATGAATTATTTGCATAATTTTGGGCAAAGATATGGCGTTTTGGAACGAAAACGAGCTAAATAGCTCATTTTGGGTTAGTTTTGGGTGTTTTTGCTCCCATTTTCGCACCAATCAATCTAATTCATATTTTTGAGGTTTAAACATGTCTTATACCATTTATGTAAGGATCACATGACTTATTTGCATGATTTTGGGCAACGATAGGGCGTTTTGGAACGAAAACGAGTCAAATAGCTCATTTTACGTTAGTTTTCGGTGTTTTTCCTCCCATCTTCGCACCACACAATCTAATTCATGTTTTTAAGGTTTGAAAATGTCCTATAGCATTCATGTAAGTATTCTATTACTTACTTGCATAATTTTGGGCAAATATAGGGCGTTTTGGAATGAAAACGAGCCAAATAGCTCATTTTGGGTTAGTTTTGGGTGTTTTTCCTCCCATTTTCGTACCACTCGATCTAATTCATGTTTTTAAGGTTTGAAAAAGTCCTATACCATTCACTTAAGCAACTTATGACTTGTTTGCATGATTTTGGACAACGATAGGGCGTTTTGGAACGAAAACGAGTCAAATAGCTCATTTTGGGTTAGTTTTGGGTGATTTTCCTCCCATCTTCGCACCACTCAATCTAATTCATGTTTTTAAGGTTTGAAAATGTCCTATAACATTCATGTAAGCATTTTATGACTTATTTGCATGATTTTGGGCATAAATAAGGTGTTTTGGAACGAAAACGAACCAAATAACTCCTTTTGGGTTAGTTTTGGGTGTTTTTC
This sequence comes from Salicornia ramosissima, assembly GCA_951394345.1. Classification (NCBI taxonomy): domain Eukaryota; kingdom Viridiplantae; phylum Streptophyta; class Magnoliopsida; order Caryophyllales; family Amaranthaceae; genus Salicornia; species Salicornia ramosissima. Next base: position 40,860,740 of record OX596238.1, read on the forward strand.
CTCCCATTTTCGCACCACTCAACCTAATTCATGTTTTTAAGGTTTGAACAAGTCCTATACCATTCACGTAAGCAACCTATGACTTATTTGCATGATTTTGGGCAACGATAGGGCGTTTTCGAACGAAAATGAGTCAAATAGCTCATTTTGGGTTAGTTTTGGGTGTTTTTCCTCCCATCTTCGCACCACTCAATCTAATTCATGTTTGTAAGGTTTGAACATGTCCTATAACATTCATGTAAGCATTTTATGACTTATTTGCATGATTTTGGGCATAAATAGGGTGTTTTGGAACGAAAACGAACCAAATAACTCATTTTGGGTTAGTTTTGGGTGTTTTTCGTCCCATTTTCGCACCACTCAATCTAATTCATGTTTTTAACGTTTTTAACATGTGTTATACCATTCATGTCAGCATCGTATGACTTATTTGCATGATTGATATATGTATTCTCAAATATATGTAAAGGTACCAAAATTCAACTTATGCCAGGCACCCACAACACATTCTACATAAACGACAAAAACTCCTAACACACTTAACACACATTACCGCAAAACCAACACTAAAATATCATTGAAACAGCTAGTAAGCAGACCCCATTACAACCCTGAATTGGCAACAAACTACAGCACAAATAACAACCCAGCTAACACACAAACTAGAGCAAAAACTACAACAATCTGCCCATAATTCAACCAAATAATAAGACCTGAAATAGCAACCATAAAAAGAAGCAAATTGCCATGAAGCTGCACAAAACAGTAGATCGAGAAACCAACCTTATAACAACCCCGAAAAGAATGAACCAATAAACTAACATTCTACATATACAAAAAAAGCAACAAAATGTAGCACAAATGGGCCTAAAATTAAAATCAAGGCAGCCCTAAAGCAATCATAAAACCAAAAAAAAATAAAAATATCCCATACACAAAGTCAACCAACATATAACACTACTAGTTTCTTACTCAATTCCATAGGCAATAGTTCCCCTAAAAAATTCTTACCTATATTTGACACCTTTGGCTTTTGAAGCGACGATCATAGTTCATATAAAAGGATGACATATGGCACAAGTAAATCCTGAAAATATGCCCAAGTCGCTCTTCATGGAACCCGTGCTAGTCCATCAAAAAGAAGAGAAGGTTACATAAAAAATACAAATTTAGAGCATATATGCACTTTATCCATTGATAATATATACATATGAATTTGGCTCATGTGAGAAATGTTCTTGTAGGGAGAAAGATGAAAAGTGTTTTAGACCATTAGATGGAATAAATTTAATGGCTCCCATTATACACAGTCACACACATTATTTATGGCTAATTCGTAAATTAAGAGAAACTAATATATTAAAAATCAGTAGCAGAAGTCTGCAACTCTCTCTCTATCTCTCTTTCTCCTTTCATCTCTACTACTTGTTAATTATTGATCTCTTGTTGCTGTTCATCCTTCAACTTAATCGAAAATTCAATTGCCTTAAATCACCATTGATATGAGTGGAATTGTGATCCTAATCTTACAATCAAGGTTTTCATGGGGTGATTTTGGATCTACAGTTGTTTTGCTCTTTTTTATTACCCTTTGTTAGATTGGTCATACTACCACACAAAATTTCCATCAATCTAATACCATACCGGCATACTCCATCTTTGATTATTGTTATTACAATAACATTTTTTCGTTATAAAATTACATATAATATAGTTGATGCATTTGTAATGGTTACTTGACATATTTGCTATGTTTTATCAATGTACCTATAAGTATAGGTTGATGCACCTTTACTGGTCCTTCAATGTATCTACCTTCTCACATTTCTCATCATAAGCATCTTTCTCATCTAAACCTAACCCATACACACACACACACACACACACACACACACACACACATACATACTATGAATTATTTGTATGGTTTGGAACAAAAATAGGGCATTTCAGAACTACTGCGAACCAAATAGGTCATTCTTCGGTACAATAAGCACATTACGATTGCATTTGTAATGAGCCTTGTGATTGCGCCCCATCTAGGGTCATCACCTCTCTAGACAGCCTACGCAGAGCACATCAGCATGAACATTGCAATTGAATTTGTGAATAGCTTACTAATCTAAAGATATGAAGAATTTTTAAGTATGTACTAGCAAATTGAAATTATTAGTGAAATCAATATAGGAGTATTATGCTTAGTGTGTGGGATAAGCCAGTAATCATGAATCTCACATAATATAACTGAAAATATCCTAATGGGTGGAATATCCCAGTAAGTATCGGTGAAGAAAAATAGGACATTGACAACAATAAACCAAATTCTATCGCATAGAATAGTAAGGGAAGACCAATATAGATTTATACTAAAGAATAAAGAAAAACCTTTAGGCGTGGTTGAAAGCATATTATATCGTATGATTGAGTAGGGTCTGTAATAGAAAAAACATCATAGTTACATAAATTTTGACTAATTCCTTTTTCACAAAAAGCAGCCCCAAAAAAGATATCGAATATTAGAATTAGAAGATGCATTATCATACCTCCACGAGTTCATTTTAATTAAAGACAATATTAGGGAAAAATATCGAATGGCCTCAAGATAGCAAAATAGGTGTAAACATAGTTATTAAGCAAAAAAACACTACATCAAAGCAATATAAAATATTTACAGTAGAGTAATTCAAAAATTTATGATAGAACAATTCAAGTAAAGATAAGCAAAGATTATTAAAAAAACTGAAGCTAAATTATGACTCAAAATCTAGAATTGAAATGAGGAAATTCAAATAAATACATGATCCCAAACACAACCCAATTAAATTCAAGTATTTGAAATGAAATAAGAGTTCCCAAACATACATAACCTTAAATAAAAGCACAATATTTGTATGAATCAAGCCAAATTATTGAATTAAAATGTGGAAAATATACTTCAAATAAAGTGAAAAATTCACATACTACAGGTCGCCAACAATCAAAGTCCTCTCCGACGAAGAAGCACCGCAGAGAAGCAGCAGCCCAGCAGCAGTGTGCGACCCCCGACGCAGCAGCCCAGCCCAACAACTACGACCAGAGACGCAGACGGCTTCAGCAGCGACGCAGACGAGCAGAGAAGCGGCATCAGTGTCGCTGGAGGAAGAGGCTAGGTGTCGCGGGACCAGCAGAGCAGCGCCAGTGTGTGGCAGCGTCTGCCGTGTGGGTTAGAGAGTTAGGGTTTGGTAGATATGATTTCAAATCGTGAAATGACATTTGACAAAGGGAAGAGGAATAGAGGAGTTTTTATTTTACAAACTCATTTTTGTTGGTTAAACCTAAAACCAGTGCAAATTAATGTACCATTTCTTCCGGTTTAGAATAACAGGAACAAATCGTGCATTATTTGTTCCGGTTTTTTAAAGCAGGAACAAATAGGTTGGTATGTGTTCCGGTTTATTGACAACCAATACAAATAATGATTTATTTGTTCCTGTTTTATTAAAACCGATACAAATAATGCCTTATTTGTTCCTGCTTAATTATAACGGATACAAATAAGGAGTAATAAATATCAATTTTTCCACTAGTGAATACAGATGTTAAGATTGAAGATGAGGATGCAGCTTTGATTTTGTTTGTTTCTTTGCCTGTGTCTTATGAGAATTTTGTTGAGTCATTTGTGGTGGGAAAAGAAATTATGACCCTAGAAGAAGTGAAGTCAACATTTTTTACTAGGGAGTTTCGCCATAAGGCGGCAATAAATAATGATAGTGGTTTTGATTCTGGGGCTGGATTGGTTGTTAGTTTATTTGGAGCTAATAATTTGAACTCTAAGTGTAACACCCCAACTTCTAATCCGTTTTAATTAGATTAATTAGCAGTGGAATCCTAATTAGTCGGCGCGTCACATGCCGTGTTTCTTAGTTGAGAAACACAAGGCGCATAAAATAACATAACTTACTAGTATTATATTAAGAAAATATATAAGTCTTATAACAAAAGCTAAAATATTTGCTAACAAACCAACAAAATTAAAGAACCCAAAGCTAGAGCTTAACCAAAGTTTTATCTAATGTTGTTCACTAATCTAAGCAAAGAAATTTCACTTCATTGATCACCCTTAGATCACCATAAATTGCCCCGTTGTCTTCATCGGTACCAAAAATCAAAAAGCAATATAATGATTCGAGGCCTAGTAACATAATACCCTAACAACGTAAATTCATTTCAGTTCATTTTATTTGAAAATAGTGAGGAGCATTAGAATAGCATAAAACCTTTTGTAAAACATTTCATAAGAAGTACTTCAAAATAACGTAAAACCAATTGTAAAACATTTTATAAAAGATACTTTAAAATAACATAAAAACATTTCGTAAATGTTTTATAATATAATAATTAGGAAAATTTGTCTAAAAAACCCTGAAAGTTCTAGCATTTTGTGAAAAACACCCTAGAACTATTCTTTTTTAATTTAACAATACAAAGTTGTAAAAATGTTTTAGTAGCACAACTTTTGGATAAAAAAGGGGAAATATGGGGGTGTAAATGAACTTCAAAATGAGGATTTGATCAATTAAAGTTTCAATTGTATTCTTCTTTCCAATTATTTTTCTATTGAATTGTTCCTAAAGGCTAAATCTTTAGAATAATTGTCTTATATTTCAAAGTTTCCGTCCAAAAGTTGTGCTACCAAAGGTTTTCTACAACTTTGCGTTGTTAAATTTTTAAAAAAAAGTTCCAGGGTGTTTTTCACAAAACGCTAGAACTTCTAGGGTTTTTTAGACAAATTTTTCTAATAATTAAGACAAGTTAAAAGAACATAAATGTGAGCATTGTTTGGGCCCTAAGCCCAATAAATGCCACAATGACTAAAATACCCCTGGAATTCCTATTATCTCTTAAGACACCATTCGGACAGGTGCCGCCATCTAGACATCCGAAGACACGTGTCATAAATCCCCCCATCTCAGCTGATTGACAACCCACATTTAACTGTCAATGAGCCCCCAAAAACCTCACCTATAAATACCCCAATTTATGGCAGGTGAGAGGGGACATCTTTCCACATACGAGAACTTTCACAGCTTTTTACGCAAACAAGCATTTTGGGCAAACACAATTCCCTATACAACTACCTTTTCCTAAAAAAGGAAGCTCTCTCTCTCTCTCTCTCTCTCTCTGTCTACATTTCCATATAAAATACTTTCATGACTTAAGCATCGGATGGGAATTCCCGGGTCCACCCCCCGGGTCAGTCCACCTTGTTCATTTTGCAGGACTCACTGAGCCAGGCCCGAGCCCGTTCGAGGGAGTTAAGTCAGCACCAAGTATCAGCTCATCCACAACCAAGTCACCATCAAGAGATCTAGTCAGCATACACTGAGGCACTCCCCATCTCATCCTATTCTACCTCTTTGTATCTTAGTTTCCTGAGAACGGAAACAGATTGGTGTCGTCTGTGGGGACGTAGCACATCGGTCAATTGACAAACAATGTCTAACACTAGATCTCACGCTGCCCGTCGCTCGGGCACTTCCCCTGGTCATCCTCAAGAAAATGACCAGGAGCCCACGGGGGCAGTAGGGACGGCTCTCGTCCTACAAAACCCACGCGGCACAGAAGCTGAGCCCGAGAGAGAAGTTGAGCCTGAAAAAAGGATGCAAACTCAAAATGTTACTGAACAATTATTAGTCACAAGAAGGGACCTTGACCAGGTCGTGACTCGGCTGTCAAGGACACTTCAGCAAAATCTACATGCCATATTCTCATACACATCAAGTGACAAGACCTTACACTCATTACCCTCTAAGAGCAAAACTCCGTCCAAAGGAAAGGTTCCAATGGAAAAACCGAGAGTCATGCTGAGGGGCGGGCCTTCTCGGCCCTCTCCAGAAGGAACTCACCGAAGCTACTGAGCTCGAACGGCCCAAAGTCACACTACCGTCATAAGGAGTGCTGAGACGCGGCCTGTAATCGACTTAGAAGAACCGTGGGATTTCTGTGGGAAGAAGGCCGAAAAGTCCCGACCCCCTGAGTTTCCGGCCATCTTGCTGGGAGAGGTTTGCCGAGCCAAAGAATGACCGTATCATCTTTCCCCCTCGGTCAGAAATTGAAGGGGCAACAGATGCAAGAACTCTCCTCAACAACAGAAGACTTCATTATGGATCTATGGACGCATGGGAAGTCATAGATCAGAGAAGTCATCAGGATGCTCGGTGGATAATAGAGCAAAGAAGGGAATCTCAGCTCCACCCGAAAGCACTCAACTAGATAACCAAAGGTACCGAGACCGTCTTGGAACAGGCCAACTCCCCGAGCCAAGGATTCGAGGGCGCTCCCATCATCGGTCCTCTCGCGACCAAAGGGAAAACTCGGCCATTCGGGACGAAGTCGGTACTTCTCGGAGGAATGTCCCCAGAACAGATCCCTCAGTTGTTCTTTCTTGTCAAACCCCATTTAGTCGGGAGATCATTGAGGAGTCTGACCCGAGTAAGGTACAGGTGCCTCCCATTGAATCTTTCCAAGGGACTATAGACCCCACTGACCATTTAGCGGCCTACAAAGCCCACATGGCAGTGCAAACTGGGTACGAGGCATCATGGTGAAAATTCTTCTCAACTACCCTCAAGGGGACATCACTCAGCTGGTTCAATGATCTGCCCTCGGGCATAATTACTAGCTTCTCAGTCTTGGAGTCATTATTAATTCAACACTTCATGGCAGCTAAAAAGCACAAACGGACAAGCATTCACCTAATGTCTTGGAAACAAGGAGAAAGTGAGGGGTTGGCCGAATACATGAAAAGGTTCAACTCTGAGTCGTTAGAGATTCCCAATCTGAAGGACTCTACGGCTTTCGCAACATTAATGTCAGGGCTTCGTTCGAGTCGACTTAGATTTGACATCCTGAACGACGAAGTCTCTGCGTTTTCCGAGGCTATGGCTTGGGCACAAAAGTACATCAATGACTCTGACATCAACCACCCAAAAAAGGGCTCTAAGAAAGAGAAATGCAAGGAAGTCCCGAGAGGCAAACCTGACTTAGGCACAAAAGCTATAGGTCCGAGGGATGACTCACGATTCAATACTTCTAGACGTGAGATATTCCTCGAGATAAAAGGAAAGACTAACTTACCAAAGCCTAGTCCAATAAAGACGTCCAACACTCGTAGGGACAAGAAAAAATGGTGCGAATACCACAGGGAATGTGGCCACAACTGTGACGACCCGACTCGCTTAAACCGGCGCGGAAGAAACCGACGAGTCGAATTGTCAATCTAACAAACAAACTTACTAAAAATTAAAAACAAAACCTCGAAATGATTATTACTATAACCCAATAACGTACAATACCCATAAGTTGTACAATACTAAACCCAAATGTATCAATACTAATGAATAACTCCAAATACTGTCAGAGTCAACATATACTAAATACAAAAACTATACGTCCGAACTAAACATATAACATAGTCCAAAATAAGAAAACATTGGCACTCGCCCAACCCAAAGCTAAGCAACACCGTCCTCATCAGAGTTACCTGAAAAATTAACAACAATCCATTGTTAGTGGCGAGTAACATAACAGTTCCACCCTAACATGGATACACATAATCACAGAACAAACCAAACAAACATATCAGACTACCAACAAGCATATGATAAAAACGCCAAAATACCAATAATCATAAAACTGACCAACTTTAATTATTCAAACTCCAAAATCGTTAATCATCTTTGTCACTACCATTTACATTTTAGACCGGACTAGGCACACACAAACACATCTTACGCGAACGAACTTTCCTGCTATGTCAGGAATGAGAATCTTACTCCCAAACCCATGAACCCCATCTTACGGAAATTCATATCAAACAGACAACATAGCAAGAATACACTATCCCTACCGCGGTCAGGATAGGGGCAACGTCTTAACCCAAAACTTAGAATCTTACTCCAAGATTAGACGTCTAAAAGTAAACTTAAGTTAATTCTTTACTTACAACATCGAAGTTATCCTCAAGATCGCTTCTTTCGCCTTCTCTTGAGTTTAACCATAATCAATACTACTTCTTAAACCAGTCTTTATCAAATCCTTAACTTCTTTAAACCTTTCTTTAACTTCTTTTAAACTTCTTTTCCAAAAACTTTACAAAACTTTGCTCATCTTTAAATAAAACTTTGACAAACATCAATGAACTTGTATTTTAAAGAACATATGACCAACTTTCAAGATTTCAAGATTCAACCAAGAACTCATCAAGAACTCAAAGAACTCATCAAGAACTCATCAAGTTTTCATCAAGAACTCAACAAGAACTCAATCAAGAACTCGAATTCAACATCAAAATCCACACGAAAAACCCCATCAAAAACATGCATAAAAACTTAAGTAAATCATCATGAAATCAATACCCAAATCCAACTTAAAAACCACGCAAATCATGATAAACAAGCACTAAAAATTCATCCAACATGATCACTTAATCTATCCTATAATCATAGTACACACATTAAGGTAAGATAGTATGTTACCTTATTGATGATCAAGCAAAATAACACATAAACTCGCTGCCCGGAAAACCCAAAATACACGGCCCTATTACACGCACAACACGGCACGGCTCGCACGAACACGGCACCACCACGGCTTTTCACGACACCACCACAGCTTGCACGGCTGCCACTGCACGGCCACCACGAACCAACACGGTCCTTCACACGAACCACACAGACCACCCCACGAACTTGAACCCAATCGAACAACCCCAAAACCAAACCCGAACTAGAAGTCTTGATTGCAAAATATGGAAATTGTTGTGTTTAAAGTTACCTAAAGATTAATAGCAATTAAATCTTTAAGTTTTGGAAGTGATTGAATGATGAACAATGGTTGGGTGTTCATAGCCAAAAATGGCGTGTGGAAACTAAGGCAAGGGAGAGTGTTTGGCTTTTGTTTGTGGCAAATGATGATCAAGTGTTTAAGATGGCAAAATGAGGTTCCAAGCCTTACTAACCCTTCTATTTATAGAAGTGGTTTAAGGTGTGAACATGAGGCAAGTGGCAATTAGGCCACTATTTACAAAGGGAGGGGGGGTTATGACATGGCCAAAAATGGGCTTTTGTGATCATTTGGGCTAATTGCACTCATGCATGATTAATCATGCCTAATTAGCATTTGGCCCAAAAATTAATTAACTAATTAGAAAATTAAATAATAAAGTTTTAATTAATTAAATAATAATAAAATAAATAATAAACAACCAAAAATAAAAATAATCGAAATTATTCACATAAAATAAAAATAAATAGTCCAAATAAATTTTGGACCATACATAAAATAACATAAATAACAAATAAATCAACGGCAGAAATACCGATAAATCTTGGTCATTACAACCTGCCCTCCTTAAAGAAATTTCGTCCCAAAATTTAAGGCAAAGGAGATTGTTCACCTGCAAACAGCTCCGGGTACTTCTGCCTCATGGACGCCTCTGTCTCCCAAGTCGCCTCCTCATGGTGCTGATTTCTCCACAACACCTTGACTAGCTGAACTTGCTTACGCCGGAGGGTCCTCACTTCGCGATCCAAGATCTGAACTGGTCGCTCCTCGAACGTCATATTCGACTCAAACGTGGCCGATTCCACTGGAATGATGTGGGTAGGATCATGTACATATTCCCTTACCGGGGAAACAGGGAACACATCGTGAACATTAGACAAACTAGGTGGTAATGCCAATCGATATGCCACCTCCCCAACTCGTTCTAGTATCTCGTAAGCTCCCACAAATTTCGGTCGGAGTTTCCCCTTTTGACCAAAGCGAGCCACTCCTTTGAATGGTGAAACATTAAGCAAGACTCTATCACCTACCTCGAAAGTCAATGCTCTACGTCGATTATCGGCGTAGGACTTCTGACGACTCTGCGCGGCCTGCATCTTAGACCTTATGACTCGGACCTTCTCTACGGTATCTCGTACCATCTCAGGTCCGAAAGCCACAGTATCACTGATATCATTCCAACAAATCGGACTCGGACATTTCCTGCCATATAGGGCCTCGTACGGAGCCATTTCAATGCTGGAGTAATAACTGTTATTATAGGAGAACTCTACCAAGCAGAGCATACGCACCCAAGAGTGATGATACTCTAGAGTACATGCTCGTAAAATATCCTCCAGAGTTTGGATGGTCCTCTCAGTCTGACCATCTGTCGCTGCGTGAAATGCGGTGCTCTGTAAGTTCAATGTATACTCAAGAAGGGGGGTTTCAATTGAGTATGTGTGTTTTTTCAATCGTTTTCAATGTTTGTTTATCTTTTTTTGAGAACAACGATAGAACAGTAAATAAAGAGTAGGGACACAAGGATTTAACGAGGTTCGGCTTCTAAAAAAGCCTACATCCTCAACTCTCTCACCAATATTATGGAAAAATTGCCAAGAATAAGCCAACCTTTGGGCGATCTTCCACAAATAAGCCAACCTTTTGAAAATCCAGAAATAAGCTAACCTTGTTATCATTTAACCCAAAAATAGGTCAAATGATTATTTAACATGTTGTTTTCTATTGTTTTTTATCACTACTTTACAATCATTCAACCTATTTTTTGCTTTAAATGATAACAATAACTTAAAAGAACAGATAACTAATAGATTAAATAATCGTTTAACCTATTTTTGGCTTAAATGATAACAAGGTTAGCTTATTTCTGGATTTTCAAAAGGTTGGCTTAATTGTGGAAGATTGGCCAAAGGTTGGCTTATTCTTGGCAATTTTTCCTATTATTAATCAACTCTGAATAATAAGAAGGTTACACACTCAATTAAATGCTACAACTCTGTAACACTTAATTCCCCAATTGTTAACTCTAACAATTCACTCATTGTTCACAGAACACTCCCCAACCACTTCCCTTTAAGTGGTTCAAATATTACAAACTTAAATCTCCGTAAGTTTTTCTCTTAAAGATGGATATGGAGATAGTTTTGCTCTAAGGATAGACTCTCAGAAAATATGTGTAACGACCCGACTCGCTTAAATCGGCGCGGAAGAAACCGACGAGTCAAGTAGTTATAAAACTAAACTCAACACCTAGAAAATAATACTAATACCTCAAAATATTATTATTAAACCATAAATGTACAATAACCCCCAATCTTGTACAAACTAAGTCCAAAAATCAAATGAACTAAAAATAAAAGGTCAAGTGTAACTCTAACCACATGCTAGAGTCTTATACAACAAATGTATATCATAAATCCTGAAACAACGTTTAACAAGTCTAATACTATGCAACAACTGAAATAAACAATAGGAATAAAACACGCAAAACGCCGCTCGCCCAACCCAAAAGCTAAGCAAGAGCATCATCGTCAGATGTACCTGAAAAACACAACATATCCACCATCAGTGGCGAGTAACATATCTGACTCACCCTAACGGGAACACACAAGTACATAGCAATAATCAAACAACATCACACATACAATCCTCGAAGACACGAGACCACCTCAAGCTCGTAATCCCAAAATCAACTCATCACTCGACATCATCAATCATACGACATCTCTATACTCAAATCTAACTCAGGTGCAATCATTCTAGTTCTAGACCGGACTAGGCTCGTACGGAAGCATCTTACGCAACCGAACTTCTACTATGTCAGGACCGGGCATAAGCCATACACCCAAATCCCACGAACCCATTTCATACTTGGAAATTCGTGTCCCTAATCCCCAAATCATTATGAGCGTACTAGGAATAACATAGTGAGACTCCAAAACTATTCCGATACCGCGGACGGAATAGGGGCAACGTCTTAACCCAAAAACTAAGCATAAGCCATACACAAAGTCAAGGGCGTCTAGAAAAGAAATCAAGCTAAAGGTCTCATCATATCATCATCATTTCATCGAAGTTAATTAAAAACAAGAATACGCCATACTCTTAAAATTAATAACCAAAATATCGAAGTTAACCCAAGAACTACCTATAGCCATGATCTTGAGACTAACCAAACATCATATCAACAATCTTTACTCAATTCTTTAATCATCTCAACTCAAATCTTTAACTTTCAAGACCCTTTCTAACACTTTCTTTAACTTTCAAGAACTCAAACAACCTCAAAAAGAACTCTAAAGAACTTCATCAAGATCCTCAAAGAACTCATCTATAACTCAAAGAACTCATCAAGAACACATTCAAGATTAAAGAACTCAATCAAGAACTCCATTCAAGATTCAAGAACTCAATCAAGAACTCATACAAAACTCGAAAATCACACGCATGAAGCTCAACAACCCACACGACATTTTAAACTATTTTCATCAAAATTCAACAAAATCAAACCCAATCACCATGATCTCCAAAATATCATAAAATCATCTTAAAAACATGAAAACCACCATTAAAACATCATTAAAATACTCCAAAATCAGAATTAAAGATTTACTTCAAAACCATGCATAATCGTCAACAAATCACTCAAACATGCATTTAATCAAAGCTATAAACATAGTACTACCAATTAAGTTGAGTTAGTATGTTACCTTGTTGAAGATCAACACACAAATCAACACAAATATGCAGTCCAAGAATTCGAACCACACACGGCACACACACGAGCACACGGTTCTGCACACCACTCGAACACGAACACCACACAAGTGCACCACCACACACGGCCACTGCACGGCCCTAGCAACACGGCACAGCAGCACGGTCACAGTAACACGGCCCCAACCACGAACCTTCACGCACGGCCACACTCGAACAAACCCACGAACAACCCGGAAACAACCCCCAACAAAAGATCTTGGTTGAAATAATGTGTTTAGGATTGTGTTTAGGATGCTTAAAGATCAATGATGTTTGAATCTTTAAGTTTTGGGCAAGCTAAGATGATGAACAATGGAGGTTCAATCACCCTAAAAATGGCGTGAGAAATGATTTGAAGAGAGAGTGTTTATGTGCTTTGGCAAGTTGATGGCAAAGTTAGAATGGCAAAATGAGTAAGGGGCCTTACTAACTCACATATAAATAGAGCTAGCAAGGTGTGAACACAAGGCAAGTGGCAAGCCACTCCTTTCCTAAGACAACCGGCCTCTATGGGGAAAATGGGCCAAGTTTGGGCTTTAAATGGGCTCTCGGGATCCATTGGGCCAATTATTGAAATTTACATGAAAATCATGCAATAATCGATTTTGCCCAAAATTAATATTAAATAATTAATTAGAAAATTAAATAATAAAATTCTAATTAATTAAATAATAATTAAAATAAATAATAAAAACTGAGAAATAAAACATTTCGATTAAATCGAAATTACCCACATAAAAATTAAAATAAATAGTTCAAAATAAATTTTGAACTAGCAAATAAACACATAATTATACATATAAATACCGGCAAAAATACCGATAAAATCTGGGTCATTACAACCTCCCCTCCTTAAAGAAATTTCGTCCCGAAATTTCAAGGTGCAGGAGACTGCTCCCCATCGAAAAGCTCGGGGTACTTCTGCCGCATGGATGCTTCCGTCTCCCAAGTCGCTTCTTCATGGTGTTGATTTCTCCACAACACCTTGACAAGCGGTACCTGCTTACGCCGCAGGGTTCTCTCCTCCCGATCCAAGATCTGGACGGGTCGCTCCTCATAAGTCAGATTCGGCTCGATTACGACCGGATCCACTGAGATTACATGAGTAGGATCATGTACATATTTCCTTAGCTGGGAAACATGAAATATGTCATGAACATTAGCCAAACCAGGTGGTAATGCCAATCGATAAGCCACTTCCCCAACTCGTTCTAATATCTCGTAAGGTCCCACATACTTCGGTCGAAGTTTACCCTTTTGACCAAAGCGTACAACTCCCTTGAAAGGTGAAACCTTAAGCAAGACTTTGTCACCTACCTCAAAAGCCAGTGGCCTACGTCGATTATCGGCGTAAGATTTCTGACGACTCTGAGCGGCCTGCATCTTAGACCGAATGACTCGAACCTTCTCGATAGTATCGCGTACCATCTCAGGTCCTAGAGCCACAATATCACTGATATCATTCCAGCAAATCGGACTCCGACATTTCCTGCCATATAGGGCCTCGTACGGAGCCATCTCAATGCTAGAGTGATAGCTGTTATTATAGGAGAACTCTATCAAGCAAAGCATACGCACCCAAGACTGATGATACTCCAGAGTGCATGCTCGAAGCATATCCTCCAAAGTCTGGATGGTCCTCTCAGTCTGACCATCAGTCGCCGCATGAAAAGCGGTGCTCAACTTCAGCTTCGTCCCAAAGGCTTCCTGAACTGATTTCCAGAAACGAGATAGAAACCTCGGATCCCGATCAGAAACAATCTCCCTCGGAACTCCATGAAGTCGGATTATGTCCTGAGTATACGCCTCAGCTAGACGCTCCATCGACCAGGTCATTTTCATCGGAATGAATCTAGCGACCTTAGTCAACCTATCCACAATGACCCAAATAGCATTCAAGCCATTGCACGTGGGTAAGCTCACTACAAAGTCCATAGAAACAGACTCAAATTTCCAGGTCGGAATAGGTAGTGGCTGCAACAGACCTCCTGGTCTCTGATGCTCAATCTTGACCTTCTGACAGGTCAGACACCGAGCAACAAACTCTGCTACATCCCTCTTCATCTTAGGCCACCAGAACTGGCCCTTGAGGTCCTGGTAAAGCTTATTACCACCGGGATGAACAGAATAAGGCGAGTTATGCGCCTCGGACATGATCCTGTTCCTAAGATCAGAACAGTCCGGTACACACCATCTCCCTCGAAAGTGCATACTACCATCAGAAGAGATCGTGAAGCCAACGGCTTTACCTTGCCGTATAGCCTCTCGAATCCTAGCAAGCTGCGGGTCGTTCTGCTGACCCTCGCGCATTTCCCGAATCAAATCAGGTTCAGCACTCATTGATGTTAGACGAAGTCTGACGGAACCACGGCTTCTACTGAAGCTCAAGCGATGTTTGCGGCTTAGCGCATCTGCAACCAAATTCGCCTTGCCCTCGCAATAGTTGAGCGTCAGGTCGTAGTCCTTAATCAATTCAAGCCACCGCCTCTGCCTCATATTGAGGTCTTTCTGAGTGAAGATGTACTTGAGACTCTTGTGATCCGTGAATACTCTACACGAACCACCATAGAGATAGTGCCTCCAAATTTTGAGCGCGAACACTACAGCTGCTAACTCCAAGTCATGCGTAGGATAGTTACGCTCGTGCACCTTCAGTTGCCTCGATGCGTAAGCGATGACCTTCCCACCCTGCATGAGCACACAACCTAAGCCACTCTTCGAAGCATCACTATAGACCTCGAAACCCTCTTCATCGTTCGGAAGAGTAAGAATCGGAGCAGAGACTAATCTCTGTTTCAACTCCTGAAAAGCTTGCTCGCAAGCCTCTGTCCAAACGAATCGGACCTCCTTCTGTAGGAGACTAGACATCGGCCTAGCTATCTTGGAGAAGTCCTGGACGAATCGTCGATAGTATCCGGCTAAGCCAAGAAAACTACGAACCTCCGCCACATTTTTCGGGCTACTCCAATCAACTACAGCCTTAATCTTGGCTGGGTCTACCTTAATGCCTTCTTTACTGATCACGTGACCTAGGAAGGCTACCTCGCGAAGCCAGAACTCACACTTGGAGAGTTTCGCGAACCACCTATGATTCCGCAATATCTCGAGTACCATCCGGAGATGTTCCGTATGCTCAGACTCATCTCTAGAATAGACCAAGATATCGTCAATAAATACTACGACGCACTTGTCGAGTAAATGATGAAATGTCCGGTTCATCTGGTCCATAAACACAGCTGGCGCGTTAGTGAGACCAAAGGGCATCACCTCGAACTCGTAATGGCCGTATCTAGTACGAAAAGCAGTTTTCGGGATGTCTTCCTTCTTAACTGGTATCTGATGATATCCGGATCGAAGATCTATCTTCGAAAACACTCCTGCTCCTCGCAACTGATCGAACAGGTCTTCAATCCTAGGCAACGGGTACTTATTCTTGATAGTAACCCGATTCAACTCTCGGTAGTCTATGCACAGGCGCATACTACCATCTTTCTTCTTCACGAAGAGCACAGGTGCTCCCCACGGAGAAACACTAGGCCTAATGAAGCCCTTGTCGATCAAATCCTGGAGTTGTGACTTCAACTCCAATAACTCAGATGGTGCCATTCGGTACGGTGCCTTTGAGATTGGCGCTGTGCCGGGTACTAAGTCGATATGAAACTCGACGTCGCGCTCAGGTGGAACGCCTGGCAGCTCATCAGGAAATACGTCTCTGAAATCCCTCGCTACAGGTATGTCGTCCAATAGAGACTCCTCAGTCAAGTCTCGTACCTGACAAAGAAACACCATATCGCCCTTCTGGCGATGTTTTCTCATCTTCAAGGCTGAGATTACCTTTACTCCTTTCTTAAGGACGAACCCAGAGTAGGTAACTCGGTTGCCCTGAGATCCTCGGAATGTCACTGACTGATCTCGGCAACGAATGATCGCTCGATACCTAGATAGCCAGTCCATGCCAAGTATAACATCAAACTCTATCAACGGGAACTCCTTCAGATCGGCCGTCGCTTGCTCCCCTGCTATTACGATAGACACTCCTCGGAACTCTCGCTGACAAGTAAAATCCTCTCCGGAAGGGAGAGTAATAACTGAACGCACAGGCACACTGCCACGAAGGTCTGACCTCGAGGCAAAACTACTAGCCACAAAAGACACAGTAGCACCAGAATCAAATAAGACTAAAGCTAACACACCAGAGACAAGAAATCTACCTGATACAACGTCGGGCTGAACCTCGGCCTCCGCCTCGGTCATACAGTAGACTCGGTTCTTCACCGGAGTCTTTGTCGGTGCTGGGAGCTGCTTAACCTCTGAATCTGGCCTCTTCTCGGGACAAACTGTCGACTTGTGGCCTACCTTACCACAAGTGAAGCAAGTGATCGGAGAACCGTCGCACTTCTTCCCTGGATGGAAGTCTCTGCCACAGCCTCGACAACTCGAACCACCATTACCCTTATGCGAACTCGTGGTCGGAGGGGTACTGCTAGGTGTGCTGAAACGGGGCTTCTTAAACGAAGCTGTAGTCGTCGGAACCGGAGCTCTCTTCTTGCTCGAATCTTCCTCAGAAATCGATGACTGTATCTCGAGTGCCACATCATAGGCCTGCTGGAACGTCGTCGCTCCACTACTGATCACGTGAACTCGGATCCTCGGATCTAGCTTCTTGATGTAGCGCTTGACCCGATCCTTTTCCGACGGAACCACAGACGTAGCGAACCTCGATAACTCCGTGAATCGATCAGTGTACGCCTGGACAGTCATCTTACCCTGTGTCAGAGTAAGGAACTCCTCCTGTTTCTGCCACCGTAACTCGTCGGGGTAGAAACGCTCCTGGACCTTATCGATAAAGTCGGTCCAAGTCATAGCATGCAGCGGCTGGTACGCGTCCTTAGCTAACGCCCACCAGTTATCGGCCTCCCCACGTAAGTAATATGCGGCGATCTGCACCCTCTCATGATCGGGACAACACGTCGCATCGAAGAGTTTCCCCATCTCGCGGGTCCAGCTCTCTAAGGTAGTAGGGTCGGCAACCCCATCATATGTCGGAGGTCGGTGACGCGCGATGCGGTCGAACGTCGACTGCGTACTCGGCGTATGACGACTATGGTGCGCCAACGTAAGGATTGCCTCCTCGAGGGCCCGCAACCTCTGTCGTCCAGTATGCAACCGGCGAGGTGTAGACATGCTGCAACGTATCACAACAACAAACATAACAAGAATAGCAAGTCAGTACAAAAAACCTCACCAAATACATACAAAGAAAATACAAAGAAAGGGAAGAATAGAAAGAATCCTATCCCGGTCTTTCTACCCAACTCTTCTCCCTTCACATAGTCCTAGAAAAAGGTTTTAATCACTCGGGAAAGTAAAGCTCTCATCTCCCGGGTTTAACTTGAATTCCTAGAACTTCACTTAAACCTATTCGGCTCTGATACCAACTGTAACGACCCGACTCGCTTAAATCGGCGCGGAAGAAACCGACGAGTCAAGTAGTTATAAAACTAAACTCAACACCTAGAAAATAATACTAATACCTCAAAATATTATTATTAAACCATAAATGTACAATAACCCCCAATCTTGTACAAACTAAGTCCAAAAATCAAATGAACTAAAAATAAAAGGTCAAGTGTAACTCTAACCACATGCTAGAGTCTTATACAACAAATGTATATCATAAATCCTGAAACAACGTTTAACAAGTCTAATACTATGCAACAACTGAAATAAACAATAGGAATAAAACACGCAAAACGCCGCTCGCCCAACCCAAAAGCTAAGCAAGAGCATCATCGTCAGATGTACCTGAAAAACACAACATATCCACCATCAGTGGCGAGTAACATATCTGACTCACCCTAACGGGAACACACAAGTACATAGCAATAATCAAACAACATCACACATACAATCCTCGAAGACACGAGACCACCTCAAGCTCGTAATCCCAAAATCAACTCATCACTCGACATCATCAATCATACGACATCTCTATACTCAAATCTAACTCAGGTGCAATCATTCTAGTTCTAGACCGGACTAGGCTCGTACAGAAGCATCTTACGCAACCGAACTTCTACTATGTCAGGACCGGGCATAAGCCATACACCCAAATCCCACGAACCCATTTCATACTTGGAAATTCGTGTCCCTAATCCCCAAATCATTCTGAGCGTACTAGGAATAACATAGTGAGACTCCAAAACTATTCCGATACCGCGGACGGAATAGGGGCAACGTCTTAACCCAAAAACTAAGCATAAGCCATACACAAAGTCAAGGGCGTCTAGAAAAGAAATCAAGCTAAAGGTCTCATCATATCATCATCATTTCATCGAAGTTAATTAAAAACAAGAATACGCCATACTCTTAAAATTAATAACCAAAATATCGAAGTTAACCCAAGAACTACCTATAGCCATGATCTTGAGACTAACCAAACATCATATCAACAATCTTTACTCAATTCTTTAATCATCTCAACTCAAATCTTTAACTTTCAAGACCCTTTCTAACACTTTCTTTAACTTTCAAGAACTCAAACAACCTCAAAAAGAACTCTAAAGAACTTCATCAAGATCCTCAAAGAACTCATCTATAACTCAAAGAACTCATCAAGAACACATTCAAGATTAAAGAACTCAATCAAGAACTCCATTCAAGATTCAAGAACTCAATCAAGAACTCATACAAAACTCGAAAATCACACGCATGAAGCTCAACAACCCACACGACATTTTCAACTATTTTCATCAAAATTCAACAAAATCAAACCCAATCACCATGATCTCCAAAATATCATAAAATCATCTTAAAAACATGAAAACCACCATTAAAACATCATTAAAATACTCCAAAATCAGAATTAAAGATTTACTTCAAAACCATGCATAATCGTCAACAAATCACTCAAACATGCATTTAATCAAAGCTATAAACATAGTACTACCAATTAAGTTGAGTTAGTATGTTACCTTGTTGAAGATCAACACACAAATCAACACAAATATGCAGTCCAAGAATTCGAACCACACACGGCACACACACGAGCACACGGTTCTGCACACCACTCGAACACGAACACCACACAAGTGCACCACCACACACGGCCACTGCACGGCCCTAGCAACACGGCACAGCAGCACGGTCACAGTAACACGGCCCCAACCACGAACCTTCACGCACGGCCACACTCGAACAAACCCACGAACAACCCGGAAACAACCCCCAACAAAAGATCTTGGTTGAAATAATGTGTTTAGGATTGTGTTTAGGATGCTTAAAGATCAATGATGTTTGAATCTTTAAGTTTTGGGCAAGCTAAGATGATGAACAATGGAGGTTCAATCACCCTAAAAATGGCGTGAGAAATGATTTGAAGAGAGAGTGTTTATGTGCTTTGGCAAGTTGATGGCAAAGTTAGAATGGCAAAATGAGTAAGGGGCCTTACTAACTCACATATAAATAGAGCTAGCAAGGTGTGAACACAAGGCAAGTGGAAAGCCACTCCTTTCCTAAGACAACCGGCCTCTATGGGGAAAATGGGCCAAGTTTGGGCTTTAAATGGGCTCTCGGGATCCATTGGGCCAATTATTGAAATTTACATGAAAATCATGCAATAATCGATTTTGCCCAAAATTAATATTAAATAATTAATTAGAAAATTAAATAATAAAATTCTAATTAATTAAATAATAATTAAAATAAATAATAAAAACTGAGAAATAAAACATTTCGATTAAATCGAAATTACCCACATAAAAATTAAAATAAATAGTTCAAAATAAATTTTGAACTAGCAAATAAACACATAATTATACATATAAATACCGGCAAAAATACCGATAAAATCTGGGTCATTACAATATGACTTGGTTTTCTTTTGTGAGAGCAAAAGCCTATTTGGGTTTATTCAAAATATTATTTTTATCAGCAAGGAAAACCGTACCCTAGATTTGTGCTTGGAGACTTGCCTAAATTGTGCAAACAAGCTCAGCTGACACAAGTGCAAAGGTACCTATTTCAGACCTTTGTCTCCTTCCACTACATGTACTGGGAAAGTACACTAGAGTCTAAACAAGTACATTGCAAAGCTGATTTTGTGAATCAATTTGGCAGATTTCCAAAACATAAGTGATCAATATTTTTCAAATAAATTTTCAAAAATAATTTTGAACAGGAAAATTGGTACGGATCACTTAATTGCACGTGCGTAATACTGAGGTCTGCTACCACAGTGGTCTCAGTACTGCAAACTTTGCATCTGGCAAAGAGAACTGTTCCAAGCTTGTTCTTTGTCTGTTCTTAGCTTGTTTTTGGCTTGTTCTCTTTACTGGACATCAACTTTAATTCCTTTTGCTCTTTACTTAGAACCACAAGGTATATCTTCCTAAGTCTATTTTACAAGAAGATCCTAGAAGTACAAAGAATTAAAAAACTTCAAGCTCTTGACTTCTGATTCTTCAAGTATCTCAAGGTCTTCAGATTTACCTTGAAGAGTTCTCACTTAAATTAACCTGCTCAATTACAAACATGCATAACAATCAAGTATAGAGAACTGGTTTGTCATCCATCAAATCAAACATGGTTCAACAATTTCCCCCTATTTGATGATGAAAAACCATGATTTTCCCCCTGAGAATAGTAACCAATTGTTTTAGGATAAAACATCTGTTGAGAGGAACTGGTCTTGCACTGATCCTGTAGTCAGATTCATAATCTCAGATAATTGAAAATACACAGCAGATTAAAACACAATTTGATTGATTACAAGAGTCAGTCACTCATCACATTACTCAATAAATTATTGAGTTTTGGCATTAGACCTGTAACCTGCAAGACTTATCAATGTCAAATGTAGAAAGAAAATTCTAGATTCACTTGGAAGAGTTTCTTCCAGTTGGGATGGATAGGAGCATTTGATCTGAATTCAAGATACTCCTAGGCATGAAGCTGGGCCATCTCTAACAAGGTCTGAACCTTGTTCAAGTTGCTACACCTGTCACTAGGAACTTCACCTGTCCTATTCCCCCTTTTGGCATCATCAAATGACAAAATAATCACAGCACAATAATTAGGAGAAGGCAACAAGTAAAGTCAAACACAAGCATAATATAAACACAACATTCTAGAGATGCTGTCCCAAAAGTGAGTACTTGCAACTCACAATCCCAAATGTCAAAGTTGCACACAAGTTAATCAATTATACAGACCAGGAGACCATTCTGCAGAGAAATTGTTTGGCAGAAATGGTCAAAAACTAAGAATAGTTAATTGTTCAAAGAGACTGGAGATAAAATAGTTTGAGAAATAGGTTATTAGGATAGGGGTAAGCTAAGAAGAGTCAGAGTTAGCATCATCATCAAAATCCTCAGTAGAGTCCTCATCTTCCTTTTCTGCACTCTCCTCCTGCCGCTTCTTCTTGACTTGGGCAATGATGGGAACTGGTCTCTCAGTGGTCTTGGGCTTGATGCTGGAAGAGGATGCAAACTTTTTTTCATGGGAGTCCAACGGTGCTGATATGTTATTGATTGATCCATCCAGAGAAAAGCACAGGGCATTCACACTAGCCATCATCTGTTGCAGTAGTTCTCCATGTGTTTGCACCTGTTTGGACAGTGACCTAGTAGCTTCCTCAGACCTTGAGCTGCTTGTTCTCCTAACCCCAGTGGTCCTCTCTTCATCCCTCATTTTCAGTATACCACCTTCAAAGGTCATTCCCTTCTGACCTAGGATCTGGTTGGTGAGGACAGACATTTTCTTGACCTCACCACTCAGATGTACCTTCCTACTTTGGAAAACCAGAGTGAGCCAAGCACCATAGGGTAGAGAGTGGTTTGACCTTTCCAGAATGCTAACCATGTGGGCTAGCATGAGACCAGGGAGACTCTGCTTGATCTTCTCATGCAGGCAGTAGATAATCACAACATCCATTTTTCTTACATCCATTATGCCCTGTGCCCTAGGGAGTACTATCTTAGAGGCTACTGTATGGAACAACCTCATCACTGGTTCCCTTAGTTGGCCAATTACATAGCCAGACCCATCAGTAGGCGAACTAGTAAAGAGAGTGGTCTGTATGTGTTCTGTACTGCCCTCAGGAATAGTAGGCCAGTTGTCCTTTGAGTAGTCACAGAACCCACCTCTTGGTACACCCAGTACCTCCCCTAGACTCTTCCTTGACAGAGTGATATCTACCCCTTCGACCTCACTCCAGACCTTGCCTTGGTCTAATTTCCCCAATTTAAGGAGAATTCCTCATCACAAGTCTCAAAAACATCCAACCTTTTATCAAACAGCCCCTCCCAAACTTGGAACTTTATAGCCTCCTTAAAATCCTCTAGAAAAGGTTGACTCATCCAAGAATTAGGGCATTCAAAACCAAATAAAACACCCTACCACTTAATTCAAATAGTTGTTCAGAAATGGTCTTACCTTTCTTCTTGGCTGAGGCCTTTTCAGGAGCAGAGTCTGTAATGGCCCAGGTTTTTCGGTATTTTTTCCATTTATTTAATTGTTATTTATGTAATTTTATGTATGGTCCAAAATTTATTTTGGACTATTTATTTTTATTTTATGTGAATAATTTCGATTGAATTCGATTATTTTGTTTGGTTGATTATTATTTATTTTAATTATTATTTAATTAATTAGAATTTTTATTATTTAATTTTAATTTTTCGGTTTCAGGGCTGGGTTCGTGTGGGTTACATGGGTTCGAGTGGTGGTGCCCGTGTTGAAGACGGTAGGGCCGTGTGATGGTACGTGGTGAAGATCGTGCAGCGTGGCTGTGCCTCGTGTGTGTGTCCGTGGTGGTGCGTGGTGGATCGTGCTGCTGGGCCGTGTGGTTTGGGTTTCCGGGCAGCGAGTTTTCGTGTGTTGATTTGTTTATACTCCAATAAGGTAACATGCTATCCTAATATTAGTTTGTATACTATGATTCATAGGGTAGATTAAGTGATTAGGTTAAACCGGAATTGATGTTTATGTACCCATTTTATGCGTGAAGTATGGGCTAATTTGGGTGATGGTTTTGTGATGAATTTGCCTTGATTATATGTATTTTATGATTGATTATGTTAATTTCATGTTTGATGTTGATCATGTTCAAATTTTGAGAAGTTTTGATGTTTATAAGTTGATGTAAATCGTTGTTGAATGTTGATAGTTTATGCGTGAATTTTGATGATGATTATGAGGTTGAGTTCTTGAATCTTGATTGAGTTCTTGAATCCTGGTTGAGTTCTTTATGAGTCTTGTTATGTTCTTTATGAATTCTTGGTCGAGTCTTGAAAGTTAAAGAAAGTTAAAAAGATAATTAAAGAAAGGTTAGAGAAAGTTAAAGATTGATGTTTGAGGTTCCAAGATTGGTTGATTTACATGTTATTCTTAAGTCAAGGCGTAAGATGCAACTTAAGATTAACTAAGAATGTAAATTTCGGTTAAAGATTTGCTTGATTTTACTTTTAGACGCCTAATCTTAGAGTAAGATTCTAAGAATTGGGTTAAGACGTTGCCCCTATCCAATCTGCGGTATTGGGATAGTTGGTGGTCTTACTATGTCGTCTTCGGATATGGATTTCCCGTAAGATGGGTTTCATGGGGTTGGGAGTAAGATTCTCAATCTTGGCATAGTAGAAAGTTCGATCGCGTAAGATGCGTTCGTACGTGCATAGTCCGGTCTAGTATGTAAATGATTGCGCCAAAGTTTAAGATATATTAATTAATGGTTAAAGTTAATCGAGTCAGCATGATTACTTATTATTAATTGTTGATAGTATGATATGTTGGTTCGCATGATTGGTATGTTTGATTTGATTGTTTGATTTATGCTATGATCTGTGTATTCCCGTTAGGGTGGGACAGTTATGTTACTCGCCACTGACGGTAGACTGTTGTTTATTTTTCAGGTAATTCTGATGATGAGGTGCTTGCTTAGCTTTGGGTTGGGCAAGTGTCGTTGTTAATTAAATCTTGTATTGCTGTTTTACGTTTCTAGTTTGGACTATAGTAGTGATAGTTGTATTTTCTAACTCTGACATTTATTTTGGAGTTAATATGGTTCGTAGTAGTAGTAATGACATTTGGGTTTTAACATGTATAATCTTGTGGGTGTTGTACTTTTGGATGTAGTATATATTCAATTTGAAGTTTTGTTTTAATTTTTAAGTATTTTAGTTGTTAGAATTGACTATTTGACTCGTCGGTTTCTTCCGCGCCGGTTTAAGCGAGTCAGGTTGTCACAGAGTCAGCCTTCCTCTTCTTTTCAGTTGGTAGCTTGGTTGCAGGTTTGGGGCTCTCAGAAGCTTTACCCTTCTTTGCTACACTTTTCATTCATTTCTTCTTTTGTTCCTTCTTTCCCACTGGAGCCTCCTCACCAGGCTCCTTCTTGATCTCATCCTTACAAATCCTAGACCTTAATGGCCTTGTTCTCTTCCCAGTTTCCTTTTCCCCCTGTACTACACCAGTAATTTTAACATCCATGTCCTCTACATGTGTGTTTTCAGCCTTGTCTTCTATTTTGTCCTTCTCTACCTCTTTCTCCTCAGTGCTTGGCACTGGTTTTTCTGTGATCTGAGGGGTTGGTGAAGGTGTCTTTTGTGGTTGTGGAGAAGTTGATGGGGTTTTTTCTTTTTGTGGTGAAGAGGGTGATGGTGTTTTGGACTTTGGTGGGGAAGGTGGAGGAGGAGTTTAGGCTTTTAAAGGTGATGGTGATTTCTATGGAGGTGAAGAAATAGTAGGCTGTGGAGAGGGTTGTTTAGGTGATGGAGAGGGTGATTTCTTTGCTTTGGAGGGTGATGGCTTAGATGGGGATGGAATTTTCTGAGGTTGAGGTGGTGGAGATTTTGGTGAAGGTGGTGGTGGTGATTCAGGGCTTGGTGGTGGAGTAGTTTTCTCTTTAGGCTAACATGCATCCTTGGGTTCCACAACTGTTTCTGCAGTGGCTTGGTCCTTAACCTCCTTCTACTTCTCTTCTGCTTTTTGGTGTTGAGCAACCAGAGGAGTACTTGGTTCCTTCTCAATCTTAGAAGGAGTGAAACTAGGTGATTGACTCAGTCCCTTGCTTTTCTTCTTTGATGCTTTGTTCTTCTTTCTTCCCATTTTCGATTGATTCAGTAGATTGATGAGAGAGAGAGAGAGTGTTTGAGAATTCTTGTAGAGAGATTCTTTTGATACCATTACTTTACACTGTTTATCCGCCCCACAACGGTCATATGTCAGAATAATTAAGTTCTTAATTTCAAAATTAAAGTTTCAGTAATAAACTGATATAACCGTTGTAAGGGACTAGTCTGACGATGGTCTGACGCTGATCTGTATTTATTAAAAACTTGAGGCATCTTTTAGTTAGGCAACTTAGAGATACCACACATTGGAACATCATCAACATAAGAACTTTGAGACCACTTGCATATATGACATTTTAAAAGTTAACCAACCCTGCTTATGAACACTAAGGATCAAAAATGTCAAACATAACCAAAAAGGGAAAGATAAGTCCTAAGGAACTAGTATCTAATTCTTACCATACCAAGTAATGTGCGAAGTTTGACAAACACTTCCCTACTTAGGGGCTTAGTGAAAATATCAACCAATTGTTCTTCAGATCTGCAAAATTTAAGATTCACATTTTCTTTTTCAACATTGTCTCTGAGAAAATGATGTCTGATTTCAATATGTTTGGTTTTAGAATGCTGGACAGGATTTTTAGAAATATTTACAACACTGGTGTTATCACACAATATGGGAACATTTCCGGAACAGACCCCAAAATCCTTTAGTTGTGTCTTTATCCAAAGGAATTGAGCACAGCACAAAGCAGCAGCTATGTATTCTGACTCAGCTGTGGATAAGGCCACTGAATTTTGCTTCTAAGATCCCCATGAAATGAGACAAGAGCCTAAGAAGTGAGCCATTCATGAAGTGCTCTTCCTGTCAACACTAAACCTAACATAGTCAGCATCAATGTATCCTAAAAGATCAAAATTACTTCCCTTTGGATACCATAAGCACATGTCCACTGTACCACTCAAGTACCTAAAAATTCTCTTAACAGCTTTTAGATGAGACTCTTTTTGGTTGCTTTGAAATCTAGCACACAACCCAACTGAGAACACTATGTCTGGTCTACTAGTTGTTAAGTAGAGAAGTGAGCCAATCATACCTCTGTATAGCCTATCCTCAACATCCTTTCCTTTCTCATCTAGGCTCAGTTTAGAAGAGGTAGGAATAGGTGTGTCATAGGACTTGCTATCTTGCAGACCATATCTCTTGAGCAGCTCCTTAAGATACTTCTGTTGGTGGATCATGATCCCATCATACTCATCATACTCATCTCAAATTCACTTTTCATTAGGTCTGCAAACTCATCACACAAAACAGAATTATTAGCCCCAAGTAAAATATCATCAACATATACCTGGACCACTAACAGATGTGTACAAGTTCAAATGGTCTAGAGGAACTAATCACTTTCTTTGGTTTAAAAAATGATCTCACATGTTTGCACTTTGCACACTCTTGACAGAGCTGGTCTGCCACATATTTGATGTTAGGTAAACCTATCACCAAATCTTGTGTTCTCAACTTGTTGAGCAAAGTGAAACTAACATGTCCTAATCTTTTATGCCAAAGCCATTGGTCATCCTCTACAACACTAAGACAGAGGGCACTGTTCTATGGAATTTGACTTAAATATGTAATATACACATTGTTATGTCTTGTTCCTTCAATTCACAGACCAGTTCCCCTGTCTTAGGGTTCACTATGTGGCAAGTGTTTGATTCAAAATTTACTTTATTTCCCTTGTCACATAGTTGAGATATACTCAAAAGGTTATGTTTCAAACCTTCTACATAGTAAACATTGTCAATTGCTTAGGAGAGTGACTTACCAACCTTACCTACTCCTTTCATAAGTCCTTTGCTATTGTCACCAAATGTCACGTGCCCTCCCTCGAATGCTGTGAGTGAAAGGAATTGTTCTTTATCCCCAAACATGTGTCTTGAGCAACCACTTTCCAAATACCAATATGGCTTTCCTTTCACTCGTACCTGTACAAGCAAATTAAAGGTTAGTTTTAGGAACCCAGACCAGCTTGGGTTCCTTGTTCTTTGAAACATTTGGTGAAACATTTGTTAGTAACTAGACTTACAAGCATGCATATCCTTGGAAAATATATACTTGTCTTTCTTGAATTCATCCAACCATGTGTTGTCTCTGCCTAGAACAGTTGTAGAACTAGATCCAGAATACCCTAAACCAAACCTTTGAGAATTTCCAGGTTGGGATGTGAGGATGTTTAGGGTTTTCTGAGCATCTAACATTTTGTTTAATTGGTTCATACAAACTATTAGCTTATTCTCCTTGTTTTCAAGCCTCTTGAGTTGAACTTCATTTTGTTTTTTAAATGATTTCAGATCAAGTCTAGTTTTCTGAAGTTCATCTTGTAGTCTTGAAACCAGGGAAAGATCTGGTTCATCACTGGTCTTCTTGATGTTTTCTTGTTTTAACAGGATGAGTTCAGCCTCAAGATCACAGATCTTAGCTATGCACTCATCATGTAAAACATCCAAAACCTCATCAAAGGCAGTGGGAGAACCAGTTTCTTTAGAAACCTTAAGATCACCATATTCTTTGTGTAAATCTTCAAGATTTTCAATTAGGTGGTCATATGCAAGTATGACATCAGGTTTACCAAAGTTTGAATTATGTGTGAGCAGTTTCTTGAGCTCATTAAACCCCATTTCAATTTTTTCAAAAAACTCATTCTCTTTGGGAATTGATTTGAGGTTTAATGTCTCAAGCTCTAGTTTCTTCTGCTCTACTGTTATCTCAAGCTCTGATTTTTTTTAAGCTCCTCACATACGAGCTCAAGCTTAGCAGATCTAGCTCCACATATTTCATAATCTCGAACTGTTTCTTTAAGTTTCTTTTTGTTGTTCTGGTAAGCAGACCCAATACTAATGCATTGATCACTAGTGAATTCAAGATAGTCAAGTAATTCATCTCTATCTAGATTATACATATTTGCCTTTATATCATTAAAACATACCTGGCTGTCATCTGAAGTGCTTCCACCAGCCATGAGACAGAGAACCTCTTCTTCTTCCGAACAGACCTCAGACTGGTCTGTGCATGTGAAAGCCGTAAGACAAAGATTTGCTTCTTCTTCATCTTCCTCATTCTCTGATTCTGAATCTCCCCAAACTGCAGCCAGCATAGCTCTTTTGAAAACCTTCTTCTCAGCCTGGACTCCAGGATTTCCCTTGGGATTTTTCCATGTTGGACATTCCTTGATTCTGTGCCCCACTTCACCACATTTAAAGCAACCAGCATTGGAACTGGTTTTCCTGAACTGTTTCTTCCTTTTGCAAACTTACCCTTGGACTTTATCCTAAGGTATTTTTCAAACCTTCTGGCCTTAAGACTGATATCATCTTCATCTTCCTCAGATTCCTCTGCTTTGAGAACCATCTCCTTATTTTTTGAACTAGATTCTGCCATTGAATCTACAAACATCTCATGAGTCATCAAAGAACCAATAAGTTGTTCTAGAGATAGTGTGGTCGGATTCTTTGCTTCTTGTATGGCTGTAACCTTGGGTATCAACTTCCCTGACAGGCTTCTCAACATTTTCCTCACCAATTCTTCACTTGAGAAGCTCTTTCCTAATGACTTAAGTTCATTTACAATGATCATGAACCTTGTAAACATGTCCTTTATGTTTTCTTCCCTAGTAATCTCAAAGACCTCATACTTTGACCTTCTCACTTCAGAGTTGCCTTCATATGCAAGCTCTAGTGTATCCCATATTTCCTTTGCGGAAGAACAAGCTAGAATTCGATTTACCTAACATTCTACAATTCCTTATTGAACAAGTGACATTGCCTTTGCATTCTTCTCTAGCTTCTTGTAATCTTTACTTGTATACTCTTCTTCTAACTTTGGAACAATGAGCCCATCCTGATTCTTCTTATGGATGAACATGGGTCCATTTTTAAAAATCATCCAGCATTCATAATCTATCCCAATGATAAGATTTTTCATGCATTTCTTCCACCAGGAGTAGTTAGTGCCATTGAACTTGGGGAGTTTGGAACTGTTTGATTCTTGAGTAGACATGTTCTTGCTCCTCTAGGTAGTTAAACTTTTGAGAAGTTAGGCTCTGATACCAATTGTAAGTTCAATGTATACTCAAGAAGGGGGGTTGAATTGAGTATGTGTGTTTTTTCAATCGTTTTCAAAGTTTGTTTATCTTTTTGTGAGAACAACGTACGATAGAACAGTAAATAAGCCTACGTCCTCCACTCTCTCACCAATATTATTAATCAACTCTGAATAATAACAAGGTTACACACTCAATTAAATGCTACAACTCTGAAACACTTAATTCCCCAACTGTTAACTCTAACAATTCACTCAGTGTTCATAGAACACTCCCCAACCACTTCCCTCTAAGTGGTTCAAATATTACAAACTTAAATCTCCGTAAGTTTTTCTCTTAAAGATGGATATGAAGATAGTTTTACTCTAAGGATGGATTCTCAGAAAATATGACTTGGTTTTCTTTTGTGAGAGCAAAAGTCTTTTTGGGTTTTTTCAAAAGATTGTTTTTATAGGCAAGGAAAAACCGTACCCTAGAAGTGTGCTTGGAGACTTGCCTAAATTGTGCAAACAAGCTCAGCTGACACAAGTGCAAAGGTACCTATTTCAGACCTTTGTCTCCTTCCACTACATGTAGTGGGAAAGTATACTAGAGTCCAAACAAGTACACTGCAAAGCTGATTTTGTGAATGAATTTGGCAGATTTCCAAAACATAAGTGATCAATATTTTTCAAATAAATTTTCAAAAATAATTTTGAACACGAAAATTGGTACGGATAACTTAAGTGCACGTGCGTAATACTGAGGTCTGTTCCCACAGTGGTCTCAGTACTGCAAAGTCTGCATCTGGCAAAGAGAACTACTCTAAGCATGTTCTTTGTTTGTTCTTAGCTTGTTCTTGGCTTGTTCTCTTTACAGGACATAAACTTTAATTCTTTTTGCTCTTTACTTAGAACCACAAGGTATATCTTCCTAAGTCTATTTTACAAGAAGATCCTAGAAGTAAAAAAAATTAAAAGACTTCAAGCTCTTGATTTCTGATTCTTCAAGTATCTCAAGGTCTTCAGATTTGCCTTGAAGAGTTCTCACTTGAATTAACCTGCTCAATTACAAACATGCATAACAATCAGGTATAGAGAACTGGTTTGTCATCCATCAAATCAAACATTGTTCAACATGCTCAGCTTCAACTTCGTCCCAAAGGCTTCCTGAACGGATTTCCACAAACGAGATAAGAACCTCAGATCACGATCAGAAACTATCTCCCTCGGAACTCCGTGAAGTCGGATAATGTCCTGGGTATAAGCCTCTGCCAGGCGCTCCATCGACCAGGGCATCTTCATCAGTATGAATCTAGCGACCATTGTCAACCTATCCACTATTACCCAAATGGAATTCATACCATTACTGGTAGGTAGGCTAACCACGAAATCCATAGATACCGAATCAAATTTCCAGGTCAGAATCGGTAGTGGCTGCAAAAGACCTCCAGGTCTCTGATGCTCGATCTTAACCTTTTGACAGACTAAACATCGAGCTACAAATTCTACTACATCCCTCTTCATCTTAGGAGACCAGAATTGTCACTTAAGGTCCTGGTACAGCTTGTTACCTCCAGGATGAACAAAGTAGGGCGAGTTATGTGCCTCAGACATGATCCTGTTCCTAAGATCAGAAATGTCCGGTACACACCACCTCCCTCGAAATCACAGACTACCGTCGGAAGAGATCTCGAAGCCAACGACTTTTCCTTGCCGTAAAGCGTCTCGAATCCTAGCTAACTGCAGATCATTTTGCTGACCCTCGGGCAATTCCTGAAATAATTCAAGCTCGGAACTCATAGTTTTCAGACGAAATCTGACGGAACCTCGGCTTCTACTGAAGCTCAATCGATTCTTGCGACTCAGTGCGTCAGCAACTAAGTTTGCCTTGCCCTCGAAATAATTAAGCGTCACGTCGTAGTCCTTAATAAGTTCAAGCCATCGTCTCTGCCTCATATTGAGGTCTTTCTGAGTAAAGATGTACTTGAGACTCTTATGATCCGTGAATACCTTACATGAACCACCATAGAGATAGTGCCTCCAGATCTTAAGCGCGAATACTACAGCTGCTAGCTCCAAGTCATGCGTGGGGTAGTTATGCTGATGCACCTTCAGCTGCCTCGATACATAAGCGATCACCTTCCCACCTTGCATTAGCACACAACCTAGGCCACTTTTAGACACATCACTATAGACCTCGAATTCCTCCTCATCGTTCAGAAGGGTATGAATAGGAGCAGGGACTAATCTCTGTTTCAGCTGCTAAAACGTTTGCTAGGAAGCCTCCGTCCAAACGAATCGGATCTCCTTCTGTAGGATACTAGTTAATGGCCTAGCAATCTTGGAGAAGTCCTGGACGAATCATCGATATTATCCAGCCAAACCTAGAAAACTACGAACCTCCGCCACATTTCTCGGGCTACTCCATTCAACTACAGCCTTAACTTTTGCCGGGTCTACTTTAATGCCTTCTTTACTAATTACGTGACCCAGAAATGCTACTTCGCGAAGCCAGAACTCACACTTGGAGAGTTTCGCGAACAAGTTATTCTTCCGTAATATCTCTAGTACCATCCGAAGATGCTTTGCATGTTTAGACTCATCTCTCGAATAGACTAAGATATCATCTATAAATACTACGACACACTTATCGAGTAAGTGATGGAATATCTCTGGTTCATCTGATCCATGAACACGGCTGGTGCGTTACTGAGGCCAAAAGGCATCACCTCGAACTCGTAGTGTAACGACCCTTATTTTATTGGTATTTCTGTCATGTGTTCATATGTATTTATGTGATTTTATGTATGGTCCAAAATTTATTTTGGACTGTTTATTTTATTTTATGTGAATAATTTCGATTAAATTCGAATTATTTTATTTTGGGTTTATTATTATTTATTTTAATTATTATTTAATTAATTAGAATTTTTATTATTTAATTTTCTAATTAATTATTTAACATTTTTGGGCTAAATCGATTTAAGCATGATTAATTATGCAAGTTTGTAATTAGCCCAATTAATCACCAAAAGCCCATTTTTGGCCTTGTAATAGCCCCCCCTCCCCCCGTGCATGGCAAAGATTTGCCACTTGCCTTGCTTTCACACTTAACTAACTTCTATAAATAGAAGTAGTTAGTGAGGCCTTGAGATCATTTTGCTCATTTTCCATCTTAAACACTTGCTCATCAAAAGTTTAAACACAAAACTCTCTCCCATTTGCTCTCCTTCACACACCATTTTTGGCTTATTTTGCCCATCAATTGTTCATCAACTTTTTAAACCCAAAACTTAAAGATTCATATTTCATTGACCTTTAAGTGATTAAACATCCATTAATCTTCATCTTTTGTGATCAAGATCATTAGTTTAGGTTGGGTTTCGGGTTGTTGCGTGTTTGGGTTTGTTTGTGTGGAAGCCGTGTGTGCAAGTGGTGGTTCGTGTGGTGAGCCGTGCAGCTGGTCCGTGCTCGTGGTCTGGCCGTGTGGTGGTTTGAGTGAGGCGGTGCAGTTGGGCAGTGGTGCCGTGTGGGTCGAGTGGTGGCACGGGTTGAAGACGGTGGTCCGTGGTGGTGTTCGAGCCAAGCCGTGCGTGCTCGTGTGCAAAACCGTGTGGGTGGTCCGTGTAGTTCGAGTTCCGGGCTGCAAGATTGTGTTGATTTTGTGTGTAATCCTTAATAAGGTAACATACTTTCTCAATCTAATTGGTATACTATGTTTCATAGTATAGATTAAATGATTAGATTAGATTATTTTGATGTTTTATAACCATGTTTTTGTGTGTGTTATAATCTGAATTTTTGGATGGTTTTATGATGATTTCTACTTGAGTATGTATATTTCATGATTGATTATGTTATATATTTCATGATTGATTATGTTAGTATTATGTTTGATGTTATTAATGTTCAAGTTTGGTGAATCTTGGATATTAGGAAGTTGATGAATTTTGTTGTTGAACTTGTTGATTTATGCGTGTATGATGATAAGTTTGGGATGAGTTCTTGAATCTTGAATGAGTTCTTGGTTGAGGTTCTTGAATCTTGATTGAGTTCTTGATTGAAGTTCTTGAATCTTGGATGAATTCTTTATGAGTTCTTTGAGTTCTTTATGAGTTCTTGGTCGAGTCTTGAAAGTTAAATAAAGTTAGTTATAATTAAAGAAAGTTAAAGAAAGTTAAAAAGAGTTAAAGAAAGTTATAAGAGGTTCTAAGTTTGTTGGTTTACATGTTATTTCTTGAGTCAAGGCGTAAGATGCAATTTAAGAATTAACTAAGAATGTAAACTTCGATTTAAAGTTAAAGATTAGCTTGATTTCGCTACTAGACGCCTAAAACTTAGAGTAAGATTCTATGTTTTTGGGTTAAGACGTTGCCCCTATCCTATCCGCGGTATTGGGATAGTTGGTGGTCTTACTATGTTGTCTTCAGATATGGATTTCCAGTAAGATTGGTTTCATGGGATTTGGGAGTAAGATTCTCAATCCTGGCATAGTAGAAAGTTCGATCGCGTATGTAACGACCTGACTCGCTTAAATCGGCGCGGAAGAAACCGACGAGTCGAGTAGTTAGAAACTACAACTCAAATACTTAAGAAATAAAGCCAATTCCTCAAATATAGTTATTAAACCACCAAAAGTACAAATACCCACAAGTTTGTACATAAACTAATCCAAAAGTCAAACTAGAAATACTATAATACGAGTTAACTCCAACTACATGTCAGAGTCTTTAAACAACATATAAAAGTCCAAAATCTAAATAGTAGCATCTAAACAAACTATCACTACCAATACTACAAAATCAGTAAATACAACAGGTAACAAAAGAAAGGAACGTCGCTCGCCCAACCCAAAACTAGGCAAGAACATCATCATCTGAAGTACCTGAAAAATACAACAACGGTCCACCATCAGTGGCGAGTAACATAACTGACTCACCCTAATGGGAACGCACATGTACATAGCATAAATCAAACGATCAACATCATTAAACAAATTACGAGAACAACCCAAAACGTGAACTCGACTCAAACCAACCTAATCAACTATCTTTGGCGCAATCATTCATATTCTAGACCGGACTGTGCTCGTACGAACGCATCTTACGCGCTCGAACTTTCTACTATGTTCGGATTTGAGAATCTTACTCCCAAACCCCATGAAACCAATCTTACTGGAAATCCATGTCCCGTGAAACCAATCTTACTGGAATTCACAAATATCACATAGTATGACTCCAACTAACCCAATACCGCGGATGGATTAGGGGCAACGTCTTAACCCAAAAACAAAGAATCTTACTCTAAGTTAAGGGCGTCTAAAAATGAAATCAAGCTAATTAATTAATTAATCATTTACTCATTTTCATCAATTAATCGTCATTATTATCCAACATAACTATATTAAGTTCAAGAACTGCCTAAAGCCTCGATTCTTGAAATTAACTAGCTAAAACATCGAAGTTATTCTCAAGAACTGCCTCTAGCCTTATTCTTGAGTCTAACCAATCATTAATCATTAATCTTTAATCATTCTTTAACCATATTAAACACTTTCTTTAACTTTCTTTATTCTTTAAACCGTTTTCTTTAACTTTCAAGATTCAACCAAGAACTCATAAAGACTCATCAAGAACTCATAAAGAACCCAAAGAACTCATAAAGAACTCATTCAAGATTCAAGATCTTCAACCAAGAACTCAATCAAGATTCAAGATCTTCAATCAAGAACTCATCCAACATAATCATCACACGCATATCATCATGAAAAATCAACCTAAACTTATCCAAAATTCATCAAACTTTGATACATAAATCATGATCATATAATAATGTATAACTAATCATAAAATCATGAAAATCATCACTAAAACATCATGTAAACACATAAAAATCAGATTGTATAATCATACATAAAATCATGAATAAACATCAACAAACATCCTAAACATGCATTTAATCTATACTATAAACAAGGTATTCCAACTAGGTTGAGTTAGTATGTTACCTTATTGAAGATTACACACAAATTCAACACGAATATGCAACCCGAAACTCGACACACACACGGGCACACACACGGCACAAGCACGAACAACACGGCACACTTGCACGGACTGCACCCACACGAGCACACACACGGCCTGCTGCACACGGCACCACCACGAGCACCACTGCACCACCACGAGCACCACCGCACGGCCTGCTGCACGGTTCGAACACCAACCCACACGGACCCCACACGTGCACACGAACACGATCCCAAAACCAACCCGAACAAAAGATCTTGATTGAAACGAATGTGTTTAGGATTGTGTTTGAATACTTAAAGATCAATGAACTTTGAATCTTTAAGTTTTGGCTAGGAAAGATGATGAACCATTGATGGGTTCAATTTGTTCAAAAATGGCGTGAGGCAAGGAGGAAATGGAGGGAGTTTTGGTGATTGAACTTTGATGGCAAGTGCATTAGATGGCAAATGAGCAAAACCTTAAGGCATCACTAACCACTCCTATTTATAGAAGTTGGTTAAGTGTGAAAGCAAAGCAAGTGGCAAGCCTTGCCAAGCTTGCTAAAAACCGGCCATGGGGGTTACTTGGGCCTAAATTGGGCTCTCGTGATCAATTGGGCTAATTTGCAAAAACCGCATAATTAATCATGCCCAAATCGATTTCACCCAAAATACTAAATAATTAATTAGAAAGTTAAATAAATAAAATTCTAATTAATTAAATAATAATTAACATAAATAATAAAAACTAAGAAATAAACATTTCGATTAAATCGAAATTATTCATATATAAAATTAAAATAAATAGTTCAAAAATTAATTTGAACTAGCACATAACAAACATAAATATACATAAATACCGGCAAAAATACCGATAAAATCTGGGTCATTACAGCGTAAGATGCGTTCGTACGTGCATAGCCCGGTCTAGTATGTGAATGATTGCGCTAAAGTTAAAGATTTGTTAGTTAATGGTCAAGTTAGTCGAGTCAGCATGATTAGTTGTTGTTATTCATTGTTGATAGTATGACATGATGATTCGCATGATCTGATGTATGTTGGCATGTTTGATTTATTTGTTTGGTTTGTGCTATGTGCTTGTGTATCCCCATTAGGGTGGGACAGTTATGTTACTCGCCACTGACGGTGGACTGTTGTTTACTTTTCAGGTAATTCTGATGATGAGGTTCTTGCTTAGCTTTGGGTTGGGCGAGCGCCGTTGTTGTTATATAGTTTTTATATTGTTGTTTTACGATATTTTCTAGTATTGGACTATAGTAGTAGTACTTGTGTAGTCTTCTAAACTCTGACATATATTTGGAGTTTACGTTTGATAGTAGTAGTTATATGACATTTGGAATTAGATATGTACAATCTTGTGGGTATTGTACTTTTGGTTTAGTAGATATATATACTTTTGAGGTTTTGTTTTAATTTTTAAGTATTTAAGTTTGTTAGATCTGACTTATCGACTCGTCGGTTTCTTCCGCGCCGGT
The DNA here is from genome assembly GCA_951394345.1 of Salicornia ramosissima. Classification (NCBI taxonomy): domain Eukaryota; kingdom Viridiplantae; phylum Streptophyta; class Magnoliopsida; order Caryophyllales; family Amaranthaceae; genus Salicornia; species Salicornia ramosissima. The sequence continues at coordinate 40,897,976 of OX596238.1, forward strand.
TTAAGCGAGTCGGGTCGTCACACGTAGTGGCCGTATCTCGTACGAAAAGTGGTCTTCAGGATGTCTTCTTACTTGAGTGTAATCTGATGATATCCAGATCGAAGATCTATCTTCGAAAACACTCCCGCTCCTCGTAACTGATCGAACAGGTCCTCAATCCTAGGTAACGGGTACTTATTCTTGATAGTTACCCGATTCAATTCGCGATAGTCTATGCACAGGCGCATACTACCGTCTTTCTTCTTCACAAAGAGCACAGGTGCTCCCCATGGGGAAACGCTCGGCCTAATGAAGCCCTTATCGATCAAATCCTGGAGTTGAGTTTTTAACTCTTGCAACTCTGACGGTGCCATCCGGTAAGGTGTCTTCGAAATCGGCGCTGTCCCGGGTGCTAAGTCTATATTAAACTCGACATCGCGCTCGAGTGGAACTCCCGGTAGCTCCTCAGGAAATACGTCTCTGAAATCCCTCGCTACTGGTATATCGTCCAACAGACTATCCTCAGTCAAGTCCCTTACCTGACATAGGAACACCATATCGCCCTTCTGGCGATGTTTTCTCATTTTCAAGGCTGAGATTACCTTTACACCCATCTTCAGAACGATCCCAGAATAGTTGATCCGATTGCCTTACGATCCTCGGAATGTCACTGACTAATCTCGGCAACGAGTAGTCGCTCGATACCTCAATAGCCAGTCCATGCCAAGAATGACATCGAACTCCATCAGTGGGAACTCCTTCAGATCACCCATCGCTTGCTCTCCAGCTATAACGATAGGCACTCCTCGGAACTCGCGCTGACAAACAAAATCCTCTCCAGAAGGGAGAGTTATGATCGAACTAACAGGGGAACTGCCTCGAAGATTAGACCTCGAGACAAAACTACTAGCCACGAAAGAAACTATGGCACCAGAATCAACTAAAACAAGTGCTAAAATACCAGAGACAAGAAATCTACCTGAGACTATGTCTGGCTGGACCTCTGCCTCTGCCTCAGTCATACAGTAGACTCGATTCTTCACTAGAGTCTTAGCCGGTGTTGGAAGTTACTTGGTCTCGGTGCCTGGCTTCTTCTCGGGGCAAACTGACGCCTTGTGGCCTTCCTTCCTACAGATAAAACATGTAATGGGCGCCCCGTCGCATCGCTTCCCTGGATGGAAGTCCTTGCCACATCCTCTGCATCTCAAACTCCCTGATCCCTGAGATGAACTAGCGGTCGGAGGGTTACTGCTAGGAGCACTAAACCGGGGCTTCTTAAATGATGGCGACGTCACCGGGGTCGGGGTCCTCTTCTTGCTTGTATCCTCCTCGATAACAGATGTCTGGATCTCAAGTGTTACCTCGTAAGCTCGCTGTAACGTCTTCGCTCCACTACTGATCACATGGTCGCGAATCCACGGATCTAGCTTTTTGATGTAGTGCTTGACCCGCTCCTCCTCAGATGGTACTACCGATGTAGCAAACCTCGATAACTCGGCGAACTTATCGGTGTAGGCTTGAACCGTCATCTTACCCTGAGCGAGAGTAAGAAACTCCTCCTGCTTCTGCCACTATAACTCATCGGGATAGAACCTCTCCTGGACCTTAGCTATGAACACGGCCCAAGACATCAGATGTAGGGGGCATACACGCGTTCTTCGCCACGCTCCAGCAGTTATTGACCTCTCCACGCAAGTAGTAAGTGGCAATCTGGACCTTCTCGTGCTCGGGGCAAAACCTCGCGTCGAAGAGCTTCCCCATCTCGCAGATCCAACTCTCAAACGTCGTAGGGTTGGCAACCCCATCATAAGTAGGTGGTCGATGACGAGCGATACGATCGAACGTGGACTGCGATCCCGATGGCTGACGACTATGATGCGCAAGCGTAAGAATCGCCCGAGCGCTCGTAACCTCTGTCGACCCGAACTTGTCCAGCGAGGTGTGGACATGCTGAAATCATCGCTAAAATAGGCAAACATAAAGAGGCAATGTCAGTAAAAAATCCACACTCCAGTCAAGTACACACACAAAAGAAAGTAGGAAAAAGAGTCTTATCCCGGATTGGGTTTATCACCCGGGAATGGTAGATCTCTCAACTCCTGGGTTTACTCAAGTCCTAAAACTTCACTTAAAACCTATTCGACTCTAATACCAACTGTGACGACCCGACTCGCTTAAACCGGCGCGGAAGAAACCGACGAGTCGAATTGTCGATCTAACAAACAAACTTACTAAAAATTAAAAACAAAACCTCGAAATGATTATTACTATAACCCAATAACGTACAATACCCACAAGTTGTAAAATACTAAACCCAAATGTATCAATACTAATGAATAACTCCAGATACTGTCAAAGTCAACATATACTAGATACAAAAACTATACGTCCGAACTAAACATATAACATAGTCCAAAATAAGAAAACATCGGCACTCGCACAACGCAAAGCTAAGCAACACCGTCCTCATCAGAGTTACCTGAAATATTAACAACAATCCACTGTTAGTGGCGAGTAACATAACAGTCCCACCCTAACATGGATACACATAATCATAGAACAAACCAAACAAACATATCAAACTACCAACCAACATATGATAAAAACGCCAAAATACCAATAATCGTAAAACTGACCAACTTTAATCATTCAAACTCCAAAATCATTAATCATGTTTGTCGCTACCATTTACATTTTAGACCGGACTATGCACTTAAGAACGCATCTTACGCGAACGAGCTTTCCTGCTATGTCAGGAATGAGAATCTTGTAAGTTCAATGTATACTCAAGAAGGGGGAGTTGAATTGAGTATGTGTGTTTTTTCAATCGTTTTCAAAGTTTGTTTATCTTTTTGTAAGAACAACGACAGAACAGTAAATAAAGAGTAGGGACACAAGGATTAACGAGGTTCGCCTTCTAAACAAGCCTACGTCCTCCACTCACTCACCAATATTATTAATCAACTCTGAATAATAACAAGGTTACACACTCAGCTTAATTAAATGCTACAACTCTGTAATACTTAATACTCCAATTGTTAACTCTAACAGTTCACTCAGTGTTCACAGAACACTCCCCAACCACTTCCCTCTAAGTGGTTCAAATATTACAAACTTAAATCTCCGTAAGTTTTTCTCTTAAAGATGGATATGGAGATAGTTTTTCTCTAAGGATAGACTCTCAGAAAATATGACTTGGTTTTCTTTGGAGAGAAAAAGTCTTACTAGGGTTTTTCAAAAGATTGTATTTATAGGCAAGGAAAAATCGTCCCCTAGAAGTGTGCTTGGAGACTTGCCTAAATTGTGCAAACAAGCTCAGCTGACACAAGTACAAGGAAAAAGTCTTTGTCTGTTCTTAGCTTGTTCTTGGCTTGTTCTCATTACTGGATATAAACTTAAAATCTTTTTGCTCTTTACTTAGAAACACAAAGTATATTATCCTAAGTCTATTTTACAAGAAGATCCTAGAAGTACAAAAATTAAAAGACTTCAAGCTCTTGACTTCTGATTCTTCAAGTATCTCAAGGTCTTCAGAATTGCCTTGAAGAGTTCTCACTTGAATTAACCTGTTCAATTACAAACATGCATAACAATCAAGTATAGAGAACTGGTTTGTCATCCATCAAATCAAACATGGTTCAACAATTTCCCCCTATTTGATAATGACAAACCATGAAGTTCCCCCTGAGAACAGTAACCAATTGTTTTAAAATAAAAAAACTGTTCAGAGGAACTGGTCTTGCACTGTGCCTGTAGTCAGATTCATAATCTCAGAGAATTAAAAAAAAAAAAAACAGCAGACTAAAGCACAATTAGACTCATCACATTACTCAATTAATTATTGAGTTTCAGCATTAGACATGTAACCTGCAAGACTTATCAATTATCAAATGTAGCAAGAGAATTTTTAAATTCACTTGGAAGAGTTTCTTCCAGTTGGGATGGATAGGAGTATTTGATCTGAATTCAATGTACTCCTAGGCATAAAGCTGGGCCATCTCTAACAAGGTCTGAACCTTATTCAAGTTGCTACATCTGGCACTAGGAACTTCACCTGTCCTATTCCCCCTTTTGGCATCATCAAATGACAAAATTAACACAGCACAAAAATTAGTAGAAGGCAACAAGTAAGGTCAACACAAGCATAATATAAACACAGCATTCTAGAGATGCTGTCCCAAAAGTGAGTACCTGCAACTCACAATCCCAAATGTCAAAGTGCACACACAAGTTAAATAATTTTACAGACCAGGACCATTCTGCAGAGAAATTGTTTAGCAGAAATGGTCAAAAACTAGGAATAGGTAATTGTTCCAGGAAACTAGAGAAATGATAGTTTGAAAGATATGTTAGTAGGGTAGGGGGTAAGCTAAGAAGAGTCAGAGTTAGCATCATCATCAGAATCCTCCGTAGAATCCTCATCTTCCTTTTCTGCACTCTCTTCCTGCTTCTTCTTCTTCACTTGGGCAATGATGGGAACTGGTCTCTGAGTGGTCTTGGACTTGATGCTGGAAGAGGAGGCAAGCTTTTCTTCATGGGAGTCCAACCGTGCTGATATGTTCTTGATTGATCCATCCAGAGAAGTGCACAGGGCATTCACACTAGCCATCATCTGTTGTAGCAGTTCTCCATGTGTTTGCACCTGTTTGGACAGTGACCCAGTAGCTTCCTCAAACCTTGAGCTGCTTGTTCTTTTGACCCCAGTGGTCCTCTCTTCATCCCTCATTTTCAGTATACCACCTTCAAAGGTCATTCCCTTCTAACCTAGGATCTGGTTGGTGAGGACAGACATTTTCTTGACCTCACCACTCAGATGTACCTTCCTACTTTGGAAAACCAGAGTAAGCCAGGGACCATAGGGTAGAGAGTGCTTTGACCTTTCCAGAATGCTAACCATGTGGGTTAGCATGAGACCAGGGAGACTCAGCTTGATCTTCTCATATGGGCAGTAGATAATCACAGCATCCATTTTTCTTACATCCATTCTGCCTTGAGCCCTAGGGAGTACTATCTTAGAGGCTATTGTATGGAACAGCCTCATCACTGGTTCCCTTAGTTGGCCAATTACATAGCCAGAACCATCATTGGGAGAACCAGTAAAGAGAGTTGTCTGAATGTATTCTGTACTGACCTCAGGAATAGTAGGCCAGTTGTCCTTTGAGTACTCACATAACCCACCTCTTGGTACACCTAGTACCTCCCCTAGACTTTTCCTAGACAGAGTGATATCTACCCCTTCGACCTCACTCCAGACCTTCCCTTTGTCTAAATTCCCCAATTTTGAATAGAATTCCTCAACACAAGTCTCAAAGACATCCAGCCTTTTGTCAAACAGCCCCTCCCAACCCTGGAACTCTATAGCCTCCTTAAACTCCTCTAGAAAGGGTTGACTCATCCAGGACTTAGGACATGCAAAGCGAAACAAGACACCCCTACCACTTAATTTAAATAGTGGTTCAGAAATGGTCTTACCTTTCTTCTTGGATGAGGCCTTTTCAGGTGCAGAGTCAGCCTTCCTCTTTTTTTCAGTTGGGAGTTTGGTTGCAGGTTTGGGGCTCTCAGAGGCTTTGCCCTTCTTTGGTACACTTTTCAATTCACTCTTTTCTTCTTTTCTTCCTTCTTTCCCACTAGAACCTCCTCAGCAAGTTCCTTTTTGATTTCTTCCTTACAGACCCTTGTCCTCAAGGGCCTTGTCCTCTTCCCAGTCTCTTTTTCCTCCTGTAGCACCCCAGTGATTTCAACATCCATGTTCTGTGCATGTGTATCTTCATCCTTCTTTTATGTCTCTTCCTTCTCTACTTCATCCTCCTCAGTGCTTGGCACTGGTTTCTCTGTGATCTGAGGGGTTGGTGAAGGTGTCTTTTGTGGAGAAGGTGATGGGGTATTTTCTTTTGGTGGTGAAGAGGGTGGTGGTGTGTTGGACTTTGGTGGTGAAGGTGGAGGAGGAGTTTTGGCTTTTGAGGGTGATGGTGTTTTCTGTGGAGGTGGAAAAATAGTAGGCTGTGGAGAGGGTTGTTTGGGTGAAGATGGTGGTGGTGATTTAGGGCTTGGTGGTGGAGTAGATTTCTCCTTAGTCTTACATGCATCTTTGGATTCAACAACTGTTTCCTCAGTGGCTTTGCCCTTGACCTCATTCTGCTTTTCTTCTCCTTTGTGGTGTTCAGCAACCACAGCAGTATTTGATTCCTTCTTGATCTTAAAAGGTGTGAAACTAGGTGATTGACTTAGTCCTCTTCTTTTCTTCCTTGAAGCTTTGTTCTTCTTTCTTCCCATTTTCGATTGATTCAATAAATTTGATGAGAGAGAGAGAAACTGATTGAGAATTCTTGTAGAGAGGTTCTTTTGATGATGCTTAGGGTTTGAGAGAGAAGAGCAATTAGAGAGAGAGAGAGACGGTTAGAGAAAGATTTCAATTTGAAAGTATGAATTAAAGTGAAGAAAATTGGCAGTTATTAGAAGAGATAAGAGGGAAGTTACATTAGACTGTTCATCCGTCCCACAACGGTCACATGTCAGAACAATTAAATTCTCAATTTGAAAATTGAGGGTTCAGCAATAAACTGATATAACCGTTGTAAGGGACTGGTCTGACGATGGTTTGACGCTGATCTATATTTATTAAAAACTTGAGGCATCTTTTAGTTAGGCAACTTAGAGATACCACACATTGGAACAACATCAACATAAGAACTTTGAGTCCACTTGCATATATGACATTTAAAAGTTAACCTACCCTGCATATGTACACTAATGATCAAAAAGTCAAACATAGCCAAAAAGGGAAAGATAAGTCCTAAAGAACTAGGATCTAATCCTTACCATACCAAGTAATGTGCGGAGTTTGATAAACACTTCCCTGCTTAGGGGTTTAGTGAAAATATCAGCCAATTGTTCTTCAGATCTGCAAAATTCAAGATTCACATTTCCTTTTTCAACATTGTCTCTAAGAAAATGATGTCTGATTTCAATATGTTTGGTTTTAGAGTGCTGGACAGGATTTTTAGAAATGTTTATAGCACTAGTGTTATCACACAATATGGGAACACTTCCGAAACAGACCCCAAAATCCTTAAGTTGTGTCTTTATCCAAAGCAATTGAGCACAGCACAAGGCAACAGCTATGTACTCTGACTCAGCTGTGGATAAGGCCACTGAATTTTGTTTCTTAGATCCCCATGATATGAGACAAGACCCTAAGAAGTGAGCCATTCCTGAAGTGCTCTTCATGTCAACACTAAAACCAGCATAGTCAGCATCAGTGTATCCTAAAAGATCAAAATTACTTCCCTTTGGATACCATAAGCACATGTCCTCTGTACCACTCAAGTACCTAAAAATTCTCTTAACATCTTTTAGATGAGACTCTTTTGGGTTGCTTTGAAATCTAGCACATAACCCAACTGAGAACACTATGTCTGGTCTACTAGCTGTTAAGTAGAGAAGTGAGCCAATCATACCTTTGTATAGCTTATCCTCAACATCCTTTCCTTTCTCATCTAGGCTCAGTTTAGAAGAGGTAGGAATAGGTGTGTCATAGAACTTGCTATCTTGCAGACCATACCTCTTGAGCAGCTCCTTGAGATACTTTTGTTGGTGGATCATGATTCCATCATCCACTTGCTTGATTTGGAGCCCTAGGAAGAAGCCAAGTTCTCCCATCATACTCATCTCAAATTCACTCTTCATTAGGTCTGCAAACTCATCACACAAAATAGAATTAGTAGCCCCAAACAAAATATCATCAACATATACCTGGACCACTAACAGATCTATTCCCCTTTTCTTTAAGAATAGAGTTTTTTCCACTGAACCTCTCTCATAATGATTTTCAATAAGAAAACTAGAGAGTCTCTCATACCAAGCACGAGGGGCTTGTTTGAGGCCATAAAGAGCTTTTTCTAACTTGTAGACGTGATCTGGACAAACTGTATCCTCAAAGCCAGGGGGATGTTCCACATACACATCTTCTTTCAAATAGCCATTTAGAAAAGCAGTATTAACATCCATTTGAAAGAGTTTAAAGTTCATGTGAGCAGTAAAGGCAATTAAGATTCTTATTGCCTCTACTGGAGCAAAGGTTTCATCATAATCTATTCCCTCTTGTTGGTTAAACCTTTGAACCACTAGCCTGGCCTTGTTTCTGACTACAGTACCTGAGTCATCCATTTTGTTTCTGAAGACCCATTTGGTTCCAATAACTGACATCTCATTGTTTCTTTGTTCAAGATGCCAAACCTGATTTCTTTCAAACTGGTTCAACTCATCTTGCATGGCCAAGATCCAATCAAGATCAGTTAGTGCAATCTTATAGTCTGTTTGTTCTATGTGAGATAAGAAAGAAAAGTAAGCACAGAAATTCTTCCAAACAGAATTTCCAGTTTGGACTCCTTTTGATAAATCACTAATGCTTTGATTAGAAGGATGAGAGCTTCTTTGCTTGAACATACTCTTTCTTACAGTATTTGAGTCACCTAAGTTAGAACCAATGTCTGTACTGGTTCCTCCTATTTCATTTTCATTCTGAGAGGGTGGACCAGTTTCTTCAGTGTTCTCTCCCACTTCATCTTCAGTTGGATGGACAGGAGAGTCACTGAGTTCAACAACCTATTTAACATTTGCCTCTGCTGCACCAGACCCATTTTTGTTTTCAGGAGGAGTTGGGGGGTCTGTTTCAGCAATGTTCTCTAGTTCAGCTCCAGTGAAATTTGTCATCCTAATATCAAAGCCCTCATCATCATCTACCTGCACAGGCTTGTTGAACATGTTAGTTTCATCAAATAACACATGGATACTCTCTTCAACACACAAGGTTCTTTTGTTGAAAACTTTATATGCCTTGCTATGAAGAGAATACCCAATAAAAATAGCTTCATCACTTCTGGGGTCGAACTTGTCCAAAATGGTCTTACCATTGTTGTGTACAAAACACTTACAACCCCATATTCTTAAATGTTCAATGTTTGGTTTTCGACCCCTTAGAAGTTCATAAGGTGTTTTTCTCAGTATTGGTCTTAGCATAACTCTATTGAGTATGTAGCATGATGTACTCACAGCATCAGCCCAAAATTTCTTTGACAGACCACTCTCTAGAAGCATGGTTCTAGCCATTTCTTCTAGAGTGCGATTCTTTCTTTCAACTACTCCATTTTGTTGTGGAGTTTTAGGGGTTGAAAAGTTGTGAGAAACACCATGCTCCATACAATAGGTTATAAAGCTAGCATTATCAAACTCTGATCCATGATCAGATCTGATAGATGCCAACTGATGATTGATCTTGTTATGGACCTGTTTCACTAAGATTTCAAATTCATCAAAAGTTTCATCTTTGTATTTCAAAAATATGGTCCAAGTGAAATGAGAGTAATCATCAACTAAGACAAATACATAACTAAAGCCATTTCTACTTTGTACACGCATAAGTCCACATATATCCATGTGTACAAGTTCAAATGGTCTAGAGGAACTAAGCACTTTCTTTGGCTTAAAAGATGATCTCACATGTTTGCACTTTGCACACTCTTGACAGAGCTGGTCTGCCACATATTTGATGTTAGGTAAACCTATCACCAAATCTTGTGTTCTCAACTTGTTGAGAAAAGTGAAGCTAACATGTCCTAATCTTTTATGCCAAAGCCATTGGTCATCCTCTACAACACTAAGGCAGAGGGCACTATTCTGTGGAATTTGACTTATGTAATATATACATTGTTATGCCTTCTTCCTTCACAGACCAGTTCCCCTGTCTTAGGGTTCACTATGTGACAATTGTTTGATTCAAAATTCACTTTATTTCCCTTGTCACATAGTTGAGACATGCTCAAAAGGTTATGTTTTAAACCTTCTACATAGTAAACATTGTTAATTGCTTGGGAGAGTGACTTACCAACCTTACCTACTTCTTTGATAAGTCCTTTGTTATTGTCACCAAATGTCACGTGCCCTCCCTCGAATTCAATGAGTGAAAGGAATTGTTCTTTATCCCCGAACATGTGTCTTGAGCAACCACTGTCCAAATACCAATATGGCTTTCCTTTCACTCGTACCCACACAAGCAAACTAAAGGTTAGTTTTAAGAACCCATACCAGCTTGCGTTCCTTGTTCTTTGAAACATTCTCAATCTTGACCTTCCTAACCCAGACTTGTTGGGTGTAGGTTTTGTTCTTCTTGTCATGCTTCTTTTTGGTGACACATTTGTTAGTAACATGACCACTCTTACCACAGTAGGTACAAACATGCATATCCTAAGCAAATACATACTTGCCTTTCTTGAATTCATCCAACCATGTGTTGTCTCTGCCTAGAACAGTTGTAGAACTAGACCCAAAATACCCTAAACCAAACCTTTGAGAATTTCCAGCTTGGGATGTTAGGATGTTTAGGGTTTTCTGAGCATCTGGCATTTTGTTCAATTGGTTCATACAATCTGTTAGCTCATTCTTCTTGTTCTCAAGCCTCATAAGTTGAACTTCATTTTGTTTCTCAAAAGATTTTAAATCAAGTCTAGTCTTTTGAAGTTCATCCTGTAGTCTTGAGACCAGGGAGGGACCTGGTTCGTCACTGGTCTTCTTGATGTTTTCTTGTTTTAGCATGATGAGTTTAGCCTCAAGATCACATATCTTAGTTATGCACTAATCATGTAAAACATCCAAAACCTCATCAAAGGCAGTGGGAGAACCAGTCTCTTCAGAAACCTTAAGGTCACCATGTTCCTTGTGTAAATCTTCAAGTTTTTTAAGTAAGTGGTCATATGCAAGTATGACATCAGATTTACTCAAGGTACATGAGTCTTTTAGCAGTTCAAAGTTTGAACTATGTGTAATGAATTTCTTGAGCTCATTAAACCCTTTTTCAATTTTTTCAAAAAGTTCATCCTCTTTAGGGACTGGTTTGGAGTTTAATGTCTCAAGCTCCATTCTTTGCTGATCTGCTGCCATCTCAAGCTCAGAAATTTTTTCTTTAAGCTCATCACATATGAGCTCAAGCTCAGCAGATCTAGCTCCACATATTTCATAATCTCGAACTGTTTCTTTAAGTTTCTTTTTGTTGTTCTGGTAAGCAGACGTGAAAAAGAAGGGTGAGTCCGGCCAGTATAGATAGTACCAAAGAAGGGTGGGATAACTGACGTGAAAAATGAGAAAAGTTAATTAAGTCCCTCTAAAACCATTATAGGATGGTGAATGTGAATAGATTATAGGAGATTGAATTTCGCCACTAGATTAATCACTTCCCCCTCCCCTTTTATTGATCAGATAGATGTTGGGAAAGGCTAGCAATCATAAGTATTCCTATAATGTGGATGGATATTCTTGGTTTTTCCAAATTCCCACCCATCCTGATGAAAGAGAGAATACTACATTTACATGTTCTTATGGCTTTTGCATATTGTAGAATGTCATTTGGTTTATGTAATGCTCTTGCTAATTTCCAACAATGCATAATGATTATCTTTTTAGGTAATCTATTATGGAAGTATTTATGGATAATTTATCTATGGTATCTCTTTTGATACATACTAGGATACTTGAACAAAAAACTAAAAAATTGTGTGGAATTAAATCTTATATTGAATTGGGAGAAGTGTCAATTCATGGTCACTTAAGGGGTGGTACAACCCACATTATTTGGAGCATGGTATTGATAATGATAGGGCTAAGGTACAGGTAATTGGGCAGGTTCCACCATCAGAAGGTGTGAATGGCATAAGTAGTTTTTTGGGCCATGTTGGTGGCAGGCCCGGCCTTGTAGTATGCGCCTAAACCAAATATATTTCTCTTACTTTCTAATAAAAATAAATGTAGTAGGGAAACAAGGTTCGTATCAACAGGAAACTAGGGTTAATAAAATGTATTTGAAATAAACTAATATGAAATTAACTAAGTGAAAAGAGGGGGATTCTTGAAATAGTTAAACTAATGATTAAACTAATTAAGAACTCAATAAAAACAATGGAGAACAATCAAATTGAGCAATAATATCTATGTTCAATAATCGAAGAGATAAGGATGTAGCACATTCAAACTAAACCCTAACTTGCTACTGATTCACAAAGGACTTCCTTAGCAAGGCAAGTCAAAAATCTAGCAATAATTCATCAACACAACAATACTAGCAGTACTCCTAGCAAACTATTCGACAAACCAATATATTCAAACATGAAAAACCAGTGATAATTAAGTATAAATAAAGAGTATAAATTCTCACAATACAATAGTGGAAGCTTCAATTAATCTTCACCAAGATAATGTTTAAGCTACAAGCTTCATAGAAACCAAAATATACAGAGCTTTAAAGCTCATCCAAAGTACAAAATTGGTGAAAAGTGATTTGGAGAGAAAGAAGAAGTGTAAAAATGTTTCTAAGTGTGAAATATGAGATATGATCCCATCCCTCTCCTCTCTTGGCTAATACAAGACGTGCACCCCTCCCCCCCCCCCCCCCATCAAAACAAGCAAAACAACCCAAATTGCAAAAAATGTAAAACAAAAGGCAAGTGGCACCGTTAAAGGTTGCGACCCGTGAGGAGCCCCTGCCTGCCCTGTTCTTGCTCTACTTTGCTTTGCTGAGGAGTCCCTAGGTTGGGTTGTGACTCACGAGGAATGTGGCAAATCCCGAGGAGCTACTAGCTCCTTTGCTCTACATTCGCTTCTTTGCTTCAAATCTCTCTCTCGGCCAATCATCGATGCAACATTAATTCAAAATCAAAAATACATATTAATAATCAAGGGAATAGGGATGTCAAACCCTATAAATGTCTAAAGGATTCCAAAATACAAAAAGTACCTAAATAATAAACAAAATGGAAAACAAATCCTAAAAATAGCATATAACTTGGACACATCAAATTCCCCGACGCTTAAACCTATTCGACCTCGAGTAAAATTAAACGTCAACGAAATTCAATGTTTAAAACAAAAAGTCCAAGTTAAAACACTGATGTATAAAGCTCTTATTTTCTAGGCTAAAACTACTATAACTAAAATTTACAATTAACAACTAAAAATAAAAATAAAAATAATTACAAGAAAAACTTACACTATCCGAGAAAGAAGCTACAGGAAGATAGAATAACCCTATGCTTAAATCCTAAAATCTGCAATTCCACATGGGTTCCAAAATGTCGAAAGTTAAATGTAAATGAAAAACCAAACCGACCAAAAGTAAATGAGGAACAAAAAATTTCTATCTATTCTTTTTCTCTCATTTTGCTTAGGTGCCCTTTTCGGATTTTCAACCTAGCTTCTCATTACATTTATTTCCAAACACGCGCTTGCCCACTCAACACATTCCTTATTTTGCCTAAGTTGACCGTCCTTACGGGTTTTCAACTTAGTCGAATTTTCTTTTTTTTTTTTGTTTATATTTTTTTCTTTTCTTTTTTTTCCAATAAAGATCAAAGTAAATATATTACAGTGCAATTTAAAAGTAAATATATTACAGTGCAATGAAAATTAAACTAGGTATAAATACATTATACTTGAAATGAAACTAAAACGAAAATTAAAATTAAAATTAAAATAACAACTAAATAAAGTATATATACAAGTGATGTCTCTCCCACACGCTTGCATCTGAGTGATCTGATAGTGTCCTCAAAGGAAGGAGAGAAAACCTCAAGAACCGTCAACTACGAACCAGAAGGACCTCCAAGGTCACGGTTTCTCAATCTCCTGTCGGCACGCGCCGCACGACGCTGATGAACCCTGAAGTCGATATCAGCAAAGGGGACTTGAAGTTCCTGGATTTTGAGACACGTAATGTGCGTTCATGGCCGCAATCATGGATTTCATAGTGTAAACGTAGTCATCAACCTCATCAATCTGCTCCTGCATCGAATCAAGTCAATGCTCTACCCTTTGGATATGGTTGGCCAACATACCGTGATCATCAGGGACATGTTGCTCTAGATAATGTTGTGGATCCTCTTCAAGCTCCTCCTCTTCTCTCTCACCCTCTTCTCCCTCACCTGGAACATGTGGTGGGAACTCCACATGAGCGCGTCCCATATCTTGTATAACTGTCGCCTAATATTGATGGTCAGGCGCAAGATAGCGATCATCATGAGACGCGCCATCAGCTATTATGGTCCGCTGAACCTGCGGCAATGCTATACATTTCGTGGACTTGGCCCCAAAGAGCCAAACATATTGGCCACCACGAAGCGCAGTCCACAACAGAGAAAGCTTGCTTAACTGACAGGGCCGTTCCTGAGAGTTTAGGGGCCCGGGGCAAATTTATGGCTATGGGCCCTATAAACTAATTTTAAAATAAATTCTGATGTTTTTCACAGTGAGAAAAACACATATATAAATATGAAAATATTATCAAATACTAAAAAATATCTTACTTTTTCTTAAAGAAAATATTTAAATATAATTAATACTATATTGCGTACATTATAATTCATACAAAGTATAATACTTTAACGGCTCGTTTGGTTTTTGGTAATAAATTGTAGTAATGGTAATGGATTTAAAGGGTAATTTTGTTAAGCAAAAACCTTATATTTCATATGGAAAACATGTTTTCATTCACAAGCTTGAATTTTCTTCTTATTTTCCATTACAAGTCATTACCATTGGGGAGGGTGATATTAGATGGGAATGGATATTTGTGAAGAAAATTAGATAAATTTGAGTTCAACTAGCACCACCGTGGGAATGAATTTTGATTTTCCATTCAAATTTAGTTATAAATTAATTCACATTACCTTCATTTGTAACTGGCTACCAAACGGGCTGTAAGAACCTATTGAAATCTTACAAATAAATTATAGCGTAATTCAAATAAATTGCATTAAATTTATATATGGATACAAGTGATATGTATTTCATTTCAAGTTTTTGTAATTTGGTAAAGAAGAAAAATTATATATTAGATGTACAGACTGCTTGTCAAAATTTACAAAAACTACATAAGTAGCAGGTTGCCATGAAGTATACATTTTTACAACAAGTCAACTTAAGTAAATCATTTGCTATAAGTGGCTAAACAAAATTTGGACCAAGTAAAAACTTAAAATAGATTATACTTTAGGGATATATGGAAAATTACATTTAAAGGTATGAACTATGGGCGGTCCAATTCTAAATTTATGAACTTTCAATTATACCTGAACATTACCAAATATGACATTTACTTATAATGAGAGGTATTAGTTAGTTTAATTTGTAACCAGCTATTAAGGGTTAATGAGTTAATGTGTCAGTGTATTTTGTAATAAAATTCCTAACACCTACTACCAAATTAACTCGCATTAACCCTTAACAACAATTTATGAACTTACTAATACATCCCATTGCAAGTAAAAGTAATAGTTCGTACTGTTCAGGTATAATTGAAAGTTCGTAACTTTAGAATTGAAACGTCCATAGTTCATACTTTAAAAATAATTTTGTGATTAATTATATTGAATAAACAAAGAAATTTTTATTGGTAAAATTATTATTATTATTATTTTTGGAAAGGGTAAAATTATTAATAAGAATTTGTATTAATGAAGACGGATTTCATGTGAAAAAAAGTAGAAAAACTAGTATTCCCTCCGTCTTTTTTTACTTGCTACATTCTATTTTTTACTTCTCCCGAGACACAACTTTAAATTAAAATATTTTTAACTACATACAATTAAAAAAAAAAGTTATATATTTAAAAAGTAAATATTGAGACGAATTAAATATTTTGATCCATCATTATATATTTTTCATTATGTACATAAAACTAAGAATAGTCAAAGTTCTGAAATGAACGGTGTTGATTTATGTAAAGTAGCAAGTATTTAGAGACAAATGGAGTACTTAATAATATTGTAGGACTTCGCAATTTTCTATGTATGTGAATGAAAGTGAAATGTATTAAAAATTGAAAAAGAAATCAAAAATTAAAAAGCGAAATTTGGGAATTGAACCCCTGATATTTGCACGCATAAACAAACACTAACCCCCGGCGTCCCCCGCACAACTTTACCTGCTGAGCTAGCTTTCTTTCCTCACCATTTTGTCATTTTTAATATATATATTGATATTTAAAAGGAAGTATGGATCTGAAAATTGGGCCTGGGCGTACGCCCCGCCCCAGGGCCGGCCCTGTTAACTGATAAGTGGAGTACACATTAGAGGATCGATGCACCCTACCATCAACAGTGCCCAATAGTGCCAATAACGGCCTCCCCTCATCATTAGAGGGATACAGTATCTGCAGATAGTCCCCTAAAATGGTAACCATACCCCATGCTTATTTTACCACTGTCCATCCTACTTAGCTCAAAGCAGTTCTCCATAAAGATATCTACCAATCCGGGCACCCCAACCCAGCTGGGGTCAAAGCCCATAACACTTAAGTTCAAATCTCGGCAAATTTGATGGCTCACCTTGACAAAAAATGGTCATTGAAAGAAAACGGTGAACCAACTGAAGTGCCAGATGGGGCAATGAGGAACTCTTAACCGACTATACCATACCAACCCATTAGTAATTAGTTATAAAACTATAAAATATGGTCGGGTCAAAGTTGTCGGAAAAGAAGTCATCATCCGGCACATAATCCCATCCAAATGCCTCAATGATATTATTATAATACATGTTATGACATTCGTCATGGAGGTGGAAGGTGATGTATGGGTCTTCCTCATCTCGCCCTTTTTCAAGGGTCACTAAAAATTCTAGGGTGGTCCGGAAGAATGTCGGGGCTTGCCAAAGTAAAAATCCTCTCAATCCCCTTTTATTCAAAAGTTTTGCCATCGGGTCCCTTAATACCAAATTTTCTAGGGCTTGAGGTTATAAAAATTTTGTTTCTTGGACATCCCTACCCGGTTTGGTTAGCCTAGCCCAAGTCTCCTTTAATTTTGCAGGCTACTAAGATTTCACAATCCCGGCCCATAGCGTTAATCCTACGGCCTCGACTTGAACTATCTTCCCCGCTTACTCATGTCTTGGCTAGGTGCCATTGATAACGAATGGACAAGAGAAATAAGGATGTAGCACATCCAATTAAACCCTAACTTGCTATTAATTAGCAAATAGCAAGGCAAGACACAAATCTAGCAATAATTCATCAACACAACAATACTAGTAGTACTCCTAGCAAGATCTGCAACAAACCAATATATTAAAACATAAAAAACAAGTGATAATCAAGTATAAATAAAAACAAGTGATAATCAAGTATAAATAAAAACAAGTGATAATCAAGTATAACTAATATAGTGGAAGCTTCAATTAATCTTCACCAAGATAATGTTTAAGCTACAAGCTTCATATAAACCAAAATATACAAAGCTTTGAAGCTCATCCAAAGTACAAAAATGGTGAAAAGTGATGTAGAGAGAAAGGAGAAGTGTAAAAATGTTTCTAAGTGTGAAAGATGAGATATGATCCCATCTCTCTCCCCTCTTGGCTAATACAAGACGTTCACTCCCCTTCCAACCAATCAAAACAACCCAACTTGTCAAAAAAAAAAAAGTAAAACAAAAGGCAAGTGGCACCGTCAAAGGTCACGACTCGCGAGGAGGTCATGCGCCCAGTTATTGCTCAGGTATGCTCTGTTGAGGAGTCCCTATGCTGGGTCGCGACTCGCGAGGAGCTACTGACTCATTATTTCTACATTCGCTTCTTTGCTTCAAATCGCGCTATCGGCCAATCATCGATGCAACATTAATCCGAACCAAAACTATATAATAATCGAGGGAATAGGGGTACAAAAAGAACCAAAATTGCTAAACCCTATAAATGCCTAAAGGATTCTAAAATCTAAAAATTACCTAACTAATAAACAAAATGGAAAATAAATCCTTCTAAAAAAAGCATATAAGATGTACACTTCAGTTGGCTGCTATCCCAGGTTTATAAAAGATTCGTATAAATTGAGAAACAACTGTCAGTTATTACTTCAAAATGCTGATTTTGATTTTAGTGATATGTGTCTTGAGTCATTCAATAGGAACAAATTTGCACTAGTGTTCGCAGCAATCAACCTCCAACTGGGAGTCTGGGAGGCACCATTTTAGACGATGTGTGACGCTACCGACTTCGCATTTGGTATTGTGCTAGGACAGAGGAAGGACATGAGCTTACATGCTATGTACTATGCAAGCAAAACATTGGTGGGGGCAAAAGTAAACTATGCCATCATCTAGCACTCATATACTTCATCCGTAACATAATAGTAGCAACAATTATTTTAGCACGTTCTTCTAGACAAAATAAGGTACTCCCTCCGTAACATAAAAATGGCAACAATTATTTTTTCACGCATTTTGAGGAAACGATTTAAGGGTGTAAACGAATGAATTAATCAAAATGGTTTTAACACAAGTAAGAATATGAATATAAGTTACTAATATCAAAATTATTTTAATTAATTTAATCATTTACACCCTCAAATTGCTTCCCTAAAATGCATGCAAAAACAATTGTTGCTATTTTTATGTTACGGAGGGAGTAATAGATATTATGTGGTATAATGATAAAAGTAAGAAAGAAAAAATAAATTTTAAAAAAAGATGGGAAAGAAAACACGAGGCCTATTCGTGGTAGTATTGTGTTACTACAAAAAAAAGAAAATGTTGTTAGGAATATGTTACGGAGGGAGTATATATTAGATAAATTTCGTTCCTATGTTCAAGAATTGAAGGTTATTATTTATACTTACCATGGCATCTATGAAATAACTTTCACCAAAGAGAGAAGCCAAGTCTTTCCCAATTTGGGACAGCCAAAATATATGCCAGAAATCACAAGGAAACGGTATCATTTACTGACAGTAATACGTATCACAGATTCACATTCAAAATTGACGCCCAACCTAAATTACTTTTATATAAGTATACAAAAAGATTTTGTGTTGAATTTCTTTATGCTATGAATACCATGTACTCCGAAGTATATTGTACCCTATGAGTCAGCTCTAATTGATCAGGTGCAATGTGACAACAGCAATTAACCTTACAGAGGCACCATAACAGGCTGCAGCAAATAATCTTACAAAGGCACCATCACAGGCTGCAGCAAATAATCTCAGAAAGGCACCATCACAGGCTGCAGCAAATAATCTCACAAAGGTACCATCACTGGCTGCAGCAACTAAATCTGCATTCCCGAGCGGGGATTTCACCCTTCTCTATACCTATACAAATCATCTCAAGAACTCGTGCCTTCAACATGGTTCCTATACAGATCTGTTAAATCAGACTTAAAATGTCATCTTTTTGAGCCCAGATTATTGATTTCCGTATCATCATCGTCGTCATCAGCATCAACATATGTAGTGCTATCAAAAGTAGGGCGTTTCAATCTCTGGAATATTTCATCTAGTGACTCAGAAGAGGAATCGTGGGAAATAAGTTTTGTTTCTTGTGATTCTCGTAATGGGAGAAATTTTTTTGACCCGAGGTTTGTCTTGAAATTCTGAAAACCCATTTTCATTGTTTGCCATGTAGAAGACATGCCTCCAGATGATGTGCGTCCTAGATCATTTGCAGAATCAGAAGTGCCAGTATTCAACAAAGACACCTTAGCAGAAGCCATAGTATTCTCAGCCGGTTTTGAGCTGGATGTTTGTTTGTTCTGCTCTCTCATTACAGCATACTTGTGGCTTATTGCCTCCCTGTTCCCACTATATACACGGGCTTCAGATTTTGATGTTTTCACCTTTCTACCTTTAATATCATCAGCAGACGAAGACCCTTTCATCTCAACAGCATCCTCATCCTACAATAATGTTGCATTGAGTTGAGAAATTTGGAAATAATTCCCAAATGAATACAAAGACATAATAACTAAGATTATTTCATGGAAAGGTCTCAAAAAAATTAGACAATATAAGGCCTCCCTTTGAAACAAAATTATACTTGCCAATATATATACTTTTATACACACACATAGAGAGAGTGAGAGAGAGAGAGAGAGGGAGAGTATGTATGTATCTTATACCTTCTTATCAATTCCAGATTCAACATCCACGCTGACATTGTTGAAGTTTCTAGCCAATGGTATAACTTGCTCACCGACTTTGTGTCCTTGTTCAAGCCAGGACCGTTCTGAAAATCAGCAAGAATAATTTAGTATTTGGAACCATGTAGCAGCAGTATATTGGATTGCATAATTAGACAAACAAGCTCAAGGCATGAAATCATGCAATACTTACCTTTCTGCAAGATGATCATCCCTGATGGATCAAACCCATCCAGATCCTCAGCTTCACTTTGAAACTTGAGTCGCTTCCAACTTCCAAAAAAGGACATCATCCGATCAAAGAAATTACTAGCAACCAAAATGGTATAGATAACCATAATAAGCGGGTAAATTTTGTTGAATTTCCTCCCAAAAAAGGGGACAGCATCATCGATATTTCCCATTCGCTGCATTAAGTTTTTTCAAGAGTGGAATGGTTAGTCATACATATCTTGCTAATATGATCATCACTGCTTGAGCTAAGCACTCACCTTTTTCCCTTAAAAAAAAAGCTTTGCTAAAGAACATAGTAATAAACTCATGAATCACAGATAGCGTTGGAGTCGATCAATAAAAAGAAGGCATGGCAAAAATGGCTTCACATTCAAGGGAAATGATAAATTTCTTTGAAATTCTTACTTTAATAGCTAAAAGGCTATTAATTGTGATTTACCTTCTCAAAAATAGTTTTAGCGTTCCCATCAAGGCGGATAAGATTTAGAAAATTGTAAGAAATTGGCGGGGCATAACGCGCAACCATCCTGTCAAAAGAAATTAAAGATTTACTAGCGTCAACCAAAAGGAACAGCTAATAAATAGGTGTTGCAAAAATTGATGGCTAATTGTCATGCTAGATAATAGCTTACGAGCAAATCATAAGCAGGTTGACAGAGCTTGTTTGTCTTGGTGTCAGAGAGTAAAACATCAGCATTCCAAATTTAAGCAATGAATAATATGTACATATGCACATGTACATCAGAGGTATAAATGCAAACACCTGCCAGCAAGCAACAAGGAAACAGTTAAATGCACATAAATAAATGAATACCAAATAAGAATAGAGCTCCTTCAATCCAATAAGTGAAAATTTTCATCAACTGTTGACAATGATTTCATGAGGTATCAAATAAATGAATAAAGCAACAACCATAATGAACCCTTAATCCCAAAAGATAAAGTCAATTATATCCATCAAATCCTCTTCTTCCAATTGCCCCTATTATCTACTGTCTAATACTAAATTCTCAACTTTAACCAATTTTTTCCTATCTATTTTTAATTACTTCATTTCCCTCTAAAATTCATTTAAAGACCCCGTTATTCCCATTTGCACCGTCTTAACCAAGCATATCGTAGGGGACATTGCAGAAGGACAAATCATGAAACCAACAGTCATACCTCCCTTATCATGTCCCTGTTATTTGACACTCCACCTTCTTCCATTATTTAATTCATTTTTGTAAGTGTTTCCAACACATCCATCTCAACGTACACGTTTTGGTTAGTCTCCCTTTCTTAATAAAAAAGAAACTAAACACTATTATCCTAACCCATAAAGTATCACAGGTCTCATGGGTATCCTATTATATTTTCCTCTTTAATTGCAAAAATACAATAGGGTCTCATAGTATCCAAATTAATGTTATCTACTTGACACCTATGCTTAATTGTAAGGCTTGCAGTTTGCTTATGTAATTAGCGTCATTCTTATGTAAGACCGGCAAGGGTACTCATTAAAATTAATTCCTTATTATCTAATGTCATTAACTCCTCATTTTTTTTATTTATTTTTTTATAGAAAGGAAAGCATTAACATAGATTAAACAGTGTCGTACAGACCATACAAAGCATCCAACTTAGTACAATCATCCTCATAGAGTTTGAAACAAAAGCTAGGGGGGGTGGGGATATGATTGATTACATTAAGTAGATTACTACTACTTCTACTCCTTTTTGCAATAGAATCTGCTACCGCATTGTCCTCACGCGTCAAATACTGAATTTGGAAGCTCTGAAATTGTTCCTTCTTTTCCCTGCACATGTTAACCACGTCCGAATATATACTTTGAAAAGTAACTGGCTTGCTAATGAGGCTAACGGCAATCCGTAAACATTACAATATTATCTAAGTTTAAGTTTTTGCAAAAACAAATTGCTTCCTTTATACTATGTAGTTCCGCATGTAGGGCATCGCGAGCAAAGGTTCTTTTATGAAAACCTTTTACCCATCTACCTCTGAAATTACGAATAATACCACCCATGCCACAAGGCTCATTGATAGATATAAATGAGGCATCCACATGAACCATGAGCATGTTAGAATCAATATGCAAAGTACTAGGGACTATTCGTGCGGAAGTGGTAAATAAAAGCGAGTTACTTTGGCAAAGGTCCATAGACATGTTTTGGGCTGCTCGTATCACCTCCTGTTCAGTAGTAGTAACATTAGAGAAAATGTAGTTGTTTCGTGCCTTCCAAATTTCATAGCATAGGGATGGAAATAAGTCTTTCCATCTCATGCTTTGGAAGTAGGAAGTGGAGGACAGGTTATTACGAAGCCAAGCCTCGCAATCCCCTGACAGAAGATCGAGAGAAGGGGTAATATAGCGCCAAATAGACATGGACAAAGGACAATCACGAATGATATGGAGGGAATGCTCTAGGTTAGCATGACACCTAGGACAAAGCGGATCATTAGTAATTCTTCTAATGGTCAGAAGTTGTCTGTGTAGCAGTCTATCTCTCCAAACAAGGCAAAGGAAGAACTTGACCCTCGGGAAAGCATTACTCTTCCAAAGCCACGTGAGAACATTGTGATATGCTTTGGACAAACTAAAACCTTTATGGTTGACAAGAGTGGAGCAGGGTTGGTCGTCCCCTGAGTTAGGGTTAGGGGGTGGTAAGGTGGAAATGAGCTCATAAATATTAGGAGGAAGAGACGGATTAACATTATGAAGGTTCCATTGGTTATCCATAGTACAAAGATCAAGGGTTCGTTCCTCTTCAAACCTATCAAGCGGTCCACTAATTAAACTCCTCAAGGGGCCTAATCCTGTCCAGTTAGAGTGCCAAAAGGAGATTGTGTTTCCATTTCCAATATTCCAAAAGCTACTATTTGAAAGAATTCGCCAGCCCTCTCCAATGCTTTTCCAAATAGGGGAACCTTTTTTAAAACTGATGACATAACTATCTCGAAAATACTTAGAACGAATACAATCAGAGGCAAGAGTCTTGGGTCCATGGCAGAGCTTCCATGCTAATTTTGCTAAACAAGCCTGATTCATGAAAGTTTGGCTACGGATTCCAAGACCACCATGCTTAATGGGGAGGAAAATAGTGTCTTTATTTACCAAATGGATTTTATTGTTACCCCCATTAGATCCCCAAAGAAAATTACTACAAATATTATCTAACTCCTCATTTGACTCTCTCATATCCTTGGGGTTCTAGTTCTTGTCTCTAAAGCTCAAATTTAACACTGCTTCTAGCTATGGTCTCATCTACTGACCTACTAAGCAATACTTATCATAGTGTCCCATCTTGGATTGAACCAATTGATTCATCCATAATCATAGTGAAGAAGAGATTATAGCATGGTAAATTCAGATTCTGACAGGTATGGAAATCTCTAAATAGACTGTCAAAAAGGAATTGTAAATAATTAAACAGCCAAAAACATTTAATGGAAACTTCCTACAGCTTCTCAACCACATGCCAACGAAAAAGAAAAAAGGGAGCTTCCTACAACTAGCATTTCAGCCCTGTTCCTCCACAAGAAGCACAAATATTTAAGAAAATTACAAGAGAAATTAAGCAGATAGCATTCCTCTTTTAGCAGAATAATCCAGAAACATTAACTGACTATTTGAACTGACCAACACTTTTTTCCTTCAGAATTACAAAGGATTCTCATCAACTTATAATCCACTCAGAAAATCTCCGCCATGAGATACATTCACGCAGCATAATGGAATTCCTATCATAGTAAGTAGTAACTACACATTTCTCCGAATTTCCTTCTACCCTTTACACTTACGAATCAGCAAACCTAAATACAATGTCAGAGAATACCTGTACAAACAACTCCTGTCTTCCAACAGATTTGATGAGGATTGAAAAGAGAGACAGATCAACATTGGGAAGCAATGTCGCTTCTGCCAAAAGAATTGCAACTGACATGCAACCAAGTACAATAGCCAAAAGTTTCTGCAGTTGCTTCCTCAAGATACAGCGCCAGAATAACTCTGAAAAGAACCATGAGAATACTTTAAGTCTTTGACTTCCCTCCACCAGAAGTAAAATGTTTTCTACAGAAGTTACAGCTCAAGAATTGCCATGTAAAGATACTGAAAAGTGAAAGGCTTTGGAAGTTTTTGTTATTACCAATAGTATCTAAGAAGGAGCCAATAGTGCCAGGTCGACTGCCTCTCAGGCTTGAAATATATTTCCTGCAAGTGGAATTCAATCTTCAGTGATCAACAATATAAGAGAAAATGTGTGCCAAAGCTTTGGGCCATGAAATGAATTTCTAGAATATAGCTCAAAAGTCAAAGCAACAATGATACAAAAATGCTATAATGCATGTGTTTTAAGGAAGAGGTACACCAAATGACTTGCAGTGATCAGTCCCGTGTGGCAAACAAATATAAGCAAGCAATAAAAATTAAAAAGAATCACATTTCATCAGATATATGCATGAATAATCAAATACCACTTTGGAAAAGAGAACCATATATTGTATTTTCCATTAGGACTAGAAAAAAGGAGAAAAATGAAAAAGAACCATCATAAAAGAAAACAGTACCATCATATTTGACCTAACTTACCATGCACTACCTCCCTTTCATAGTGCTGATTACACTATATTTTTATATGTTCCTTTGCATTGGTTACACTCCTTTTATTCCATATTTAAAAAAAAATAATTCCCAACTTACCCCATCCTGCTCCATAAGCAACTCTCACTCCTCTTTTCATAGACAGACCCAACATCCCACACAATTTCTGTAATTCTTTCTTACACTAACCTGAAACCCCATACACAATCATTTTATCTAAAGTATAGAACAAATGTTATTAACATTATGAAGTAGAGTTAGTAGTATCATATGAAACTCAGTGACCACTTCACAAGACTGCCTAGGACCTTCACTGAACCATATCAATATATAATAGCTTCAATACAAGTCTCAACTCCCAAGCGTGAAGTCCAATTGAAGAGCAACTAGATTGAGAATGGACCTGCAAGAATTCACAGCAAACAGGCCTCCTATCCTTGTAATGCATATCCAACCCACTACATGTGATAGATTCATAGCTCACTCATGAAACCAGTAAACCAAAATATCCCCCAATTTAATAGGTCACAGATTTTGCATGAGGAATTTTAGAGTTATAAATTCACACGGGCAAGTAACGCATCACTAATAAAAGCATACACAAAAATGGACAACCAAATTAATTACATACCATCCAGTAGCATGGCGTCGCTCATAATTTTTTATAGTGTCCTCCAATTCAAGGGCCTCCAAAACATATGTCATATATTCACTGCAAAAGAAGAAATGGTTGATAGAAAATACCAAATGTAAGAATTTGTAACCATGAGTTAAAGCCGTGATCACGGAGTAAACTAAGCAAATCATAGGACTACAATACACATACTTAATTAACTATAATCTACCATCAATATCAAGTTCAAATACTAGTAAAATCTGAAGAAAGGTTGTGTTTCCATTTTGTTCAAGCTAATTGAAGTTTATTTGAACCTAACAACAAAAAAATACTATATTTAAGGGTGCATCCTCTTCAAGTTAAGGATTTCAAACAAGTTGAAATCAGTTTAATCAGGCATTCAGGCTTAATAAGGCCAACAAATTTTAATCACGTTCAATCAGGTCTTCAGGTCCGATTGTTATAAACATTAGGTACAACAAATACAATAAGTTTCAAGGGGACTTATTTCCCGTAAGTCTAAATTCCTATGGGGAATTATTTCCCATGAGTATAAATTCCTATGGGAACTAATTTCCTCTGTTACAAACCCAACTTTATAAGATTTCAATGAATTTGATCAGGTAATTTAATTACCACAATTTTGAAATACATAGGAATTTCTACTTCCTATGTAAACCTAACAACCACTTTCTTAAATTTATTATTATCTTTTACGGATAGACAATATTTACAACTAAGAAAGTTTATCTTGCTTATATTGATATCTTCTCAATTTTATCCTAAACAATATTGTAGTTTCTAAATACTAGATAATTAGGTTTAGTACATTAGAGTCTATTATGATTTATAGGACAATGTTATAATTATATTCAAAATGTATCTTGGTTATTGTTTCACTAACATACTAGTAAGTTGCTCGTATCATGTTGTTAACAACTACTTTGATTAATAATAGATATTGGGGGCTTGTTTTACCACATTAATGACTATTGTGATTAAAAATACATGTTGGCACGTTGGGATGTGCTTTGATTAATACTACATGTTGCTTTATTTGTATAGTTATTTAGTGAGTTTGTTAGGATACTTATTTAAAGCATAATTTTGTTAGATTTTTTTCCTATCTATTAGGGACAGATATTATTTGCAACTAAGAAAGTTTATCTTAGATTGGAGTTTATCCTAAAGAATATTGTGTTTCCTAAATTCTAGGAGATTAGGTCCAGGATGGGACAATAACTAGGGATCATACGCTAATGATATAATATATAATCTAGATCTTGAGCTTGGGTATGGTTTAAGTGAAATGCCGGAGAGGAACATAAATATATATTTATTAATAAATGCTTTGATCAGTCTTACAAGTTGGCATGTGCTTTTCTAGCGTTAATTATTCTCTTTTGTGATCTGTCAATTGTTATATTAATGTTTTTCTTCCGACATAATAGAAAGTCTCATGTCAGACGAGAGACCGTCAGTCGAACAGTATAACTTTTCACCAAAAACGTCATTTTAGCATAAACCCATAACATTTTATACAAAGCTCAATAAATTATGAAAAAAGTTTGAGCTAAAATTTCTTTGAGACCATATGACACGAGATTTTGTAGAGATATAATCCTAACAAAGAGAATAAGCAATGTCGAAGTAGAAAAAGTTGCCAAATTATGTAACAAGTAACTCTCAAACTAACCCTAACACCAAAAAAAAATGACAAGCATCTACAAGAAAATTATTGCAAATCACAAAAAAAAAAAAAAAAGAAATAAAAAAAAACACAAACATCCCTTGTCTAATAGTACACAGAATATTAGTCATCATCACAAGCTTAATAATCATACTACACATCAAAAAGGACACATAATCTTAATGCAGTTCCAAGAGTGCTATCGTGCAGGTTTTATGGGAAACAAGTATGGAAATCAAGGATATTTGAGGGATAATTGGAGAGCTCATCCCAAAAGATACTCTATGTCCAATGCCTATCACTGGTTGTCAGCATTATGAGAAAAAAAGCTGGTGTAGTTGGGTAAGGTGTAAGCTCATTGTGCCTAACATAAAATCATATGCTGGTTTATTATGTGGGACACGCAATTCAGAACTGGGATAAATTGAAAAAATTGGAATCATTTCGAAGCTTTATATTCCTTATGCAGAAATGCTGATTACTGCACTAAGGGCCTTCACCTTGATTGCGCCTACACTCCAACAGTAAGGATTTAGCCTGATGGAAAAGCTGAATGTTTAGCCTGATTTTTCTACACCGAGCAGCTGTAATGATTGGCTTCTGCAGGTCAGAGGAAGATTCAGGGGAAGAAGAGAAGTGCATTACAGAGTTTTATGGCAGGTCTCTTGATTGTTATATAGCAGCAGAGGAACCAAGCTATTTGAAAGTAGACTCTGTTCTCAGACCTCATGTTGCTATTAGAAACTTTTTTTTGGAGGGGTGCTGTGCAATGCACTAAGTAATTAAATGAGTTGTTAGGATTTTATTATTTTTGTTTTATTTACTTTTACCCTTGTCCTTTTTACTTGTATTTTGTCTTGCTAACTTTTTGGAGTTTTTATCAGCTTTTGGTGATTCTATGTACTAGAATGAAACAAAATCAATTAAAGTAGTAGCAATATATATAGGTAGGGAGTAAGGAGTTAGAATTATTCAGAAAAATATTGAAAAGGCTTTGGCTTGAGAGATTTGTGACCTAAAATCACTCTTTTGGAGATTTGCAACCTCAAGTTGCTAACTATCCTTTGCTTAATCTTTGAGTTTATTAATCAAGTATTATTATTACATTTTCTTTATCATCAGGACTCGCATAATACATTTGCAGCTTCTGCTTCCTCCGCGTTCGCCCTCTAGGCAGTGCATTTTTCCAGAAATTGGTGTCCGAATTTTCAGGTATTGAGTTCAAATTTCTGGGTTCTTTACATGCTGTTAGGAACATGTATAATGAAGTTCATATCAATATATGTTGTATTGTTCCTAAGAAAATTAGTAGTGCTGATGCCCATTGGTTGGACAGGACGAAAACCTAGACACCTAGTAGCTTTTTTTTGCTGCTGTTTGATTTAGGGTCTAATGAATGATGATCATGTTTTTGTAGTTGTATTTTTTTTGGTATTTTTCTTTAAGCATTGTTGGGTGGTATGTTACTTGGACTCGGGTATCCATGTCCGACACAAATATGTGTTTTCAGTGATTTTGGCCTAAAATGAAGAGTGCCTAATTGTCGTACCCATGCCCAAGTCTTGATGATCCAACACGGGTACTTGAAGTAAAACAAAGAGTCAGAAGTAACATAGGTTAGGTGTTGTTCAATACTATTTCTTACTTTTCACTAGAGGGAAAAAAAATCATTGTTTCAGTCATTATGAAATGACAATTATCCTTGTAAAAAGTCAGCATTCTTGTATCTAGAAAAGAAACTACTCACTCTGTATCGGTTAATTGCAACAAATGGGTTAGCACGGTTCCCTATAGATTTTTTCTTAAAGTAATGTTGGAAGAATGTTGAAGGATAAAGTAAGAGAGAGAGAAAAAGTATAAAGTACTTTTGGAGAATGTGTAAGATTTAAGAAGGTATAATGTTTGTTTAACTTTTTAAGTTAATGGTATTTTTGTCAATTGAGGTCTAAAATTTTACCAAATTTAGAAAGATATGAATTGTTGCAATTATTGTGTTAAAGCCTTATCTATCTATCTATTATCTATTATTCTTTACTAAAACTCTTACCACTAAAATATACCCCCTTTCCCTCCCAAACTACCATTTTTCCCTTCTAACAAAAATAAAAAATTTACAAAGGACATTAATAAATGCACTCCTTGCATTCCCAATGAAGTGAAAAAGAATAGATATACCATAAAAATAAAAATAAAATAAAAAAACGAGTAGGTATATAAAAATAGTTTAGTTGTCATACATTAGAAACCAAAACCATCTTTTATCTATTATATCTATTACCGATTATATTATTTATATATATTTTACTAAAACTCTTACCACTAAAATATAACCCCCCCCCCCAAACTACCATTTTCCCCTCCTAAAAAATAAAAGTGTAAAACACAATTTTATTCTTTTGGTTGATAAAATGGAGTGTATTTTTTTAAAGAAGGTAAAAATTGATATTATAGCATTAAGGATGGTATAAAGCAAACTTAATTTTAAGGGAAAAAAATCTAAACACTAACTATTTATTCATAACAGTGATTTTCAAAAAAATTAAATGTTCAAATACAGACCTAAGGACTAATTATATTTGATCGACATAATCCTCTTATAGTATACATACTATTTTTTATGGAATTTTATTAATATAAGGATCTAAGGTTTTAGAGTTCAGACTATTATTAAAATATTTAGTTATTTACTAAATGTAAAACAATTGAATTTTGCTATGCTATACAGGGATGAAAGACAATATTATTTTTAATTTCACACCAAACTATTTTATTTTGTGGTGAATAATAGTCTTTTTAAAAAAAATGTCAATATAATAAAACAATAAAAGAATGTGAGGTTCTTATATAATGTCTTAATATTTTTTTTCAATACTTAATATACGTTGCATTCATGCAAACTCAATATTTAATTAACTAATTATCATCATATTTTCTCACATGCTATAAAGAAAAATAAGCCGTACATCGCACGGGGATTAACTAGTTTAAAAATATTGCAGATAAACCGATACGGAGGGAGTATATCGCAATGAGTGACTGGAGATGCATTAAAAAAAAATAAGACAAAACCACATTGCACATAAGCAATAAAAAGAACAAAGAGACACAAAAACCATATTATCAATCGAAGACACAATTCTTTGTCAGATTAATTTACCTTTTGTACCGATAATATTCCTCTTGTGCTACTCTAAGTTGACGTCTAAGCTCAGCCATTGATTTATCATCTGCATCGTAATCCATGTCATTTTCACCCAACCTCCCACCTTGTGGCTTGAAGGATGGATCTTCTTTGAACTGATGTAGATGAGAGTCTCAAAAATCACATAAATCAAATAGATAATTAAATTACTGGAGTAAAATCTTGAGAGAAAAGCAATCATACCATTTCAGCCAACATCTTATCAACAACATCCATGTATGGCCTTAACGGATCACGCTTCGACATTTGATTAGATGTTGCTTGAGCAACCTATACCAAAGAATAGTACAAAAAAGAGCAATGATGAAAAGAAGACTATAAATTTGCTCAACAATAAACAATTAACATAGGATTTTTAAAGCAACAGTTAGTCAGTTACGCAATGCATTTGTGATAATGATTATGATAATATAATCTACATTGTCCGTGAAGAAACAAAACTTAAATGAGGTCCATGACTCCATGAGAAACAACTTCCACTGAAGTCACCATATTTTGACCAAGCTCACAAAAACAACCCAAAATCATCACCTAAAAAATATTCTGCAACACAGTCTCATATTTAAAATCTGGAACTTGTAGAACTCAAATAACAAAAGAAATAGGAATATTGGATTCTATAAATCAACATTTCGCTCATTCGCAACCAATAATCCAACCTTTGGATTATTTGAGAATAATCCCAGTTTGGCACCCTAAATTCATACAATGAACCAAATTTGAAAATGACCTACTATAGAGGTCAATAAATTGCTCTGTTAAGTGACCGTTAGGGGTATAAAAAGGGAAAGGAATTAATTACCACTAACGGTCACTTAGCAGAGAAATAAAAGGCCTCCTATAGTAGGTCATGTTCAAGTTTGGTTTATTGTAAATCAAGCAAAACACAAAACGCTTCAAAAGCCCAAAAAATTAAGTTTTTCTGTAAGCTGTAAGGTGATAGCATATAATACTTCCTTTTTTTACTTGCATCGTTATCACCTTGTTAACTCTAAAAAAAAAAATATTACTTGTTATCATATTTATTCCTCTCAGGGAGGGCGGGGTCCCAAAAAATATTCCTCTCAAAAAAAATAATGGTCAAAATAGTTCATTGGAAATCATAAATCGAAGTATGATGCCATGGGAAAAAAAGTACAAAGGAAGTATTATATCAATTCAATTAAGATAATTTAGTATTCTAGATTTCTTGTCATTTGTATGACCTGAAAATAAATGTTATCACCTTGTTAGGTCTATTTGACGATAAAATAGGGACCCCGCCGTCCCTGAATCCCCTTAAATCCCTAAATCTTATCACTTAAAACGGTCAATTTAGTATTCTAGTCATTTAGTATTCTAATAATTGTAATATTCTAGTCACTTCCTAACCCCACTCTTCCTGAATGCCCTTAAATCCCTGAATGTGGCAATCAATTTTGCCTCATCTTCTACAATGAAAGTGGAGCTAAGGCTCAACCAAGAGAAAAGATCGAGTGTCTAGTGGCGGATGCGAAAATGGTCGTGCCATCATGGAAAGGGATTGTAACTGTGGAATAAAAGGGGTTGCGGGAATGGCCGTGCATTATGGAAAGAGATTGTTTTTGTATTGGCACAATACAACAGATCATGGCAGATAAGAAGTGAACTTCTTTCTGAACTTCACATTAATATGTTCTAGCCTTAATCACATTGTTTTAGTTTAAGAAATACTATAACAGAATAATATCTATCATAATGTAAGTGAATTATATAATGGATGAATGGATAACTACTTAAAACATTATCTGTCTTTACTCGTTAAGTATAATAAAGGAATGGACATAATGGGGAAAAGTTTTAACATGAACGGGCATCGTGGTGAGAAGGATACCGTTGTGAATGTGACATTCCCTGATGGTTTCAGTGAACAACAAATCCAAAATTCATTGCTGAATTGTTGTTCTATAATGGAAAGCTGAGTTTACCCATTAATGGAATTCAGCAATCATACAAGCCGTGAATAGGCCCAATGATGGAGCTAATGGACTTCAATGTTTGGTTTACAATTTTGGTTGTGCCAAGAAGGATTTAGATTTTAGACATATTTGATGTTGAAGTTATGGTGTCGGAATGTTAGTTGAGCAAGCATGAGATGTTGGGAAGTGGAGGTCTTCATAGAGGGGAGAAAAAAAAAAATCAGAACACTAAGGATGGTGAATAGGAGGCCAAGCCAAAGCCTAAAACTGTGAGATTTCACTAAGGAAGGCACCACATTGAGTGCATAGATACAGACGCATGGACAAAAACACGATGGACTGACATTAGTGGTTGATTGGAAAATTTGGTACCAAAGCATATGATAGAGAAGTCAGAAAACACCATTGTTAAGCCAACTGTTCGTATAGGAAATATGCGTATCTTCGAGTCAGGCTATGCTTCCTTTGCCAGGAAAAGAGGTAATAAAAGCAGTGTAAATGGGCCTTAAAATGTGTGCCCCATTTTCCATCTAGGATACTATGCCTAAGCCTGGGCCTTTTTCAAGCCAGGCAAAACTTGATCACCTCCAGGTCACCATAAACCTAGAAATCTATAGACTGTGAGATAAAACCTTTTTACCACAAGTAACATTGGTGAATTAATGATTTATTATGGAAAAACATGCAAATTCATTGGAAAAGGACTAAGTCTAATAGTTGGACATGTCATCATAAGAGACATGAGATGCCAGACAGCCAGTTCCATGAAACATAGAGTATGCTTACCACAATAGCATTTGAGAAATTCTTATGAGCGTCATCCAGTTTTACAGCCATTTTTGCAATTTTATGGGACATTAGTTTCTGCCGAAAAGTCCAGTCTGCATTCTTCCAGAGGCTCCGAGGAATTTCACTTAAACCAAAACCAAGTAAAAAGGCCCCCGTAACAAGTCCGAAAGTATTTGAGCAAGCCATTGCAAAACCTAGTACGCCTCCTTTCCTGGTTCACAAACAAAATAAATTAGTGTCAAAAAGTATACTCTTCATATTACCCTTTACAACCATTAAAGAAAGAGATTAAAAAATATAGGACCAAAAATAAAGGGGTTACAACTGACAGGTTCCTGCCCATAGTGAAAAGGAGTATGAGTCCAACAAGGCCAATAGATCCCACAATTAGATAGAAGAGAAGGTTCACATGCACACTGGTTTTCAATCTTTCAGTCATTGTGAAGTCCCCAGCATCTTCATAACCCTGAATAAGGGGCACCACAGCCCTGCTTAGCAAAACCACATAATCCAAATATATAAGACTGTATGAATTACTAGGCTCTGAAATACTTTAGAACATATATGCAACAAAACATTCTGCAACAGCCATCATCAAAAAACCAATAATATGTGGGAAATGTAGTTTAAAATCATACCAAGTTAACAAAAAAGTGCTCCAATATGACCAGCTCCATGAGAAAGAAAGGATCCGATTGTAGTGACCCATAACTGTCTGCAAGAACAATATCATGTCAACAACTTTGTGTAATTCTTATTGGAAACTCTTACCCTATTCTAGTTTACAAAAGCTTGTAACAAATTTAACATAAACAGATATGCAGCACATTTTCAAAGGATCCAGATAAATAGGGTGGGGATGCTTAAAAACCACCCCCCCCCCCCCCGGCCGGCTGTGTGTAACTTGTTCAACAACAAAACAAGCAAGAAATATAAAGAATATTTGCTGAAAAAGGCAATTATACAAAACCTGTAAAAAAACAGATGTAAAAGTAAATCTAGACCTTTATATCCTATCACTCCAAAATACGTGACCAAAACTGTATTCTGATTTCAGGCTTTCAGCTTGACCAAGTCACCAAACACATCCACATCATCCCAAAAGATAAACTTTGAAGACAAACCATTCATCATACTTTGATACATGACCCGCACAGCAATATAGACTACTAGCAACCCAGATACAGATAATCACCAGATTCACCATGAGTAACTACTCCTATTCATCTTAGAAACTCTATTTATGGTAGCAGACAATGAGACAATCATCATAGCAGCTATATTCATCCTATTTCAATTAAATAAAGCTAATAACTTCTAGTGTTCCTCGACTTCCTCCTTTTTCTTTCCAGGTAAAAAAAAATAGAGTATGTGCTAGCATTTGGAAATCCTTACACAACTAGAAACTGTAACTATTTATCATACTTGGTGTGTAGAAACACTCAAGAATATGGATGTTAATAGCAATCAAGGGCATTTCGTAGATCAATCAAAATATATAAGTGAGCTCTACAATCCATCTTGAGGTTTTTTTTTTTTTTTTTGGCAAAGGGATCCATCTTGAGTTAATAAGCCTATGGCTGATGATAAATACTCCGACAACATTCAAGATCTCAGACTACACTATGCTTGAATTTGAAGATGAAAGTACTTGTCAAAACATCTCTTTTCTGCGCCCACTACACAACCACGAGCAATTGAGCATGACCAGACCCGTCCGCGACTACTCATTCCAAAAACTCAACGGGAGGGGGGATTCCACAGCCAGCGATAAGATCAACAACCTCCAAACCCCCTGAATTAGCATTCTCCATTTTACATAATTTAAGGTGAAACATAGATCGATTATTAATACAGCATTATAACCGTACACAACACGCCAAATTCATGCAGTCCGAATTCAATTCGAATTGATCCTAATTACGACATCCCAAAAGAGCACCAAAGTAACGAAAAGAGCATCGATCACAGAATAAAACAAAATAAAACCCTAATTTGACATAAACGTAACAAAAACTCAGAACAAAATCATGCATACCATCCAAATGTCGGCAGGCACGAGGATGATAATGGAGATAGAACAAAACCAAGCATAACCAACAGTGAAGAAGACATAACGAGGAACATGAGGTCCAGCAAAGTATTTTAAGGTTATCACCACCATTCCTAATGTCATCGGCAGCGAAATCAAATAAAACACCCACATCTTCTTCTTCTCCTCCCTCTTCTAAACACTAAGTCAAAATTTTGAGCTGAAATTTGTGAAATTTGAGCTTAATCAGACAACCAATGAAGTTGTTCTTGATTAATTTTTGTGATAATCTGTTGTATATTTTACTTCTCTTGCGTAATACTTTCGAATTGCAGGAAGATGGAAGAAGATTGTTTGTTCCAGGCTTCCTGCAAAACGTAATGGAAAACTTTGCTTGCCTCCTTTTTCTGTTTTTATTATAATAATTAAATTAATAAATTAATTACTCCATATTATGTTTTTCTTTATTTTATTTAAGGAGCGATAAGAAAATTAGAAAATAATAAAATGCTACGTCTAGTCAGCAGCCTTTTTGTAAGAAGAGGTCCCACTGTAGCACTCACCACGTCGTCAGCTACTTCATATGATTTGGGCTCACTAGTGGACCTGTTCTCGTCAACCATGGCTCTTACCAAATATTCTAAAAATATGCTTTGTTAAACCATCTATTAGTAGTTTTTGAACTACTTCATACTTCATATTCCAGCTGCTCTTCTTTGAAAATGTCTTTCACTTGACATAGATACACCGCTTCTCTCTTTTGGTGGAGTTTTCTCATTTTCATTGCTGACACGAACTTCAATCCCTTCTTCTTCGTGGTGCTGGAGTAGGTTAGCCGCTTCCCTTTAGGTCCGCGCAGAACAAATGTCTGATCACGACATCTGATTGCTGATTGATACATGGATAGCCAATCAATGCCCAAGATTACGTCGAACTCAATCATCGGAAATTCCTTTAAGTCAGTCGTTATTGTTCACCAGCAATGACTATAGGAACTCCTTTGAATTCACGGTTACATGCAAAGTCCTCCCCGAAGGTAGAGTTATAACAGATTTTTTAAAATTTGAGTCGATGATGCAACCTTTGAGAGCCCTCCCCGATTTACCTTTGATCCGTTCGTCCAAACTAAATATTCTATGCTTATTGACATAAAATTTTTGAGATTAATATGTTTCATTACGTATCTGCAAATACCATGCTCTTTATGGGTTGATGCAAGCTCCACATAAACTTTTGATGTTTCCATGGTTTTGGTTCGAAATCTCTAATTGGAATTCGTCTTTCTCCGGCTTCTTTAGGAATTCTGATTTCTTCATCTAAGTTCCTCTCAGCTTCTGGAACTTCCCCACGTGTTCCGTCATGAACTGGTTCTTTTTGTCTTTCAACATGAGGTTCCTCTTCTGGAATATTTCCTCTTTCTGTATTAAACGTTAACTCTTTTTCATCTGTATCATTTCTAACCAAGCCTATCTCAAAGTCCTCAAATTCCTGCAAAGTGTTAGTATCACTATTTACATATAGGTTAGTATCATCAACTTTTTATGCTTTACTATTAGTAGCGTAGCCTAGGAACACGGCTTCATCACTTGTAACGACCCGTATTTTATCAGCGTTATTTTCGAAGAAAACAACAATACGAATCAAATTTTAAATAGAAGTTTAAATTTCTACGTTCAATATTAACAGCGGAAGCTCTAAACTACTTTAATTTATTCGAGTAAAATAATATAAAACCAAAACCAATTTAAAATTCCAAAGTCCAAAACAGATAAAACTACAGATAATCCATAAATTCTTTATTACAAAGCTAGGATCATTATTGTTTAGATAATTCAAACTAATCTCGCCGCTCAAATCCCAGCCCAAGCGTTTCCCACTTAGTCTTCATCAGTACCTGAGAAGGGGATTTTGGGGGTCCACAGTTAGTGGTGAGTAATTAGATTGTTCTACTTAAATAGTAGAACACAATTAAAAATATAATCACCAGAATAAGTCAATAAAACAAGTCAACATTTAGGTAAATCAAGTACGCAGCGGAAACAAGACACACAAAAATATCATAACCAGACTTCCTAGACAATTCTTATTCTAACTCTAGACTTCTAGACTCCTAGTTATCGACTTTCTAGTCCCCTTTCTAGTACAAGTGCAAGTTCTAGTTCAAGTTCCAGTTCGAGCTCAAGTTCAAGTTCAAGTTCAAGTTCATGTTCAAGTTCAAGTTCAAGTTCAATTTTAGGTGTATTCCGTGACACAGTCATATGCTCGTAAGGGGTCAACCACAAAGGATCTACTTCCCCCAACTTTTCTTGTCGCATGCCGGGTCAACCACAAAGGATCTACTTCCCGAGCACTGGGATCCAGAACTGTCCCAAAACCGCAGAAGGGACAGTGGCTTCGACTAGACCCATGTTCGTGGTGCTTTAACCACTAGATGGGCGGTCACTTCATAGACTTTTATATTTTCAAGTTCATTATTAGCTTATAATTAACTTTCAAGGTCAAGACTCACTTCTAGACAATTCTAACCCACAATACTTATCCCCATGTTCTAAGCCAAAACTCGACATAACGACCAAACTCGACATTACATGACAATTCAAGTCAATCCAATATCCAACATTAATTATTCAATTCAGCAAGTTCAAACGTAGAGACATACAAGATTCATAATATAACATCCATAGATTCATTCAACAAGAACAATATATCATACGAGACTTACCCATCACCTACCTTTAGTGCAGGGTTCACACGAGAATTGTCAAGAACACATTACCACCAAGATTCATCAATTCAATTATCGAAAATAGTACACAAGATCAAGCTGGCTTGAATAATTTCAAGAACGTAATCAAAGTTAAGTCTTTTAATTAAATACATTATAAAAATCAAGTCCTTTATTCCCCTATTCCACTCGACAATTTCAAGAATTACAAATCAAGAATTCTAGTTCTAATTCATTTAAAAATACAAGCTTTAATTAAATCTATTTGGAATAATTTTCAAGAGCATAATTAAATTCTAGTCTTTTATCTATTTGAATCATAAAAACACAGTCTTTTATTTATTAGTTTCACACGGCATTTTCGGAAAAAAAATATTAATCAAGAATTCGAATTTTAATCTATTTAAATTACAAGCTTTGAATAATTAATTTAGAAATAATTCTAACAAATTCATAGTCTAATCTTTTATCATAAAAACAAGTAAAGATTCATGCTTTTATTTTTATACACCATTCGACATTCTTGATCTAGTGTTTAAGATTAATTTTCCATGATTCAAGAATTCAACTAAATTAATTATAAATGCAAGAAATTCGTCAAGGATTGTTACAAGATCAAGATTAAAGCTAAAAGATCGTATTTTGGAACAAGAAGACTTCGAACATGGCCTAATAACACACGACATATACACGATTATTTTTCATATAATACAACATTAATTTATTCAACAATATTAATTAACAAGGATCATAAATTAAGCATGGAATATGGATTAAACATGTAAATGAACTCAAAAATTCATCAAGAACTTCTTGTTCTACTTGACATACATGGTTCGAAAATCAAAGAACAATTCAACAATATAATTCTACAATTCCAAGCAATTCTGCATACTTCTAAACCTATTCTAAGGATTATATTATCAATCTTATTCTATTAATTAAGTAAATCAACTAATTACCTAATGATGATGAATATTCGAACCTAAGGCCGAGTTCCACACGGTTCTTTTTGGTTGTTCTTGGTTCTTTGCTCCAATCTTTAGAATAAAATTTAGGAGAAAGATTTTTGGAGATTTTTCTGAATTGATTTGAGATGAGAAAGATTATATGTTGATTGATGAATTCTCTTTCTTTAAAAAGAATTGGCCGTGAGGTTCATAAGAATAAGGGTGTTGGTTTTCTCCCAAAATTTAGTAGAAGGCTAGGAATAAAAATAAGATTTTTAGGAGGAGGTCAAAAATAGTTATAGATTGGTTTTTAATTTGTGAATGAATTAAATTAACTAATTAGAAAATAAATTAAGGGGGTCGTGACAAATAAGGGTTGGGATAGGTTTTAGATGAGTTAAATTATTGGACCTGATCCATCTTAATTAATTAGGCTCACTTCTATGTCTAAAACTATAATAAGATATTAGTTATTTAATTAATTAATTAATTAATTAATTAAAATTTAAAATAGCCCAAAATTTTGGGGTATTACATCACTTCTCTCATCAAACTTCCCAAAGTTCTTTTTACCATTATTGTGTACGAAGCACTTACAACCAAATCATCTTAAGTGTGAAACATTAGCTTTTCTTCCTTTCATGAGTTCATAGGGATCGGAGTTTTCTTTGTAATGGGTCTTAACATGATTCTATTAATTATGTAACATGTCATATTGACAGCTTCAGCCCATAAGTTCCTAGGTAATCCACTTGCAATGAGCATTGTTCTTGCCATGTCTTCTAAGGTTTCGTTTCTCCTCTCCACGACACCATTTTGTTGTGGTGTTCTAGGAGCGGAAAAATTATGATCCATGCCATTTTCCCTGCAAAAACTTATCAATTTTTTTATTTTCAAATTCATTTCCATGGTTAGATCGTAAGTGTATTAGTTGATAACCATTCGACTTTTGAACCTTCTTAACATGCTTGTCTTTAGCACATGCATCACATAATTTATCACATTGAAACTTGATGTTTAATAACCAACCACACTAGTTCCTTTGTTCTCAGTTTATCCTGTAGAGAAAGGCTAGCACACCCTACTCATTTGTGCCAAAGTAGTGGATCGTGCAACACCCCATTTTTTGTCTCTCTTAAAAGTAACAATTTCTGCGATTTAAATAATAAGAACTTATGTATTCATTTACTTTCGATAGTTAATTTCAAAATAAAATATTTATTTATTTATTTTCTGGGAAAATGTTAGGTTGTTAAAAATAATTGTCTTTGATTAACAAATCTTGGTTGTTAATTAAAAAAATAAAATTGGTTCAAAAGTTTAAATCTTTATTTCATGCATATTTCATTTTTGTGATTAAAATAGATATTATGTAACTATTTATATTAGACTTTATTGTTTGGTATTTAGCGTTTTCATTATGCATTGTACTATAGTTTAATTTGGACCAATCAAGAGTGGTATTTGAACCCATTTGTGGCCGACCAAGGAGGGGGATTTGTGGCAAGTATTAAGTTTAAATCTTTGGCTTACTTAATATCACGCAACGACAGTTACCCCCCCCTGAACACGAAGTACATTCGTAGAAAATGGAACATAAATGAGTCAAGGATCCGGAAACTCCGGAAGGTTCCAAAATAGTATGGATGGTGGTAGAATATTCTGGAGAGGGTGGATGTAGAATATTCAAGAGTATTCTTATAGGAGTATTCTAGAAAGGATGTGCCTTGAGTATTCTTTGTAGGGATATTTTAGAAGGGATGTCTCTAGTGTTCTGTCCTGTCTTAAGAAACTAAGATACAATAATGATCACTTCAAAATTGACTCTTAGTTCTAATTAATCCAAAAATATAAAAAATGTTGAACATAGTCAACCCACCTAGCCATTTCAGCTTAACCCACCTATATTCAACATACTTTCATGATTGAGTAATAATAAAGATAAAATAATCTCTTGCAATAATCAATAAATGAATTCCACTAAATCTCTCAAATCCAATACTTCGATTTAATCCAAATGAGATAAATTGATCATCGATCATACTAAACTTGTTTGCATTAATAGTCCCAAACAAACAATAAACTCCATCCAACATGATTGCATCCATAAGTTCCAACAAACACGATTAGATTACCAAATAAAATGCCTTACAAGTATAAGTACATGAATTAAACAAACATCTACCAAACAATTTCCATTCAAGGGCTCCCTAATCATGAAAGTGATAACTTGGTTTATTATATGTTTTTATTCCTTATTTTGTATGGTTTTATTGTGCTAACCGTGCTCTTAGGAGGCGTTTTGCAGCTAATAAGTCGGTTTGGAGTGTTTTGTGTCTTTTCCATGTTTTTGACAGGTTTTTGATAAAAGATGCTCTAAATGGGACAAAAACCATCAAAGTACACCAATCTAGTCAAAGGAGAAGCATTAGGATGTCATGGTGAGTGTCAGAGAGGTTTTGGTGACAATTAGTGAAGAATTGGCTTGAAATTGTTCGATTTGGTTCGAATAATTTTGACCACCTCTCACTATTTTAGACATAACTTGAGCTATGAATATCGGATTCAAGAGATTTCAGCGGCATTAGAAATTAGATTTAAATATCTTTCCAACGGTAGGTCATAAGCTCAATTCCGACTTGAATCGAAGGAGTTATGGACGTTCGAAGTCAGTGCATCAAACCAGACCCCGGTACCGGGGTCTGTGCAAGCCTTACCGGGGTTCATACACCCCGACCGGGGTACATGCACCCCGGTACCGGGGTGGTTGCTGCCCCTACTCCTCTCCTTTGCTTTGAAGCCAGAATTTCCCAACATCGGCCCCGGTACCGGGGTACATGTACCCCGGACCGGGGTCTCTGCACAGCTCTTCACTCGACATTTTCCAGAAGTACGTATCTGACTCCAGCGACAACCCCGGTACCGGGGTGCATGTACCACCACCATATGTGCCCCCTCCACAGCAAGCTAGCAATGAGATCTCTGAACTTAAAAATCTAATGCTGCAGATTCAAAAAGATAACAAGGCTTAGGTTGAGGCCTTGCAAGCTCATACTAGACAATTGGAGAATCAGATAGCTCAATTAGCAACGTCAAGTGCTCAGAGGCAGCAAGGCCAGTTGCCACCCCAGCCAGAGCCCCGACAGAAGGAGTATTGCAAGGCAGTGACACTAAGGAGTGGTGCAAGCTATGATGATCATCCCATGCCCGCAAATGAGGAACCCGTGCATAAGCATGCGGAAGAGAAGGAGGAGAAGAACGATGAGGCAGCAAATACATTACCACCACCGGAGGTTAAATTACCGTTCCCCTACCGAGTCAACAAGGGTAAGTCTGATTCTCATTTTGATAAATTTTTGCAAATGGTGAAAGACTTACATGTTACTGTTCCTTTTGTTGATCTGGTAATGCAAGTTCCTAATTACTCCAAATTTTTAAAAGATCTTCTCAAAAGGAAAGATGCATTATCAGTGGTAGAGACAGTAGCATTCACCGAAGGGTGTAGTGCTCTTTTACAAAATAAGTCTCCACCAAAACTAAAGGACCCCGGTAGTTTTTCCATTCCTTGTAGCATTGACCCCGTGACTATTGAAAATGCTTTGTGTGATCTTGGGGCTAGTGTTAGTGTCATGCCTTTGTGTATGTGTAAGAAATTTGATATGAGTGTACTTAAATGTACCAATTTAGTTTTAGAGATGGCAGACGGTTCTCATAAGAAACCTGTAGGGATATTGGAAAATGCTTTGGTTAAGATTGGTAAGTTTTTCATTCCGGTAGATTTCGTTGTGACTGACATGCCTGAGGATTCACGTGTATTTACTGAATAAATATGAGACTCCATGTCATCCACTAAACACACGTAAAACAACAATATTTGACTCCTATTTTTAAGGGTATAACAATCAACAAACTCACTTCCCCTTTTTTTAAAACCAGAATTTTCTTTTTATTAAATTAAATTACTACTCTAATCTAACCATAAAAAGATTCACTTTTTACAGCCACAAAGTTTAAGGAGTCCTATTATTAAGCTAACAACTTTTACGAAGCCTAGTCAAAACCACGTTTTTGTTAAATGAAAATCAGAAATTATATTTTAATAAAAGCTGGATTTTTTCTTCAATAAATTCTATAAATATAACCCTTAAAAGTTTGAAAATAATCAGCCCAAATAATTAGAATAACAACAACCTAACCCTACAAATAAGGTAACTAAGTATGACTACTAACAAATTCAAACTAGGTTGTTAAACATTCCTAAAATTAAGGATTCCATTCTCCAGCAATATTCTGAGTGGTTTACCAAATTAAATCAGTCTAAAATCATGCTATAATCATGTGAGACACGTGGACTACCATAACTAACCAAACAGACATAAGTTCCTCTAGGAACTGGACTCGTGTTCTTGTAGGAACTGGACTTAAGTTCCTTTGACAGACAGATGACCCAAGTTCCACTTGTAACTTAACTCGTGTTCCAGTCAGACTCATGACTCAACATACTTACAAAAATCTTAGAAAATTAAACTCTTAATTTTCTAGTTTCTTCTCACCTTCAAGATGCTCCGATTATGGAAATCTTGATTCTCATTTCTCTTGATTTGTTTCTTTACAGGAACTTAACTCGTGTTGCATAGGAACTTCAGTTTAGCTTGCTTTCTTGATTGTGCTTCTTCAAGTATTCTCTTTGCAAGGCTTCAAATTAGTACCTCTTTGAGTTGCATTCCCACATTGAAACTTTTCTCTTGTTTGATCTCCCTTAAATACTTGAATACTCCTTCAAGTTCTTCTTGGTTGATCTTCTCTTTGAAGTTCTCGTTTAGGAACACTTCTCCAATTGAATTCCTTCGCTTGAACTTCTTTATTTAGTTGCTTCAACTCAGAAGCTTCTCTTGATTTGTTCCAAGTCAGGAACTTATATTGCATACATCATCAAGGATAACAGGAACCTTTTTCATTAAGACCTATGAACTTGTTCATGCACA
Organism: Salicornia ramosissima; assembly: GCA_951394345.1. NCBI lineage: Eukaryota > Viridiplantae > Streptophyta > Magnoliopsida > Caryophyllales > Amaranthaceae > Salicornia > Salicornia ramosissima. The sequence goes on from OX596238.1 coordinate 40,941,666, forward strand.
TCTCAACACACATGTTAGTTAGATAATCATCATTTGTTCATTATCATCAAAACCATACTTGGCTCAACAATTTCCCCCTTTTGATGATGATAAACAAATGATGCTTATCACAAATTAAATAATAAATCGATGCACATTTATTCCCCCCTCAATTAAGCAAGGTAAGAACAATTAAACAAGTCATGCATGTACAACAATAAGAACATACTAGAAGTTCCTTTACCACCGGGAACTCATTATCAATGAACACACTAGGAACTTGTTACCATTAGGAACATTAGATCATTAATGTAACGACCCGACTCGCTTAAATCGGCGCGGAAGAAACCGACGAGTCGAATAGTTAGAAACTACAACTCAAAATACTTAAGAAATTAAACTAATTCCTCAAAAATATTATTAATCAATCCAAAACGTACAAATACCCACAAGTTTGTACATACTAGTCCAAAAGTCAAATTAGAAATACCAGAATACGAGTAACTCCAACCACACGTCAGAGTCTAGAACAACGTATAAAGTCTATACAACAGTCTAATACTATCTAAAAATAACAGTAATAGAAAATACAACCAACAATAGCAATAAACGTCGCTCGCCCAACCCAAAGCTAAGCAAGTACAACGTCATCAGAATTACCTGTAAAACAAACAACAGTCCACCATCAGTGGCGAGTAACATAACTGACTCACCCTAATGGGAATACACATGAACATAGCATAAACCAAATAATCAACAACGATAAATCAATACATGCGAGAACATCTCAAACGTGAACTCGACTCAAACCACCTTAACAAACTATCTTTGGCGCAATCATTCATATACTAGACCGGACTGTGCTCGTACGAACGCATCTTACGCGATCGAACTTTCTACTAGGTTCGGATTTGAGAATCTTACTCCCAAACCCCATGAAACCAATCTTACTGGAAATCCATGTCCCGTGAAACCAATCTTACTGGAAATTCAAAGGATCACATAATATGACTCCAACTATCCCAATACCGCGGATGGAATAGGGGCAACGTCTTAACCCAAAAACAAAGAATCTTACTCTAATTTTTAGGCGTCTAGAAATGAAATCAAGCTAACTTTATTAATTAATCACTTAATCATCTTATTATCTCAACATAACTAAATTAAATTCAAGAATTGCCTCTATGCCTTGATTCTCGAAAATAACTAATTAAAACATCGAAGTTATACTCAAGATTGCCTTTGCGCCCTGATCTTGAGCCTAACCAACCATAATCCATCATTTATTAACCATTCTTTAACAATCTTTGACTCAATTTTTAACTTTCTTTATCATTTAAATCACTTTCTTCATCAATTACTTTCTTTAACTATTAGACCACTTTCTTTAATTTTCAAGACTCGACCAATAACTCATCAAGAACCCATCAAACTCATAAAGAACTATTCAAGAACTCATAAAGAACTCATCAAGATTCAAGATCTTCAATCAAGAAATCAATCAAGATTCAAGATCTTCAATCAAGAATCAAACCCATACTAATCATCATAATCCACACGCATAAACAACATTTTTAAACAACAAATTTCATCAATTTTCCAATATCCAAATTTTACCAAACTTGAACATGATTTTAATGGAACTTCAAAATAACTTTTAAATCATGAAATTATCATTTTCAAACCTTAAAATCATCATAAATACACTTCCAAACCAGAATGTAATACATACTTAAAATCATGTCAAAACTTCAAGAAAATCAATCCTAAACATTTAATCTATACTATGAAACATAGTATACCAATCAAGGTTGAGAAAGTATGTTACCTTGATGAAGATTACCAAGGTAAACAATCAAGAACTTGCTGCCCAGAATCACCCCACACGAACTCAAAGTTCACGCATCACACGAGCACCACCTCGGCCTTGCACACAAGCACCACACGTCCTTCACGAGCAAGCTACGAACCAGCCACATTTCAGCCTTGAACCAGCCACGTTTCAGCCTTGAATCCAGCCATGTTTCAGCCTCGAACCATCCACGAGCCATTCCCCACTTGACCCACACGAACACGTCCCGAAACCAACCCGAACACACAATCTTGAATAAAAACAATGAAGGCTATTGAGTTTTAGTTACTTAAAGATCAAATGAAGGTTGAATCTTTAAGTTTGGGCTTGAAAAGATGATGAACAAATTATGGGGTTTACTTAGCCAAAAATAGCGTGAAAGAACAAGGCAAGAGGAGGGAGAGTTTTGTGTTTAAACTTGATGGCAAGGGATGGCAAATGAGCAAATGAATCCTCATGCCTTACAATTACTTCTATTTATAGAAGTTAGTTAGGTGTGAATGCATGGCAAGTGGCAAATCATTGCCATGTACTAGAGAGGGCCGGCCATACATAAGCTAAAATGGGCCTTAGTGAGCAATTGAGCTAATTACACTTAAGCATGACTAATCATGTTCAAATTGCACTTGGCCCAAAATTAATTAACTAATTAGAAAATTAAATAATAAAATTCTAATTAATTAAAATAAAATAAAATTTAAGAATTAATAAACCATTTAAATAAAATGGTTACACTCAAGTAATAAAAATAGTCTAAAATAAATTTAGACCATGCACCGCAACAACTATAATTACAAACTAACAATACGAAAATAGCCCAAAATCTGGGGCGTTACAATTAAGACTTAGACTTGACTATTTAGAAAATAAGCATCTTGCATATTCTTCCCCCTTTTGTCATTATCTAAAAGGGCATATTCTCATATAGGTTCTTGTAATAAATTATGCACACTTTAAATCTTATATGTCACTCTCACCACCATTAAGGTAAAACACTTGTTTATCCTTTAAAGCCTCGAGATCTCGGATTTTAACTAGAATGCCACTATTCCACAAATTTCCAAATCACAATCCAAAGGGCAACTTCAAAACCAGTGAAGGAACTTGACAAATAAGTAAATAAAAGTCAAGCAAAAAATAGGTTTTAAAGTTAGATTGAAGATTTGTGAACAAAAATATTAGGCTCAAAAGTTATATGAAAGAAATTATTGGAAACATTTGGGTAGAGGGAACTATGATAATAAGGTAGGTATTGTGCTCTTAGTTTAGCCTTTTAATCGAGGTTCTCAACAATCATTAGAGTTTTTTTTATCCATGTACACCTCACAATTTGCAGCCAAACATATAACACATATTCACCTAGACATGTATCCACCAGGTTCCCTTCACTTCAACAACCAACTGTATTGTAGCAAAGAACAAATTCATCAATGTTGGAAAACATAAGTTCCTTTGATATTTGATATTGTTCCTTTCACGTTTATAAGCAATAATCTTCAAAACCATCAACCACTTTCTAGGAAAATAAAATTTTGACTACCCTTCATCTTTTTCTTTTTTTCGTATATTATTTTTTTTTTTTTGCTTTTCAACTTTTTTATTTTGAAGGGTGTCGTTACATGTAGATATAGATTCCTAGAAATTCAAAAACAAATAGAAGATTAAACTTACTTCTCCACTTTTTAACTCCATCATCAAATATATAGATTATCTTGTTTATTCCTTCCTTATTCCCCCTGAATTCCTTATCATTCTTCCTTTTGGAACTTATAAGAATAGTCTCAATAAATGAATTTCTTCCAGAAGTATCCAAAGAAATACAACAATATATATGCTTCTTATTTCCTCCACACTTAAATTAGCACCACTTCACCAACAACATATAATATGAATTTTTGAAAAGATATTAACTAGCTCAAACATCAATCTAGTAATATTAGTCATCCTCATGCATACGTTGATCTAGTTGTAGAAACTAAAGCACGTGAATTTCGCTTCCACTTTTTTCGATCAACAATTAGCAATATGGACAATAAGGGTAATATTACAAAGACATCAGTGAGTCATCAACAACCTTTTAACTCATGACTATGTATTAAACACAAAACTTATTGTGGTGACACGTTTTCTTATGCAAAATTATGCATAAAACCTTCCGTACTTCCCCCTCAATTTGTATTCACCTTTTAATTAAAACTATTTATGCATCATCGAACCATAAAGGCAAAACTTATTAATTTTGAACACATGGGAAACATAAAATTGTATTGGGAGGATATGAATGAAATAAGGAATTATGAGGATAAGGATAATTAAGTGATGTAAAGTGGGTTAATAAAGTTGGCTCAAGTATAGGTTTAATTTGTTCCCTCTAAGATATTAATATAGGTTAAATTTATGTGGGAACTTACCTATCTTGTTCCATCAAAGTTTCTTCCATTGTTCAATCGGCAACTTAGGATTTTCATGTTTCATAGCATCCATTGTTTTTATTAAGAGACCTCTAATACTTTAAGGCAAGTGAGTATGTCATTTTACGACACAAAAATTAAGTGTGACATATTGACTTTAAAATGTACATAAAATACTTTAATTTAAAAAATTTCTATAACCCGATTAGACAAATATTTTAAGGAAAGAATTCTTTAATGCTCAAGTCATATTTCATCAAGTCTAATCTTATTCCTTTTAACAGTCCATATGCATGAATAGGTAAAAATTAGAAAGACAAATTGATTCATGGAATTCACATAAAATATTATAAGATTCACAATAATGCTCATTACTTATGAAATTATCAAAGATACTAAATTGTGAACATGAACCACATACCTTACTGATATTTCACCACATATATTAAATTACATGACTGTTGTAATTTCGAGTTCCTGAAGTGCTTGATCCGTCCCTTTGATGGTTTCATATCTGATGCAAAATTCCACTTCTAACTCTATTCTCATCATGAGTTCCTTGATATAGTTCCTTTCTTTGAAAGTTCATGCCATGCATCATTGTTGGTCTTTCAACTTTCTCTTAATAATTGACATATAAACCAAGAAAGTTGTGTTCCTCCTTTATGCTCATGTATGAAATACTAAACATAAGGTTATTGAACCTTACATTGAAATTTATTAGTTGAACCAAATAAAATATTATCAATACTAATATGCACAACTAACAAATCAATTCCTTCTAATTAAAAAGTTTAGATTTTAAAAGTATTTTCAAGAATGAACTTAGAAAATTTCCTATAACATACTCAAGGAACTTGTGCTCATGGATATGAAAAGGAGATGTAGGATTTTTAAATCCTAGATAGGTTGTTCCTTATAAGCGTCCTTAATCAAGATATTATTTTAAAAAAACTTTGACATTTATTTAGTACAACCTATATCCCATACAAACAACAAAAATAATAATTCAATTACCTTTAGGATTGGAGCAAAACTTTTCTTAATTCAATACCTTTCATATTTTATATATCCTTTGAAGCTTACCAAATTCCTTACCATTGTGCCGTGCCCAAGGAACTTGTTCCTGAATACCCATATTAGTTCATGACTTTTGGTATTCTAGAAGAGGTCCAAGGTTTCACACCTTGTTCCATTCGAGCTTATTAAGATCCTTCTGCATAAAACTTGTTAAACACAATAATAAACATGTATATATGCAAGGAATGCATAAAATTTCTTTAGTTGAGACCCAAATGTGAGAAATATGAACTTCCTCAACTATGAGAACTTAACAGGAACTTGGTTGTGGATATTGATTGAGTTTAAATTTTACTTCATGTATTGGAACTTGATCATCATCCTTAAGTTCAGATATTGTAAATTATTTTGTTGCCTTTCATAAGTGACATATTTGTTAGGGAATGTGTTAGTGGGAACCAGATATGAATCTCCAAGGCACGGAAATTACGTTTTCCTATTAGTTTAATTTCGCCCCACTATAGACCACTGGGTTACCACGAAATAACTAATGAGATACAATGGAGATTATTCACTTTATGTGATCCTAAGAGTGAATCCTAAAAGCTTTGTCTTTTAGGTTGTGTTTAACACACTTAGAAAAGTTTGCAAGGATTTTCTAAGTGCTAGCAAGTTATAAGAGGTGATATGAATTTCTCATCTTTTTCCATACCAAACAAGTGAACATAACATGACTATTTATAGCCAAAACCACAAGAAGAAATCAGCCAAAGATGAGTGAAGAGTCACCATTAAAACCATAATAAAATCTGAATTCATGAGACTTGAATTGTGCTATTATTATGTAAAGATGTCATTCACAATGTAAGCTCTTTACATTCTGATTTAATCATGTTTTAATACCATCTTAATTCAGTATTAGAGCATAATAAACAAGCTTTAATACATAAAAGTATCCAAGGCAAAACATCCGAGTAAACAAACTAATTAACAGGGCCACGATCCAATGAGAAATCGCGAGGTGCGACCTAAAGTCGTGAGTCGCGACCTCACTGGGTCGCGAGGTGCGACCTGGTCCTGTGTCGATTCCCCTTTTGCCTTATTTCTTATTCATTTGTTCACATGTTCAAGCCCATTTATGCATAAATGTTCCAACAATCCTCCTCCTATTTATGACATAAATGTTGACAAGCTTAAAACCACAACTCACGAAAATCAACACAAAATAACATGCTCATGCATAAATAGAAATATCTTAAAGATTGAATTCCTACTTAGTATAGTATATACTTTACGATAATTCCAATCGCAATGATAGACTAAGCTTTGAATCATACAATCACTACGAATTATCGAAGATACAATACACACAAGCACTAAGAAAGGTCTTTTAGCCCTCCACACCTTAGAAGCCATGGTGTCCGTATCCGTTCATGAGCGTTTCAAGTTAAGCCCAAAACTTGACGAAGCGGCCAAACTTCTAACTCATATAGGTAGATCTTTACGCACATGCTCCTGCAATTGAGCCAATCTCAAAGATCTATTAAGAATTTAAAAATTCAACCTCCTTTATCATTGCAGTAGTTTTAGCACTTACCTCGGGATGATAAAAATTTAAAGTGCTCACAAACTCAAATGAAAATCTGTCCTCATTGAATTTGAGATCCAACGTTGTATTGGACGTCAAATTGAGTTTCATTTCATTGAGATTGTATCATAGGCTTTAACCATCCCTTCAGAATTTTATACAACCTTATTAACTTGATAACACTTTGGCCAAAGATTTTTCCAAGTTAAATTATAACGTACAAAATTCTTTATCACGACTTTAATTATATTTATAAAATCACGCCCATAAAAAATTGTCGCACATGAGTCGTGAATTAACATTATAAATATAATCCTACATTGCTAACAATACAATCACAATGTAACATATCACACACTAGTGATATAAACCATGGTAATAATCTTAACAAAAATTATTACCATCATTCCACCATCTATTTGATTACAAGATAATATGTCACATATATATCCTTTTATATATTAAAAATATATAAAATACCATGCAAGTTTATCTCATTGGATTCCAAGGAATTAAAACACCATTCATAAAGAAATACTATCATTATGAATAAATAACCTCCATCATAAAGACATAATTTCTTTATGAAGAATAAACCTCCTCCATAAAAATATACCATCTCTATGTATATGAAAAATAAAACCTCCTCCATAAAGACTATGTGTCTTTATGAAAATCCTACATAAAGAAATCATCTTTATAGAAATAATAATTCCTTAATCCATTAAACTTTTTGGATAAGACATTCTTTTATATACCAAAGAATTTTATGATGACATCCATCTATTAAATAGTATGTAGAATAAAAATCAACCACTTTATACTATTAATAAGTATAAAATTAATAACCATGAAAAATAAATAAATCTTCCATCCACTTTATACCAATAATAATAAGTATAAAATTAATAAATCATGGAATAATTTCCATCCTAAATCAATCCAAGTATAAGATTTCCTCCTCCACATATACAAATTTTGACACATTATTATATGTCTACAAATTTGATATATATACACTTATACTAATGATTTATCAATCATGACTTCATTGAAAAAAAATGAACATCATATTTCACTTTGTATTATACACAAACATAATTTCTTATTATTAAGAAAAATTATACATGACGACAAACCCGTCATAATCTATACTCAAATTATAACCATATGCAAAATTCCATCCACACAATATTAGTGTAAAGCATGCATATAAATCTGAGTATAAACAACAAATGCATAACATACTCTAATTATACTTTAGAGTACTACTTAAATATTATATTTAAGAAACAATTTATGAAACTTATCATAAAATACATATGCATTCAACCTTACTTATACCTCATCACCTTTACTTGGTAATAGAATGAGATAACCCCCACAATTGAATAAAATAAATTATATTACATTATGAACCATAAATACATTAATTGATAAATTAATAAACAAATAATGAAATAAATAAATAATTAATTACAAACATATTCTTTAAAATTTCTTGTCACACCCCTTAGTAGATTAGAAAATTTATTATTTTCACTACCAAATGTGATACTAAAAAATAATAAAGAATATCAATTTATCTTATTCAACATGATTTTCAGGAATACTAAATTCTTTTCCCCATTAAATAATGGAAATCATGAAAGATAAATTTCATGTAGCAAGTACCACATACCTTGGAATTAAAATCATACCAAGTATTCAACAACTTATCAAATGAAATTTTATACTCATTGAATTTGAGATCTAACGTTGTATTAGACGTCAAATTGAGTTTTATTTCATTTACGTTGTCAAATAGGTTAAACCCATCATTTTTATGCTATTTCAACTCAATAATATTTAAATAATTATTCATCCGAGTTAAAATATATTGTATAAACCCTTGCGACCCCATGTTATATAAAATCATCATATACATAAAAATTATCGCACATACATGTATATGACTCCATTATATACATGATTACCAATTGATATAAATTTGAAGTAAATCACAATAATTAGTGATAAAACATGGATTTATGTCCAAAATACTTCATATACCAATTTACATCCCTTTCACTATTTAATTTCAAGACAATATTAATACTTAAAAATAATATGCAACTTTATTATGGATATCAAGAGAATTACCTCCTAAAAAAAACTTAATGAAAATTATCTTAATATGCAATTTTCCTCCATAATAAACTAACATAATATCATCAAGTATACCCGTCTAATAAATAGTTCAAGTCAAAAATAAAACATTTATCTTCCATTATAATTTTATCAAGTATAAAATATTATTTAATTAAATAAAATAATTTTTTAAAATTAAGTATAAGAATTTTCTTCTCATGTATACACAAATTTTTCATATTCTCATATGTTACCAAATTTGACAATATGAGCAGTTATACTATTAATTTATAAAGCCGGTTCAAGATAATAAACTATATCTCTCAGACTCTCATTATACAAATATTATGTATAATACAATATTTTCTATAAAACGAAAAATATTTCATAAATCAATGTCAAGTACAAGATTTTAAAACCATATGTACTAATTTTTCATGTACTCATATGTTACAAAAATTAGAAATATAAACACTTATACTTTTGATTTACTATGAGAACAAAAACTCAATACAACATTGTGAAAATATTCATCACAATAACCATACTATCTTTATGAAAATAAGTACTCATAATCACACATTGATTATCAAATACAAGGAATATTCCCATGAACAATGTTTAACAAATGCACAATTTTATTAAACCATAGAATACCATCAATTATTAAATTGACCACCATATTAAAAAAAAATATGATACATCATTCTCCTTTAAACCAAGGTAAACAAAATAAATATATATTTATCATGCATTTAACCGTTAACCATTAACAAGGAAATAATATTTATTCCTCCATGAAGTAGTTAATTACTCCAAATAAAACCTCTTCTACATTAAAAACCATACTTAAAAAAGTATACTACTAGTAAGAAATTCAATGGAAAAATAAACATTGTAATATAAATAAAACAAAACAACATGCACTTGTCCATTGATTCCCATTAATAGATTATAACATACAAAATTAACTAATTCCTAATTCATGAATAATAAAATTAGTCATTCATTAGCATTATTACCATGCTAATTTACATGATTATATTAATCATCTTTATTGGCATACTTTCACCATCAATAAAACTTTACCATATTCATCATGATTTTCCCAAAGAATAAAAATTCTTTTTCCATGTATATACATGTTATCATGAAAGACAAAGTCCCCAATGATTTCAAAATAATTTCAAATTGGTTCCATGTATAAGAATTTAAAAAAACCATATATACAAATTTTGACAAACAAATAAATTGTGTCATCAAAATTTGCTACATATATGCACTTATACAACCAAATTGAACATAAACAAAATAATCTTTATATATGAATAAACCATCATAAAAATACTATCTTGTTTAACATACCCCCTTCAACAAAAGTGGATATATACCAATTATATGAAATTCAAATTATTAAAATATTGATAGTAAATTTTGTACATACAAGGACTAAAGAACTTTAATCCACTAAATAATATAATAAATATTATTCCACCATAAAAGTTGACCATGATTGCACTTAGCAATATGCTTTCACAAATTCCATGTAAGTTATAAATCCATTATGAAAACCAATAAACAATATGCATCATTCAACATGAATTTTAACACTTATTAAATAATAAGTAAAATTCAAAGCAAATAACAAGAAACTTCTTACTTGAAATTTCTTCAACCATGAAGTATCCTTGAATTATCTTCATACATCAAGACATCATGATATTGATCATTCCTTGCAACACTACCGCAACCGATCATCTCCATCAAATAAACCACCATTAAAGTATTCATATCCGTCATGAAAAAATTAAACTAATAGATTGTTAGAGAATGTGTTAGTGGGAACCGGATATGAATCTCCAAGGCACGTAAGTTACGTTTTCCTATTAGTTTAATTTCGCCCCACTATGGACCACTGGGTTACCACGAAATAACTAATGAGATACAATGGAGATTATTCACTCAATGTGATCCTAAGAGTGAATCCTAAAAGCTTTGTATTTTAGGTTGTGTTTAACACACTTAGAAAAGTTTGCAAGGATTTTCTAAGTGCTAGCAAGTTATAAGAGGTGATATGAATTTCTCATCTTTTTCCATACGAAACAAGTGAACATAACATGACTATTTATAGCCAAAACCACAAGAAGAAATCAGCCAAAGATGAGTGAAGAGTCACCATTAAAACCATAATAAAATCTGAATTCATGAGACTTGAATTGTGCTATTATCATGAAAAGATGTCATTCACAATGCAAGCTCTTTACATTCTGATTTAATCATGTTTTAATACCATCTTAATTCAGTATTAGAGCCTAATAAACAAGCTTTAATACATAAAAGTATCCAAGGAAAAACATCTGAGTAAACGAACTAATTAACAGGGCCACGATCCAGTTAGAAATCGCGAGGTGCGACCTAAAGTCGCGAGTCGCGACCTCACTGGGTCGCGAGGTGCGACCTGGTCCTATGTCGATTCCCCTTTTGCCTTATTTCTTCTTCCTTTGTTCACATGTTCAAGCCCATTTATGCATAAATGTTCCAACAATATTTTCATTAAAATTACAGCATTGTTGATTCCTTAGGAACTTGGTCCATAGGAACTTGCAACTTTACAATTATTCCAACCTGTTTGCTGGGTACAAACATTAGACTAAAAATATGTTCACTGTTTTCGAAGCACATTATCATCAATTTGTAACTTTGAAAGCTTTTGATCAATACCTTGTACATGTAAAAACATAAAACTTGTGTGAAACTAGGTCCAAGGTTAGAATTCAAAATTTAAAATATTTAAAATCAAAATGTGCTTGAATCACTCAACAAAATATATGGTGGATAGAACCTAACTTACCAAACTTGCATGGAATGATTTAATCTTTTGTGTTGTTGTAAAAAGTTAAAGTTCCTCCACCATCACCCTCTAGTGAGATTAATTTTATTTGACTTTCAACATGTTTAGAACACTCGTTGTTGAGATATTTCGAGATGTTCCTCCTCACTGGGTGCTGCTAGTTCCTTTCATGCTTTCTGGAATTCGTCCGAGTTCCTTTAGATTTCTAGAGCTTCAATTCATTTTCTGTTGGAACTTGTTCCTAATGTTATTGTTCCTTTTCAGTAGGAACTCTGTCATGCCTTTTTTTTTCCACATATAATTATCATTCTGGTCTAGATCAGTTCCTATGGAATATGTCGAACCAATCTTAAATTCATTATTAGCCATATCATGAAATCATGAATATATGAGGCGTTGTTCCTTCAGTCATTGTTTCCATATTGGGTTGTATATAAATGTTTTCTGAAATTCAAAACCCAAAGAAAACTTTTGTGCAATCTCAAGATTAGTAGGTTAGTAGAAATATATAATATACTAAGGCATAAAGATGAATAAACATAAAGTTAAAAAAATACTCCCTTAGAATGTAGTTTCACCTGTATAGTTCCAACATTCATTATGGAAAATATAGAATGAAGGTTATGTTTAATTCGTCCAAACTAAGTTCAATAAGAATAGGAACAAGAACTTGCATAATTTGTTGGATTCTTGCATCATAATCCAATATACTTTGTTTCATCATTAGTTCCAATGGGAACGGGATGAGTTCCTTTTATCAATGGAACTAGTCTTAATGCAATTAGCACAAAATAATCTCACACACTAAACCTACAAAACATTTAACTTTGACCTGCAAGATTTACACAAACTTGAAGAGATATTAAATTTATCATGATTTAAAATTAAATAACATAACTTAAAATAAAGAGAAAAAGAATTTAAATCATATCATAGTATTAATTAAGTTTCTATGAAAAAATAAATATCATAGAGACTATTTTCAACATGGTGCATATGATATAATATGTTGGTTTTCATTCTGACTCAAAGGAACTTACCTGTAAGTGGAACTTGTCTTAATTTACACATCTCAGCCTGTCAAGTTCCTTCAGGATCTGTTGAGTTCCTCAACCTTGCTCCAACGGGTACACCAGATTCTTTTACTCTTTCCTTGCATGATTCTAATGTTGTCTTTTATATAAATATATTTCAATCATGATTCAAACCCTGAAAAAAAAAACTCTTCTATCCTTGGACATTGGTACCCAAAATTTCGGGTCCTTTAATGTTAGTAACATTAACGAATTTTTATTTTTCAACCAATTTTAGTGCACAAAAAAATGCTACTAGTTAGGAACAACATATATTTACTAAGAAAATATTAATCGTGATTCTCATGATGCATGACAAACTTATTCTTTGGCAAGGATTGTAATAAACGTTCATTATACTCCCAAAGAATCAAGTTTCAAGCTGCTGGAAATTTGAGTTCCAAGCTGCTAGAAATTTGAGTTCCAAGTCCGTAAATAAGCATTTTCAAAAAAATATTTTTCCTTGTAAAATCTCCCATAAACTGATTATTTCCTTTAAAAAAAGGTCAAATCATTTTGAAAATAATATGTTTGATATTCAATGTAATACCCCAAAATTTTGGGCTATTTTAAATTTTTATTTAACTAATTGAATATCTAATTAATTAATTATTTAATTAATCATTATTTAAATTAATTATTAATTTGGACCTAATTCAATTGCTTTACTCCACTAAAACCAAAGCCCAAATCTTCCTAAGCTATACTCCCCACTCGGCATTTCTTCTATTTCTTTCTTTAATTGATTAAATTAATCTAATTACCAATAATATTACTCTATATATCTGTTTTGACCCTTTCCTAAAAAGTCATATCTTTTATCCTAAACTCACTACTAAATTTTACGGAGAAAAACAAACCCTTTATCCTTCTATACTAGTCGGCCCCCTTCTATTATTTCTTTAATTGACTAACTAATTTAATTACTTAAAAATACTAATCCATATCTATTGTTGACCACCTAAAAATCTACACTTTTTCCTATCCTTGCTACTACAATTTAGGAGGTAAAAAAAAACCCCTTTTATTTCCAATACACACGGCCAAAAGAAAAACCAAGAATACCATCTACAACTTCTTTTCTTAAAAACTAATAAAAAACATAAATCACACAATTATTCCAAATCCTTTTATTGATTCAACCCTTCAAAGATTGAAGCAAGAAGCCAAAAAAACACCAAGGAGGCCGTGTGATACCCTTAGATTATTCGAACCACACTTTTGAAAATTAGGTAATTAGATTGCTTTTATTTAATCAATAGGATAGATTAGTTATATAATCTTTAGAATAGGTTTAGAACTATATAGAATTGCATAGAATCATGAGTGTTGAATTTCGAATTGCATGTTATTATTTTAGCTATGATTGTTGAGTGATATAATAATATTCCATGATTGTTTGATAAATTTATTTCAGGCTTAACCATATTTTATGCTTGTTTTATGATTCTTGCTAATTAGAATTGTTGAAATATATTATTGAATGAAGTATGCATGTTGAATGAATGATAGCCGTGAGATAGCCTTCTTGTTCGAATGATTTGGGTGACCAAAACTTAATCTTTTCATCATAATCTTGATTCACTATTAGCCTTTGACGGATTTCTTGAATTAATTCCTTAAGTAGTAAAGTTCTTGAAGTTTAGATTAATAATCTTGAATAACTAACTAAGGTGACCGTATGATAATCTTGGATTAGTAATATTTTGGTTCGAAATTCTTGAGTGAATTTAAAGCATGAGTTTTTATTATGTTAATCTAATATTATTAATCTAATCTTGATATTTCTAGAAATATAAAAGGAAGAGTAAACTGTTGGTTTGTCACATAAAGAACCGTGTAGTATTATAAGAAAAAAAGTATGGATTTTTACTTGTTTTCTTATGATACAAAATTAGAATTTGAACTTGCTCTTGAAATTATTCTAAATTAATTTAATTAAAGCTTGTATTTTTATTTGATAAAGACTTGAATTCTTGGAATTGATATTCGAAATTGTCAAGTAAAGAGAAGGAATAAAGATTAGATTTTTATGATTCAATAAATGAAAAGACTGGAATTTAATTATGTTCTTGAAACTATTTTGGTTAATTTAAACTTGTATCTTATAGTGATGATTGGATTAATTATATGTTGTATGATGCTAAATTCTTGTATGGTTGTTATTGCAAAGGGCTGTGTAACTGTGGTGAGGATTGGGTAAGATTTCGACTTTTGAACTTATGTTATGATTGAATAATGTTAATGAATTATGATTCTTGCATGCCTTTATGTATGAACTTGTTGAATTGGAAGAATATTGTTGATTGATGTTTAACGTGTGGTGTTGGTCAATGTCGAGTATTATAAGTCCTGGTCTAGATTTTTGAGTCATTAAAGTTGAACTAGAATCGAATAGAAGTCAAGTCTTGTTATTGATAGTCAAATTGTGAACTAGAAAGTTGAACTTGAAAAGATAATAAACTATGAAGTGACCGCCTATCTAGTGGCTAAAGTACCATGAGCATAGGTATAGTCGAAGCCACTGTCCCTTCTGCAGTTTTGGGCAGTTCTGGATCCCAGTGCCGGGAAGTAGATCAAAAGTGGTTGACCCGGCATGAGACAAGGAAAGTTGGGGAAGAGTTAAGGTTTTGCCTACGAGCATATGACTGTGTCACGGATTAGCACTTGAATTGAACTAGAACTTGAAAGTCAATAGTGGAGTCTAGAAGTCTAGAATTGGATTACGTTTGTCTTGAGAGTCTTGGTTGATTATTCTGTTATGATTTGTTCCGCTGCGTACTTGAATGTGAATGCCTTTGAATGGTTTTCATGTTGACTTGTTTGACTGTTCTGTTGATCTGTTCTAATTATTATGTTTCTAATTGTGTTCTATTGATTAAGTAGAACAATCTAATTACTCCCCACTGACTGTGGACCCCATAATCCCTTTTCAGGTACAAAAGCAGAATAGTTGGGAATGCAAGGGCTTGGATTGTGAGCTAGCAAGAGTAAAATTATAGTTACCCCATGTTTTCTCTAGCCTTTGTAATATAGTTATTAGTGAATTTCAGTAGTTTATGGTTAACCTTGAACTAGGACTTTTCTTTAATTTTGGACTATTTATTGGTTTAATTAAATAATTTGAATTAAGTTTAGAGCTTCCGTTGCCATTAACGAATTTGATATTAAAATTTTATGGTTAATAATGATCCGTGTTGTTGTTTTCTCCGAAAACAACGTTGCTAAAATGCGAGTCGTTACATTCAAACATACAAAAAATCATATTTGATAACATCCAAAATCGATTTGAAACAAAATAATAAAAAATAAAGTTTATAGAAATAATACAAGAAATATAATAAATTCAATGACAAAACATAGATAATATATCAAAGATAGAATACTAACCTGATAAGTATTTATCTGAATAACTTTTACCTTTCAAGAAAAACATGCATTTTCTCGTGAGTTCCTCTAGGCAATGAAGGATTAAGTTCCTTGATAAAGCAGGGTTGAGTTCCTTGTATGTATTCATCCTTCTAGGAACATCCTCCTCAGGGTTGCCTGAATCCTGGAGGAACTTGCTCTGATACCAATTGTTATTTCGGATGAACTACTACAAGGGGGGGGGGGGGGTGAATTGTAGTATGGAACTTAGTAGTCAATTTTTGCAGAAATTAAAGAACATGAAGGGAAAATAAAGAAACGATGCAAGAGAGATTTAGCGAGGAAACTTTCCAGGGCCCAACTGGAAATAAAACCTCGACCCACTAGGGATTTCTCTAAAACACTTCTCTATTCTCTATATTCTAGTATTCTTTTCCCTTTTCTCTTTCTCTCTTTCTCTTTCTCTTTCTCTTTCTATTCTTTGTTATTTTTCTCTTTCTCTTTCTCTTCTCTTCTCTGTTCTCACACTTTTCTCATATTCTCACCCCAATTACATGAATTCTCTCAAATCCTTTACAAATTCCCGATTACAAGAGTTCACTCAAACTCACTTCTCTATTATTAAAATTACAGACTCTTGATAAAATAAAACTCTAATATATTGAACATAAAATCTGACTGGAACTTGGAACATAATCTGGAACATACGATAGGAACTTTGAGTGGAACCGACTCAATAAGTGGGTATAAGATGTAAGATTTTAGCTCTCCACTTTATTGAAGTCTGGCTCACCTTGGAATAGGTGATTCATATAGTATTTATAGACTTCTAAGTCGTGCTCCCCAAGAAACCACTAAATACACCACTAAACCCACTCAAAGTACTGTCAGGAACTTGTAACTGCCCACTACATTGCTGCCCATGTTCCCACTAACTAACAGCCACGTCCCACTACTTATTGACTCCTTATTTTTATTTATAAAGTGTATTTACTGAATAAATATGAGACTCCATGTCATCCACTAAACACACGTAAAACAACAATATTTGACTCCTATTTTTAAGGGTATAAAAATTAACAAACTCACTTCCCCTTTTTTTTAAACCGGAATTTTCTTTTTATTAAATTAAATTACTACTCTAATCTAACCATAAAAAGATTCACTTTTTACTGCCACAAAGTTTAAGGAGTCCTATAATTAAGCTAACAACTTTTACCAAGCCTAGTCAAAACCACGTTTTTGTTAAATGAAAATCAGAAATTATATTTTAATAAAAGATGGATTTTTTCTTCAATAAATTCTATAAATATAACCCTTAAAAGTTTGCAAATAATCAGCCCAAATAATTAGAATAATAACAACCTAACCCTACAAAATAGGTAACTAAGTATGACTACTAACAAATTCAAACTAGGTTGTTAAACATTCCTAAAATTAAGGATTCCATTCTCCAGCAATATTCTGAGTGGTTTACCAAATCAAATCAGTCTAAAATCATGCTATAACCATGTTAGACATGTGGACTACCATAACTAACCAAACAGACACAAGTTCCTGTAGGAACTGGACTCGTGTTCCTGTAGGAACTGGACTTAAGTTCCTTTGACAGACAGACCCAAGTTCCACTTGTAATTTAACTCGTGTTCCAGTCAGACTCATGACTCAACATACTTACAAAAATCTTAGAAAATTAAACTCTTAATTTTCTAGTTTCTTATCACCTTCAAGATGCTCCAATTCTGGAAATTTTGATTCTCATTTCTCTTGACTTTTTTTCTTTACAGGAACTTAACTCGTGTTGCATAGGAACTTCAGTTTAGCTTGCTTTCCTGATTGTGCTTCTTCAAGTATTCTCTTTTCAAGGCTTCAACTTAGTGCCTCTTTGAGTTGCATTCCCGCATTGAAACTTTTCTCTTGTTTGATCTCCCTTAAATACTTGAATACTCCTTCAAGTTCTTCTTGGTTGATCTTCTCTTTGAAGTTCTCGTTTAGGAACACTTCTCCAATTGAATTCCTTCGCTTGAACTTCTTTATTTAGTTGCTTCAACTCAGAAGCTTCTCTTGATTTGTTCCAACTCAGGAACTTATATTGCGTACATCATCAAAGATAACAGGAACCTTTTTCATTAAGACTTATGAACTTGTTCATGCACATCTCAACACACATGTTAGTTAGATAATCATCATTTGTTCATTATCATCAAAACCATACTTGGCTCAACAATAATGGTATGCGTGTGTTCTAGTATTGTTTATGATGATGATTCTTGAAGTTTCTTGAAGTTCTTGGTAATTTTATAATGATTCTTGAATTTCTTTATTATGATTATGTATTCTTTAAGTATAGATTTTGTAGTCATAGATAAAGAAAGTTAAAGAAAGTCTAAAGAACGACTAAAGAAGTTCAAAGAAATTAAAGTACATAGTTAGTCTCAAGTAAAGACGTAAGATGTAAACTTGAGAATAACTAAGATGTAATGAATAGTTAAAGATTTGCTTGATTTCGCATATGAGACGCCTAACCTTGGAGTAAGATTGTAAGACTTGGGTTAAGATGCTGCCCCTATCCTAACCGCGATATTGGGATTGTCTATACTTATTATGTCGTCTTTTTGATATGGGTCCGTAAGATGGGTTCATGGGTATGGGAGTAAGATTCTCATTCCCGGCATAATAAAAAGTTCGGTTACGTAAGATGTGTTCGTACGAGCATAGTCCGGTCTAATATGTGAATGATAGCGACAAATATGTTGTATGTTTAAGTAAAGTTTAAGGTCGGATGAGCTATTATTGTTTACGCATATGATTATTTGATTTATTTATCTGATCTGTTGTATGTTCATATGTATCCACTTTAGGGTGGAACTGTTATGTTACTCGCCACTGATGGTGGATATGTGTTCATTTTCAGGTAAATCTGATAGTGATATTGATGCTTAGCTTGGGATTAGGCGAGCGTCGATCTACTTGCTATTGTATAGTTTTATTTTCTGTTATTAGAACTTGGATCATTAGTAGTTGTATATTCTAGCTCTAACTACAGATTTGGAGTTAACTCGTTAGTAATGACTTTTGAGGTTTTAGTTTTGTACAAACTTGTGGTATATGTACATTTTGGGATTTTTAGTAGTTTACTTGAGGTATTGATTTTAGATTTTTAGTATGTTTATTTGTTAGTTCGACAATTTGACTCGTCAGTCTCTTCCACGCCGATTTATACGAGTCGGGTCGTCACATATATATACTTTGACTTTTTTTGGTAGTGTATACTTCATCTTTTATTTTGTATATATATATGTGTGTGTGTGTGTGTGTGTATCGGGATCTGCTAAAAACTTAGACTTCACTGAAAACTAAAAACTTTCAGTTATGACCATTAGATTTAGATCAACGACTAAGATTAATTTTGGAAAAAAAAACGCAGTTTAGGGGGTACGTATTAAAATCTGATGGTACATATTAAATTCTTATGGTAAATATTAAATTCAAAGGGTAGATATTACCTTCGGAGGGTATATATTAAATCAAGTGATACATAGTAAATTCAAGGGGTACATACTAAGTTCAGGGGTACATATTAAATTCAGGGTTACATATTAAAATTCAGAAGGTACGTATTAAAATCCGATGGTACATATTAAAATTATAGAGTACATACTAAAAAGGTATATTTAACTAAAAATGATATTGTTACTACCAAAAATATAGTTCTCAAAGGCTAGTAAGGCTTAGCAGAGTATGAAGGCCCAACATAATGGATCCACCTATCCTAAGGTCCAAACCACTGAAGATCCAAAGTTTCATCAGCCCAAGATCACCAGAAGCCCAACATAAGCCTCAAGTGAAGGTCCACATGGCAGGGTATTATAAATCCACGTGGTAGCACCTTACTGATCTACGTGGCAGAATACTACAAGGTAACGTGGCATTACCCTATGAAGACACCTGGCCACCTGGAGTTCAACATGAAAAGTTAGGGAAAACATCAAAAGAGTGGGAAAACTTGTATCCCACATTGATAGTTTACAAGAGGAAGTAGGAAGATTCTTGTATAAAAAGATTTATGTAATGATTAATGCACAGATTCCAATATATGCTGATTTGACAAGACATAGCTTGTAATTGTCAATTAACCTTAATCAATCTTGATTAGCAGCAATTTGAGCTATTATTATCTTTTGCACATTTAATTACTTTCGTATTTATTTATGCATTTATTATTGCATTTATTATTATTTTGGGCAAGTTTGTAGCATAAAATCGGTTAGCTCTCTCCTTATTTGTAAAAAACCCCTAATACATTTGGCGCCGTCTGTGGGGAGAGCACGATTCTATGGCAAACTTAGGAGAAAAAACTCCCGAGATACCCAAAACCACATTGGTAACAATAGAAAACGACCACGAGTTGGACGAGAGAGAAATAGATCATGACCAACCCCCTCGAAGGGAGAGGACCACACAACGTGCGAATCAGGCCGGGGCCGCATCTCCTGAGGAGGATCAGCCCATCTCTCTCTCCCAACCGAAACACATAATGGTCGACTTGAGGAAATCGCTTGTCACACAAGTGAAAGATATGATAGGCCAAGCCAACAAGGCCGACCCAAGGCCATCTAAGCCGACCCCGGAGGAAGCCAGGCCCTCTAGGCCGACCAAAGATCTGGCCGATCCCAAGGTCGACCACAGGAAGAAAAAGGTCTCAAGCAGCACCAAGAAGAAGAAAACACCTTCCAAATCAACGAAGTTTGATTGGAAGAACATCACCCAACGGGTGAAGACGATCAAGGCTCCCACTCTACCAAGAAGGGAGCCCTTGATCTGCGAAACCAATCAAGCCTTTAGAGATGCTCGAGAGTATCTGAAGGCAAAGAAACAACAGTCACAACAACATTCTCAGGTTTGCATTTCTGACATGGCATCAACCCCAACTTTGAAGGACACCACCTACCGAGGCTCTCTGCAGACCATGTCTCGTTCAACACAAGTGGAAACTCCTACCCCAATGCCAAAAGGCTTGTTCAAAGCCGAGCCCTTCAGAGAAGATGTGCCTCTAGCCACTCAGTTTCAGCAACCACATTAATCATACCCTCATGGAGGGATCACATGGAAGTCTCCATTCTCAGTCGCCATTTTGACAGCCCCGAGGGCCTCCAAAGTCAAAGCGCTTCATATCGAGCCTTACGATGGCACGACTGATCCTGATGATCACATAGCCACCTACAAGCACCTGATGTATGCTCAGTCGGTAGATGACACAACATGGTGTATGTACTTCCCAGCGACACTGAAGGGCGTGGCCCAAAAATGGTTCAACAGCTTACTGGACCATTGCATACAAAACTTTACCGAGCTCAGCATGGTCTTCGCGCATCATTTCATGGCTTAAAAACAAGAGAAGAAGACAAGCATGCACCTCAGTAAGATCGTGCAGGGGCCAAACGAGTCTTTGAGATCATATGTCAAGAGATTCAACCTAGAAATACTGCAAATACCCGGCCTACCTGAGGGGGTGGCCTTTGACAATTTCGTTAAAGGGCTTCACCAGTCACGGTTTAAGTTCGAGATGGTAAGGAAGAAGGTCCAGACCTTACCATAAATTATGATGGAGGCCGAGTCTTATATTCATGCTATAGAAATCTGTTCGGCTACCAAGCCCGAAACAAGAATGCTGCTAAACATGGAGAGGGTAGTCAAAAGAAGGAGGACCGTAAAAGGGAGGTTTGGACGGTTGAAGGTACTCATAAGGAGCAAAAGGCTCCCAAGAAAGGCCGCACTTACGAGTCGGCATATGAGTACAACAAGAAACCCTATGCCATCCTTATGAAAATCAAGGACAAGTTCAGTTTTGATGCGCCTCAGCCTTTGCGAGGCCCTTCCAAATATAGAAATACTAATTAAGTATTGCCAGTACCACAAAGATGTGGGTCATGACACAGATGAATGCTTCAATTTGAAGCGTTTGTTAGACAAGTTAGCTGCAAAGGGCATGTTGGAGCCCTACATTGTAAAGAAAAAATTCAAGTTTCAGAGGAAGACTACCCAGAAGATGGGAAATGACGAAGAAACAGACACCGAAGTGGTGGCTATGATATGTGGAGGACTCACCTCAGGGGGTCCGAAAATCAGGGGTCCGAAGACAGGATGCCGGAAGTACTAATTGGTGAGAAAGACCGACCGAGTATCCAGACCCCTCATGAAGACCCATTGGTTGTTGAGTTCAAGGTCGCTAACTTGAAAGTTAGAATGAAGGGTACTGATTGATACCGGTTGTTCAACGGACATCATCAGCTTCGTCTGTCTTGAGAAATTGAGATTTCAAGACAATGCCCTCCATCCTATCAACCATCCCATCATAGGGTTCGGAGGAGGTTTCATTCACCCTATAGGCATTGTCACCCTACCTATTCAGATGGGAAGCAAAGTGATGCTAAGACACATGTTTGTGAAGTTTTTAGTGGTAAATGAGTTGACGGCCTATAACATCATTATAGGCCGACCGACGTTAAATTTGTCAAAGGCTATTATCGTGCCACATCTCATGCTGATGAAGTTTGTATGTAAAGATGGGAGTGTGGGGGCAATATATGGTGATCAGTAGACGGCACGAGAGTTCTATCTCACCACCATAAAATTTTTGTCCACACTAGACAAATAAGACAAGGTCCAACCATCACCAAAGAAAAGAAAGAAATAGCTCAAAGGGGTGAATCAAGAAGTCTGTATGATTGGGTCGGCTAAGCCAGATGAACTCCCCTCAGCTAGTAGGTGAATTTCGAGACTTTGTACTCGATGCTAAGCGACCTGATCGAGTCTAACAAATAGGATCTTCCTTCAAGGAAGATCAGAGTCAGATGTTGGACGAACTCCTGAGGGAGTATCAAGATTTATTTGCCTTTACTGTTCAGGAGATGCCGGGTATTGACCCCGAGCATCGTGTGTCAGGAATTGAAGATCATACCCGGCATAAGGCCGGTCAGGCAAAAGAAAAGGAATCATGGGGAACTCCTAGACAAGGCTGCGGCCGAGGAAGTAAAAAAGCTCCTGGAAGCTCGATTCATTCGACCTTGCTACTACCCTGAATGGGTGGCCAATGTTGTTCTGATCCCAAAACCTAACAAAAGTTGGCGGACGTGTGTTGATTATATTGACCTAAATCGAGCCTGCCCCAAGGATGGATTCCCTCTACCAAAGATTGACCAATTGGTTGACTCCACTGCAGGGCACGCCCTCATGAGTTTCATGGATGCCAATTCTGGTTTCCACCAAATTCCCATGCACCCTGATGATCAAGAGAAGACGACCTTCATCACCTCTCAAGGTCTATATTGCTATACAGTGATGCCGTTCGGTTTAAAAAATGCCCCCGCCACCTTCCAAAGGTTTGTAAACATGGTGTTTTCACTTCAGTTAGGGCGAAAAATTGAGGCTTATATTGATGATATAATTGTGAAAAGCAAGGAGCCGGTCGATCACTTGGCCGACCTAAGGGAAACATTTGATTCCCTTAGGAAATATAATATGAAGTTAAATCTTAAAAAGTGTGTTTTTGGGGTTGGCTTGGGCAAATTCCTAGGCTTTATGATTGATCAACGGGGCATAGAGGCGAATCCTGATAAAGTGACATGGCCTCCCCTAGGTCGATCAAGGAAACTCAAAGGCTGACTGGATGTTTGGCTGCACTAGGCCGATTCCTGTCCTGGTCAGGGGATAAATGTCACTACTTCTTTGATGCCATAAAGAAGAAGGCCAAGTTTGAATGGACAGAAGAGGCCGAGTTGGCCCTTACCAATTTAAAGGAACATATGCACACTTTGTTGAGGCTAATAAGCCCTATCCTAGGCGAAGTATTGTATATGTACCTAACTGTTTCAGAATTTTGTCTAATTGCTGTATTGGTGGCCGTTTGAGAGGGTATTCAGTACCCGGTGTATTTTGTAAGCCATATTTTGAGGAACGCCGAGCTGAGATATCCTCTCATAGAGAAGTTTGGGCTCGCCCTGTACATGGCCTCCAAAAAGCTTCGGCCTTATTTCAAAACACACCCCCTTGTGGTGTATACAGATCAGCCTCTAAAACAACCGTTCACCAAGCTCGAGTCCTCTGGCCGAATGGTAAAGTGGGCTGTGGAACTTAATGATTTTGACATCTCCTTCGAGCCCAGAAAAGCAATCAAGGGTCAAGCCCTCGTTGATTTCGTAACAGAGATGACAAGGCCTCGAGAGGAAAACCCGTCTGTTCTACTAGTTGGAAGTTGTTTGTTGATGGATCCTCAACCCAGAATGGATGTGGAGCTGGCATCCTTTCTGTCTCGCCTGAGGGCAACGTGTATAAATATGCACTCCGCTTCAAGTTCCAAGCCTCCAACAATGAGTCGGAGTATGAAGCTCTCCTTACGGGTCTGAAAATGTGTATTGCTTCGGGAGCAATTGAAATCGAAGCTTCGTCCGATTCACAGATTGTTGTGAGTCAGGTCAATGGAGACTATGAGGCTAGAGAGCCCGCCATGAAGAAATGCTTGCAATTAGTAAAGGAGGTCAGTGCTACTCTCAAAACATTCGTCCTTTAGCATATACCTCGGTCAGACAACAGTCAGGCTGATGCCCTGCCTAAGTTGCCCTCATCAGCCGTAAATGACACCCCAAGGACGGTGTTTTGGGAGGTAAAGGAGAGGAGAAGCATAGATGAACAAGAGGTCATAACTTTGGATCGAAGCAGTACATGGATGGATGCCATCATGGATTATAAGCTGAACGGCATTTTGCCGACTGACAAGAAAGAAGCAAAGGCTACAGAGCGAAGGGCTGCTTGGTTTGAAATTTTTAATGGAAAGTTGTATAAGAAGGCTTATTCTAAGCCATTTCTCAAATGTGGCACACCAGAACAAGGACAGGAGGTCCTTGATGATCTACATCAGGGATTTTGTAGCTCCCATATTGGGGGCCGAGCACTTGCAGAGGAAGATGCTAATAGTAGCCTGTCCAAATGGCCAACACTGAAGGAATATTTAGACAAGCTACTATTGGCCAACACTGAAGGAAGATGCTATGTGGAAGATAAGGAAGTGTGATAAATGCCAGAGGTTTGCCAAGCTCATACACCGACCTTCTAATAACCTGGTACCCATCACTAGTCCACTTCCCTTTGCCAAGTGGGGAATGGACATCCTAGGCCCATATACCCCAGCAACTGGTGTAACGCCCCAGATTTTGGGCTATTTTCTTGATTATCGTGTTTGTAATTATTTTGATTCTGTGCATGGTCTAAATTTATTTAGACTATTTTTATTGTTTGAGTGTGACTATTTTATGATTTATTGTTTCTTTTATTTTATTTTAATTAATTAGAATTTTATTTTAATTTTCTGATTAATTAATTTAGTCTTGGACCAAGTGTGAATTTAGTCATGATTAGTCATGAATTAGTGCAAATGGCCTAAGTGTTCAATTTGGCCTAATTCCTTTGCCCATAACCGACCCTCTCTCTTTTGTGAGGCTTGGTTTGTCACTTGCCTTGTTTTCACACCTAACTTACTTCTATAAATAGATTTTGTTAGTAAGGCTTAAACACCATTTTCCCATTTAATCATCATTTGCTACAATCAAAACAAAAGCACTCTCCCTCCATTTACTCTCCATCCCACACGCCATTTTGGCTTCCAAAACACCCATCATTTGTTCATCTTCATCTCAAACCCAAACTTAAATATTCAACATCCATTGATCTTTAAGTGAGTAAATTCAAAAGTATCCTTCATTGCCTTGTTCAAGACTTGGGTTTTACGGTTTGGTTTCGGGTTTTGTTCATGGGGTTCGAAGAGTGGTCGTGCGTGGCGCCTTGCGCGGTGGTTCGTGCTGGCCATGCGTTGAAGCCGTGATTGGTGGCCGTGTGTGGAGGTGCTTGGTGTTTAAGTGCGGTGCCGTGTTGAAGCCATGTTTGACCTTGTGTTTTTGCCCGTGTCTAACGAGTTTGGGCAGCGGGTTTTTATACTCTTTTGTGGCCAAGTTTGATTAGGTAACATACTTTCTTACCTTAATTTGTATACTATGATTATAGGATAGATTATGTAATCATGTTGGATGAATTTTTTATGTTTGTTTATCATTATTTGCGTGATTTTAAGTATGAATTTGGGTAATGGTTTTATGATGATTTACTTAAGTTTTCATGTACGTTTTTGATGAATTTTTCGTGTGGTTTTCGTATGAGTCGAGTTCTTGTTGAGTTCTTGATGAGTTCTTGATGGGCTCTTGATGAGTTCTTTAAGTTCTTGATGAGTTCTTGATTGAATCTTGAAATTTTGAAAGTTGGTCTTATGATCTTTTAAGTACACGTTTATTGTTGTTTTTCCAAGTATTATTTAAAGACAGGTAAGGTTTTGTAAAGATTTTGAAAGATAGTTCTTGATAGACTATTTTTATTGTTTGAGTGTGACTATTTTACGATTTATTATTTCTTTTATTTTATTTTAATTTTCTGATTAATTAATTTAGTCTTGGGCCAAGTGCTAATTTAGTCATGATTAGTCATGAATTAGTGCAAATGGCCCAAATGTTCAATTTGGCCCAATTCCTTAGCCCATAACCAACCCTCTCTCTTTTGTGAGGCTTGGTTTGTCACTTACCTTGTTTTCACACCTAACTTACTTCTATAAATAGAGGTTGTTAGTAAGGCTTAAACACCATTTGCCCATTTAATCATCATTTGCCACAATCAAAACCAAAGCACTCTCCCTCCATTTGCTCTCCACCCCACACGCCATTTTGGCTTCCAAAACACCCATCATTTGTTCATCTTCATTTCAAACCCAAACTTAAAGATTCAACATCCATTGATCTTTAAGTGACTAAATTCAAAAGTAGCCTTCATTGCCTTGTTCAAGACTTGGGTTTTTGGGTTTGGTTTCGGGTTTTGTTCATGGGGTTCGAAGAGTGGTCGTGCGTGGCGCTTGTGTGGTGGTTCGTGTTGGCCGTGCGTTGGATCCGTGATTGGTGGCCATGTGTGGAGGTGCACGGTGTTCGAGTGTGGTGCCGTGTTGAAGCCATGTTTGACGGTGTGTTTTGGGCCGTGTCTAACGAGTTTGGGCAGCGGGTTTTTATACTCTTTTGTGGTCAAGTTTGATTAGGTAACATACTTTCTTACCTTAATTTGTATACTAGGATTATAGGATAGATTAAGTAATCATGTTGGATGAATTTTTTATGTTTGTTTATCATGATTTCGTGATTTTAAGTATGAATTTGGGTAATGGTTTTATGATGATTTACTTAAGTTTCCATGTACGTTTTTGATGAAGTTTTCGTGTGGTTTTCGTATGAGTCGAGTTCTTGTTGAATTCTTGTTGAGTTCTTGATGAGTTCTTGATGGGCTCTTGATGAGTTCTTTAAGTTCTTGATGAGTTCTTGGTTGAATCTTGAAATTTTGAAAGTTGGTCTTATGATCTTTTAAGTACACGTTTATTGTTGTTTTTCCAAGTATTATTTAAAGATAGGTAAGGTTTTGTAAAGATTTTGAAAGATAGTTTTAAAGAAGTTAAAGAAAGGATTAAAGATTTGTTAAAGATTCGATAAAGAATGATTATGAATTAGGATTGATTTTGGTTAAACTCAAGAAAAGGCGAAAGAAGCGATCTTGAGTATAACTTCGATGTTTTTAAGTAGGATTAGCTTAAGTTTACTTTTAGACGCCTAATCTTGGAGTAAGATTCTAAGTTTTGGGTTAAGACGTTGCCCCTATCCTGACCGCGGTATTGGGATAGTGTATACTTGCTATGTTGTCTGTTTGATATGAATTTCCGTAAGATAGGGTTCATGGGTTTGGGAGTAAGATTCTCATTCTTGGCATAGTAGGAAAGTTCATTCGCGTAAGAAGCGTTTGTACGTGCATAGTCCGGTCTAAAATGTAAATGGTAGCGACAACGATGTTTTTATGAGTTTTAAGTAGAAATTATTTAAAGTTGGTCAGTTTTACGATTATTGGTATTTTGACGTTTTTACCATATGTAGGTTTGTAGTCTGATATGTTTGTTTGGTTTGTTCTATGATTATGTGTATCCATGTTATGATGGGACTGTTATATTGCTCGCCACTGACAGTGGATTGTTGTTATTTTTCAGGTAATTCTGATGATGACTGTGCTGCTTAGCTATTGGTTGGGCGAGTGCCGTTATAGTATTCTTGTTCTAGTCTACGTTATGTTATTAGTTTGGACGTATAGATTTATCTTTGGTGTATTTTGACTCTGACAGTATTTGGAGTTATTTTCTAGTATTGATACATTTGGGTTTAGTATTGTACAACTTGTGGGTATTGTACGTTTTTGGGTTATAGTAATAATAATCTTGAGGTTTTGTTTTAATTTTTAGTAAGTTTGTTTGTTAGATCGACAATTCAACTCGTCTGTTTCTTCTGCGCCGGTTTAAGCGAGTCAGGTCGTCATAGTTGGTATTAGAGCCAAATAGGTTTTAAGTGAAGTTTTAGGATTTGAGTAAAACCCGGGAGTTGAGAGCTTTACCATTCCCGAGTGATAAGCCCAATTTAGAATCAGTTAAGGGAGAAGAGTGTCGGGTAGAAGAATCCGGGATAAGACTCTTTTTCCTACTTTCTTTTGTGTGTATACTTGATTGGAGTGTTGATTTTGACTGACATTGCCTCTTTTTATTTGTCTGTTGCTGCGATGATTTCAGCATGTCCACACCTCGCCGGATAAGTTCGGGTCGACAGAGGTTACGAGCGCTCGAGGAATCGATTCTTACGCTTGCGCATCATAGTCGTCAGCCATCGGGATCGCAGTCAATGTTCGATCGTATCGCTCGTCATTGACCACCTACTTACGATGGGGTTGCCGACCCTACGACGTTGGAAAGTTAGATCCGCGAGAAGGGGAAGCTCTTCGACTCAACGTTTTGCCCCGAGCACGAGAAGGTCCAGATCGCCGCTTACTACTTGCGCGGAGAGGCCGATAACTAGTGGAGCGTAACGAAGAACACGTGTATGCCCCTACATCTGATGTCTTGGGCCGAGTTCATAGCTAAGGTCTAGGAGAGATTCTATCCTGACGAGTTACAGTGGCAGAAGCAGGAGTTTCTTACTCTCGCTCAGGGTATGATGACGGTTCAGGCCTACACTGATAAGTTCGCCGAGTTATCCAGGTTTGCTACATCGGTAGTACCATCTGAGGAGGAGCGGGTCAAGCGCTACATCAAAAAGCTAGATCCGAGGATTCGTAGCCATGTGATCAGTAGTGGAGCGAAGACGTTACAGCGAGCTTACGAGGTAGCACTTGAGATCCAGATGTCTGTCATCGAGGAGGATACGAGCAAGAAGAGGACCCCGACCCTGGTGACGTCGCCATCATTTAAGAAGCCCCGGTTCAGTGCACCTAGCAGTACCCCTCCGACCACTAGTTCGTCTCAGGGATCAGGGAGTTCGAGATGCAGAGGATGTGGCAAGGACTTCCATCCAGGGAAGCGATGGGACGGGACGTCCATTACATGTTTTATCTGTGGCAAGGAAGGCCAAAAGGCGTCAGTTTGCCCCGAGAAGAAGCCAGGTACCGAGACCAAGCAACTTCCAGCACCGGCTAAGACTCCAGTGAAGAATCGAGTCTATTGTATGACTGAGGCAGAGGCAGAGGTCCAGCCAGATGTAGTCTCAGGTAGATTTCTTGTCTCAGGTATTTTAGCACTCTTTTTATTTGATTCTGGTGCCACAGTTTCTTTCGTGGCTAGTAGTTTTGTCTCGAGGTCTAACCTTCGAGGCAGTTCCCCTGTTAGTTTGATCATAACTCTCCTTTCTAGAGAGGATTTTGTTTGTCAGCGCGATTTCCGAGGAGTGCCCATCGTTATAGCTGGAGAGCAAGTGACGGCTGATCTGAAGGAGTTCCCTCTGATGGAGTTCGATGTCATTCTTGGCATGGACTGGCTATCAAGGTATCGAGCGATTATTCATTGCCGAGACCAGTCAGTGACATTCCGAGGATCACAAGGCAATTGGATCACCTATTCTGGGATCGTTCTGAAGAAGGGTGTTAAGGTAATCTCAGCCTTGAAAATGAGAAAACATCTCCAGAAGGGCGATATGGTGTTCCTATGTCAGGTAAGGGACTTGACTAAGGATAGTCTGTTGGACGATATACCTATAGCGAGGGATTTGAGAGACGTATTTCCTGATGAGCTACCGGGAGTTTCACCCGAGCGCGATGTCGAGTTTAATATCGACTTAGCACCCGGGACAACACCGATTTCGAAGGCACCTTACCGGATGGCACCATCGGAGTTGCAGGAGTTAAAAACTCAACTCTAGGATTTGATCGATAAGGGCTTCATTAGGCCAAGCGTTTCTCCATGGGGAGCACATGTGCTCTTTGTGAAGAAGAAGGACGGTAGTATGCGCCTGTGCATAGACTACCGAGAGTTGAATCGGGTAACTCTAAAGAATAAGTACTCGTTGCCTAGGATTGAGGACCTGTTCGATCAGTTACGAGGAGCGGGAGTGTTTTCGAAGATAGATCTTCGATCTAGATATCATTAGATTCCAATCAAGAAAGAAGACATCCCGAAGACCGCTTTTCTTACGAGATACGGCCAGTTTGAGGTGATGCCTTATGGCCTCACTAACGCACCAGCCGTGTTCATGGATCAGATGAATCGGACGTTCCATCACTTACTCGATAAGTGCATCGTAGTATTTATAGATGATATCTTAGTCTATTCGAGAGATGAGTCTGAGCATGCGGAGCATCTCCGGATGGTACTAGAGATATTACGGAAGAATAAGTGGTTCGCGAAACTCTCCAAGTGTGAGTTCTGGCTTCGTGAAGTAGCATTTCTGGGTCAGGTAATTAGTAAAGAAGGCATTAAGGTAGAGCTGGTAAAAGTTAAGGCTGTAGTTGAATGGAGTAGCCCGAAAAATGTGGCGGAGGTTCGTAGTTTTCTGGGATTGGCCGGATACTGTCGACGATTCGTCCAGGACTTCTCCAAGATTGCAGGGTCGATGACTAGTCTCCTACAGAAGGAGATCCGATTCGTTTGGACGGTGGCTTGCGAGCAAGCGTTTCAATAGTTGAAACAGAGATTAGTCTCTGCTCCTATTCTTACCCTTCCGAACGATGAGGAGGATTTCGAGGTCTATAGTGATGCGTCTAAGAGTGGCCTAGGTTGTGTGCTAATGCACGGTGGGAAGGTCATCGCTTACGCATCGAGGCAGCTAAAGGTGCACGAGTGTAACTACCCCACGCATGACTTGGAGCTAGCAGCTGTAGTTTTCTTGCTTAAGATCTGGAGGTACTATCTCTATGGTGGTTCGTGTAAGGTATTCACGGATCATAAGAGTCTCAAGTACATCATCACTCAGAAGGACCTCAATATGAGGCAGCGACGATGGCTTGAGCTTATTAAGGACTTCGACCTGACGCTTAATTACTGTGAAGGTAAAGCGAACTTAGTCGGTGACGCACTGAGTCGCAAGAATCGATTGAGCTTTAGTAGAAGTCGTAATTCCGTCAGAGTTCATCTGACTTCTATGAGTGCCGAGCCCGGAGTTTCCGTGGTGAGCAGTCTCATTTGCTTTAAATTTCGGGACGGAATTTCTTTAAGGAGGGGAGATTGTAACGCCCCAAATTTTGGGCCATTTTCTTGATTATCGTGTTTGTAATTATTTTGATTCTGTGCATGGTCTAAATTTATTTAGACTATTTTTATTGTTTGAGTGTGACTATTTTACGATTTATTATTTCTTTTATTTTATTTTAATTTTCTGATTAATTAATTTAGTCTTGGGCCAAGTGCTAATTTAGTCATGATTAGTCATGAATTAGTGCAAATGGCCCAAATGTTCAATTTGGCCCAATTCCTTAGCCCATAACCAACCCTCTCTCTTTTGTGAGGCTTGGTTTGTCACTTACCTTGTTTTCACACCTAACTTACTTCTATAAATAGAGGTTGTTAGTAAGGCTTAAACACCATTTGCCCATTTAATCATCATTTGCCACAATCAAAACCAAAGCACTCTCCCTCCATTTGCTCTCCACCCCACACGCCATTTTGGCTTCCAAAACACCCATCATTTGTTCATCTTCATTTCAAACCCAAACTTAAAGATTCAACATCCATTGATCTTTAAGTGACTAAATTCAAAAGTAGCCTTCATTGCCTTGTTCAAGACTTGGGTTTTTGGGTTTGGTTTCGGGTTTTGTTCATGGGGTTCGAAGAGTGGTCGTGCGTGGCGCTTGTGTGGTGGTTCGTGTTGGCCGTGCGTTGGATCCGTGATTGGTGGCCATGTGTGGAGGTGCACGGTGTTCGAGTGTGGTGCCGTGTTGAAGCCATGTTTGACGGTGTGTTTTGGGCCGTGTCTAACGAGTTTGGGCAGCGGGTTTTTATACTCTTTTGTGGTCAAGTTTGATTAGGTAACATACTTTCTTACCTTAATTTGTATACTAGGATTATAGGATAGATTAAGTAATCATGTTGGATGAATTTTTTATGTTTGTTTATCATGATTTCGTGATTTTAAGTATGAATTTGGGTAATGGTTTTATGATGATTTACTTAAGTTTCCATGTACGTTTTTGATGAAGTTTTCGTGTGGTTTTCGTATGAGTCGAGTTCTTGTTGAATTCTTGTTGAGTTCTTGATGAGTTCTTGATGGGCTCTTGATGAGTTCTTTAAGTTCTTGATGAGTTCTTGGTTGAATCTTGAAATTTTGAAAGTTGGTCTTATGATCTTTTAAGTACACGTTTATTGTTGTTTTTCCAAGTATTATTTAAAGATAGGTAAGGTTTTGTAAAGATTTTGAAAGATAGTTTTAAAGAAGTTAAAGAAAGGATTAAAGATTTGTTAAAGATTCGATAAAGAATGATTATGAATTAGGATTGATTTTGGTTAAACTCAAGAAAAGGCGAAAGAAGCGATCTTGAGTATAACTTCGATGTTTTTAAGTAGGATTAGCTTAAGTTTACTTTTAGACGCCTAATCTTGGAGTAAGATTCTAAGTTTTGGGTTAAGACGTTGCCCCTATCCTGACCGCGGTATTGGGATAGTGTATACTTGCTATGTTGTCTGTTTGATATGAATTTCCGTAAGATAGGGTTCATGGGTTTGGGAGTAAGATTCTCATTCTTGGCATAGTAGGAAAGTTCATTCGCGTAAGAAGCGTTTGTACGTGCATAGTCCGGTCTAAAATGTAAATGGTAGCAACAACGATGTTTTTATGAGTTTTAAGTAGAAATTATTTAAAGTTGGTCAGTTTTACGATTATTGGTATTTTGACGTTTTTACCATATGTTGGGTGGTAGTCTGATATGTTTGTTTGGTTTGTTTTATGATTATGTGTATCCATGTTATGATGGGACTGTTATATTGCTCGCCACTGACAGCGGATTGTTGTTATTTTTCAGGTAATTCTGATGATGACTGTGCTGCTTAGCTATTGGTTGGGCGAGTGCCGTTATAGTATTCTTGTTCTAGTCTACGTTATGTTATTAGTTTGGACGTATAGATTTATCTTTGGTGTATTTTGACTCTGACAGTATTTGGAGTTATTTTCTAGTATTGATACATTTGGGTCTAGTATTGTACAACTTGTGGGTATTGTACGTTTTTGGGTTATAGTAATAATAATCTTGAGGTTTTGTTTTAATTTTTAGTAAGTTTGTTTGTTAGATCGACAATTCGACTCGTCCGTTTCTTCCGCGCCGATTTAAGCGAGTCGGGTTGTCACAACTGGCCAGCGACGCTTTGTGTTCGTAGCAGTCGACTATTTCTCCAAGTGGGTTGAGGCCGAGGCAGTGAAGGGCATTAAGACAGTGATGTCAAATGTTTCATCTGGAAAAACATAATCACAATATTTGGTGTGCCGCAAGCTATAGTATTTGATAATGGTCCACAATTTGAGACTCCTCAGCTCAAGTCTTGGCTGTGAGTCCAAGGCATTGCACACTGCTTTGTATCGGTGGGTCGGCCCCAAACTAATGGTCAAGTTGAATCTTTCAGAAAAATCATCGCTGAAGGGATTAAGAAAAAGCTGGAAAAGGCTAAGGGTTTGTGAGCAGATTAACTTCCAAATGTGCTATGGTCTATTCTGACCACGAACAAGACTTCAACTAGTGAGTCCCCCTTCATGATGGTTTATGGGGCAGAGGCGGTACTTCCCATTGAAATGTACGAGCCTACCCTGCGGGTCATGCTTTATGATGAGAATGCAAACTGGGAAGCAATGAATTTGAATCTGGATTTTTTTCCAGAAACAAGGGGCCATGCCTTGCTAAGACAAGAGGTCTATAAGCTCCGGATGGCTCGAGAATACAAGAAGAGGGTCAAGAATCGTCCAATGAGAATTGTACATTACGTGCTCAGGAAGATGGAGGCACAAGGCCGAGCTAATGAATAGGGTAAGCTTACTCCAAGCTGGGAAGGACCCTAAAAAGTCGTCGTAGCAATACATGATGGTACATACCGACTAGAAACAATGGAAGGGGTAGCTGTGCCACGGTCTTGGAATATGGATATCATCTAAGGAAGTATTACTTCTAGGTTGTAATTTTTGAAATTTCAAATGTACGACCTTGAGTCGAGGCAATGTAATCAAAATATATATTAATGAAAAAGGGAAGGACTAGATCCCTAAAGGCCCCATCACTTTCAAAGTGAAAATTTTAAAGGCTAGTGTCCAATATTTTGTTTATAAACATAAGGCCGAATGCCCTTGGTGCTAATCCAAACCCCAAGTTATTATTCCCCATTATTTGACCCCAAAAAAGGGGCCAATAGTGAGAAGTTTCACGAGGATGAAGGGTGGCCACCCATGCCCCCTAATACATTTCCAAGTGATTCATTAAAAGGAGTGCCTTGGCTGTAATTGGTCGAGACATTCGAAAATTTCAGATGATTCGCTAAGGGGTGCCTCGGTTGTAATTACGTCGAGCCACTCGTAAATCTAAAATGATTCACTTGAGGGGTGCCTCGGCGGTAAATGGCCGAGCCACTCGTAAATCTAAAATGATTCACTAAAGGGGTGTCTCGGCTGGAATTGGCCGAGTCATTCGAAAAATCTATGTTGTTAACAAACAGGTGTCTCGGCCACTTAGTTCCGAGCCACTACACGAATAATAAAATAGATAATGACTTGAATAAACCATAAAATAACGCCTTTTATATATTAAGAAATAACATGCAATACAAAATGGACACTTGCCATAACTAAAAGGCTTACATAATAAAAAAAAAAAAAGAAACACTCCTAAGTGCAACCAGCCTAATCGATATCCTCATCTGGATGAGGTATCACTGGAGTAGGAGGATGGGGTTGACCAGCTTGCTCACACCAGTTCTTCATGTCGACCCAGTCTAGAAATTTGTCGTATTATGACCCCTGTGCCTTTTTTCTCCCTCGGAAGTCTTTCTCCTTTCTTGGAACCAGAGGGCTCGCCCCTCTTCCTTTTGCCTGCACGAGTTGAGCCCTCACCATCATGAGGGCACTTCTCCCTCTCTTACCATTGCTTCAGCCATGCTTCATACTTCATGTTTAGGAAGTGCTCCTCGTCCAGAAAACCTTCATACTCTTCCTTAGGAAGCTTGTTAAGGCTCCCTTTCTCCTTGGGAAGCTTGCTGCCAGACATTCTTTCTAGTAAGGTTGGCAGATTCTTCAGAATCTCTCTCTCTTCTTTCTCTCTCAAGGAATTGTAAAATGAGTTGTGAAAAATGCAAAGGAAGTAAGTGGTATTTATAGAAGTTGCAAACATCGACATTGTTCCAATTTTACCCCTATAAGAGGTGGAAAGCATTTATTACTCCCTTAAAACAAGTTGGGGGCCCAAAATATGTGGTTTTGCTATAAAAAATCCTAAAATTTTGCCTAATTATTTTAGGCCCAAAATAAAGGCCCATTTTTGGAATCAAATTCCACGTGGCAGATCTTGATGTAGACTATTTCAGGCCCAATAAAGGACAATTTTTTAGATTTTTTCCCAAGTCAAAAGGTAACTCGACCAGTTAAGGTCGAGCCCTAATAATAAAAATGTCACATTGAGCAATACACTCGGTTTAAGGGCAATCAGGTATCTTATTGATTGCCCTTTGACTTATTTGGCAAAGAATAATTGCTAACATAATTCAACGAGCAATAACCCAGATTCTATAAACCGACTGCATTGCTCAAGGGCATAACAACAATATGTAATAAAAAATTTAGTGCAAAAATATAAAATCAAAAGCCGAGAATTGTTGAAAATAAAAATCTCATAATATTCATTTAAGTTTAAATCATTACAAGTTATGGCAGACCAGCCGCCTACACAAAAAAAAACTAATTAACTTAAAAACAAAGTTAACTAAAACTATTACACAATGTTAAAATGAGAGTGGCCTAACTCTCAGCATCATCTTCATCATCCTGTTCTTCATCTTCATCTTCATCCTTGGATATTTCAGGAAGAGGGGTGGGGTCGCGACCTATTTTGTCGCAAACAGATTTAATGTCCACCCAGTCTAGGAAACGACTCAGACACCCAAAATCGGCACCTGAGTAGGCCAACTCCCAGGCCTCGGTCACCTTTCTCTTATAAGCCATCTCGGCTTCCATAACTTCCCGGTGTGAGTCTTTCTCCAGAGAGGCGACCTTGCCCTCCAACTCCTCTTTTTCCTTCCATAACTTCTAGGAATATTCTACAAGGGATGTCTCTAGTGTTTCTGTACTGTCTTAAGAAACTAAGATACAATAATGATCGATCTTGCCTATACGGCTTTTGAAGAGTTTATGCTTACCCGCTGTAATGACCCAGATTTTATTGGTATTTTTGCCGATAATTATGTGTGTTTATGTGCATTTTTTGGTGTTAGTTCAAATTTATTTTGAACTATTTATTTTTATTTTATGTGAATAATTTCGATTTAACTCGAAATAATTATTTTTAGTTTTTATTATTTATGTTAATTATTATTTAATTGATTAGAATTTTTATTATTTAATTTTCTAATTAATTATCTAATTGATTAGTCATGCGGTTTTTGCAAATTAGCCCAATTAGTCACGAGAGCCCATTTTTAGGCCCAATTAGCCCTTGTTGGCCGGTTTTCTTAAGGCATGGCAAGGCTTGCCACTTGCCTCATGTTCACACCTTAACTAACTCTATAAATAGGAGAGTTAGTAAGGTCCCTTGCCCATTTGGCCATCCTTGTTATTTTATGCACTTGCCATCAAAAGTTTAAACACAAAAACTCCCTCCACTACTCCCTTGCTTCACGCCATTTTTGGGTGATTGAAGCCATCAAATTGTTCATCCATCTTTCTAATCCTAATCTTAAAGATTCAACTTCTATTGATCTTTAAGTGCCTAAACACAATCCTAAACACGTGCATTTCATTCAAGATCACTAGTTCGGGTTGGTTTTGGGTCTTGTTCGTGTTCGTGATCAAGTGGGTGATCGTGTGGTGGCTCGTGTGAGGGGGCCGTGCTGCAGTGATCGTGGTGGTGCAGTGGTGCTCGTGTGCCGTGCGGTGGTGCAGTGATTGGGCAGCAGCCGTGCAGTAGCTGTGCGTGGTGGTGGTGCACCGTGCAAGGCTGTGGACAGCCGTGTGTTGTGGGTCCGTGTTGTTCGAGTTCCGGGCTGCATTTGTGTGTTGTTTTAGTGTGTAATCTTCAATAAGGTAACATGCTTTCTTAACCTATTTGGTATACTATGTTTATAGTATGAATTAAATGCATGTTTGGGTTGATTGTTGATGAATATCCATGATTTTATGCATGATTTATAAATCTGATTTCGATGTGTTTATATGGTGTTTGATGATGATTTTTCATGATTTTATGATTGAACATATGTTGTAATATGATCATGATTAATGTGTTAAAGTTTGGTTAATTTTGGATAATTGAAAGGATGATTTCGAATGGTTTTTATGACGAGTTATGCGTGTGGTTTAATGAGTTTGGATGAGTTCTTGGTTGAAGATCTTGAATCTTGATTGAGTTCTTGGTTGAAGATCTTGAATCTTGAATGAGTTCTTTATGAATCTTTAATGAGTTCTTTGAGTTCTTTATTAGTTCTTGATGAGTTCTTTGAGTTCTTGATTGAATCTTGGAAGTTAAAGAAAATGGTTTAAATGGTAAAGAAAGTTAAAGAATGTGTCCTATTTGATTAAAGAATGATTAAAGATTGATGAATTAAGATTGGTTAGACTCAAGATTAAGGCTAGAGGCAGTTCTTGAGAATAACTTCGATGTTTTAACTAGTTAATTTCGAGAATCAAGGCTAGAGGCAATTCTTGAACTTAATTTAGTTATGTTGGGTAATAATGATGACAATGTGATTAAGATGATTAAATAATTGATTAATAATTAATTAGCTTGATTTCATTTTTAGACGCCCTTAACTTAGAGTAAGATTCTTTGTTTTTGGGTTAAGACGTTGCCCCTATTCCATCCGCGGTATTGGGATAGTTGGAGTCATACTATGTGATCTTTGTGAATTTCCAGTAAGATTGGTTTCACGAGACATGGATTTCCAGTAAGATTGGTTTCATGGGGTTTGGGAGTAAGATTCTCAAATCCGAGCATAGTAGAAAGTTCGAATGCGTAAGATGCGTTCGTACGAGCATAGTCCGGTCTAAAATATGAATGATTGCGCCAAAGATAGTTGATTAAGTTGGTTTGAGTCGAGTTCATGGTTGGGTTGATCTTGTACTCTAGATTATTGTTTTGATATTGATTATTTGATTTGTGCTATGTACATGTGTATTCCCATTAGGGTGAGTCAGTTATGTTACTCGCCACTGATGGTGGACTGTTGTATATTTTTCAGGTAATTCTGATGATGATCCTCTTGCTTAGCTTTGGGTTGGGCGAGCGACGTTGTTATTACTGTTATTTGTTGTATTTACTGTTTTCCGTTGTTTTAGATAGTGATGGAGTTATATAGATTTTATACGTTGTTGAATGGACTTTTATATGTTGTTTTAGACTCTGACATGTAGTTGGAGTTTACTTGTACGTTTAGTATTTTTACTTTGACTTTTGGGATTAGTATGTACAAACTCGTGGGTATTTGTACGTTTGTGATTTATTAATAATATTTCGAGGAATTAGTTTTAATTTCTTAGGTTTCGAGTTGTAGTTTATAACTATTCGACTCGTCGGTTTCTTCCGCGCCGATTTAAGCGAGTCGGGTCGTTACACCCGCGCGCACCTTTTCAAGACTTTATGCTTACACTTGACCGATCCCGCCTATACGGCTTTTCATCATTGTCCCAAGGGTTTATGCTTACCCAAGGGAACAGTTCCAAAGGATTCAATCGCATCCGGAGGAACCAGACACTTCATACGTCATCATCCCGAGGATCCATACGCTTCTAAGGGATTAAACCTGCATGGGGCACGGCTACAGGTAAAACTAACATTTGTTTTGCAGGTACTGGCGTTAAAAAGGGTGACTCAAAGTTGCAGAACGTCTTGAGTCATCCTTCGTCCCGACAAGAATACTTTGACTTTTGTCTTGCGAGTTTATGCTTTCTCTCCAGACTCAGTCAAAGTGGGGGCTTTTGTAGAGACTAATGATGAACGTACCATATTGCCATAAGGTCCAACTAAGGGGAATTGATGATGAAAATGCATAATACACCCAAAAAAATTGCCTAAACCATGTTTGAATTCCATTGGAAGCGTTTACTATTACGATTCGCGATGATTGCGGGATTTATTCATGATTTTTAGTTATTTTTTATATTTTTCCATACATTTTTCAATATTTTATATTCTTAAAAAAAAATTCATTTTGCATCATAAAATATTTTAAAAATCATAAAAATAATTTTATAATTTATTCAGATTTTTCTGTATTTTTTATCATATTTTTAAAGCTTTTTATAGATTTTTTAGGATTTTTGCATGCTTAGGGGCATTTTCGTCATTTCCAAATATTGAAAATTGTTTCGCAAAACATATTAGTGTTTTTCATACTTTTCCTAATTTTTCTGTAATTTTTAGAGCTTCTGGAGCCTCCTAGAACATTCTGGAACTTTTTGGGTCACCCCTGAAAATTTTGGAACATTCTAGATCATTCCGGGACATCCCGGAGCATCCCGAGACACCTCGGAATATTAAAGATTACAAAATATGTCCATAATAAAAAAAATCGGATCAAATCTCGGAAATCACGCACAAAATCAAGCAAAAATCGACCCCGGATCAGACCAGACCTGCGCCTAGACGCAGGCCATATTGTATTGACATGCGTCTATGCGCAGGTCACAGGTTCATCTGGGTCCGTCGTTGCTCCTTCTGGCCTATAAATACACGTCCTTCCAAGCATTTTGACACACACCAACAACCCCGAGCCCTCTTCTGCATTACATACTTCAACTCTAAACATTCATATGTTATCAAACAACCTTAAAAACATCATCAAACACATTGCAAATCACCAACTCAATCAATTTCAAACAAGCATATTGCATTCATCGTCGGTGGTTTTCCTTGGTTGTTTCTGATCGAGGCATTAAATACTACGTACAATTTATGAAGTCTCTGCCTCAAATCTATTCGTTCTAAGTTTTTTGTTATAGTTATAAATCAATCAAAATGATGATCTTTGATAATGGTTAATGAGTTCAATACTTAATACTTAAATTACAATGTTAGCACTTTAATCGTTAATATGATCAGATTAAGTTTTTTGTTATAGTTATAGAATCTGAAGGTTTTATGCGAATTTTAATACTTAAATTCATGTCTGTCATATTAATGTTAGCACTTTAATCGTTATTTTAATCTGATCAGCCGTGGATTATAAATTTTCAATATTGATGCATAATAATTATGACTCATATTAATCAGATCTGTTATCATCATGTCTTAAATTAATAGAAAAACTTCAGTTTTTATGTCGTTGATAAATTTATTTTTAATATAATGATTTATTTATTAAATTGAATATTTCAAATAATTATTATGATAATAATCTTGATTATATGAGTCATATTAGATCTGGCCTAATTATGAATGAAATTACAATTATTGTTGTTAACGTTGGTATGATATATGGTTTTAAGTATTAAAAGGCGCATATAATTAATTTATATGTGTTTTATTTATGTTTATATCGATTGAATTGCACATTGAATCACTTTTCGTGGAACGCACTTTAAACCTGCACATATTTATTTTTTGTATTTTTTATATCTTTTTATTATGTGTTTTATTCATGATTTATTTGATTTATTCTCTTAAGATTTTAATATTGACTTAATTCAAAGTGGTCACGATAAATTAGTTTTGACCTGTAATATATCAAACCCACCTAGTAATATGCGCTTTTTGGATATAATATGAGATATTTGTGTATTCGGGATTAATAATGATACGACCACAAAAAGAGACCTAGCAGAGACCGCTCACAAGCGGGCGAGTCCAATGCACGATGGGCTCATAACCTGTCCCCGAACCCATACTCTAGGGCACGAGCATATGGGGCCAATCTTCTTCATGTCCAACATATTTGCATGATATTCTTCTTTTTCCTTCACCCACTCGGCTTTAACTCTTTCATATTTCTCTTCAGCAAGTTGTGCCACTTTTTAGCTCTCCGAAGCTAACCTTTGGCCTTCTTCCGCCATTTTCTTGCATTCTTCAACTTGATTGCTCAATTCAGATATCATGGATGGACCACAAGTTGTATCCTTTGATTTTGTAGAGTTAGATGCCTTAAAAAACATAGATGAAGCGCTTCCTAACCCATAAACCTTGCTCTTTTTCGGTCCGCCTAGCTACCACTTCTAGATACACATCATCAGGATTCTTATTAATTTGTTGTTCCTCATATTCCTCTAGTTTTGATTCATACTCGTTCTGGATTATAAACAAACAAAAACTAATTAGCCAAGAAATATTACAATTGTTACCACTAACACTACAACAAAATAAATACTAAATAAAAATACAAAGTGTTATGTATATTTTGTATTTTCCTGGATCACTTGGTAAAAAGTTTAAATTATACTCACTTGGTATACTACTATACAAATTAATTTGATGAATTAGACTTAACCATGTATATATTTCATCATTCACAGATTGTTAATGCTATCTTACTCGGTTTTGTTTCAATTTACCAAGAAAATTTCTCTGATTGTTAGTATTATCTTACTTCTAATTGTCAATGTTATCTTACTCCCTTACATAGATCACTTAGTCCTTTAATTAAGTTATAGAATCTGTTCCAATCTCTTAATCAAGTTATAGACTTTCCAACTTGTTCACAGCTACAAAATGCTAAGATGTATGAGTTCATCAATTATTTGATAACCTCACCTAGTCGCTGCAGTATTAGGGAATTGAATATGAAATAAGATTAACCTGATTAAAACATGTCAATATGATGTGCATATCTTCACAGGATCCTAGGATGAGTGATAGATTCATCTTCATTTATCAGAGGCTTTCAAGTAATTATCGACATATGTAAGACACTAACTTGAGGAGATGGAAGGAAAGAGCCAAGTAACTGAAGCAAATCTAGCTAACCAGCAAGTTTAGCATATGAACGGAAGTTTTTTCAAACCATTTCCCAACAAAAATTGACATATTGGAGGTACTTTGGGGAGGAAAAACAAATACAAGAATGCACTAACGGCTTGTTTGATTATTGAGAATAAAAATACAAAATAAACACAAAATAAAAATACAATAATAGCAAAATTGTTGATAAAAACAAAAAATCAACAACAAAATTTATTCACCTTAACTTGTTATGTATATTCCAACAAATAAAGCAAACAAGAAGCTAAACAGAAGCACATACCAAAGTGTCTACAGTCCTTTTAGTGATGATCAAATTTGAACCATCATCCATTTGCACCGAATGTGTCTTCTCATGAACATCCGCGACACTTGGAAATATCCCTTTGTTTTTAATTGCCTTAAACAAAGACAAATTGTAACTATGGTTCAAGTTAAACTGTTAAAGTGGTGTTGAAGTTATGGAAATGAATTATTGTCTAATACAAAAACTCACCAAACGCTCTGCTACCTCTATGGTGGAAATGTTACCTTGGCGATGACCAGGATCAAAGTTCTTTTTTGTTTGGTCTACCATACGATTTGTGGTAGCTCGTGAAGAACGAAGCTTAAATGGACCTTGTCTCCTTTTTGTCTTTAAATCGGCACGAATAGTGTCATTCATCCATTTAATCTTTACATGTTCAGGCACTTTTGCAACTTTGTTTACAACATCCTTTAAGCGTTCCCTTCCTTTTTTCTCGAATTCTCTTTTCACTGCTTGAGAAAATTCTAGTTTCCAATTAAAAGTACGCTGCATTTAGAACAAACATGTATTCAAAAAATATTTTTAAAAGTAGTATATGCAAATTAATATGATAACAATATCATATTATTACGAATCACCTCAAATTCCAAGAACCAACGATTTCTATGAACATGCGGCACTTCTGACCTGTTCATATAAGGATGATTATAATGAGCCTTGAAAGAGTTAGTCACAGCACGAACCACTTCAGGTTTACTAAACCTGAAGCACATATATATAATAGTGTCAAAAAAGAAACACATATACAATTTCAATAGTATATCAACACATTATCACTCACCAAAAATGTTCAAGATGAAGCTCTTTTTTTTTCCGGTATGTGGAACATCTTCTTGGTGATCTTCATTTTCATTCTCGTTCTCATTTTCTTGAGTCTGTGGCCGAGTCATGTCACTATCTACATTTAAACTAGGAGTATTAATGGGTATGGTTGATGGAGTGACTCGTACATTGCCACGACCATCACCTCCACCACTTGAAGCACCACTTTTCTTAACAGCATATAAACCCTCTTCATTTTATATTCTCTAATAACTCAAAATAACATTAACTTGCCACAAGTTAGGTTCAAACACAAAATAACCAAATATAAATTAGTATGCAACAATTAAACAAAACAAATTAATAGAAATACATAATAGTGTAATCGATATATAACTACAAGGTTCACAATATAACCAATGACAAATTAGTATACAACAATTAAACAAAGCAAATTAATAGAAAAATATAATAGTGTCAA
Source organism: Salicornia ramosissima (assembly GCA_951394345.1). Lineage (NCBI taxonomy): Eukaryota > Viridiplantae > Streptophyta > Magnoliopsida > Caryophyllales > Amaranthaceae > Salicornia > Salicornia ramosissima. The sequence continues at coordinate 40,985,994 of OX596238.1, forward strand.
CAATTATACAATATTATCATGGATTTTAATCTTCATCCTCCTCATCCCCCTCGTTATCATTTGCTTCACCATAATCATCATCGGCATCCTCATCATCATCATAAAACTCAAAATCCACTTCATCATCATCTTCAGATTCAATGTCCACCAGCTCATCTTCTTCATCTTCATCATCACTGCCGAAATCGTCTTCCATATCATCCATAGTATCATCAAACATAAAATGTGACGACCCGGCTCTTATAAATCAGCGTGGAAAGAACCGACGAGTCGAATTGTCATACTAACTACAAACATACTTAAAATCAAAAACTTGACTTCAAATTAAACTTCTAAAATCCCAAATGTACAATTACCACAAGATGTACATAACTAAACCTCAAAAAGTCACTACTAAAGATTTAACTCCAAAAACTGTAGTCAGAATTAGAGAATACAAACTAATAATAGTCCCAAATCCTAATAACAAAACATAAACTATAAAAGAATAAGTACAATGACGCTCGCTCAATCCCAAAGCTAAGCATCACCGTCACCTGAAAACATAAATCCACCATCAGTGGCGAGTAACATAACAGTTCCACCCTAAAGTGGATACATATAAACATACAACAGATCAGACAAACAAAAAAGACAATCACATGAATAGACAAGGAAAACTTAAATAACAGTGCTAAAAAATACAACTCACAACTTACTTAAACTTAACTACATCTTTGTCGCTATCATTTACATATTAGACCGGACTGTGCTCGTATGAACACATCTTACGTGATCGAACTTCTTATTATGCCGGGAATGATAATCTTACTCCCATACCCATGAACCCATCTTACGGACCCATATCATAAAGACGACATAACAAGTATAAACTACCCCAATACTGCGGTTAGGATAGTGGCAGCGTCTTAATCCAAGTCTTAGAATGTTACTCTAAGGTTAGGCGTCTCATATGCAAATTCAAGCTAATATTTAAAATACATTACATCTTGGTTATTCTCAAGCTTACATCTTACGTCTTTACTTGAGTATAACTATGTACATTACTTTCTTTGAATTTATTTAGACTTTCTTTAACTTTCTTTAACATTCTTTAACCTTCTTTAACTATCTTAACCAAACTTAACTATAACCACATAATCTATACTTAAAGATTAATTAACCATATTCAACAAAAACAAGAATCATCATAAGTCAATCAAGAAATTCCAAGAGTGTGTTTGAGTTTTAATTGTGAGCAAATGATCCTAATGCCTTACTAACACCACCTATTTATGGAGGTTAGTTAGGTGTGAACACAAGGCAAGTGCCAATTAAGCCAAACCATAGGGGGGGCGGTTGGGAGCTCATGAAAATGGGCTAAAAATTTGCTAATGGGCCACTTGCACTTAAGCATGGTTAATCATGATTAATTTTGGACTTAACCCAAAATCAATTAATCAGAAACTTAATAATTTCAAATAATTAAAATAACATAAAATAAAATAATCACACTCAAGCAACAAAATAGCCCAAATAAATTTAGACCATGCACATAATTAAATAAAAATTCAAGCAAAATAATTATAGCAAATATAACATAAATCCGGGGCGTTACATAAAATCATCTTCATATTCTAATGATAAGGAAGGGGTCTCAGCAAGTTTTTCTTGATAGAAAGACTCATCTACAGGAGCATCAATATTTGATCTTGCTTTCGTTTTAAAAACAGCCCACCATTGGGTTTTATCCTTGTTCAAACTTGGATAAGTTGTGAAATATACTTGAAAAACTTGGTTTGCAAGAACAAAGGGATCATATATGGGGTATTTCCTTGTATGATTAACTTCAACTAGTTTGTAGTTCTCATGAACATTTATGCCATTCACCGAATCCATCTAATTACATTTGAATAAGACTGTTTTATAAATAGTTTTCTTGCCCAAGTATGCCAACTCAATAACCTCATCTAAAATGCGTAAACAGTCAACATCTTCATGGCTATTAACACCCACACCATAATTCATACTTGCCTTGTGTTTTCCGTAATCAAAGGTGTGGAACCTAAAACCATTGACATTAAAGTGTTTCCATGTTTTGACTTTTTTTGATGGGCCCAACCAAGTGCATGGATTAGTTCATTTGTCACATTGGATTGTAGAACCTATTATGAAGAAAAAATAGTTAGTTCTCGACCAAAAAAAAATAGAAACAAAAAATAGAAACCGAAAGTACTCTCAAAATCCACACAATTTGGCTTACATGATTTTCCAACCAAATTGCAAATTGATCCCCAAAGTTGCTAAACATGTCTTCAACATTGATATGGTGGTCGACTTACCTCATCGATTCAACAAACATGTTGAACACCTTTCGGTTTATATTACTTAAATATCTCAAAAAATGTAAAACTATTTGCAATCGTAATGTGTCATACCTTTCATATTCTTCTATCACACCACAATTTGAGAGCACATACAAGTTTGCATGCTTAAATTCTTTATCATTTAAGAATCTATCTCGGCCATCAACCATGGTACGCCCTTCATTCACATGAAAAATTTCTGGAATATTTGAATCTACTTCATCACTATCAACAACATCCACATTGCGGGGAAATTCCCTAACCTTTGTGTCAATATGAGTTGAAAGTAGTTAGCACAAAAGTTAGAAATATCTTCAGCCAAATATGCATTGCATATGGACCCTTCAACCCTTGTCTTGTTACCAATTTTCCTTTTTAAATGGTTAAGAAATCTACACAAATTGGATATATAGTTGGTTAGAAAATCAAATTTTTTACATACTCCATTACCCTTTAAAAAAAATTGCTAAAGTATACCTCTCAAATGGATACATCCACCTATATTGGACTGGACAATCTATCTTTGCTTCATATGGAAGATGAACGGGAAGATGCTCCATTGAATTAAAAAAGGCAGGAGGGAAGATCTTCTTTAACTTGCATAAGATCTCCGAGATGTTTTTCTCAAAACGTTCCATATCACTAATTATAATAGTGTATGAACAAAAATCTCAGAAAAATTGACTTATTTCAGTGATTGCTTTCCATATATTTGTTGGTAACAACTCCCTTAAAGCAATGGGAAACACCCTCTCCATAAACACATGACAATCATGACTCTTCAATCCATAAAGTTTACCAGATTTTAAATCCGTGCATCTTCCTAAATTAGATGAATATCCATCTGGAAACTTAAGCTCTTTTACCCATTGACATAGGACTTTGCTTTGTGCTTTTTGAAGAGTGTAAGCGACTTTAGCAATGGAAAGGTTCCCCTTTTCATCTTTAAGAGTTTCCAAAGTACTTCTTTTACAAGGATTTCTATATCTTTACGAGCACTAAGGGTGTCCACTGATTTTCCTTTAACATCCATTAATGTATTAATTAGTTGATCAAATAAATTTTTCTCAATATGCATGACATCTAAATTATGTCGAATTGACAAATTTTTCCAATATGAAAGTTCCCTAAAGATACTTTATTTGTGCCAACCTTATGCCGTGTTTGTTGGCCACTTTGAATGAAAAGGTAATTCAGTTGCCTTATCTTTCACTAGTTCCCATAATTCAAGCCCTGTAAGCCTAGGAGGAGGAGATCGAGTTTCTACTCTATTTTTGTAAAATGCTACACGATTCCTTCGGAAAACATGATCTTCAGAGAGGAACTGACAATGACAATCAAACCATGACACCTTACCACCATTGCTACGCCAAAAGGATCTCTTTTTGTCCATACAGAAAGGACAAGCCATTTTTCCAACAGTAGACCAATCGGATAACATTCCATAAGCTGGAAAGTCACATATAGTCCATAAAAGTGCAGCTCGTAACATGAAATCTTGCTTTTTTGAAATATCATACATCAATGCACCAGCCTCCCATAAACTTTTCAATTCTTCAATCAAAGGTTGCATATACACATCCAAGTTTCCTTTAGGATTTGAAGGCCCTGGGATGAGAAGGGTTAGGAACATAAATTGCCTCTTCATACACAATGATGGTGACAAGTTGTATGGTGTCAAAATGACTGGCCAACAGGAATACTTACTGCCAAAATTACCATGAGGTGCAAAGCCATCTGTACATAATCCTAATTGAACATTTCGAGGATCAGCTACAAAATTAGGATATGTGGTATCAAAATGTTTCCAGGCATCACCATCGCTTGGATGAGCTAATGTACCCTCCACACGAGGATTTTTTACATGCCATTGCATGTCCTTTGAAAGGTTTGAGGTTGCATAAAGTCTTTGCAACCTTGTGTGATTAGGAAGTATGTCAAAACCTTAACGTCAACATGTTTTCCTGTAGAAGTCAACTTGTAGTGTTCTTCCCCATATGTTATACACTGCTCAAGGTGGGCATTGTCTTTCTAAAATAACATACACCCATTTGGACAAACACGTATCTTTTCATGAGGAAGTTCAAGGACTTGCAAAACTTTTTTTAGTGTCATAAAAAGTCTTTCTCATTAAGTTCTCATCGGAAATCGCTTCACTAATGAGATGAGCAAACTCATCAACACATCTGTGTGGTAAATTGTACTCGCATTTCAAGCTTGTTATCCTCGAAGCCATTTCTAAGACTAATAATCGACTCCCTTCATACAAAGGTTGTTATGCATTTTTTAACATCTCAAAAAACCTTTTAGATTTGGGATTCCGTTCTTCTTCCACATCCTCTATCCCATCAAGTACTGCATTTGTCTACATATGGATTTGGAGTAGAAGTAGGTGTTGCTAAACTAGGAAAATCTTCTCCATGACAAACCCAATTGTAATAGTCATTAACAAAACACTTCTTATAAAGGTGTTGTCTAACTGTGTCGATGTCAACAAAGTTTGTATTTTGCACTTCAAACATGGACATCTAATTTCTGAAGTCTCGCTAAAATACGTATGTTGCTTAGTAAACTCAATAAACTCTCGCACTCCATTCACAAATTCTCTCCTTAGTAAACGACCTTCACATCTTTGGTACATCCATTCTTGATCCACCCTCTCCATGAAAATTTGCTTCAAAGCCTTAACCTAAAGTAGAAAAACTTAACAATAACCAATTTTAAACTTACTTAATAAATTAAAATAATTAGCACATCTTACCTCATGAAGTTTAAATAGACTTAGTTGACTTAAAGAATCTAAGAAGCATATTTAACTTTATATTTACCCAATTTTTTAATGACAAAGACTAAAGGACTAACTTATATGAAGATGAGAAAACTTGGTGTATTTCGGATATATATATATATATATACTGTAATACCCCAAAATTTTGGGCTATTTTAAATTTTTATTTAATTAATTGAATATCTAATTAATTAAATATCTAATTAATTAATTATTTAATTAATTGTTAATGGATCAATTAACAATCTGACTTGATAGCAAGCCTAATTATCGAACTTGGCCCAAATCCTCCACATTATCTTACTAGGTAAAATCCCCTAAAATAACCGGCCCCTTCCTTTTCATTTTCTTAATTTGATTAATTCAATTTATTTGCTAAAACCATTAAACTAGATATCTATAGTTGCCTTACCCAAAAATCTAGTTTTTATCCTAACCTCACTACTAAAATTTAGGGAAGGAAAACAAACCTATTATTCCATCATACCACACGGCCCCTCATTATTTTTAAAGGGGAGAATTCAACAAATATAGTATTATCTTCCCTATGAAACAATTCACAAATAATCTATAGAAAAACCTCTTGCTTAGGAATTTACTCTCAAGATTGGAACAAGAAGCAAAAGAACCTCAAGAACCGTATGGCACTTGTGATTTATTCAAACCATATACTTCAACAATAGGTAATTAGTTTGTTTTATTTAATCTTTAGGAATAATTAGTTATATAATTCTTTAGAATAGATTTAGAACTATATAGAATCTCTTAGAATCATGTCTATTAAATTTAGAATTGCATGTTGTTTAATGTCCATGAATCTCGAGTGGCTCAACAATATTTCATGATGATTTTCATTAGTTTAATTCATGTTTCACCTTGTTCTATGATTAATCTATGAATCTTGTTGATTATAATTGTTGAATAAATTATTAGATGAACATGAAAACTAGATGAATGATAGTCATGTATTGTTCCCTTTGGTTCGAATAGTTCAAGTGAACAATTCTCGATCTTTTTGTTATTATCTTAATCTATTGATAACTTAACTGACTTTCTTGAATTTAATCTTTAACTAGTAAAAATTCTTGAATTATAGAATTAAAATCTTGATTAATTAAACCAATTAGTTGTGTTATATTCTTGAATAATTCTGATTCTGGTTCGAAATTCTTAAATAAATCAAAGTATAAATTTTTATTTAATTAATCTAGAATTATGAATTAAATCTTGATATTTCTATAATTTAAGAAGAAAGAATTCATTAGTGTTTATTTATGAAAAAAGCCGTTTGGAATAATAGAGTGAAAGACTTGATTTTTATTTGTTTTCTTGATAAAGGATTAAAGTTCAAACTTGTTCTTGAAATTATTTTAATTAATAAACACTTATATTTTTTATTGTTGATTGATATAATTATGTGAGTTATGAGGATGAAATATTGTTCTATTATTATGATGACCGTGTACTTATGGTAAGTAATGTGTAAGTTTTCGTATGCTATTTTGTTCCATTGATTGAAATCGTGTTGTTGGAAATATGATTAATGCTTGTCTTTACGTATGAATTTGTTGAATTGAATGATTATTGTTGAATGTCGAATTACCGTGTGATATTGTCAAACTGACGAATATATGAGTCTTGGACTAGAGTCTTGAGTCAAGTTAAGATGAACTAGAATTGATTAGAGGTCAAGTCGTGTCATTAAAGGTTAAATTGTGAACTAGAAATGTGAACTTGAAAAGATAATAATCTATGAAGTGACCGCCTATCTAGTGGCTAAAGTGCCATGAACATAGGTATAGTCGAAGCCACCGTCCCTTCTGTGGTTTTGGGACAGTTCTGGATCCCAGTGTCGGGAAGTAGATCAAAAGTGGTTGACCCGGCATGAGACAAGGAAAGTTGGGGAAGAGTTAAGGTTTCCCCTACGAGCATATGACTGTGTCACGGATTAGCACTTGAATTGAACCAGAACTTGAAAGTCAATAGTGGAGTCTAGAAGTCAAGAATTGGATTAAGTTGGTCTTGAGAGTCTTGGTTGAACATTCTGTTATGATTTGTTTCCGCTGCGTACTCGAATGTGAATGCCTTTGAATGATTTTCCTGTTGACTTGTTTGACTGTTCTGTTGATCTGTTCTAATTATTATGTTCCTAATTGTGTTCTACTGATTAAGTAGAACATTCTAATTACTCCCCACTGACTGTAGACCCCAAAATCCTTTTTCAGGTACAGGAGATGATTGATTGGGTTACGCAAGGGCTGGGATTGTGAGCAAGCGAGAATAGTAGTTTAAATAATTTTATGACAATATCTAGCCTTTGTAACAGTTTTAGTGGATTTCCCGTAATTGACTAGTAACAATGGACTTTGATAATATAGCTATTTTGGTTCATTTATTGTTTTGATTGAATAATTTGAATTAAGTTTAGAGCTTCCGTTGTTATTAATGAATTTAATATTAAAAGTTTATCGTTAATAATGATTCGTGTTGTTGTTTTCTCCGAAAACAACGTTGCTAAAATGCGGGTCGTTACAGTTGGTATCAGAGCTGAATTTTTAGGTTACTTCACCATAAGTAACCCGTGAGATTGTGTGCTTTATTTTCCGAGAGTTGACCTAACTAGGTTTGCCACGAGAACTTAAGTGAGTGTTGGCTCGGGTAGAGCTATGGGATAAGTTATTTTTCATTCTTTTGCAACGATTTAATTTAAGTTTTAGTTGTCTTTTGTTTTCATAACTTGGGTACTGTTTTCTAGAATGGCAAGCCCAGGACCATCATTTAGTAGCCGCGATCGACGCCGCATGTTAGAAGGCGCAATCATAAGCTTAGCTCAGAGAGGAGTGCAGTCATCTGGAAGCCAGTCCACGTTTGACTGATTTTCCCGTCATCGACCTCCCACTTATGACGGCACAACAGATCCCGTGATACTCGAGAGTTGGGTACGGGAGATGAGGAAGCTGTTTGACGCGACCGACTGCCCGGATGAAGAACGAGTCCAGATCGCCAGCTACTATCTACGATTGGAAGCTGACAACTGGTGGATGACAGTCCGTCCACAGGGTAGATCCATCAGGGGAATGCCGTGGGAAGAATTTATCACTAAGCTGCAAGAACGATTCTACCCCGACGAACTCAGGTGGCAGAAACAAGAAGAGTTCCTTATGCTCACACAGGGGACCATGTCAGTGTAAGCCTACACCGACAAGTTCGCAGAGCTATCCAGATTTGCCACTGCAGTAATTCTATCTGAAGCAGAGCGACTGAAGAGGTATATCAAGAAGCTGGATCCCCGCATTCGAGTACATGTCATCAGCAGCGGAGCAGCAACGTTCCAGAAAGCTTACGAGGTAGCTTTAGAGATTCATGCATCGTTGGCGGAAGAAGAAGCTACTAAGAATAGAGTCATGGAGAGCCAGCCTCTTGCAACCGTGAAGAGACCACGATTCAAGCCATCTCAGGAGCCGCAATAACAGGATAACCAAGCAACCAGATTTCAGGAGACCACAGTTTGCAAAGGTTGCAGGAAAGAACGTCATCCCGGGAAAAAGTGTGATGGGTCTACGGTAGTATGTGTAGGGGTCGTTTCCGTCCGCCTATGTCTCACGAGTTATTTGAATGCTCGTTAACGCCGTATGTGAATACGGATCAGTAGGAGTCGCCACCGTGCATTTTATACGGTCCACGGATACCGAAGAAGTACCAATGCCAAGAGCAATTGGCCCCATATGGCCGTGCACCAGAGTATGGGTTCGGGGACAGGTTACGGGCCAATCGTGCATTGGGCCCGCCCGCCTGTAAGAGGTCTCTACTAGGTCTCTTTTGTGGTCAAATTATTATTAATCCCGAATACATAAATATCTCAATATTATACCCTAAAGAACGCATATTACTAAGCGGGTTTAATTTATATACAAATCAAGACTAACTTTTGTGACCACTTTAAATTAAATCAGTATTAAAAATCCTAAAAATTGAAAACAAATAAAACATGAATGAAAAACAGAAATAAAAGCAATAAATACATAAAAAAATAAATATGTGCAGGTTCAAAGTGTGTTCCAGGAGAAGTGGTTTGATGTGCTGTTCGACTACATTAAATATACTAAAAGAGAACACGATTAAAATGATGATTAAGGTACAAAATTCTGATGTGATTTAGACACTTCAATCGGAATATTTAAATTGATAATTTTAATCGTCATTTATTATTATTTAACCAAATCGGGCTTTTATGTATGACTCTTGAATTTATGAATAAAATAATAAATCATATTTTACATAACATTATTTAATACTCCGAAAATACAGATAAAATATAGCGGTTATTTGGTAAAATGAGATTTAATTAATAAATTCACTTTGCCATGACCGCATAAAAAATCAAGATTCGACTATTTAAAGTGATAAAATTAAAAGATAAAAATATAGCGACCTTTTATGACACGAGATCTAATAAAAGGAATCATGTAATATAGATCGCATAAAAAAAATGAATTTTATAATAATTATTATTATTCATTGTCAGATCTATAAAATATAAAAAAAGATCTAAAAAAAATAAAAGCATAAGAGTCAATATTAATGTATGATCTGTCAAATTACGTCGATGAATTAATAATCACCACGCATATGAATTGCAAGATCGGAATAAAAATCAGTTAAATTATAAAAAAAAATGAATGACGATTAAAATAATACTTGTAAATCATTATTAATTGTATCAAAATCAATGTTATTGTCGATTAAAATGTCCAAATTCACATGTACGCGATCTTACTCTTTATTAATTATTTACATCATTTGTTGTCAATAATTTGTACCAATAATCATCATTTCAATCGATCTCACTACGATTAAAAAACTAAAAATAAAGAAGATGGAGACTTCAGAATTCGTACCTCAAGAACGCAATTAATAGATTTAGCAACCGAAAATGCAATTATTTATTATATATATTTTTGAATTTTGTATGAAAATATTATTTAGGAGAGTATAAATGTAGTGTAGTAGTAATGAGTGGATAATATGCTCTGAATATCCTCGAAAAGCTCGTATAAGCTCTCGTATTTATAGGCCAAAAGGGCCAGCTAAGTGCTACGTCGTATTACAAGACTGCGTACAAACGCAGTTATTGTATTACGCCCCGCGTCTAGGCGCAGGAGCTTGTAATATGCTCTACGTCTAGGCGCAGGTGTTATACAACGTCGTGCGTCTGGAAGCAGGGCTTGCTCAACGACCTATCAAGCTGAGTCAGCTACGCGTTTGTACGAGATTCGAGATTTTGCAAAATAAATCAAGCTTTTGATCTTATCCATGATCCGGATCCCTAGACTAGTCTAGGCTATTCCGGAGTATTCCGGAATTTTTCCCGAGCGTCTTAGTATACCCCGCGCTGTTCTAAAATATTCCAAAAGCTTTTAAAATATTAAAAATAGAGAAAAATTCTAAAATAAATAAAATAAAATAAAATACAGAAAATATAAAAATACTATTTTATGTTGTTAAAATATTTTTATTTATTTTTAAATATTATTATGAGTATGAAAAATATATAAAAAATGCATGGAAAAAATCTCAAAAACATTTAAAAATAAAGAATAAATCTCGTAAACGCTGTGAATGCTATTGGTGGCCTCCTAAGTGGTCCGAGCAAGGTTTAAATAATTGGTTGAGACAGTTTCTTGCATTTTCATCGCCAATTCTACTTAATTGGACTTCTTGGTGTTTTCATAGTTTCATCATTAGTCTCTATATCAGGGAGACACATTTGGGTGTCTACAGAAGCCCCCACTTTGACTGAGTCTGGAGAGTAAGCATAAACTCGCAAGACGAAAGTCAAAGTATTCCTGTCGGGACGGAGGATAACTCAAGACGTTCTTCGACCTTGATTCACCCTTTTTAACGCCAGTACCTGTAAAACAAATGTCAGTTTTACCTATAACCACGCCCCGTGCGGTTTAATCTGTAACACCCCCAAATCTCCCTCTACGGAAATACCATAATAATACATACAAAATACCGTAGAGATAGACTTGGGCGTATTACCGCCACGTGATAACGTAAGGCTATACTAAAATACTTTCATACTAACTTGCAGCGGAAATTAAAACTACTTTATTAATACAAAGTAATGATTAAATAAATTGTACTTCCAAAATTAATGCATTAAAAAGTAATTAAATCCTAAGCTAGGTGGATAATGCCCTTGTTTCCCCTTGATGCCACGCATAGTAGTCCTCAGATATCATCACCTAGCTACTCATCGTAATGATAAGTAGGACCAAGCCAAAAACAAAACAATGTATGGGTTAGCAAAAATATGCTAAGTACATTTAAGTGCAAGATATGTAAAAATAAACTTTATTTAATAAACATGCTTTTGAAATACTCAAGTCATATTAATTATTTATCCAAAGATATTCCAAACCAATAATATTGAATATAAAAACTCAAATTGAAAATAAAATTTTCCTATACCCCAAATTCCTCCTCTAAGTGTGCACACCCCCCAAGTTAGTATCTTTCTATATAAAGGCTATCCTTGAGGAAAGACTAGGTCATACAAAGTCCATAGTCTTATCAACCAAATCCGCATAGTGGGATTACAAAACAATAAATAAGCTTATAAAGCTTGTGGGGTCACCAAAATATTTTTAATATAATAAGATTTGAGTATAAAGAAAATATACTCTTACTTGTAACTTTCCAAAATTCCTTATTTCCTTAAAGTGATATGACAATATCAATAAATATTTAGTTGTTCCAAAACTTTTATAGAATATATTTTTTTCTATGATGTTACTTTCCAAAATGTAATAAGATTCAAATCTTTCCAAAACTTTACTTTCTAACATTATAAGATGATTCAAATCATGATTTAATATTATTTCCAAAATCTAGAATTTCATGACAAAATTTAAGACTACCAAAATAAGAAAAATAATTTTGTCATCAAACTTTAAATTAACATAATGTTTTTTTTAAAAGTTAATTGAACATAAATCATATCATGTATCATGTAAACACATAAAAATCATATAAACATTTTAATAAGGTATCTAGCCACTTAACGTACCTTTCGTTCGGGTTGGACAACTAAACTTGAATACTTAAGGAATCCTACCGAGAGCGTCCTAAACAGAATTAATACAACCTATAATTAATATAAGATTACCAAAATATTCTTACTAACAAAGTGAAATCCTAAGATGTGCATGACCATTAATACTTTTTAAATACTATAGTATAAGTAATAAAGTTTGTATAAGTATAAAAAAAATCATAATATTAGTAGTAGGATTTTTATAATATAAGTGACAAATATTAAGACTATATGAGTAGTAGGATTTTAAACACTTATTAATATTATTATTATTATTATTCGGATATTATTATTATTATTTTTTTATATATAACCGAATTATTTTAATAATTATAATAAAATACTAAAACCCATAAAATTTTAAGAACTTATTATTAGTAGTGAAGTATTATACATAAAACTTTATAATCTATAGTTTTTAAGATTAGTTAATGTTTTAAACAATAATATATAACTTAATAAAATAATTTAATAAAAACAAAAGAGGGTTGGAAAACTTTCCGGTGGTGGTGATGGTGGTTGCCGGAGCTTGAGAATTTTTTTTTATAAGAGGAATGCCGTGAGAATTGGACAAGAAGGAGTAGAGATTTTTTTTTGTAATTTTGTGTGTGTAAAATGGGTTGAATTAGGGGGTATTTATAGTGTTTAAGGTATGTGTAGTATGGTAAGTTGGGGATTATGAAAATAATTTGGTGATCAATATTATTTGATTTAGTCAAGCTTTGGGAATATATTATTCTTGGTGATCAAGCATATGATGGTTGGGAGGGTTATGGAAAGATTTTTGGGTGATTACAAAGGCAAATGTTGCTTGGTAGAATATTAGGGAGTAATTTTGCAAATAATTTCCTAATTCCCCCCCCCCCTTAGCCGTGTAATCTTGGGTCTTTTCCCCCTTTTCAAATTTTTTTTTTTGGGCTAATTAATTGGCTTATGGGTTTTGGATTTGGATTTGTTTACAAATGCAATGGAAGTAATTGGGCTTAGGAATGCTTAGTTGGCCTATTGGTTTTGGGGTTATGGTTTATTTACAAATCCAAGGGAAATAATTGGGCTTAGAAATTCCTAATTAGCCTATTGATTTTATAAATCAAAGAGAAGTAGTTGGGCTTAGAAGTCTTTTTAAATTAAATTCATATCATAAAATTCTAGTTATTTATATATGAAAATAGGACTTATTTAAATTATTTTTATTTTTATTTTTTTTAAAAATAATGTTTTAACTTGAAAATACATGCAAATAATATATTCGTAGTATAAAATACTCTTTTAATAATCAATAATCGTAGAAAAATATGTACCAAAATTATGGGGTATTACATAATCCCTCGGAAGCGCCTGGATCTTCGGGATGATGGAGGATGAAGTATCTGGTCCCTCTGGATACGCCTGGATCTTTTGGAACTTTCTCTTTGGGTAAGCATAAACCCTTGGGATGTAAAAGCCGTATAGGCAAGGTTGAGCAAAAGCGAGTAGGCATAAACTCGCGAGAAATTGATTTTGGGTAGGTATAAACCCGTCGCAGGTCAAGAGTAAGCAAAAACTCTCGGAATGTGAGTAAGCATAAACTCACAAGAAAAATATTTTTTGGGGTAAGAATAAACCCACAGGAGAGTATTGATATTGAAGGTAGGCATAAACCTTTCAGGAAAAAATTTTTGAATTCAAGGTAGGCATAAACCTTTGAAAGTATATGTAAATTAAGGGTAGCTATAAACTCATATGAGAATTTGTGGATTTCGGGTAAGCACAAACCCATGAGATATGTGAACTAAGGGTAGGCGTAAACCCTTTAAAAAAATGTTTGTGTTTTTGGGTAAGCATGAACCCGAAAGAGAATATGTAAATTAAGGGTAAACATAATCCCTTAAGAAAATGTTTGAAGATATGCTTTTGTATGAGTGAGGAATGTGTTTCAATTGTTTCCAAGGTGAGAAACAAAATGGTTTTGAAATGTGTTTGTAATTGTTGTGAAGAGAATCATGCTTATTTGAATTCTTGAAATGGGATTAATTATGAGTATGGGTATTTTTGCAAGAACTTCAAAAGTTCGTTAGAAATTTTCGCAAATAGCCGTTATTTTGGAAGAGTGAAATCGAAAAGACCCCAAATGTGAAAGCGGGGACCCATAAAAAAAAATGGGTCCCACATATCTGCGCCCAGACGCAGGGCATCAGTATAAAGCCTGCGTCCAGACGCAGGTAACTGATGCTTTTATCCTCCTCTTGCTCTTTCGTTGTTCATTAAACGCACAGCACCAAATTTTGGTTTGCTCTTCTTGTTCTCCACCAAGCCTCCACCATTTTACTTGAAATTTTCTTCAAATCTCAAGGTTTTTGATTTTTTGGCAACCTTCTTCAACCTTCAAGCAAGCAAAGGTAAGTTTCATGGCTAACTCTCCTTCTTTCTTACTTGAAGCAAAGTTAGGGTTTAAATTGGGGTTTTTTTTTGTTTTGATGAATTTATGCTTAAATTTCTTGTTGTATGATTCTTGAAAATGGTGTGTATGTGATTCATGAACTAGATTTAGCCATGTTTGTTGTGAAATTGAGCACAAAAAATTCGAAAATTCTCCCCTTTTCAGTTCGATAATCTGTCGAAAATTTGGGGATTTTTGCTCCATTTTTGGCTTGAATTCTTGTATGAAATTTGTCTGATTATGCTTGTAAATGATGCACATACAATAGCTTGAGCAATTGAGATGATATTTTTGTGTATTGTTGAAGAAGAATATGGAAATTTCCCCCCTTTTTGCTCGAAAATCTCACGAAAATTGGGGGTTTTTTGCTCCATTTTTGGCTTGAATTATGTTTGAATGTATTTCATGAGAGCTTGAAATTGATGATGGAATCTATGAAAATCCCCACTTTCTTGCCAAATTCTGAGCTGTGAGCATGGTAGTGTGAACTTGTATGAGTGAATTTTCTCACATGTGAATAATTCATATGTATAAAGTATGAAGCCCACCTCTTGAAGGTGAATCACTAGTCATGAAAACCACCTGTTGAAGGTGTTGAATGTGAAGTATGTATTTGTTCATCATGAATGAATATGGTATAAAAGTCACCTCTTGAAGGTTGCATGAGAAGTATGAGGATTATCTCTTCAAGATTGTCCTTGTACTTTTGCTCCCTAAAATGTAAGAACCACCTCTTGAAGGTGTCTAATGTACTCATGAAATATGAAAATCACCTCTTGAAGGTAACTTTGAACAAATTGCTTGCTCAATTATTCGTTCACAAACTTGATTCATGAACTAGTTAATATGCATTGGTATGATTAGTAGCCCCCAATTGTGATCATTCATTAGTCTTGTCCATGGAAAAGTTGTTGCGACACATTTGAATTTTTCCATGATTTTATATATGTCGGAACCAAAGAGGAGACGTTCCACTCGTAAATCAAAGGCTTCACACAGGGCTCCTGGCGATGAATATCGTGTTTCTTGCCCGAAAAAAGAATGGAAGCATACTACTTGGGGTCCTTCGGATCTCACTGCTGATCGAAGACACCATTTGTCACATAGGCCCTTGTCGGGGATAGTAAGTACTTGCAATTCATTATCTCTTTTGTTCCTTCCTTATCAAGTGGCTAACCCTTTTTATTCTCCTGTAGAGATCATATGACGTTAGAGTTTATAGCCTGGAGGGCCGCTTTGGCGAGTTCTTCGGGGAAACCATTTTCCAGGATCGGGACCTTTGGGACTGGTGGAGGAACTCTCCTTTTTACGCCTTTTCTATGAGTGTAGTTACCATGGACGAGTTTCCGGGTTCCAGACAATTCGTTTTTGCCCTTCTTGAGTATTGGAGGGATACCACCAATACGATTCATTTTCCATGGGGCGAGATGACCATCACCCCACAAGACTTTGTCATGCTTACCGGCTTGGCCTTTACAGACGATGATGTGGTGATTGATGATAGGCTGAAGTTTGGGTCGGAGGAGGTTCGGGATATGCTTGGGCTCGTTGCTAGTCTTTTTGGCCCGACTCGGAACTACGCGAAGCCCACCGAAATTTTCAAAGGGGTTTCCATGGCGGGTACTACCCGTGATTAGAAGATCCGCATTCTCGTTCTCCTCCTCATCTCAGGTGGCATGGTCTGTGACTCGGGAACCTCCCAGCGGTGCTATTTACGCTATCTCGGTTCTTTGAGAGACTTGTCACAAGTGGCTACATTTAGCTGGGCCGATTTATCTTATACCCATCTCATAAGCGGTATAAGATATGCCTGCCGGGTTAGTAGTGATGCTGCCACAGCCATATGCCCAGGCCCATTTAGGGTCATCGAGGTAATTTTATTTTCAAGAGCCTTCTTTTATTTTCTCTCTTATTATTATTATCATTACTCATTCAACTCATTGTTTTGCAGTTCTGGGCATATGAATATTTCCAATCTTTGGCCCCGGTGCGTAGGCTCCGTCGCACTTGCCTTGTTATCCGGTCATGGGCGAAAAGTTCACCACCTTTGATGCAGGATATGTTTCAAAGGACACGTGTGAGTATCACAGGCATGAATGCCGAAAATGTAAGTGCCTCCTTCCTCATATTTTTTTTGATTGGCGATGTAACCCCGTTGATTGTTTATTTCTGTAGGTGACATGGCGCCCTTGGGAGGGCTTGGAGAGTCTCATGGACGATCATATTCTCGGTGAATTAACTAAACACTCCTGGTTGTTCTAGGGTGGCAACGAAGTGGCAAGATATCTGAGCGAGCGAGTGGTTCGCCAATATGAGTCGGATCACCCTTATGTGCCTGTGGATCCGCCCAGGAATATGCTGGATCATGAGGCCTTGAAGAAGGTTTAGGAGCTTCCAGAAGAACATGGGTTTTACTGGTTGGATCGTGTCCATGAAGATGTATGCTATGACACCTTCATTAGTGCTTGCTTAGCATCCCCGGTGATTTTAGGCGCCATGGAACAACGTTCTATATTTTTTGAATTTTTGAGATGTCTTAACCCCTTTTTTTTTGTTTTTTAAGAGCACTTTTAATGGTTTTGTTATTTTACAGCCGACCCAATCGAATTTCGCCGAGAGCGGAATTCCTTATGTTGACATGACCGTGAGTTACCCTGGGCCATCAGGAGAGATTGAGGAAGCAATCCCCGAGCCCCCGGCCGAAGCATTTCTGTCTTCTGGCTCCCTTCCAGAGGACTTTAATGGCGTAAAACTTTTAACTTTGCTTTGACTTGTGTTGTGATTGGAAAACGATGTTGATTGTTTCTTGGGTTTGTAGCTGTCTCTTGAGGACTCTACCCATGTCTTGAGGGTGCTCGATTCATATCGATGGCGGATGAGAGCTTTATTGTCTGAGAGGGTATGGATCTCGAACTTCTTGTTTCTTTATTTTTTTCCCACTTGATCGGGTTGTGCACCTGTGATGTATATGATTGGGTCAATCTTGATCGGATTGTGCACCCGTGATGTATATGATTGGGTCGTTCACCCATGTCCATAAATATTTTGTAGGCCTATGCAAATCAGTTTCGCCTGCCATTCTATCCACCATTCACAGGTGCCGGATTCACGGGAGGTACTCATTCGACCCCTTCTATGGAGGCTGGGCCGTCAAGTGGCACACATTTTGCGCCCCATCAATATAGTATGTCGGGCCAACCTTTCATGTCGGGCCAATACCAACAGGTGTTCTGGACTCCTTAGGGCTTCATAGGTTCTTCAAGTACTGGAGGTGCCGGTTCATCGGGTTCTGCATGAAAAATAGTCCTAGTCTTGTACAGTTTCTGCAGACTCAAACTTTAATTTATGACACTAATGGTTGTAATTTACATAATGTATGATGCTAATAAAAAAAATGTACAATGCAATGATTTTGAATGTAAGTAGTGTGTTTGATTTATTTACATTATTTACAAGATTATTTACAAAGTTCGAAGGAGGTATCGACCTTCTCCCGAAAAAACAAAACGAAAGCATATTATTAATTTATTTTTATATATATACATGTCGAAGCATATACAAAGATCCTGTAGCAGAGTCGTGCAAAAGGAAATAAAATATATTCCAAATAGGTCAAAAAGCTGCACCCAGACGCAGGACCTTATATGAGGCCTGCGCCTAGGCGCAGGGTATCTGACATTTTTCTCGCCCTTTTTCGAACCCTTATTATATATAGACGCCTCTTGTCGGGATTGCAGCGGTTTCTATTCATTCAAAACCTTTTCACTCTTCAAGTCCTTTTATTCTTCAACTAAAATTCTTCAAGTTTAAAGAATTTAGGATCTATGGCACGCCATTTTGATGAATGGATTAGAGGCATCGGTCTTACTGAAATGAAAGCATTAAAGGATCACCATTGTGAGATAATTTCTTCTTTAAGGTTTTTGAAATTGGACTATAATTTCTTATATGCCGCCATTCACTTTTGGAATCCCATTACTCATTCATTTTGCTTTCGCAATAATGAATTAACCCAATTACCTGAGGAGATTAGTGCGATTGTAGATTGGCCAAATGATTCTCCCCCATGTTTTTCAAAAATGTCCTCCTCTTGTTCTCAAGACTTTGAGAGATTTCTAGGACTTGATAGTGAGAAAATATGGAGATTTGTGCACCGTAGGGAGGTAGATTTAGTGGGGTTGATTGACCATTTCAAGAAATACCCAAACATGGTTTATAGAAGGAGGGCTTTAATATTTTGCCTGTTTTGCCGATTTCTGTTTGCGCACCACCGTAATGGCTATGGCTTGATTTCGGTGCTCAATATTGTTGAGCAATGCGAAGTGGATAGAACTCCGATGGTTGTTTGTGCGGGTGAATTAATGTTGGCTTTGGATGACATGAAAAAGAACAACGCCAAAGTTCTAAGCGGATGTCCACACATTTTGCAGGTAAATAATTTAAACAATAATCGTGCATTATTACTTAATTATCATTATGTATATGACATCCTCCGGTATATTTTTATTTATATATATATTTTATTTTATTTTATTATTATTTTTTTTTATTGTTATTAAAATGAAAACCTGACAGCCTTTTTTTTCTTTTCTTTTTTTTTTTTTTTGCAGATATGGCTGATGGAACGCCTTGCGCTTGTTGCGCCTCCTGCTAAGCTGGACAAGTATACGACAAAAAGTTACTTTTCGAGAAAGAGATTGCATGTGGACTTGTCCGTAGAGGAATGGCTTAATATCTTGGCTAGAGCCGATGGTTCTATCCAATGGGTCGTGCCCTGGTAGCGTGTCCGGAGGATGGTGAGTGCGGGGACTGATGTTGCTATCAGTATAAGTGGGTTGCGTTCGTTGACTGCTTACTTCCCGCAGCGATTACTGCGCCAATATGGTAGGAGACAAGTTATCCCGGACAAAGATGCAGATAAGATGATTGATGTTCCTCTCATCGGGGACAGTGGCAAAAAATGGTACAATTATTGGTTGGCGTGTCCCAAGCTGGATGTGCTAGAATTGGGGGCCGATGACTTGAAATTGTCAAAATTCTACCTTACTTGGGTGAAGTCCACTAACAATGCGCAGAGAGCTGAGGCCAGAGCCGACGAGGCAAGGGTGTTGAAGGGTAAGAGACCTGCAAGAGACTTGAAGACACTATTCAAGGAATTGATCTCCAAGGTACTGAAAAGGGATGAGACTGACTTGGTTTGGGACAGACTTGGTCCTAAAAGGGCCCCTGTTCGGGAGAGATTACATCCTAGGGTTGGCATTAGAATTGACTCGGAAAGGAAGAAGGGTGGTTCTAAGGTGATGGGCCTTCCTCGAGGTAAGGGTAAAGGGCTTGTGATAGATAAGAAAAGGCCAAAGACTAAATATGTGGAGAAAGGGGAAAACAGCTCAAGGAACAAAGGACATGATGGTGACAAGAAAGAAGAAGGAAAAGAGAAGCAAGATTGATTGCTTTAACTTCACAATGCATTAATTTTTTGATGTTTTATTTTATGTGCCATTTTATTATATTGTTACAATAAGGCACGAATGAACTAATTTATTGTATTTTGGACTTGTGATGGGATTAAATAATTATTGCTATTGTTATGATTGTTATTTATTTACATCATGCGATAAATATTTAGAAATGAATAGCCATCTTTATTAAGCAACAGAAAACAATTACATGGAAAAAAAGAAATATTTACAAATAAATTGTCATGAGTCATGAACTCTCTTTTTTTTTGGGCCGAACTTCCAAAGAAGTTGCCTACGTATCCCTTGAGGAATCAGGCCGTTCGTAGTTCATTTTAGATTAAAAGTTTATCTAATTTGCTAGACATAATATTTTTTGAGTTAATCCAAATTTGTAAGGCTAGCAAATTCATCTCCATTTATGTCCATTAGGCGTACCGCCCCACCAGATAAAATATTCTTCAAAATGTATGGCCCTGCCCAATTTGGGCGAAATTTTCCGCGGGGATCAATGACATTTTTGTGCAAGGCTGTTAATACCAAATCCCTTCTTTGATGTTTC
This sequence comes from Salicornia ramosissima, assembly GCA_951394345.1. NCBI lineage: Eukaryota > Viridiplantae > Streptophyta > Magnoliopsida > Caryophyllales > Amaranthaceae > Salicornia > Salicornia ramosissima. Next base: position 41,006,666 of record OX596238.1, read on the forward strand.
GCGGCTTGGTATTTTTATTGAAATGCCTAGCTATCCTTTGTTGGTACACTTGCACATTACGTAGAGCCTTTAGACGTCTTTCATCCAAAAGTACCAATTCATCATATCTCGCCTTTGCCCACTCGGCTTCGGGAATCTGGCTTTCCAACACAATCCTCAATGAGGGAATTTCCAATTCAACTTGTTGAACGGCTTCGGTACCATATACCAAGGAAAATGGAGTAGCACCGGTTGAGGTTCTCATGGTGGTGCGATATCCCCATAGAGCAAAATGAAGCTTGTGAGGCCAATCTTTATATGTCTCGGTCATCTTGGCTATGATAGCTTTCACATTTTTGTTTGCGGCTTCTACAACACCATTAGTTTAGGGGCGGTAGGGAGAAGACTTGTGTTGCTGAATTTTGTATTTTTCAAGGAGATCCGCACACTCTTTCTCAAAATGACTCCCATTATCACTAACAATTTCATGGGGTACCCCAAAAGAGCAGATGATGTTCTTTTGAATAAATGTGGCCATGTGCTTTGCCTGGAGCTGAGCATAGGAGGCGGCTTCAACCCATTTTGCGAAGTAATCAATGGTTAACAGAATGTATTCATGACCACCTTGACCGGGCGGAGTAATTTTGCCGATGATGTCTATACCCCAAGTAGAGAAAGGCCATGGTGAAGTGAAAATGTAGAGGAGAGATGGCGATATATGTTGGAGGTTGGCATGTCTTTGGCAAGTGTCACATTTTCTGACATATTCGATGCAGTCCCTTTCCATGGTGAGCCAAAAGTACCCTAATGACATCACTTTGCGATATAGTGTCCTCTCGTTCATGTGAGTACCACAATTGCCGGCATGGACTTGATCCATGGCCTCCTTTGTAATGACCCTGATTTTATTGGTATATTTTTGCCGATGATTATGTGTATTTATGTGTTAGTTCAAATTTATTTTGAACTATTTATTTTATTTATGTGAATAATTTTGATTTAATTCGAATTATTTTATTTGCAGCCGTTATTATTTATTTTAATTATTATTTAATTAATTAGAATTTTTATTTAAATTTTCTAATTAGTTATTTAATATTTTTGGCTAAATCGATTTGTGCATGATTAATCATGCGGTTTTACAAATTAGCCCAATTGATCACGAGAGCCCATTTTTAGGCCCATTTGTCCCTCTTGGCCGGTTTTCTTAAGTGGCATGGCAAGGATTTGCCACTTGCCTTGTGTTCACACCTTAACTCACTCTATAAATAGATGAGTTAGTAAGGCTTAAACCTTATTTTGCCATCTTTGCCAATTTAAACACTTGCCATCAAAAGATCAAACACAAAAACACCTCCACTTGGTTCACCACTTTCACGCCATTTTTGGCTAGTAAACCCATCAATTGTTCATCATCTTTCTTAGCCCAAAACTTAAAGATTCAAAGTCTATTGATCTTTAAGTATTCAAACACAATCTTAAACACAATCATTTCATTCAAGATCTCTAGTTCGGGATTGGTTTTGGGTTCGTGTTTGTGTGCACGTGTGGGTGTTCGAGTGGGTGCCGTGTGTTGAAGCCGTGTGTGCAGTGGTGGTTCGTGTGAGAGGCCGTGCTGCAGTGATCGGGCCGTGGTGGTAGCCGTGTGCAGCAGCCGTGCAGTGGTGCCGTGTGGGTGTGCTCATGTTCGTGTGGTTCGAAGCCAAGCCGTGTGCACCGTGTTTTGGGCCGTGTTGTGTGTTCGTGTGGTTCGTTTTCCGGACAGTTTTTTGTGTTGTTTTTGTGTGTTAATCTTCCATAAGGTAACATACTTTCTCAACCTTGTTGGCATACTATGTTTATAGTATAGATTAAATGCATGTATGGGTTATTTGATGAAGTTTAACCATGATTTTATGTATTATTTCTAATATGATTTTTATGTGGTTTTCATGATATTTTGGTGATGGTTTTGATGATTTTATGATTGAATACATGTTGTTTTATGATCATGATAATTATGTTAAAGTTTGATGAATTTTGGATAAGAATAAGTGGTAATTTTCGAATGATGATGATGATATGCGTGTGGTATGATTGTTTGGATGAGTTCTTGATTGAAGTTCTTGAATCTTGATTGAGTTCTTGATTGAAGATCTTGAATCTTGAATGAGTTCTTTATGAGTTCTTGTTGAGTTCTTTGAGTTCTTGATGAATCTTGATGAGTTCTTGGTTGAAACTTGATAATTAAAGAAAGTAGTTTAATGATTAAAGAAAGTTAAAGATAGAGTTAATATTGGTTAAAGAATGGATTTAAAATGATGGATTATTATTGGTTAGACTCAAGATCAAGGCGCAAAGGCAATCTTGAGAATAACTTCGTGTTTAACTGATTATTTTTCAAGAATCAAGGCGCAAAGGCAATTCTTGAATATAATTATGTTATGAATAAGTTGATTAAAATGATAAGAGATTTAATTAATAATTAGCTTGATTTCATTTCTAGACGCCTGATACTCTGAGTAAGATTCATTGTATTTGGGTTAAGACGTTGCCCCTATTCCATCCGCGGTATTGGGATAGTTGGAGTCATACTATATGATCTTTCGTGGATTTCCAGTAAGATTGGTTTCACGGGACATGGATTTCAAGTAAGATTGGTTTCATGGGGTTTGGGAGTAAGATTCTCAAATCCGAGCATAGTAGAAAGTTCGATCGCGTAAGATGCGTTCGTACGAGCACAGTCCGGTCTAGTATATGAATGATTGCGCCAAAGATAGTTGGTTAGGTTATTTGAGTCGAGTTCACGTTTTGGGTTGTTCTCGTACTTTGTTTAATGATATTGTTTATTTGATTTATGCTATGTGCATGTGTATTCCCATTAGGATGAGTCAGTTATGTTACTCGCCACTGATGGTGGACTGTTGTATGTTTTTCAGGTATTTCTGATGATGATACTCTTGCTTAGCTTTGGGTTGGGCGAGCGACGTTTACTGTTTCTGTTATTTGATATATTTTCTATTTCTGTTGTTTATAGATAGTATTGGCGTACTGTATAGACTTTATACGTTATTGTTGGATTCTTTATATGTTGTTTAGACTCTGACGTGTGGTTGGAGTTACTCGTATTTTAGTATTTTTAGTTTGACTTTTGGACTAGTATGTACAAACTTGTGGGTATTTGTACGTTTTTGGTTGATTAATAATATTCTCGAGGAATTAGTTTTAATTTCTTAAGTATTTGAGTTGTAGTTTATAACTATTCGACTTGTCGGTTTCTTCCGCGCCGATTTAAGCGAGTCGGGTCGTTACATGCTTAGTTTGTGGACCGTTGATGCAAAGGAGATTTACCCCATGATGATTCCTTTTATACAACTGACCGCTCCGAAGGATGAATTGTGTTGCCAATCGCCGAAGAGCTCTTTGATCGGTCTTGGATGCATTTGCGGGATACTGATTGTGTTGTAGGTAGTTTGAGATGTCAGTGAACCAAGGTTCTTCTTCATTTTGCTGGACGGCTGGGGCTTCATCACCATCTTCTACGTCATAGATGTGAGTCGGGGCTTGTCGCCTTTCAATGACTAAAGGCATTTGGGTCAAAGAGTTAGGAATTCGGATCATGGAGGCTAGTCTTGCTAATGCATCTGCGAATTGATTATCCTCCCTTCGAAGATAGGTGTATTCAACTTCATCGATTTCCTTGGCGATAGTTTCAAGGTGAGCTTGGTAAAGTGCTAGGCTTTCACTTTGGACTTTCCATCTTCTCGAAATCTGATTTATTATGAGTGATGAATCACCATAGACCCGAAGCTTCTGTACCCCCAAGGCTATTGTTGCTTCAAGCCCAATGATGCATGCTTCATATTCTGCGGCATTATTAGTGACATCAAAATCCAATTTCACTGAGATGGGTGTGTGTTCTTCTTCTGGCGAGACCAAAAGAATTCCAACACCGCATCCTTTTTGATTCGAGGCTCTGTCAAAATACAAAGCCCAAGATTCATCTTCTGTCATCAAGAGATCCTCATCTGGGAATTCATGTTCTTCGGGAGATGCTTCATCAGGGGAATCAACTAGGAAATCAGAGACCACACTCCCTTTTATAGCTTTCTTGGGCACATACTTCAAGTCGAACTCAGATAGCATAACTACCCATCTAGAGAGCCTTCCATTCATTGCAGGTTTTTCAAGAAGATATTTGAGAGGATCGCCCTTTGAGATGATATGGACAGTGTGGGTTAAGAGGTAGTGTCTGAGTATTTTGGTGGACCAAACCAAGGCAAGGCAAAGTTTCTCAGTTTGGGAGTAGTTTTCTTCATATTGGAGGAACTTCTTACTCAAGTAATAGATTGCATTTTCTTTGCTTCTACCTCTTGAGCAAGCATAGCTCCTGCTGCTGAGGGGGTCACAATGATGTAGAGTCGTAAAGGTATTCCTGGGATTGGAGATTTAAGAACAAGGGGATTGGTGAGGTATTGTTTTATTTTGTCAAAGGCTTTTTGGCAATCCTCATCCCACTTTTTTGGTTGATTCTTTTTAAGCTTTTTGAAAATGGCTTCACACACCATGGTTAATTTAGAAATAAACCTGTTGATGTATTGTAGTCGCCCAAGGAATCCTCTGATTTCTTTTTCATTGGAAGGTGTTTTGAGAGATATGATGGCTTTGATTTTGGACGGATCAATTTCAATTCCCCGCGAGCTAATGATGTAACCCAACAGTTTGCCTGATGTGACCCCGAAAGCACACTTCTGTGGATTGAGTCTCATGTTATATTTCCTGAGTCGATCAAAAAATTTCTGCAGATTCTTGTCATGATCTTCCCTTTCCTTTGCCTTTACAATCATATCATCGACATATACCTCAACTTCTTTATGCATCATATCATGTAGGAGTGTGGTAGCGGCTCTTTGATATGTGGCCCCGGCATTTTTGAGACCAAAAGGCATCACAATGTAGCAATATGTGCCCCATGGTGTAGTGAAAGTAGTTTTTTCCATATCTTCTTCGGCCATCTTAACCTGATTATACCCTGCATACCCATCCATGAATGACAGAAAAGAATAATTTGCAGTGTTATCGACTAGAATATCTCTGTGAGGAAGAGGGAAATCATCTTTGGGGCTGGCTTTGTTCAAGTCCTGGAAGTCAACACACATGCGGACCCTTCCATCCTTTTTAATCACAGGCACGATATTAGCTATCCACTCTGGGAAATGAACCACTTTGATGAACCCTGCATCGAGCTGCTTCTTGATTTCCTCCTTAATTTTAAGTGCTACCTCTGGCTTCATCCTTCTGAGTTTTTGTTTTACCGGCTTAGCTCTTGGAATCAACGGAATGGTGTGTTTGGCAATTTCAGGATCAATTCCGGGCATGTCGTGATAGGACCATGCGAACACATCTTTGTACTCTGTTAAGGTTTGGATGAGCTGAGCTTTTTCCTGTGAATTTAATGCAAGGCCTATGCAAACAATTTTGGTTCATCATTACTGGACAAATTGACCTCTTCAGTTTCTTCAATTACAGAGGTTCTTTGTTCATGTTGTTCCATCGCTTTAATTAGTTCATTATCATCATTTTCATTAATAGATTGTGAAGCAAAGCAATCATTAAGAGGGGAAGGGGAGGAAGGCACAGAGTAAGCAGAAAACATAGTCTTATTGAATTGAGCAATCATTACATCAAAGGAAGCCTCAGCAGAGGCTGGAGTAGTAAAGCTAAGTAGTAAAGCTAGGTATGATACTCTTAGTACTAGATCCTATAGGACCACTATCCTCAATCTTGACAGACTCAGCTTCAGTTTCAGACTCACTATCACTATCAGAATTATCAAACATTGGACCCTCGCTTGTGGTGAAGTAGTACTGGCGGTCGTCAGCAGTGGTGATCTTTAAGGTCTTGCGCCATCCTTGGACAGTGTTATTGTTGACAGGACTGATCAGTTGAGTAGGATCAAATTCTTCTCGGCCCATGAGGTTCTGGATGCGGAGTTCATCCCCGGGTGCTTCGCTTTCCATTCCAAAGAGTAAACCTAAACCTTGGTAGTCGAAGTTGTCAATCCTTGGCAGGACTTTGACGGGGTCGTGCACCTCATTTTCGATGAAAGCACAGTCTTTGAAGATTTCGAGGCCTGGGTATTTCTTTCCATTGGCATTGAAAGGTTCCGGGAAGTCATAGGCAGGAAATTGACCGATGCTTGAATCCAGTTCTTTCTTTTTAAGGGAAGCGTACTTCAGCATGTGTTCCCTTGTTTCTTTCTTGGTGGGTTGGTACCCCAGACCAAAATTGTCATGCTTGGGTTGAGTTTCAAAGAGTGGTGGTGCCAAAGTCTTCCGGACACCCAAAGTCATACCGGGAAAATGCCCCTTCTCCCGAAGTATTGCATTGATCATGAGATTAGAATGGGGATCAAAGTCAAAAAGAACCTTTCGGGCAGCTTAATTGGTGTTGAGATAAGCATTGAGTTCCCCTGCTTCATAGTAACCAGCACCATCAGCATATTTCTGGACCATTTTTCCTACATTCTTGACCATTAAAGTACTAGGAGTCCTTTCCATTTCCTTCATCTTGTTGCTGAGGCTTTCAAGTAAGGTGGACATTTTTTCCATGTTGTTGTTGAGGTGTTGGATTTGTTGAGTTTGGTCGTCCATTGATGATGGTGAGAGAGTAGGTCTATGAGTGGAGCTAGGTGTGGAGTCGGGAGTTTTTTCTGGAGTGATTGGAGGTGATGGTTTAGGAGAAGGCTCGGGAGAGAACTCAGGAGCAGACTCGGATTCAGCTAAGGACAAAACAGACTTCAGTGGTCGGCGGGCAGTGGTTCTCCTTCTTTCTGGAAGAGTGGTAGGGTAATCGGTCTGATTCCGGACTAATCTGGTATTTCCCTTGCGGACACAAGCTGGCGGCTCTATGTTTGCTTCTGCCATGTAATAAGACCGAATTAATAACATGTTTTCATTTTTATGGACAAAATGTAGACACTAAATATGGTATGTACAAAATGCATGGCCTAATCATGGTCATCCTCCTAAATGCATGAATGACTGCAAGGTCCAAGTTTCCCTTATTATCAATTTTTCCTTTTTTTTTATTCTTTTCTCCTCTTTTTTTTTAATTATTTTTTCTTTTCTTTTTTTTTCTTTTTTTTTGTTTTTTGTGGGAAAATTGGACCTAATACAAAATGATGACGATGTACAATGCACTTTGTCTAAATCTAACTACGGATGACCATGGTCTAAAGCTAATATGTACATGATGGACTCAAAATGAACCTAATTGTACAAGACTAGGACCTTGGGTTAATTCAAATCAAATGCACACATAGTCACATAAGCACACTAACCTAAAAAACTAGTATGAAAGGTCTCTAAAAGTCAGTCTTGGGTGGTCACAAGGTACCACGGCTAAAGAGAAATGAACCAATATGATCATTATTCATTTTGAATGACATTCGGTTAATAGATTCCTTATTATGATCTCATCGGGCATGATGATCACGCGCCATGGCTGGGATGGGTCGGCTATGATCATTGTGGTCGAGCACCAACAAGTAACCATAACCAAACCCCCGGGGTCGGTCTCGACCATAGAATATGCTCATATGAGACAAGGTTCTATATTGCGGCACCTATTCGTAGGGCCGCATGTAATATGCCTAAAAATAATTCGGGAATAATAATAATAAGACCACGAGACTTTTCAAGTTTTTCCACACCACTAAGGTCACATTCCCCAGCGGAGTCGCCAAACTGTAGGGGTCGTTTCCGTCCGCCTACGTCTCACGAGTTATTTGAATGCTCGTTAACGCCGTATGTGAATACGGACTAGTAGGAGTCGTCATCGTGCGTTTTATACGGTCCACGGACACCGAAGAAGTACCAATGCCAAGAGTAATTGGCCTCATATGGTCGTGCACAAGAGTATGGGTTCGGGGACAGGTTACGGGCCAATCGTGCATTGGGCCAGCCCGCCTGTAAGCGGTGTCTACTAGGTCTCTTTTTGTGGTCAAATTATTATTAACCCCGAATACATAAATATCTCAATATTATACCCTAAAGAACGCATATTACTAAGCGGGTTTAATTTATATACAAATCAAGACTAACTTTTGTGACCACTTTAAATTAAATCAGTATTAAAACTTCTAAAAATTGAAAACAAATAAAACATGAACGAAAAACAGAAATCAAAGCAATAAATAAATAACAAAATAAATATGTGTAGGTTCAAAGTGTGTTCCAGGAGAAGTGGTTTGATGTGTTGTTCGACTACACTAAATATACTAAAAGAGAACACGATTAAAATGATGATTAAGGTACAAAATTCTGATATGACTTGGACACTTCAATCGGAATATTTAAATTGATAATTTTAATCGTCGTTTATTATTATTTAACCAGTTCGGGCTTTTATGTATGACTCTTGAATTTATGAATAAAATAATAAATCGTATTTTACATAACATTATTTAATACTCCGAAAATACAGATAAAATATAGCGGTTATTTGGTAAAATGAGATTTAATTAATAAATTCATTTTGCCATGACCGCATAAAAAATCAAGATCCGACTATTTAAAGTGATAAAATTAAAAGATAAAAATATAGCGACCTTTTATGACACGAGATCTAATAAAAGGAATCATGTAATATAGATCGCATAAAAAAAATGAATTTTATAATAATTATTATTATTCATTGTCAGATCTATAAAATATAAAAACAGATCTAAAAAAAATAAAAGCATAAGAGTCAATATTAATGTATGATCTGTCAAATTACATCGATGAATTAATAATCACCACGCGTATGAATTGCAAGCTCGGAATAAAAATCAGTTAAATTATTAAAAAAAAAGTGAATGACGATTAAAATAATACTTGTAAATCATTATTAATTGTATCAAAATCAATGTTATTGTCGATTAAAATGTCCAAATTCACATGTACGCGATCTTACTCTTTATTAATTATTTACATCATTTGTTGTCAATAATTTGTACCAATAATCATCATTTCAATCGATCTCACTACGATTAAAAAACTAAAAATAAAGAAGATAGAGAATTCAGAATTCGTACCTTAAGAACGCAATTAATAGATTTAGCAACCGAAAATGCAATTATTTATTTATTATATTTTTGAATTTTGTATGAAAATATTATTTAGGAGAGTATAAGTGTAGTGTAGTAGTAATGAGTGGATAATATGCTCCGAATATCCTCGAAAAGCTCGTATAAGCTCTCGTATTTATAGGCCAAAAGGGCCAGCTAAGTGCCACATTGTATTACAAGGCTGCGTCCAGACGCAGTTATTGTATTACGTCCTGCGTCTAGGCGCGGGACCTTGTAATATGCTCTGCGTCTAGGCGCAGGTGTTATACAACGTCCTGCGTCTGGAAGCAGGGCTTGCTCAACGACCTGTCAAGCTGAGTCAGCTACGCGTTTGTACGAGATTCGAGATTTTGCAAAATAAGTCAAGCTTTTGATCTTATCCATGATCCGGATCCCTAGACTACTCTAGGCTATTCCGGAGTATTCCGGAATTTTTCCCGAGCGTCTTAGTATACCGCGCACTGTTCTAAAATATTCCAAAAGCTTTTAAAATATTAAAAAATAGAGACAAATTCTAAAATAAATAAAATAAAATACAGAAAATATAAAAATACTATTTTATGTTGTTAAAATATTTTTATTTATTTTTAAATATTATTATGAGTATGAAAAATATATAAAAAATGCATGGAAAAAATCTCAAAAACATTTAAAAATAAAGAATAAATCTCGTAAACGCTGTGAATGCTATTGGTGGCCTCCTAAGTGGTCCGAGCAAGGTTTAAATAATTGTTTGAGACATTTTCTTGCATTTTCATCGCCAATTCTACTTAATTGGACTTCTTGGTGTTTTCATAGTTTCATCATGAGTATCTATATCGGGGAGACACATTTGGGTGTCTACAGTATGCTACTTGTGTGGTCAGGAAGGGCACAAGTCTTGGGTGTGTCCAAAGAATAAGCCAGCAGCAACTGTGAGCAAGGCACCAGTGAAGAACCGCATCTACTGCATGACCCAAGAAGAGGCAGACGCGCGGCTCGACGTAGTTACGGCTACAGTTATTGATTCTAACCTATCTGCTTTAGTATTGTTTGAAACGAGTACTACGGTTCCCTTTATTTCGTTGTTTTATAGTTTGTGCTTCCTTTTGAAAAATTTCGAGGACGAAATTTTCTTAAGGAAGGGTGACTGTAATACCCCAAATTTTTTGGCTATTTTAAATTTTTATTCAATTAATTGAATATCTAATTATTTAATTAATTGTTAATGGATCAATTAACAATCTGACTTGATAGCAAACCTAATTATCGAACTTGGCCCAAATCCTCCACATTGTTTTACTAGGTAAAATCCCCTAAAATAACCGGCCCCTTCCTTTTTATTTTCTTAATTTGATTAATTCAATTTATTTGCTAAAATTATTAAACTAGATATCTATAGTTGACCTTACCCAAAAATCTAGTTTTTATCCTAACCTCACTATTAAAATTTAGGGAAGGAAAACAAACCTATTATTCCATCACACCACACGGCCCCTCATTATTTTTAAAGGGGAGAATTCAACAAATATAGTATTATTTTTCCCTATCAAAAAATTCACAAATAATCTCTAGAAAAACTTCTTGCTTAGGAATTTACTCTCAAGATTGGAACAAGAAGCAAAAGAACCTCAAGAACCGTGTGGCACTTGTGATTTATTCGAACCATATACTTCAATAATAGGTAATTAGTTTGTTTTATTTAATCTTTAGGAATAATTAGTTATATAATTCTTTAGAATAGATTTAGAACTATATAGAATCTCTTAGAATCATGTCTATTAAATTTAGAATTGCATGTTGTTTAATGTCCATGAATGTCGAGTGGCTCAACAATATTTCATGATGATTTTCATTAGTTCAATTCATGTTTCACCTTGTTCTATGATTAATCTATGAATCTTGTTGATTATAATTGTTGAATAAATTATTAGATGAACATGAAAACTAGATGAATGATAGCCGTGTATTGTTCCCTTTGGTTTGAATAGTTCAAGTGAACAATTCTTGATCTTTTTGTTATTATCTTGATCTATTGATAGCTTAAATGACTTTCTTGAATTTAATCTTTAACTAGTAAAAATTCTTGAATTATAGAATTAAAATCTTGATTAATTAAACCAATTAGCCGTGTTATATTCTTGAATAATTCTTATTCTTGTTCACAATTCTTAAATAAATCAAAGTATAAATTTTTATTTAATTAATCTAGAATTATGAATTAAATCTTGATATTTCTAGAATTTAAGAAAAAAGAATTAATTAGTGTTTATTTATGGAAAAAGTCGTGTAGAATAATAGAGTGAAAGACTTGATTTTTATTTGTTTTCTTGATAAAGGATTAGAGTTCAAACTTGTTCTTGAAATTATTTTAATTAATTAACGCTTATATTTTTTATTGTTGATTGATATAATTATGTGTGTAACACTCGTATTTTATCAGCGTTGTTTTCGGAGAAAACAACAATACGAATCAAAAATTGTTTTAAAGTTTGAATTCCAAATCCTAATATTAACAGCGGAAGCTCTAAACTACTTCAATTTATTTAAAAAAAATAAAATAAATCTAAAACCAAATTAAAATGTCCGAAGTTCAAATTAGACAAAACTACGGAAAGTCCATAAATTCTTTATTACATGGCTAGAATCATAATAGTTTAAATATATATAACTAATCTTGCCGCTCAAATCCTAGCCCATGCGTTCTCCACTTATTCTTCATCAGTATCTGAAAAGGGAATTTTGGGGTCCACAGTCAGTGGTGAGTAATTAGATTGTTCTACTTAATTAGTAGAACACAATTAAAAATATAATAAATAGAATAAATTCACAGTTTAGTCAAGCAACATAAGAGTAACATTTACAATATACGAATTCAAGTACGCAGCGGAACGTAATTCATGTTGAAGTCACAACAAGACCTATCAAACTCAACACTTCTTACTCTAGACTCTAGACTCTAGACTCTACATTATTTGACAAGTTCTAGTTCATTTCAAGGTGCTAATCCATGACACGGTCATATTCTCGTAAGGGGTCAACCACAAAGGATCTACTTCCCCCAACTTTCCTTGTCTCATACCGGGTCAACCACAAAGGATCTACTTCCCGAGCACTGGGATCCAGAACTGTCCCAAAACCGCAGAAGGGACAGTGGCTTCGACTATACCCATGTTCATGGCTCTTTAGCCACTAGATGGGCGGTCACTTCATAGATTAATTATCTTTTCAAGTTCACTTTTCCAGTTCACATCTAGAACTTCTTTGTCACGACCTGACTTTTATTCAATGCTAGTTCAACTATATTGACTCAAAACTCTAGTTCAAGACTCGATATACTCGACAATATAGCATGCAATCATTCGAATAATACCTCATACATTAACATTATTTCACTCATCAAGTTCATACGTAAAGACAAGCATTCATCATAATTCATTAATATAACCCACTCATAAACAAGGAATAGAGATCAGTCTTACCCATACTTACCAACACGCACGGCTCTCCTCCATGGTAACAATTAAATATTTCATCATTACATTTCACATAATCAAATTATTCATCAATATAAATCACAAGTCTAAAATAACTTCAAGAACGTAATTAAATTCTAGTCTTTTAACTAATTTTAAATCATAAAAACCTAATTTTTTTATTCCTTTCTTTACTCGACATTTTTCGAACAATTCTTCCAATATTTCAAGTTTTTGATCAATTTATAATTACCAGTTTGATTAAATTAATTTACAACTATTCAAGAACAAGTTTATAATCTAATCTTTTAGCATAAAAACAAGTAAAAATCCGTGCTTTTATTTTGTAACCCACTCGACATTCTTGGACTAATGTTCAAGATTATTTTTCCATATTTCAAGAACTCAATTAGATTAATTATTAATGCAAGAAATTCATCTAGGTTTGTTACAAGATCAAGATTAAAGCTAAAAGATCATATTTTGAATCAAGAAAACTTCGAACATGGCCCTATGATTCACGGCATCTGCACAAATATTATTCATATAATACTACAATAATTTATTCAACAATTTAAACTAGCAAGAATCATAGATTAAACATGGAATATGGTTTTAAACATGTATGAAAACTCGAAAATTCATCATGAACACATCGTTCCCACTCGACATGCATGGCTCGAAATCAACGTGAAGTTCATCAATCAAACACTACAATTCTAAACAGTTCTACATAGTTCTAAACCTATTCTAAGGATTATATTATTAATCTATCCTATTAATTAAGTAAAGCAACTAATTACCTAACAAGATGAACAATTTCGAGAGGGTTTTCATGGCCGTTTTGCACGAGTTCCTCACGGCTCTTGGTGCTTATTGGTCTCTTGCTCCAATCTTTTTAGTGTGAAATCTAGGAGAAAGGTTTTTGGAGATTTTTGTGAATTGTTTTGAGGTGAAAAAGAAATGATATCCTAATTGTTGAATTCTTTCCTTTTAAAAACTATGGGGGCCGTGAGTTTTAGGGAGTCATAAGGTGTAGTTGTTCTTCCTAAAGTTTAGTAGGGAGTTAGGATTAAAGGTATGACTTTTTAGGAGAAAGTCAAAATAGATATGTAGATTAGTTTTTATTTGTGATGAAATTAAATCAATTAATTAAAGGAACAATCTAGGGGGGCCGTGTGGTTAAGGGGTTTAGGCTAAGTTTTAAGTGAATTAAACAACTGGACTTGATCCACATTAAATAATTAGGCTCACTTTTATGTTTAAATTAATAATAATATACTAGTTAATTAATTAATTAAGTAATTAATTAATAAAATAAAATTTAAAATAGCCCAAAATTTTGTGGTATTACAATGTGAGTTATGAGGATGAAATATTGATCTATGATTATGATGACCGTGTACTTATGGTAAGTAATGGGTAAGTTTTTGGATTCTATTTTGTTCCATCGATTGAAATGGTGTTGTTGGGAATATGATTAATGATTGTCTTTACGTATGAACTTGTTGAATTGAATGATTATTGTTGAATGTCAAATTACCGTTTGATGTTGTCAAACTGACGAATATATGAGTCTTGGACTAGAGTCTTGAGTCAAGTTAAGATGAACTAGAATTGATTAGAGGTCAAGTCGTGTCATTAAAGGTTAAATTGTGAACTTGAAAAGATAATAAACTATGAAGTGACCGCCTATCTAGTGGCTAAAGTGCCATGAACATAGGTATAGTCGAAGCCACTGTCCCTTCTGCGGTTTTGGGACAGTTCTGGATCCCAGTGTCGGAAAGTAGATCAAAAGTGGTTGACTCGACATGAGACAAGGAAAGTTGGGGAAGAGTTAAGGTTTTCCCTACGAGCGTATGACTATGTCACGGATTAGCACTTGAATTGAAACAGAACTTGAAAGTCAATAGTGGAGTCTAGAAGTCTAAAATTGGATTAAGTTGGTCTTGAGAGTCTTGGTTGAACATTCTGTTATGATTTGTTTCCGCTGCGTACTCGAATGTGAATGCCTTTGAATGATTTTCCTGTTGACTTGTTTGACTGTTCTGTTGATCTGTTCTAATTATTATGTTCCTAATTGTGTTATACTGATTAAGTAGAACAATCTAATTACTCCCCACTAACTGTGGACCCCAAAATTCTTTTTCAGGTACAGGAGATGATTGATTGGGTTACGCAAGGGCTAGGATTGTGAGCAAGCGAGAATAGTAGTTTAAATATTTTTATGACAATATCTAGCCTTAGTAATAGTTTTAATGGATTTCCCGTAATTGATTAGTAACAATGGACTTTGATAATATAGCTATTTTGATTCATTTATTGTTTTAATTGAATAATTTGAATTAAGTTTAGAGCTTCCGTTGTTATTAATAAATTTGATATTAAAAGTTTATGGTTAATAATGATCCGTGTTGTTGTTTTCGTTACATATACATTCACTTTTGCTTTACAAAGATTAATGCTATACTAAGAATTGGGTGCAAAACCTATATGGACAGCATCAACAAATTACTTTACTAGATGCTAGAGACATTGTCACTTAATTCTATAAATTACTGTGTGAATTGGAGCTGAAATAAGCAAAATATGATTTGTTTTGGGCTATTTTGGACGAATTTGTAAATTATAAAATTGAACTAAATAACAAATTTTATAAGACCTTGACAAGAGTTAAAGAGTTAAAAATTTCTCTCCAATTTATTCTCATTTGACCATACTGAAAAATCGATTATGATTTGATTATCGACACAATTCCGAAGTAACTACCTCAATCTTTTTTAGTTGCCCCATTTGATTTTTATTTTTTATCTTAGTTTATAATCGATAATGACTTGATCATTGATACATTCGGCGAATTACTCCAATATTTTTTTTGAAATTAGTTGCTACAGTTGATCATGTGATGGTAATAACTATCTATTATTTAATTTTATAGATTTCTTTTAATTTAGCCTTAATTCTATGTATCAATAATCATATAATCACATTCAAGTAGTTCTATAACTCTAGCAACAATCGTTGCTCAACACATAAACTAATTAATATAAACACCACTCCAGAACTCATAAGTAAAACAAAAACAGAAAATAAATAAATCACAGTAAAAATTTCAGCAACATAATCAACAGACATAGTAATAATATAATATTTTGTTGCTTAAGCGTATTCTATCATTATAATACTCAAACATCTTGACTAATAAAGAGTATTATCATATCTTATCTAACATATTATATTGTATTATAATACTCAAATACCTTGACTAATACTCGATTAAAGGCCATACATTAGGCTTATTATACTCAAAGGCCATACTTTAAGCTTACTATATTATAAACCAACAAGTAGAAACCATTATCAAACAACAACACCAACATTAACTATTTATTTAATAATCTAACAGAGAGTAGATGCTTATTCTATTATAAACTAACATAGAACATTATAAAATAATAGTAAGTAAAATCTTATTCTATTATGAAGTAATAGAGGACGTTATAAACCAAGAAGCAGCAATTATACATGTCTAATAAACTAACAGAACTAATAAGCCCATTCAACAAGCACCGTCATTTACAAATAATAAACCCTAATTAACCAACAAGCAGCAATTTAAACAAATATAAATCGAATTTTATGGGTTTCAATATACAAACCTAGCTAAATCGAATTATTAACAAAAGATGGAGAGAAATCAAAATTTATGGGTTTCATTTTACCTGCAGGTCGTTGATGTTCGTTTGCGTTGGTGGTGGTGTCGTTTGTCTCCCTGCCTGCGCCAGTGGATGTCGTCGGTCCTCCTGTCTACGCCGGTGGATGTCGCCGGTCTCTCTGTCTGCGCGCGGTGGTGTTCGTTAGGGTTTGCAGCAAGTCGAGGGAACGGACGAGCTGAGGGTTTTTTTTTTAAAGGGAGCTGAGGGTTTACTAGTTTAGGAAATTGGGTTTTTTTGGGTGTAAGGTATACAGAACGGTTTTTTGGGGTAATGGGGGAGGAGGGGGGGTGAGTTTTTGATATTTTCGGGTATTAAAGGGAGTTTTTGATTTTTTTTTTTGGTAATAGAGGGAATTGGTTTTAATTTGATCGTTTGAAATTTGGATGGGTTTTGTGTGAAATAAGTTTTTTAGGGGATTTTGGTTTTTTGCGACAACTTAAAATTAGTCTCTAAAGTATAATTATGTGGTCGCTATATTTTTAAATAGAATATTTTATTATTAGTTAGTAGCATTTAGTCACTAAAACAACAATTCGGTCGCTAAATAGCGACCACTTAGAAACCAACTAATTTACAGTCGCAAATTTTGCGTCCAACAGTATGCAGTAGTCGCAAAAACCATTTAAGTGACTACTATTTTTGTCGGTCGCTAAATTCGGTCGCAAAATAGCCTTTTTCTTGTAGTGAACTACCAAATAAAGCATTTTCGATTTGATAGAACTACCATCTACCGGTTTTTGTTCAATTTTCTGATATTATGGGCCCTAACATTACATTTCCCTCCTTATATTTTCCCAAAAAACACACGATTTTCCTCAACCAAGCTTCTTCCATTTTAAAAGATACTCGAGCTTCACTTCATTAGAGGTAAAAATCAGTCCCTCCCCTTTTAATAATGTAATTCATCAGATCTGGATGAGGGAAATGGTGTGTTTTTTGGGAAAATAAGGAGGGAAATGTAATGTAGGGACCCATAACATCAGAAAATTAAACAAAAAACAGCAGATGGTAGTGCTTTCAAATCGGAAATACTTTATTTGGTAGTTGTATAACAATTTTTTAAATTTGGTAGTAGTTTTTAAAAGTGAACATTTATTTGGTAGTTTTGGACAATTTTTCATTAAACTAAACATAAATATTTCATTTGATAATAGATAGGGGTGTAAATAAGGTCGAAAAATGGTTTGATGATCGACTATTACCGATTAATATTGAACCTATTTTTGACCAAATTTTTAGTGACTGTACATCGACCGCTACCGAACCCAAATTATACTTAAACCATATTTGACAGATTTTACGCATACCGAAATTGACCGGTATCGAGCCTGTTTAAAACCAAACATGTTTCCGACCTGTTTTATTATACTGAGACCAACCATTGTCGAACCTGTTTTTGACCGACTATTTTTTACAAAAATCTTATTATATTGAACCTGGTTTTTACCGAACCTATTTTGGACTGACCTTATGTAATACCTGTAATTTTTCAAGGGTATTTCCGAAATAATATTTCATAAAAAAGGGTTTTTGAATTATTTTCAAAAAGGTATTTATTACAAACTAAGTATTTTGGCATAATACTATTTTCGGAAAAATAATAAAATATTTTTGAAGTTGGAATATTTTCAAAATAAATAAATACGTATATATATATATATTATATATTTATTGTTAAAAATTATTTTATATTATGGAAAAATATTTTGATGAATAAAATACTTTAATGGCTTAGAGTTTTATTTTTAAAGGTCGTTTTATGCTTGCCGTATTTTATTTGTTGTAATATTAGGAGTTGAGTCAACTAGTCATCCAACCATTAATGGTTGACAACACAACTTCTGAGGCAAGCTCACCACCACTCACCTCCTTATCTCCTCCCCTCCCACACGGCACCACCACCACCCTTTTCCCACATTGAAAATTTTATCATTCTCCTCCACCCTTCCACCCTATAAATAACCCCCTTCACCCTCCCTTACTCCTCACAATTCTCTCTACCTTTCTTCCACTTCTCCTCTAGAAAAGAGGAGTAACAAGTGGAAAGTTTTCACGGAAGAATAACTGAGAGAATTGCAGTACAATAATTTAGCACTTGTGCCACGAATTATGCCACGGGAATTTTAAATTCGTGGCATAATTCCTTTAAGCCACAGGAAAAATAATCTTTGATATACAGTTAATTTTTCTATGGAGGGAGCGAACTTAAAGTAGCCTTCCAGACATTGAGGTATGCTTCGATGTCTACCGCTTTCTTTAGCCCATAGGTTCTTTTATGCTTAGTTTAGATTCGTTCTTTTTATGCTTTTTTTTAGCATGCTTAGTGATATCTTCTAGTTTAGTTCTTATGTTTTACAAATATGTTTTAGTAGCTTATTTATGCTTTAGTAGATGCCGTATATATGCTTAAATAGTCGTTGTCATTCTTTGATTTTGAGGTTGTTTTGGTGACGTAATATTATGATTAAGTATGTGCAAAGTAGCTAGTAGTTTGTGTGTATGTATGGCTATGCAAGGGATGTTTTTAGCCATGTTTTAGAAGGTTATTGTGATGTTTTTAAAGGCATTTTATGCCAATTAGTGTTGCTGTCCAGATTTTTTTATAAGCCCAATTAAGCTTTTGTTTATTTTCAAAATCAAAATAAAACTAGTTTTGGACTAACGGTTGTGTACATACGAAGACCCTAGAATTTGTATACTAAATACCCATTAGAAGTCTAAAAGAAACTTATTTATTTTAAAATAAAATTATGAAATTTTCGAAAATTTATTCGTATGGATTGAAAATATTATTTCAATTTTCGAAAATATACTATATATTTATATATTATGATTTTTGCAACTTAAAAGTTCAAAACACTCTATGTAGCTTTACCTCTTATTTTTGAAAATTACTTAGTAAATATACATGTGTATTTTTCGAAAAGTATAATTATAAGTATATTATTCCATTTTCGAAATTATCTTCTATTTAAGAACTTTAGAAAAGTTTTGACGCTCTTTAGCATTCTTTTATTGTCATTCCTTGAATGAGTATTTTACATCATGGAATTTGGATATGGATTGATGAATGTTGATTTTATTATGCCTTGATTTAAGAAGTCTAAGTGGTGACTACGGATGAATGATGATCTGAGTTATGAATTCTTGAATTGAATTGGCAAGTTTGCCTTACGGTTTGATAAGTCATGGTGAATTCTAAGTACGGATTTTGGTCCATTGATTTATTTTGTCCTTTGCTCTCACTCAAATGATTTTCAAAATCAAATGAATCTAAATTTAAAGTGGAACAATCTTCAAAGGGAAAGTAGCGCGGATGGTGACGAACTATTAGGGTGATGAACAGTGTCTCATTGGGGAATGCCCAATGTGGGCCTATTGTTGTGGCGGACACGCAATAGGTCGGGCATGTGTTGTGTAGTCGTTGAAATATTTGTTACTGTTATAATTAATATGCTTTCTTCCTCCTCTTGAACTTTTGGCGCGCACTTGCGGATACGCATTAGTTCTGCGAGGGGTGTATACACTCGGGACACTCTGTCGACAAGCTGTGGGCCAGGCCGAAAAGTCCGAGACGGGATGAAAGAGGCCCTATCGCGTTCACTTTCCCAAATAATAATCTTGAATAAATATTGCTCGAAAAAATGTGAATTTGTTGATCATGGTTCAATTAATGCTTGATATTACTTTTGTGTCATCTGTTTTTAAACTAAAACCCGTTTTACGGGGTAGAGTCGATCTACTCAGTTTTTTCTGATTTTTGTGTTATTGTTTGTTTGTTGTTTTCCTTTGGGGTTTTGTGTAGGTGAGTAGTAGGGATGACGTACTTGATTGAGGATGACGAGGATTCTTTGTTGAGATTAGCTAAACCTCTTGATCATAGGCTTTATGCTATAACAGAACAAATTGTAATGGGTTATTTTAACTTTTAAGTTTGTTTTGGTTTTGAACTTTGTACGGCTTTGGTATTATGAAAAAAATCCGCTATTGAAATTTGAAAACATTACGATCCTGCCTTTCCTTATTCGTACACACATTTCTTATCAGAGGTGGACGTACGAGTAGCAACTCTAGATATTAGGTCTGAGGTAGGAAGTGAAAAGGTCCGAATTTCCGGGGCTGTTACAGTTGGTATCAGAGCCGATGTTTTCGAAAATGAATTTCAAAACGGATTTGAAAAATACCTTACCTTATTTTGCACCCTGGAGTTAGAACCAACTCGTGAGAGTGGGACTATGATGATGGGGTTATGTGTTTATTTGCAAGTACTTCTTAAATGTATTTCTATTTGATTTCGTGCTTTTTCTTATTTTTCTAGATGGTGCGTGAGTATCACACAACTAGGAAGCGCAAAGTTCCTCCTAGAAGAGTGGTCTTTAACCACCTAGATTCCCCATATCAACTTTGCATAAGAGAAGGAGAGGATGTTTGTTCCTTTGTTCATCGTCTGAGTTTGTGTCTTAAGAGCTACCATTACAACCATATGCACGAGATATCAGATTATAACAAGGCCTATAGGCAAGCCCATGTTCTTATTAAAACCCTCCCATCGAGAGGAGCATTATCCCACATCAAGAATAACTACCCCTACATTATGATCTCCCAGGATGAACCCAATTTTGCTCGCTATTCTTACAAGGGCGCAGTAAAAAAACTTTCATTTGTAACTCCCTATTTGGAATGTACTGAAAGAGGTACCACCCAAATAATATCTATTTGGATTGTGCCAAAGGAGATACAATATAAATAAATACAATTAGCATCGTGCCTCCTTACGCACGATCCAAAAATGTATGTAGTTGAAATATAAATACGCGGTTATGCTTTATGCCCCCTACTTTCTCTTTCTTTACTTATTCCTTCGTTGATGCTCATTCGCTTCCTCCATCAGAGCTCCTTTTTGCTGTCTCCACTTAGAATAACTCGGCCGTAGCTCCTCCATCGCCGTCGTAACTCCTCCAACGACGTTGCAACTCCTAGGTCGCAGATCCTCCTTCAGGTTATTGTTTCTTTTTTTTTTTGGCGATTTCTAGGGTTTTTTTTTCCCTACGATTTCGATCTAGGTTTTGGGGATTGTTTTGAATTCAACCTAGATTTTGTGGTTTCGTTTGTGGTTTTAGATTATTTTGTTTGGTATTTGCTATAAATTCAAGTTTGATCTATGGAAATTGGGGCTTGGTTTACACTATACAAATGCATAGGGTTTTCCAACTTTATTTCAATCTAATAAAAATGGGAAATTTCTAATGAAATCTTAAATTTGTTTGTTGTTACTCATCGAAATTCATATCCTCTCATCCCTCTCACTCATGTCACCTTTTCTCCCTTGTTGCCTCGTCGCCGCTCCCCTTTCGCGGTCGCTGCCACCGCCGATGCTGCCACAATTTTGGGTTCAGGTGTGTCGTGCTCCTTTGTCCCTTTTTTTTCAGGTTTGCGATTTTCTTAATGTATACGAAGTATATTGTTCTGTTTTAGTTCATATTATCTTTTATCAAGTATGCCATAATACTATCTTTTTGTAATGTCGTTCTTTTTAGTACTAATTTTTAGTTAATAATGTCGTTCTTTTTAGTTCTGATTTTTAGTTATTTTTTGTTCTGTTGTTTTTAGTTCATATTGATGTTCTTTTTAGTATTGATTTATTGTTCTTTTTAGTTCTGATTTAGTTCATATTGTTGAATTACTATTGTTTATAAATTTAAATTACTATTGTTTTCATTATGCAAATTTTGTATTGCGCAACAATGTCTTCTTGCAATGTGATATTTCTTTTAAAGTGTTAAGTCAATTTGTTATTGAATTTTGCAAACTAAAATTTTCTTATAATGTTACTTATTTCAAAAGTTCTTTTGTCTATCATTTTGTTTTGGGATAAAAATTGATTTTGTTTAATTATTTATGAGCTACTTGTCAAAATAATTATCGACATACCAAACATTCTCATATCTTGCTAGCTGAATAAGGTCACTTACCCATGAAGGGACATTTTGGAAGAAATTCTTTTTTGAGCTTAGCTTGAACTTCTTCCTTAAACTCTTGAAATTTTTCCTGTGCCTAATTCTAATTCTAATTCACTTTGGGTGAAAATGATATTGGACCTTTCAAAAAAAAAAAAAAAAAGAAAATGATATTGGAGATGTGTTTGTTGCACCAATCTTATTTTGTTTCTGGATTAGAGACAGAAGTTCACTTTAAAGCCTTCAATCTTACTCAAATTTGTTGTGATCTAAGAAGTTATGTACATAAATATAGAAATGTAAGAGAAAGAGAGAAAATGTAAGATTTTCATATAAGAGAATGATGTTTTTATCAAACTTACACTGAATAGTCTTTACAGCAGAGAGTATATATATGAAGCTACTAACCTTACTGACTTACTAACTATAGTTTACATACTTTGTATTTACTAGAGCAAATAACAACCTATTAACTACTAAATAACGAATAATAAATTAGGAAAACAATGATAAAACCAAATGTATACATCTATGTTCTATCTAATAAAAGCAACATGCAAATGGTGCCATGTTTTTTATGTCGCATGCTTGAATCTATGTACTTATAATCATAAACTTAGAGAATGAAAATATGAAAGGCAGCATTCGCAGCAATTGTTTTTATGAGGATGAACAAATTGGATTATTGTTAAATAATGCGTGAAATAGGATAAAATGAACAGTAAGTAGTGGTAATTTTTGATGGAGTTGTGTAATTACTAATGTTTTTTAAATTTATTCTGTTATGAAATACTTGGTGATTGATTTGTTATTTTTTTATTTCATTGGATGCAGATTGTTGTTGCTATTTCTTATTCAAATCATAATTTTATGCATATTGGACATTCAACAAAGGCAATGCGGAACTTTTTGAGAGTGAGACGTTGACACTTTGATGGAGCTCTCAACCAGAGAGGGAGGACACAAATATGAGATTTGGAGGAGTCAAATGAAGTATACTCTCATGATAAAGATATTAAAAGTAGAGTGGTCGTTTTTAGTTTATTATGTATAAGTTTTTATATGAATAAGTTATTTTAAGTAGTTTTTTTTTTGGTATTTCGATATCATAGTTTTGTATTAATGACAATAAAATTAATAAAATTGGAATTTTTATGCATATGGAATTTTTTCTCTTATTTTATTATTTTATATAATAGATATTATATATTTAAAACAAATAATATAATTTTATAAAAAAAAAAATCTAAATTATAAAATTAGGATCTTGCCTTCAAATGCACGATCCAAATAGTGCAGTTATTAGGTTCTTAGCCATTTGTAACGGCTGCATTTGTAACGCTAAATGCACGATCCTAATAGCCTAAAATGCACGATCCTAATAGAGATTTTTCCACTAGTGGTGAGTGGTTTCTCACATTTGATTATCTGGAGAAACAAATGATTGATGCTATGGAAGAACATGAGTACAACCCTAATCCACCTAGCTAATAGTAGGGATAACAGAGAAGCAAGGGTCAAGCCCAAGTTTTGAGGATGGAAAGGAGAGCACCAGGGGATAGAGCCTTTCTAATTAGAAGTCTATGCGTTGTAATTCGAACTTTGTTAGGTTGTTATTTTCTATATATCAGTACTTTTGTAATTATGTGTGATTGGTCAATAGACCAATTTGGCGTGGTAATTATTTTGGTCTGTAAGGTCGTTTCGACCTAAAACTTGAATATATATGTATATATGCATGTTGGTGTGATTATTTAAAGTTTCTTTTCTTCTTTCCTTCTTTCTTCCTCGTAAGCGTTTGCTTTCTATGATGGTACGTAACACCGTCATTCTCTATTAGTACCGCAGTATATGTCAAATAACGGTGTTAATACTCGATCTAGGACCCGACGAAACCGACCAATGGCCGAAACACCCGAACAACTTGCAGCAAGACTTCGTTCACTTGAACAGTTAGCCCAAAACTTTGGTCTAGTCCTTCAAAATAAACCAAGTAATTTAAACCAAAACAACAATGAAGATCCTCAAGCCGCAATGGCCAAAAAGCTCTTTGCCCTTAAACCACCTTTGTTTGTGGGAAAAGAGGACCCAATGTTGGTTGAAAACTGGATTAGGGACTTTAATACGATGATGTTTACCGCAGCCGGAACTCCTGAAAATCAAAAAGTACACCAAGCCACCTTTTATCTTAGGGAGCAAGCATATACTTGGTGGGAAAGTGAGGGTGTAGCATTAAGAGCCCAAGAAGACTTTGGTTGGGAGGAATTCAAAACAGCTCTTCGAGTACGTTTCTTTCCCGAGCACATTCGAAAGAAGAAGTTTAATGAGTTTGGTAGATTGACTCAAGGAGGGTCAATGAATGTGCAAGAGTATGCCGACAAGTTCAATGAGTTGGCCAAGCTCTGTCCTAATGTGGTGCCTGATGAAAGGGCCAAGGTCCAAAAGTTTGAAGATGGATTGACTTTTCGACTTCAGAAGAGGTTAGGAGGAAGTACTTTAGAGAGTTTTGCAGAGGCATATGCTAAGGCCTCAAACATGGAGAGAATTCTGAAAAGAGAAGAAGAAGTATTTGGGAGAAACATGCAAGAGGAAGGAGCGCCATCACTCTCAAGTTCAGAACTTTGATAAGATGCCTCATTTCACTCCAGGAACCAGTGGGGATTTTAAGCCACAAAATCGGTTCAACATCAACAACAGATACCAGGGAAAGTAAAGGCAAAATAATTTCTATGTCTGCAAAAGATGCAACAAGAGCCACCTTCGCCGCGATTGTTTGGGAAACTTGTCCCTGCACTACTACAAAAAACACCTAATACACCCTACCTTACGCATCAACTTAATTAATATCTGATGCATAAAGCTAATGTGTCACATCTTTCTATAAAGTTGGATGCAATAGAGTTGAGAAAATTTTTGAAACAACCTATTGTGTCCCTTCTAAAATAAAATGTGACACATAAAGTTTTCGTATCCACTTATATATTATGTGTGATGCCATAGGGGTGTGGTTATTGTGTCACCTATTGCATTACCCTTAACATAATAATTGATGCATAAACTTTTTGTGTCAGCTTATATTATATGTTTGATGTGGTAGGGTATTGCATCAAGTTTATTATGTTCATCGATGTGAAAAGCTATTGCATCATCTTTGACTTAATAACCGACACATTAGGTGCTATGTATGAAATTGCCCTATTGCATCGGCTAATAATGATAGGTGGCGCATTAGATTCCATGATTCTAATGTGTCTAGTTTTTAATGTAATTGGATGCATTAGGTTTATTTTTATTTACTCAAATCAATTAATGTTATGCATCCCTTATTTTATGTAATTGGATGCATTAGGTTTTTTTTTTTTTAAGGAGGTTTATTTATTTTTTTTAAAAGAAAAAAAAAATAAGTAAAAATATTACCCTGCTGCATTACTTCATTTTGTTAGCAGCATTACTTCATTTCATTTCATTAAAAAAAAAACAAACGAAGACCCTAAAACATTACCCTGCTGAACGAACGATTAGCTTCTCTGGCTGAACGAAGACCCCAAAACCCTAGGTCCAATCGAAACCACCCTTATTCTGGGCGCACTGCACCACCAGACGCTCTGCACCACCTTACCGGCCGCTGCTCTGCACCACTAACCGCCCTGCAGCGAACGAATTGGAATGGACCAGTTATCACCACGCACGGACCATGTATTCTTTTCTTCTTTTCTTCTTCCGATTTTCGTTCAATTTAATTCTCTTTTATATGTTTTTTGGGGTTTAATTTTTCAGATCTATTGTTCGGATTTTTAGGGTTTGTTTCTTTTCTGAATTTTTGTTCAATTCGCTCAACTTTCTGAATTTTGCTTTAGCAATAGTATGATTTGCGGGGTGTAGGGCTTTAGTCTACGTTGGATTTGGCCAGAAAGATGGCTACAAAATAGGACTATTATAATAGAGGTCATGGAAGATGAGTTAGGCTCTGAAGCAAATCAGGAAAGAGAAACCTGAAGTACAGTACTTGCAATTGTCTCCACAAAATGTCTTTACAATTAAAAGTAATCGCAATTGTTTAAGCCTTTACTTGCTGTTGGCTAGTAACCATTGCTTATGATTTGCTCTGCATCTTCAGTGTTGCTTTTCTTAATTTAGATCATAGTAATATATGATATTTATAGCTGATCACCTTTGATAGCTGTGGAGTTTCTGGTCATTGTAATCACCGAGATGTACACTTTGGCATAAGGTGACTTGAAGTTGGGCACAGCTGTAACGACCCGACTTTTTAGCTTGTCGATTTACGAAGGGTAATCAACATTCGGATCATTACTTAATCTAATTAGACCATAATTCAATATTACAAAGGAAAGAATTAACCTTTATTAACTATAGCTGCTAGAATCCATAATAAACCTCTAATTAATATTACATCAAAGTCTGAAAAATACTGTCCCAACATGCTGGGATCTTAGTAACAAACTAAATAAAGGTTTAAATAGTTCTGACTAAACTAGAATACTTAAATAGAGGCCCAAACTCTCAAGCCCATCCGGCGAAGCCCGCTCTAATCTGCTGCAACGTCACCTGAAACTGAGGGGGGGGTCCACCATCAGTGGCGAGTAACTAGGCTGTCCCATTTAATCGAGGGACCACCAAACACATAATAGCATAGAAATTGTCATAAAAACTGTAAAGAACTTAATACATGTTTTACACATAAATATACAAATTACGTATAAATGTACGTATAAAAATACATATAAAAGAACGTATAGACGTACGTATAAATGTACGTACAGAATTACGTATACAAGTACGTATAAAGATACGTATAAAGATACGTATAAATACACCTGCAGAGATACGGTTAGAATACGTATAATCTTCGTATAGAATACGTACAAACAACCCTGCAGATACGGTTAGAATACATACAAAATACATTCAACATTCGCATACATACACACGCTAACATACTCAAATAATTACAGAAATATACACAGCGGAAGACTTATAATATACTGAACTTGTACTTTATATTATACAACTTAGAATTATACTTCACCACCTTCTTACATGATATCATCAGTAAATCCTAATCATATCTTTTCATAATCTTATCATCATAACTTATCATATCATATGTTATATCTTATCATAATCTTTCTTAATCGTAATTCATATCTTATAATTACATCTCATCTCATATCATAACATCAATCTTATAATAAGGGCATAATAGCTTCTTATCTTAACATATGCACTTATCATATCATTACATCAATCTTATAATAAGGACATAATATCTTCTTAACTTTACATATGTACTTATTATATCAACTTAACTTAACATATCATCTTTGCGGACTGTCTTCTTCAGCTCGTAGCGAACCTTTGCGTTCGCAACTTTCCTAGAACGTGTCGGGGTGAACCTTTGCGTCCCACCCGTAGCCCTCCTTTGCGAGAACTAAGCCTAAGCTATGGCCATAACTCCTGGTAGCGGCTCGCAGATACGGTTACCAGACGGCTACATGTTCTAAGACCAAGAACTGCGCGGGGGAACCTTTGCGTTCGTCCCATGTGAGCAGTGGCATCGACTAAACCCAATTGATAACCTTTGCGTTATCGCAAGGGCGTCCTATCTTATTTAACCCGATTGATGACCTTTGCGTCATCGCAGGGGCGATCTTTATATTGTATCTTATATCTTTACTTAATCATATCATATCATATATTGGGAAATACTAGGTGACCGTAATAGGAAATGAAATGTTCGGAGTCCCAGGAAAGAGAGGTGCGGCACGTATATTGGCCACCTTAAATACCAAGTCTTTCCTAGCCAGAGACCGAAACATAACATGTATATCTATTACTCTGTTTCCTTTCTTATCCCTAGTAATATCTTATATATCTTCAAAACTCATAATATATTATCCTTAAAATATATATATCATATACTTATAATCTTACCCTTTCGGATACTAATTTTAATATTATATCATATACTAATTTGTAACCTTATCCAAAGTAAGATAATTGTATTAATAACACTATTAGTAATTGGCCCTAATAAACATGTTACTAATATTATTATTCCTTTTTATCCCTACACTTTACAACTTATTCCTAATAATTATTTTATCCGAAACTTTTATTATCAATTATTCCCCAAATTAATAATAATCCAAAATTAATCAAGATTGACTATTTCAACCCAATTCACACGACATTTTCAATTAACAACAAACAATTATTTTAATTCCTTAAATTAATTTAATTAAACAACTAATTACTAAAAATTAGCAAAATAAGATAAAAATCATATCTTTTCCAATATTATTCCACTCGACATTTTACCAACCTCTAGTCAAATTATTTAACTAATTCATATAAGTTAATCTACATAAAATACTTAAATTAAATAAACAATTTGAATAGAAATCATACTAATCATCAAATAACAAGATTAAAATCAAGAATCAAGATCCAAAAATTAACATGCTTCAATCACACGGCATTTATAATCAAGAAAGGCAAAAATAATACTTTTAATCTTTTCTTTAATCTTTAGCTCACTCGGGAAAATCCCGAGAGTAAGTAGATTTTATATATACATGATATAAATTTAATTAATTAAATACATTACAATCATGCTTAAAATAATCAAGAAACAAATCAAGAATATATATATATACATCACTCGAAAATCATGAACAACAATACCAAAAATTACGTCTTTAATTAATTAAATTCAATAACCAATAAATCATAACGAACTTTATAATAAACATTAAAATTATCCTTAAAACACCATATTTTACACAATCTGATTTTAAAGTATTAAATTAAGAACCACCATTAAAAGGTCTCGAATAATCTTTAAAATTTTATGGAAGTTAAATATAAGTTAAATGTCGAACATGCGGGAATTTCGCCCAAAAATATCATCTTTTACTATTTTTTTAGGAATTTTATAATTATCAAATCAGATTAGGCTGAATTCAGTTTCAGATTTTTCTGCCATTGAAAACGTTCTTCAAAAATTACGAAAATTTTACACAAGCTGTAAAACACTATTACTGACTTCCACCTAAAATTTCATAGCATTCTGAGTTGATTAAGTATCCTATTAAATTCGTAAACCGATTCTGGACAGTTTTGCCGGTTTGAAAGATTAAATTATTTCAAGCAAGAGATGAACGAAATTCGCCATGAAATAAATCTTGACTAAAGATCAAACAGTTAAGAAGCTCCTAAAATTATTCTAAGTCACTCGACACATTAGCAAAACAAGGAAAAAAAAATATTCATGCAATTATTCATACAAAAATACATAAATAAATAAATTAATTTATGCATAGAATACCTTAAAATAATAAAGGTTCATACTACAATCAAGAAATAACATGGAAGTACACATCTAAATTCAACATTTCATCACTCGGCAATTTTGGCATAAAACAAGATCAAAACCCTACAATTTTCATGATTTTAATTCCCTAATTAACTATGTGATTAGCTACCCAAAAATTAAATAGGAAAGCTAGTTACCTTAAATCGCAAAATTAATCCAAGGCAACTACTTAAGTTCGGCTGATATGAGAGGGGAAAAGATGGAGAAAACTTTCTTGTGGAGTTTTGTAGCAATTAGCAAATAGGACCCAAAATAAAACAAGGGGTCCTATATATAAAGAAAATAAAAAAAAAATAAAAAAAAACAATCAAACCCTAAAATCTACAAGCTGCCGTGAAATAGAGAAATAAGGGGAGGAGTTTGTTGGGTCAACCAACAAACTTTTGAAGGAGTAAAAAAAAAAAAAATTTAAATTAATTAAATAAATTAATTATCTTCTAATATTAACTAATATTTAATTAATTAAAACAAGAACAAAAATTGGCCCAAGAAAACAAAAGTGGACCGGCCAAGAAGGAAAAGAGAGGGGGATTGGGTCCTTTGGCCCAATTTGGAAAAGAAAAGATTGGGCTAAAAATAAAACAGTCCAATTTAATGGGCCTTTTTGGACTAGAATTGAATAAATATCATTAAC
Source organism: Salicornia ramosissima (assembly GCA_951394345.1). Taxonomy (NCBI): domain Eukaryota; kingdom Viridiplantae; phylum Streptophyta; class Magnoliopsida; order Caryophyllales; family Amaranthaceae; genus Salicornia; species Salicornia ramosissima. The sequence goes on from OX596238.1 coordinate 41,036,897, forward strand.
AACCGCGAAATTTTTTTTGGCCCAAAATTCAGGGTCGTTACAACAGCTGATTTCTTCCTTTTTCATGTGCAACAATTTCTGCTGTCACAATTTATGGATGACTAGTCGACCTCTAAATCCAATTCTCATTCTGTTTTAACAGAAAGCTCTTAATGGATTCTCCACAAAATAATTTTTAAGCCTGGGAACTGGTAAATTTCAGCTTTCTTTTCAAAGAAAATTCCCCTTGGTGTCTATATTTTGTTATGGTTAATTGAAGATCTTTGTATACCCTGATTCAAATTTTGTATTGACTACTTTCTCAGATTAAAAAAACACAGAGAGAATAAGGGCATTGTATTTATCTTGTTAAAGATTCACAATATTGGTTCTTATTGTTGTTCCCAGGGTAGTATCAATATGCTGCGCAAGTATAGTGGACCAATGGATATCTGGATATCCGTCTTTGTGGCTTGGTGTCACCGTGATAAAAAATTGTTCTGTATTCTCAATGAACACCCACTTAGAAGCTTTCAAGCAATGGCAAAGCACTTAAGCCAGTGGGTTTGGTAAGTGTATTTATTTTGCATTTCTTTGTCAACTTCTAAGGAATGAAGGATAATGTTTAGAACTTTAAATATAACTATAAAATTACTGTTTTCTTCTTGAGTTAGTTCGTTGTTCTCTTCGTTGTGCTCTCTTTCAGTAATCAATAAAGGTGAAGCACTATTTTTTAACACATTGGGTGGTGGGTTGGACAAAGTGCATGTGAAAAGACCTTTATTTGTGTAAGTGTTTCTTTCTTTTGCTTTGAGTAACTTGTCTTTCTTGTAAGTTTGGAAGTTAGAATAAATTTGGTGTAGATTGTGGTATATAAGTACTCAAGTTTGGTGATGTTTGTTTGGAGGGAAGTTGGTTTCTAGTTACCGTTTTGTTGAAGAGATGGGAGTATTGTTTTTGTTTTGTTGAAGAGATGGGAGTATTGTTTTTGTTTTGTTTCATATACAGGTCATTGTCATTACATATATAGTTCGGTTCATTTTCATAGGACACGTTGCAGAAGTTTCCATAGGCATATAAATGCTTAATTGTTTGATGGTTCATATACTCTCCTTCGTGTTGTTTTTCAAATTTATAATTTCATTAGTAAAATGAATGAATATGATTTGAGACTCATATTAATATTTTGTTACATGACAGTTCAGATAGGACTCTTAATCTCAACCATGGGGCACGAAAAAGTCTTAATTGGACTGCTGTTGATGTAAGTTTAGTTTTTCCTTAAAATGAGATTTTTTTTTTTTTTTTTTTACAATTTATTAGTTGAAAGTGTTACTTAAATGTTACATGTAAAATTGTATTATAGTGTCTTCAACAACCCGGAGGAGTTGAGTGTGGTTATTATGTGATGATGTATATGCATAAAGTTGTCTCCATCATATCCCAAAATGAAAGCAATTTGCAAAAGGTAATTAAACATTTGCTTTAAATAAAATTATACTATATATATGTTCTTTTATTTGACATTGTTACTAAATTTTTATCTCTCTTCTTGTCTAATGTAAGATTTCAATTTGGCGCCATATTCCCAAGCGAAAGTTGATGAAATGCGTGAAATATGGTGTAGATATTTTATTGATCAATGTGTGTAGTTTTTTTTTTTTTTTAGAAAATACAATATACACAAAACTCAAAGTTTGTATTTAGAGTTTTTTTATGAATTTGAAGAAATTTTATTTTGGTCCATACAAGTTTTTGTTTATATATATATATATATATATAGGGTTGGGTTCCGGTGAGAAATTTCTTATCGTGAGAAATGTGAGAAGAGATAAATACATTAACTAATACCTAGAGGTACATTGACCACCAACTATAGGTACATTCAACATATACTAAAAATACATTGAGTAAAAATACATTGACTTTATGCCATAGATACATTGACTCTAAACTATGGAAGGATTAAGGAGGGAAATTCAAATTTAATCTTAGCCATTAATTTGTTGATAAAAAGGTTGAGATTGCTTCTCACCTTTCTCACCAAAACTACATTTCTCACATGAGCCTACTTCTATATATATATATATATATATATATATATATATATTATTGCTATTTATTTTATTTTTTTCTATTATAAAATTTGGATTTTTGTAATATTAAAAAAAAAACCCTAATGCATCGCTTAAGAATAGCTGATGTGTTAGGTCCATGAGCTATTGCATCACCTATTATTTAGTAGAAGTTGATGCATAAACTTACCTAATGCATCACTTCTTATCTATTAAATGATTGGATAGATAGGCTATTGCATCTTCCTATGTTCAAGGTGATGCATTAGCATACCTAATGCATCATCTATTATATAATACATGATGCGTTAGTGTAAAATGAAAATTGGTAAAGAGGCTATCGCATCATGTTTTTAGTTCTAGGTGATGCATAAACTACTTAATGTGTCATCTGTTATGTCCAAACTGATGCATTAGCATACCTAATGCATCATCTATTATATAATACATGATGCGTTAGTTTAAAATGAAATTTGGTAAAGATGCTATCGCATCATGTTTTTAGTTCTAGGTGATGTATAAACTACCTAATGTGTCACCTGTTATCTACAAATTGATGCATTAGCATACCTAATGCATCATCTATTATATAATACATGATGCGTTAGTTTATAATGAAAATTGGTAAAGAGGCTATCACATCATGTTTTTAGTTTTAGGTGATGTATAAACTACCTAATGTGTCACCTGTTATGTACAAACTGATGCATTAGTGTCAAGCTATCGCATCATTTTCTTTTTTAGGCGATGCATAAACATACCTAATACATCGACTATTATATAACATATGATGGATTAGCTTCAAATATAAATTGGAGCATAACCTATCGCATCCTGCTTTTGATTAGAAGTGATGCATTTGCCACCTATTGTGTTGCCTATTATGCGATAATTGATGCATTAGTATCAACCTATTGCATCACTACTTACATTGGAGCTGATGCGTAAACATACCTAATGCATCACCTTAGAGGCGACACGTTAGGTATGACACCTATCGTGTCGGCAGCTACCGTGTCGGGCCAAAAGTGATACGATAGGCCTTTTAGAGGGGACACGATAGGTGTTTTTTGTAGTAGTGCTATGCTAAGAATGCAAGGAACCGGGAGACAAGGTAATCAATTGTCCCAGAAGAAACAACATTAATCGTCCAAGAAATGGTGGACAGAATAACAACAATGCGGGATTCAACAGAAATGGTAATGGGAATGTTGGTCAGAATAGTAACCGTTTCTATCAGAATAATTTGCCACAAGGAAATTGGAACCATGGTAACAACAACTAGTCTGGACGTGGAAATGGAAATGGAAGTAATGGGAGGAATGGAACTGGGAATCGCAACAATATAATAAATGGTAATGCAAATGGGAATGGGAGAGTCAACAATGGGAGAATTTTTGTGATGAATCAAAATGAGGCAGACAACTACGACAACATAGTGACTGGTACTTTTCTTGTCAATTCCACACCCGCGTACTTACTTTTTGATTCTGGAGCTTCTCATTCATTTATTTCCTTGCCTTTTGTCTCTAAAATCAACTTGAAAACCTCATCTTCATGCCAATTGAATATAACTCTTCCCAAGGGAAATGTTGTGAATTGTAGTGTCTTGTACCGAAATGTTCCATTCAACATCGCTGGAACAGAATTGCTCGCTGATCTCATTCAATTCGACCTAGGTGACTTTGACGTTATCCTAGGGACACTAGTAAAAAAATCACTAATTGTAACGCACTTATTGTAACTTGCCTAAAATTTGTTAGTTACATTTAACGCTTTTGTAACGGGCATGATGAATGTTAGTTACTATAAGTGATAAAAAGTAAGCAAAAAAACACTTATTGTAACTGGCCTAGCTACGCCCGTTACAATAAGCAACCATTAGTAACGGGCCTGATTTATGCCCGTTACCAATGGTAGCTTATTGTAACGGGCGTAGCTACGCCAGTTACAATAAGCGGTGTTTGTTAGTACACCAAAACAAAATCATATATTGTAACTGGCCCTTTATTAAGCCCGTTACAATAACCCATGTCAAAATAACAAACACTTAGTAAATGAGTACATCCCAATTCATCCCTCATTTGCATATTCTCAAACACCTAAGGCTGCTCTTCACAGTCGAGTAGTCGACACCACACCAGTGACACCACCACTCGAGAGTCTACAGCACCACTCCTCCTCTTCGTCAGAGTATTTGTTGCTGCTTCGCCGGAGTCTTCATCTACTTCGCGATCCTCCTCATCCATTGAAGCTCTAGTGCTCCACTGAAGTGCGTCTTCTCCTCCATTGATATTGATGCCGAGTTAATTTTCTCGGTTTTTCGCAATTTTGTGTTCGATTTTTTCGTTATTTGTTCGATTTTGGTCTCTTTTTTTTTATAAATTTTGTTTCAGAGCGTTTCTCTCTCTAAATTTCTATTGTATTTATGTTCTCGAATGTTTGAATGTACAATATTGATTATGTCGAAGTTTGCAGGTATGTCGAAGTTTTGATTATTCAAATTTTAAATTGATTATGAGTTTTTTTTTTTTTTTTTTGGTTTGGCGAGTTAGGGTTTTGATTTTCGTAGTTTTTAGTGTCAACAGGTAAGTTTTTGAGAAATACGGTTTTGATTTTCAGTATCATGGCAAACAAAAACACGAAATTGCAGAACCAGAAAGAACCTCAATTAGTCCTAATTTGATGTATAACGTGAAAATCAGAGAAGAATGAAGCTTACCTCACTTTATCTGCTCTAGAATCTTTACTTACAAAGTTCCCTTTAGAATTCACTATGGGAAGATAAGTAGTGGAGGTTTTTTTAATAATTTATTGTATTTTTGTTCTTTGAATATTATTAGTTCACTCATCACACTTCTGTATCTGAGATATGATCTTCTAATGGCATTGTTTAATATAAGATTTCAATGGCCTTCATTTTTAAATTTTGGGAAAAAGAATGTTTTTTAGGGTTGGGTTGGTGAATGAGTATGTTGTGGTCTGATTTTGTTGGAATATGAAGTTGTTAGTACAGTAATCTCTCTTTTATAGTAGTTGTTTCTTTTCTTTCTTTCTTTCATTTTTTTTTGTTTTTACCCTACATTTCTTTGCAGCTGAGGGTGCACAGAATTATTCGCGATCATTGAATTGGAAGATATGTTTTTTTCCTATCCAATCTTATATGCGGTCACATTTTGGTAACTGGGATTCATTGCTATTAGTTTGGTTGTTTCATTATTCCTTTTTTCCCTACATTTTTGTTTTTGGGATTTTAGGCAGATTTTTGGACTTGTCGAATCAAATATGCAATTTCTTCAAAAAAAAAAAAAAAATAATATGCGGTCACATTTAGGTAGTTGAGATTGACTATTAAATTGTATTGATTAGAAATAATTTTTTTGTTTATCATTTTTTATCTTTCATTTTGGTGTTGTTGATCTTGGAGGAGTAAATTGCTCAGTTTTAATCATGGAAAGGGAGTGATGGTCTTTCTTAGGAAGATGATTTTAGGAAATAGAACATAATGTGAGATTGTCGAAATAGGCAGGAGGATGGTACTCCAATAAGTTAAACTAGTATATTTCAATCAGTTTGTGAAATCCAATAGGCAGGAGGATGGTACACTAATAATTTAAACTTCTAAAGTTTCATTTCAAGCTAAAATTAGTATCATTATCAGATAAAAACTAATAGGCGAGGTTGATTAATAAGCTTGATTAATGTGTTTTAAATAGTTATTAGCTTCATATAGGTGAGGTTGTAATGGCCATATTTAAAAATCCTTAGGGCATCCACAACAGCAAACCACCGAAAAAGGTTCACATATTTCTCTCTCCATTTCTCTCCCATCCACATCACCCAAACCAAACCATTTATAATTCATCTCTTACCAACAAACCACACAAAAAAAGTTCATCCTTTTCTCTCTCCTTTTCACCACTAGTCACGATACTACCAGCACGTCAATGGAGATAGACCCCCACCTGGACCCAGAGGCCAGGCTAACTGAAGAGCAAGTCAAGGACCAGGCCATCCAACCTGGTCAAGCTACAGAAGAGATTCAGTTGGAAGAGGGGGCAGGCAAAACTGTCATCATAGGGACAGAGATGAACAGAGAAGAGAGGTGTAATCTGATCACCCTACTCAGAACAAACTGTGATATCTTTGCCTATGAGGCTAGTGACATGCCTGGTATAGACCCTGGTCTAATCTCCCATCATCTGAGTGTCCTGCCAGAGGCAAAGCCTATCAAGCAAAAGAGGAGAAACTTCTCTGCTGATAAAAACAAGGCTGTCGAGGTAGAGGTCAACAAACTGATCAAGGCAAGCTTCATTGAGCCCTGTGCATACCCTGAATGGCTGGCCAATGTGGTCATGGTCAAGAAGTCCAATGGAACATGGAGAATGTGTGTAGACTTCACAGATCTGTACAGGGCCTGCCCTAAGGATTTCTATCCTCTGCCCAGGATAGACCAGCTGGTAGACTCAACCAGCGGACATGCTATGCTGAGCTTCATGGATGCCTACTCCGGGTACCACCAAATCTTCATGCACCCAGCAGACAAGCACAAAACAGCTTTCATCACTAGCTGTGGAGTGTTCAATTATGTCATGATGTCGTTTGGCCTGAAGAATGCAGGGGCAACGTATCAAAGAATGGTAGACAGGGTCTTCAAAGACCAAAGAGGCAGGAACCTTGAAGTGTATGTAGATGAATCCATCGTCAAGAGCATACATGCAGCTGACCATGTCAAGGATCTACAAGAAACCTTTGCCAACTTAAGAAAGCACAATGTAAAATTGAACCCCAAAAAATGTGTATTCGGGGTCAGATCAGACAAGTTCTTGGGATTCCTGGTGAGCCAGTGAGGAATTGATGCAAATCCTGACAAAGTAAAAGCAGCCCTGGACCTGCCAGAGCCCAAATCAGTCAAAGACATCCAAAGACTAACTGGTCGAATGGCAGCCCTGTCCAGGTTTATTGCCAAGTCCTCAGAGAAGACCCAGCCTTTCTTCAAAGTGCTCAAAGGCAACAAGCAATTCACCTGGGGCGAAGAACAATAAGAAGCCTTCAAGCAATTGAATAGCCACCTTACAAAACTTCCCACTTTGGCCAGGCCTGTACCAGGTGAAGTTCTATACCTGTACATAGCCGTGTGCCAAACAGTTGTCAGTGCAGTGCTCCTTCGAGAAGAAGGAAAAATCCAGCAACCAATCTACTTTGTGAGTCATGCCCTGGTCCCAGCTGAGACCAGGTACCCCCTGATCGAAAAAGCAGCTTATGCAGTGGTTTTAGCAACCATAAGGCTCAGGCCTTACTTCGATGCTCACGAAGTAGTGGTCCTCTCAGACATGCCCCTGGAAAAGTCACTGGAAAATCTGGACAGGGCAGTTCGAATATCAAAATGGGCCCTGGAATTGACTTCTTTTGGTATCAAGTTCCAACCTCGGCATGCCATCAAGGCACAGGCCCTGGCTGAATGCTCCTATCATGAGGAGGCAAAAGAAGCCCCTAGTCCATGGATTGTTTACTCAAATGGCTCATCTCAACAACAGGGATCAGGAGCAGGGGTAGTCATGATCTCACCAGAAGGAGATGTGATTGAGTATGCTTTGAGATTTCAATTCACTGCCACAAACAATGAAGAAGAGTATGAAGCAACCCTAGCAGGCCTTCAACTGTGCTCGACAATGAAAGCCACCAAGGTCCACCTCTTTACAGATTCACAACTGGTTGCCAACCAATTCAATGGAGTATACGAAGCAAGGGAACCAGCCCTGATTGAATATCTGAAAGTGATGAAAGATCAGCCCTCTAAACTAGAGGAGTTCGTGGTACAGCTGATCCCAAGGGAAGAAAATGTGCAAGCTGATGCACTAGCAAAGCTGGCCAGCTCCACTCTTCAGGAGCTGACCAGGAGGGTTTTCGTGGAGATCTTGCCCACGAAATCAATTGAGCAAATAAAGGAGTGCACCTACCAGGTGGACTCATTAATAAACTGGAGAGTGAAATCATCCAGTTCAAAACAACAGGCCAGCTCCCAACTGAAAGGAGCCAAGCCAGAAAGATCAAGAGGAAAGCTACCAGGTACACCCTGGTCGATGGAGAATTGTACAGAAAATCCTTCACAGACCAGCTCCTGCTAAAATGTGTTGACACAGACGAAGGAAACTACGTCCTAAGAGAGGTTCATGAGGGCATTTGTGGACACCACATGGGAGGCAGAACCCTGGCCCACAATGTAACGACCCGACTCGCTTAAATCGGCGCGGAAGAAACCGACGAGTCGAATTGTTATAAACTACAACTCGAAATCTTAAGAATCAAAAACTAATTCCTCGAAATATTATTAATAAACCACAAAAGTACAAATACCCACAAGTTTGTACACAACTAAACCAAAATGTTATTATTATTACTACTAACAAAATGAACTCCAAACACGGTCAGAGTTAGAAATTACAAACTATAAACAAGGTCCAAACTCTAAACGAAATACAAACTAAACGAATTAAAGAAACATCGGCACTCGCCCAACCCCAAGCTAAGAAACACCGACATCATCAGAATTACCTGAAAAGTAAACAACAGTCCACCGTCAGTGGCGAGTAACATAACTGTCCCACCCTAACGGGGATACACAAGATCATAGAATAAATCAAATAAGACAACAGTTAACCAAACATGCCAACGTACATCAAACGTACGAACCATCATAGCAAGCTACCGACAATAACGACATCACTTAATCATGTTTATACGACTAACTTGACCATTAATTATCATTCCATTATCTTTGGTGCAATCATTCACATATTAGACCGGACTACGCTCGTACGAACGCATCTTACGCATTCGAACTTTCTACTATGTTAGGACCGGGAATCTTACTCCCAAAAATCCCATGAAACCAATCTTACTGGAAATCCATGTCCCGTGAAACCAATCTTACTGGAAATTCAAAGGATAACATAGTAAGACTCCAACTATCCCAATACCGCGGATGGAATAAGGGCAACGTCTTAACCCAAAACATAGAATCTTACTCTATGAAATAGGCGTCTAATAGTGAAATCAAGCTAATCTTTAATTCTTTAAATCTTAATTCCGAAGTTTACATTCTTAGTTACCTCTTAAGTTGCATCTTACGCCTTGACTTAAGAAAATAACACGCAAACCAACATTCCATATCATAACATAATTAAATTCAAGAATTGCCTTTGCGCCTTGATTCTCGAAAATAATCAGTTAAACACGAAGTTATTCTCAAGATTGCCTTTGCGCCTTGATCTTGAGTCTAACCAACATTAATCCATTATTTAATCCAATATTTAACTCAATCTTTAACTTTCTTTAACCAAATTTGACTCAATCTTTAACTTTCTTTAATATTAAACCACTTTCTTTAACTTTCAAGATTCAACCAAGAACTTATCAAGACTCAACAAGAACTCAAAGAACTCATCAAAGACTCATAAAGAACTCATTCAAGATTCAAGATCTTCAATCAAGAACTCAATCAAGATTCAAGAACTTCAATCAAGAATTCATCCAACATATTCATCATCACACGCATAACCTCATGAAATACTTGAAAACTACCACTTAATCTTATCCAAAATTCATCAAACTTTAACATAATTATCATGATCACAAAACAACATATATTCAATCATAAAATCATCAAAACCATCATCAAAACATCATGAAAACCGTATAAAAATCAGAATAGTAACAATACATGAAATCATGAATAATCATCACCAAACAACCCATACATGCATTTAATCTATACTATAATCATAGTATACCAACAAGGTTGAGTAAGTATGTTACCTAATCAAGATTAAACACGTAAAGAAACCCCAAAACCCGCTGCCCGGAACGAGTCTTGCACGGCCAACCACGGTGCATCACCTTCCTATGCACGGCTGCTGCACCACAACGACCAGCCATGAACCAGCCACGTTTCAGCCTTGAACCAGCCACGTTTCAGCCTTGAACCAGCCACGTTTCAGCCTTGAACCAGCCACGAGCCATTCCCCACTTGACCCACACGAACACGTCCCGAAACCAACCCGAACACACAATCTTGATTGGAATTATGGAGGTTTAATTTGTGTTTGAACACTTAAAGATCAAAGGATGAAGAATCTTTAAGTTTGGGTTTGAGAAGATGATGAACAAAGTTGGGTAATTACTAAGCCAAAATGGCGTGTGGAATCAATGGTGAAAGGGGAGGGTGTTTTGCCTTTTAAAAGTGATGGCAAGGGTGATTAAATGAGCAAATGAACAAAGGATCCTAAGGCCTTACTAACTCCTCTATTTATAGAGGTTAGTCAAAGTGTGGACATGAAGCAAGTGGCAAAGCTTGCCATCAATCACAAGGGGGCCGGTTGGGCTTAGAAGAAAAAGGCCAAAATGCTCACTTGGGCCATTTGCACTAATTCATGACTAACCATGATTAATTTTGCACTTGGCCCAAAACTAATTAATTAATTAGAAAATTAAATAATAAAATTTTAATTAATTAAAATAAAATAAAATCAAGAAATAATAAACCATTAAATAATAATGGTTACACTCAAGCATTAAAAATAGTCTAAAATAAATTTAGACCATGCACCGCAACAACAATAATTACTAGCAACTGACACGAAACTAGCCCAAAATCTGGGGCGTTACACACAAAGCCCTCAGAGCTGGATATTGCTGGCCAACCATGTTAGCAGATTCAAGGGCCCTGGTCAAGAAATGTTCAAAGTGCCAAAAGTTCTCACCCACCATATCGCAGCCAGCAAACGACCTCTGTCCCAACCTCAACCCTATTCCGTTTGCTCAATGGGGCATGGACCTGCTAGGTCCTTTCCCCACTGCCCAGGGGGGGGGGGAAGATGGCTGATAGTAAGTATTGACTACTTCAGCAAATGGATAGAAGCAGAAGGTTTGACCATTATCACAGAAGGCAATGTCAGACAGTTTATCTGGAAGAGCATTATAACCAGGTATGGAGTGCCCAGGTGCATGGTTTTTGATCATGGGAAGCAGTTCGACAACGAGCCTCTCAGAGATTACCTCACCCAGTTCCACATTAAATTTGCCTACTCTGCAGTATGTCACCCTCAGTCCAATGGCCAAGCTGAAGCAGCCAATAAACATATCTTGAATGCCCTGAAAAAGAGACTGAATGATAAAAAAGGAAGGTGGTTACGAGAACTTCCCAGCACACTGTGGTCACTGAGGACCACCTCCAAAGAATCCACAGGCAGGACACCATTTAACCTTGTCTTTGGAACTAAATCCCTGCTCCCTGTGGAGGTAGGAAGCAGCTCTCTAAGAGTTCACCTTTATGAAGCACCAATGACCAGGTCCTCTCTGAGAACATGGACCTGCTCGATGAGGTCAAAGAAGAAGCTGCAATCAGGCTAGCTGCTTATTAGAACAGGGTAAGCAGGTACTACAACAGAAAGGTTAAGAACAGGCCCATCAAAACAGGTGACCTGGTCTTAAGAAAAGCTGCAGCTGTTCAAAAGGATAAAATTCATGGGAAGCTATCAGCAACCTGGGAGGGTTTGTAACGACCCGACTCGCTTAAATCGGCGCGGAAGAAACCGACGAGTCGAATAGTTAGAAACTACAACTCAAAACTTAGAAAATTAAACTAATTCCTCAAAATTATTATTAATATCCAAAAACGTACAAATACCCACAAGTTTGTACATACTAGTCCCAAAAGTCAAAATAGAAATACTAAAAATACGAGTAAACTCCAACTACATGTCAGAGTCTTAAACAACGTAAAAGAGTCCAATAACAACGTATAAAGTCTATACAATACGCCAATACTATCTACAAACAACAGAAATAGAAATTACATCAAATAACAGAAACAATAAACGTCGCTCGCCCAACCCAAAGCTAAGCAAGAGTATCGTCATCAGAAATACCTGAAAAACATACAACAGTCCACCATCAGTGGCGAGTAACATAACTGACTCACCCTAATGGGAATACACATGCACATAGCACAAATCAAACAACAACATCCAACCAAAGTATGAGAACAACCTCAAAACGTGAACTCGACTCAAAACCGACTTAAACACTATCTTTGGTGCAATCATTCAAATTCTAGACCGGACTGTGCTCGTACGAACGCATCTTACGCGATCGAACTTTCTACTATGCTTGGATTTGAGAATCTTACTCCCAAACCCCATGAAACCAATCTTACTGGAAATCCATGTCCCGTGAAACCAATCTTACTGGAAATTCACAAAAGATCACATAGTATGACTCCAACTATCCCAATACCGCGGATGGAATAGGGGCAACGTCTTAACCCAAAAACAAAGAATCTTACTCTAAGTTTTAGGCGTCTAGAAATGAAATCAAGCTAACTTTATTAATTAATCACTTAATCATCTTATTATCTCAACATAACTAAATTAAATTCAAGAATTGCCTCTATGCCTTGATTCTTGAAAATAACTAGTTAAAATACTGAAGTTATACTCAAGATTGCCTTTACGCCTTGATCTTGAGCCTAACCAACCATAATCCATTATTCATTAACCATTCTTTAATCATATTAGACACAATCTTTTAACTTTCTTTAACTTTTAAACCTTTTCTTTAACTTCCAAGATTCAACCAAGAACTCATCAAGAATTCAAAGAACTCAACAAGAACTCATAAAGAATTCATTCAAGACTCAAGATCTTCAATCAAGAACTCAATCAAGATTCAAGAACTTCAATCAAGAACTCATCCAAACAATCATACCACACGCATATCATCATCATCATCATTCGAAAATTACCACTTATTCTTATCCAAAATTCATCAAACTTTAACACAATAATCATGAACATAAAACGACATATATTCGATCATAAAATCATCAAAACTAACATCATAATATCATGAAAACCACATAAAATCAGATTAGGAACAATATATAAAATCATGATTAAACATCACCAAACAACCCATACATGCATTTAATTTATACTATAAACATAGTATGCCAACAAGGTTGAGAAAGTATGTTACCTTATTGAAGATTACACACTAAAACAACGCAAAAAGTTGCTGCCCGGAAAGTCGACCCACACGATCACAACCACGCTCAACACGAGGCACACACGGCACCACCACGGCTCTACCACGAACACCACAGCAGCACGGCTGCTGCCCCCTGCACCACGCACGACCACCCACAAGAGCCACCGCACGGCTGTACGAGCCTCACTGCACGGCCACCACGCACGAACCACCACCTTGCACGGTCTTCACACACGAACACCCACAAATGCACACGAACACGAACCCAAAACCAAACCCGAACTAAAGATCTTGGATGAAATAATTGTGTTTAGGATTGTGTTTTGGTACTTAAAGATCAATGGGCTTTGAATCTTTAAGATTGGGATTAAAAGATGGGTGAACAATTTGATGATGATTAATGCCCAAAAATGGCGTGGAACTTGAGAGCAAATGGATGGGAGAATTGTGTTTTAATTTGATGGCAAAAGCTTTTGATGGCAAAAATGAGCAAGGGCCTTACTAACTCTCCTATTTATAGAGTTAGTTAAGGTGTGAACACAAAACAAGTGGCACCACTTGCCGTGCACTAGGAAAACCGGCCATGGGGTAAAAATGGGCCTAAAAATGGGCTCTCGTGATCCATGGGGTTAATTTACGTAATTTACATGACTAATCATGCAATAATTGATTTAGCCCAAAATATTAGATAATTAATTAGAAAAATTAAATAATAAAAATTCTAATTAATTAAATAATAAATATCATAAATAATAAAAACTGAAAATAAATATTTCGAATTAAATCGAAATTATTCACATAAAATAAAATAAATAGTTCAAAAATAAATTTGAACTAACACATAAATACACATAATTACACATAAATATCGGCAAAAATACCAATAAAATCTGGGTCATTACAGGGTCCTTATCAAGTTTATGAAGAATTGTCCACATCAACATTTCGTCTCATGGACCTGGAAGGAAATCAACTTCCCAGCATATGGAATGCTGACCAACTCAAGAAATATTATGCTTAGAATTTTTTCCTAATTATTACTTCCAAAGAATCATTGTTAAAGTAAGTATGTACAAAAAAATTTCTAATATCAATCAAAATCCAAGTTTGCTACTGCAACTCATTTTTCAAGGGAGTATCGAAAAGTCCTGGTCTGGTGGGGCAGGTGAAAAAGGCTTGTTCAGCAAGCACACCTAGTTCCATTCCTAGCCCAGTCCATGTATTTGTTGGCCTAAGGCCAAGAATGCATGCATAAAAAGTCCTAGTCTGGTGGGGCAGGTGAAAAAGGCTTGCTCAGCAAGCACACCTGTTTCCATTCCTAGCCCAGTCCATGTATTTGTTGGCCTAAGGCCAAGAATGCATGCATCAAAAGTTCTGGTCTGGTGGGTACAGGTGAAAAAGGCTTGTCCAACAAGCACAACTGGTCCCATTCCTAGCCCAGTCCATGCACTTCTTTGACTCAAAGTCATACAAAAGTTCATGCCCTAAACGATCTGGTCCTGGGTAGGGTAGTGCAAAGAGTTTGCCTAGCAAACACACTTACCCAAATACCTTGGGCAGTCCATATGCCTATTTGGCCTCAGGTCATACAAAGGGATATGCTTCAAATGACCTGGTCCTGGGTAGGGTAGTGCAAAGATTTTGCCTAGCAAACACACTTACCCAAATACCCTGGCCAGTCCATATGCCTATTTGGCCTCAGGTCATACAAAGGGATATGCTTCAAATGACCTGGACCTGGGTAGGGTAGTGCAAAGAGTTTGCCTAGCAAACACACTTACCCAAATACCCTGGCCAGTCCATGTGTTTATTTGGCCCCTGGTCATACAAAAATACCTGCATTCACAAAGAGTAGTAAGCACAAGAATTTGCAAAGCAAATCCACTTACTCAGCCACCTGTTAAAAATTCCTGTAGCCTGTATCTGGTCAGAAGGTCACTTTGTCACCTTCCAACCGGGGGGGGGGGGGCAGAGAGTATACACAACATATATAGCACAAATAAATATTTGCAGAGACAAAAATTCTTGTAAAAACCACATATGTATAAAAGTCAAATATAAACCAAACATTCGAAAGCAGAATAAAACACATCCACCCCATGGTAAATGGTAAAATAAGCATCAGAAACATTATACAAATTTGATACAAACAGGGTCGACGACCACCTGGCTCAAATATGCCCAAGCAGAGGCCAAAAGAAATTGTTCTTACAGCAAATGAAGATAATTTAAAGAGAAAAAAAAAGAGCTTAGAGGGCACAAGAGGAAACCACCAACATTCTCCAGAACAGGTCAACCAAAAGCGTGACCAGATGTGCTAGAACAGGAAGAGGCACTCCCCTGGTTACCAGGTGATCACCAAACTTCCTAGGCAGGGGGAGACCCCCTGCTATCCTGGTGTCCAGGAGCACTCTGATCACCCTCAGGAGCCAACCTATCCTGGTCGCCAGCTCCATAACTAACCTCCACCTCAGTAGTGGGGACATTCGAACTATGAGCTGCACTGTGGTGGGCATCCCCTTGTGCAGAATGGGTAACAGCAAGATCGACAGCTTGGACTTCAGGTTGGGTAGGTTCCTCTGCAACAGCTGGTTGAACAAGGGAAGGAGTTGGAGCATCCTCAGGTTCTGGAGTGGCAGGTGTACCAGGAGTTAAAGGATTTAAGTACTCCTGGATGGAGGAGGGAAACACTTCACCAGCCAGGGACATTGAACCCTGGCCAGTTCCCAATCCACATCTGGGTATCTGTGCTTGACACACCTGAAAGCAGACAACCAGACGTCAAAGAAATAATCAGTGAACTCCTGGTCAGTCCTGGTCAAGTGAGCCCTGGACTCCAACTCCTCCTCAAGCTCTTCCAGCTGAGTCTTCATTTTCTCTGTGCTGGTCCTAAGGGCCTGGACCACCACAACCTGAGCATCCTGGACCCATGATTTCTCTCCTCAAGCTCCACCAACTTCTCATATTTGCTCCTACCAGCCACCTCCAGGTCCTCAACCTTGGCTTGAAGGCCTTCCCTGGTCTGGTGAGCCTGGATTTTTGTCTTCAGCAGCCTGGACCCTGGCCTGCTCTATCTGCCTCCTAGCCCCTACAAGCTGCTCCTGAGCCTCTTTCAGCTGACCCAAAGCCTCATCCCTGGTCTTCTCAATGTTAGCAATTCTCTCATGAAAGGCCTGGGTCTGCTCACTAAGGACGGCCAAATACTTCTGCTTGGTAGAGGTCAACTCGTCTTGCAGGCCACATATTTTGTCTCCGGCGTAGGTCAGATAAGGCAGGCCAAATGTCAAGAACTCACTGGCTACCAGCCCATATTTCACTACCTGCAAGCAGACAATAATTTACAAGTCTCAGACAAAAAACACAGCAGACTGATTAAAATGAAAAGGAAGCAAGAAAACCTCATACCAGGCCAATCACCCATCTCAGGGTAATCCCAGGGTCTACCACGGAGCTGGAAGGCCTGTCCTGGGGGCCTAAAGCACGATGTAGCATTCCCCTAATGTATCTATCAGAGGATACACCAGGGGCAGCATCTGTAACGACCCATAATTTAGCAGCGTTGTTTTCGGAGAAAACAACATTACAGATCATTATTACCCATAAACTTATAATATCGGATTCATTATTAACAGCGGAAGCTCTAAACTTAGATTGTATTATTCATTAAAACCATTAAATAATCCAAAATTATTAATAATCCAAAGTCTAATAACAATACAAGATAAGGAAAGTCCACTAAAAACGTAAACATAAGCTAGAACTAAACATCAGGGTCAACTACTAAGCTGGCTAGCTCACAATCCCGGCCCTTGCGTAACCCAATTCAATCACCACCTGTACCTGAAAAAGGATTTTGGGGTCCACAGTCAGTGGTGAGTAATTAGATTGTTCTACTTAATCAGTAGAACACAATTAGAAACATAATCATTAGAGCAGATCAACCAAACAGACAACATATCATCATGTAATCATACATAAACATCATCAATCAAGTACGCAGCGGAAGATAATCATAACATAATAAACCCAAGTCCTTCTACACTAACTTATTCAGTTCTAAACTTCTTGACACCACTATTGACTCTTCTGTTCTATTCAGTTCGGGTGCTAATCCGTGACCAGTCATATGCTCGTAAGGGGTCAACCACGAAGATCTACTCCCCCCAACTTTCCTTGCTCATGCTGGGTCAACCACAAAGATCTACTCCCCAAGCACTGGGATCAAGAACTGTCCCGAATCCGAAGATAGGACAGTGGCTTCGACTATACCTATGTTCATGGCACTTGAGCCACTAGATAGGCGGTCACTTCATAGTTAATCATCTTTTCAATTCAATTCTGTTCTGTTCTCAATTCCAGTTCACAATTCAATTCCTTATTGACTCAACTTAACTTCTATTCAATTCTAGCTCGACTTAACTTGACCCAAAACTCTAACCTCATACTTGTACCACTCGACAATTACACTTTAACAATAAATAATTAATCCAATTCCTTAAATAACATATACACAATTTAACAACTTAATTAAATATATAGATAATCAAATAGACTAACAATCATCAACTATTATTACTTAAAACATGATAAAAATCCTAATTTTCCTTCTTTGGACCACACGACAAATTCATAGAAAAATATCAAGGTTCATACTTTAAATTAATTAAACACAATTATCATAATTCAATCATATAAACTTATATTAAATCATGAAATTATACTTTAAACATTAAATCATTAAACATGGACCAAATCAAGAACAAAATCAATCCTTTAACCACTCCCATATACACGGCTTTTCTTAAGTTCAAACAAGTTCAAGATTAAATTCAAGATATCATCATATCATGATCGATCAAATCAAAGATTACATTCAAGATTATTATTAAAGATTCTTTAAAGATCAAGATTATAACATAAAAATCATATTTTAACCAAGATAATCATTCGAACCAACCAAGAAACACACGGCACAACCTTCTTATACAATCAATAATTATTTCATCAACATCAAATTAACAAGATTCATGAAATAAGCATAGAACATAACAAGAACATAAAATAAATTCATCAAACTCTACCAAAAGCTTTCGGCCCTCTTAAAATATCATCAACAAGTAAGCTTTATTAATTCAACATCGATTCTATGTAATTCTAAATAATTCTAAATCTATTCTAAACATGATTAAACCTATTCTAACGATTATATTGCTAACCTATCCTATTGAATAAGTAAAGCAAATCTAATTACCTTTGAAAGTAGGGAGGGGTTCGAATAATTCAAGGGACACGGTTTTCTTGAAGTTCTTTAGGGTTCTTGATCAATCTTTGAGGGTTGGAACAATATGAAAGGTTTAGGGATAAATTAATGATTGATCTTGGAAGGAAATATAATTAAACAGTTTTGGTTGTTGTTTTCTTGGTTTAGCCGTATAAAAGGAGTGATAATAGGGAAGGTTTGACTTCCTAAAATCTAGTAACAAAATAGGAAGGGTTGAAATAAAAATAGGGTTTTTAGGAAAGGGTCAACAGATACAACAATTAATAGAATTAGTAAACAAGATAAATAAATTAATTAAAGGAAATGAATAATGGAGGCCGTGTATGAGGAACAACAATATGGGGTTTTGGCCTCCTAAAATCTAGTAGTAGAAAGGAATCAAAGCTAGGGTTTTTTTTTAGGTTGAGTCAAAGATAGATAAGGGTTAATAATAATATGGATTAAAATAAAAGAAATAAATTAATTAAATGAAAAGATAAAAAGGGGCCGTGAGACATAGATAAGGAAAAGAAAAGATTGGGCTCGGGTTTTGACAAAATAAGATAAAGGGTTCGGGCCATGTTCAAAATAATTAGACTGCTACAAAATAACTAATAATTAATTAAATAATAATCAATTAAATAGTCGATTAATTATATATTTAATTAATTATAAAAAATTTAAAATATCCCGAAATTTTGGGGTATTACAACATCAAACCTCCCCTCCTCAGGAGTAGGGAACTCTGAGCTGAATAGGGCTGCCAGCTCCGATGGCAGGTTGTATGATGGAAGTGTGTCATGTGCTGGTGGTGTTGTTGTTTGCTCTGTTGCTGCTGTTGTTTCTATTGCTGTTGTTGGAGTTGTTGTTGCTGCTGTTGTTGGAGTTGTTGTTGCTGCTGTTGTTGTTGTTGTTGGGATTGTTTCTGTTGCTGTTGCTGCTGTTGGAGTGGTTGTTTCTGTTGTTGTTGGGATTGTTGTTGTTGCTGTTGCTGTTGCTGTTGTTATGGTTGCTTGATCATCAGCTGTGGAGGCACCAAGTGCCTCCGAGATTAACTTCTCTGCCCCCACATGGGGGGCAGGGATAACAGAACTGATAGGGCCAACCATCTCAGCAGACCTCCCACTCCAATTTGAAAGTTGGGAGGAAGAGCGCATGCTAGAAAGCTCTGCCCTATCAGAGGGATGACTCCCCAAAAGGAACTCATCTCCACCAGTAGGAGAGCCCAGGTCCCCTCGAGCCAGGTCATCCTCATGGATGGCCATGGAAGTACGAAGTCCAACTTCTTCCTGGACCCTCCTCCTCCTTCTCAGACTCAAGGGCTCCTCATCTTCATCATCATCGTCATCAGCGGTCACGATCTCCTTCCCCTTCCTGCTCGCCTCCTCATCACCAGGAGACCTGGACCTTTTACCTGCTAGGGCCCCACCTTAATTGATGACGAAGGAAGGCCCCTGGTGCCTGGTCGTCCCCGCCCTAGCACTCCCGGCCACAGGAGGAGCCAACCCAGCACTCCTCCTGGACCTCCTACTTGGTCCAGTCACTAACCTCGAAGCAATAGAAGAAGGAGCATCAGCATCAGCCTTGGGCCTGGGGGGCAGCCTGCTAGAAGCACCCCTGACGGCCTCAGGGTTGAACGACACAAACCTGGGAGCGAGACGAAGAGGGAGGCTCTTCTCATTCTCCAGCAGGAAAAACTTCATCCTTATTGGAGGCTCCATAGGGATGACCCTCGAAGGCTTCCCCTTCTCATCCACTCCCAGCCTCTCATAGTCCACCCTCACCTGGGCCTTAGCTGCCAAAAGCAGGTCAAAAGGTGGTGAGACCAAAGATACACCTATGACGACCCAGGTCAAAGTGACCAGGGCTCAAAAAAGCAAAGAAGCAAAACTAAAATAAATTTGAAAGGCAAACCATGCAAACAGAAAATGGTAAAAAGAAAGTACCTCTAGTCATCTTGCAGCTGAGATTGAACAAGGCCAGATAAGCCTCGTTCCTGATCAAGTCCAGGTGAGGAAGCCAAACCACTGGCGTGGCACTCAAAGTGTTGCTGGTAGAGGGGTAAGCAGCAAATTCTCTGACCACAGCCTGCTCAACAGCAGTCAGTGTCTCGAATCCAACCCACTCTGTGTTCCGAGGCCCGGTACATTTAGTCCTGGGCAGGTACACGTTGGGGTCACTGCTCTCCAATGGGACCCCCAACCACAAGAACTCATAATACCAGTGCCCCATCTCCCTGGGCTTGGGATAGGTGGTAGCATAAGTTTCGTTGTCCTAC
The DNA here is from genome assembly GCA_951394345.1 of Salicornia ramosissima. Classification (NCBI taxonomy): domain Eukaryota; kingdom Viridiplantae; phylum Streptophyta; class Magnoliopsida; order Caryophyllales; family Amaranthaceae; genus Salicornia; species Salicornia ramosissima. The sequence goes on from OX596238.1 coordinate 41,057,538, forward strand.
CTCAGGACCTCCACTGTCCACCACCCTTTGGGCACGTTTGGCCCCCTGTACGGCTTAAGCCTGAACATGGTCCTGAAAGCCTTGGAACTCAGAGGAAAACCCCTGAATTCACATACACAGATGAACCCAACCAGCCTCTGTATGGCGTTGGGCACCAACTGCGACAAGCACACATTCCAGACCTCTAGCATCTCAACTATAAATGGATGCAGAGGGAACCTCACCCCAGAGTTCAAATGGGCGAGAAAGACAGCGATGTGACCTGGTTCAGGGTCCCAGGCACAGGAATCAGAAGAGGTAGCAAAGAATTGGTATTCGTCCAGGCCAGGGGTTAGGGCAAGGATGTTTGCCCTAGACACCAGGCTAATTTGATGAATCTTCCCCAGGAAGGTTGTGGAAGGCTTGATATGCATGACCCCAGAAAGAGCCTCGAGGTCGTCCCACCTCACCGTGGTCCAGCGTCCTTCGGCGTCCAAATAGTGGTCCCTGCCCACGGGACCCCCAACTGTAATCTGGACCCTACGGTCCTCGTTCCTCACCACCTGGGCCCTCTCCTGCTCAGGTTCTTCAGGGAGTTCCCTTTCCATTTCTTGGAGTTGTTCTACGATGATGGCGTCGCAGCTCACGTCCGGACCTTCATTAAAAATCTCATCCCCGGGCTCATTCAGGGTTAGGGAGAAGTCGGAAATTGAAGGGTGCTCTGCCATTTCTGAAAGAAAGATTGACTTTTGAAGAAGCTAAAGGGAGGGAAGATGAAAGATTTTAGAGAATTTGGGAAAGAGAGAGAAAGTAAAGAAAGTAAGAGTAAAGAGATTTTTGAATGAAAATTCGAAAATCCTTCAACTCCCCTCTTAAATACTACACTCCTCCTCTCCAGCCCACTAAGCAGGTTGGTGAGTGGCTCAATTCTAGTTGCCATAACTGCTGCTCCACGTTTCTCAACTGTAAAAAAAAAAAAAAAAAAAAAAAAAACAATAACTCTTCAAAATTCAAAAGAAGAAGAAGAAGACTGTTCCTAAGGTCCTGCTACCAGGGCCAGGGCCCACTCGACAAAATCCATAAAAATTCCTACTCAATTTTTATGGACTTGGGGCGCAAATTGATGGGCAAAATGCACCCATTAGTTTTTGGGTAAGCCACATAAATAATGCCCAATCCAGTCATCCACACATGAAAGAGGCACGCCATAAGGAAAGCCCACAAAAAGGATCAGGCCCAAGTGCAAGCCAAAATCTGTACAGGGGACCTGATCACCTAAATCCACGCTCAAGCACCCACCTGGTCAAGATCACATCTATCAGGTGCTGGGAACAGTAGCCTGGTCCAGATCCAATCTACCAGATCCAAGGAACGCCTACCAGGTCCAGGGTTACTAACCAGGTCCAGCCTAGCCTACCAGGTCCAGTTCAACCTACCAAGGGTAGTTTTCCTCCTAAGTTCTCAAGGTACTATAAATACTCCATGACCATGCATATGCAAAGGTATCCAAAAAATATCAAACACACCTTAAACTTCTCCCTCACTTTCTCTCTCTACATTCTTACACTTTACTGACTTGAGCGTCGGAGAGTCTTTCCCCGGAACACCTCCGGGGGTAGCTCACGTTTGTTCTTTGTGCAGATCAACGAACACATTCACGTGGATTTGAACTAGCTCTCGGCCCATAAATCATATTTACATTGTTGTGACCCAAAAATCACCTCAACACAAACTTTTTAAGGTTTGCTGTTAAGAGTACCAAAAAATAGTTTGCTGGTTTGCAAACCTTTTTGGGTTTGCTGTTAACCTTGCTCTTAATATCATCAAACTAGGCATGAAGAGTGTTTATTCTCCCCAAAACTCTACATCGCCTGCTATTGAAGATACTGTATTAGAAGCTGAAGTGTTTTTTCCTTATGTGCAGGTATTACGCAGATCCTTCCGATACATTTTGGCAGTGCAGCGTAAAGGCTGTCGGTTCTGGTGTTCAAGGCGCTAATAGCTCCTTACAGGAGGAATATAGAAAGGTATTTTCCCTTGTCTAATGTATTATGATATCAAATTCATTCATGAAAAAATAGTGAATATTATCACAGAAGACAACCAAAGAAATGCAATTGTACAAGAGTATCATCTTGTACATATGTAAGGTCAGTTGAAAAGCCTAAAGCAAGTTTTTAAAAGTGAAGCAAAAGTGTCAATCTCACTATAGTGATTTGAAGAGATTTCAATGGATTTTTTCCCATGCGGTTTTCACTTCCGTGGTTGTTCAATGCATCACTAAGAAGGTAATAATAGTATTGCTGGGCATATAGGATACCAAATACTTGCTAGGCATAGAGAACCTAAAGAATGATGCACATACTTTACACCAAAGGAACTTTCTCCCCCTTGTTTAAAAAATGGCTCGGGCTAAAACCAGCTTCATAACCATCAAGATGCACAACAAAATATTTTGCATCAGTGCAAGGCCTTTGCTACTTCTGATAATTTCAAGTCATCTATCCCTTGCTTTCCTCCCAAATTCTAACTTTATCCCAAGTTCTAATATCATCTACTGCATCTTATATTGATTTTTTTTTTTTTTTTTAATTATTAGGTGGTTTAAAGGTTGCACATAGCTCATAACTCATGAGAAGAGTTCAATTAGTGGCACATATCCCTTTTTTTTCTCAGTTAGATTCTATTGATTTTAAAGGAAGGTTAAGTGTTTTTTTTATAACATATGAATTAATATTTTTCTCCTTTTATCACTTAATATGATGTTGTGGACCGTGGATTTGGTTGATGTGGTATAATATTTGAAATTTTTTTGTTTAAATTATTGAAAAGAAATAATTACGCTTCTTTTTTTCAGTTTATAAGTTATAAGTTAACACTGAGCTGACTGATTCAGTCCAAGTAATAGGTGTTTATGCGAAATCCCTACTCAGGTATGGGACTAAGCTGGTACGAGCCACAGCTGGATTGTGACAAGTCGAATATGTGCTATGTGGGATGTACGAGTGGAAAAACGTAAAAATGCGAATCGAAGTAAGAACGGGGACGGGGTTAACACGAGAGGATGATGATGCAGAAACCTCGAAACAAAGGGAAAACTAGGCGTAGCTTTGAGTCTACCAATCCACTATATGAATATTTTTTTGTGATTACAATGATCGTGAGAGTAAAATGTAAACTAGAATGCGAATGAAGCTGTGAGTATTTTTAGTACAATGCGTAGGAGGAGAATGAATAATCATAATCTGTTTTTACAATTGGATTTTTCCCTATTTAATTACTGGAAACCCACCAGCTAGTCGTTCCTCCAAAATAGGAACAACCTCCTATTTGCTTGGGACGTGTGTGACCATGAGTGATGACTTCTTCTTGCCACCTCAGAACGTGCCTATTCCTCCTCATGCAAGCTGGCCTTTGACTTGTGTTCTTTAAATTCGAATTTAAACTCGTCTCTCCTTCTAGACCCTTCTGATGCTGACCTGCACTTCTGCTTCTTGGCTTTACTTGCTTCTCGACTTTCCACCTGTACTCAGGTTAGGTAAAATTGACCATAAAAATTTGCCCCAACTCGTTGGTTGGGAATCCCGTATGATGCAACCTGCGAGTTTGATTTAAGAACAGGCTGTCTAAGCCGAAAATGTTTACTATTCCACCTAAGGAAATAATAAGAAATAATTAATCAATAATCCAGGTTAGAAGCCATTTAAACTAACTCAATGCAATTCAAATTAATGCAAAGGGATTTGAAATAATTCAAAATAACAAAGGAAACTTCCCTCTTCCCTCAAGTGGGACACTTGTCGCACTGCCATTGGGGGATGATTTTTGCATGCAAGAATATTAACTTCTCCCAACCGTCATTCATTAAAAGGCAAATACCAACCATCTTTACCCCATTCAAACTCAATTCTTCATTTTCTCAACTTCTCTCCTCAACTACTCTCTGCTAGGCGACCCCTGCCCTCCTTTTTCCGACGATTTTTCTTTGTCACCACAGGTAATTGTCTCTTCTCTTTCCTTTGCTTCTTTATCTTCTTGGCTCAAACTTGGCTCAACTCTTAGTGACTTCATTTTCTTTTCCTTTATGGTGAATTACGCTTTGGGAATTTTGATTTGTAATTGGGAATTTTAGGTTGATTGTTTCTTTTTCAAACTTCTGGTACAAGATAACTCGATTTTTTTTTTCTTTTGGAAATGGTTAAGGCAAAAGAAAATTATGCTAGTAAGGTCCAGGAGAGTGATTTAAATGAAATAAAAGAAATGGCTAACTTCCCACCTGATGAAGCCGTTATAACCACTCCTCAACCCGACCATAAACCCGAATTAGTTGATCTTGACTCCTGCGTTTTTTACACCTATGCCTTCGACTTAGGGCACAAATTCCCATTCTCACCTCTAACCCAAGCCGTGCTCTCCAATTGGGATGTGAACCCGATTCAACTGGGGTCGCAGGTATGGAGAATTTTGGCATTAATCGAGCACTTAACAATGAACTGGGAGGAAGTGTTTACCTATGAAGACTTAATGTCGGTTTACGGGGTAAAAAGGGCTCCTGATTTCACCTACTCGTTCAAGAAACGCGTAGGAAAGAATCATATGTCTTTGTGGCTAAGTCGAGTTTGGGAGATGCGGGGGACTGGCTCCGTGGTGGATGGAATTATGGAGGTATAACTAACACGTTTTCTTACTCTTATCGCTTTTCTAAAAATATTAACCAACATGTTCTCTTACTTGTTTTTGCATGTTGTAGATCTTGATATCCCAGTCCCGGAATCCGAGGTTCCGAGAGAGCGTGTGGTCCAACTTCTAAAAATACCTCGAAGCAGGAGAACGTTTTCCAGGGCATATCCCCCCCCCCTTACTACAACCTACTTCCCGACTCTTCCGCTGTTATGGGTATGTTCAAATTGTATTTCTTTTCTCTTTCTAGTTACTTATCTGTCACCTGCTATTCTCGTTCTCATCTCAAAGGTACGGTTTTTGCAGCGCCTCAAGGCATCTCAGGTTCTGAGGAGGAGATTATGAAGAGGGTCAAACGTATGAGAAGGAAGAGAGGTGGACCCAGCACTTTGAGTACTGACAGGAATACCTTACGCGGTGCTGACTCGGGTGCAGAGACCCCTACCAAAAAGGCTAAGTCTGAAGACGTAATGATAGTGGATCCCCCTCTCGTGCCTGCTCCCCGTGTCTCCAAATCTCTGGACCCCGACTTCCCGGGTATTTCATCCGACTTCCTGTCCCACCATGGGGTGGACCATGGGATCATGCCTACTGCTTCCCAGCTTCTCTTTTCTTCTACTGAGAAGAGGTTGGACTCCTATGATTCGGAAGTCTTGGTTGCCCGAACTATGGGCCACCTTCTCTAGGTACTTCGTTACTTACTTTTTCATTTGCATGCTGGGTTTTATTGCCCTCTTAGTTTTATCTGGATCATGTCCGTTTAACAGGATGTATCGGTGCTCCTTGCAGGGTCTGGAGAATGAATTGGTCATGACCAAGCGCCTTAGGGGCTTTGCTGATGCTGAAGGCTCAACAAGAGAGGTTGCTCAGGAAGCAGAGAAGCGGGAGAATGAGCTTGCTCAGTAAGCAGAGGAGCTGAAAAAGGAACTAGTTGAAGAGCGGAGGCTGAAGCAAGAGGATCAAGAAGAATGCAAGGATTTGGAGGCTGAGGTCACAGTATTTGTGAGGGCCCAAGTGTCACATCAGTTCCTCATCCAAAAGCTGCCCGAGTCCCAATTCAGGGGGTATATCGATGCGTACCTTCAGATGGGGTCCATGTCTGGTCTGGGGCCACCTCCTTCAGTTGTCGAGGGTGCTGAGGTTGGAGATGGGTCGAGCCAGAAGGGGAACGAAGATGTGGATGATAATGTTGATACTTAGTTTTCATAATCTTTTGGTTACTTGAACAATTACTTCTGTTTTCCTTGTTTGAACAATTTAACCACTTAACTTTTCTTTTTACCGTTGGCTAAGGGGCCAATGTGTTTTGATGTATACCTGATGATATGAGAGCGTTTGCTCTGGCTGTGTGCTAGCATTAGCTTTTCCACTTTTGCTCTTTGCTTTTCCTGTTTACTTTTGATGTTTGCTTTTGTTGTTTGCTTTTAATATCATATGTTTGCCTTTATTACTTCTCGCGTATGTCTGCATCCACAGACAGGTTAGAGGCGACCGTTGGTGATTCCACCAACGGCCCTCCGATGCTTAAGTCAATAAAGGCTCTTGAAAAGTAATTTTGAATAACACGTAAAATTCACATAAGTATTTAGGGGTTTAAACATAACCTGGTAACTTGTGTACCTGTCAACATTATAAGCTGCCAACCTGGGTACCTGGGATTCAGATGTCCTGGTCTATTTTCTACTTATTCTTAATTATTGTAACTCTGCAACATAACACTAGTTAGGAACGACCGTTGGTGTTTCCACTAACGGCCCTCCGATGCCTAAGTCAGTATATTATTTTGAAAAAGAAATTCGGGAATTTATTTTATATAAGTAGTACACCTGATTAGCTGGGGATAGTTGCCCCCTGCAGCGCACTTTTAGAAGTGATACTTCTTCAAGTGCACTCATTCCAGCTTCTAGGGATTTTCTTACCTTGTGAGTCTACTAGGCGATACACCCCTTTTCCAACTACCTTTTCTATTTGATACGGTCCTTCCCAGAGTATTTTGCTTACGTAATAAATAGGGAGTTGCTGGTTCTTAGCTTCTTTGGTTAACACTGCGCTTACTGCTTACTCACTATCTGATAGGTATAGCTGCAATGTTTCCCCCAGGTTAGGTTTGGATAGCAGAGGAGGCGATGCCAGGTAGTGTTTGAGTTCCTGGAGTGCTTTTTGTGCTCCTCAGTTAGTTTCTGCTTCTCGAACACGTCGTGTTCGTGAGAACCAGAGGACCTGGACATCATTTTCTTCATCTCTTTGTACTGCTTTTTTATGTTTCATATGTCTCTAGGGGTTAGGGTCACTCCTTGATCATCTCGATCATCTTCTTCATGGGGTGTGTTGTAGCCTTCGTCTTCTGGTATTTTTTCTTCGTCGTCTTCTCCGTCTGAAGTGTCACTCAAATTGAGAACGGGGATGCCGTCGGTTCTGAATTTCTTCTTATTTTTGGGAATGTTGCTTTTCACGGAAACTAGTTCCTTTTGCAGGGAAGCTACGGTTTCGTCTTTGGCTTTGGCTACTTCAATGACCACTCTCAGTTGTTCCTGGGTTTCTTTTAGGGCTTGAGACATTGCTTCGATCTGCTTTGCGTTTGCTCCTTGGCTTGATGTCTCGGGAGCCATAATATGTGCTTAGACAAGAGAAAAAATGAAAAATGATATGATTATTTTTGGGCTTTTTGTGGCAAGTAGGTGTATACTCCTTTTTTTTTTCCGAGTGAACAATCAAGCTATGGCCCCATGGTGGGCGCCAAATTGTTTATGCAAAATCCCTACTCAGGTATGAGACTAAGCTGGTACGAGCCACAGCTAGATTGTGAGAAGTTGAATATGTGCTATGTGGGATGTATGAGTGGGAAAGCGTAAAAATGCGAATCGAAGTAAGAACGGGGACGGGGGTAACACGAGAGGATGATGACGCAAAAACCTCGAAATAGAGGGAAAACTGCGGGTAGTTTTGAGTCTACCAATCCACTATATGAATATTTTTTGTGATTACAATGATCGTGAGAGTAAAATGTAAACTTGAATGTGAATGAAGCTTTGAGTATTTTTAGTACAATGCGTAGGAGGAGAATGAATAATCATAATCTGTTTTTACAATTGGATTTTTCCTATTTAATTACTGGGAAACACTAGCTAGCCGTTCCTCCAAAATAGGAGCAACCTCTTATTTGCTTGGGACGTGTGTGACCATGAGTGATGACTTCTTCTTGCCACATCAGCACGCGCCTATTCCTCCTCATGCAAGCTCACCTTTGACTTGTTCTTTAAATTCGAATTTAAACTCGTCTCTCCTTCTAGACCCTTCTGATGCTGACCTGCACTTCTGCTTCTCGGCTTTACTTGCTTCTCAACTTTCAACCTGTACTCAGGTTAGGTAAAATTGACCATAACAATAGGTTAAGTAGATGACAATAGCTTTTATCCAATTAAAGTATATGTTATGTTCTATGCAGTCTAGATATGGGTAAGTACACAACAAGGCAAGCAGATGTTTTGTAATGGATTTAATGGAGGTATGTCTCTCTTCAAGAAAGAGCTTCTTGCTGAAGCATCTCTGGAGTATATCAAACGACTATTTATTTTATTTTAATGGTTTCAGACAGTCCATGATACTATACCATGTGATATTTGAAGCGTTGGAAATGGAGAGAATGGTGGACAAGTGAGACGACACTTATATTTTTGAAGATTAGAGGGATTTGTTATTATTTTATTTTATTTTGGTAACATTTCTAATGAATTTATTTGACTATGAGAAAATTGATCATCAATGGGTGTATTTAAATTGATCATCAATGATATTTATATTGATCTTGAATGAGTAATTATTTTTTGCAACATTTGTAATGATCACTTTATTCGATTATGGTTTGAGAAGGGGTTGGTGTAATACCCCAAAATTTTGGGCTATTTTAAATTTTATTTTAATAATTAATTATTTAATTAATTAATTAACCATTTTACTATTGTTAATTTAAATTCATTTAAAACATAAAAGGGAGCCTAATTATTTAGTGTGGATCAAGTCTAATTGTTTAAATCACTTAAAACTTAGCCCAAACTCCCCTTAACCACACGGCCCCCTAGACTATTCCTTTAATTAATTGATTTAATTTAATTACAATTAAAAACTAGCCTACATATCTATTTTTGACTTCCTCCTAAAAAGTCATACTTTTAATCCTAACTTCCTACTAAACTTTAGGAGAGCAATTACACCTTATGACTCCCTAAAACTCACGGCCCCTATAGCTTTTAAAGAGTAAGAATTCAACAAATAGGATGTGATCTTTTCTCCTCAAAACAATTCACAAAAATCCCTACAAACCTTTTCCTTGAATTTAATTCTAAAAGATTGGAGCAAGAAGCCAAGAAGCAATCAAGAAGCCGTGTGGAACTCGTCCAACAAGGCCATCAAACCCTCTTGATTTTGTTCATCTTCTTAGGTAATTAGTTGCTTTACTTAATTAATAGAATAAGATTAATAATATAATCTTTAGAATAGGTTTAGAACTATGTAGAATTGCTTAGAATTGTAGAGTTTTATTGTTGGACTATGCTTTGATTCTCGAACCATACATGTCGAGTAGAACAAGAAATTCTTGATGAATTTTTGGAGTTTATTTACATGTTTAATCCATATTCCATGCTTAATCTATGATCCTTGTTAATCTAAATTATTGAATAAATTATTGTTGAATTGTTTGAATAAAATCCATGTAGATGCCGTGTGCCATAGAGCCTAGTTCGATGGTTTTCTTGATCAAAATATGATCTTTTTGTTATAATCTTGCTCTTGTAACAATCTTTAATGAATTTCTTAAAATAATAATTAATCTAAGTGAGTTCTTCAAACATGAGTAAATTAATCTTGATTCATGGTCAAGAATGTCGAGTAGTTCCAAGAAATAAAAAAGAATATTTTTACTTGTTTTTAAGATAAAAGATTAGATTATGAACTATTCTTGAAATTATCTTTAAATTAATCAATCAAAGCTTGTATTTTAAAAGGTTTAAAACTTGATTTTTGCTTGCTATTAATCGAAAATGTAACCACCCCGTTAAGTACGGAAGATTTCAGCGGAAAGATGAGCACTCGGGCGAGGCGTTACTAATGAACTATAAATAACAATACTAGATTAAGAGAAACTTAGGAAGTAGTCCAAAATTTCGATAGAAATTCAAATTTTTTTTTTTTAAAGAAAACAGATACTACTAGAATCCAAACATTTTAAACCGAAATAAGGTGGGTCCGGCCCGAGGTTTAAACACCTCTACAATAATCCAAATTAAACATCAAAACGTACTTAAAGGAACAAGATAACATAAAAAGTTTTTCTAAAGCCGACATGATTAAAGTAATCTAAGATGGCAAAGGCTACGGGGTAGTCGCTAAGTCCCAATCTCAGGATTCCCGCCCATATGGTGACGATCTGACAGTTAGTTATCATCTGCAAAAAAAAATGTCAACAATCCATAGTTAGTGGCGAGTAACTAACAGTTCTCCCCAACATAGAAATTCACAAAAATAGGAATACAGAAATTCACGCCATCCACAACACAGATAGTCATCATTTAATCCACTTAAATATACAATCACACAAGACTTACCTCGAATCTCATTCTCCTGCAAAATAAAAATTAACTATGCAAGAAAGTAAATTAATATCATAAATGATATTTTAATTAATAATTTTTTTTGTAATAATAATAATTAATTTATTTTTATTTTATTTTTATTTGTTATCCAATTTTAATTAGTTGTAGATGGAACGGTCAAAAGTGGTGTCCCGCAGTACCACTTCCTAAGGTTTGTCAGGTAACTCTCAGTTGAATCCGCAGCCGACTGGTCTAAGAATGGCCAAACTCCCGGTGCCGGACGGATGCCCAAAATATGGACTTACACCTCCAGACCTCCCGGACGACAACAATTAACCTAGGTAAAATAAATAAAATAAATGTCTCGGATTCCGCAGTCCAAGAAAATCACTGATCTAACCATTGGATTCCGCAGCCCAATGGCTCCTATCAACAAGTCATCTTAATTAAGTTTTAAATTTTAATTAATTTTTTTTTACACATAGTAAAATATTGAGTTATAACAATATTCTTAGAATTAAATTCCAATATCCAACTAAACCACAATTACCCACTTATCTTGAGTAATTAAATTCCCAATACCATCATATACCATCTAAACCATTCTTAGTATTTTTTTTAAACTAATATACAATATTATCGGAATATCTATTACAAATTGCAAATTAACCCGAAATTTTTTGGACAAGTCCCAATGACTAGAATCATTTACCACAACATCTAAGGGTCCAAAACATCAAAAATAATCAGATTTAGGCCTCCAAGAGTGGCTGTCCAGATTTATAAAAATTATAAATTCAAGCCAAAAATTAATTTAACTTGTTCTATTTACATCGTAATTTACCGGTAACACTGCCAATTAAGTATTAGGCTTAAAAGTGAAAATTTATACATGCTACATATGCACACAGTCACACGGCCAGCAGCAGGTTGGCAGAATTTTATTTTTTATAATTAATTTTTTTTGTTTTACTAATTAATTCACAATTAACAATTTATACAATTAAGCATAATAAATCATCTAATTCACGAAAAATTCAATATTCAAGCCTAAAAATCTGAGTATATTGTCACTTATATTCACTAAAAATTTCGGCAACATTTCGCCTCTTTTTGGGGTCAAATCGAATTGGTAAAAATAACCGTTTCAACAAAAATTTTACATCATAAATAACAATATCAACAAAACATCAAAGCATGATAAAAAATCGAAATTTAACCACATATTCAAGCCAAAAATTCGTCCCTCAAATCATATTCCACACGGGTTTTTTTTTTCATACATCACAATTTCATATATAACATGCACCTAATATTAAATCAAACCATAATATTCCAACACCCATAAAAATTCATAAAATTGCCCCAAAAATCATCTCATACCACACGAAAATTTCAGAATTATCCCAACCAAAAATCTGTCCAAAAACATTAAAATTAGCATATTTACCGATTTAAAATTATTTAACTTATTCTAGTCTATTTTAATTGTATTGTGTTCGAAAATTCAAAATTACTAGTCATGTGACTACTATAGGAGGGAATCACGTTAGTTACCTTGTTTTCGGTTGAGTGATGATTGAAAAAAAATACTGGGAACTCCACTTGAAAATACCCAAAAACCCTTGAACCAAAAACTAGAGAGTTTTTTTTTTTTTTTTATTTTTATTTTTTAAGGATAAAACAATTGCATTCCCCCCCTCCCTTATCAACCGGCTGCAAGGAGGTGAGGGGGTGGATAATTTTTTATTTTTTTAAATAATTAATTTAATTAATTGGATTAATTAGCTTAATTAATATGGTTAATTGCTCATAAGTATGCCATAACGTTGGAATGCCAAAAGTTCAACCTCCTTGGGTACCCTAGGCCAACCGGCCACCTACGATGATTATCATCCAAATTTTTTGTTTTTTTGCTAAACAACTAGTTAAATTCGAAAATAAGGTAAATATAAATTCCCTAAATAAATACTTAATAACCAAACCGACATAACGATAGGTAAATATTATATAACGTAAAAACGAAAATTAACGGCAAATAATAAATATATGGGAACATATATATATATGTATATACGAATATATATATATACGTACATTTCTAATTTTTTTTTTTCGAAATTAGGCGAGTAAATAAAATTGGATAATTAATTTTAAAATAATATTTATATCGTACCCGCAGAAATCATAACACAAAATTTAGAGGTGTTACATCCACCCCTACTCATAAAAAGTTTCGTCCCCGAAACTTACAAAACACTAACGAAAAACTCTAAGCAAGCAAAAGGCTAAGACTTAGTACCTGCTTCGAAGAGCTCGGGGTACTTTAGCTTCATCGACTCTTCCGTTTCCCAAGTCGCCTCTTCGTACTTTTGACTTCTCCACAGTACCTTTACTAGAGGGACCACCTTTCGCCTAAGTGCCCTTACTTGGCGGTCAAGGATTCGGATAGGCCGCTCCTCATACGTCAAATTCGGCTCGACTTCGATGGAGTCAGCTGAAATCACGTGTGAAGGATCACCGCGATACCTTCGCAGTTGAGACACGTGGAACACGTTATGGACCTTCGACAACTCCGGCGGCAAAGCCAAATGGTACGCCACCTCCCCAATTCTCTCCAGGATCTCATAGGGTCCAACATACCTCGAACTGAGCTTCCCTTTCATCCCGAAACGCATCACGCCTTTCATCGGGGATACCTTCAACAACACCTTGTCACCAACGTCATAAGAAATAGGCTTCCGACGCAGATCTGCATACGACTTCTGTCGGTCTTGCGCCGCTTTCAACCTAGCCCGATTAACTTTGATCTGATCAACAGTGTCCTGAATCAGTTCAGGGCCCAAAACGAAAGAATCGCTGATGTCGCTCCAACAAGTAGGGTTGGGACACTTCCTTCCGTACAACGCTTCATATGGGGCCATCCCGATACTTGCATGAAAACTATTGTTATAGGAAAATTCCACCAAGTTCAAAGACTTCACCCACGACTGTTGAAATTCCAACGCGCAAGCACGAAGCATATCCTCCGGGGTTTGAATAGTCCTCTTCGTTTGCCCATCAGTAGGGGCGCGAAAAGCAGTACTTAACTTCAGTTGAGTACCAAAGGCTTCTTGCAGTGCTCGCCAAAAATGCGACAAGAACCTAGGATCACGATTAGACACTATGTCCTTCGGAACTCCATGAAGGCGAATGATCTCATTAGCATAGGCTTCGGCCAGCTTCTCCATCGACCACGTGTTCTTCATAGGTATAAACCACGCAACCTTGGTCAATCTGTCGACAATTACTCAAACAGCGTTCAAACCTCCAGCCGCAATTGGGGGACCCATCACAAAGTCCATAGAAATGGAATCAAATTTCCATTCAGGAATGGGTAGTGGTTGCAACAATCCTCCCGGCCTTTGATGCTCAAACTTGACCTTCTGACACACCAAACACCAAGCTACGAATTCCGCAACTTCTTTCTTCATTCCAGACCACCAGAAGTTCGCCTTCAAATCCTTGCACAATTTGTCACCACCTGGGTGCACTGAATAAGGAGTGTTATGCGCCTCTTTGAGGATCTTGCCCTTCAGTTCGGCATCATCCAGAACACACCATCGTCCCATGAACTTAAGATCACCGTCGACATCGACCGAAAAGTTTTCTGTACGACCCACGACCAAAGCTTCCCGAATCTTTGTAAGCTTCACGTCCCCTCTCTGCTTGTCTCGCAATTCCTGATATAGATCAGGCTCGGCGCTCATGGCATAAAGACAGAGATGCACGTGCCCTTGAGGTACTACTTCGATGTTGAGCTTCCGGAATTCTTCACTGAGGTCTTTTGGCACAGTTCTCACGGCACCCAAAACTTGTTTCCCTTTCCAACTCAAGGCATCGGCCACCTTGTTAGCTTTACCCTTGCAGTAGTCCAGCGACAAATCATAGTCCTTGATCAGCTCCAACCATATTCTTTGCCTCATATTCAAATCTCTTTGAGTGAAGATGTACTTAAGGCTTTTGTGGTCGGTAAACACTTTGCATGGAACATCGTACAGATAATGTCACCACAGTTTGAGTGCAAACACCACTGCAGCCAACTCCAGATCATGTGTAGGGTAGTTCTTCTCGTGCGTCCTCAATTATCTCGAGGCGTAGGCGATAACCTTTCCTTGTTGCATAAGGACACAACCTAGACCACTTGCAGATGCATCACTATACACTTCAAACTCTACCCCCTAGTAGGCAGTGTCAACACTAGAGCAGAAGTCAGACTTCTCTTCAACATCTAGAACGTGTCTTCGCACTCGTCGGTCCAGTTGAACTTGCTGTCCTTCCGCACCAATTTAGTCATAGGCTGAGCAATCTTAGAGAAATCTTTCATAAATCGTCTATAGTAGCCAGCTAGATCAAGAAAACTACGGACTTCCGACACGTTCTTTGGACTTTCCCACTCCACCACAGCTTTAACCTTTTCCGGATCAACCTTTACTCCTTCCTTGTTGATGACATGTCCCAGAAAAGCGACTTCTTTCAACCAGAACTCGCATTTGGACAACTTGGAAAACCACTTCTGTTTCCGAAGCACGTCCAAGACCAGCCTCAAGTGCTTCTCATGCTCGACTTCATCCTTGAGTATACTAGAATGTCGTCGATGAACACCACGACACACAAATCCAAATACTAGTGAAAGGTACGATTCATCTGGTCCATGAACACAACAGGTGCGTTGGTAAGACCAAAAGGCATAACTTCGAACTCATAATGCCCGTACCGTGTGCGGAAAGCAGTCTTCGGAATATCTTCCTTTTTCACCGGAATCTGATGATACCCAGATCGCAGGTCGATCTTGGAAAATACTCCAGCACCTTTTAGTTGGTCGAACAAATCTTCAATCCGAGGCAAGGGATACTTGTTCTTGATCGTCACTTTGTTCAGTTCCCTGTAGTCGATGCATAACCGCATACTTCCGTCTTTCTTCTTAACGAACAACACCGGAGCACCCCACGGAGAGACACTGGGTCTTATGAAACCCTTATTGATCAGCTCTTGCAATTGCGTCTTCAACTCTTGCAACTCGGGAGGAGCCATCCTATACGGAGCCTTCGAAATCGGTGCAGTACCCGGAAAGAGATCAATGTTAAATTCCACATCTCTCTCTGGAGGGATACCAGGCAATTCCACTGGAAAGACATCCGGATATTCCCGAACGATAGGAATTTCCTCAAGTTGCTCCTCAGAAGAAAGGTCCTTCACTCTGCAAAGGAACACGGTGTCGCCTTTCTGCCTGAACCTTCGCATCTTCATACCAGACACGACTTTCACACCCTTCTTCAACGCGATGCCAGAGTACGAGATACGATTACCCTTAGGACCGCGTAGCACTATCTTCTGATCACGACAGAGAATAGCTGCATGGTACCGCGACAACCAGTCCATACCGAGGATCCCGTCGAACTCGATCATAGGAAACTCCTTAAGGTCGACACGCAACTCTGAACCACAAATAACCACCGGAACTTCTTTGAATTCCCGATGACAAGCAAAATCTTCCCCAGATGGAAGAGAAATAAAAGATCTTACCGGGGAACTAGCAGTTAAATTAGCTTTACTAATAAAAGAGCTAGCAATGAAAGACACAGTAGCGGCAGAATCAAATAGAACATAGGTAGGAACATTATTAACAAGAAATGTACCCGTCACCACGCCAGGTTGAACATCCGCTTCTTGCTGTGTCATACAGTAGATTCTGTTACGGGCAGGCCCAGAAGAGGTCGCCGGCTTGACAATGCCAGAACTTGAAGCATTCTCCTTTTTGGGACAGGCATAGGACTTGTGTCCTTCTTCCTTACAGTAGTAGTAGACGATCGAAGTACCGTCATAGTTCTTGCCAGGGTGGTAGTCCTTCTTGTACATCCAGCATTTCCTGATTCCGTCGTTCTGACGAGACCCAAAGTTCTGCCGAAAAAATTATCATACTGTGGCTTCTTAGTAGTTACTTGATGGAAAGATGAGGGCGGCTTCCTCGCGAACGAAGCCCTTGCAGCTTCCTCTTCCTTGATGGATGCATGAATGCTGAGGGCGATCTCATAAGCCCCTTGGAACGAATAGACACCAGAACTCAAAACGTGTGTCCTCACTCTAGAATCCATCCTCTTAACATACCGCTTCACCCTTTCTTCTTTGGTAGGCACCACAGAAGTAGCAAAGCGTGACAGCTCTGTGAACTTATCAGTGTACTCCTGAATGGATAGAGTACCTTGAGACAGTGCTAAGAACTCCACTTGCTTCTGCCAGCGAAGTTCATCAGGATAGAACCTCTCCTTCAGTTTAGTCGTGAACTGATGCCAGTTGAAACCAGGGGTTGACATCAGATGCTCCCTAACTGTACTCCACCAGTTGTCAGCTTCTTTCTTCAAATAGTAGCAGCCAGTTGCCACCCTTTCTTCCGGCGGGCAGCTTGTAGCCTCGAACAATTTCTCCATCTCGCGCAGGCATTTTTCTAGCACCACTGGATCGGCGGCGCCACTGTAAGTAGGGGGTCGATGACGATCGAAATGGTCGAACGTGGACTGTCCCCCAGACGGAGCTGTGGCTCTGTTAGATAGAGAAATTATTGCGTTCTCCAATGCGTGGCGTCTACGACGCAACGCTTCCTTCTGCGTAAGAGTCCTACGAGGAGGCATACTACAACACAATAACAAATTTAGTTACACCACAAGCGCACAAGTAATAAAGGTTAAACAAATTGAAAAATACATTCCCGGGATCCCGCGTCATCTCTCATTCTATGGTCATGGTTTCACAGTTCTAGAACTTACTTAGCAGCTAAGGAACATAATTACTATAAGGTTATCAACACTAAATACGGTTCTACGGATCGTTTGCTCTAATACCAACTGTAACCACCCCATCCGTAAAGTACAGAAGATTTCAGCGGAAAGATGAGCACTCGGGCGAGGCGTTACTAATGAACTATAAATAACAATACTAGATTAAGAGAAACTTAGGAAGTAGTCCAAAATTTTGATAGAAATTTGATTTTTTTTTTTAAAGAAAACAGATACTACTAGAATCCAAACATTTTAAACCGAAATAAGGTGGGTCCGGCCCGAGGTTTAAACACCTCTACAATAATCCAAATTAAACATCAAAACGTACTTAAAGGAACAAGATAACATAAAAAGTTTTTCTAAAGCCGACATGATTAAAGTAATCTAAGATGGCAAAGGCTACGGGGTAGTCCCTAAGTCCCACTCTCAGGATTCCCGCCCATATGGTGACCATCTGACAGTTAGTTATCATCTGGAAAAAAAATGTCAACAATCCACAGTCAGTGGCGAGTAACTAACAGTTCTCCCCAACATAGAAATTCACAAAAATAGGAATACAAAAATTCACGCCATCCACAACACCGATAGTCATCATTTAATCTAGTTAAATATACAATCACACAAGACTTACCTCGAATAGTATTTGGAGTTACTTTCTAGTATTCATTTCTTTTGGGTTTTAGTAATAATAATTTTGAGGTTTTGTTTTAATTTTCAAGTAAGTTTGTTTGTTAGATCGACAATTCGACTCGTCGGTTTCTTCTGCGCCGATTTAAGCGAGTCGGGTCGTCACAACTCACCCCTTATTTCCTCCCATCCCACACGACACCACCACCACCCTTATCCCACATTGAAAATTTTATCATTCTCCTCCACCCTTCCACCCTATAAATAAACCCTTTCACCTTCGCTTACTCCTCACAATTCACTCTACCTTTCTTCTACTTCTCCTCTATAAAAGAGGAGTAACAAGTGAAAAGTTTTCACGGAAGTATAACTGAGAGAATTGAGTTAATTTTTCTAAGGAGGGAGTGAACTTAAAGTAGCCTTCCAAACGTTGAGGTATGCTTCAATGTCTACCGCTTTCATTAGCCCTTGGGTTCTTTTATGCTTAGTCTAAATTCGTTCTTTTTACGCTTTCGTTTTAGCATGCTTAGTGTTATGTTCTATTTTAGTTCTTATGTTTTAAAGTTATGTTTTAGTAGCTTATTTACGCTTTAGTAGATGTCGTATACATGCTTAAATAGTTGTTGTCATTCTTTGATTTTGAGGTTGTTTTGGTGACGTAATATTATGATTAAGTATGTGTAAAGTAGCTAGTAGTTTCTTAGCAATGTTTTAGAAGGCTATTGTGTTTTTTTAAAGGCATTTTATGCCAATTTGTAATATCCTAAAATTATTGATATTAATTTTTATGTTATTTTATTATTTAATTAAAATTTAGGACATATAATTCCTAATTAATTAATTTTGGATCAAGTCCAAAACTAATCATGCTTAAGTGTAAGTGGCCCATAAGAATGATTTTGGCCCATTCCACTTAGCCCAACCTGCCCTCCATTGTTTTTGGCTTATTTGCCACTTGTTTTGTGTTCACACCTAACCAATTTCTATAAATAGCTGTCATTAGTAAGCTTAGCACCTTTTGTTCATTTGCTAATCATCATTTGCTCACAAATCAAACTAGACACACTCCATCAAACTACCTCCATTTCACACGTCTATTTTGGATAAAAATCTCCATTAACTTTTCATAATCTTTTTCAACCCAAAACTTAAAGTTGATTAAACACATTTAATCTTCAACAATTTCATTCCAGATCGATTTTTCGGGCTTTGGTTTTGGGTTTGGTTAGTGTGGGTCGAAGGGTGGTCGTGATTTAAGTCGCCTAACTTAGTGAAACACGAGCATCTAAGATGGGTTAAGTCGAGGCCGCTACCTTGTGTTCGATCGTGGGGTAGTCAGTGTCCTAAAATGTGTTGTCGTCTGGTTAGTGAAACATGAGTCGCTACTCCAGGGGTATTAGCCATACTTAGGCATAGTTCTTGCAAAGGAGGACAATGGGAAGACACAAAGGTTGACCCGACATGTGTTTAGGAAGTTAGGAAACGCTAAAGTTGACAAACAAGCATAGACGACACTGTCATAAGTTTAAGATGATATGATATGATGTGTTATGATGTGTTACGTTAGTTGGTCTTTCGAAATCTGTATTGGTTTTGGAATTTGTTTTGGAGGAAAGGACACAAAGTGGTCGGTTCTAATTTTCGCAGTTCCAGTTGTGGACACCTAGTACTTTTGTTATTCTTTTATCCGTTGATTTGGAAAGCATATTTTGAATAAGTTTTGAATAAGATTTCGTATTACGTATGACTTGATATGTTTGTCTGTGTTGCGAATGGATGCCAGGTATGTGAATATGTGTTAATTTGCGTGGCTTTGTCTATCTCATGTTAAATGCTTGAGTTCTCTATTTTTGAATGGGACAGTCTTGTTACTCGCTACTGATGGTGGAACTCCCTATTTTTCAGGTTCGATGTTGAGTAGCTGTTGTTATGTTTGGCGGGCTTGGGCGTGTGTATCTGCGAGATTGTAGTTAGATATAGACTTACTATGTTTTTTAGTATTTCAGTTTAGTACTTTGGCAGTTATGATATTTTGGATATTGTAGGATGTAGTTGTACTTGAACTATGTTGACTTTGGAGTATTGATATTGGTATTTGGGACTTCGTTTTAAGTATTCGGTATTTTACGTTCTACGATTAAGTGCATTTCGGCTTAGATATCTTATTTAGTTAGTTGGGGTGTTACAGTTGGTATCAGAGCTCTAGGCTAGAAAAGTTGGAGTTGCTTCTTCTTAAGTGACCGGAAAGTGTGTGCTTTACTTTCTCGAGTGTATATCCTAGTTAGACTAACCCTCTTTACTTGACGAGTGTGACTTGGGTTGGTTGAGCGTTTCGCTTAATATAATCTTAATGTTTTGCAGTATGTCGACTCCATCTCGTTCCCTTAATTCCCGATTTCGGAAACGTGCTTTGAAAGATGTTTCACTCTCACTTTCTCATAGGGGTATTCCATCTTCGGGCGACATGTCCTCATTTCATCGTTTTTCACGACACTAAACTCCGACTTATGATGGTACGACAGATCCGGTTGTTTTGGAAAATTGGGTTCGAGAAATGAGAAAACTCTTTGGTGCTACTGGATGCTCGAAAGGTGAACGAGTGATGGTAGCTGTTTACTATTTCAAGGGTGAGGTGGACAACTAGTGGAACATGATTAAGCCTAGCTCGAGTCGATTCAGGAGGTGCATTAGTCGGATTTCACCAAACGAATTCAGGAACGTTTCTACCCCGATGAGTTGCGCTAGCAGAAACAAGAAGAGTTCCTCACCTTTAGTTAGGGTTCCATCTCCGTTCAAACTTACACGGACAAGTTCACTGAGCTATCTCTCTTTGCTCCATCGGTGATATCTTCTGAGGCTGAAAGAGTGAAGCGCTACATCAAAAACTGAGTCCCCGTATTCAGGTTCACGTGATTAGTAGTGGTGCATCAACCTTTTTAGAGAGCATATGCGGTTGCCCTTAGTATTCAAGCTTCCCATCTGGAGGAGGATGCGGCAAAGACACGAGTTCAAGTTCCGATTGTCTCTCCTAATTCGAAGAAGCCGAGGTTCGAGATGTCTAAGGGTTCGAAGTCTTTTGGCAAGTTTTCTTCTTCTCTGGGTAAATATCCGGGCTGCATGAAAGACTTCCACCCCGGTAGGAAGTGTGATGGGACCATAATTCGGTGCTTCGAGCGTGGTCAAGAGGGTCACAAGTCGACTTCATATCCTAGCAAGGTAGCTTCTACTTCTGCTCTTTCGACTTTGCCTTCTACGGCCCAACCCCCTCAAAGAATCGGATCTACTGCATGACACAAGAAGAAGCAGATGCACAACCCGATGCTGTCACATGTACTTTTCTAATTCAAGAGTTTAATGCTTGTGTTTTATTTGATGCGGGTGCTACTCTTTCTTTTGTTTCTAGGACTTTCGTTTCTAAAGCTAACTTAGTGGGAGAGTCTTCTATTAAATCTGTGATAACTCTACCTTCGGGAGAGGAGTTTATTTGTCGACGAGAATTCAAGGATGTTACAGTTGTCATCTCCGGTGTTCAGTTTCTCTCCGATTTAGGAATTTCTGATGATCGAGTTTGATGTGATATTTGGTATGGATTGGCTATCAAGATTTCAAGCGGCCATAAGATGTCGAGATCAAGCTATAGTGTTAAGCGGACCTAAGGGTAAGCGAGTAACATACTCCGGCACTTCGGTGAAGAAAGGAGTAAGGTTGGTTTCGGCTCTTCAAATGAGAAACATGCGATTTGCCGAGAATAGATCTTCGATCGGAGTGTCATGAAATCCCAGTCAAATCAGAAGACATTCCTAAAACCGCTTTTTACACAAGATACGGACATTATGAGTTCGAGGTTATGCCATTTGGACTTACTAATGCCCAACAGTCTTTATTGATCAAATGAATCGAACTTTCCATCACTTACTTGATGTATGTGTGGTTGTCTTCATCGACGATATTTTGATATATTCGAGGTATGAGGTTGGTCACGAGAAGCATCTTCATTTAGTTCTTGATGTCCTACGAGCACAACGATGGTTTGCAAAATTGTCAAAGTGCGAATTCTGGCTCCGAGAAGTGGCTTTCCTTGGTCATGTCATCAACAAATACGGTGTCAAGGTCGACCCAGCAAAGTTCAAGGCCATACTAGATTTGATTAGTCCGAAGAATGTGGCCGAGATTCAGAGTTTCCTTGGTTTGGCAGGTAACTATTATTGATTTCTAAGTTAATTAATTTTTATCGCTTAAATTGCCAAGTTAAGTTAAACACGTTCTTTGGCTGGGTACTATTGGAGATATGTTAAAGACTTCTCCAAGATAGCTCAACCCATGACTAGTCTCTTGAAAATG
This sequence comes from Salicornia ramosissima, assembly GCA_951394345.1. Classification (NCBI taxonomy): domain Eukaryota; kingdom Viridiplantae; phylum Streptophyta; class Magnoliopsida; order Caryophyllales; family Amaranthaceae; genus Salicornia; species Salicornia ramosissima. The sequence goes on from OX596238.1 coordinate 41,079,571, forward strand.
CAGAACAAATACATGTGGACGAACTCGTGTGAAGTGGCGTTTCAAGCCTTTAAACAGTGTTTGGTATCAGCTCTTGTTCTTGCATTGCTGTAAGATAGTCTGAGCTATGAAGTCTATAGTGATGCATCCAAGCATGGTTTGGGATGCGTCTTAATGCAGAATGGTAAGGTGATTGAATATGCGTCGAGATAGCTTCGGGTACATGAGAAGAATTATCCTACATGATCTTGAGTTGGCAGCGGCAGTGTTTGCTTTGAAGATCTGGAGACATTACCTATATGGGGAGACGTGCAAGATGTTCACCGACCATAAAAGCTTTAAGTTCATCTTTACGCAGAAAGAGCTCAATATGAGACAGTAGAGGTGGCTCGAGTTGATAAAGGATTATGATCTCACTTTGGACTATTGCGAAAGAAAGGTAAACTGAGTGGTGGATGCGCTTAGTCGCAAGAACCATTCCCTCAACTGTACTCTTGTCCTTCCTGCTGAGTTCTGCGTTGATCTTCAACGTTTAGAGGTTGAGTTAGTTACTAGCAACCGCTCCCATGAGTACCTTTGTTCCATGAGTATGGAGCCCAACTTGTATTAGGAACTCCGAACGAAGAAAAAGGAGGACCCACAATTGGAGCAGAATCGAGAAGCTAAATTGCAAGGTAAAGATGAGGATTTTGTAATTAGCTCGGATGGTAGTTTAAGATTTCATAACAGGGAATGGAATTTTGAACTTTGAATAAATTTTGCTCATGTGATTTAAGTGTTATTTGTAACCTAGATTCTCTTTCCTAAGGTGTTGTGTTCAAAAGGATGCAAACCTTCGAAATAAGATCATGGAAGAAGCTCATAACACACCTTATCCCGTACATCCGGGAGGCGGGAAGCTCTACAAGGATTTGAAGGAGAATTTCTGGTGGCTCGGTATGAAGCAAGAGAATACGGAATTTATAGCTCGATGTCTCACATGTCAAAAGGTTAAGATCGATTATCAACGACCAGGTGGTCTACTACAACCATTGCCCATTCCTACATAGAAATTTGATTCTATCTCCATGGATTTCGTGGTGAGTTTACCGACGACGACCTAGGTTTTAGATGCTATTTGGGTAATAGTAGATCGATTGACTAAAGTTGCAAGATTTATTCCTATGAAGACAACTTGGTCTATGGAAAAGATAGCGGAAACCTATAATCGAGACATTGTTCGGTTGTAAGGGGTGCCCAAGGATATCGTGTCAGATCGGGACCCTCGGTTCTTGTCTCGGATTTGGAAATCTTTGCAAGAGGCTTTTGGTTCTAAGTTGAATCTGAGTACGGCTTTTCATGCAAAACCGGATGGTTAGATGGGGAGGACTATTCAGACGCTAGAAGATATGTTGCGGGCATGCGCTCTTGAGTTTCAGCAATCATGGGTGAAGTCGTTGGGATTGGTTGACTTCTCCTACAACAACATCTATCACTCGAATATCCAGTTAGAGCCATATGAAGTGTTTTACGGGCTTAAGTGTCGTAGCACCATGTGTTGGAGCGACATTATTGATGCTTTGGTCATTGGTTCGGAGCATATCAAGGTGACCATAGAACTTATTTGTGTGATTCGGGCTAAGCTCCAAACGACTCATTGTTGGAAAAAGGCGTTTGCGGATTGACGGAGAAGGCCCTTGGTATTTCAGGAGGGTGCTAAGGTCTTGCTCAAGGTAACACCGATGAAGGGTGTGGCACGTTTTGGGCAGAAGGGCAAGCTTCGACCTCGATCTGTGTTCCTACCAGATTCTTAAGCGGGTTGGCGACATTGTGTATCGATTGGCTTTGCCACCGGAGTTGTCGAAGGTTCATAACGTCTTCCACATATCCCAGTTGCGGAAGTATTTGAGTGATCCTTCTCACGTGGTGACCATTGATTCGGTAGCTCTTGAGCCGAATCTTTCTTTCGAAGAAGTGCTCGTTCGGATTTTAGATCGGCAAGACCGGCAGTTGCGACGGAGGGTAGTGCCTTTAGTTATGGTGCTTTGGAGGAGCAATCAGTCCAAGTAGGCTACTTGGGAGATCGAGTCGTCTATGCGAGAGAAGTACCCCGAACTTTTTCGATCGGGTATGTTCTCTATTTATGTTGCTTGATTGTTTGTTTTCTTGTCTGTGGTGTGATTTTATTGTTTACTTGATTGTTGTGTGAAACTTCTTTTGATAAATTTCGAGGAAGAAATTTTCTTAAGGAGCTAGGGGTGACTGTAATATCCTTAAATTTTGGATATTAACTTTTATGTTATTTGATTATTTAATTAATATTTTGGACTTTTAATTCCTAATTAATTAATTTTGGGTGAAATCCAAAATTAATCATGCTTAAGTGCAAGTGGCCCAGGAGAAAAATTTTGGCCCATTCGACTTAGCCAAACCGGCCCCTCCCTTGTTTTTGGCTTAATTCCCACTTGTTTTGTGTTCACACCTTACCAATTTCTATAAATAGGTTTCATTAGTAAGCTTCATTTGCTCATTTGCTAATCTTCATTTGCTCACAAATCAAACTAGACACACTCCATCAAACTCCCTCCATTTCACACGCCTATTTTGGCCAAAACTCTCCATTAACTTTTCATCATCTTTTTCAACCCTAGACTTAAAGATTCATCTTCTATTGATCTTTAAGTTGATTAAACACATTTAATCTTTAACAATTTCATTCAAGATCGATTGTCCGGGCTTTGGTTTTAGGTTCGGTTCGTGTGTTTCAAAGGGTGATCGTGGTTCGTGGTTTGGTCCGTGGTGGTGCACGGTGGTTCGTGGGTGTAACGACCCGACTTTTTAAGACTGTCGATTTACGAAGGAAATCGACAAATGGATCATTACTAAACATAAATGTAACAAAAATAACATATTCTAAGTATAATTGATCTTTTATTAATTAAAGGCATAACTACTAGTCTCGTAAACCAAGAGTAAACTCTAAAGTATATATTGAAATATTGTTTAATCCCAACAGGCTGGGATAAATACTTAATAAATAAGAAATAAATAACATAAACTAAACTAAGGGTTCTCTATCACTCAAACAGATCAGACATCCCGATCCACCGCAAGCCCACTTACGTCTCTGCGTCTTCACCTGAAACTGGGGGGGTCCACTGTCAGTGGCGAGTAACTAGGCTGTCCCGCTTAAATGAGGGACCGCTAACCACATAATAGCATAGAATCGTTCATGAAAACCATACATAACATATAACATTACGTACAAAAATGCATACAGGATATGTATAAAAATACGTACAAAAATACGTATACCTTTCGTATGGAAATACCTGCAAAATACGGTTAGAGTATATACAAAATACGTGTACAATACAGGCACAAAATACGTATGACATACAATTTCATATACGCGCACATGTATACACAAATACTTACATCGTACTCATTCTTATACATACAATATACATTTACAATACATACGACGTGCTTATACTTATACAGACGTACACAGCGGAAGACTTATACATAACGTCTAATACATTCCATTTCGTTCTTACCTTATAATATAAATATGCATATAACTTAGCTGTCTTTATATCTTAAAATATCATACTATATCATATCTTAACATAACATAACTTCTTATCATGACTTATTATATTGTCTTAACTTCTTGGCGGACCGGTCTTTATAGCTCGTAGTGAACCTTTGCGTCCACAACTTTCCTAAAACATGCCGGGGTGAACCTTTGCGTCCCACCCGCAGCCCTCCTTTGCGAGAACTAAGCCTAAGCTATGGCCATAACCCCTAAATAGCCCTCCTTTGCGAGAACTACCTAGACGACTAAATATCTTAGAATCAAGAACTGCGCAGATACCGCAGTCTGGCAGTGGCAACGACTTAACCCGATTAATGACCTTTGCGTCATCGCAGGGGCGTCCTTAATACTTATTAACCCGATTAATGACCTTTGCGTCATCGCAGGGGCGTCCTTAACTTATTATCTTTCTTATACTTGGAAGTTCTAGGTGACCGTAATCGGGAATGAAATGTTCAAAGTCCCAGGAAAGAGAGGTGCGGCACGTATATTGGCCACCTTAAATACCAAGTCTTTCCTAGCCAGAGATCGAAACAAATCAATAACCTTTTACTATGTTTCCTTTCCTTCCCTATTAATATTTTATCATACTTTCCTTCCTATTGTAACTTATCCCTACTGACTTCCTTTAATATTAACAATGATAATAAATATTATGGAGACAAATATAATAACTATCCCTGAAATCCTGTTATTATTATTATTACTTTCCTTCATATTGTCACTTATCCCTGATTATTCCTTTACTTATAATAATTACAATAATTCCTAAAATACTTTCTAACATTATTATAAGTCAAAAATTAAACAAAGATTGATCAAATCACATAAGGGCCACACGACATTTTAGTAACAACAATAATAATTAAATAAATTCATCAGTCATCATATAATTAATTCAATAAATTATATAAAAATACAATTAGCAACATAAATTACTCAAAACATGATAAAATTCCTAATTTTCATATTTTATACCACTCGAAAACTCCATGTCAGCAATCCCGAAAATTAACACAATTAATTAAATACAATCATCAATAATTAGCAATTTTAACTTAATAATATTAATTAAAAATCATACTTTAAACATTAAAGTTATTAAGAACCAGATCAAAATCAACAATTTATATACATGATATCACACGGCATTCTGGCATATTAAAATTATCAAGATTAAATCCAAGAATTCAATAATAACATGTTTTAATAATTTAATCACACAATTTTACACAATCTGATTTTAAAGAATTAAATTAAGAATCACCGTTAAAAGGTCTCGAATAATCTGGAAATTTTGATGGAAGCTAGATATAGGTTCAAGGTTTAACGTGAATAAATTTCGTCCAAAAATAACGTCATTTACTATTTTTAAGGGATTTTATAACTAACAAATCAGATTAGGCTGAAATCAATTTCAGATTTTTCTGCCATAGCAAACGAACTTTAAAAATTACTAAAATTTAACACAAGCTGTGAAAAACTATTACTGACTTCCACCTAAAATTTCGTAGCCATCCGAACTGATTAAGTGTCCTGAATAATTTGTAAACTAAATCTGGACAGTTTTACCGGTTTGAAAGATTAAATTATTATAAGCAATAAAAGGACGAATTTTGCCACAAAAGAAATCATGATTCATAATAAAACAATAAAGAAACTGCCACGAAAAATTCATCAAGAAATAACAAGATTTGATTAAGAAACTACATAAAATGATCAAGAAAATTTCATAATAATTCATCACATGGTTCGAAATTCTTAACCTTAACATGATACTAATTCCTTTAATTTCCTAACCGTTTTCATGATTTAATCCTAATTAACTATGTAATTAACTAACCCAAATCTAAGAGGAAAAGTCTAGTTACCTGATTCGCTATCAAAATCCAAGAAAAATCACCCCTTTTGGCTATGGAGGCTCACGGCTTAGAGGAAGAGAAAAAAAAATATGGAGTTTTCTTTGGGAGCTTTTGAAATTAGGAAATTATGTAAAATGAATTTAGGTTAAGACTTGTTCCCTATTTATAATGTATGGAACAAAAAGAAAAATAAACAAAAATAAAAGGAGGGGGTGCCGTGAGACTAGAGGAGAAATAGGGCTAGAGAGTGATGATATGAAGACTTAGTATATGTAGTTAAATTAGGTTTTACATCATCAAAATATTATTAATTAAATAAATAATAAGATTAATAATCCAAGATAAAAAAAAAAAAAAAAAGACAAACTCTAATGACTACATAAGGTGCCGTGAGGGTTAGAGAAAGAATAGGGAAGGTGAGAAAAATTAGGGGACTTACTTTAGGATGGTTAGACTAGGTTTAAAATTTAAACGGATTAATATATTATTAATTAATTAAATAATAAAATTATCTAATTAACAAATAATTACAAAGAAAAATATTTGATGACTATTACACAAGAAGGCCGGTCAAGAGGGGATCAAACACGGCTATGGGACCCGGTTCTCGAATAAAAATTGACGAAATAAAAAAATACACAGTCCGGATATATTTTGGACTTAGAATAATAAAATATTTAGGAGAAAAGAAAATGAATAAAGGGGCCGTGAATATTGAAGAGTAAAAGGTTGATGGCCCCCTAAAGGTCAGTAGAAAAATTAGGAGAACAAATGTAGAGTTTTTAAATGGGGTCCAAAAACAATATAGTTTAATATAGATTGAATAAGGTAATTCAATGAATTAATTGGAAGGAAAATAAATGAAGGAACCATGTAAATAGAATGAATAATAGAGAGTTAGTTGGTTCCTAAAAATTTAGCAGTCAAAATGGGAAACAAAATAGGCTCAGTCAAAATAGATAAAGGTATGATAATAATATCGATTAAAAAGAAATAGAGTGATTAATAAAAAAAAGATAAGATGAATCGTGCAACACAAATTCAAAGAAAATAATTGGGCTCGGATTTTGGCAAGATAAAAATAAAGGTTAAGGCCAGGTTCAAAATAATTGGATTGCTACACAAAATAATAATTAATTAAACAATAATCAATTAAATAGTTAATTAATTATACATTTAATTAATTAGTAAAAATTTTAAAATATCCCAAATTTTCGGGGTATTACAGTGGGTCTGGCCGTGGTGGTTCTTGAGGTCTCGTGCACGTGAACGGTGGTGCTCGTAGTGGTGTTCTTAGTTGCGCCATGTGCAGGACTCGTGGTGGCCGTGTGGTGTTCGTGACCGTGCAGCCATGTAGGTTGGACATGTGGGCCGAGTTACTTGGTGTTCTTGCTCGTTCTTTGATTGTTTTTAGTTATCGCAATATTCCAGGTAACTAGATCATTTCGTTTAAATATGTAATTCAATCATAAAATATAATATAGAAATTTTTTTAAGAATTCATGCCTATAATCTTGTTTAATTAATCATGATTTTGAAGTATGAATGTTGATTGAATTTTGTTCATGTATGTGTTAATTTTCATGTAAAGCATGGTTATAAGTATTGATTGGTTTTCATTAATTTTGATGATTTCATGATAGTTTTTTGATGTTTGATTTAATTTCATGTATGATTTCATGAGAGTTTTTGATAATTTTATGTTGTTCGTTAAGATTTTTGGAATAAAGATTTTATTGAATAAGTTTCTTGAACAGTTTTTGACGATTTTCTTGATGATTGTTGAAGTTCTTGGTTTGTCTTGGTAAATCTAGAATGTTCTTGATGATTCTGGTAGTTTGTTGGTTGTTCTTAGAAATGTATCTTGTAAGGTTTTTACATTTTTGAAAGGTTAATCTGGATTCTTGTTTTAAGAGGTTTTCTTGGTTTATTTTCGAATTGAGGTGAGCTTGAATGTATTATTTCTAAGTTTTGTATCAGTCTTGAGGATCGTGTTGTTATTATGTCGAAATAATTTTCGAAAGTTAGTCCCCTAACTTAGTGAAACACGAGTAGCTAAGATGGGTTAACTCCAGGCCGCTACCTTGTGTTCGATCGTGGGGTAGTCAGTGTCCTAACATGTGTTGTCGTCTGGTTAGTGAAACATGAGTATCTAGTCCAGGGGTATTGGCCATACTTAGGCATAGCTCTTAGAAAGGTGGACTACGGGAAGACGCAAAGGTTGACCCGCCATGTGTTTCGGAAGTTGGGAAATGCAAAGGTTGACCAACAAGCATAGATGGTACTGTCATAAGTTTAAGATGATATGATATGATGTGTTGCGTGATTTGGTCTTTCGAAATCTGTTTTGGTTTTGGAATTTGTTTTGGAGGAAAGGACATAAAGTGGTCGTTTTGATTTTCGCGGTTCCTGTTGCGGACACATGGTACTTTTGTATTCTTTTATCTGTTGATATGGAAAACATGTTTTGAATAAGTATTGAATAAGATTTCGTATTACAATATGACTTGATATGTTTGTCTCCGCTGCGAATGGATGTCAGGTATGTGACTATGTGTTAATTTGCGTGGCTTTGTCTATCTTATGTTGCATGCTTGAGTTCCCTATTTGAATGGGACAGTCTAGTTACTCGCCACTGATGGTGGAACTCCATATTTTTCAGGTGACGATGTTGAGTAGATGTTGTTCTGTTTGGCCGGGCTTGGCCGTGTGTATCTGCGAGATTATAGTTAGGTATAGACTTACTTATTATGTTGTTTAGCATTTCAGTTTAGTACTTTGGCAGTTATTATATTTTGGATATTTTGGGTTGTAGTTGTACTTGAACTATGTTGATTTTGGAGTACTGATATTGATATTTTGGACTTTGTTTTAAGTTTTAGGTATTTTACGTTCTACGATTGAGTGCATTTCAGCTTATATATATATCTTATTTAGTTACTTTGTAATAGTCGGGGTGTTACGCAATTAGTGTTGATGTCCAGATTTTTGTATAAGCCCAATTAAGCTTTTGTTTATTTTCAAATAAAAATAAAACTAGTTTTTAACAAAGAGTTGTGTACATGAGTTTAGACCATAGAATTTGTGTACTAAATACCCATTAGAAGTCTAAAAGAAGCTTATTTATTTTAAAATAAAATTCTAAAATTTTCGAAAATTTATTCTTATGGATTGAAAATTTTATTCTAAATTTTCGAAAATATACTATGTATTTATATTATGATTTTTGCAACTTAAAAGTTCAAAACACTATATGTAGCTTTATCTCTTATTTTCGAAAATTACTTAGTAAATATACATGTGCATTTTTGAAAAGTATAATTATAAGTATATTATTCCATTTTCGAAATTATCATTTATTTAAGAACTTTACAAAAGTTTTAACGCTCTTTAGCATTCTTTTGTTGTCATTCCTTGAATGAGTATTTTACGTCATGGAATTTGGATATGGATTGATGAATGTTGATTTTATTATGCTTTGATTTAAGAAGTGTAAGTGGTGACTACGGATGAATGATGAGTTATGAATTGTTGAATTGAATTGGCAAGTTTGCCTTATGGTTTGATAAGTCATGGTGAATTCTAAGTATGGATTTTGGTCCATTGATTTATTTTGAGTCCTTTGTTCCCACTCAAATGATTTTCAAAATCAAATGAATCTAAACTTAAAGTGGAACAATCATCAAAGGGAAAGTAGCCCGAACGGTGATGACCTATTAGGGTGATGAACAATATCTCATTGAGGAATACCCAATGTGGGCCTATTATTGTGGTGGACACCCAATAGGTCGGACATGTGTTGTGTAATCGTTGAAATATTTGTTACTGTTATAATATGCTTTCGTCCTCCTCCTAAACTTTTAGCGCGCACTTGCGGATTCGCATTAGTTCTGCGAGGGGTATATACACTCAGAACACTCTGTCGACAAGGTGCGGGCCAGGCCGAGAAGTCCGTGACGGGATGAAAGAGGCTCTATCGCGTTCTCTTTCCCAAATAATAATCTTGAATAACTATTGCTCTAAAAATTGTGAATTTGTTTATCATGGGTCAATTAATGCTTGGTGTTACTTTTGTGTCAACTGTTTTTAAACTAAAACCCGTTTTACGAGGTAGAGTCGATCATACTCAGTTTTTCTGATTTTTGTGTTATTTTTTGTTCGTTGTTTTCCTTCGGGGTTTTATGCAGATGAGTAGTAGGGATGACGTACTTGTTTGAGGATGACAAGGATTAATTGTTGAGATTAGCTAAACCTTTTTATCATAGGCTTTATGTTATAGCAGAATAAATTGTAATTGTTATTTTAACTTTTAAGTTTGTTTTGGTTTTGAACTTTGTACGTCTTTGGTATTATGAATAAAATCCTCTTTTGAAATATCAAAACATTACGATCCTGTTTTTCCTTCTTCGTACACCCATTTCTTATCAGAGGTGGACGTACTAGTTGCAACTCTAGAAATTCGGGCTAAGGTTTTGGTAAAAATAAGTTTTATAAAGGAAGTGAAAAGGTCCGAATTTTCGGGCTGTTACACCTTATGACCGAAGTTGTTATTTGTTTACGACCTGATGACTCTAAAACTGACAACTCACGGAATTATGAACTGAAATGAGTAAAAGTATTAAGTGGTAGTGATCTTATAACATTTTAAAGTTTTGTAGTTGTTGTATAAAATAAAAAAAGTGCAGATGTCTTCCGTTGCTTTTATGATGATGATGACAATAATAAATCTCATCCTCATAGCCACTGATATCATAATTACATATATTGCTATTATTGTTGTGATTAGCCATCACACTCATCAAAAATTGATGTCCATACATACTATTCGTATGAGCCACTTACTAACGCTGTTGTTATTCTCGTAATTTTCGTTACAATGGTTCTGTAAACTCAAATAGCACATAACCCGATCTTATTTGGCATGATTAGACTGGCGTAAAATGAATTTCTAAACCCGCATGGAGCCGAAATATGAATTTTCCCACATAAATGCCGAATGGATCCTAGACCTGCTCTGACCTGAAAGTTATATTAAACTTTCTTTTTATATAACTTTCTTTTTTATCTCATACTTCTAAGCCAAAAATTCTAAGCCAACTAACTAGAAATATTAAAATATGATCCGAAGTTTTGAATTGGCCGATTGTATTGTAATTTATCGTTTAAGAACGACAGTTTACGACCTACATTTGACCATGATTGATCGATTATGACATGCATACTGATTTTGATCGACCGATTATGACCTGCAAAAAACTATTTTTGACCGGCCGAATGTGAATTGTTCTCGAAAATGACCAAACCGATATATACTGGATCGAAACCGACCTAAATCTGTCTAGGAATATACTAAATTCGACTGGAAATGAAAAATACCGACCGATCCTAGAGGCGCTCATATGGCCTGTTTTTTACACCCCTTATAATAGATAGTACATACAAAAATTAAAGACTTGATCGAAATAAACATAGAGAAATAAAGTTAATTTATTTTTCTGTTAATGTTTTTATTAGTCATTACTACTCCCAAATATACTCCTAAATTTGAGCCATAATTAATTTTGTAGCTTTTTATTTTTTTTCAATATTTTATTTTATTTTCTATGTATTTTTATTTAATGATTTTAGCCTTTAAACTTTGTTTTCAGGTTTATTTTAGTTTTAAAAAAATTCAAAAATTAACAATTCAAGTATACAAAAACAAAAAAAAAATAAATTAGTTTTTACTTAGATAAACTGCAAAAGTGTGATCAGATTTATAGATTTATGTGAATAATTGTTTTGAGGAACGAAATCAGCCAAAGTTGTTAACAATCCGCATTATAGGCAATGAGTCAATCAAATAAGGCAAAACGTGTAACGACCCGACTCGCTTAAATCGGCGCGGAAGAAACCGACGAGTCAAGTAGTTATAAAACTAAAACTCAACACTTAGAAGATAAACTAATACCTCAAAATATTAGTATTAAACCAAAGATGTACAATAACCCACAATTTTGTACAAAAACTAAATCCAAAAGTCAAACGTACTAAAACAAAAGTAAGGTGCAACTCTAACCACATGCTAGAGTCTTATACAACAAATGTAATATCAAAAATCTGAAACAACGTCTATAGAATCTAATACTATGAAACAACTGTAATAAACAACAACAAAGCACACAAAGCGCCGCTCGCCCAACCCCAAAGCTAAGCAAGAGCATCATCGTCAGATGTACCTGAAAAACACAACATATCCACCATCAGTGGCGAGTAACATAACTGACTCACCCTAACGGGAATACACAAGCACATAGCAATAATCAAATAACATCACACGTAAATCCTCGAAGACACGAGACAACCTCAAGCTCGTAATCCAAACTCGACTAATCACTCGACATCATCATCATACGTCATCACTATACTCAATTCTAACTCAGGTGCAATCATTCTAGTTCTAGACCGGACTAGGCTCGTACGGAAGCATCTTACGCAACCGAACTTCTACTATGTCAGGACCGGGCATAAGCCATACACCCAAATCCCACGAACCCAATCAATCTGGGAAATCGTGTCCCTAATCCCCAATCATTTTGAGCGTACTAGGAATAACATAGTGAGACTCCAAAACTATTCCGATACCGCGGACGGAAATAGTGGCAACGTCTTAACCCAAAAACTAAGCATAAGCCATACACAAAGTCAAGGGCGTCTAGAAAAGAAATCAAGCTAAAGACCTCATATTATCATCATATCATCATAGTTTAATTAAAAACAAGAATAAGCCATACTCTTGAATTCAATCAACTAAATCATCGAAGTTAACCCAAGAATTGCCTATAGCCATACTCTTGAGACTAACCAAACATCATATCATCAATCTTTAACTTTCATGACTCTTTCTATCACTTTCTTTAACTTTCAAGACCCTTAAAGAACTCATCAAACCTCAACAAGAACTCTAAAGAACTCAATCAAGAACCTTAAAGAACTCATCTAACTCTTAAAGAACTCAACAAGAAACCATTCAAGATTCAAGATCTTCAATCAAGAACTCAATCAAGATTCAAGAACTTCAATCAAGAACTCATACAAACTCAAACTACACGCATGAACATCATCACTAATCCACACGGCATTCTTCATGTTTTTAATCAAAATTCAACAAATTCAAACCCAATCACCATGCTTTCCAAAATAACATAAATCAATCTTAAAACATGAAAATCCACCATTAAAACATCATTAAAAATACTTCAAAAATCAGAATTAAGATTAACTTCAAAAATCATAAACAATCATCAACAATTATCAACAATTCATTCAAACATGCATTTAATTAAAGCTATAAACATAGTACTACCAATTAAGTTGAGTTAGCATGTTACCTTAATCACGAATAACCTCAAGAACGTACCAAGAACATGCTGCCCGGAACGAACCACTTCTGGCCAGCATCATACGCATAACACGGCACCAACCATGGTCACCATGGACACAACACCACTGCTGCCCACTGCTGCACGGTTGCATCACCACGAACAGCCACAACTGCACGTCCCCTCTGCTGCCCAGCCAGCCTTGCACGGTTGCCCAGCTCTTCTCTACACGGCTGCCTAGCTCCTCTCCACACGGCTGCCCAGAAATCAGCCACACACCAACCACGACCAGCCCCACTTGGAGTACGAAAATGAACCCAAAAACCACCCCAAACTAGTGATCTTGAATGAAATTGTTGGGGTTTAAATTATGATTTAATACTTAAAGATCAAAGGATACATAATCTTTAAGTTTGGTTTAGAAAAGATGATGAACAATGATGAGTGTTCATCTAATCAAAAATGGTGTGAGGTTGATGGAGAAATGAAGGGAGGATTTGCCTTTGAAAAGAAATGGCAAAGGATGGCAAAATGAGCAAATGAATCCTCATGCCTTACTACCACTTCTATTTATAGAAGTTAAGTGAGGTGTGAACATGAAGCAAGTGGCAAAATTTGCCATCAAACAAGGAGGGAAAAACCGGTTGGGCTTACTAAATGGGCTCAAATTGATCACTTGGGCCTTTTTGCACTAATTCATGACTAATCATGATTATTTTGCACTTGGCCCAAAAATAATTAATTAATTAGAAAATTAAATAATAAAATTCTAATTAATTAAAATAAAAATCAAATAAAGAAATAATAAACCACTAATTAAAATGGTTACACTCAAGCATTAAAAATAGTCTAAAATAAATTTTAGACCATGCACCGCAACAAAAATAATTACAATAAAGTAATTACGAGACTAGCCCAAAATCTGGGGCGTTACAAAACGTGACGGAAGTATACGGTTTGATTCTCAAATCGAATATTCCAAAGTTGAGTGCAAGGGTGTAGAGAGGAACACAATTGCATAAGAGACCTGATACGGTTTTTTTTTGTCTGTGCTGTTGTGCACCTACGCTTGACCCCTCTACCATCCTATAAAATGGACTTGCCCCCTATTCTTTCGATCATTTGATAAAAAAAAAACCTAAATTGCTACTTAGCTAAATTCTTCCTCAAACACGGTCTGAAACTCTGCCCAAATTACTTCTCAAACTCCATCCACTTCTTTAATTCAAAACACACAAAAAAACCCAAAACAAAAAAATCAAACCCTAAAAAAAAGGTAGAAACCATCTCAAATAAAAAGGAGAATCACAAAAAAAAAAAAAAAAAAAAAAATTCATGAAAGAAATTCAATTCTCAAGTTGGCAATCCGCGATTTGACAAAATCTTAATAAGTTGTTTTCAAAAATTGTGACGCCCCAGGAATTTCATATGATGCAAACTTTTTCCTCTTTTTATGTGATGATTTAATTATATTTCTCCCCACATTTAATTTATTGTTCTAAATAAATATCGGAATAATTTCTATCACATTATAGTAAAATTAATTTATGATGACCAAATCTAGGCATCTTTAATTAATTTAAGAAAATTTTGTCCAAAATCACCTAGCTTACACATGTTTTATCGAGAAAATACATCGTTTACAAACATAGGAAAAAGATCATTGACCACTATTCAAATTACAATGTTGACTTTTACTTTCAATCCACGTTAAATTACGTGTCGGTAACGTTGTCTATTTGCCTTCAGCCTAGACATTATGGGATCCTTGAGCTCTCAATAATGGTGATTCCCATTATTTTAGTTTTTATACTCACCCTTAGCCAAGGGTACTCACAACATGCAAAATAAGTGGGCCCGCAACCCGACATCCAAAATTTGGCGACTCCGCCGAGGATAGTCCTTTAGGGTTTATAATAATCCTGAAAGTTGAGTGGATGAAACTTGAAAAATCTAGAAATTTCATTATTATAATTTCAAAGTTTTTTTTTTTTCATTTAGGACTACATGTCTCCTAAAGTATGTTTTACACTTGAGACCAACCCGTGAGGTATATTATATGTATGGTTAGGTGAACTACGTATGTAATGAGTCTAATGACTAATCCATATTCCAAACCTATACCACCGATGGGCGTGTTGCGTTGCATTTCGTAGTTGTATCGTGTCTTATTTATTCTTTTTTTTTTTAAAAAAATAATGCAAAAAATAAAATAAAATGATAGTGCATAAAAAATATACATAAAATAATGATAAATTAAAATAAATGGACGATGAAGACTTGATGCATTCATGCTTAGTAATTAGAGCAACCATGCTAGGCCATTGATTAACTCTAAGGCCTTCATTGAGAGTTAGCTGTTAATTGTTAAAGGTTAGTTGATTGATTAGATGCTTTGACTAGCTGTTTGTGATAGCTGATTTGACTAACTTATTATATTAGCGGTTTGTGTAAACGTGTTTGGTAAATATAGGTTAGTTGTTAGATGTTTCAGAATAAAAAGAACCAAAAAGCTATAAGCTCTTCCAAAAAGGTCCTCATATGAGCTTTTTGAAAAAGAGCTTTATCTGCCAGAAAAAATATTATGACTAGAGTAAAGAATAGGATTGACTTATCTCAAACTGATGTTTGTCCGTGAAACAATCACTGCCCTAAAGTCGAATTTTCCCCGCACTCGTACACACGGCCTCATAGCAATCGACTCCCAGGTTTACACAACATTCGCTCCAATGGTGTACTTCAATAGAACATATTGAGAACTTAATCGAACAATGCCCAGTAAAAGAGGTGAGAAATATTGAAAGAATTTTTTTGTAGCGTCCATTTTTTCGTGTATATCACGAATCCCAAAGAAGTCTTATATAAAAAGCAAATTGAGAGGTTACAAGAGGTAAATTCGGAAGCCCTCAATTCAGGAGATAATTGAGGCGGAAATCAAGGAGGTTATTAAGGTTGGAAATCAATCTTGTAACGTTCAAAAATATCAAGTTATTAACGGAATGTAATCAACTCTAATTATGACCTAAAATAATTCAACCAATAAAACAAGCAAGTATTGAATGTTGGAGTACAAAAAGACAAGTAATTAATTCCTCAATTTATCAAGCTATTATTCTTTTGAAGGATTCACAAAAATGAAGTTTTCATCAACTTCATTTCCAACAATCCCCCATATGATTCGAAAGAAGACACAAAGAAAGAGTACGGTGCAGGAAATAAGAAATCTAGGCATAGAAGACTCATATTTACGATATCAATGTCTTGTGGACTTGAATTAATACCCAGTGTTTACAAAAATGACCTACAACCATCTTAGGTAGAGTATTCTTTGAACCTTTAATGGAGTTAGTAGTATCATTATTGCACACTTAATTCGTCTTAAATCGAAACAGTTCTCGCGAAAGGAGTTCACTCTACAACTCCAAGAATCATACAAGTCCCACATAATCCCTGGCTTTCATGAATGCTCTAGTGATCCCAAGCCAAAAGGACCTCATAGGGGTTGGACTAATTCCCCACATTCACATAGGTAAGTTTATCAAGTTTGTACTCATCACAAACCACTACAATGGGCTATGAACTTATTAAGACCTGATGCTCATGCTCACACATATTATAATAAAGTACTACAAGACTTTGGTATATAGGAATGGTTTTGTAGTGCAACTCGAGTAGCATTGTGACTTAGTTTGACCCTTTGAACTTGAATTTCTTAAAGTAGGGAGTCCATCACAACCTACCCATTAATAGGCTTTTAATGTCATTCCTTGGGCTAACTCTAGCACCATTTTTCTGCAGAGGCCTTTGGTGAGAGAATCTCCAATATTCATCTCAAAATTTAAATAATGACGTGATATCACAATACATAACGCTATGTATTTTATTCATAGGACTACCCCTCAAAACAAGGGTATTAAATCAAGTCCCTTTTTAAAGGACTAAATTAGAAACACAAAGCATGTCAAAGCATTCAACAGAAGAGATAACAAGTTTATTAAACACAATTTAGCTTATAGCTAGACCAATTACCTTGTCATCACGTACCATCCACAATGGGCAAAATACCATATGAGTAAACAAACTTCTTCTTGACTTAACTAGTTCCAATCCATGAACCTTAGCTCATAGTTAACTCATCAAACCATTTTGCTTTGCACCTTTCCAATGCAACAATACTATGTTTACATTAGTTGGTCATACCAAGAGCGTAACAACTCTACTAACTGCAAAGCAACACCAAATCAGGATTAAACTTGCATATACATTAGCAAGACTAATTAGAATATCACTTCTATATAAGTTTACAACATGCTCAAAACATAACAAGTTTGTGCTATAAAAACAATTCTCCACTGAGCACTTTTGCAATAAGAAGTACTATTACTAATTATGTTCTCCAAACATAGCTAACTCAAATAACCATGTTTTGCTACTTCTTAGTTGTTTTTCACATAACCTTACTTGAAGAATACTTCAATACTTGCTAGTTGTACAATATATGAACAAGACCACAAAACTATCACAGGAAAGTCAAATAAGAGCATATCAATTCAACATAAAACAGTAGGACTCATTCAAGGATAAATGTGTATTAAGTCAAATTTAGCAGTGTACTACATCCACAAACACATAGGTCTCTACACCTCTTGTTGGAATATAGGACATAATCCTACCTCAGTTTGGAAATCCCCACATAACCAAACATTAACTGTAATACCCCGAAAATTACGGCCAGAAAATTTCGCGGTTATTAATATTATTTTATTATTCTAAGTCCAAAAGACCCGTATATTTGGACTGTGTATTTTTATTTCATCAATTTTTATCCGAGAACCGGGTCCCATGACCCATATCCTCTCTTTTGGCCGCCCCCCCCCCCCTCATGTATGGCCATCGCATATTCTTCTTTGTAATTATTTATTAATTAGATAATTTTATTATTTAATTAATTAATAATCAATAATCCATTTTAATTATTTTTAACCCTAGTCTAACCTTAGGCTTAGTCATCCTAATTTTCCTCCTCTTTCCTATCCTTCCTCCAACCTCTCGGTTCTCCTCCACTTTTTATGTTGATGTTTGTTTATTTATTTATTTAATTAAATTAATTATTTTAAATTAATTTAAACCTAGTCAAACTTTAAGCTTGGTCATCCTACAAATTCTCCCCCATCCTACTCATTCTCATTTTCCACGGCCAGCTTGTTTTTTTTTTATTTATTTTAATTTTTGTTATTTTTGTTCTTTTAAATTTAAAAGAACAACAATTGTATTCTTTTTTTCTTTACTTATTTTCCAAAGCTCTCAAAAACTCTAAAAACCATCTAGCCCTAGCCGTGTGTTTTCGTGTAAGCCAAGGACATTTTTCTTGGAATTTTATAGCGAATCAGGTAACTTCACTATTCCGTTTAATTTTGGTACAAACTATTCACATAGTTAATTAGGATTAAAACATGAAAATTGCTAGGATTTAGTATCATGTTCATCTAAGAAAAGTCGAACACCATGATGATGTTATTATTTAATTATTCTTGATGATAGTATGTAATATTTATGAATTATTATGAAATTTTCTTGATTATTTTATGTAGTTTCTTGAAATCTGAAATTGTTGAATAATTACTTGTATGAATTTATTTCTTAATCAAATCGTATTATTTCTTGATGAAATTTTCATGGCAGTTTCTTTATTGTTTTATTATGAATCATGAATTGTTTCGTGACAAAATTCGTCCTTTTATTGCTTGAAATAATTTAATCTATCAAACCGGTAAAACTGTCCAGAATTGGTTTACGAATTTATTAGGATACTTAATCAATTCGGAATGCTACGAAATTTTAGGTGGACGTCAGTAATAGTGTTTTACAACTTGTGTAAAATTTTCGTAATTTTTAAAGTTCGTTTGATATGGCAGAAAAATCTGAAACTGGATTCAGCCTAATCTGATTTGTTAGTTATAAAATTCCTTAAAAATAGTAAAAGATGTTATTTTTGGACGAAAATTATGCACGCTAAACCTTGAACCTATATTTAACTTTCATTAAAATTTCGAGAGTAATCGAGACCTTTAAAAGGTCGTTCGTAATTTAATTCTTTAAAAATCAGATTGTGTAAAATATTGTAATTAAATTATTAAAACATGTTATTTTGAATTCTTGAATTCAATTTTGATCTTGTTTGAACCCTATGATAGCCGTGTGGTGTGATGTAAATAAAGGAATGATTTTGATCTTGTTTTAATCCATGTTTTATGATTTAATGTTTAAAGTAAATTAAATTGTTTATTATTAAGTTTATTTGATTAATTGTTGTTAATTGTATTTAATTGATCAAAAGTATAATTTTTGGTATTTTGATGGGAAAATGTCGAGTAGGTCCAATTATGAAAAATAGGATCTTTATCATGTTTTTAGGTAATTATTGTTGTTTGTTGCTATTATAGATGATTATTTAATCTAATTAATTTAATATTTAGTAATTGTATTTATTAAATTTAAAGTATAAATTTTGGGTAATATTTTTATAAATGTCGAATGGCTCATTTATAGGTTGATAATTTTTAGTTTATTTTAGACCTATAATTATATTGGGATAATTATTAAGAGTTTATAGAATAAGATGTAACATTAAGGATAGATTATAATATAAGATTTGAGGACATAAAATATTAAAAAGGGAAAGAAAGGAAACAGAGTAAAAGGAATACGAATTGTTTCGATCTCTGGCTAGGAAAGACTTGGTATTTAAGGTGGCCAATATACGTGCCGCACCTCTCTTTCCTGGGACTTCGAACATTTCATTTCCGATTACGGCCACCTAGTATTTCCCGAATTAAGAAAGACATAAGATTTGAAAGATATAAGATAAGATATAAGATTTGAAAGATATAAGATAAGATAAGGACGCCCACCTGATGACCCGAGTAGTCAGACTGGGTTAAGTCGAAGCCACTGCTCAATGGGACGAACACACGAGTTCCCCCGAGTAGTTCTGGGTCTTAGGATATGTAGTCATCTAAGTAGTAGTACACGAGCTGCTATTTGGGAGTTATGGCCATAGCTTAGGCTTAGTGGTGAAACACGAGATCCGCTACGGGTTGAGTACACGAGCTCACCCCGGCATGTTCTAGGAAAGTTGTGGTGAAACACGAGATCCACAACGAGTTATAGTGACCGGTCCAATGAAAGATGATATGATATAAATTATAAGATATGATATGATGAAATAAAAGAATAAGATATGATATGTTAAGATATGATATGAATACGAGAGTATGAAAACCATATAGTATAAGCTAAGGATTAAATGTATAAGTCTTCCGCTGTGTATGATTCGAAGTATATATATTATGAGCAGGTACATTATATGTATATATGTACTCGTATGATGTGATGATGTATGTATATGTATTCGTATGATTATATGTATCTGTATTTGTATGTATTGTGTACATGTATATTTGTGTTGTATTCGTATTTTGTATGTATTCCTAACCGTATTTTGCAGGTATTAATATATGTATGGTATACGTACCCTTATACGTATTTTATACGTATTTCTAACCGTATTTCTGCAGGTATTTGTATACGTATCTTATACGTATTCGTATACGTATTTTTATACGTATCTCGTATAATTTTTGTATACATACTATTATGTTCTATGCGTGTTTTCATGTGTATATTCTATGATATTATGTGTTTAGCGGTCCCTCAATTAAGCGGGACAGCCTAGTTACTCGCCACTGACGGTGGACCCCCCCCCCTCAGTTTCAGGTGACGATGTAGCAGCATAAAACGGGCTTCCGTTGGATGGGTTTGAGTGTGGATGAAGTTTAGATTTATTTTAGTTATTCCAGGACTTATAAGACAATATTATAGTTTTTATTTATAATCCCAGCCTGTTGGGAAGACATTTACTTAGTTCATGTAACACTTTGGGCACTATATGCCTTATTTGACTTTTGGATTTTAGTTCAGTATTTTAATATAAGTTGCTTAATTTTAATTAATTAATTCCATTTATAGTTTAAATTGTTTAAGTAATGATCCGAATGTCGATTTCCCTCGTCAATCGACAAGTCCAAAAAGTCGGGTCGTTACATTAACAAACTAGGAAGATCAAACAAACTTCATTAAGTTCTCCTATCCTTGAATGACCTAAGACACTTGACACAAAGTCACACTTAATCTTTCAATTCTGCTTAAAAACAAGGATTCTCGTTTGGTCTCAAATGGACCTCTCACATAGTGAATTATAGCCATCAATTTAACACAAAGACATTCACTATCAATTACTCAAGGTTCATGATCCAAACTGATAAGTTCACACAAATAACACAAAAGTCGAGCAATCCTAAACAAACAACCATATGGTACTCCACTAGGAACTTAACAATAGTTAGAGTTGTAAGCACGTTGAGTACTACCACACTTGACTCAACATAGTCAAACTTAGACTTTATAAGAGTACATCCATGCAACTCTAAACAATCATATAAACAAATGTATATAAACAATAACATATATATAAATATATAAACAATAAGCTGGAGAAACAATTCAGAAGTCATTAGAGTCCATCATAAGGCCACAACAAAATAAGTTTGCTCATAAACAATAGTTCGTTCCCCCACATTTGACAAACATGTCAAACTAATTAGTCAAACTCAAGCTCTAACTTTCCCCCACATTGCATTATAATTACAACAATCAGAAGTATTGAACATACACTAACTCTTGGGGCACATATAATAATTATAATGCAATCAAGTTAGATTCTATAAACAAATAATAAGAGAAAGAAATTCCCCTTTTGAAGAGCCCTTTGTAGGAGTTACCAAACTCACTTAGCTATCCTTTATCTTCCCTTCTAATCCATGACCTCAATATCTAACCTTGCCCCATATAATCTATGGGAGGCTATTATGTTAGGCCATATAATCCATGACCCTAAACCAAACAATATATTAGGGCCAACTTCCTACATAACTTTGCACTATTGGTTCCTTGAAACCAACTCAATGTATAAAGGCATTGGAATTGAATTATTTTGAGGCATCGTGTTCCACAATGCCATTACTGCATCATCACCATCCAAAGGAATGGCATCATATGATCCATGCATTGGATATCTCATTAGAACCTTCAACTCCACATAAGCACGATCAACACCCAATGCCTCATATAGCTTTCAAAATTAGTGGGAATGTCATACTAGAGTTCAGACAAACCAATTTCTTACTTCCACCTCTATACTCCACATCATTACTGACATGCACCATCTCTCCACCCCAATAGCAACAAATAAAACAATTGTGAGAATCCATGTTCTATAAAACAAAACATTATTTCACACCATTAAGTAAGTAATAGAAATGCTCTAATTAGGTATGGGGAAGAGATCATCCAAAATACATAATGTCTTGCAATAATACAAACTACATAATTAAGAAATGTAATTACAAAAATACATTATGTCTTATAGATATTATTCTTATAGATATTCTTATAGAGATGTGTTGGAGTTCATGCCTCAAAATCATTTTTTCACGCTGTCCCTACTGACCGGGTGAGCCCACCAGATCGGGTCAAGTTCCATGTGACCGGGTGAGGTCACCAGATCAGGTTCGAATTGGCGTATGTGAGTTTTGGAGTTGTCCCGCCCTGTAGGGTTGGCCAACCCGATCGGGTCAGCTCCCACCCGACCGGTCGGGTCACCCAACCTAATCGGGTTGACGAGCAGTTTCAATTTGTCGTTTTCTCTTCTTCTCTTGGGATAGTTATTTAAAGCGCTTCTTCTCCAATCAACCTTAATATCTTTTACACACATTTTTCATCCATTTTTTATCACTTCATTGTAGAGAGAGTTTTTTAGTGATTTTCACAAATTGATCATCTTTCTCGTTGTGCTAATTTAGCCCCTTTGAGGAATTCTTGTATACTCTTTCTCCATTATAGTGAAATCTTTGCTCATCGCCGTTGGTGGGGTTTTTTCCCGTTTTGGGTTTCCCCACGTTAAATTGTTGTGTGTTTTTTTATTTTATTGTTTAATTATTCTTGCCAAATTTATCTGTTTCCGCTGCGATTATAGACATTAATCCCTAACAAGTGGTATCCGAGCCATTGGTTTTATTTTGCCCTGGATTGGGATTTTCTTTTCATTCATCATGTCTACAGTCACAAAATTTGATATTCAAAAATTTGATGGCAAGAATAGTTTTTCCATATGGAGGGTTCAGATGAAAGTCGTTCTTACACTGAACGGATTGCAGAAGGCGTTACAAGGCAAATCAAATAAGCCTTCAACGTTGACTGACAAACAATGGGAAGAGTTGGATGATAATGCGTTATCGGCGATCCAACTTTTTTTGTCCAATGAGGTTCTTCGGGAAGTCGTTCATGAGACTACCGCTTCAGGTCTTTGGCTCAAGCTTAAATCTCATTACATGACTAAAAGTCTCACCAACAAGCTTCGTCTCAAAGAACGCCTATATACTCTTCGTATGGCGGAAGGTACATCAATTCAATCTCACCTTAGTGAGTTTAATTCTATTATTATTGATTTAGAAAATCTTGATGTGCAAATTGAAGATAAAGATAAGGCTGTTTTGTTGATTGTTTCCTTACCCCATTCCTTTAAGCACTTTAAAGAAATCATGCTTTATGGTAATCAAGATTCCCTTTCTTTTGAAGATGTTAAAGCTAATTTGTTTTCAAAAGAGAAATTTGATGTTGATTCTAATTCTAAGGACCAAGGTGAGGGTCTAAATATTAGAGGAAGGTCTTCAGAGAAGGGTAGTACTAGTTCTAAAAAGAATTCTAGATCTAAATCGAGGAAACATAAATCTAATAATAAAACCTGTCGTTATTGTAAGAAGGTTGGTCATGAAATTTCTGAATGTTTCAAGTTGAAACGTAAGCAAGAGAATAATAAGGATTCTCACAAACCTACCGAAGCTAGTGTTGTTGAAAATGATTCTGAAGGTAACGTTTCGTTACATGTTTCTTCTCTTGAGAAAATAGACAAATTTGAATGGATTCTTGATTCTGGTTGTACTTATCATGTGTCCTCATAGGGACTGGTTTTCCACATTTAATGATGTTGATAGTGGTGTAGTCATGATGGGTAATGATACTTCATGTAAGGTTGTCGGGATAGGTACGGTTAGAGTCAAGACTCATGATGGTATTGTTAGGACATTGAAGGATGTCAGATATGTTCCTAATTTAAAACGTAACTTGATTTCTTTGGGTACTCTTGAGTCTATTGGGTACAAGTACACTGCTGAAGGTGGAGTTCTTCGCGTTATTAAAGGTTCTCCTGTTGTCATGAAAGCTAACCGTTCTGGAAGTCTATATGTCTTGCAAGGTTCTATTGTGACAGGTTCTGTAGCAGTTTCTTCTGCTAATGGATCATCAACTTCTTCGCCCAAGTTTGATAGCACTACTCTGTGGCATTTACGCCTTGGCCATTTGAGTGAAAAGGGCATGAAAGTTCTAAGCAAGAGGGGATACTTTGGTAAGCAAGGTATTGATGAATTGGAGTTTTATGAACATTGTGTTTTTGGTAAGCAGAAAAGGGTAAACTTCTCTACTGCTGTTCATTCTACTAAAGGCATTCTTGATTATGTTCATTCTGATCTTTGGGGTCCCTCTAGAGTTGCCTCTAATGGAGGCAATGCTATATGCTAACTTTTGTCGATGATTTTTCTCGTAAGATCTGGGTTTATTTTTTGAAGCGCAAGAATGATACTTTTGCAATGTCTAAGAACTGGAAAACTCTTGTTGAAAACCAAATAGGGAAAAAGATCAAGAAGCTTAGAACTGATAATGGGTTAGAGTTCGTTGAATCTGATTTTAAGGAGTTTTGTTCTACTCATGGTATAGCTAGACATCACACCGTTCCAGGAAAGCCCCAGCAAAATGGTGTTGCAGAACGATTTAATCGAACTTTAATTGAGAGGGCACGTTGTATTCTTTCTAATGCTGGGTTATGGAGCAAGCGTCATCTATGGGCCGAAGCAACATCTACGGCATGCTATTTGGTCAATCGTTCTCCACACTCCTCCATTGACTTCAAAATACCAGAAGAAGTATGGTCAAGTAACTTTGTTGATTACTCTAGGCTGAAGCAGCATCTACAGCATGCTATTTGGTCAATCGTTCTCCACACTCCTCCATTGACTTCAAAATACCAGAAGAAGTATGGTCAAGTAACTCTGTTGATTACTCTAATTTAAGAGTTTTTGGTTATCCTGCTTATACTCATGTTAATGATGGCAAATTGTCACCTAGAGCTCAAAAATGTATCTTTGTTGGTTATCCACTTGGAGTTAAGGGTTATAATTTTTATGATCCTGAATCTCGTAAGATCTTTGTTAGTAGAGATGTTATTTTTCATGAAGATGCATTAAATTCTATTGGAATGGAGTCTACTATTGTTTCTTCTACTGGTACAGGTAACTCGAAGAGTGCCAGCGAGGAGGTGGAGTTGGAGGTTTCTTCTGAATCTCCTGTTGACGTTCCTAGCACTTCGTCTAACAGTGCTACTCTCCCTACAAGTACCGATGTTCATGCTAGTCCGCAACATGGTCCATCCATTATTGAGGAGTTGCCTCCAAGACAGAGAAGGAGACCATCTTATCTTGGTGATTATGATTGCACCATGGTTGCCTATGCTTTGAGTGTTGCTGAAGATGTTGATCAAAGCATCGATCCTTCAAATTACTCAGAAGCCATCTCATCTTCTGGTTCGTCTGAGTGGCTAGTTGCTATGAATGAAGAAATTGAGAGTCTCCACAAGAATGGTACTTGGGATTTGGTTGATCTACCTAAGGGTAAGCGTCCATTGAGCTGCAAATGGATTTATGAATTGAAAGAAGGTATCCCTGATGTTGAAGATGCAAGGTACAAAGCACGTCTTGTAGTACGTGGTTGTCATCAACGGGAAGGTATTGACTTTAATGAAATTTTCTCACCACTTGTTTGTCATACTTCCATTCGTGTCTTGCTTGGTTTAGTTGCTCTTTATGATATGGAGTTGGAGCAACTTGTGTGAAGATAGCTTTCCTCCATAGTGATTTGGAGGAAGAGATCTATATGAATCAACCAGAGGGGTTCGTGGTTCCGGGCAAGGAACACTTGGTTTGTCGTCTCAAGAAGTCTCTTTATGGCTTGAAGCAGGCTCCGCGACAATGGTATAAGAGGTTTGACTCTTTTATGGTTGGACATGGCTATTCTCGTAGTCACTATGGTGATTGTGTCTATTTTCGACAATTCTCAAATGGGTCTTTTCTATATTTGTTGTTATATGTTGATGATATGCTCATTGCTTCTTGTAACAAGTCTTTGGTTGATAAGTTGAAGTCTCAACTTAGTGATGAGTTTGATATGAAAGACCTTGGTGCAGCAAAGAAGATTCTTGGTATGGAGATCCGTAGAGATCGACATGTTGAGAATTTATTCCTTTCTCAGAAGAAGTATCTTGAAAAGGTACTTCACAAATTTAGCATAGGTGAATGTAAGTCTGTTTCTACTCCTCTTGCAGCACATTTTAAATTGTCTGCTAGTCAGTGTCTTGAGACTGAAGATGAGTTGGAACAAATGTCACTTGTTCCTTATTCTAATGCTGTTGGGAGTCTTATGTATGCTATGGTCTGTACTAGGCCTGATTTTGCTCATGCAGTGAGTGTTGTGAGTCGTTTTATGCATAATCCTTGTAAGGATCATTGGAGTGCTGTGAAATGGATCCTTCTTTATGTGAAGGGTACTTCTGATGTTGGCTTGGTATTTGATAGTAAGAAGGCCACAACTGACAATGTTTTTGGTTATGTTGATTCTGATTATGGTGGTGATCTTGACCGCCGGAAGTCTCTGTCGGGCTACATTTTCACCCTATGTGGTGGTTCTATCAGTTAGAGATCTTCTCTATAGTCTATCACGGCTTTGTCTACAACTGAGGCTGAGTATGGCTGCTACCGATGGTGTTAAGGAGGCTATTTGGCTTAAAGGTTTGGTTCGTGAACTTGGTCTATCACAAGAGGTTCTTGTTGTGTTTTGTGATAGTAAAAGTGCTATTCATCTGACGAAGAATAATCGTTTTCATGAGAAGACCAAACACATTGATGTCAAGCGTCATTTTATCAGAGATATTGTTGATGCAGGGGAGGTTGTAGTGAACAAGGTTCATACAACTGAGAATCCTGCAGATATGCTTACTAAGTCAGTTCCTAATTTCAAGTTCAAGCATTGCTTGAGCTTGTTTGGTCTTCGCAGCATGTAATAGTCCTTCGGGGCTTCGACGACGGCGAGTTATATGGATTTTGATTCAAGGTGGAGATTGTTGGAGTTCGTGCCTCAAAATCATGTTTTTCAAGCTATCCCTACTGACCGGGTGAGCCCACCAGATCAGGTCAAGTTCCATTTGACCGGGTGAGGTCACCAGACCGGGTGCGCATTAGCGTATGTGAGTTTTGGAGTTGTCCCGCCCTGTAGGGTTGGCCAACCCGATCGGGTCAGCTCCCACCCGACCGGTCGGGTCACCCAACCCGATTGGGTTGATGAGCAGTTTCAATTTGTCGTTTTCTCTTCTTCTCTTGGGACGGTTATTTAAAGGGCTTCTTCTCCAATCAACCCTAATATCTTTTGCACACATTTTTCATCCATTTTTTATCACTTCATTGTAGAGAGAGTTTTTGAGTGATTTTCACAAATTGATCATCTTCCTCGTTGTGCTAATTTAGCCCCTTTGAGGAATTCCTGTATACTCTTTCTCCATTATAGTGAAATCTTTGCTCGTCGCCGTTGGTGGGGTTTTTTCCCGTTTTGGGTTTCCCCACGTTAAATTGTTGTGTGTTTTTTTATTTTATTGTTTAATTATTCTTGCCAAATTTATCTGTTTCCGCTGCGATTATAGACATTAATCCCTAACAAGATGAAATTAGAAATAATTATTGAAGTTTGTTCGAATTATATAGTTTCGTAATTATTTTTTCTCCATATTTTTGAGCAAATGTTATGTGCTTAAGATTGAATTCATGGTTAATTGGACATAAATTATGTACAAAAAAAAAAATGAAAAAAGCAAGAAATTTAATATGGGCATTTCATCGAACACTTGGCATGCATTATCAATTACAATGTAATTTCTAACTTCAATCCCACAAAACCATAAACCAAATAATATATACAATATACCAAGTAATACACATGAATATTTAACATATAACAAACATTGAATCATTTATAAAAACAAGAACAAATGTAAAAAAAACACAAAAAAAACCACTTACTGTGTGAATGAGGGACGTTGGGAGACGCCGGCAAGAAGACCCAAATGAGTAGTGGTGGCAGGGCCGTCACAGCTGGCGGTGGTGGCGGTGCGTCGGAGCTGTGGCGGCAGCAACGGTGTCGGAGAAGTTGCAGGCGACTATGAACTCTATTGAGAGTAAATATATTGTAACTAATTTTAGTTTACTCTCAACTAATTCTAACTAACTCTCTTCCTCTCCCTCAACTAATCATAAATTATATACCTCCCCTTGGTTTACAGTAATGTAACTTTGAGATTACTTTTCTCTAATTCATTCAATACTACTTTTACTTTGTTAATTCTCTTCATGGTATCAGAGCCTATCTCGATTTGAGATTGGTGAGGGTTCAATTCTAGAGTTCGAACTGATTCAAGAAATTAAATCTTGAAGGTTGATTGTTGAAGATTCTAATGGCAGAAGCAAGTAATATTGCGACGAATTCTGCTGCAACAACGGTTGATTTGAGTCTTGATCCCTACTTTGTGGTTAATTCTGACAATCCAATAGCTTCTCTTACTCAGGTATTGTTTAAGGGCACTAATTTTGTTCGTTGGAGTAGAAATGTTAGGAAAGCCTTAGGTGCAAAAAATAAATTGGGTTTTATTGATAGTTCAATTGAAGAGCCTCTTGAAACTGATAAGAATTATCCCAAGTGGAAGAAGGCTGATTACATGGTGTCTTGTTGGATTTCTAGTTCTATGACTAGTGAAATTGGTGATGAATTTTCATATGTAGAATCTGCATATGAGTTATGGTGTGATGTAAAAGAAAGATTTGGACAGGCTAATGGTCCTATGATTTTTCAGCTTAAAAAAGAAATTGCATGCTTAAAACAAGAGAATATGTCTATTGTTTCATATTTTGGAAAATTAAAGAAATTGTGGGAGGTATATATAGAGTCCTAATGCTAAGCTTATACTGAGAGAGAGGAAGAGAGTTAGTTAGAATTAGTTGAGAGTAAACTAAAATTAGTTACAATATATTTACTCTCAATAAACTCAGAGCCTTCGTGTTTTTTTTGTGCGATGTGTATGTGCGACTTTGAAGTTTTTTTTAAAAAAAACCTACCACTAAACCGCTACTCAGAGTAGCGGTTTCCTTATTAATACCTCTACTATGAGTAGCAGTTTTACTAAGAATACCGCTACTCTAAGTAGCGGTTTTTAGAGTCATAATCGCTACTCACAGTAGCGATTTGTTGAAAAAACCGACAAAAAAACAATTTACAGAAAATGCCTACGTGGACGGTAGTGAGGGAATTGTGAAAAAAGTGACTATAGTTTGGTAATTAGAATACTTCCCAACATTATTGAGGGAAAGAGTTCTCAATTGTCACCTCTATTATTGGGTTAGATCAAGTTTATCACCTCTAGTTATCTTGCTTTCAAGTCTAAAAAAAGTAATGAGTCAATTGTTGAACCCAAGACCTCCTAATTCATATATAGTTGCCAGTAGTCTATAATACGAAACTGGAAAAACATATTGGTACGATAAATAGATATTCTTTATAAATACTTTAAAATTAATTTTTTTTATTAAATTCTCAATATCACCTGGAATAATTTAGCTTAATTATTACAAAAAGATAAGAAAAATCCTTTAAAAAAACGTAAATGTGAAAAAAATTAGGTTAATCTATAGCAAAAAAATGTCAATAAATTATGCTAGAATGGAATAGAATATCAGATATTCTAGAAAATATTGGTATCATACTTGTATTTGATACGGGTACGACTACCTTAATTAAGTATATGTGTTGAGTGTTCAATGGAAAAGAGATCTTTAGTTACAATTTCATCATTTTTTTACCTAAAATTAATTCTGAGCCTTTATTTTATATCAACAAAAGTTTTTTTTTTTAATTATTATATTATATTATATTATATAAACTCATGCATTGCACACAAAGAAGTAACCTTTAGTTGTATTGTAAAAGACTTCAACGTGGTATCTACATTTGAGATGTAGCTTTTTCGCATTTTGCCACTATTTTTTTTTTGACCGGGAGGGGGGGGGGGGGGGGGGGGGGGTTGACATTTTTTCATTAAAGCAGATGATAAATCAAAGAGATGTGGAGCATAAACCAAAGACTTGTGGAACATTTACTCCAATTCTACCTCTACTTCTGGGACCAATTGTTCAAATCAGTAAGATTGTATAGTCTCTCTTGGGGCGTCTGTTTTCTATTGGTTGTTATATATAAAAAGTTACAAGATAGAGTCCAACAAACTCGGGAAAATACTGTGACTTCTGATCAGGAAATATTGAGAAAATATTTTAAGATTATATTATCAATATACTATTCCCTCTGTGCACATTTAATTGCTCCAAATGACTTTGGCACTTTTTAAATACTTTGACCGCGTTTAATTTGATATAGGTAATGAAAGATATGGTTATGTAGGATTTTGTTTGATTCATCTCATAGCTTAATTTCCAAATATATATAATTTTTTCTTATGAATAATTAGAGACATTAACATTTAAAATTATGCATTAGAAGACGTGGAAAAGCAAATGGAGCAATTAAATGTGAAAATATGGTTATCTTAGATTGTAGTCAAGGAAATATTAAGAAAATATTTTAAGATAATATCAGAATCTTACCAAATCTTTATATAACGTAGTCAAGGAGATCATACTAGATAACGTCAATTCCCATAAAGGCAATTTGCTTCAAACTCATTCCAACCCAAATAAAACAGGATCTAAGAACGTACCGTGTAGTTTTTTGTTTTTTTTTTTGTTTTTTTTAAGGAAAGGAAAATCTTAGATCCTGTAGTTAAGTTTTAGCAAATAGAAACAGAGTACATATAAGGATTGATGCAATTGGTTAGTATTGTTACTTGTTAGAGTACCAAATACGTGGTTAAAATAAATAAATTATTTTAGAGGAAGACTTCCCAACAATTCATAAAATCAACAAAAGAATACGTTTCTAGATTGTAGGAAATATTAGTGTTGAAATCAAAAATTAAGGGAATAAAATAATGTGAAAGTATTGGGTCGGACCATCTGACCATAACATTTGGTCAGACGGACATGACCCAATTACGCAATACACTATTATCATCATTATGGCCCATCCAAGTATTCTTCTGTTTTCCCGTCCCTTCTTCTATTTTTTTCCTTTTCATTTTCGCCCTCTCCCTGCTTTTTACTCCCAATTCCCCCACAAATGTTGATGTTGATGTTGATGTTGATGTTGATGACCCTAAATTGCTCCTTCAATCTATCAGACATGATTGCAAGTTAGGGTTTACTAAGGTTGAACATGGTTTTTCCCTCTTTCATCAGTTGAATTCCTTACGCCCTATTCCTTTTATTATTGATTTCAATCCTTTACTGCTATGCTTAAGATTAAACCCTTTCCCCCTTTTTCTACTGTCCTTTCTCTCTCCAGGCGCCTACACTTGTCTGGTCTTCGTCCTGATCATCATTCCCTTAATATTCTTGCCAACTGTTACTGCCGTTTGGGCCATGTTGATTTGGGATTTTCGGTTCTAGCTCACATCATTAAGCTTGGCTTTCCGCCAGATATAGTCACTTTCAATACCCTCATAAATGGTCTCATTGACACTCATCAATTAGACCATGGTCATTTGGTAAGAGATCAGAAAATGAAATTAAATTGTTGAAAGCAGTGCTGGAGATCGAAATCCATGTTTACATCTCTTAGTCTTCCAGTTTTTTTTTTAGTCCAGGTACATGATTCTTAGTTTTTCCATAAGCATTCAGGTCAATAATATTAGTTTGTTTTTTTCCCAGGTTAATCATTTTTATATCCAGCTTTGGATCGTTTTTGTCCAGCTCTTATTTTATTTTTTCAGGTTTTCTTTTATTTTTGTCCAGGTCTTTTTTTAATTTTGTCCAAGTCCTCAAATTTTTTTCAGGTTAAGTGATAAATTTGTTTTGTCCAGGTTAGTCATTTTTAAGTCCAGGTTAGTCATTTTTAGGTCCAGGTTAGTGCTTATTTCGTCCAGGTTAGTGCTTATTTCGTCCAGGTTAGTGTTATTTGTCCAGGTTATATGTTGTTTTATCCAGGTTAGACGTTATTTGTCCAGGTTATTTGTCCTGCAGGTTAGATGTTGTTTTGTCCAGGTTAGACGTTACTTGTCCAGGTTAGATGTTATGTGTCCAGGTTAGAGGTTATTTGTCCAGGTTAGAGGTTATTTGTCCAGGTTAGAGGTTATTTGTCCAGGTTCAAATGTCCTGGTCCATGTTCAACCGTCCAGGTCCAGGTTTTTTTTTGTCCAGGTTCAACCGTCAATGTCCAGGTTCAACAAAATATGTCAAGGTTCAACAAAATGTGTCCAGGGTCAACAAAATGTGTTCAGGTTCAGTTGGACTGGTCTGACAGTAACCTTACTGTCAGAGCAGTCCGACACAACACCTTCTCTAAAATAATTCATCTGATTATTAGATGTCAATAGTTTAGTATCATAGAATATCCACTTTTTTGCTACAAATTACAATGTAAAATGCTAACAATGATAGTGTTTTTTTAATATATACAACAGCGAGTTGTCAAATAAAAAATTAATTTCTGGTACCGATCCTACGTGGACGGTATATGTGTAATTACTTTTAAAAAACAACAAACTTATAAATAGTACTGCTCCCAGCATTTTTGTGGTTAAAAACTCGACAAGAATAGGGTCGGAATAACCTTAGTCTAAACCAATTCGTTGGAGGAAGCATATTCTTCGAAAATCCTAAAAGCGATGACAACTTGTTATTATCTATCTTATTCCAAAAGTCCACTTGGGATTTGGAAACCCTTTTAGAAGTGCACGACCAACGCACAAGAACCACGGGGCACTTAATGAAATAGTTTCTAACCCCAGACCATAATTTCCGGCATGAAGTATTGTCAAAATGTCATTTTCGAAGGCATCAAAGATACAACCACGCAACACCTAGAGCTGTCAGTTTGGTTAGAAACTGTTGGTTTAACTGTTAACCTAACGTGAACTGAACTGAATGGATTGAACTGAAATGAACCAATAACCAAATGACTGATAACTGAAAGTCCAACTGAAACAAAATGAACTGCACTCAACTGAACTGAAACTGAGCGGAATCATGAACTGAAATCAACTAAACTGAAAAGGTTGACTACATAAAACTGTTTTTAACTGACCATAATCGAATCATAACTGAACTGAGATTAACTATAACCTATATGGTTTTGTTAGTTAATTGAACTGTTTTTAACTGTTGATCAACTGAACCAAAATGATTTATAAAATGTTTGATTTTGTTAGTTAATAAAACTGCAATTAACTATTGATCAATTAAACCAAAATGACTTATAAATAGTTTTAAGTTGTTGCTTAATTGAACCAAACTGAGCAAAAAAAAAACTGTTTTAAACCGTTGGTTAACTGAAAATCACCCTACACTAAACTGAAATTAGGCAAAATCTATTTGTATCAAATTAAACTATATTTAATCAAATTGTTCTTTTCACGAAACGATTATTTATAATATATTATTGAATAAAATTGTTCGTTTCATATATGGATTATTCAAATCAATTTAATTTAGCATATTAATAATTTAAAATT
Source organism: Salicornia ramosissima (assembly GCA_951394345.1). NCBI lineage: Eukaryota > Viridiplantae > Streptophyta > Magnoliopsida > Caryophyllales > Amaranthaceae > Salicornia > Salicornia ramosissima. The sequence continues at coordinate 41,113,237 of OX596238.1, forward strand.
AATTGATGTTTTCAACCATACCAATTTCAAAAGAGTTATGACGTGCACCTCAACTTAACTAACCCATTTTGACGCAAAACATTCAACGGCTAAAACGAATACTATCGGCTCATATTATTTGGAGAAACAAACGTGAGAAAACTCGGGTAAAACCCATTAATACTAAATATCTAACTCGAACAAAACCGTAACAGATTTCCTTGCAAAACTGAAAATAACCATAATATAACTGAATATAATCATTTACAATAGACTGATAATAACCGAAATCATATGGATATAAACGTATTTTTCCATATCATAAATTCAACACATCTAGAACCGATATATCAACCGTTCACAATGAACTAACAACAATTGAAATAGCATGGGTAAAACCGAAGAACAACCATAATGTAAACTAAATACAATGAGAATTGTTATATCAATCGTTCACAATGAACTGATAACAACTGACATCGTATGGGTAAAACCAAAGATCAACTATAACGTAAACTGAATACAATCGGAACTGTTATATCAATCGTTCACAATGAACTGACAACAACTGAAATCGTATGGGTAAAACCGAAGACCAATCGTAACGTAACTGATTTAAACTGAAAATAAAAATAACTGCAATGAATTGGAACTGAAACTGATAAAGTTAAAACCGAATTGGTTATTTTGGGAAAGATCAACTAAAGTCAACTGAACTGAAGTCAACTGAACCGTTTGAGTCCAACCATAACTGAACTGACACCCCTAGCAACACCCTAGCTTCATGCTCAAAAGCATCTCTATTACTTGGAGTAAAAAAAGCCCGACGACATTGAAATAATGTCTACTCAATTATTAACTGCTACTCGAAAACCGCTAATCACATCATGAGCTGTCACACTAAAACAATTTCGACAACCAATGCCATAGATTGCCATACGAGGATGGGGTAAAACTCCTCTAATTTCACCCAAATGTAACTCCTCAAGGTGGACTTCGGTGATTTTTCGTGAAAGTATTATAGAGATATAAAAGAAGTCAAGAGCAGATATTCCAACCTTTTCTGTATGAGTTTTATTTGCGATGCAACAGATTAAAGATTAATAATTCTTTGCATATACAACTAGAGGCGAAGCCATAATTTAAATACTAAGGGGCCAAATATATTTTAAAAACATATATAATTTATTTATTAATAAGTAATAACAAAGACGAACATTTTTATCTCATGCTTAATTATTTTTATCCTTAATATTTTGTAGATTTTTTTATATAAAAAAAATTACAAAATAAAATTAAATCCAATTTAAATTTTATCTACGTACTTTAAAACTAGAAAAAATTATCAATCAAATAGGGGAATTGTACCTTAGAATAAATTTACAAAATACAAGTTTGCTAATCACTAAGGTAGAATAGTAAAATAGTTAATTAGTATATTTATAAAAGCTTGCCGGTGTCATATACTATAACTAAGGGTCACATTTATTACTTACGTATACCGGACCCCTCCCAGCCCCCGTGTAGCTTCACCCTTGTATACAACTATGACCACTTATATAAGAATAGCTCATTAATCAACATCATTATTATTGTATTAAATATCCTCAAGCAAGTCTTCGAGCCAACTAGTCCCCATGCCTCTTACCTAGAGCAAGTCAACAAAGGTTCATTGTCATGAACTATTCTTTAACAACAAACTAATTATGGCGTTTGTTATTTTTCCCTTAAAACACTACTTTCCTTGTTATAGATTAATATTTCATCATTAAGACTTCCACGCTTAAAATATACAACCAGAGTCAAGATCAATAACATTTCTCATTATGGTAAAGTTATAGAGAGTTGAGTAAAAAAAAAAGACGGATACAAGAGTGACAGGGGATTAATTAGAAAAATACTTTATAGATAATTATGAAAGTAACCAGAAAGCAAACCATGCCTCTGCAATAACATCATTTATCCATCTTTCAGCCTTGTTTAGACTTTGAAGTGTTCCCAAATAGAAATCTTTAATGATTTGAATTTTAAACACAATTTAGTTATAGATATTGTATAAGACCTTCAACTAACCAGAAAGCAAAGTCATCAACATATAGGCTCCCCTCAATCAGCATTGACCAACAAATAAGTTACTAAAATGCTGACACAATCATGCAAGCTATATGAGCATACTTATTTGTCCCAAACGCACAAACAAAATGAAGAAAAGGAAGCAATGCATTAGTCATCTTATTGACAGGCTGGGATATGTTTTTAGTACAGCAATCGTGTTGCTCTGACTTAAAGAGTTTTTTTGTGAGCTTTGAGCTGCATCCACCTTAGTTTTTCAATTCCCTCCGCCCGCTGCCATATTTCTGGGTTTTTATGTAGGCTAAGCTTGTCAGGACTTAAGGATTTTACTTCAGTTATGATCTTGGCCCTTTCTACAAAAAATTCTGACACTGGCAGCTTCTTTTGCAGTTCCAAAGAGGATACAGGCTTACTACTCTCAATAGAAGGTTTATCACTAGGTTCAGAAGCAGAGGTAACGTCTTTTTGCTCATAGGGTTCAGATTCAGCAGAAGTACAAGAACAGGAACTCTTCAGATGAACTCTTTTGATGACACATCTTAACCCAGGTCGCTACCCAAAGTTACTCACACTACGGTTTCAGGGTTTTGTGATCTAAATTACACTCTTGATTACATAAAGCACTCAACTCACAGTTTACTTGTGAAGAAGTAAACTCAAGGTTAACCTAATGCTCTGATTACCAACTATAACGACTTGCATTTTAGCAACGACGTTAACGGTGATAACGTTGTAAACAGGCAATTACGAATCGATACAATAACGGAAAAATATGACTAAAATCATGGGAAATAATATTTAATATTATTAATAATGAAATCCCAAAGACAATTGTTATTCTAAGCCAAAAAAAATAAGGTTCTAAAACACAAAATAAATCTAAACTCCAAATGAAAGGAAAATAAAATTGGGCCTAGATCTCTCTCCAAACTCAACCCGCTTCTAGACTCTATCCTGCTCACCTGTAAAATAGAATTGGGGGTCTACTGTCAATGGTGAGTAATTAGACTGTCCTACTTAGCAGTAGGACCACATTACATAAAATAATAGGTTAGAAATACAGGAAACAACAACGTTCACAGATTACAAATAATTCAACATCAGAGGTAGCAGCGGGAACTTAATAAACATGAACAACATCAACTATCAAATAAGGCCAACACGTACACTTCATTGAACATCACGCACAATTCTCAAGTACAATAACAAGACTCCACTCGGTCTACAACCGATAACATGACCATCAAATAACAGACTTGCCCCGCTCAGTTCATCACTAATGAACCGATAGACGCTTGGTCTTCAACCACTCGACACGACACGACTCTGACTCTCAAACAATCACACAAAACTTGTCCCACTCAGTCCATCACCGATGAACCGATAGACCCGCTTAGTTTATCACCGATAAACCGATAGACACTCGGTCTTCAACCGCTCGACATGACACGACTTGACAAGACTCAAAGACGCCATACAAAACATCCAAACGAACTCACACAATCCGCCATTCATCATCACGCATCATCACACAATTCATCATTCAACATCACGCATCATCATATCCACTCAAAATAAGAACTACAACGAAAGCAAAATCCAAGGTTGACAACTCAAACACAAGCATAAACCCAATCAAAACATAATTCAAGAGTTCAACAAGATTAAATAACAAAACAATGATTAAAAATCAAGCCTTTAAATCATCTTCTTCTTCACGCAAGAAAAAGGATAGTACACGCATAAAATAAGGAACCAAAACAATTCAATAATTCAAGAATCCATGCATAAACAAGATAAAAATCCATGCTTTGAAATCCTTCAAAAACACGCATGAAATCATCCAAGAACAACGATTCAAGAATCATTAAATTCAATCAAGAAACCAAGGTAATTGTACACGAACTTCAAAACAAAATCAAAGATTAATATAGCATTTAAAGATTAATCAAGAACAATCATAAAGCATGAAAGAATTCGAAATCAAGCAGCCCTAAACACTCGGTTTCACGCACATCACAACAACAACAATAAAAAACATTCTAAACCTATGATTCTATGCAACCTAGTCATATTCCTAAGCAGAAGGTCTAGTTAGCTATAGAAGAATCCACACGCACAAAACCACGCAACAAACACTCGCCCAACACCACAGTTTACTCGACGAACCACAGGGCCAAGACAACACGAGCA